>CM066992.1:29522500-31922500 GCA_033977485.1 Hydrangea macrophylla
TATATGTTCTGGTGTTAAATCAAATGGTTTGTATATGATTACTCCCAATATTTCTAAAGATTCTTGCTTGGAACTTAATAACTCAATGGTAACTATACCATCTAAAAGAAAAGAACCTTCCACTAATCCAAAAAGGCTTTGGCACATGAGGCTTGGCCATATCAATCTAAATAGGATTGACAGACTAGTCAAAGAAGGGATCTTAGGCGATTTAGTTCTCGAACCAATGGAAGTCTGTGAGTCTTGTTTAGAGGGTAAGATGACCAAAAGGCCCTTTCCCGCAAAGGGCAATAGGACCAATGCATTGTTGGAATTAGTTCATACTGATTTGTGTGGACCAATAAATATTAGAGCAAGGGGTGGTTATAAGTATTTCATAACATTTATCGATGACCACTCTAGGTATGGATATGTGTACCTAATGCAGCACAAGTCTGAAGCCTTTGAAAAGTTCAAAGAGTTTAGGGCTGAAGAGGAGAAGCAATTGGGCTCACATATCAAAGCCATTCGATCTGATCGAGGTGGCGAGTACCTCTATAATGAGTTTATTGATCACCTCATACAGAATGGGATTCTGTCACAGTTGACTGCACCTGACACGCCTCAGTAGAATGGTGTAGCTGAGAGAAGGAACCGGACTCTTTTAGACATGACTAGGTCAATGATGAGTTATTCAGAGTTGCCATTATTCCTTTGGGGTTATGCTTTGGAAACCGCTGCATACATACTAAATCTAGTGCCAAGCAAATCTGTTCCCAGGACACCACGAGAGATGTGGATTGGGCGCAAGCCTTCTTTGCAACATCTCCGGATATGGGGGTGTCCGGCACATGTGCTGAAAGGAAAGATGAGCAAGTTGGATTCTAGATCAGAAGTATGTTATTTTGTAGGGTATCCAAAGGGTACTTATGGATGGTATTTTTATGATCCAAGAGAACAGAAAGTGTTTGTTAGTACAAATGCTGTTATCTTAGAGGATGATTATATCATGAACCATAAACCTAAGGGAAGGATAGATTTGAGAGAAATAGAAGGAGAGCCCTCAGTCCAACCCGTAGTTGATAACGATGTAAATCAAGAAAATACCACTTCTTCACCCATTTCTGCACCGGTACCTCGTCGTAGTGGGAGGATTATCAGCCAGCCTGATAGATACATGTTCTTAGGAGAAGTTTTTGAAGCTGTCTCCATAGAATTTGAATCTCATCCTGCCACATACGAAGAGGCAATGGCTGATGTTGATTCAGAACATTGGGTTAAAGATATGAAGGCTGAATTAGAATCTATCGATTCTAATAAGGTCTGGGATCTTGTAGAACTTCCAGCCAATATTAAACCCATTGGTTGTAAGTGGGTCTACAAGAGGAAAAGAGGATCTGATGGAAAGGTTGAGACCTTTAAGGCTAGGCTTATAGCGAAAGGTTATACTCAGAGGGAGGGCATTGACTATGAGGAAACCTTCTCGCCGGTAGCCATGCTCAAGTCCATCAGAATACTCTTATCCATTACTGCATGCCTAGATTATTAGATCTGGCAGATGGACGTCAAGACTGCATTCTTAAATGGCAATCTTGAGGAGGACATCTATATGCAACAACCAGAAGGGTTCATAGCTGGTCAGAAAGGTAACTTGGTATGCAAGCTGCAAAAGTCCATTTATGGGCTTAAGCAGGCATCCAGGAGTTGGAACATCCGATTTGACCAAGCGGTCAAGTCGTTTGGTTTCATACAGAATCTAGATGAACCTTGTGTATACAAGAAGTGTGAAGGGAAAGTGGTGGCCTTTCTTGTGCTTTACGTTGACGATATTCTACTCATTGGAAATGATGTAGCGGCATTGTCAACGGTCAAGGTTTGGCTAGCTAGTACTTTCGATATGAAGGATCTAGGAGAGGCGAGCTATATTCTTGGGATAAAGCTCTTTTGGGATCGCAAGCGAAATATAATGGGATTGTCTCAAGCTGGTTATATCGATAAGGTGCTAACTAGGTTTTCAATGGATAATTCGAAGAAAGGTTTGTTACCTTTCAGGCATGGTTTAGCGTTCTCCAAGGACCAGTGTCCCAAGACACAGGAGGAGAGGAATCACATGGCAGGAATTCCATATGCTTTGACAGTTGGAAGTCTCATATATGCGATGTTATGCACTAGACCAGATATCTGTTTTGCCGTTGGCATGGTTAGCAGATATCAATCGAATCCAGGTCTAGAGCACTGGACAGCCGTTAAGCACATTCTTAAGTACTTGAGAAGGACTAAAGATTACATGCTTATGTACGGTGGTAATGAGTTAATTCTAGTAGGATATACTGACTCTGACTTTATGTCAGATAAAGATTCGAGGAAGTCAACATCCAGACATCTCTTTACCTTGGGAGGTGGTGCTGTTAGTTGGAGGAGCATTAAGCAGAAATGCATTGCAGACTCAATTACAGAAGCTGAGTATGTGGCTGCTTGTGAAGCCGCAAAGGAAGCTTTTTGGCTCAAAAAGTTCCTTATGGAGCTCGAGGTGGTACCAGTGTCATTGTCACCTATTACGCTTTATTGTGATAATAGTGGGGTAGTGGCTCAGTCTAAGGAGCCAAGGAACCACGGAAAAGGGGAGCACGTAGAGCGAAAATATCATCTTATCCGAGATATTGTTCAACGTGGAGATGTGACTGTCACCAAGATTGTCACCGTTGACAATCTTGCTGATCCGTTTACAAAGGCTTTGCCACAGAAGGTCTTTAATCGTCATCTAGATAGTCTAGGTCTCAGATGTAATCCTGTATGGTTGTGAGTGCAAGTAGGAGTTTGTTGGGTTTGTGCCCTCAAACCATTACTTTATATAGGAGACATTGACATTTTAATATATGGATATCAGCTTTACATTTTGTTATATATGTTTCTTTCATGAGATGATTGTTATCCTTAAGTATCATAGTAAGTAATGCGTGTATCTATGAGATGCATACAAGTGAGATACGAATTGCTATTCTTTTTTACTTAGAACATGTCACAGTGGATGATGAGACTAGGATATCTCATCAGGTTTACACTGTAGCATGATTAACTACCATTGGATGGAGTGATCAATCTCAATCACTAGAGTGTAACTTGATGTTGTCAAAATCAAGATATAAAAGTATACTTTACTTTTCTAAAGATTTGCAGTGTGGAAGTAAAGGTCGAACCCACAGAGATTGATTAACTACCGTGCTTTAATTTTAAAACCTAAATCTAATTAATTAAGAAAAACAGAATTTGATTTGATTTTAATAAAACTAAGAACAATAAAAGTAAATCTAAATTATAAAAGCAATTAAAGTTGTTTTAAAAGATATTTAAAGGGAACCTAGGATTGCAAATCCACCACTAGCTTCATAATAGGAATATTTATGAATTACTTTAGCTTATTACGTTGGATGAATATGGGGAATTGTAGCTACAAGCCCAATTCCTCCGACAAGAAGATAATCATGGTTCAAGCACCAACATAATCCATCTTCGGGTAGCACGAATTATCTCACACTAAACTAGGGTTGTGATCTAATCCGTCAAACCTAGGCATGGACTATTCGGATACTTGATAGCACGAATCAATAGAGCACCATCACATGTAAACAATCTAAACAAGCACAGCAAGAATAGATCGTTGAGCACATCACAGTCAAAATAGATCTAAGACAAGAATAAACTTTGAAAGCAATGATTTAATCAATAGAAGTACGATTTATTTATAAAAATCCTCTAAACATGTGACTGTCATCCATACATAATAAAACTAAAATAAAAACATAAATAAAACCCTATTACTCATCTAGAGCTTCATTGAAACCCTAGATCAATGATCTAGCCGTCCATAGAAGTAGTAGATAGCAAGAGGTTGATGGAGGAGGCCATGGAAACCCTTGGTCTTCTTCTTCTTCTCCTTGCTTCCCTCCCTTCAATGGCTGGAAGTATGGTTGTAGAATGTGTGTATAATAATTGCCAACCCTCTAATTGAAGTAAAATAGAGTATATATAGATTTACAACAAGTTTTGGAAGCCTTTACAACTCGAAACGGACTGAAACTGATGTAATTTACAATCTGGACGTCATTCTGCAGTTTCGTTTGCACAGGAGTCTTCAGTACACTGAAATACGCAACTATGATTTTTCCACATATCGCGCGAGCGGGTCGCGCGAGCGCGACGTTTGGACCTTCGCGCGCGCGGATCGCGCGAGCGATTCTGGGGTTCTCGCGCGAGCGGATCGCGCGAGCGATTCTCTGATTTCGCGGGCGCGGGTCGCGCGCGCGACTTGGATTTTTCAGCTTTTTCAACTATGCTTTTTCACCCTGTTTAGCCTGGTTTAGTTGATTTCTTCCAAAACCTGTCAGAAACTAGAAAACGAAGTAAAAATATACAAAAACAGGATAAAATGTACTAACAAATGCGCGTTAAGGCGTATAATTAGGATTAGTTCTCTCCCGATCACACCCCCAAACCTACATTTTGCTAGTCCTCGAGCAAAACTAAAATAAAAACTACTAATAAAAATCTATTCCATTTTCGTATGGATCACGATTGCATTTAGCTTATGCAACAAGCCTTTTAAACCTCTAGGTGTCCCTAGTCGGACGAGTGAAGTCTCGTGAGGGTTCTCATCGACAAGTTACCCACAACCATCTTTATTAACTTATTAATTTAAAAAGTTTTATTAAAAACGAAAAAAACATAATATTCAATACTCCTTATCATATAACACAATGATTCGAAATAGAATAACGAATCATAAAGAGATAGAATCAAACGTCTACATACATCATGAAAAACAATCTCAAGCACATGCATCGTATAAATCAATAGAATTTCTCATAGAATTGCACGTGTGTGATGAGGTAGTCAAATGAACACGCGCTTGTCATGAACTTGGAATATAACCTGGATAACCGTCTAACTATATCTCGACTACGAATCTCACAATGAATTACACTCTAAAATAAAACACTTAGAAACAGGTGTAATTTTATCTAGTATATGTGAGTAAAAGAAATATATTCTCAAAATGAATAACGCTCACATATGACTCGAAAAAGACGCATGACACGAAAGAACAATAGTCTCATGGATAGGATGCCAATCAATCAAGAAAAATTAAGCATTACCATGTTTTAATCCTCCTCCCATCGTTTACATATCAAAACCATGTTTCCTAGGATCAGATAGGACTTTTCAAAGGTTGTATTGTGGCTCAGATAATGGAAAAAGGTATAGGACAGATATATCAGGTAGTTTCAGAATGGCATTGTAAAGCATGTTCGATTTTCTTTCATTCTTCTTCTACAAACTTTCATCTTTTCTTTCTCTTCATTCCTTTTCATTCTTTTTTCTTCTTTTCTTTTTCTTTCATCATTTTGTTTTTTCAACCTTCCTCTTCTTTATTTTGTTTCTTTTCCTTTTTCTTTTCTCGCTTCTCAAATGACTATGCATTGAATACCAAGCAACTACCCCAATAACATCTTATTTTCTTCTTCTCAATCAACACATCGCCTTAATACTACTAAAAGTTGATCACTCTTCCAGTGGTATACTCCAAGTTGATCAAGTTGGAGCTTTTAAAGAGGATAATGGTGAACAAAGAAAAAGAGGCATTGTAACTGCTCAAAGGGGCGAACTAAGGAAATTTTATCTTTTATCGGCCGGCAGTAAACAAAGAAGGCCTAAAATCATGTCCCATGGTTATCTGGTTCTTCAATATTTACGACGGAAGATTATTTTAGCATGGTAACAAATATTTTACTTGACTATCAACCAAAACAAGAATAATGAGACTAAACAACGAGTTAATGCGCTATTTCAATGAAATTCGACAAACACAAGATGTATTTATAACCCTCAAAATAAAAAAGATAGGCTCAAAAGCTCACCGGGTCTAGTCTCCACCATGTGTTATCTAGAAATCCAAATCATATTATAGTTCACAACCAACATGTATTCCAATGACTACGTGCAGTGCATAAGTTAGTGTGCAAATCTATGATATAAAACTACGATTCAAACAATACATAACTTAAAACATTTCAACATGACTTTAGTAAATATTTAACCACATCTTCCCTTGTTTACCATTCTATAACAATTCAAAGTTATTGAACAAGAAGTATCAAATTGATATTGCAAAAACGTTAGTACTATCGTTTATTTAAACACACTTATTGAAAAATTTTAAAATTTTGCATAAACTAATGTGCATGTGTGATCGCATACCCCCAAACCTAAACCTTTCATTGTCCCCAATGAAACAATAAAATGAAAGAAAGGAGAATACGTAAGAAAGGAACGATAAAACCTCGATCTTTGACAAGCCTAGAACAGGTGAACACAAAGGAATATGGCAATAAAATTCAATGTTACCTGTTAATACTCGATAAACGAAAAGAAACTAACAAAAGAATATGAAAAATAAACGAAACTAAACTATCAAATCTAAACTGAAAAACTAATCGAAACTAAACTAAACCAGTAAAAGGAAAAGAAATAAAATGAAAAAGTATAAATGTAACAAGGAAAACAACGACTAACTTGAACTAAACTGAACCAAATAAACAAAAACAGAAAAGAAACACAAAGAAAATAGATAGGGGGAAAGATATAGGACACAAAAGAGAAAAAACAGAAATTGGGGAAATCGCGCGAGCGGCCGTCGCTCGCGCGAATTCCCAGAATTTTTTTTTTTTTTTTTTTTTGAAATGCTTTCTCGCGCGAGCGAGGTACCTCGCGCCCGCGAAATCAGGCGCGAAGAGATCCTGAGGGCTCATAAAAAGAAAAGGAAAGAAAAATATCTAAGGGGCATTCTCGCGCCAGCGGGCCGCGCGAGCGACGTCTCGCGCGAGCGGGCCGCGCGCGCGAGTGTGGTGTTTTCCATTTTTTGGCTAAAATTTTGTATATGCTAGTAAAATAAATTAATTCCAACCCCCAAACCTATCCAGAATGTCCAAAAACTGACCAAAACGACTCAAAAACAATCAAAAATAAGAAAAACGAACGAAATAAAGCTTGGGTTGCCTCCCAAGAAGCGCTAATTTTTATGTCTTCAGCTAGACCATTCTAGCTCAAGATTTTATGGAGGCCGTAAATCGGACTGTGTACCCCTAAGGATGTCAGGTAGAGCTCGATGGTAAGCAGAAATAACATCGCTTTGAATTAAATCGATTAACGGTTTGTCGTTATGTTCGAATCGATTTCTTTCCTTCCGAGTAGATTCCGCATTAGGGTCCACGGAATTAGGATTCATCCACTCATCATCGTCCGCTATATTGTTTTCCCCACTCACATTTATTTCTTTGGTAGGCTCAATATTCCATTTTACCTCACCTTCCACCTTACCTAAGGAATCGTCATTTTTAGGAGGTTGATCCATAGCATTAAAAACGTTCAATTTTAAGTTCATGTTCCCAAATGACACTTTCATTACCCCCGTCCGACAGTTAACACGTGCGTTAGCGGTTGCTAAGAATGGACGACCTAAGATGACAGGAGTATGTTTTCTAGCATCTAGCACCGGTTCGGTGTCAAGGACCATAAAATCTACAGGATAGAAACATTGATCAACTTTTACTAGCACGTCTTCGACGATTCCTCTCGGTATTTTGACAGAACGATCCGCTAACTGAATAGTAGCGGCCGTAGGCTTGAGTTCACCTAATCCTAATTGTTTATAGACGTGATAGGGTAAAAGGTTAACACTCGCTCCTAAGTCAAGGAGAGCCCTATAAATGATAGTGTCACCTATGACACATGAAATCGTCGGCGTACCTGGATCTTTATATTTTGGAGGAGCGTGTTGGAATATAGAGCTTACTTTTTCCGTGAGGAAGACCTTTTTAGGAGTATGACTCCGTATTTTACGCTTTTGTGTACAAAGGTCTTTTAGACATTTAGCATAAGCGGGAATTTGTTTTATAGCATCGAGGAAAGGAATATTTATTTTGACTTGTTTAAACACCTCGAGTATATCCTCAACCTTAGACCCTTTCTTAGGCAAATGTGACGGTCCCTCAACGTTTGGTGGATATGGCATTCTCGGAATATGATTCGTTGAGACCGATTCTTTTTCTTTTTTATTTTGGCTCATGTCCTCACCCGTCTCTTTATTAGAGTTAATATTCGTATCTTTCACATTCTCATTCGGAATTTCTATTACCTCCTCCTCTCGGGTAGTCAACCTAGTTGAGACGGCATTTACTTGTTCATTCGACCCCTTAACCTCATATTGTCCCTTAGGGTTTTGAATTGTTTGACTAGGCAACGTCCCCTCGTTTCTACGACTCACTACAGTAGCTAGTTGTCCCATTTGGGATTCAAGCTTCGCAATGGATTATGTGTGTGAGTGCACTATTTGTGCTTGTGCTTGGACTTGAGTTTCAATAGTCTTAAGGGACGCCAACACCTTTTCCTCAAAAATATTACCCCTTGAAGGATTCGAATTAGGAGGCGGTTGTTGGTATTGGTTAGGTTGGAACTGAGGTCGGTATGCATTAGGAAAATTAGTCGCCTCATTAGGATTACTATTATTATTATTTTTCCACGAGAAGTTAGGATGGTTTCTCCATGGCGCATCCGGATTATTAGTAATTGCATTATAATTATTTCGTGGGTATTGTTGAATAGAATTAATGTGTTGCTCCACGAATTCCGGAAATTGACTCGCCGATGGACATGCAAGTATCGAATGTGAAGGATCGGAACATAATGCACAAATTTCACGAGCGGGTGGGGCTGTCGTTTGGTTCATTGTTAAAAGTCGGTCAAGTTTGTTAGATAGTTCTTTTATTTCAATTGATTGACTTGACTCGAATTTTACCTCCCTCTTAGGTTGTGGGTATCCCTCAGAACATACCGACACAGTTTGATGCATCGAGTTCTCGCTTAACGTTTCAAAAATTTTCCAAGCCTCGTCGGCGCTTTTGTGTAGGAAAGTTCCCGCACAAACGGCATCGACGGTATTCCTAACAGAGGGAATAAGCCCCTCATAGAAGACCTGAACAAGTTGCCACTTAGGAACCTGATGATGTGGACACGAGCGTAGTAATTCTTTAAATTTTTCCCACGTGTCATAAAGTGATTCCCCATCTTGCATTACAAAATTGGTTATTGATTTTCTTATCTGGTTCGTACGCATAATCGGGAAAAACTTTTGTAAAAATGCGGTGTGTAAGTCTTCCCATGTTCTAATTGTGTTTGGCTCCAAAGATTGGAGCCAATATTTAGCTTTGTCCTTTAATGAGAATGGAAAGAGCCGCATTTTTAATTCATCGTCAGTAAGATTTTGAATTTTCAAAGTAGAGCATATGTCTTGAAAATCTCCTAAGTGTTTATATGGATCTTCATTTAAACGGCCATGGAAAGATGGAAGTAGCGAGATGGTAGACGACTTTATCTCAAAGAGAGATGTCGTCGCCTCCGGTAATTCAATACAAGTTTGTGGCGTGTAAGTCGTAGGAATAAAATAATCTTTAAGTGGAGGAGGTGGTGGAATATTAGGATTATTCATATTAGCTCCGTTGTTATTTTGGTTGTTGTCGTTATTATTTCCAATGTCTGCCATTTTAATCGGTTCTATGTTATGAAAGCGTGGTTTCTTTAGTCTTTGAAGGGTACTACGTATTTCGGACTCAAATAAGGACGTTGGTTTTGGTGTCAAATCGTCGTCTATTACAAACCTAGTTCCAGAATTTAAGTTTGAAGACTTGTTAAGTCTTAATGTACGTTCAAGTTCAGAGTCTAAAGGTTGTAATTCCGGTTTGTTTGAACGTGTACCTAACATAAACTAAAAGAAAAGAAAAGAAATTAAAAACAAAGACTGACTCAACTAAAAAAAACAAATAGCAAGCAATCACGCAACTAAGATAACAAGCACTCAACTACTATGATGCATGCAAATTATCCTGTAATGCAATGACCGCGTCAAGCCCAGCGCCCCGGGTTTCCTAGCTAATGCAGTGCAATTAACCCTAAACTAATGCAAATAGTGCGTCACAGCGCCCTGACTTACAGCGGTTTAAAGCGAATTCCAAAGGAAGCAATTTATTTTATTTTATTTATATTATTTGCGTAAGCTCCTTTGATGTAATTAGCTGCTCCACTCGGAAACGTTGACTACAAACTAAAAGAAAAAGTTAGTAACTAAAAACAAAAACAGAAAATAAGAAAAATAAAAACTAATCTAATATTTACGAATTAACTAAACTACGATTATAAAACTAAGAGTAGTAATACAATCCCCGGCAACGGCGCCAAAAATTGATGTTCTCAAAATCAAGATATAAAAGTATACTTTACTTTTCTACAGATTTGCAGTGTGGAAGTAAAGGTCGAACCCACAGAGATTGATTAACTACCGCGCTTTAATTTTAAAACCTAAATCTAATTAATTAAGAAAAACAGAATTTGATTTGATTTTAATAAAACTAAGAACAATAAAAGTAAATCTAAATTATAAAAGCAATTAAAGTTGTTTTAAAAGATATTTAAAGGGAACCTAGGATTGCAAATCCACCACTAGCTTCATAATAGGAATATTTATGAATTACTTTAGCTTATTACGTTGGATGAATATGGGGAATTGTAGCTACAAGCCCAATTCCTCCGACAAGAAGATAATCATGGTTCAAGCACCAACATAATCCATCTTCGGGTAGCACGAATTATCTCACACTAAACTAGGGTTGTGATCTAATCCGTCAAACCTAGGCATGGACTATTCGGATACTTGATAGCACGAATCAATAGAGCACCATCACATGTAAACAATCTAAACAAGCACAGCAAGAATAGATCGTTGAGCACATCACAGTCAAAATAGATCTAAGACAAGAATAAACTTTGAAAGCAATGATTTAATCAATAGAAGTACGATTTATTTATAAAAATCCTCTAAACATGTGACTGTCATCCATACATAATAAAACTAAAATAAAAACATAAATAAAACCCTATTACTCATCTAGAGCTTCATTGAAACCCTAGATCAATGATCTAGCCGTCCATAGAAGTAGTAGATAGCAAGAGGTTGATGGAGGAGGCCATGGAAACCCTTGGTCTTCTTCTTCTTCTCCTTGCTTCCCTCCCTTCAATGGCTGGAAGTATGGTTGTAGAATGTGTGTATAATAATTGCCAACCCTCTAATTGAAGTAAAATAGAGTATATATAGATTTACAACAAGTTTTGGAAGCCTTTACAACTCGAAACGGACTGAAACTGATGTAATTTACAATCTGGACGTCATTCTGCAGTTTCGTTTGCACAGGAGTCTTCAGTACACTGAAATACGCAACTATGATTTTTCCACATATCGCGCGAGCGCGACATTTGGACCTTCGCGCGCGCGGATCGCGCGAGCGATTCTGGGGTTCTCGCGCGAGCGATTCTCTGATTTCGCGGGCGCGGGTCGCGCGCGCGACTTGGACTTTTCAGCTTTTTCAACTATGCTTTTTCACCCTGTTTAGCCTGGTTTAGTTGATTTCTTCCAAAACCTGTCAGAAACTAGAAAACGAAGTAAAAATATACAAAAACAGGATAAAATGTACTAACAAATGCGCGTTAAGGCGTATAATTAGGATTAGTTCTCTCCCGATCATAACTCTTAGTTAGTATGCTAGTGCTTATAGTGCATTGACGGACCTGAGCTTTACTATTGACACTCAAGGCTGTCAATCAGTCGATAGGAACTCATAACTTGTGTAAGGTACGTGTTCTCAATCTTGAGACGATTATGAACACAGACTGTGGATATGACTGCTTTGACTTACCAATCAGTGAGGTCTATAGAAGATCAACACCTGGGTATCTTGGGTATGTCATATTCATAGGGTTGGGAACATATATTGTCAAGACAGAATCTACCCTCTGTTTCAGAGTAAGCATTCCCTTGAAAATGTCACCAAGTTGATTACTGATTACTGCAGTCTTGTTGATAAGAGTTATCAACATGTTTGGTAATCATGAGAGGTGAATGGGACTCAAGGAATACAAGAAGTAATCGATATTCAGGTTGACAGTAACAGTTATCCGACTACCTGAATATGATTACGAATTCTGAAGGTAGAGGGACATTTGTACAACACACAAGTCTAGTTATAGCTTCGGATATGTTCTTTTGCGTTGGAGTTCAGTTATCATTTTATAGTGGAGTAAACGTTAACTGACCAGTTAGTTAGTTTGCTGATCAAAGAGTTTGGTCACGGTAATTAACAAACTGGTCTGAGCCAACAATAAAGAGCCTAGGAGGTCCCACTCTTAGCTCCGCCAGGATACTTGGAAAGACACATGAGGAAGTTGTCAAGACAAGTTCGATCGATTAAAGTATGTTCGATCGATTGAAGTTTTGGCAGTCTCGATCGATCGATAATGGTTCGATCGATCGAACGTTCAATCGATCAAAGATCTTCGATCGCTCGAAGTCTAGGTCGGTTTTGGGAATCTATAAATAGGGCAGCTGCGTTCTGGAAAAGAAGTTCGTCATTTTAGAACGTCAGAAGCTGCAGAAACTATTTTAGAGCCCCAAACCTTCTTTTTCCTCTCTATTAGAGATCCCACCATCTCTAGTCTCTCCGGCAAGCATCCGTAGGAGACATAAGGGTGAAGACAACCTAGTGGAGGCTGCTGCATCACCAAGGAAGAAGAAGAAAATCAGAATTGGGTTCAAGACACTAAGGTATAACTCTTGTCCCCTCTTGTGCGCATCTATGGAATTAACGAGTAGTAGATCCTGGGCTACCATTAAGTTTTTATAACTTGACTTTTTCGCTGCGCATTTAAACTTTTAATTTAAACCGGTTTTTCCATCAGACTTTCCTTCTGGGGAGTCTTGTCCACTAACGCAATGGGAAGGGGACTATCATCAACAACAATGGGGCTAAACTTCGTATAGTAATAATGAGGAGAATAACCAAGTGGAGGATAATGGTATGTTAAAATGACTACTTAGTTAAATGAAAAGGCTAGATAGTGCACTTGATAAATTATACACGAGATATCAACAAGCATATGCTAGCCAACCTTTAGAAGACTATACTAGTCCTTCAACATTACAACCTAAATTTCAAGACACTAACAATGGAATGGAATTAGAGGACAATGATAGGTTTATACCGAATGAGGTTAACAACTCACTCAAGAAAGTGACAACCCAACAAGAACTCCAAAACCAAACCATTGAGTATGAAGTTGTAGAACCATCTTCTCCTCAATATACAACCCCAGACATCAACTCCTTCACTGCCTGGATAAAATAGGACAATCTCTTTGTCCAGAGCTGTTCAATAGAAGACAAACATAGATAGGAGAGTTACGAGGATGAGAATAAGGTTTTAAAATATGATGAGAGTTTAGGTGACTGAACGTAATTAGGAAAGGATGAGTCCCGTATTGACTATACCCCTACCTTTGATAGTGACCCTAGGGAGTATGTAATTGAAAATTCTAAATCCGATTTAGATTCTTATGATATTCCAGAACCCTCGCCTCTTTCGGCCGAAGAGGTGGTGTCACCAAGTTGCCCATCACCTATCCTCTCTATCAATCAAAGCTCACATCACAAGCTTGAAAGTTATGTGTACCCTAATATTGAACAAATAGAATGTGTTGTGGAAGAGGATGGTAAGGATTCTAGCACATGTACTTTGCAAAATTTTTTTTTTCAAAATTCTTTGAGAGAGGACTTAGAAACTTTTGGGCCCACATTAGATGATCTTAAACTTCAACAAGAAGCTAGTAATCTTCTAGACTACTTGACCTTCTTGAGTAATAATGACATTGAGGCTCAAATAGATAGTTTTATCCTAGTCCAGTCCAAAACTATTTACATAGAACAGAAATCCAATTCCTATAATCATATCTCTATAGATTCTGTTCTAGTACAAGAGGAGGGTAAAGTTGCTAAATTAGAACATCACCTCGACCCTGCCCCTTTTATCGAACCATGGCCTCCTCCTGCTTTTAGTATTAAAATAGAGGCCGGTATAGAAAATACCAACACCAACGAAAATTTTTTTTAGTATAATTCCAAAAAATTATGGTATACCTCCTATAATTGTCCCCAACAAATTTGGAGGCCATAGCTTTTGCATCATCTCCTCTGACCTTGAGCCTGACATTAGTTGGGGGGAGTTGCAATTTTATGAGAATCCCTGCATTATTTTCACTGTTAAATTATTTCACTGGGAAGATCCTCAAAAATTTTGGTTATTACTTTATGATAAAAATCTTGATTAACCAAATTTACTTACTGAGTAGTTGTATTATATTCTCTATTTTTCCTTGTTGCTACTAATGATTTTGCAGGTAACTACAAAGGAAATGAATGAATACACATTGGATATTAACGCATTGAGGTAACATCCTTCCTTCTTTCGCTTTACTTTACATGTCCATGTTCTTAGCTTAGAACATTGAGGACAATGTTTGGTTTTAGTTGGGGGGTAGTGAGTCATTGCATTCCTTATATCTTTTTGATGTGCTTTAGTGTCATATACATGCTTAGCAACATGTAACTCAGTAAATTTAAAGTGCAAAAATTTTAAACATTTTAATCATTTAATATAATAAAATGATTCTTGTATTTCTCTATTAGTAAATGTAGTTAGTTATGATGCAATAGTGTTATTTTCTGTATGTTATTAGTATGTGATGCACTATGATAGTTTATTTACTATCTTAGTTATAGTATATTTTATGTTTTTTATTCTTCAAACAATTTTGAGCACGTTGTGACAACGTTGTACTTAGCTAAAATGGATCAGTAAGCATAGCTTAGGTGTCTTGAGAGACTATAGTGGAGACTAATAACCCAAGTGAGCTTTTGTGCCATTCTTTGTTTCTGAGGGTTTTATAAAATTACTCTTACTTTTTGAAAAGCGTATTAATTCGTTGAAAATCTCAATTTTCTTCATATTGACTGATCACTAGAAGAGAACGTTCAGGATTTACCAAACTCTAGAGCTCTTGAATTTACTGAAATGAATAATCCTATAAACTTAGAAGATGATTTAGGCCATCTTTTGACCATACATGCATAACATAGCCTTGACCTACCTTTATAATATTCCTTTACTTCACCTCTTGAGCCTTACCATATTTGCATTGTCTACACAATCCTAAAGTTCATACCTAACTCCAAATTAGGAGTTCAAGCCTCAGTTCTTTATTTAGGTGATTGGGATGTGTTGCGTTGACAAGAAGTGTTAGTGTGAATAAGGGAAAGTTGACAAAGAAAAAAAATGATGAAAAAAAAAGAAAAAAAAAGAAAGAAAAGCAAGAAAAAAAGAAAAAAAGAAAAAGAAAAAGAAAAAAAATGCCAATGATTGTTACAAAAGGAAAAAAAAAAGAATAAAGAGAACAGTGTGGGAAAGAAAAAAAAAACAACGAAAGAAAGAGAGAAGAGAGAGATTGGAGATGTGGGAAGTTTGAAAAAGTTATAGTAGATATTCCAATCACATCCTTTGATTCAATTGAAAATCATGAACCTCTTTCTTTTTAATCGAGCACCTCTTTTTCAAAGTCCTGATGATTTTAAGTAAATTGAATTTGAAGTTAAGGTAATGAGAGAGTTCTCTACGGTATCTCGCTCTTCTAGTGAAAAGTATCCTTTCATGAGACTTTATGCACTAAAATGTCCGTTTTTCAATTTAGATATGAGAAGTATTTGATTCCATTTACATTTACTCTTTATAGTTTCCATAGCATGAGTGATAATTATTACACCTAATTCGGAGTGATTTCATCTTGAAAGTGTAATCCCAGTAAGAGTTGAGTCAAAATGAACGTCTTAATAGCGTCTTAGGTTATGCGAGATTTGAAATTAATATTTTGTATTTCGGTTGTCCATTCATACACACACTTGAAGATTTATAGGTATGGAACATTCTAATGACTTTGATAGTAGATTAACTGTAATGTGTGTGTTGCATGGCTATGGCATACTAGAGAGTTTCATTAGATTGTTGAGCTTAACCACGTTGCTAAATGAGAAGAAAAATTTCTTGAAAACATTTAAATGAGAACCATTACTATAAACATGAATTTTCTGGGTAGATTCACTGCAAACCCACACGAGACAACACTCGTCCACTAGGGGGAACCTAGGGGTTTAAAGACTTGTTGCATACGCTAATTCAATCGCAATTCCTGTGAAAGTGAGTTAGGATTTTTACTTTATTTTGTTTTTAATTTTTAGAGTTAAATAAACATTGTTGTAGTTCGCTTCATTGCTAGGGATTAGCAATGAGCTAGTTGGGGGAAGATGTGATTAGAGGTGAAAAATGCATATTTATAGCGTATTACATGGCCTTTTACGCATACTTTTATCCCCAAAGTCCCTAAATTTAGGTGCATTCTAATAATAATATTCTTTTTATTGTGTTAATACTAAAAATATGTTTATGTGTTATTTTTATAGGTATTAGAATGTAAATCAATGAAGTGAAGCTAAAAAAAAGTGATTCTGGTGAAGAGAACAACAGAAGTAGCTGAGAAAACGCCATTTTTGACAATGAAGACTTCAGATTTGGAAGATTTCCTCAGAAATATGCAATGTATATATTTGAGTTACGGTCGTGTGGCACAAATGGGAGGTCAATCCGAGGTGTGAGTGAAAGGTTATGGCCATTCTCCCATCGGTGCGCAGAGCTATCAAAATCAGAGAAGTTCAAGGGCGTTAGGAGAGTTCAAGTGCTTAAGAGTTCGATCGATCGAATTAAGCTCGATCGCTTGAGCTCTATTTTCCCCAAAAAGTTGCGTAAACTTTCCAAGAACCGTATAAATAAGTCGTTTTGATACCAAACGAGGGAGGATGTTCCAGAACGCGAAAACCATCAGTTTTAGGGTAATTTTAGGGTTAGATTAGTGTAGATTAGGTTAGATTCATGTTCTTCTTCATCTTTTCCATTGTTTTACTCAAGATTATTGAAGATTCAAGTTTGTTTCATGTTTATTTCAAGTTATATTTAGATTTACTCCATGTTTTTTCTTTCCCTTTACCCTTATTGCATTGTTTATTAATCTAGTAGCTATGATTGTTATGTTTTACTATTTCTGTAATAGTTTTATTATGTTTTCGTAATTTAAACGTTGGGAATATGTAATGAATCATTGATTTCCAGCCTCTGCCATGCAATCTTTAGAAAACCAGGGCTTGATCGATCGAAGTTACTTCGATCGATCAAACCTGAGCCATAATCAAGCGATCGAAAACATTTCGATCGATTGAAGGATGATGCTGTCCGATCGATCGAGAGCGCTTCGATTGATCGAACATGTTAAATCCTGAGATGATTCTTTAAAATATTCCAAGACTTTCTGTTTTAGAAATCTGTCTTCAAATTGTCCCTATAAGCTCAGTTTGTCACAACAGTTTTTAGAACATAAAGCCTTAAGGCTATTTTCTTCAATGACTTTTGAAAACCACTTTGAATGCTAACACCATTTAGAATGCAAGTAATAACCATTGTTTTAAACCGTCTTCCAAGCTTACTCTTCTCGCTTCTTCTTTCCTTTCTTCTTCTCACCTACAATGGAGTAGATTTCCACTGCTCAGCTCTATGCTGTGTTTATGATTTTAACAGATGCATATAGGGAAATTCATGCTTTAAATCAACAAAACACATCAACTAGTCTCTAGGGAGAAAAATACACATTCATCTGGTACCGGCAAGTCCAAGCCTTAAACCGCGATGCAAATGGCAAGTCCGAGCCTTAAACCATGCACACTAGCCATCGCTACTAAATTCTTAAATATCGAGAAGCTTACTCCGAATAAAATTATATAAATCCTACATTTGACCCACATAATCACCTAGCATGCTCACGTAATCACATAGACTTGCTTTTCGTAAATATTCACGAGTATAATTAATAGGCCTAAACTAATACATGAATTTTGCCTGGATCCAAAATATTATAGTTGATACTTAAAACATAGAAATCCCTGTATAACATAGGTTAGTATTCATATCGTTAGCAATGCTCCTAATCTTTTGAGAGAAGTTCTAGGAGTACAATACTAACTCGAATATCTAATTACAAGCGAAACCTACGAGTTATACATGTTTTTCAAGAAAAAAAATGCAAAGTTAGCTTTTTTGGAAAAGGTTGCCAAACAAGGCCTAAATCATACCAAACGTAGCTCTCACCTCGAGGATTCCGAAAATATAAATTTGGATGAAATCTGACGGAAGAAGTTCATTGTATGGCATCCTGAAACCCGAAGCCAAAGAAATCTCGTTCTCTCTCTCTCTCTCTCTCTCTCTCTCTCTCTCTCTCTCTCTCTCACTTTAGGTGAGGATGAAAGTTTTTAAATGAAAATATCTCCACCCCTTTCTATACATATCCTCGACTGTCTGAAATTATGTTTAACTCCCCGGGGTCTACAATCTTTCAATTATTCCCCAAAACGTCTTAAACGTCTAAATTATCACTTCACGAGTGAAAAGTCTCTAAATCATAAAAGTTTTTGTCTAAGTTCTGATTGTCTCCGTAATGTGTCATGTATGTTAGTTCTGCAACATCCAAAATGATCTTAAACATGATCAAAACTATCAGTAAACGTATTGGACATGTATATTTACTATTCACAAATACCAGATAAAGCCAAATTGCATTTAAATCACATAATTGTCATTTAATCATTCCAATGCCTTACGATTATTTGATTACCGTGTCCTTCATTGACACCTACCGTTGACCCACCGTCGACCTCTTTCATAATTATTAAAACAATGTTAATAATTCTCATAATGTAATTATGAATTTAAAATAACTAGATTTTTCGGAATGAGTGTGACAACTCTACCCTCCAAAAAGAAAGTTTGTCCCTAAACTTAGATCTCAAGGGTCGAAAAGATACGGGTATTCCTTCCTCATCTCTTCCTCATTCTCCCACGTAGCCTCCTTGACTGTAGGACTATGCCATAATACTTTAACCATCGGAATCCTCTTTGTCCTCAGTATTTGTTCCTTTCGATCCAAAATCTCTATTGGATGCTCTATATAAGTCAAGTCCTCCTGAATCTATAATGTTTCCGGTACGATAATCTTACTCATCTACGTCATACACCATCTCAACATAGACACGTGAAATACATTGTGCATGTACGCTATCTCAGATGGTAAGGCAAGTCGTTATGCCACTGGTCCTACCTTTTCTAGGATCTTTAATGGTTCTACAAATCTTGGGCTAAGCTTCCCCCGTTTCCCAAATCGAAAAATGCCTTTCGAAGGGGATACCCTCAAGTACACAAAGTCCCCTACTTCGATGTCATTGGTCATTGTTTAGCATCGGCATAACTCTTATAATGACTCTGAGCTACCTTAAGTCGCTCCTGGATTAGCTTCACCTTCTCAGTAGTCATCTGTACTATCTCAGGTCCTAAAAACCTTCTTTTCCCAACCTCGGTCCAACAAACTGATGAATGACACTTACGTCCACACAAGGCTTCATACGGTGCCATACCAATACTCGACTGAAAACCGTTGTTGTAGGTGAATTCGGCTAATGGTAAGTGCTTCTCCCAATAGCTCTCAAAGTCTAGAATGCGCAACCTAAGCATATCTTCTAATGTCTGAATCATTCGTTAGGACTGCTCGTCGATTTGAGGATGAAAAGTGATATTGAAACTCAACTTGGTGCCCATAGCCTTTTGCAAACTTTCTCAAAACCTTGATGTAAAACTACTATCATGATCTGATACAATCACTATTGGAACCCCGTGTAATCTCACAATCTCTTTCACATACAACTTCGCTAGCCTTGATGGCTTAGTCATCTTGATCAATAGGAAATGAGCTGACTTCGTTAATCTGTCAATTATAACCCAAATCTTGTTGTTCTTGTTAGGTGATCATGGAAATCTAAAAACAAAATCCATCATGATCTCATCCCATTTCCATTCTAGCATAGGCAATGGCTATAGTAGTCCCGCGGGTACTTGTCTCTATACCTTAACTTGTTGGCATGCCGAACATTCAGAAACAAACTTGGCAACCTCCTGCTTCATACCTCTTCACCAAAAATTCTCTCGCAAGTTTTGGTAAATCTTGTTACTTCCTGGATGGACTGAATATTTAGTACTATGTGCCTCCTCTAGGATCCTCTCTTTCAAATCTTTCAAATTCGGCACGCACAAATGATTTCTAAGCATCAACACTCCTTGCTCCAAAGTAAAAAATTGGGTCTCTTTCCCAAAGGTATTTCGTCTTGTTCTACACAAGTAGTTATCACTGAACTATTCTGCCTTAATCTCATCAATAATGTTCGGGTGAGCTATGATTGTCATCATTAAATAACCATTTGTCCTTGGAATTACATCTAACTCCAATCGCTCCATCTCTTTGACTAAATATTTTTGTTTGGGGTTAGCTCATCAGCTAAGTTCCCTGTAGTCTTTCAACTTAAAGCGTCGGCTGCTACGTTAAATTTCCCCGGGTGTTACTGGATCGAAAGATCGTAATCCTTCATCAATTCTAACCATCTTCTCTGTCTTATGTTTAAATCTCGCTGTGTGAATAGGTATTTCAAGCTCTTGTGGTCCGTGAAGATCACACACTTCTCATCGCATAAGTAGTGCCTCCAAATCTTCAAAGCATAAATCACCACAACCAATTCGGGGTTATGAGTTGGATAATTAATATCATGTGGTTTCAACTATCTTGACGCATAGGTAATCACTTTGCCACTCTGCATAAACACACACCCTAAATCCCGATGCGAGGCATCACTTTAAATTACAAAGCCTTTGGTTCCTGACAGTATTGTCAAGATAACTCCTCTCGTCGAATGCGACTTCAACTCTTGAAAACTATTTTTACATTCTTAACTCTACTCGAACGTAACACCCTTCCTCATCAACTTTGTCATAGGCAATGAAATACTCAAGAAAGTCTCAATAAAACAATGGTAGTATCCTGCTAATCTTAAGAAACTTTGAATTTCTGACACTAATGTCGGCCTCTGCCAATTAGATACAGCTTTTACCTTATGAGGATCAATTAAGACACCGTCCTTGTCAATCACATGACCAAGAAAAACAATGCTAGCTAACCAAATCTCACACTTTTTCAATTTTCCAAACAGTTGTTTCTCTCGCAGTCGCTGAAGTATAAGCCTAAAATGTCTCTTATGTTCTTCCGCATTCGGCGAATAAATAAGAATGTCGTCGATGAATACGATCACAAAGTCATCTAAGAAGTCCTTGAAGACTAGGTTCATAAGGTCCATGATCGCGCCTGGTGCATTGGTAACTGCAAAAGGCATTACTAGAAACCCCGTAGTATCCGTAGCACATTCTCAAAGTTGTCTTCTCAATGTCTTCAACCTTTACTTTGAATTGATGATAACCCGATCTCAACTCTATCTTCGAAAACACTTGCACTCTACGAAGTTGATCAAATAGGTCGTCAATTCTAGGCAATGGATACTTGTTCTTGATTGTTAACTTGTTCAATTCCTAATAGTTGACACACATACGCATTATCCCATCTTTCTTCTTCACAAATAACACTGGAGATCCCCATGATGATACACTAGTTCGAATGAAACTTTGTCAAGTAGCTCTTTTAGTTGGATTTTCAATACTTTCAATTCTAAGAATGTAATTCTATACGGTGCTTTCGATATAAGCCGTGATTCCAGTGTTACGCTAATGGTGAACTCAATCTCTCTCTTAATGAGATCATTGGCAAGTCATCAGGAAATGCATCTGGACACTCTCGTACGATTAGAAAGTCCTCTACTATTAATTCAATTACCAACGTGTCAATCAGTGAACACATAAATCCCTTTCTCAATAACTTCCCGCTTAGATAGTTGATATCAAGTAAGGTGGCGGTGTAACCCCACTCCCTTGAAAACAAAAGTTCCCGTGAACCGGTGATCGAAAAATCACTTCTTTCAATTCACAATCTACTGTGGCTTGGTTAATAGATAACAAATATATTCCTAATATCACATCAAAATAGTTCACGACTAACTGTATAGGGTCTATGGTCATCAACTTCTCACCTAGTTTGATCTCACAGTTCTTCTATATCATAGACATTACTATCAGCTTGCTAAGAGGTAAAGTAACGAACAATTTATATCCTAACGGTGCAAGCCTAACATTCAATTATATATTCAGCAAAATGATGCGACACAAATGAATGAATAGATCCCGAATCAACAAGTATACGTGTTGGATGTGAACATATAGGCACCATACCTAAGACCATTGTATCTGTAGAAGCCACATCGCCGGGGTTCAACTGAAATTACTTCCCTTATCGTTGTTCTGTCCCCTATCTCCTATCGCCGAAATGTCTACACCTTGAACTGCTAGAAGCCATAGAACTAGCCCCTTGCTGTGGATTGTTCCTCGAGCAATCCTAGGATAGATGCCCAATCAACCCACAATCGTAACACTTGCCTCTTAAATCAGTAAAATTAATATTACCTACTCCTTGGTTCTTGTTCTAGGGGTTAGTCATGGAACATCGACATGTATGTGTTCCATTACAAAGCGAACATATCGGTATATTACTCACCGATCTCCCTTGTCCACTGAAACTAGAACCAGAGCCTCTCGTGAAAAGGCCACTTGAAAGATCCTCCCTGGTTTCGGTCACCACTCTCATTGTTCCTCTTTCCTTGTTGATTTTGTCTGGGTCTTTCCATCGCTTCCTCTGCTATGAATGCTGTTTGTTGTACTCCACCAATAGTTAGATGTTCATATATTTCCACCCTTTAGAAGATGTTCTCTCTCAATCCCTCTTCGTACTTCCTTGCTCTATCTTCTTCAACTGGTACGAAACCCTTTTCGAACCTCAACAATGCATTGTACTTCAAAGTGTATTATGATATAGTCATGTCTCATTATTGGAGATTATCAAATTCTCTCTTTTTTGTGTTGTGAGCGACTCTTGAAAAGAATCGATG
Source organism: Hydrangea macrophylla (assembly GCA_033977485.1). NCBI lineage: Eukaryota > Viridiplantae > Streptophyta > Magnoliopsida > Cornales > Hydrangeaceae > Hydrangea > Hydrangea macrophylla. Next base: position 29,545,434 of record CM066992.1, read on the forward strand.
GTTAAATTCCATCGTGAACCCTTCCTAAGTTATCGGTGCCCCTTGATCTAAACCAGTTACTCACCAATTCTGTGCTTCACCCTTAAGCACATCAGTTGCATGCGTTCTCAATTTTTTGTGTATCAGACATCGGAAGAGCTCTAAAAATCCTTGCTATGTCCATTACCCAATACTCTACTAACATTGTATCAGATTTCCCATGAAACTCCATTAGTTTCTTCCTTGCAAATCGTTCCGACATGGATTATCCACCCCTGATCTTAGGTATAGGTACAGTGGCTACTGGTGTCGCCTCAATCAGAGGGCTAGAGGTAATCATTCTGTAATTGTTCTTACCAAGTTTCTGACCAAATCTAACAACTAGTCTATACGTGCATGTAGTGATTGATTTCGGTTACCATCCATAGTTTCACAATCTTGTTAATCACTATGCATAAATACTATACATGTATGATAATAAATGTGATCACGTATGTATATTAATATAACATCTACATCAAACAACTCTACTATATGTGGATGTAATCAAGAGTATTTGCCGTATCACTCAACACTCCACTCGACGTCAAACATTCCCGAAGCATTGTTACCTATTGTTATGATACCAATAAATGTCATGGCCCATCCCGCCACGGGCGAAAATAGGACACATGGCATGCCATCGAGACTTATTCAATTTAATTAAATAGCATAGCAGTGGATAAACCTATGTAGAACAGTGAGTAATCAACTCCTAGAGATTCAATACAACAAAAAATGTAGAGTCATAAAAGTTTTCCCATTCAAAACACTTATAAAAGCAAACCATTTTGAAAATTGAAATCTAGTCGACTGCTTGGGATACCAGCTGACTGCTTGGGATCCCAGTCGACTACTATGGAAATTACAGGTAGCATGAAATCTCAGAAATCCAATCCAGTTGACTGACCCATGTCTAGTCGACTACATTTTCAAAAGGTGGTGTCAAAAGCTAGTCAACTGATACTATTCGGTCGACTATGCTTAAACTTCCAGAGAGTCCTATTTTTAACATACATCTAGTCAACCATAAAGTCATATCCAATTGACTAGTTTGAGAACAACAGGAAATTGATTTAACGTATCGATGAATCGAGTCAACTATTTTATAAAGTGGTCGACCGGATATGCTGTTACTACATAATTTTCCCTGTTCTTTAAAATTCAAAAGTACATCAAAATGATGCACACCCTATTCCAATCCTTTCAAAACTATATCCAAGTTATAAGAAAATACATGGATCTTGTCTAACTTTGGAAAACAGTAATGAAATAAGTTAAAGCTCATTTGGATCAATTCTTAAAAGTACTATCAACATTCACTAAAAATACAAATTTGATAAGTTAAGCATCCAAACACATGAACTCAAGTGTTTGGGTTCATTTCAAACATGGCCAAAAGAGGTTTACTACATATTACAATACTACGTATTCGGTATGAGGTTTCCAAGTTAAGAACATTTAACTTCTTAAAACTCATATTACATCATTGGAATGAGAAACAAAATATAAACAAGAAACGATCCCAGCATCCCATTGGCCTCACTCTTCTCGCTTCTTCTTTTCTTTCTTCTTCTTACCTACAATAGAGTACATCTCCACTACTCAGGTTTATGCTGAGTGTACAATTCTAACAGATGGATACATGGCAATTCGTACTTTAAATCATCAAAACACATCAACTAGTCTTCACGGAGTGAAATACGTATTCATTCGGTACCGGCATGTCCAAGCCTTAAATCGCGATGCCAATGGCAAGTCCAAGCCTAAAACCATTACATCCAAGTGTCCTGGCAAGACCAAGCCTTAAACCATGCACAATAGGCATCACTACTAAAATTCTCAAACATCGCGAAGCTTACTCCGGATAAAGTTGTATAAACTCCCCCTTTGACCCACATAATCACCTAAGATGTTCACGTATTCACATACACTTGCCTTTCATAAATATTAACGATTATAATTAACGGGCCTAAACTAACACATGAATTTGCTCGGATCCACAATATCATACTTGATACTTAAAATATATAAATCCCTATATAACATAGGTTAGGATTGATACCGTTAGCAATGCTCCTAATCTTTTGAGAGAAGTTCTCGAATTATAATGCTAAGCCGATTATCCGATTAGAAGCAAAACCTACGAGTTTTACACATTTTTAAATAAAAAAAAACACAAAGTTAGGTTTTTCAAAAAAGTTATCCAAACAAGGCCTAAATCATACCAAACGTAGCAATCACATCGAGGGTTCCAAAAATATAAATTTGGATGAAATCTAACAGACGGAAGTTCATTGTCTGGTGTCGTGAAGCCCGAAGCCTAAGAAATCTCCTTTTCTCTTTCTCTCTCTCTCTCTTTTTCTCTCACTTTAGGTTAGGATGAAAGTTTGTAAATGAAAATATCTCCTGATGATGCCAAAAATTGGTAAGAGGGGTTTAGAGAGAGACACAAGAGATTGTATGTGGTTTGACCCCGTTAATGAGGTGACCTACGTCCACGGTTGCGTCAGTGCGCTTTCACTAGAAGATCGCCAGTGGCGTTTGGTGAGCCAACAGAGTGGACGCCCCTACCAAAAACTGACCGAGTTTATGCGTAACAGTGAGTTATTTATATGCTATTCCTTAGAGTCAGAATGCGATCCCCTTTCATGGGGGTGAGTGGCCTCTTTTATAGGTGCAAGAGACCACTCATACATGGTAAGTCTGCAGATTAGGAAGCCTAATTTAATTACAATCGATTTATATGAATTTAGGAGGGTTTCCTAAGCGGTTTAGGATACTACTTGCTCCTTCCATCTAGTCTTCTAGCTAGGATAGAAAACCGTCTGGTTGCTCGCTAAGCAAGCAACCATGCCTTCTAGGGGTGTGCCCATGTGGGGCCAGTCTAGAGTGACCGCTCGAGCTTCTGACCGAACCAGGCGGTTTTATACAACGGCTCGAGAGGGCTGAGCAGTAGGCCTGGATTCAAGGTGACTTGACTTCTCTTTTCTGAGGTGGCAAGGGTTGACTTTGATCGGATATTTTTTACATATCACCTGCCCCCAATTTTCAAAACTGATGGGATGCTTTATCAGATGAGGTTTGAAAATTAAGATTGCTTCCAAAAAACCGTTTGGGGACTGGCCTTGGGATACTACCCGAGGCGGACCGGTCGAGCTGGTCTTCCGGGGTCTGGACTGAGCGGTGGTTATGTGGACCCGGGATCAACTTCTGCTATGTGTCAACTGGTCACTGGCCTGGTCAGGATCCATCTAGGCTGGTGCAAATATAACCAAATAGTCACGCTGTAATAGGGCCATCACATCCTATATTTAATGCGCGCACCTTTTAATGCGACATTTCACATGCCCGAGGTGACGATTGGTAGGCGATTTTGGCATGAAAGCTTCTTGACCATTGGATCTGATCTGATCTGGTCCATTCGTGCTATATATATATCAGAAGCACTTGTCCATTTTAACCATTCTTGCTGCCAAAGGATAGAGATACCGAGCGATTTGAGAGCAAAAAGTCCCCGGTCAAGCTTTCCGAGCCCTTTTTCCTGCGTTGATTCGTATAAGTCTCTAACTCCCGACTTTCAATTCGCTGCTCTTCCATTTACCCTCTTTTCCTTATCTTTTCCAAGTGAAGCTGGAAAAGGCAGATCTATTAGGTTTCGAACGAGAGTGGGATTTTTTCTTCTTAAGGCTCTGTTCTAACTTTAGATCAGGCGGCATGTTAGACTGGTTTAACCGAGCGGGCTGCCCCGAGGTAGTTTTAACTGAGTGTCACCTTACTTTAAGGACCTTGTACTCCCTAGCCTTTAGATTGATAACCTTACCCCTCTATACCTCAGACTCGGAGTTCCTAACCCATACCTAGGTCGCCATTTGCTTCCTTGCCCAGTCACCGAAACCCCAAGGATGTGTCACTCTAATTTTGACTCGTCTTCCCGGTCTGAGGATGAGCGGTCCGGGTCGGACACAAGTCTAAGTCCACCCTCTGTGACCCCCTCTAATCACCATAGTGAGGGCATAATCCCAATCCGCCTATCTGACGATGAGTCAGACCAGGTGGCCCCTGTTGCCTCCGTTCCCGGGGTTCGGGTGATGAAACACTAGGGGAACCCAACCCAGAGGTAGCCTTCACCAGGGAGTTCATCCCATCTACCCTGCATGCTGAAGATCTTAACCGCATTAGGGATAGGTATGGCCTTTCGGACTACTGCTCCCTAGCTGTGAATGCCAGCGGAGCCCAGATCTACCAGTGGGGCTTCACCACCCTATATAGCGACACCCTCATGGCTGGATTCGCATTCCCCTCCATCCGGTCACCCGGGACGTCCTGATATACTTGGGGATCACCCCGGGGCAACTGGCCCCGAATGGTTGGAGGTTTCTCATGGGGTCCATCTCCTTTTTGCCCCAAGTTTTTGTGTATGAGCTTTCCGTTAAGGAGTTTTTCTGGATGCATCGATCATTTCCCGTACATGGGGAGGTCGGGTTCTTCTCTCTCGGGGCTCGACAGGGCAGAAAAATCATAGTGAATTGCCTGAGCAACATCAAGGGTTGGAAGAATAGATTCTTCTATGTATCTACCCTTGGGCTCTGTGAACGGGCCCCGGGGATCCAGATGAGGACTTCCTGGGCAGGAAAACTGAGGGCTACGTTAGTGCAGTATCTTCTGTTCACTTTCTTTGCTTCGATCTTTGGACTAACAGCATTAAATTTTTCCCTATAACGGGGTCAGCCTGCCTACCTAGTATTCCCGAGGAGTGCCAAGCCAGAATTAGGGGCTTGGCAGACTTACTGATCGGGAGAGAACAAATCCTATTTATACGCCTTAATGAGTATTTGTTACTACCTTTTTATCCTGCTTTTGTATATTTTTACTTCATTTTCTATTTTTTGACAGGTTTTGGAAGAAATCAAGTATATCAGGCTAAACAGGGTGAAAAAGCAGAAGAAAAGAAGCCGAAAAAGCCATCTCGCGCGTGCGACCCGCTCGCGCGAGAATCCAGAATTCGTTCGTGCGACTCGCGCGCGCGACCCTCCCATTTACGCTCTCGCGCGGCCCGCGCGCGCGATTCGTACAAAAAGCAAAGATACGTATTTCAGTATACTGAAGACTCCTGTGCAAACGAAACTGCTGAATGATGTCCAGACTGTTAAATATATCAGTTTTAGTTCATTTCGGGTTAGGAAAGCTTCCAAAGCTTGTTGTAAACTCTATTTATACTCTATTTTACTTCAGTTGAAGGGTTACACACCCATACATACATACACATACAGCCATATAGACGGAAATTCCAGCCCTTGAAGAGGGAAAAGCAAGGAGAAGAAGAAGAAGACCAAGGATCTCCATGGCCTCCTCCATCAACTACTTGCCGATCTCCACTTCCATGGCAGCCTAGACAAAGATCTAGGGTTTCAATGAAGCCCTAGTCGAGTAATAGGGAGTATTTTATGTTTTTATTTTAGTTTTATTATGTATGGATGACAGTCACATGTTTTGAGGATTTTTATAAATAAATCGTACTTCTATTGATTAAATCATTGCTTTCAAAGTTTATTCTTGTCTTAGATCTATTTTGACTGTGATGTGCTCAATGATCTATTCTCGCTGTGCTTGTTTAGATTATTTACATGTGATGGTGCTTTATTGATTTGTGCTATCAAGTATCCGAATAATCCATGCCTAGATTAGACGAATTATGTCACAACCCTAGTTTAGTGTGGGATAATTCGTGCTAACCGAAGATGGAATATGTTGGTGCTTGAACCATGATTATTCTCTTGACGGAGGAATTGGGCTTGTAGCCATAATTCCCCATATTCATCCACCTTAATAGGCTAAAGTAATTCATAAATATTCCTATTATGAAGCTAGTGGTGGAGTTGCAATCCTAGGTTCCCTTTACATATTTACAAAAACACTTTTAATTGTTTTCATAGTTTAGATTTAGTTTTATTGTTATTAGTTTAATTAAAATCAAATCAAAATCTGTTTTCATAATTAACTAAAGTTAGGTTTTAAAATTAAGTCGCTGTAGTTAACCAATCCCTGTGGGTTCGACCTTTACTTCCACACTGCAAATCTTTTGAAAGTAAAGCACAAATAAGCATACTTTAATATCTTGATATTGACAACATCAATTTTTGGTGTCGTTGCCGGGGATTGCAAATTACTACCTTTAGTTTTAGAATCTTAGTTTAGTTAATTCGTAAATATTAGATTAGGTTTTTCTTTTCTTATTTTTTTGTTTTATTTTGAGTTACTAACTTTTCTTTTTATTTTGTAGTTTCTCGAGTCGTTCAAATTCCAACGTTTCCGAGTGGAGTAGCTAATTACATCAAAGGAGCTTACGCAAATAAAATAAATAAAAATTAAGTAAATTGCTCGCTTTAACTTCGCATCAAATCACTGTAAGTCAGGGCGCTGAGACGCAATTACTTGCATTAGGTTAGTTGTGGAGTGAACACTACATTAGCTAGGAAACCCGGGGCGCTGGGTTTGACGCGGTCATTGCATTACAGGATAATATTCATGCATCATAGTAGTACTGTGTGCTTGCTTGTTGTCTTATTTGCGTGATTGCTTCTAATTTCTTTTGTTGAGTCAGTCTTTATTTTTAGTTTATTTTAGTTTATGTTAGGTACACGTTCAAATAAACCAGAATTAAAATCTTTCGATCTTGAACTTGAACGTACCTTAAGAACTAGTAAGTCCACAATCCAAGCTTCTAGAGTTAGGTTAAAAGACGACGAATCAACTCTGATTCCGTCGTCGTTGTTCGAGGCCGAAATTCAAAGTACCCGTGAACGGTTAAGGAAAACTCAAACTTTTAAAATCGAATCGATTAAAATGGCTGACGGTGGAAATAACAATAACAATCAAAACGACGGTGCGAATATGAATAATCTTAATATACCGCCACCTCCTCCACTTATAAATTATTTTATTCCTACTACTTACACGCCACAAGCCGGTATCGAATTACCGGAGGCGACGACATCTCACTTTGAGATAAAGTCGTCTACGATCTCGCTACTTCCGTCTTTCCATGGCCATCTAAATGAAGATCCATATCAACACTTAGGAGATTTTCAGGACATATGCTCTACTTTGAAAATCCAAAATCTAACTGATGATGAATTAAAATTGCGGCTCTTTCCATTCTCTTTACGAGACAAAGAGAAGCATTGGCTTCAATCACTTGAGCCAAACACAATTAAAACATGGGAAGCCTTACACACTGCATTTTTACAAAAGTTTTTTCCTATTCTGCGTACAAATCAGATAAGGAAATCCATAACCAATTTTGTAATGCAAGATGGGGAAACGCTTTACGATACGTGGGAGAAATTTAAAGAATTATTACGCTCTTGCCCACATCATCAGGTTCCTAAGTGGCAACTTGTTCAGGTCTTCTATGAGGGACTAATTCCCTCAGTCCGTAATACCGTCGATGCCGTTTGTGCGGGAACTTTCCTACACAAAACCGCCGACTAGGCCTGGAAATTTTTTGAAACTTTAAGCGAGAACTCGATGCATCAGGCTGTGTCAGTACGTTCGGAAGGATGTCTTCCTCCACCCAAACGAGAGGTGATGTTTGAGTCAAGTCATTCAATAGAATTTCAAGAATTATCTAAAAAACTTGACCGCCTTATGACAATGAATCAAGCGACAACCGCACCTCCTCACGAAGTATGTGAATTGTGTTCTGCACCGTCACATAATATCTTTACATGCCTATCGGCATCTCTGTTTCCCGAATTTGTGGAGCAACACGTAAATGCTATGCAACAATTCCCACAAAATAATTATACGCCTAGGTCGAATAATTTTCCTAACACTTATCGACCCCAATTTAAACAAAATCTATACCAACACCCTCCTAATCCTAACCCCCCAAGGACTAACGCTTTTGAGGAGATGGTGTTGGCTTCCCTTAAGAATATTGAAACTCAAGTCCAAGCACAAGCACAAATAGTGCACTCTCACACACAATCCATTGCGAAGCTTGAGTCCCAAATTGGACAAATAGCGAATACAATGAGTCGTAGGAACGAGGGGAAGTTGCCTGCACAAACTATTCAAAATCCTAAGGGACAATATGAGATTAAGGGGTCGAGTGAACAAGTAAACGCCGTATCGACTAGGACGACTATTAGGGAAGATGAAGTTGTTAAGATTCCGGATCAAAATGACGTTAAATCGAATAAAGAAGAGGGTGAGGAGACGAGTCAAAATAAGAAAGATAAAGAATCGGTCCCAACTAACTATGTTCCAAAGTTATCTTTTCCACCCAATGTTGAGGAACCGTCTAATTTTTCAAAGAAAAAAATCAAAAACTGAGGATATACTCGAGGTGTTTAAACAAGTTAAAATAAATATTCCATTCCTTGATGCTATAAAACAAATTCCCTCTTATGCTAAATGTCTAAAAGACCTTTGTACACAAAAGCGCAAGATACGCAGTCATACTCCTAAAAAGGTCTTCCTCACAGAAAAAGTAAGTTCAATTTTTCAACACACTCCTCCGAAGTATAAGGATCCTGGTACGCCTACGATTTCATGTGTCATAGGTGACACTATCATTCATCGGGCTCTCCTTGACTTAGGAGCTAGTGTTAACCTCTTACCTTATCATGTCTAGAAACAATTAGGACTAGGTGAACTTAAACCTACGGTCGCTACTATTCAATTAGCGGATCATTCTGTTAAAGTACCTAGAGGAATCGTCGAAGATGTCTTAGTTAAAGTTGATCAATGCTTTTATTCTGTTGATTTTATGGTCCTTGACACCGAACCGGTGCTAGATGCTAGAAAATACACTCCTGTTATTCTTGGTCGTCCATTCTTGGCCACGGCCAACGCACGTGTCAATTGTAGAACAGGGGTGATGAAAGTGTCGTTCGGGAATATAAAATTAAAATTAAATGTTTTTAACACTGTTGATCAACCTCCTAAAGACAATGATTATCAATATGTGGAAGGTAATGAAATTAGAAGAACTGTTGAACCTAATAAAATAATAAATATCAATGAGGGGAATAATACGGTGAGTGATGAGTGGATGAATTTGAATACAACAGACTCTAACGATGAATTTACTCGAAAGGTGAAAAATCGACTTGACCTTAATCAGGATGAACCGTCGATTGAATTAATTCGAAGCGACATGCTTTCAACTTACCATCGGGCTCTTCCTGACATCTTAAGGGGTACAAACTCCGATTTACAGCCTCCGTGAGTTTTGAGCTAGAACGGTCTAGCTGAAGACGTAAAAGTTAGCGCTTCTTGGGAGGCAACCCAAGCTTTAATTAGTTCATTTCTTTGATTTTTGCATGTTTTTGGGTAGTTTTGGTCTATTTTTGAGTCTCTGGACAGGTTTGGGGGTTGGAGTAAAATTATTTTTAATTTATATACATAAAATAAGTGGACCGAGAGAAAATACCAATCTCCCTCGCGCGGCTCGCTCGCGCGAGACGTCGCTCGCGCGGCCCGCTGGCGCGAGAATGTGCCTTAGTGAAATTTTGGTTTACCTTTTTGATGAGCTCTCGGGTTCTCCTCGCGCCTGGTTTCGCGCGCGCGAGGCATCCCGCTCGAGCGAATTAGATTATAATAAAAAAAAATAAAAAAATAAAAAAAATTTTGGGATTCGCGCGCGCAACGGCCGCTCGAGCGGACCGCTCGCGCGATACCCCATTTTTCTGATATTTTCTTTTGTTTTCTCTATCAGTCCTCTACACCTGTTCTGATAGGTTTTACTTTTTTGTTTTTTGTTTCTTTGGTACTTTTAGATCGAGTCGTTTGTTGTTTTCTTTGTTCTAGATATATTCTTATAGTTTATTTAGTTTATTTTAGTTTAGTTATAGTTCTTCTAGCTGCTTTTATTATTTTGTTGTGTACCTGTTTCTTTTATCCAGTATTAACAGGTAACATTGACCTTTATTGCAATAGTTTCTTTTATTGCAATATTTTACCTGTTTGTCATTGCCGAGATTGAGGTACTATCGTTCCTTTCTTACCTACTCTCCGTTCTTTCGTTTTATTGTTTCATTGGGGACAATGAAAGGTTTAGGTTTGGGGGTATGCACACATGCACATTATTTTATGTAAAATTTTAAAATTTTCAATAAGTGTGTTTAAATAAACGATGTTACCGACGTTTTTGCAATCTTGATTCAATACTTCTTAGTAGATAACTTTGATTGTTATAGATTAGTAAACAAGAGAAGATGTAGTTAAACATTTGCTGAAGTTATGATATGACGTTTTAAGTTATGTATCGTTCGAATCGTAGTTTTATATCATAAATTTGCACACAAACTTATGCATTGCACGTAGTCGCGTGAATACATGTCTGATGTGAACTATAATATGATTCGGATTTCTAGATAACACAAGGTGGAGACTAAACCCGGTGAGCTTTTGAGCCTATCTTTTCATTTTAGAGGGTTATAAATACATTTTGTGGTGTCGAATTTCACTTGAAATAGCGCATTAACTTGTTGTTTAGTCTCATTATTCTTGTTTTGGTTGATAGTCAAGTTCAAATATTTGTTACCATGCTAAATAATCTTCCGTTGTAAACGTTGAAGAACCATATAACCATAGGACATGATTATAGGCCCTCTTTGTTTATTACCGGCCGATAAATGATAAAATGTCCTTAGTTCGCCCCTTGAGCCATTAAAATGCCATTTTTCTTTAATTACCATTATCCTGTTTTTGCTCCAATTTGGCCAACTTGGAGTTCACCCCTGAAAGATTGATCAACTTTTAGTGGTGTTAAGGCGATGTGTGATTGAGAAGAAGAAGAAAATAAGATGATGTTTGGGGTGGTTGCCTTATTATTTATTGATTGATTATTCAGAAAGCAACGAAAAGGAAAGGAAAAAATTGAAAAAAATAAAGAAGAAGGTTGATGAAAAAAAAATTGAAAAGAAAAATCAAAAGAAGAGAATGAAATGATGAAGTTGGTGGAAGAGCGAATGAAAGAAATCGAACATGCCTTACAATGCCATTCTAAAACTACCTAATGAATCCTTTCTATCCTTTTCCATTGTCTGAGCCACATTACAACCTCGAAAAGTCCTATTTGATCCTAGGAAACATGGATTGGATATGAAAACGATGGGAGGGGGATTAAAACATGGTAATGATTAATTTTTCTTGATTATTGGCATCCTATCCATGAGACTACCGTTCTTTCGTGTCATGCGTCTTTTTTGTGTCATATGTGAGCATTTCTCGTTTTGAAAATATATTTCTTTGCTCCCATATATTAGAAAAATTACACATGTTTCTGAGTGTTTTCATTTGAGAGTGTAATTAACATTGTGAGATTCGTAGTCGAGACATAGTTAAATGGTTATCCGAAGTATATTCCAAGTTCATGACATGCGCGTGTTCATTTGACTACCACATCACACACGTGCAATTTTATGAGGAACTCTATTGATTTATATGATGCATGTGCTTGAGATTGTTTTTCATGATATAGGTGAATGTTTGATTCTGTTTCTCCTTGCTCATTATTCTATTTCGAATCATTGTTTTATAATAAGGAGTATTGAATGTTATGTTTTTCTTTTTAATAAAACTTTTTAAATTTCTAAGTTAATAAAGATGGTTGTGGGTAACTTGTTAATGAGAACCCTCACGAGACTTCACTCGTCCGACTAGGGATACCTAGGGGTTTAAAAGGCTTGTTGCATATGCTAAATGCAATCGTGATCCATGCGAAAATGGAGTAGTTTTTATTTTATTTTATTAGTAGTTTAGTGTTTATTTTAGTTTTGCTCGAGGACTAGCAAAATGTAGGTTTGGGGGTGTGATCGGGAGAGAACAAATCCTATTTATACGCCTTAACGAGTATTTGTTAGTACCTTTTTATTCTGTTTTTGTATATTTTTACTTCGTTTTCTATTTTCTGACAGGTTTTGGAAGAAATCAAGTATATCAGGCTAAACAGGGTGAAAAAGCAGAAGAAAAGAAGCTGAAAAAGCCATCTCGCGCTCGGGAACCGCTCGCGCGAGAATCCAGAATTCGCTCGCGCGACTCGCGCGCGCGACCCTCCCATTTACGCGCTCGCGCGGCCCGCGCGCGCGATCCGTACAAAAAGCAAAGATACGTATTTAAGTATACTGAAGACTCCTGTGTAAACGAAACTGCTAAATGACGTCCAGACTGTAAAATATATCAGTTTCAGTTCGTTTCGGGTTAGGAAAGCTTCCAAAGCTTGTTGTAAACTCTATTTATACTCTATTTTACTTCAATTGAAGGGTTATACACCCATACATACATACACATACAGCCATATAGACGAAAATTCCAGCCCTTGAAGAGGGAAAAGCAAGGAGAAGAAGAAGAAGACCAAGGATCTCCATGGCCTCCTCAATCAACTACTTGCCGATCTCCACTTCCATGGCAGCCTAGACAAAGATCTGGGGTTTCAATGAAGCCCTAGTCGAGTAATAGGGAGTATTTTATGTTTTTATTTTAGTTTTATTATGTATGGATGACAGTCACATGTTTTGAGGATTTTTATAAATAAATCGTACTTCTATTGATTAAATCATTGCTTTCAAAGTTTATTCTTGTTTTAGATCTATTTTGACTGTGATGTGCTCAATGATCTATTCTCGCTGTGCTTGTTTAGATTATTTACATGTGATGGTGCTTTATTGATTTGTGCTATCAAGTATCCGAATAATCCATGCCTAGATTAGACGAATTATGTCACAACCCTAGTTTAGTGTGGGATAATTCGTGCTAACCGAAGATGGAATATGTTGGTGCTTGAACCATGATTATTCTCTTGACGGAGGAATTGGGCTTGTAGCCACAATTCCCCATATTCATCCAACTTAATAGGCTAAAGTAATTCATAAATATTCCTATTATGAAGCTAGTGGTGGAGTTGCAATCCTAGGTTCCCTTTACATATTTACAAAAACACTTTTAATTGCTTTCATAGTTTAGATTTAGTTTTATTGTTATTAGTTTAATTAAAATCAAATCAAAATCTGTTTTCATAATTAACTAAAGTTAGGTTTTAAAATTAAGTCGCTGTAGTTAACCAATCCCTGTGGGTTCGACCTTTACTTCCACACTGCAAATCTTTTGAAAGTAAAGCACAAATAAGCATACTTTTATATCTTGATATTGACAACATCACTTACCAACAAACATCTGGAATGTGCTGACCCGGACGGGCAATTTCAAAGCGTCCTACGACTCGGTTGAGCCCGTCGAAGCTCCTGTCTTTCAACCTATACTTCCTAGTAAGTACCCGGGCATACTTGGTCTCGTCTATATCCTATTGTCTCTACTGGTTACTGACCATCTTTCTTTCTTTTTTACAGAAATAGACCCCAAGAGAGATCTTGAACAGTTGAGGGCCAGGCAGGCTATGGCCACTGCCCGGGTGGTAAATAGTGGAGGAAAGAGGCCCGCTATGGCGGCCTCGGGCGGCAAACGCTCGCTACGGCAAATCCGGCATGGGACCGCGAATCGTTCAAAATATATGGGGACTTCAGCTCCTCGCGTGGTGGTGGTAGAGACTTCCCCCTGAGCAGGAATACCGTCCAGGGTGCCAGTTGAGGAATCAGCAGTGATCAGGGAGAGGGTCAAATCTGCCCTTCTTCCCAGCCAAGTGGAGACGTGTGCAAACATGTCTCCCAAAGTATTCTAGGGATGGTTATATAGCCTCTCCCACATGGTAAGCCCTGACGCCTCTGCCCATTCATTTTTTCTTTTATATACCCGGATAACTTACCAGTTTTTAGGCTTTTTGCAGGTCGGCTGCATGGCCACTGGGGCTGAGTCCTTCCTGCCCTCTATAGCTTGGAGGGTCGCTATTGTTGAAGCCGCTCTGGCAGAGGAGCGGGTTACCTCGAAGGCCAGGGAAAATGCTCTGGCTCTGGAGAAGGACATGGTGAAAGGCTTTGCCCTGAGCCTCAGGGCAGTCCAGGCAAAATTGGCGGTTGCCCTGGTAGATTTGGAGGCATCCCGGGCCACTACGACAGCTACAGAGGCTCGGGCGAAGGTTGCAGCTAAGGCAACGGTGGCGGGGTCCATGGAGGAGGCTTTCGGTGACGGCTACTTTCAAGGTTACGAGGACCTCAAGCGAAGCCTAGCTCGGGATTACCCCGAATGGGACATCTTGTTCTATGAGGGTATTGACTCGAACTACTGGGATCTTGGTCCTCCCACTGCCAATGTGTGGATACCGGGCTTCCACCTCTTTTTGATGTTTTGAAATTCGTTTGATTTTGAATCAAGGAGAGAGAAAAGGTCTGTTGAAAATAGATACAGAGTCGCCACTTGGTCTTTAAGGAACCAAGAAACCTAATTTTGACTCACCCAAGCGGATAAGGGCACCGGCCCTTCATAACCAAAGAACTTGGTTCGGGGTTTTGGTACGAGAGAGGAAGGAGCCTTTGTCGCGACTAAAACACCCTCAACTCGCCCCATCTTTCGACGGGCCTCAATTAGCATCCAAATAATCATCTTATACTATATATGGTTCGACAAATAATACTACGATAGTATATTACATCACATAAGAAACTTGAAATGGAAGATCTAAAGATAAGATATCATTCATAAGATCTAAGCCAAATATCACACAATGCGAAGTGAAAGATCACACAAATAAACCTAGGAAAAATCGTCTAATCATATATCAATTAATCAAGCTTTCCTAATCTAAAGGGGACATGAATTGTTCTTGAAACAAATAAACAAAGAAATCAAAATACGCTAAGCAAGCTAGTATGATGCGTGTTAATCTTTGATAAAAGAAGACCTCTCAATCCCCGGGACGGATGAGAAAGGATGATTAGATCAAGGGGAAGCATGAACGGGTGATCGAGTTCATTCCTTATAATCTCCTTAGATTAAGAGTTACAAAAACCCCAAATCTTACATGAATGCAATGTATGTATCTAGAATGTGCCAAGGTTGTAGTGTGCTTTGTGTTTATGGATTCCTAGAATGACTTAGAAGTCTAAAATGTGTATGAATGGATGGATGAAATCAATATGGGATATGTACAAATGTAGTATGAACTACTTCCTAAGATATGAACTAATTTGGAATGCATATGAGCATCAAATCAAAGAATGAAAGTTGAAATGTACTTGCTGTGAATAGTGGACAGAACAGTAGCATGATCTTTTGGAATTCGAAAAGAGGGGTTAGGAATGGTTTCAATGCATGATTTTTTATGGAGTTGTTCCTTATTGTGTCTAGAACACAACCCAAAAGGCCAATCTTGAATAGCTATCACAGATTGAGAGAAATTATATAAACAATAGAGGTCACTCAGAAACAGAGTTCGTACTGTCGACTGAAATGTTAGAAAATCTTAGAAAATGAAAAAGAATGATCTAGAGGCCCATTTTATACAGAACGTTTCCTAAGACATTGAATAGTAAGGGAAAAATAAGTTAGGACCACCCCTTTTGGAAAGGTTTTCTGGAAAAGAGGTCGTAAGTTGACCTAGCTGCTGTGACAGCAAAAACAGAATGTTTGGAAGGAATGTTGGGACCCAAATGGACCATTTCCAAGTACTTCCAAGTCAAACCAAAAATCATGGGTGTTCTCCAATGAGTTAGGAAGACTTTCCAAGTAGCCTTGTATCCATATGTTGAGTATTGAGTTCTAGAAAAATCTTTGAACTCAACTCACTCACTGTTTTGACTCATTGTTTTGAAGATTTTGGAGAAAACAAAGTTTTGTTTCTTGAAACCAAATGAGAGGGATTGAGAGGGGTTTTGAAATAGATGTTTTGAAAAACATGTTTTCAACACTCAATAAGGATCATAGCCACTTAGAATACCTACATCAAACTCATCATTTAAGAACCTCCAAGATTGTTGGAGAGATTTATTTCGTTTTTAGACATAACTTCAATACATTCCAAGAATACCTTGGAAGTATTGAGGTTATGATCATCATCTATCAAACATGTTTTTGAGGTCAAGAGCTACTATCCATAAGGATTCACTCACCCCAAACTTCATGTCATCACTTAGATGATGATGAACTAGTAAGTAAATAAAGAAAATAAAAAGAAATGGGATAAGAAGAGATGAACAATAAATAAACAAGCAAGTAGATGATAATCAATAGATGATATTCATGAAGCATGAGACTTGTAGATTGGTGTATCACTCATATGTAATGACACTAGACATGGAAGAAGCTTCCACACTCTTGAATGCTCACTAAAATGGTGGTTGGGAGTATTGAATGTTGAAGTAAATGGAAGTAATGAAGTAAAAAAAAAGTTAGAACTCACTTTTGTTTTTGAAAATCAAAGAAGAAAGCTTCTTTTCTCTCTACTCTAGCCTTATCTCTACAACTTTCTCTCCCAAACTTTTCCAAAACTCACATTTGACTCTCCTAAAATGAGGAGTAATGGGGTGTTTATATAGGCCAACTTGGGGTGTTTTTGGGATTTAGAAAGTACTCCCATTGGCTCCAAACATCTGAAATAATAAAACTACGTCGTTTTGGCTTTTAATTAATCAAAATGGGACCACAAAACATATTACAAAAATGGACTGTTCTGGAGGGGAGTGCCGCGGCGGCACTGGGCCAGTGCCGCGGTGGCAGTGCTCCTCCCTTCGTCTGGATAATGCTGTTTAGGCCCCCCGAAGTTCCGGTATTCGCGAAAAGGCCCTATTTTGTCCGAAATTCACAGAAAATGCATACGAACTCCAAATCGAGGTTGTGATATACCGTTGGAAAGGTAATGGAGTCTACTTTACATAAAAAAATAGTTCGGGGATAGGTCATTTTGAAAAGTTTTGCGGTATTCGCGATAAAAGCCGATTTGATCGCCTTTTTCGTCTTTGGAAATTCATAATAAATTCGTTTTAAATCCAGAAATTATGTGCGATATACCGTTGGAAAGCTATTGACCTCTAGTATCCATGAAAAATATTTGAAAATTGTTTCGGTGCCCCGATTCCAAAGTCAAATCTTGGTCAAACTGGTCAAACCTGGGATTCCCGGGAAGTTCTGGGAACCTCCGGGAGCTCCCAGGAGCTGACGTTTTCGCTCGATTCTCTTTTAAAACTTATTTTAATACTTTTCTAATGATTCCGGTGAATTCGGACAATTTCGGTCAAACTTGGTCAAACTCCGGTCAAACCTGGCAAACCTTGGTCAAACCGGTCAACGGGGACTTTCGGGGAACTTCCGGGACTTCCGGGGGTCTCTCGGAGCTGACGATTTTATCCGATTTTTCTTAAAAACTCATTTTATCACTTTTCTTACGACGTAGCATGTTTTCAGAACTTTGGGACCAAATCTGAGAGTTTTCGGGCTTTCAGGGGCATTTTGGTCATTCTGAGCATTTTGAGAGATAGAGCTGACTTCCGAGAGTCCTTTTGAGTCTTTTACGATCATTGCGAACCACCAAGCTATGGGTCTCCTAAATCTGATAGCCGACAAAATGGGGTGTCTACAGTTTGCCCCTCTTTGGCATGAACTTGCGAGGCAACGCATGTCGCAAGCGAGTGCCAAAGTTTTGAAGACACAGGACTTTTTGGAGGCTATAGATTTAGGACAAACAGCGTTGCAAAAGATGAAAGGATGATGCTGTGGCTAGTGCTGGTCGTGCTCTGTGTGAGCTACCTACGTATCCCAAGGGGAATCAGACCAGGACGTAGTTCAAGGCAAGGAATCGATCATACATGCACATACACAACAATCAGGCGGATGCTATGCTATATGAGGATGATATGCAATGTGTGGATGTGATATGATCTCATACATGAGTCCTATCATGCCTAGCTTTCTAATCCTAGAATGAGCAGGTGCCATGGGGTGTGCTACTCCGAGTGGGCTGGTGTTGTGCTAGTGTTTGCGATTGTGACGTGGTGGGTGACTCAGATAAGGGCATTGAAGTCTAGAAGACTCCGGGTTTAGGGGCAAACTTCTGGAGGTGTGTTTCGTAAACAAACGTAATTGGGTGTGGGGTCTTAGAGGACTATGATCGAAGACGTCTTTTGGCAAATAACCGACGGACACAGGGGCCATGGAAATTAAGAGACTGACACAGAAGTCACGGGACGATCGTGAAATCCTGAGATGTCACATGATGAACATGGAAGCCCCACGGTGTAATGAGAGCGATGATGATTAATGGACCGACGATGTTTGGATCGAGATGACGAGTCGACAATGGACTACTGTGATTGAACTGACGGTGTATAAATCCGCTGAGGATTAATCTGAATCTGCTGGGGATGAAGCGATACTTTCTAGGATCTCTCTTCAACTGCTCCTTTTGATCAAATCTTACGGGCCTGTCGGGGTCTCCGGGAACTGGTATCTTTCTGCTTCTGTCCTCGGGGGATAATGCAGGGTTCTCGGGGAATCTCTTTCGGTGCTCAATCCAAGAGAGCCTGTCGGGGTCTCCGGGAGCTGGTAACTTTCTGCTTTTGTCCTCGGGGGATGATGCAGGGTTCTCGGGGAATCTCTTTCGGTGCTCAATCCAAGAGAGCCTGTCGGGGTCTCCGGGAGCTGGTATCTTTCTGCTTTTTTCCTCGGGGGATGATGGAGGGTTCTCGGGGAATCTCTTTCGGTGCTCAATCCAAGAGAGCCTGTCGGGGTCTCCGGGAGCTGGTATCTTTCTGCTTTTGTCCTCGGGGGATGATACAGGGTTCTCGGGGAATCTCTTTCGGTGCTCAATCCAAGAGAGCCTGTCGGGGTGTCCGAGAGCTGGTATCTTTTTGCTTTTGTCCTCGGGGGATGATGCAGGGTTCTCGGGGAATCTCTTTCGGTGCTCAATCCAAGATAGCCTGTCGGGGTCTCCGGGAGCTGGTATCTTTCTGCTTTTGTCCTCGGGGGATGATGCAGGGTTCTCGGGGAATCTCTTTCGGTGCTCAATCCAAGAGAGCCTGTCGGGGTCTCCGGGAGCTGGCATCTTTTTGCTTTTGTCCTCGGGGGATGATACAGGGTTCTCAGGGAATCTCTTTCGGTGCTCAATCCAAGAGAGCCTGTTGGGGTCTCCGGGAGCTGGTATCTTTCTGCTTTTGTCCTCGGGGGATGATGCAGGGTTCTCGGGGAATCTCTTTAGGTGCTCAATCCAAGAGAGCCTGTCGGGGTCTCCGGGAGCTGGTATCTTTCTGCTTTTGTCCTCGGGGGATGATGCAGGGTTCTCGGGGAATCTCTTTCGGTGCTCAATCCAAGAGAGCCTGTCGGGGTCTCCGGGAGCTGGTATCTTTCTGCTTTTGTCCTCGGGGGATGATGCAGGGTTCTCGGGGAATCTCTTTCGGTGCTCAATCCAAGAGAGCCTGTCGGGGTGTCCGAGAGCTGGTATCTTTCTGCTTTTGTCCTCGGGGGATGATGCAGGGTTCTCGGGGAATCTCTTTCGGTGCTCAATCCAAGATAGCCTGTCGGGGTCTCCGGGAGCTGGTATCTTTCTGCTTTTGTCCTCGGGGGATGATGTAGGGTTCTCGGGGAATCTCTTTCGGTGCTCAATCCAAGAGAGCCTGTCGGGGTCTCCAGGAGCTGGTATCTTTCTGCGTCTGTCCTCGGGGGATAATGCAGGGTTCTCGGGGAATCTCTTTTCTTGATCGGGAACCAGGATCCGTTACCAGAATTCTCGTGTTTGATCGAAATTTGCGACGGTTGTCCTGAAACGACCGATTCGGGTCTTCGGGAGCCGATTTTTCCCAAATTTTGCCTGCTGGAGGTAGTTCTGATGACTTTTAGCCTGCTTGGGGTAAAACCCCATAAATCTCGATTGGAATGGGCCATCGGGGCTGATCGGGGCCAAAAACGGGCTGAAAAAGGCCTAAACGGGCCAGAACGGAGCAAAAACGGAGCGAAGCGAGGCCCACGGGGAGCAGTGCCGCGGCGGCAGTTGGCCAGTGCCGCGGCGGCAGTTGGCCAGTGCCGCGGCGTGACCGGACTTCATCTTCCTATATCTCGGGTTTTTGAGCTCTAGAAGCTCATTCTTGGCCATTTTGGGGCGTTTTTTGGAGCCAAAATTCATCAAAACGCAGCTTGTGCGCGCTCAGGTGAGTAATCTTTTCCCGTAGTTGGATTTTTGATTGGTGTTTTGGTTTGCCCAAATTTTTCAAGAAGAAAGTTTAAATGTGACTTCCATTTTTCTTGTAGATCCATGGCTTCGAGCTCAAGGAGGCCGTCTAAGAAGGCCAAGGGACGGATGAAGGCCGAGGTGCAAGCTCCGGACTTGATTTTACAGGACCCTCAACGCCATCTTTCGGCCGCGGCTCTAGCGAGCTTGGTATGTGAAACTCTCGACCTTTTAGGACTGCTTTCATGTATTATGCTAGTTTTGTGAGCCGTAGCGTGCACCTAGAGATCGTTAGAAGTTCGATTTGTGCTCGAATGTGGATTTTGTGAATTCGGCTCTCGGGTCGTGAATAGTGATTTTGTGCATCTTTTGCCATCTTTTGTTGTGTGCAGGTGCCGGAAGTGGCATTGAAAGGCCATGGTAGCCTTGCCCATGCTTTCTTATGGTATACCCAGCTTTCGCCCACCGTTAAGAGGATGGTTGATGATGCCGGGTTCGGAGGCTTCGTCCGCTTGGTTTCGAAAAGTAGCAATGATTTGGCTCACTTCTATGCATTGGCCGAGAGGTGGTGGGACACTACCAACACTTTCCACCTGCCGTTCGGAGAGATGACTATGACGCCTTTTGATTTCTCCATGATCACGGGCTTGAGGGTCGGCGGGAAGCGCTTGATTCTGGATTACTTTTATGAGCTCGACCCGGAGGCGATGGACATGTTGATTGGGGCTGTTCCCCCTAACCTGGAGAGACATTGGTTCCCCTGCGGCTGGCTTTACCGGGCCTATGGCAGAGGTAATCACAATCTGAACAATTCCCAGCTTTTGAGGGTTTATCTTCTGTATGTTCTCGGGTGCTCAATCTTTGCGACAAGGAACGACCGGGTGAGCTTGAGGCTCCTTTCTTGCCTGGCGACCATTGATGAGATCCCCTCCTACAACTGGGGCGGTGCTGCCCTGGCCCATCTCTACAAGCATATGGGGGAGGTCTCTCGGGGCGATGTTAAATCTACTGGGGGATTCTGGCGAGCTTGGGAGGTACGCACTGTTTCTCCTTTTATTTTTTCATCTTTTTGATTTCCATACTTGTTTTGATTTCTCCTTTGTCTGTGCAGCTTTGGAGTTTTGAATTATTGAAGATGTTGGCTCCTTCCCCGGCGGATGAATCAGGCGAGGATGAGGATGGCATGGCTCCTGTGCCTCTATTCCCACGAGGTTTGAGATGGCGGAGGGACGTTGTTGGGGTGAAGAGCGGGGCCCACCGGATTGTTTTGCTCAGAAACTACTTAACTGAGCTGACGGCCTCTAGTGTTGACTGGACGCCTTGGGAGGGCGTTGCTTACGCCGCCCCAGAGGAGATACAAGCGGTTAAATCTCTTACCTCTTGCCGCCTTCTGCTGGAGAGTACCGAGTGCAGGCAGTGGTTCCTTGGGGAGCGGGTCTCTCGGCAAGTGGTTGGTGGTTCCCGGTATCGCGTCCCTCATGATCCTCCTGCGATGGATGCTAGTGACCTCTCTGGTGATGCTTTGCTGGCGGCCTTATCCAGCACCGATGTTTGGGATCATTTCCTCTCCGAGACCGGTTACGAGGCTTACCGCGGCCGCTTCTTGATGCCTAACTTCCCACTCCTGGAGGTGAGTTCCCTTTTTGCATTTTTTGTTTATATTCATTGTCCATGTTTTTGATTTATCTTTTCCTAATCTTATTCTGTGCCTTCAGCTTCGCGAGATGTACAGGAGGCAGGCTCCTTAGGCTCCCGACCCTATCCCCTCTTGGGATTGGAACGTCAATGTTCTAGGCGCTGATGGCACTCCCCAAGTGATGGAGGTGCCACGAGTCACATGTGGGTACCCTACTCAGCCAACGGGCGTCCTCAATGTTCCTTGGAGTTACGCTGAGGAGGGTCACGCCTTGGCGGCTAGCCTACGGTCCTTGGTCCTTACACGAGACCACCGGGTATGTCTCTAATTTTGCACTTTCTTAAGGTTATAAGGTTCTAACCCTGATTTTTTTACTTTGACAGATGGATGGTATGCGGCAATTTGCCGCCAATCAGATGGCGTCCTTGGTAAGTCTCTGACTCGACTCTGTTGTTGTATTTTTTTTGTTGTTCCCTTACTGATTGCCCTCATTTTTATTTGTGTGTGCAGTACCGTGGAGGCGGGGCTGGCTCATCGAGGACTGGTCCAAGATGTAGAGGTGGTAGGAGGAGGCCGTCGCCGACGTACAGTCCGGGTGGTCCGACGGAGGATGAAGAAGAGGAGGACTGAGGCTTCCCAAGCGGGAATTATTATTTTATTTTCTTTTCCTGTTTTCGATTGGGTTGTACTGAGGATATGATTATTTGGACAGTGTAGGACGATGTGTAGCACAATTTGTGACCTTTTGACAGAGTATTATGATGTTTTGCCTCCTAGGCCGGATATCTTCCGGTTTAGAGGCGCAGTTGTGTGCTTGTTGATATATGTGCACCGTGATTGCTGGATGTTACTGCGATGGGCAGTTTTGTGATAGTGAGTGCTTTTGCCTTGCAGGTGGGATAGTCCGTGAAACGGGGAGGTGCTGCCGAAACTTTGAATTTTGCTAGAGCCGCGACAGAAAATATGGCTTTGTATGATCCCGCTCAACTCACAGCTTGGCTGAACATTACGGATGGCGTGGAGCGGATCAACCTCTTTAGCTACGGCTTGACCGAGCTATTTTCTCTTTGCCAGGTGACCTTGAACACTAAGTTCTTGCGTGCTGCCATTGCCCACTGGGACCCGGTGAATCATGTCTTCAACTTCAACGGCCTGGAAATATGCCCCATGTTTGAGGAGTTCTGTGCTATTCTTGGCTTCGATTCTGACTCTGACTTGATTCTCCCTTCTGCTGATACCCTCAGCCCTACGCGAGCCTTGGCTGAATACCTGAATTGCTCTGTCACTATTTCCCGCCGGCTGATTCAAGGTGAGGTTCTCAACATTGCTTCTATTATTGCCCGGTACGCCAGCCCTGGGAATCCCAGCGTGTATGATGCTTCCCGTGGGGCCGCTTTGATATTGTGCATGACTTCGCACTTCCTGTTCTCGAGCACTTCCATTGACTTGGTGCATGTGTGCCTCGGGCTGAAACTTAGCAGGAATCCCATGGCCATGGTTCTAGCTGAAACTTTGAATGGTTTGGACAATGCCTTCATCCAAGGGACTCCTCTTCTTTCTGGGGCGCCTTTGGTGTTACAGGCTTGGCTTCACGAGCGCCTTCAGCTGTGGACGGACCATATACCACCAGTTTACTTTCGTCGAGCCGTGCTTCATTCTCACTATACCTTTGCCGATTGGGTGGGCATGATGAGCACCTTATCTGAGGCTGACATTTGCTGGATCGTGAGGCGTTGGGGCCTCTATGCTATCACCACGAGCCTCAGGGGTCACCAGAGAGTGTGGTTGATGGGTCTGAGAGAGACTTCTTTCTATCATCCTCGCCGTTTGGCCAGACAGTATTGACAGGTTCAGGAGGTTCCCCGGGGGTTTACTGAGAGGGTTTTTGCTTCCAGGATCAGAGCTACCACTATTGCTGCTTTTATTGATGGTTGGACTGACCGAGTAAAGGCCTACTTCTAAAGAAAATAAAAGACACTAAGACAAAACTAGTCCTGACTGATTCTGCTCATTCCTCCAAGTGTCTTTGAACATGTGGTTGCTTTTTGGAAGACTTTTATTTCTTTGATTATTCCTGCCTATGTAATATTCAAAGTTTGTTTATTGGTGAACCTTGGTTACTTTGGGAATCTCATTTTATGCATTTTAGCTTTCTAAAAACATGTTGTAACTTGAGATTTCAATTAGTTGTTGCTTTTGGTACTTGCTTGAGCATGCTGGGGTTGTTAGAGGCAAACGAGGCGGGTAGCCGAAGTTTGCCCCTAGTTTGGGATATATATGGTTGTGAGGCAAACGAGGTAGATGACCGACGTTTGCCCCTAGCTTAGAAGAGATTCAGGCAAACGAGGCGAGTGGCCGGAGTTTGCCCCTAGTGTGGAGGGTGGTTTTTGGGTTATGGTAAGGACCGCGACTTTATTTTTCTCACGTGCTCATAATTTTTGCCTAGGCACCAAGGAGGTGACCTAGCGAGCTATTTTCTCTCTTTTGTTATTGCTCACTTTGGATTTAGCTCTAATTTTCGCCTAGGCGTCCTTTCGGATTTTCAACCTAGCGAACCATCCTTCTTTTTCTTTTTGAAAGTCTGCCTACGTACCCCCGAGCGGGGATCAGGTCCAACGTAGTTCGGGCCAAGGTTTTGAAAGGAAAGGTTATTTTTTGTTGGTGGAGCGACCGAACCGCTGTGGTTGCCTACGTATCCCCGAGTGGGAATCAAGTCGAGCGTAGTTCAAGGCAAGGCTTGAAAGGAAAGGTTATTTTTGTTGGTGGAGCGACCGAACCGATGTGGTTGCCTATGTATCCCCGAGCGGGAATCAGGTCGAGCGTAGTTCAAGGCAAGGCTTGAAAGGAATGGTTATTGGATAGTCAAGCATATTACTTTTTGAGACGATCCATGTTGATTGGTTCTTTGAATTCGACACCATCGAGGTCCATGAGATAAGTTGCTCCTCTGGAAAGAACAGTCGTGACGATATAAGGGCCGACCCATTTAGGTTTAAACTTCCCACGGGGATCAAAGATCGGAGCTCGCAACTCCTTAAGGACAAGGTCGCCCTTGACAATCTTCCTTGGACGAACCCTTTTATTGAAAGCACGGGCTATCCTCTTCTGATATATTCGGACATGGTCGACCGCCGCTAGACGCTTTTCATCTATGAGGGCCAATTCTTTATACCTTTCTCTCAACCAATCTGATTCCGAAATTTCACACTCTGCTATCACGCGTAGGGATGGTAATTCTATCTCCACCGGAAGTACTGCTTCCATCCCATACACTAGTGAGTAAGGAGTCGCTCCTGTGGACGTCCTTATCGATGTTTTGTACCCCCAAAGTGCAAATGGTAGCTTTTCATGCCAGTCTTTGTAGGTATCAGCTGATTTTTGCAGTATGGCCTTGACATTCTTATTCGCAGCTTCGACTGCCCCATTGGTCTGTGGTCGGTATGGCGACGACTTGTGATAGGTGATTTTGTATTCCTCGAACAGATCCCTAACTTCTGCCTTGAAATGACTTCCGTTGTCCGAAATAATCTCATGGGGAACTCCATAACGGCAGATGAGATTTCTCTTGATGAATTTGGCCACTTCCTTGGCCCCCAACTTGGTGTAGGATGCAACTTCTACCCATTTTGTGAAGTAGTCTATGGCCACCAGGATGTACCGATTTCCATTTGAGGCCTTTAGAATAATTTCACCAATAATATCGATTCCCCAGGTGGAGAATGGCCAAGGCGAGGTCATGCTGTATAGAAGGGATGGTGGTATATGCATCATATTTGCATGAATCTGGCACTTGTGACACTTTCTCACGTATTCGGAACAATCTTTTTCCAATGTTGTCCAGTAGTACCCTTGTCTCACGATTTTCTTGGCCAGCATGTGGCCGTTCATGTGTGGGCCGCATACCCCTTCGTGTATTTCTTCCATCATTCTTCTGGAGCTCTTCCCAAACAAGCAAGTCAGGTTGTGACCGTTGTATCCTTTCTTCAGCAGTTTCCCGCCGCAAATGATGAATTGCGCTGCGAATCTTCAAATCGCCCTTTTGTCTCTCTCGGTGGATTCTTGGGGGAACGTCCCCTTTTCTATGAAATCCCAGACATCCTGATACCATGGTGCTTCATTCTCTTCTTCTTCGACTGTGGCGATTATGTTGAACGAAGGCTCGTACCTCTGCTCAATTACCAAGGGCATCATCCTGACTCCCACAGGAATTTTGATCATCGAAGCTAGAGTGGCCAAGGAATCTGCCAGCTGGTTCTCTTCCCTGGGCAAGTAGAGGAATGTGATATTTTCGAACTGCCTCTTGAGTTGGTCGAGACGATCATGATAGGGCTTCAACCTTTCTTCTTTTACTTTCCATTCTCCTCTGGCTTGTGACATGATGAGGTTTGAATCCCCGAAGACATCCAACCTCTGAACTTTCAGCTCTAAGGCTGCCTCCATTCCCAGAATGCATGCTTCATACTCAGCAGTGTTGTTGGTGGAGTTATAATTGAGCTTGACTGCTAACGGAGTATGGTCCCCACTCGGCGATACTAGGATCATCCCTACTCCGTATCCCTTCATGTTGGTTGTTCCATCGAAGTACAACTTCCACTGTTCTTCCTTGATTTCCATGATGCTCTCGTCTGGAAACGGAAAGTCCCCACTTTCTTCGGAGTCAACGGCATGTTCTGTAAGATGCTCAGCTACGGTTCTCCCTTTTACCGACTTGCTCGTAACATACTTGATATCGAATTCGGATAATAGAAGTAACCAACGGGATATACGACCGGTCAGGGCGGGTTTTTCGAGAAGGTATTTTAGAGGATCCATGCGGGATATGAGCACAACCGGAAAGGCCAGCATGTAGTGCCTTAGTCGGCGAGTGCACCAGACCAAGGCCCAACATGTTTTTTCGAGGGTAGAATAGTTGAGCTCATACCCAGTCATCCTCTTGCTGAGGTAGTATATGGCTTTTTCGGAGTGGCTTTCTTCTCCTTCTTGGGCTAGCATGCAACCCATGGCATTTTCAGAGACGGACAGGTAAAGGAATAAGGGCTTATGAGGCATTGGTGGTGAAAGGATAGGCGGATTTTGAAGGTAGGCTTTTATTTTGTCGAAAGCGGCTTGGCATTGGTCATCCCATTGGAACTTCTCCCCTTTTCTCAACAATCGGAATAGAGGATCGCATGTAGCTGTGAGCTTGGAAATGAAGCGGCTGATGAACTGGATTCTTCCGAGGAACCCCCTTACTTCTTTTTTATTCCGTGGTGGCGTCATTTCGAGGATTGCCTTGATCTTAGAGGGGTCCACCTCTATTCCCCTTTGTGTGATGAGAAAACCCAGGAGTTTACCAGAGGTTACGCCGAAAGTGCATTTCTTTGGATTCAGCCTCATCTTGTATTTGCGCAACCTTTCGAAGAACTTTTTCAGCGCTACCAGGTGCCCTTCTCTATCCTTGGATTTTACAATCATGTCGTCTACGTATACTTCTACCTCTTTGTGAATCATATCATGCAGCAGAGTGGTGGCAGCTCTTTGGTAAGTCGCCCCCGTGTTCTTGAGTCCAAAGGGCATTACTCTATAACAGTAGGTTCCCCAAGGGGTGGTGAATGTCGTCTTTTCCCGATCTTCTGGCGCCATTAGAATCTGATTGTACCCTGAGAAGCCATCCATGAAAGACAGTAGCTCATGTCCTGTGGTGTTATCTACCAAGACGTCAATGTGGGGAAGCGGGAAGTCATCCTTGGGACTGGCCTTGTTCAGATCACGAAAGTCGACGCACACACGAACTTTTCCATCCTTCTTCGGGACTGGCACGATATTGGCAACCCATTCCGGGTATTCGGTGACAATAATGAACCCTGCCTTGAACTGCTTCTCCACCTCTTCTTTAACCTTGAGTGCCCATTCCGGTCTCATGCGCCTCAGTTTCTGCTTGACAGGTTTAGAATTAGGGAGGAGAGGAATATGATGTTGGACGATGTCGGGATCGACCCCAGGCATGTCTTCGTAAGACCAAGCAAAAACATCTTTGAACTCTTTTAGCAAGAGGGTTAATTTTTCTTTTTCTTCTTTATTAAGGGTTGAGCCAATTTGCACAATCTGTGGATTATCTATTTCACCTAGGTTAACTGATAAAGTATCTTCGATTATTTCATAAACAGGTGGTTTTTCAATTAGTTGCTTTAGTTCGATTGGGAGATCCTCGGAGGGATCTGTGCATTCACAAGTGTCAGACACAGAGGAGTAAGCAGAATCGTCTTTCATTTCATTCATGACAGGTGAAGTGATTACATTGGATAGTGGTGGGCTTACAGCAGCCGACTCCAGTACAGACTCGATAATCGGTAGTACAGACTTCGGGGGAATAGGGGATTGGGAGACACAGACAGATGACTCTACAGCCTGGTTGCTCAGACCCTCCTCAGTTGGCTTGATTTGATCATCTTGGCTCTTGGCCCTCTTTTCTTCCTCCTCCTCAGCGGATTCCTCCCACATCTTCTTGATTGCTTCAGTGTCAAGGTATTTCAACCAGTCTTCCTCTGGGGTCTTTTCAACTTCTTCGGGATAGAACGGGTCTTGATATGGGGGCCTCTCGCAGTCAGCGAAGATTTCAAGCCCGGGGTGCCTTCTCCCAGTGGTTCGATGGATCCAGGGTTCAGGGAACCCGAAGTAAGGGAAATCATCCCCTTCTTTGACGAATTGTCCATTCAGAGTCTTGCGGTATGGTGGGAGACCCTTTACCCTTTTCTTCCATGGCCTCTGTAGCTCGGTGTCTTCATCAGTGGGCTTGTACCCCAACCCGAAAGTGCCTTGTTGCCCTTTGATCTGCGGGAATTCCCGAATTCCTTGCTGGCGTCGACCCAACCCCATTCCGGGGAAGTAGTTCATCTTGCGGACAATGTTGACGACTGCGGAGTGGACCTCAGGGAATCGGTCTTCATCCTTGATCATATGAACTTCTTCCATGAAGAATCCTCCGATTTCTCCTTCTTCTAGCTCAGGTATTTGGACTTCAAAAATGGGAGCGTAATTTGGGAAAACTTCGTTACCCCAACTATTACCGAAGATGATCTTTACCTCCTTCTCATGAATGTACTTGATCATTTGATGCACAGTGGACGATACAGCTTTGTTGGCGTGAAGCCAGGGCCTTCCAATCAGCAGATTGAACGAGGCAGGTATGTCCATGACTTGAAAGATCTCAGTGCTCACCAAAGATCCTACCCGGATTTGGAGAGAAACGGTTCCCATCACATTTCTTCTAGTGTTGTCATAGGCTCTCACAGATTGCACAGATGGCGTGATGTCAAGGACATTGACCCCCAAGGCGGTGGCAGTCCTCAGGGCACAGACATTTAAGGCCGAGCCTGTGTCGACTAGATAAAATGGCACCTGTTGTTCCTTACATCCCACGGTAATGTATAATGCCTTGTTATGCGCGGATCCCTCTGGCGGCAGGTCCTCATCGGAGAATGTAATGATCGGGTCGGGGGTAAGCGCACCCAAGAAAGCTACCATATCCTCCGGCGCGGCGTCGATGGGGACTTCAATCCCAGCCAAGGCATTTAACACGGCTTGCCTGTGCTTAAAGGATGTTACCATGATGTCCCACATCGAGAGATGTGCTTGGGTTTTCTTTAGCTGCTTGATCAGCTCATTGTCTTCTTCGATGACCTCATCCATCTTACCCTTCCCTTTGTCTTTAACTGGACCTTTCTCGACGGCTTCGGTGGTAGGCTGTGGAGGCTGATAATGACGGCCTGACCTGGTTAGATGATCAATCTCGGCAGGAGTAGGCCCTTCTACAGTCCCATCCTTCTTAAACCAATCACAATCCGTTCCCACAAATGGCTTTTCTGGCTCGTTCCAGATGGAAGCATCACTCTCGTCGTTAGGATCATACCATTTGAGGTCTACCGCCCCTAGGTCATGCTCTTCCAGGAAGAACAAGTCCTGCTCGTCGTCAAGCTGCTGCTGCCACTCGTCATTCTCCCCTCCGATCAGATGAATTCCCTCAGAATTCGGGATGTCAATGCAAAGCAAGAGTTGTCCTAGGGGGGTGATATAAGTAGCAGGGTTGAAGGGTACGGGACTGGACTCAATGAGGTTGACATTTTGGTGGTTTGGTAGGGGATTTTGGGTGATATGAGGCTGCTTTGGTGGTGGCTCGATGATATTCTGGTCGATGAGGTCTTGGATGTCATGGCGGAGGCGCATGCAATCATCAGTGTTATGGCCGGGGGCTTGGTGGTAAGTACATCGCTTGGACATATCGCAGTTAGGTGGGAGCGGGGTATTTCGAGGCTGGAGTAATTGGAGATGGCCTTTTTTGAGGAGGCAATCTAGGGCTGAGGAGAGAGAGATTTCTATCTTGGCAAAATTGCGAGGGGGCTTTTTCTGGAAACGGCGGTTGGAGGAATTTGCCTGGTTGGAGGGTTGGTATGGTCTTGGAGGATATGCCATGGGTTGGCCGCTAAGGGCATTGACATCCGGGGGATTCCGGGAGTAGTTGGGCCTTCTTGGCTGACTCGGAGGGTCTTCCTTTTTGATCTTCCCCTCCCTGATAGCATCTTCGATTCGGGTTCCGACTTCAAACAACTCCTCAAAGGTGGAGATGGACTGGTAGAATAATTTCTCATGATAGAGCGGCTGCAGATTCCGGATGAGCATCCTTACCTGTTCTTTCTCGATTGGCCGGTGGGTCATTTGGGCTACCTTGTTCCTCCATCTGCTCAGAAATGCAGCGAAGGATTCATTGTTGCTTTGCCGGGTTGTTTCCAAATCCCTGATGGTGACATCCAGCTCTTGATTGTAAGAGTAATGATCGACGAAGACTCGAACAATGTCCTCCCAGGCCTGGGTTTTGGAGGCTTCCAAGGTTAGGAACCATGATAGTGCAGATTTTGCCAGAGTTTGCGGGAATAGCATTGCAATGTGCTCGTGGGTGCAACCCATGGACTGGAAGATACTCATACATAGCTTCACGTGGCTTTTCGGGTTTCCAGTTTCATCAAAGCGATCGATGGCAGGCATTTTGAAATTCTCTGGCAGTTTCAGCTTGACAGGCTCAAAGAGGCCTTCCAGATCTAACATGTAATCATCGATACCCTTGCTTTTCCTGAGTACGCTTTCCAGTTTCTCAACCTTGTCCATCTTTTCTTGGAGCTTCTTCTTGTATGCGGACGGTGGGACCCCCTGAAACCAGTCTTCTTCCCCATTATTCTCAGGTGGGGGTAGTTCAAATTCCGGTGGCGGAAACCCGGGCGGAGGTTGCGGCCGCCGCTGCTTTAGTTCTTCCATGAACTTCAAAACCTGGGCCAGGCTGTCGGACTGCTGGCTTATGGTTGCCCTCCAATTCAGTAACCTTATTTTCCAACTCTTCCCTATTCATGCTGATGTAAGCTGTCGGACTGATTCTGATCAAACGATTATCCGAACTCCTGACCCACGAATAAGACCCTGACTGTTGACCTTGGGAATCTATACTGACCTGACAGATTTTGAAAGGACTAGATTAGATCTTTGACAGTGGCAACTTTAGGCAGACAAAGATAGTGATGTGGACCGACTCGAAACAGTGCGTGCAAATCGATGGGGGATGGTGCATGCAAATGGGACAAACATGCGGATGTAAGCCCTAATCTATATGATGCTCCTATTTCTAACAGATAGCAGCTAAACAAATAAGGTCCTAGCCATACAGAGTGTGCTAACCTTACTTTCTAGTATGATCACCAAGGGATAACATGGATTTCCAAGATACTTCGGGAATTTTGGACAGAGTTTCTGGGGGAAACTGGTCAATATGGTCATATCTAGGATATCCGGACAGAGTTTCTGGGAGAAACTGGTTAATGTGGTTATATCTGGGATATTTGGACAGAGTTTCTGGGAGAAAAATGTGGTTATATCTGAGATATCCGGACAGAGTTTCTGGGAGAAACTGGTTAATGTGGTTATATCTGGGATATCCGGACAGAGTTTCTGGGAGAAACTGGTTAATGTGGTTATATCTGGGATATTCGGACAGAGTTTCTGGGAGAAACTGGTTAATGTGGTTATATCTGGGATATTTGGGCAGAGTTTCTGGGAAACTGGTAAGTACGGTTATAGTGATCATATTTTCTAGCAGGTTTTCATACTCCTATGTCTCAAGACCGACAAACAAGGTTTGCGGTGTATATCTTAGCGAGCATGGAGCAGACATACTTGTCATGATGCTTAGGCAGGTCAACTCAACGTGACTACATGTGAGTGATTGCCTTGGGAATCATAAGAAAGAGGCTCTGTTCTATGCCACATAAGCGTCTACACCGCGCAGGTAATCCCGTTAGGGCATACAGCAGTTATATCACATTGTCCTATCTGAAAAGATAAATGAACAGTCCTATGAAAGGTTCTACAGGAATCTATATGCAAAGGCTGGGTTCAGTCAAAGAGGGTCCGTTGACGAGAGTTCCAATATACCGTCAGGGAGACAGTACGGAGGTTTTTACTCTTTTTGATACACCTTGGAAGGTACAGTATCAACGGTGACTTGTGCCCTGGCACAGTAAGACCTGAACAATGTCAGCGCCGCGTTTCAGACACAGTCGGAGGGGGGGAAATGCAAGAGTGCAATGCGGTGAACCAAACACAGTAAAAAGATGATTTTAAGGATGCTTCTTATGAGTCAAACCTCTGTATTATTTTGTTTTTAAAATAAAAGTCCCCAGTGGAGTCGCCAGATTGTGGATACCGGGCTTCCACCTCTTTTTGATGTTTTGAAATTCGTTTGATTTTGAATCAAGGAGAGAGAAAAGGTCTGTTGAAAACAGATACAGAGTCGCCACTTGGTCTTTAAGGAACCAAGAAACCTAATTTTGACTCACCCAAGCGGATAAGGGCACCGGCCCTTCATAACCAAAGAACTTGGTTCGGGGTTTTGGTACGAGAGAGGAAGGAGCCTTTGTCGCGACTAAAACACCCTCAACTCGCCCCATCTTTCGACGGGCCTCAATTAGCATCCAAATAATCATCTTATAGTATATATGGTTCGACAAATAATACTACGATAGTATATTACATCACATAAGAAACTTGAAATGGAAGATCTAAAGATAAGATATCATTCATAAGATCTAAGCCAAATATCACACAATGCGAAGTGAAAGATCACACAAATAAACCTAGGAAAAATCGTCTAATCATATATCAATTAATCAAGTTTTCCTAATCTAAAGGGGACATGAATTGTTCTTGAAACAAATAAACAAAGAAATCAAAATACGCTTAGCAAGCTAGTATGATGCGTGTTAATCTTTGATAAAAGAAGACCTCTCAATCCCCGGGACGGATGAGAAAGGATGATTAGATCAAGGGGAAGCATGAACGGGTGATCGAGTTCATTCCTTATAATCTCCTTAGATTAAGAGTTACAAAAACCCCAAATCTTGCATGAATGCAATGTATGTATCTAGAATGTGCCAAGGTTGTAGTGTGCTTTGTGTTTATGGATTCCTAGAATGACTTAGAAGTCTAAAATGTGTATGAATGGATGGATGAAATCAATATGGGATATGTACAAATGTAGTATGAACTACTTCCTAAGATATGAACTAATTTGGAATGCATATGAGCATCAAATCAAAGAATGAAAGTTGAAATGTACTTGCTGTGAATAGTGGACAGAACAGTAGCATGATCTTTTGGAATTTGAAAAGAGGGGTTAGGAATGTTTTCAATGCATGATGTTTTATGGAGCTGTTCCTTATTGTGTCTAGAACACAACCCAAAAGGCCAATCTTGAATAGCTATCACAGATTGAGAGAAATTATATAAACAATAGAGGTCACTCAGAAACAGAGTTCGTACTGTCGACTGAAATGTTAGAAAATCTTAAAAAATGAAAAAGAATGATCTAGAGGCCCATTTTATACAGAAAGTTTCCTAAGACATTGAATTTTAAGGGAACATTAAGTTAGGACCACCCCTTTTGGAAACGATTTCTGGAAAAGAGGTCGTAAGTTGACCTAGCTGCTGTGACAGCAAAAACAGAATGTTTGGAAGGAATGTTGGGACCCAAATGGACCATTTCCAAGTACTTCCAAGTCAAACCAAATATCATGGGTGTTCTCCAATGAGTTAGGAAGACTTTCCAAGTAGCCTTGTATCCATATGTTGAGTATTGAGTTCTAGAAAAATCTTTGAACTCAACTCACTCACTGTTTTGACTCATTGTTTTGAAGATTTTTTGAGAAAACAAAGTTTTGTTTCTTGAAACCAAATGAGAGGGATTGAGAGGGGTTTTGAAATAGATGTTTTGAAAAACATGTTTTCAACACTCAATAAGGATCATAGCCACTTAGAATACCTACATCAAACTCATCATTTAAGAACCTCCAAGATTGTTGGAGAGATTTATTTCGTTTTTAGACATAACTTCAATACATTCCAAGAATACCTTGGAAGTATTGAGGTTATGATCATCATCTATCAAACATGTTTTTGAGGTCAAGAGCTACTATCCATAAGGATTCACTCACCCCAAACTTCATGTCATCACTTAGATGATGATGAACTAGTAAGTAAATAAAGAAAATAAAAAGAAATGGGATAAGAAGAGATGAACAATAAATAAACAAGCAAGTAGATGATAATCAATAGATGATATTCATGAAGCATGAGACTTGTAGATTGGTGTATCACTCATATGTAATGACACTAGACATGGAAGAAGCTTCCACACTCTTGAATGCTCACTAAAATGGTGGTTGGGAGTATTGAATGTTGAAGTAAATGGAAGTAATGAAGTAAAAACAAATTTAGAACTCACTTTTGTTTTTGAAAATCAAAGAAGAAAGCTTCTTTTCTCTCTACTCTAGCCTTGTCTCTACAACTTTCTCTCCCAAACTTTTCCAAAACTCACATTTGACTCCCCTAAAATGAGGAGTAATGGGGTGTTTATATAGGCCAACTTGGGGTGTTTTTGGGTTTAGAAAGTACTCCCATTGGCTCCAAACATCTGAAATCATAAAACTACGCCGTTTTGGCTTTTAATTAATCAAAATGGGACCACAAAACATATTACAAAAATGGACTGTTCTGGAGGGGAGTGCCGCGGCGGCACTGGGCCAGTGCCGCGGCGGCAGTGCTCCTCCCTTCGTCTGGATAATGCTGTTTAGGCCCCCCGAAGTTCCGGTATTCGCGAAAAGGCCCTATTTTGTCCGAAATTCACAGAAAATGCATACGAACTCCAAATCGAGGTTGTGATATACCGTTGGAAAGGTAATGGAGTCTACTTTACATAAAAAAATAGTTCGGGGATAGGTCATTTTGAAAAGTTTTGCGGTATTCGCGATAAAAGCCGATTTGATCGCCTTTTTCGTCTTTGGAAATTCATAATAAATTCGTTTTAAATCCAGAAATTATGTGCGATATACCGTTGGAAAGCTATTGACCTCTAGTATCCATGAAAAATATTTGAAAATTGTTTCGGTGCCCCGATTCCAATGTCAAATCTTGGTCAAACTGGTCAAAACTTGGGATTCTCGGGAAGTTCTGGGAACCTCCGGGAGCTCCCAGGAGCTGACGTTTTCGCTCGATTCTCTTTTAAAACTTATTTTAATACTTTTCTAATGATTCTGGTGAATTCGGACAATTTCGGTCAAACTTGGTCAAACTCCGGTCAAACCTGGTCAAACCTTGGTCAAACCGGTCAACGGGGACTTTCGGGGAACTTCCGGGACTTCCGGGGGTCTCTGGGAGCTGACGATTTTATCCAATTTTTCTTAAAAACTCATTTTATCACTTTTCTTACGACGTAGCATGTTTTCAGAACTTTGGGACCAAATCTGGGAGTTTTCGGGCTTTCAGGGGCATTTTGGTCATTCTGAGCATTTTGAGAGATAGAGCTGACTTCCGAGAGTCCTTTTGAGTCTTTTACGATCATTGCGAACCACCAAGCTATGGGTCTCCTAAATCTGATAGCCGACAAAATGGGGTGTCTACACAATGATTCTGCCGTTCTGGACGGAGAAGCTGATGACTCTACCGCCTTGGCTGGAGCTGCTAATGGTTTCGCTGTCCCAGTAGTAGCTCGGTCGCAGGAGAAGGAGCCGCCCTGGTGGGAGAGACCGGAGAGACTCAAGACGTGGTCGAGATTGACGACGCTTAGTCCCTGACTTGCCCTTCCTCTCCTTGTTGTTTTTGTTTGTTTATTTTATGTTTTCTATGTTTTTTTTGGGAGGCTACTACAACTGCCCCCTAGGCAATGTACAGTTTTCCTTTGTTAGTTAATGAAAAGGTCCGTCAAGGCCATCCTTGCACTAATTATTTATTATTCTGCACTTGTATGCCTGTTTGTGATTGCCAATACCCGACTGGTTGTTAGCCAATCTAAATCCCTGCCTTAGCAAAAGGTTTAGGACTGTAACCGGTAGAGAATGTTTATTTTTCAAGGACCTTTTATGTAGGTCCTACTCGGGTATAGTGTAGGCTTGTGACCTGTTAACTATCCGAGCGGTTTCTCTAGGTATTGTAGGTACTTAGGAATGTTAGGTGTCTTAGGATTCCAAGTCCTGTTAGTGCCCGGTGTGATTTCCAGTTTAGCCTGGTATTCCCATGTCCCCTAAGCGTTTACTAAGGCAGGCATATGGAGGGAGTGACCATAGGAAACTGACCTGGAATGTGGGTGGTTGAAGGGTCTTTTTAGGCTTGCTATCATCAGCCACCTAGGGGGATTGGCCCCAGCGTTGGTTGGGCCTAAGCAAAGCTAATGCCTCGGGTTATGGACCCGAGGTCTTTTTAATGCCTGGGGTTTAACCCCAAGCTCTTTTGAGTTCCTGGGGTTTTACCTTGAGGTCTTTTGAGTGAGCGAATACGAAGAAGAGTTGTTCGGCAAAAAAAGAAACTTTTAATATTATATGAATAGAATTGCTTGGGCAGAGCTACATGGTTCCTAGCTAACATTATTATCATGCTTCACTGGAAATACTTGTGGAGATGTTGCAAGTTCCATGGGTAAGAGAGGGCGTGTCCGTCTAGAGTTTGTAACCAGTAAGTTCCCAGTCGGTTGACTTGGGTAACCTTGTACGGTCCTTCCCAGTTCAGTTCTAATTTACCATGGCTCAGGAATTTTGTAGACTGGTTTACTACCTTTAGAACAAGATCCTCGACCTGGAAGCTCCGATGCCTGACTTTGCTATTGAAGTACCGGGAGACCCTCTGTTTGTAAGCTGCCACCTTTAGATATGCCCGGTCTCTTTTTTCTTTTACCAAGTCAAGCTTTGCTCTGAGGGCTTCCTGATTGCTCTGCTCGCTAAAAATTGTCAATCGGTACGTAGGTAACCCGAGCTCCGTAGGGACTACCGCTTCCATGCCATAGGTTAGTAAGAATGGTGTCTCGCTTGTTACCGCTCAGGGGGTGGTGCGGTAGGCCCATAGTAGGATCGGTAATTCCTCCGCCCATGCGCCTTTGGCATTTTCAAGCCTTGTTTTAATTGACTACAGAATAGTCCGGTTTGTTACCTCGGCTTAGCCATTGGCTTGAGGGTGCTTGAGAGATGAGTAGTGATTTGATATCCCGAATCTCAAGCAGAACTGCCAAAATATCGGGTTGTCAAACTATCTGTCATTATCGCTGACCAGAACCCGGGGAATACCGAACCTGTAGAGGATGTTTTTCTCAATGAAATTTTCCATCTTTTTCTCGGTGATTGTCGCCAATGGCTCGGCCTTCGCCTACTTGGTAAAGTAGTCTATGACAATGACAGCGAACTTAACTTATCCTTTTCCCATAGGGAGGCGACCGACAATGTCGATTCCCCACTGAGCGAACGGCCAGGGATTGAGGATTGGTGTCTGAAGCTCTCCTAGTCGGTTGATCATTGGCGAGTATCTCTGGCACTTGTCACACCTCTTTATATACTCCTAGGAATCCCGGGCTATCGTTGGCCAGTAAAAACCTTACAGCAAGGCTTTTCGCGAAAGTGCCCAGCCGCTAACGTGGTTCCCGCAAACTCCCTCGTGGATTTCATACAACACCGCCGAGACTGGGCAGGGTGGACGCAACGGAGATAGGGGATAGTGAACCCCCTCTTGTAAAAGGATTCCATCAGTAACATAATATCTCTTCGCTCGGTACTTGACCCGACGGGCTTCTTCCCTATCGTCCGGCAGTGCACCAGTTGTGAGGAATGTCGTGATCGGATCCATCCAACTGTGGCCCACGGCGACCAGTTCAACCTCCGTGCCTTTCGAGATGATCACACTTAGCTCAGATAAGTATTCTATCCTTATTTCAGGCAAGTTTGACTCAGAGGACAAGGCGAGGCGAGTTAACCAATCAGCCCTGGTGTTCTCTTCCCTTGGGATTTGTGTGATCGAGAAGCCCTTAAGCTTCTTCGAGACCGTTCGGACGATGGCTAGGTAAGCTACCATATTCTCTTCCCGAGCTTCATATTCCTAATTAACTTGGTTAACCACGAGCTGGGAGTCGTTGTACCCTTGAACTTATTGCGCACCCATTGAAGTAACCAACTATAATCCTACCAACAAGGCTTCATACTCGGCCTCGTTGTTAGAGGCAAGGAATCCCAACCTTAGCTCATACTCAAGTTGGATTCCAACTAGAGTAGTCAGGATGATCCCCTACCCCGCTTCCCTGTTTGTTAGAAGACCCGTCCACATATAGTACCCAGGTCGGGACATTTGATTGTAGGTCGAGCGATTGGTCGGGAGGGCTGAGATCTTCGACTGGGTCCTCCGGGTACGTGAACTCCACAAGAAAGTCTGCCCCAGCCTATTCTTTGATCGATGTGCTGGGTCTGTAGGTTACTTCAAATTCCTCCAACTCCAAGGCCTACTTGACGAGCCTTTCGGATGTTTCAGGCCTACTCAGAATCCAGCGGAGAGGCTGATCTATGAGGACTACTATTGCGTGGGATTAGAAATACAGGCAAAGTCTCCAAGCAGAAGTGACGAGGGCAAATGAGAGCTTTTCCATGTAGGAGTATCTAATTTGCACGCCTTGTAGTGCCCTGCTGGTGTAGTAGATCGGGAATTATACCCCGTGCTCTTCTCGGATGAGAGCCGAGCTGACTGTTGAGGGGAGCACTGCTAAATATAAGAATAATTCCTCATTTGGCACAGGTGTTGAGAGTAAAAGGGGTGATGCCAGGTGCTTCTTGAGTTCTTAAAATGCCTCCTCGCACTATTCCGACCACTGAAAGGCCTTGCGGAGGATTTTGAAGAACGGGAGACACAGGTCGGTAGCTCGAGAGACAATTCTACTCAATGCGGCGACCCGCCCGGCCAAACTCTAAACTTCTTTGGTCGACCTGGGTGACTGCATGTTCATGCTAGCCTAGATTTTCTCAGGATTTACCTCGATATCCCGTCTGCTGACTAAGTGTCCCATGAACTTCTCGGATGAGATGCCAAACGAGCACTTGGCCGGGTTCAACCTCATCCCGAACTTCCTAAAAATGCTGAAGGCCCCGACTAGATGCTCGAGGTGGTTGAACTCGTCCTGGCTTTTAACCAAAAGATCATCAACGTAGACCTCCATGGACTTCCCGATCAGATCTTTGAACATGGGATTAACCAGGCGTTGATAGGTTGCCCCAACATTTTTTATGCCGAAGGGGATTACCTTATAGTAGTACGTTCCTTGATCTATGGTGAAGGAAGTCTTCTCTTCATCCCCGGGATACATGCTGATCTGATTATATCCTGAGTAGGCATCCATGAACGAGAGGAGTATATGACTGGCTGTGGAGTCCGCAAGGAGGTCTATCCTAGGCAATGGGTAGCAGTCCTTGCGACATGCCTTGTTTAGGTCAGTGAAATCCACACACATTCTCTACTTCCCGTTGCTTTTCTTGACTAGAACCACATTTTCTAACCAGTCGAGATAATGGACCGTTCAGATGGAATTCGCCTTTAGGAGCTTATCGACCTCTTCACATATCGCCGCCTGCCTTTCCGCCGCCATACCCCGTCTTTTTTGTTTGACCGACCGGGAGTCCAGGTTAATGTTAAGACGATGAGAAATGACCCGAGGATCTATCCCCGGCATGTCTTCATGGCTCCAAGCGAAGACATCCTGGTTCTACTGCAGGAATCAGATCAACTTCTCCTTGAGGCTTAACTCCAAGAAAGTGCCAATGCTAACGAACCGTTCGGGAATCCTCGGGTGGCTCTAGTTGTTCCGCCGGACCTACTCCATCGCTTTGATCCCTTGGGCCCATTTCCAGAATGTTCAATGTTTTAGTGATGGCCTCTCTGCGTAGGGAGCTGACGTAGCAGCTCTGAGCAGTCGCTTGATCTCCCTATAAGCTGCCAGGTCCCTGGGGGATGGAAACTTAACCACCAGGCTGTACGTTGACACAAGTGCCTTGGCTTTGTTGGGAGTTAGTCTCCCAAGGATGGCATTGTACGCAGACGGAGCTTCTACAACTACAAAGTTTACCAGCACAGACGTCTGCTGGGGAAGTCCCCATAAGAACTGGGAGCTCTATGATACCGAGCGATTATGTGCTAGACCCGTAAAAACCTACCAGGGGAGTGGCCACTGGTCGGAGCTGATCCCTGGATATCCCGAGCTGATCGAATGCTGAGGCAAACATGATATCGAAGGAGTTGCCCATGTCCACCAATACCCTTTTAACCACATAGTTTGCCACGGAGAGCGTCACCACCAGTGGATCATCATTGGGGCAATGCAGGCCTAGCATGTCCTCGGATGAGAATGTTAATACGTCAGTCAGGGGGGAGCCGGTGGAGTGGACATGCCAGACATCTGATCGGGATGCCCTAGCATGCCTCTTCTTGGATGACTGTGAGTCCCCTCCACCCGATGTTCCTCCGGAGATCACATTGATTTGCCCAAGGTGTCGCGGTTGCTCGAGAGCTCGGGTGTCTTACTGAGGTCGTCTATCTGTTGCCACAAACTCTACTAGATAGCCTTGCTCAATCAGCTTTTCACTAGCGATCTTGAGCTTAAAGAAATCCTTTGTGTCATGTCCATGGTCTTTATGGAAGCGGCAAAACTTATCCCGGTTTCTCTTACCGGGCGGACTTTTCAGCTTTACTGGCTCCTGGAGGAGCCGTCGGGTCTCGGCAGCGGCCATAAGCTCATGAATAAGCCAGGAAAGCGGTGTGAACTTAATCGGGGGCTGATCCCGACCACTTTTAGGCTGATCTTGTTTTATCTTCTTTACCGAGCCCTTCTCTAAGGCATCGCGCTTTCGCTTTACTCCCAAGGACTCGTCTTCTGCCAAACTAGCGTGCTTAGCCTTAAGGAATTCCTCAGTGTCGATGTGCTTTCTGACCCTCTCTGAGAGGTCCACCAAGGTTGCTGGTCAGTCGCGGTGAAATGATGTGGTAACCTTGGTGTGTTGAACTCCCAAACAGAAGGCCATGATTGCGGTCGTTTCATTTAAATTACAGATCTGGAGCTTCTGTTGGTTGAAACAGTTCACATACTCCCTTAGGGATTCCCCTTTTCACTGCTTGACAGTTAGTAGTTGGGTGTTCAGTTGTGACCGGTCGAGCATCTCCACAAACTAGCTGATGAAGAGCTTGTTCAATGTCTTGAAGTTATCAACCGTTTGGGGTTTCAGAACATGGAACCACTGCACGGCTGGCCCTTTAAGAGTGCTAGGAAAGGCCAGGCACAATAATTCATCGAATGTGGTAACCAGCGCCATTTGAGCTTAGTATGTGCGGACATGGTCCACTGGGCTCCCTGAACCGTCATAGGAGCTAAGATGTGGTGGGTTGAATTTCCGCGAGATGGGGAATCTTGTTATCTGGGCACTATAAGGCGACTCGATCTCTGTGTTGATGAGATCTTGGCCAGAATTGCGATTCAACCTTTCGATTTTCTGCTGTAAGTCCTCGATCTAGGCCTTTACATCTCACCCGATTTTCCTCTCTATATCCGAGTGGTACGTCGAATCTGATGATGAGGCCTCCTCCTCAAAGTGCGTCATCCTCGGGGATAGAACCTGGCTCCGACTCTGGGTAATCGTGTGCCTAAGATCTCCCCGGCTCCTGACCGGAGGGTCCTTGGCCGATTCCCGGGCCTTTTGTCCTGATTCCTCCCCTCTGGCAGCATGTCATTTGTTAGTGATATCTCTAACATCTTCCACCTGGCGAGGATTGTCCAAGCTCGCCGTTTGATACGCCTGGGCGCTCTACTATGGTCACCATCCCTGACGCATTACCAATCCGACGGGGACAGCGACGTAGAGTAGGTATGGTTCTAAACTCGAGCGGGCTCCCAGTCGGGGACGCTTTTCCCAGGCTGGTTCTCGGATAAAGGTCGCTTTTCCAGTAGGGCCTACTGAAGGAAAAAGTGGTTTAAAGTTAGAGTTTAAACGCGCAGCGGAAATAGGTTAAGTTATAAAACTTTTGGTATTCCAGGATCTACTACTCGTCAATTCCATAGATGCGTACAAGGGGGTGCAAGAATTATACCTTAGTGTCTTGAACCCAATTCTGAAACTTTAACTTCCAGCAACCTCCACTAGATGATCTTCACCCTTATGACTCCTGCGGATGCCTGCCGGAAAGACTAGGGTTGGTGGGAAGCCTAATAGAGAGGATAGGAAGGTTTTGGGAAGACTATGATAGTTTCTGCAGCTTCTGCGTATAAAAACGACGATCATCTACTACCAGAACGTAGCTGCCCTATTTATAGATTTCCAGAACCGACCTAGACTTCGATCGATCGAAGTGACTTCGATCGATCGAACCTTCGATCGATCGAACCATTCTCGATCGATCGAACCTGATGACTTCAATCGATCGAACATACTTCGATCGATCGAACCTGTCTTAATAGCTTCCTCAAGTGTCTTTCCAAGCATCCTAGCGGAGCTAAGAGTGGGACCTCCTAGGCTCTTTATTGTTGGCTCAGACCAGTTTGTTAATTACCATGACCAAACTCTTTGATCAGTAAACTAACTAACTGGTCAGTTAACGTTTATTCCACTATAAAACGATAACTGAACTCCAACGCAAAAGAACATATCCGAAGCGATAACTAGACTTGTATGGTGTACTAATGTCCCTCTACCGTCAGCATTCGTAATCATATTCAGGTAGTCGGATAACTGTTACTGTCAACCTGAATCATGATTACTTCTTGTATTCCTTGAGTCCCATTCACTACTCATGATTACCAAACATGTTGATAACTCTTATCAACAAGACTGCAGTACTCAGTAATCAACTTGGTGACATTCTCAAGGGAATGCTTACTCTGAATCAGAGGGTAGATTCTATCTTGACAATATATGTTCACAACCCTGTGGACATGACATACCCAAGATACCCAGGTGTTGATCTTCTATAGACCTCACTGATTGGTAAGTCAAAGCAGCCATATCCATAGTCTGTGTTCATAATCATCTCAAGATTGAGAACACGTACCTTATACAAGTTATGAGTTCCTATTGACTGTTGACAGCCTTAAGCGTCAATAGGGAAGCTCAGGTCCATCAATGCACTATAAGCACTAGCATATCAACTAAGAGCTACACTCTAGTGATTGAGATTAATCACTCCATCCAATGGTAGTTAATTATGCTACAGTGTAGACCTGATGAGGTATCCAGTCTCATCATCCACTGTGACATATTCTAAGTATCAAAGAATAGTAATTCGTATCTCACTTGTGTGTATCTCATACACACACGAATTGCTTACTATGATACTTAAGGATAAAACAATCATCTCATGAAAGAAACATACACAATGAAATGTAAAGCTGATATCAATATAATATAATGCTAATGTCACATACATAAAGTAATGGTTTGAGGGCACAAACCCAACAAACTCCCACTTGCACTCACAACCATTCAGAGCTACATCTAAGACCTAGACTATCTAGATGACGATCAAAGACCTTCTGTGGTAAGGCCTTTGTAAACGGATCAGCAAGATTGTCAGCGGTGGCAATCTTGGTGACAGTCACATCTCCACGTTGAACTATATCTCGGATTAGGTGATATTTCCGCTCTACGTTCTTTCCCTTCCCGTGGTTCCTTGGCTCCTTGGACTGAGCCACTGCCCCACTATTATCGCAATATAGTGTAATAGGTGACAGCGACGCTGGTACCACCTCGAGTTCCATAAGGAACTTCTTGAGCCAAACAGCTTCCTTTGCGGCTTCACAAGCAGCCACATACTCAGCTTCTGTAGTTGAGTCTGCAATGCATTTCTGCTTAATGCTCCTCCAACTAACAGCACTACCTCCCAAGGTAAAGAGATGTCCGGATGTGGACTTTCTCGAATCTTTATCTGACATAAACTCCGAGTCAGTGTATCCTACTGGAATTAACTCACTACCGCCGTACATAAGCATGTAATCTTTAGTTCTTCTCAAGTACTTAAGAATGTGCTTAACGGCTGTCCAGTGCTCTGGACCAGGATTCGATTGATACCTGCTAATCATGCCAACGGCAAAGCAGATATCTGGTCTAGTGCATAACATCGCATACATGAGACTTCCCACTGCCGAGGCATAGGGAATTCCTGCCATGCGATTCCTCTCCTCTTGTGTCTTTGGACACTGGTCCTTGGAGAACGCTAAACCATGCCTGAAAGGTAACAAACCTTTCTTCGAATCATCCATTGAAAACCTAGTTAGCACTTTCTCGA
The DNA here is from genome assembly GCA_033977485.1 of Hydrangea macrophylla. Taxonomy (NCBI): domain Eukaryota; kingdom Viridiplantae; phylum Streptophyta; class Magnoliopsida; order Cornales; family Hydrangeaceae; genus Hydrangea; species Hydrangea macrophylla. The sequence continues at coordinate 29,589,782 of CM066992.1, forward strand.
TATAACCAGCTTGAGATAATCCCATTATCTTTCGCTTGCGATCCCGAAAGAGCTTTATCCCAAGAATATAGCTCGCCTCTCCTAGATCCTTCATATCGAAAGTACTAGCTAGCCAAACCTTGACCGTTGACAGCGCCGCTACGTCATTCCCAATGAGTAGAATGTCGTCAACGTAAAGCACAAGAAAAGCCACTACTTTCCCTTCACATTTCTTGTATACACAAGGCTCATCCAGATTCTGTATGAAACCAAACGACTTGACCGCTTGGTCAAATCGGATGTTCCAACTTCTGGATGCCTGCTTAAGCCCATAAATGGACTTTTGCAACTTGCATACCAAGTTACCTTTCTGACCAGCTATGAACCCTTCTGGTTGTTGCATATAGATGTCCTCCTCAAGATTGCCATTCAAGAATGCAGTCTTGACATCCATCTGCCAGATTTTATAATCTAGGCATGCAGCAATGGATAAGAGTATTCTGATGGACTTGAGCATGGCTACCGGCCAGAAGGTTTCCTCATAGTCAATGCCCTCCCTCTGAGTATAGCCTTTCGCCACAAGCCTTGCCTTAAAGGTCTCAACCTTTCCATCAGATCCTCTTTTCCTCTTATAGACCCACTTGCAACCAATGGGTTTAATATTGGCTGGAAGTTCTACAAGATCCCAGACCTGATTGGAATCCATAGATTCCAATTCAGCCTTCATAGCTTTAATCCAATGAGCTGAATCAACATCAGCCATTGCCTCTTCGTAAGTGGTAGGATCAGATTCAGATTCTATGGTGACAGCTTCAAAAACTTCTCCTAAGAACATGTATCTATCAGGCTGGCTGATAATCCTCCCACTACGACGAGGTACCGGTGCGAAAATGGGTGAAGAAGTGGTATTTTCTTGATTTTCATCGTTATCAACTGCGGGTTGGACTGAGGGCTCTCCTTCTATCTCTCTAAGATCTATCCTTCCCTTAGGTTTATGGTTCATGACATAATCATCCTCCAAGAAAACAACATTTGTACTAACAAACACTTTCTGTTCTCTTGGATCATAAAAATACCATCCATAAGTACCCTTTGGATACCCTACAAAGTAACATACTTCCGATCTAGAATCCAACTTGCTCATCTTTCCTTTGAGCACATGTGCCGGACACCCCCATATCCGGAGATGTTGCAAAGAAGGCTTGCGCCCAATCCACATCTCTCGTGGTGTCCTGGGAACAGATTTGCTTGGTACAAGATTTAGTATGTATGCAGCGGTTTCCAAAGCATAACCCCAAAGGAATAATGGCAACTCTGAATAACTCATCATCGACCTAGTCATGTCTAAAAGAGTCCGATTCCTTCTCTCCGCTACACCGTTCTGCTGAGGCGTACCAGGTGCAGTCAACTGTGACAGAATCCCATTCTGTACGAGGTGATCAATAAACTCATTAGAGAGGTACTCGCCACCTCGATCAGATCGAATGGCCTTGATATGTGTGCCCGATTGCTTCTCCACTTCAGCCCTAAACTCTTTGAACTTTTCAAAGGCTTCAGACTTGTGCTGCATTAGGTACACATATCCATACCTAGAGTGGTCATCGGTAAATGTTATGAAATACTCATAACCACCCCTTGCTCTAATATTTATTGGTCCACACACATCAGTATGAACTAATTCCAACAATGCATTGGTCCTATTGCCCTTTGCAGGAAAGGGCCTTTTGGTCATCTTACCCTCCAAACAAGACTCGCAGACTTCCATTGGTTCGAGAACCAAATCGCCTAAGACCCCTTCTTTGACTAGTCTCCCAATCCTATTCAGATTGATATGGCCAAGCCTCATATGCCAAAGCCTTGTTGGATTAGTGGAAGGTTCCTTTCTTTTAGATGGTAAAGTTACCACTGAGTTATTAAGTTCCAAACAAGAATCTTTTGAAATATTTGGAGTAATCACATACAAACCATTTGATTTAACACCAGAACATATAAAAGACCTGTTTCTTTTAATGACAACTTCAGTTCCAAAATGAAAGGAATAACCATTATTCGTTAAATTAGAAACTGAAATTAAATTACGTCTCATTAAAGGGATGTAAAGTACATCTGATAAAATCAAAATTTTATTGTCTGAAAATTCTAAAACTACGACTCCTATAGCAACCGCAGATACGGTTGCGCTAGAACCTAGAGTAAGCACGATCTCCCCATCACTGCATTTCCTGGTTGATCTGAACCCCTGCAATGAATTACAGATATGGTTAGTCGCACCAGAATCAATGCACCAAGTGTTTGAAGTATCCGTAATAAAACTTACTTCAATCACATGTGATTCAATCATACCTTGAACTCTTGTAGCTAAGAATTCTGGACAGTTCCTCTTCCAGTGGCCCTTCTCACCGCATTGGAAACACTTTCCTTTGCCTTGGCCACCCACCTTCCCTTTGCCCTTACCTTTTCCCTTAGATTTTGCAATCTTAGGGACCGGTCCAACACTTGAACCACCAGTGCCAGCCTTCTTCTTTCCTTTCTTACCTTTCGGTGTAGATCGGGAAGAAGAAGCGCTTTTCTCAACGTTTAAAACGCTGCCCCCAGGTTTGATCACCCCTTCTGCTGCCAGTAAAGAACTCATTAATTCGCTCATTGAAAAATCCATTTGATTCATATTATAGTTAAGTTTGAATTGAGCGAATGATGGCGACATCGAGTTGAGGATCATATCAACTTGGGTCTGTGCATCGATGTTGGCTCCCAAGGTCTCCAGTTCGTTTAAATAACCAATCATTTTTAAAACATGTTCTTTGACTGGAGTACCTTCCGACATCTTTGCACTCATTATCTTCTGCATGGCTACCTGTCTGGCAGGCCTGCCATGCTCCCCAAACATCTTTTTCAGGGATGTGATAATGTCACTGGCAGAATCGTTCGATTGGAATTGGTGTTGTAACACACCAGCCATTGAGGCCAGAATGTAACAACGGGCCATTCCATTCGACTTCTTCCATTTTTCGAACTCGCGTCTGGCAGCTGCCGAAGCATTTGCCGCGGGTTCTTCAGGGCTTGGGGTGGTGAGGACATATATGTGATCCTCCGCAGTTAAAACGATGTCAAGGTTACGTTTCCATTCAGTGTAGTTATTTCCAGTTAACTTGTTTTGAGTGAGTATGGTAGCAAGTGGACTAAATGCAGATCCAGACATTATGATTACTGAAAATCAAACAAACAAAAAAAATATGGATATCAGAATTGACAGTTTGAAATAAGAGAATCCTTAAAACTCTTATTTAAAAACAAAGTCGCCGGAATATCGAAACGAAAGAAGAAAGCCTCCGTGTGGTGGTCAATGTTCGATCTTTCAATTTATCATGACTTATCCGCTGTGCAACTCTTGCAAAATAGCCATAACTCCCAAACCTATTTGATCTCTAAGTTTCTGAATAATGCCCCGTGTGGGATCCTTTATCCATAGCTTAGCTAGTGTGTACCATTAACTAGGATCCAATCACAACCGTCTCAAGTAGCGCCTCCGTGTGGTGGTCACCCTCTAACACGTCTTATTGATCCTATCCATAGGAAGTTCACATCTAGTAACCAATGAGCAGCGTACCCTCCGTATGGAATGATCACCCCTGGCGAGGTGACACAGAATACACTACTCATCTTACAATGAACCGTTAATGGAAGATCGTGGGTGTTATTTGATAAGACCCTCTCCCACTAGATTTAGTAAATTAAGGATTTTGCTTTTGAAAAATGTTTCCACACACTACCCATAAACATCCAATGTTTACTAATGTGTTGAAAACGGTTTTTGAATTTTATTTTAGAAAACTTGTTTTAAGTGCATGCAACAATGTATTATACGCCAATCACAAAATAAGCACATAAAACAAAAAACTAAAATGAAATATAGGCATTCAAACAATGCCTCTATCTCCCATGGCTCTATTTCCATAGATCCACCTTCTTGGTTTGGTCGCCTCCGGCTCCATCTTCATGGAATTTCTAATTCTATTACATTGGACCTATGCTTCTTTTGAAGCTTACAATTTATCTAGAAAAAGGAAATAGCAAAAAAGAAATAAAAGGCTAGGGAAACCGGTGCGACTTTCCTTTTCGTAGGATTGAAGCCGCAGCGCCCTTTACATACGCCTTAAAACCAAACCATTAATAAATTACAACATGAACCAATCTCAAACAATTTAAATATAAATATTTAAACGACTTGGTGCCATGGGAGATAGCGACTAATTTTGCTGCAAAAGGGTTAGTCGTACACGCATCCACACATACATAACAAATATATGTAACTATTGAAACACTTAATTGATTCACACAGTATATAAACACTTTACATACTGAATTAGAACTTAAAATAGCATCTTACTTCTCTGTCACAGTTCGATCGATCGAAGACCGTTCGATCGCTCGAACCTTCGATCGATTGAACATTGTTCAATCGCTTGAACATTCTGTTTCACAGAATGATTTAAAAATTTTACAGAAATAATTTAAGATTAAAGTATAATTTAAAAAAAACTTTACAACTGTGAACAGAACACCTGGACAGAGAATCTGTCTCGATCGATCTAACACTATTCGATCGATCGAACACCAGAAGGCTTCGATCGATCGAAACTAGTTCGATCGATTGAGAACAGAATGTTCGATCGATCGAAACAAGTTCGATCGATCGAACCCAGAATGTTCGACCGATCGAAACAAGTTCAATCGATCGAACCCACCTTGCATCCTATGCAATCACAGTTTTGTATTCTGCTGCGATAACACTGCAGAAACAGAACTGTGACGATGCAGTTTCGAAAACAGTTCTAAAATCAACATGCAAATCAAAACTAGGGTTCCAAAACGCATCTATAGATCAAAACGAGCGTGGCTCTGATACCAATTGAAGGAAAAAGTGGTTTAAAGTTAGAGTTTAAACGCGCAGCGGAAATAGGTTAAGTTATAAAACTTTTGGTATTCCAGGATCTACTACTCGTCAATTCCATAGATGCGTACAAGGGGGTGCAAGAATTATACCTTAGTGTCTTGAACCCAATTCTGAAACTTTAACTTCCAGCAACCTCCACTAGATGATCTTCACCCTTATGACTCCTGCGGATGCCTGCCGGAAAGACTAGGGTTGGTGGGAACCCTAATAGAGAGGATAGGAAGGTTTTGGGAAGACTATGATAGTTTCTGCAGCTTCTGCGTATAAAAACGACGATCATCTACTACCAGAACGCAGCTGCCCTATTTATAGATTTCCAGAACCGACCTAGACTTCGATCGATCAAACCATTCTCGATCGATCGAACCTGATGACTTCAATCAATCGAACATACTTCGATCGATCGAACCTGTCTTAACAGCTTCCTCAAGTGTCTTTCCAAGCATCCTAGCGGAGCTAAGAGTGGGACCTCCTAGGCTCTTTATTGTTGGCTCAGACCAGTTTGTTAATTACCATGACCAAACTCTTTGATCAGTAAACTAACTAACTGGTCAGTTAACGTTTATTCCACTATAAAACGATAACTGAACTCCAACGCAAAAGAACATATCCGAAGCGATAACTAGACTTGTATGGTGTACTAATGTCCCTCTACCGTCAGCATTCGTAATCATATTCAGGTAGTCGGATAACTGTTACTGTCAACCTGAATCATGATTACTTCTTGTATTCCTTGAGTCCCATTCACTACTCATGATTACCAAACATGTTGATAACTCTTATCAATAAGACTGCAGTACTCAGTAATCAACTTGGTGACATTCTCAAGGGAATGCTTACTCTGAATCAGAGGGTAGATTCTATCTTGACAATATATGTTCACAACCCTGTGGACATGACATACCCAAGATACCCAGGTGTTGATCTTCTATAGACCTCACTGATTGGTAAGTCAAAACAGCCATATCCATAGTCTGTGTTCATAATCATCTCAAGATTGAGAACACGTACCTTATACAAGTTATGAGTTCCTATTGACTGTTGACAGCCTTAAGCGTCAATAGGAAAGCTCAGGTCCATCAATGCACTATAAGCACTAGCATATCAACTAAGAGCTACACTCTAGTGATTGAGATTAATCACTCCATCCAATGGTAGTTAATTATGCTACAGTGTAGACCTGATGAGGTATCCAGTCTCATCATCCACTGTGACATATTCTAAGTATCAAAGAATAGTAATTCGTATCTCACTTGTGTGTATCTCATACACACACGAATTGCTTACTATGATACTTAAGGATAAAACAATCATCTCATGAAAGAAACATACACAATGAAATGTAAAGCTGATATCAATATATTATAATGCTAATGTCTCATACATAAAGTAATGGTTTGAGGGCACAAACCCAACACCTACAACACTTCAATCTGCTATTGGATTTTCCACTGGCCTTCTAGAAGTTGCACAAGCACCACTATTACATGCTCAGAGGTCATGGAGGTGGCCTGCTGCTCGAGTTACAAATTCTCCTGACCGGCCTAGGCGGTATTCTTCTTACTCATCTTCGGTGGCATGTTGATCAGTTATTAAATTTGTTGGTGAAAAACTTACCGTTTCCCACAGACGACGCCAAATAATGATGCCAAAAATTGGTAAGAGGGGTTTAGAGAGAGACACAAGAGATTGTATGTGGTTCGACCCCGTTAATGAGGTGACCTACGTCCATGGTTCCGTCAGTGCGCTTTCACTAGCAGATCACCAGTGGCGTTTGGGGAGCCAATAGAGTGGGCGACACTACCAAAAACTGACCGAGTTTATGCGTAACAGTGAGTTGTTTATATGCTATTCCTTAGAGTCAGAATGCGATCCCCTTTCATGGGGGTGAGCGGCCTCTTTTATAGGTGCAAGAGACCACTCATACATGGTAAGTCTGCAGATTTGGAAGCCAAATTTAATTACAACTGATTTACATGAATTTAGGAGGATTTCCTAAGCGATTTAGGAAACTACTTGCTCCTTCATCTAGTCTTCTAGTTGAGATAGGAAACCGTATGGTTGCTCGCTGAGCAAGTAACCATGCATTCTGGGGTTGCGCCCATGTAGGACTAGTCCGGAGTGACCGTCCGGGCTTCTGACCAAACCGGGCGGTTTTATACAACGGCTCGAGAGGGCTGAGCAATAGGCCTAGATTCAAGGTGACTTGACTTCTCTTTACTGAGGTGGCGAGGGTTGACTTTGACCAGATATTTTTGTACATATCATCTCCACCACTTTCTACATATAGTCTTTACTTTCCAAAATTGCGTTTAACTTCTCGCAAGTTCTTTATTCTTCCAATTATTCCCCAAAATGTCTTAAACGTCTAAGTTATCAATTCAAGAGTGAAATTCTCTAAATCACAAAAGTTTTAGTCTAAGTTCCTTTTGTCTCCATAATTACATTCTAAAAACTATTTCCGTGAAATTTCTAAATAACCTTTAATGCAATGTATCATTTACGTTAATACTATAACATCCAAAATGATCTTAAACAAGATCAAAACAATAAGCAAACATACTACACAGGTATATTTACTATTCACAAATACCAGATAAATTCAAAATAACATTTAAATCACATAAATGTCATTTATTCATTCCAATGCCTTACGATTATTTGATTACCGTGTCCTGAATTGACACCTTCCATTGACTCATGATCAACCACTATCACATTTATTAAAACAACATTGATAATTATCATAATTCAATTATGCATTTAAAATACCTAGATTTTCCAGGACAAGTGTGACAATCTAGTTGATAGTTGGGATTTGTTGAGAAAGGGCGCTGTAGACACCCCATTTTGTCGGCTATCAGATTTAGGAGACCCATAGCTTGGTGGTTCACAATGATCGAAAAAGACTCAAAAAGGACTCTTGGAAGTTAGTTCTATCTCTCAAAATGCTCAAAATGACCAAAATACCCCTAAAAGCCAAAAAACTTCCAAATTTGGACCAAAAGTTATGAAACATGCTACGTCGCAAAAAAAGTAAGAAAATGACTTTTAGAGCAAAATTAGATGAAATCGTCAGCTCCCAGAGACCCTTGGAAGTCCCGGAAGTTCCCGAAAAGTCCCCGTTGACCGGTTTAACCTAGGTTTGAGCTGGGTTTGACCAAATCATCCAAATTTTCCAAAAAGTATTGAGATCATTCTAGATCATTTGAAAAATACTAAAACGAGTTTAAAAGAAAATCAGACGAAAAATGTTATCTCCTGGGATCTCCTAGAGGTTCCCAGAACTTCCTGGAAATCTAGGTTTGACCGATTTGACCGAAAAGTGGATTTTGAAACCGGAGTGCCGTATCATTTTTCAAACATTTTGCATGGATACTAGAGGTCAATAGCTTTCCAATGGTATGTAGCACATAATTTCTGGATGTAAAACGAATTTATTATGAATTTCTAAAGGTGAAAAATGCGATCAAATCGACTTTTATCTCAAATACCGCAAAACTTTTCAAAGTGACCAATCTCTAATTTAATTTTTTTATGGAAAGTAGACTCCATTACCTTTCCAATGGTATATCACAAGCTCAATTTGGAGTTCGTGCGTATTTTCTGTGAATTTCAGACGAAATAGGGTCTTCTTGCGAATAGCGGAACCTCTGGGGGCCTAAATACAAATTTTTGGGCATTTGAGGAGCAGTGCCGCGGCGGCATGCATCCCCCACAGAATCCATTTTTGTAATTTATTTTGGAGGTCCAAATTGAATAATTGAAGCCAAAACGACGTAGTTTCTTGTTCACGGATGTTTGGGACCAATGGGAACACTTTCTAAATCCCAAAACCACTCCAAATTGGCCTATAAAACCCTCCTTTGCTCTTCATTTTGGGGAGGGGGCCAAGTGCAAAGCTTGGAAAAGTTGTAGAGAGAATGAGAGATATACTTAGAATTAGAAGTGAGAAATGGAGCCTCCTCCACTGATTTTCTATAGAAAGTGAGTTCTAAACTCAAGTTCTTCCATTATTATTCTGTATACTTCACATCCAAACCCTCCCCAACCACCATTCTTGAGCAATCTTGAGTTAGAAAGCTACTTCCATGTCCAAATGTCAATATATATGAGTGAAACTCCAAGTTACAAGTCCAATATCTCAATGATCATCATCTATTGATTGCTTATTTGATTGTTTACATATTATGTTCATCTCTTCTCACCTCATTTCTTTTTTTATTTTTCTTTGATTACTTACTAGTTCATCATCATTTAAATGATGACATGGTGTTTGAGGTGAGTGAATCCTTATGGATAGTAGCTCTTGACCTCAGAAACATGTTTGATAGATGATGATTCCAACTTCAATACTTCCAAAGTATTCTTGAAGTTATGCTCAAATGGAAACAATGCTCTTCAACAATATTGGAGGTTCTTGATACGAGTTCAATGTTGATATTTCAAGTGGTCATAACTTGCATTTAAATACTGAAAATGTACTCTCAAAACCTCTATTTCAAAACCCCTCATAAACCCCTCTTTTTGATTTTAAGAAATAAAACCATTGTTTTATCAAGAAATCTTCAAAATAGTGAATGATCCGAGTTCAAAGATTTCTTTAGAACTCAATAGTCAATGTATGGATTCAAGACAACTTGGACAGTCTTCCTAACTCATTATAAAACACCCATGATTTTTGGCTTGGCTTGAAATCACTTGGAAGGATTCTATTTTGGTCCAAACATTCTCTCCAGATATTCTGTCTATACTATCACAGCAGCTTGGTTAACTTTTAACTTGTTTTTACAGAAAACGTTTCCAAAAGGAGTGGTCCCAACCCATTTTTCTAACCCCACTTTTTAGTTTCTACAATGTCAACTCACTGTTCTGTCCTTTATTCACAACAAGTATACTTTTACTTCCATTCTTTGATTTGATGCTTATATGTACTTCAAATTAGTTCACATCTTAGGAAGTAGTCCATACTGCATTTGTACATATCCCATGATAATTTTCTCTATGCATTCATCCATATTTTAGACTTCTAAGTCACTTTAGAAAGTCCATGTACACAAACACACTATAAACTTTTCACATTCTAGGATCATACAATGCATCCATGCAAGATTTGGAGTTTTTGTGACTCTTAATCTAAGAAGATTATAAGGAATGAATTTGATCATACTCTCATGCTTCCCCTCAATCTAATCTTCTTTTCTCATCCGTCCCGGGGATTGAAAGGTCTTCTTTTCTCAAAGATTAACAAGCATCATTCTAGTCTGCTAAGCATATTTTTGAATTCTTTGATTATTTGTTTCAAGAACAATTCATGTCCCCTTTAGATTAGAAAAACATGATAACTCGATATGTGATTAGACGATTTTTCCTAGGTTTGTTTGTGTGATCTTTCACTTTTGCATTGTGTGATATTTGGCTTAGATCTTATGAATGATATCTTATCTTTTGATCTTCCATTTCAAGATTCTTATGTAATGTAATATACTATCATAGTATTAATTGTCGAACCATACATACTATAAGATGATTATTTGGATGCTAATTGAGGCCCGTCGAGAGACAAGGCGAGTTGAGGGTGCTTTAGTCGTGACAAAGGCTCATTCCTCTCTCGTACCAAAACCCCGAGCCGAGTTCTTTGGTTATGAAGGGCCAGCGCCCTTTATCCGTTTGGGTGAGTCAAAATTGGGTTTCTTGGTTCCCTAAATACCAAGTGGCGACTTTTTATTTGTTTTCCACAGACCTTCCTTTTCTTTCTTTCTTTCACAACAATTTCAAACAATGGAAAAGTAGAATTCCGCGTGTCCACAGGCACCACAAAAATAACACACCAGGATTTCTTTTCTTCTTTGTGAGATTAAATGAGATAATGAATAGTGACCGAAGCAATAAATAAAATTAAATTAGACAATGATATTTTATGTGGAAACCCAGAAAGGGAAAAACTACAGGGCCATAGTACAAGATAAAATCCATCCACTATGTAAACAATGGGTTAACACTTACACCAGTCACACCCAAAATGTGGATAATGGTAGTGTAGAGAATAGATGACCTCATAAAGTGAAATGAGTTGGTGGACACAACACAATATATAAGTGGGTTAAACAATGAGAAATTGATACATGATTTGTCATTTTTTATCTTTACTTAACAGACAAATCCCATTTAAAGTGAAATAAATCAGTGCATTACAGTTGTGCATGTAATGCATTAAATATGTTTTTATCTTAATTGGGTAGGCGCTGTTGAATTTAAGCCACCCTATGGTTTCACTTGACTTTTGCTATTCTTCATAAATAAAGCATAGAATTTTGTGGTGCAATTTATAAAACTGACTGGTGTAGACACCCCAATTTTGACCAAACGTCGAATTAAGGGGAGTGTTACCTCCAAGTCCGATGATGACAATATCCGAACAAAACTAAGGCTTCTAAGGTGATTCAAGCTCTTCAAAAGACTCTTCAATTCAAATAAAAAAGAAAAGAAAAGAAAAAGAAAAAAAAGGAATAGAACGACACATGGTCTGGGCTATGGCAGTCACGCTGTGCCGTAGCGACACTCTGTGTTTGCCGGACCGGCAGTCCGTAACTGCCGCAAAAACACATCAAATGGCTCAAAAATCAAAGTTTCAAAAAAGACGGTAGTCCATGGAGTTGTCCGCGACATTCATTGAGTGCCACAGCGGCATTCAGTGAATGTCGCGCCGGCATTCAGTGAGTGCCGTTCCGGTACTCAGTGGGTGCCACTTCCATCTCCATTGAGTGCCATATTTTTGGCAGCTAGCTGTAATACAGAACGTTTTGTACCCTCAAAAGTACATCCGAAATTAGGGTTTTTGGCTTGAAAATACCAAAATAACCCTCTAAGAATTGCCTATAAATAGAGGGTGAATACTCCATTACAAGGGATCCTTTTTTGGGGGACAACTACTACACATTTTTGGGAGAGGGGAATTTCAAGGAGAAAACAAAAAGAATTTTGGGAAAAGAGAGTTTTTGAGAGTTTGAAGAAGAGCTTGGAAGATCTTAAAACTATAGAAGTTTGAGGATAGTTGGAGGTGATACTCTACTCTTGGTAGTTTTCTTTTATGGATTTAGAGCACTTGCTCTCTTAGTTTTCTTTATTTCATTCCTTCTTGTTGTTTTTGCTTTTCTCTTGAGATTCTTGAAAATCTTCAATATCTCTCTTGAATGCTCTTGAGTTTGATCTTTTGATTCCATGTAAGCTTATGCTTCATATGGAAGCCAAAGTTTGATCATCATTTATAAACAAATAGATGGATCCAAGTCCATACTCATGACTTGGATTCTCTAACTTGGAATTTCATGGGATCTTCTCTATATCCTCTTGAATTCCTTGACCTAGTTCTTTGATTCTTCTTTTCTTTTTTTCTTGTTTATGCACTTCTCTTGAGACTCTTGGGGATCTTCCATATCTCACTTGAATCTCATGAGTTTGATCTTTTAGTCTCATAGAAGCTTCTGATTCACATGAGATTTAAAGTTGATCATCATTTTATTAAGAACAAGTAGATGTATCCAAACCCCTACCATGGTTTAGGTTCTCTAACTTGGAGTTTTCATAGAATCTCCTTTATATTCCTTGAAAACTCATGAGTACTAGTCATGTCTCTGGTCTCCAATGACCATCAAATGGTAGGAGAAATAGTTTGGTTCAAGGCTAACTTCATGACTTAGTAGTTGGAGTTAATAAATAAAAGTTGAACTTAACGATGCAACAGTGGGTTCATAAAATATTTTTGATCAAAAATTTTTAGTTAAACATCGAACCGTTGGAACTGAATGAAACCAATGGGAAAGTGTCTATACCTCAAATTTCTACCACTACAATTTTTGTTTTATTAGGACCTCATGGAAAACATGGTTTGGTCATAGGTTTTGTGAGACAACCATATTCTGTCTAGGGTTTCAGAACAGAAAATCAGTTTCAAAATGAGTAAATCAGAACCTTAATCAAGCATTCTTGACTCTAAATAAATGTTTCTGGGTAGTTCAATGTGTTAGGAGGATACCCTAAAAAGATCAAAGTGTTTATGATTTTTTTACTATTTTTAAAAAATTGTACAAAATCTTTGGATAGAGATTGGTAAATCTCTTAGTGATGTCTGATATTTTTTTTTTTCCGTTTTCTAGAGATCTAACCGTTGAAACTTTGATTTTCTTTTTCGGATGGAAACTAGACACATAGAGGCATCTTGTGTCCAAAAATCATCAAGATCAAACTATGGAAAGCATGCTTTTTATTTTCTTGAAGTTCTGGTTTGTTCTCTGGAATTTTTAGAATTTTATGACAAATTCGACCAACTTTGTAAATAATGGTCCAAATGACTTTTCTATGACCTAGGGCTCAAACCATGTTTTAATAATGATTAGTTAAGCTTGAATTCAAAGTTTAAGTGATCAAAATCATTGAGTATTTCATAATTTATTCTTGTTCATTTACATATTCATCCATGTAACTTGATGCTTGTAATTAGAAATTATTTGCTTTAGATTTAATTACATTTGATAGATTTAAGCTAGAAGTCTAGGATTACTATTTAAGATCCAACTTTATAGCTTGTATATCATGTGGACTAACCCTTTGTTTTGTAGCGCTACTAAGGTAAGATTTCTTGAACTCCTCTTTAGTTTATTTTAATTTCTTGATTTTATCAATTTTTCAACTTAATGCGTGACACCTTAGATTTAGGTTTTGCCTTATGTGTATATGTGATTAGAGACCTTTTCTTAGGATCTTTCTATTCGTATGCATTGCATGTTTAATATTCGCGGCATGGATCCAGGGTAAGTTCTGTAGTTCCCTATTTGCATATCATATTGCTTGCTATTTGAATTATGTGGTTTTTGAATGATATTTTATCACTTGCAATCTTACACCCTTTAGACATACTTTTGTAATGTATATTTATACATATGTATTAGTTGAGGACATGCTTAGATTATTAATTCGATTAAAAGGATGTTAGGTAGAGGCCTATCGCGAGATAGGATGAGAGGGGGTGTTTTAGTCCGACAGGCTCCTTCCCCTCTCATTCCATAATCCCCGGACCTAGAAAATCTCTGGTTTCTTAAAAGATCAGTTTGCTTTAAAATAGTTTCTTAATTTTCCTTTTAAAATTAAGTGGCGACTCTTGGTATGAAATCTGGAAAATGTTTTAAAATTAAAAAGACGTGGGCCCAAATGCCGGTATCCACAATCTGGCGACTCTGCTTGGGATCGAACCCAGAATCTCTGGTTTCGCAGACCAGGTTTTTGATTTTGGGTTCACTCGAGGATTAGACTTAAAAGCATCTTTTTAATCGAATTAATTAATTTTTGTGTGCATGTTGCATTACACTTGCATGTTTAGCCAGTCGATTGCACGGAACTATGACCTTGGAGACTCGGGGCAACCCGGTCGGTGAAGTTATCATGGGACTGTGTAATCACCCTTAATCTCGTATCATGTGTTGGTATATGAAGCATCCTATCGGATGTATGTCAAGGTTCCCTTATTTGACCAAAGCCCGGCCTTTGCATGATAGCTTCTGTAGAACCTTTCAAAGCTAGGAAATTAATTCTTGATTAGGATTATGTGCTAGGGAGTTTTGTATGCCCGAAAGGAATCACTTGAAATGATGACGATACTTTCTTGATGAAATATTTGTAACCCCTTAATCACTTTTGAGCAATTCCTCTTCATGTCCTATGACATTTGAGAACATGCCAAATCTTGATTATATGATTACATTTCTTATATCATGTTTAGCTAAGCATCATTGATCTTGTATGTATCCAAATTCATGAAAAATATAGTGATAATCCGATTATGTGATCTTTCTACCCAAAGAATTTTAAATCCATCTTTGAAAGCAAAACAGATTTTTGCCATCTTTTTTCAAAGTTTTCAATCGCTCTTTCAAAAATCTTTGGAGTTCAGTTTTTTAAGATTCCAAGTCAACCTTTTTTAAGGTACATTTTCTCATTCTCATCTTCGAAGGGAGAACCCAAAATTCTCGGGAGTTATGTTTGAAAAGTTTCGTCCACTAAAGGAATGTTTTTTTCAAATTAATTTCAAAGCAAAGTTTCAACCCAATCATCTTTTGTTGAGAAATGTTTTTTTGCCTTCAAAAGAAAAAATCTAAAATTCTTGAGAATTTGAAAGATCTCATCATCTAGAGAAATGCTTTTCAAATGAATTTCAAATTTTTTAAAATTTTCAATCTTTGAAGGGGTAATGAGGATCACAATGAAAAGAGAAATTGGCACACTTGACATGAATGAGGATTTTATGTACTTATGTGCTTTATGTGTTAGGGTTAGAATTTTTTCTTCTTTTTGCATATAGCATAGGCACACACACACACACACATGAATTGCATCCGTGTGACATATGAACCATTCATGAACATTTTACTAAGCAATTTGCAAAAGAAAATGTGAAAATAATAACAAAATGAAAATTCTTT
Source organism: Hydrangea macrophylla (assembly GCA_033977485.1). NCBI lineage: Eukaryota > Viridiplantae > Streptophyta > Magnoliopsida > Cornales > Hydrangeaceae > Hydrangea > Hydrangea macrophylla. The sequence continues at coordinate 29,605,190 of CM066992.1, forward strand.
TGAAATCAATCAAAATTGAATAAATATGAAGCATGACTGTAGGCGAGATAGCATCAAACCCATAACAGTTTGGGTTAGTAGTGCAAGCGTGAGATTAGTTAGAAGAGAAAAGATAATGAAAAGGATTATGTTGAGGTTGATTAGTTTGTGTAGCCTAATGATTGGAAGAAAGGCCACTTAACTGAGAAATTGGTCATAGGGACAGATAATGTTTCCACAAACATGGGTGGTAAACCCGAAGGTTTAAATGGTGCTAGTGAGGTGATAATGTTTGTGAATACTGCTGCTGAAGCAAATGTGGATGCTCTTGGAAATAATAAATTGAAAATCATCCGTGACACTCCAATTGAGACCAAATCAAGTCTAGTCCATGATCTAGTCGTGTTAAGTTGGAGTGAAGTGTCAATGTCAAGTTGTATTTTGTCAGTCTTCCATCGAGTATTATTGTCAAGTCTTTATCGAGTCAATCGAGTTAGGCAGTGTAATCCGCTGCTAGTAAAATAAAATCCCTTTCTGCTTGATTTAGTGTGCCAAGTCGTGAGTGTATGGATCATTAAACCAAGAAAAAGGAAAGGAAGAAAGAAAAAAAATTACTTTTTCAAATAATCATGGAAACACTGTGTTAATCAATCTTTGAATTGAAAAGGATCCCCAAGTGATCAAAGCAAATTTTGTGCCAAAACCAAGGAGGAGTAGAGAATTGATTAGCTTTACTTTAAGAATTAAAAGATACTCTTGCTCAATCTGAAAAAGATGAACTTGGAACATCTTGAGGCTTGCTCACCACCCTTTTTTTTTTCTCAAATACCAAGCCTAAAAGATGAGCCCAACCAGTCCATAGCCATAAACTTTGTCCTTTATGGTAGTTAGATATTTTAAATGAACTTCTTCTTCCAAACAAAAAAAGAGAAAAAAGAAAGAAGCTCGCTAGGATGAAAACCCGAAAGGGCGCCTAGGCAAAACTTAGAGCACAAAAAAGAAGAAGAAAAAGAAAAAGAAAAAAAGGAGCTAGCTAGGATGAAAACCTGAAAGGGCGCCTAGGCAAAAGTTAGAACAAAAAAATAAGGTGCGTGTTTATTTAAAAAATCCTAATCCTAGCCAATCAAAATCATGGAGAGAATAAAAGATAGTAAGGTAGAGTAAAGAAAGGAAAGAGAAAAGAGAAAGCAGAGAATAAATAAGATTGAGAATTCTTGAGCACTTCAAAGTACATTATTGGCACATGAATTATCTCAAGGCTTTGAGGTGTTCTAAACAAAGAAAAGAAATTGGAAATAAAAAGCGAGACTTATCAGCTTCAAAATTTTCGTGAGAAGCTCAAACGCTAAGTGAGCCTAAAACAATGCAGAGATATCTTTGAGAAAAACAAATAAAGATTTGAAGGGCTGATATTACTTTGTGAATATGATAGAGTATGAATAAAACATGTTGAGAGTTGTAAAGATTAACTGGCTAGTGAAAAGGTTAAAGAATCAACCGTCAAATAAAAAAGAGGAAAAGAAAAGAGAAAAGAGAATAAAGGAAAAAGTAGTTCATCATGCTACACAAGGGCTACCACAAGTGACATGCACTCCCTAGACCTGAAGGAAAAAGTGGTTTAAAGTTAGAGTTTAAACGCGCAGCGGAAATAGGTTAAGTTATAAAACTTTTGGTATTCCAGGATCTACTACTCGTCAATTCCATAGATGCGTACAAGGGGGTGCAAGAATTATACCTTAGTGTCTTGAACCCAATTCTGAAACTCTAACTTCTAGCAACCTCCACTAGATGATCTTCACCCTTATGACTCATGCGGATGCCTGCCGGAAAGACTAGGGTTGGTGGGAACCCTAATAGAGAGGATAGGAAGGTTTTGGGAAGACTATGATAGTTTCTGCAGCTTCTGCGTATAAAAACGACGATCATCTACTACCAGAACGCAGCTGCCCTATTTATAGATTTCCAGAACCGGCCTAGACTTCGATCGATCGAAGTGACTTCGATCGATCGAACCTTCGATCGATCGAACCATTCTCGATCGATCGAACCTGATGACTTCAATCGATCGAACATACTTCGATCGATCGAACCTGTCTTAACAGCTTCCTCAAGTGTCTTTCCAAGCATCCTAGCGGAGCTAAGAGTGGGACCTCCTAGGCTCTTTATTGTTGGCTCAGACCAGTTTGTTAATTACCATGACCAAACTCTTTGATCAGTAAACTAACTAACTGGTCAGTTAACGTTTATTCCACTATAAAATGATAACTGAACTCCAACGCAAAAGAACATATCCGAAGCGATAACTAGACGTGTATGGTGTACTAATGTCCCTCTACCGTCAGCATTCGTAATCATATTCAGGTAGTCGGATAACTGTTATTGTCAACCTGAATCATGATTACTTCTTGTATTCCTTGAGTCCCATTCACTACTCATGATTGCCAAACATGTTGATAACTCTTATCAACAAGACTGCAGTACTCAGTAATCAACTTGGTGACATTCTCAAGGGAATGCTTACTCTGAATCAGAGGGTAGATTCTATCTTGACAATATATGTTCACAACCCTGTGGACATGACATACCCAAGATACCCAGGTGTTGATCTTCTATAGACCTCACTGATTGGTAAGTCAAAACAGCCATATCCATAGTCTGTGTTCATAATCATCTCAAGATTGAGAACACGTACCTTATACAAGTTATGAGTTCCTATTGACTGTTGACAGCCTTAAGCGTCAATAGGAAAGCTCAGGTCCATCAATGCACTATAAGCACTAGCATATCAACTAAGAGCTACACTATAGTGATTGAGATTAATCACTCCATCCAATGGTAGTTAATTATGCTACAGTGTAGACCTGATGAGGTATCCAGTCTCATCATCCACTGTGACATACTCTAAGTATCAAAGAATAGTAATTCGTATCTCACTTGTGTGTATCTCATACACACACGAATTGCTTACTATGATACTTAAGGACAAAACAATCATCTCATGAAAGAAACATACACAATGAAATGTAAAGCTGATATCCATATATTATAATGCTAATGTCTCATACATAAAGTAATGGTTTGAGGGCACAAACCCAACAAACTCCCACTTGCACTTACAACCATTCAGAACTACATCTAAGACCTAGACTATCTAGATGACGATCAAAGACCTTCTGTGGTAAGGCCTTTGTAAACAGATCAGCAAGATTGTCAGCGGTGGCAATCTTGGTGACAGTCACATCTCCACGTTGAACTATATCTCGGATTAGGTGATACTTCCGCTCTACGTGCTTTCCCTTCCCGTGGTTCCTTGGCTCCTTGGACTGAGCCACTGCCCCACTATTATCGCAGTATAGCGTAATAGGTGACAGCGACGCTGGTACCACCTCGAGTTCCATAAGGAACTTCTTGAGCCAAATAGCTTCCTTTGCGGCTTCACAAGCAGCCACATACTCAGCTTCTATAGTTGAGTCTGCAATGCATTTCTGCTTAATGCTCCTCCAACTAACAGCACCACCTCCCAAGGTAAAGAGATGTCAGGATGTGGACTTTCTCGAATCTTTATCTGACATAAAGTCCGAGTCAGTGTATCCTACTGGAATTAACTCACTACCGCCGTACATAAGCATGTAATCTTTAGTTCTTCTCAAGTACTTAAGAATGTGCTTAACGGCTGTCCAGTGCTCTGGACCAGGATTCGATTGATACCTGCTAATCATGCCAACGGCAAAGCAGATATCTGGTCTAGTGCATAACATCGCATACATGAGACTTCCCACTGCCGAGGCATAGGGAATTCCTGCCATGCGATTCCTCTCCTCTTGTGTCTTTGGACACTGGTCCTTGGAGAACGCTAAACCATGCCTGAAAGGTAACAAACCTTTCTTCGAATTATCCATTGAAAACCTAGTTAGCACTTTCTCGATATAACCAGCTTGAGATAATCCCATTATCTTTCGCTTGCGATCCCGAAAGAGCTTTATCCCAAGAATATAGCTCGCCTCTCCTAGATCCTTCACATTGAAAGTACTAGCTAGCCAAACCTTGACCGTTGACAGCGCCGCTACATCATTCCCAATGAGTAGAATGTCGTCAACGTAAAGCACAAGAAAAGCCACTACTTTTCCTTCACATTTCTTGTATACACAAGGCTCATCCAGATTCTGTATGAAACCAAACGACTTGACCGCTTGGTCAAATCGGATGTTCCAACTTCTGGATGCTTGCTTAAGCCCATAAATGGACTTTTGCAACTTGCATACCAAGTTACCTTTCCGACCAGCTATGAACCCTTCTGGTTGTTGCATATAGATGTCCTCCTCAAGATTGCCATTCAAGAATGCAGTCTTGACGTCCATCTGCCAGATTTCATAATCTAGGCATGCAGCAATGGATAAGAGTATTCTGATGGACTTGAGCATGGCTACCGGCGAGAAGGTTTCCTCATAGTCAATGCCCTCCCTCTGAGTATAGCCTTTCGCCACAAGCCTTGCCTTAAAGGTCTCAACCTTTCCATCAGATCCTCTTTTTCTCTTATAGACCCACTTGCAGCCAATGGGTTTAATATTGGCTGGAAGTTCTACAAGATCCCAGACCTGATTGGAATCCATAGATTCCAATTCAGCCTTCATAGCTTTAATCCAATGAGCTGAATCAACATCAGCCATTGCCTCTTCGTAAGTGGTAGGATCAGATTCAGATTCTATGGAGACAGCTTCAAAAACTTCTCCTAAGAACATGTATCTATCAGGCTGGCTGATAATCCTCCCACTACGACGAGGTACCGGTGCGGAAATGGGTGAAGAAGTGGTATTTTCTTGATTTTCATCGTTATCAACTGCGGGTTAGACTGAGGGCTCTCCTTCTATCTCTCTAAGATCTATCCTTCCCTTAGGTTTATGGTTCATGATATAATCATCCTCCAAGAAAACAGCATTTGTACTAACAAACACTTTCTGTTCTCTTGGATCATAAAAATACCATCCATAAGTACCCTTTGGATACCCTACAAAGTAACATACTTCCGATCTAGAATCCAACTTGCACATCTTTCCTTTGAGCACATGTGCCGGACACCCCCATATCCGGAGATGTTGCAAAGAAGGCTTGCGCCCAATCCACATCTCTCGTGGTGTCCTGGGAACAGATTTGCTTGGTACTAGATTTAGTATGTATGCAGCGGTTTCCAAAGCATAACCCCAAAGGAATAATGGCAACTCTGAATAACTCATCATCGACCTAGTCATGTCTAAAAGAGTCCGATTCCTTCTCTCCGCTACACCGTTCTGCTGAGGCGTACCAGGTGCAGTCAACTGTGACAGAATCCCATTCTGTACGAGGTGATCAATAAACTCATTAGAGAGGTACTCGCCACCTCGATCAGATCGAATGGCCTTGATATGTGTGCGCGATTGCTTCTCCACTTCAGCCCTAAACTCTTTGAACTTTTCAAAGGCTTCAGACTTGTGCTGCATTAGGTACACATATCCATACCTAGAGTGGTCATCGGTAAATGTTATGAAATACTCATAACCACCCCTTGCTCTAATATTTATTGGTCCACACACATCAGTATGAACTAATTCCAACAATGCATTGGTCCTATTGCCCTTTGCAGGAAAGGGCCTTTTGGTCATCTTACCCTCCAAACAAGACTCGCAGACTTCCATTGGTTCGAGAACCAAATCGCCTAAGACCCCTTCTTTGACTAGTCTGCCAATCCTATTCAGATTGATATGGCCAAGCCTCATATGCCAAAGCCTTGTTGGATTAGTGGAAGGTTCCTTTCTTTTAGATGGTAAAGTTACCACTGAGTTATTAAGTTCCAAACAAGAATCTTTTGAAATATTGGGAGTAATCACATACAAACCATTTGATTTAACACCAGAACATATAAAAGACCTGTTTCTTTTAATGACAACTTCAGTTCCAAAATGAAAGGAATAACCATTATTCGTTAAATTAGAAACTGAAATTAAATTACATCTCATTAAAGGGACGTAAAGTACATCTGATAAAATCAAAACTTCATTGTCTGAAAATTCTAAAACTACGACTCCTATAGCAACCGCAGATACGGTTGCGCTAGAACCTAGAGTAAGCACGATCTCCCCATCACTGCATTTCCTGGTTGATCTGAACCCCTGCAATGAATTACAGATATGGTTAGTCGCACCAGAATCAATGCACCAAGTGTTTGAAGTATCCGTAATAAAACTTACTTCAATCACATGTGATTCAATCATACCTTGAACTCTTGTAGCTAAGAATTCTGGACAGTTCTTCTTCCAGTGGCCCTTCTCACCGCATTGGAAACACTTTCCTTTGCCTTGGCCACCCACCTTCCCTCTGCCCTTACCTTTTCCCTTAGATTTTGCAATCTTAGGGACCGGTCCAACACTTGAACCACCAGTGCCAGCCTTTCTTTCCTTTCTTACCTTTCGGTGTAGATCGGGAAGAAGAAGCGCTTTTCTCAACGTTTAAAACGCTGCCCCCAGGTTTGATCACCCCTTCTGCTGCCAGTAAAGAACTCATTAATTCGCTCATTGAAAAATCCATTTGATTCATATTATAGTTAAGTTTGAATTGAGCGAATGATGGCGACAGCGAGTTGAGGATCATATCAACTTGGGTCTGTGCATCGATGTTGGCTCCCAAGGTCTCCAGTTCGTTTAAATAACCAATCATTTTTAAAACATGTTCTTTGACTGGAGTACCTTCCGACATCTTTGCACTCATTATCTTCTGCATGGATACCTGTCTGGCAGGCCTGCCATGCTCCCCAAACATCTTTTTCAGGGATGTGATAATGTCACTGGCAGAATCGTTCGATTGGAATTGGTGTTGTAACACACCAGCCATTGAGGCCAGAATGTAACAACGGGCCATTCCATTCGACTTCTTCCATTTGTCGAACTCGCGTCTGGCAGCTGCCGAAGCATTTGCCGCGGGTTCTTCAGGGCTTGGGGTGGTGAGGACATATATGTGATCCTCCGCAGTTAAAACGATGTCAAGGTTACGTTTCCATTCAGTGTAGTTATTTCCAGTTAACTTGTTTTGAGTGAGTATGGTAGCAAGTGGACTAAATGCAGATCCAGACATTATAATTACTGAAAATCAAACAAACAAAATAAATATGGATATCAGAATTGACAGTTTGAAATAAAAGAATCCTTAAAACTCTTATTTAAAAACAAAGTCGCCGGAATATCGAAACGAAAGAATAAAGCCTCCGTGTGGTGGTCAATGTTCGATCTTTCGATTTATCATGACTTATCCGCTATGCAACTCTTGCAAAATAGCCATGACTCCCAAACCTATTTGATCTCTAAGTTTCTGAATAATGCCCCGTGTAGGATCCCTTATCCATAGCTTAGCTAGTGTGTACCATTAACTAGGATCCAATCACAACCGTCTCAAGTAGCGCCTCCGTGTGGTGGTCACCCTCTAACACGTCTGATTGATCCTATCCATAGGAAGTTCACATCTAGTAACCAATGAGCAGCGTACCCTCCGTATGGAATGATCACCCCTGGCGAGGTGACACAGAATACACTACTCATCTTACAATGAACCGTTAATGGAAGATCGTGGGTGTTATTTGATAAGACCCTCTCCCACTAGATTTAGTAAATTAAGGATTTTGCTTTTGAAAAATGTTTCCACACACTACCCATAAACATCCAATGTTTACTAATGTGTTGAAAACGGTTTTTGAATTTTATTTTAGAAAACTTGTTTTAAGTGCATGCAACAATGTATTATACGCCAATCACAAAACAAGCACATAAAACAAAAAACTAAAATGAAATATAAGCATTCAAACAATGGCTCTATCTCCCATGGCTCTATTTCCATAGATCCACCTTCTTGGTTTGGTCGCCTCCGGCTCCATCTTTATGGACAACGACTCCTTGCTCCATCTTCATGGAATTTCTAATTCTATTACATTGGACCTATGCTTCTTTTGAAGCTTACAATTTATCTAGAAAAAGGAAATAGCAAAAAAGAAATAAAAGGCTAGGGAAACCGGTGCGACTTTCCTTTTCGTAGGATTGAAGCCGCAGCGCCCTTTACATACGCCTTAAAACCAAACCATTAATAAATGACAACATGCACCAATCTCAAACAATTTAAATATAAATATTTAAACGACTTGGTGCCATGGGAGATAGCGACTAATTTTGCTGCAAAAGGGTTAGTCGTACACGCATCCACACATACATAACAAATATATGTAACTATTGAAACACTTAATTGATTCACACAGTATATAAACACTTTACATACTGAATTAGAACTTAAAACAGCATCTTACTTCTCTGTCACAGTTCGATCGATCGAAGACCGTTCGATCGCTCGAACCTTCGATCGATTGAACACTGTTCAATCGCTTGAACATTCTGTTTCACAGAATGATTTAAAAATTTTACAGAAATAATTTAAGATTAAAGTATAATTTAAAAAAAAACTTTACAACTGTGAACAGAACACCTGGATAGAGAATCTGTCTCGATCGATCTAACACTATTCGATCGATCGAACACCAGAAGGCTTCGATCGATCGAAACTAGTTCGATCGATTGAGAACAGAATGTTCGATCGATCGAAACAAGTTCGATCGATCGAACCCAGAATGTTCGATCGATCGAAACAAGTTCGATCGATCGAACCCACCTTGCATCCTATGCAATCACAGTTTTGTATTCTGCTGCGATAACACTGCAGAAACAGAACTGTGACGATGCAGTTTCGAAAACAGTTCTAAAATCAACATGCAAATCAAAACTAGGGTTCCAAAACGCATCTATAGATCCAAACGAGCGTGGCTCGGATACCAATTGAAGGAAAAAGTGGTTTAAAGTTAGAGTTTAAACGCGCAGCGGAAATAGGTTAAGTTATAAAACTTTTGGTATTCCAGGATCTACTACTCGTCAATTCCATAGATGCGTACAAGGGGGTGCAAGAATTATACCTTAGTGTCTTGAACCCAATTCTGAAACTTTAACTTCCAGCAACCTCCACTAGATGATCTTCACCCTTATGATTCCTGCGGATGCCTGCCGGAAAGACTAGGGTTGGTGGGAACCCTAATAGAGAGGATAGGAAGGTTTTGGGAAGACTATGATAGTTTCTGCAGCTTTTGCGTATAAAAACGACGATCATCTACTACCAGAACGCAGCTGCCCTATTTATAGATTTCCAGAACCGACCTAGACTTCGATCGATCGAAGTGACTTCGATCGATCGAACCTTCGATCGATCGAACCATTCTCGATCGATCGAACCTGATGACTTCAATTAATCGATCGAACATACTTTGATCGATCGAACCTGTCTTAACAGCTTCCTCAAGTGTCTTTCCAAGCATCCTAGCGGAGCTAAGAGTGGGACCTCCTAGGCTCTTTATTGTTGGCTCAGACCAGTTTGTTAATTACCTTGACCAAACTCTTTGATCAGTAAACTAACTAACTGGTCAGTTAACGTTTATTCCACTATAAAACGATAACTGAACTCCAACGCAAAAGAACATATCCGAAGCGATAACTAGACTTGTATGGTGTACTAATGTCCCTCTACCGTCAGCATTCGTAATCATATTCAGGTAGTCGGATAACTGTTACTGTCAACCTGAATCATGATTACTTCTTGTATTCCTTGAGTCCCATTCACTACTCATGATTACCAAACATGTTGATAACTCTCATCAACAAGACTGCAGTACTCAGTAATCAACTTGGTGACATTCTCAAGGGAATGCTTACTCTGAATCAGAGGGTAGATTCTATCTTGACAATATATGTTCACAACCCTGTGGACATGACATACCCAAGATACCCAGGTGTTGATCTTCTATAGACCTCACTGATTGGTAAGTCAAAACAGCCATATCCATAGTCTGTGTTCATAATCATCTCAAGATTGAGAACACGTACCTTATACAAGTTATGAGTTCCTATTGACTGTTGACAGCCTTAAGCGTCAATAGGAAAGCTCAGGTCCATCAATGCACTATAAGCACTAACATATCAACTAAGAGCTACACTCTAGTGATTGAGATCAATCACTCCATCCAATGGTAGTTAATTATGCTACAGTGTAGACCTGATGAGGTATCCAGTCTCATCATCCACTGTGACATACTCTAAGTATCAAAGAATAGTAATTCGTATCTCACTTGTGTGTATCTCATACACACATGAATTGCTTACTATGATACTTAAGGACAAAACAATCATCTCATGAAAGAAACATACATAATGAAATGTATAGCTGATATCCATATATTATAATGCTAATGTCTCATACATAAAGTAATGGTTTGAGGGCACAAACCCAACAAGACCTATATGGAAACATGGCTTGAAAAGCCCACCAATTCTTGAAGCCTAATTCTTTCAAGACCTCTAGAGTACTTGAACTACGCTCGACCTGATTCCTACTCGGGGATACGTAGGCAACCTATTTGGTTCGGTCACCATCATCGTCATAATATGGTGTGCTCTTTCAGGCCTTGGCCATATTACCTTGGACCTGATTCCTATTCGAGGATAAGTTGAATCCTTTGCGCATATGGTTATGTTCTTTTAAACTAGGAGCAAACTTGCATTTGCCTAGGACCACATATGTATTGCCGAACTAGGGGCAAACAAAGTTTGCCGATTAGCATTAGGACATCTCCCTTCAGCCCATCACATTCATGATGATTACCTCTAGATTAGGAGTAATTGCACTGCAAGCATCCTGTACCAACATGTTCTCAAGGCCCTTGGCATGAGCCCGTTTACCCTTAAGACTAGGGGCAAACTTCGTTTGCTAAAAGCACTATTTTACCTTTGAAGCAAGCCCCTGAGTCTCTTTCAAACTAAGGACAAAAATTTGTTTGCCAAAATCCCTGTATGATAAAGGCAAGTTCTCAAGTATTTGAGTTTGTTTTGAATGGACTAAAATAGAGTGTCTTTTAATCTATAAGGTAAAGCACTAATTCGAAGCACACTCTAGATAGGCAAAGAATCAGCTAAATCAAAAAGGAGAAGTTTTCAAAGTTTAGATTTATCAGCATAGCACTACCATTGTAAAATGATGAATAAATGAAAGAGGTAAGTTGATACATGTATTCACGACGAAAGCACATCAATTTAGAGTATTATTCAATCACCTTGTGTTTGTTGAGTCTGTCCTCGTCGAATGAGTCAATAATGATCTCAAATGCGTGGGTTTAAGATGATGAATAAAATTTTGAAAAGTCTCCATAAGCATCCCACGAGCAATGCAAGCAGGAGTTTTAAACACTATCACAACACAATGCTAAAAGTGGAAATATGAGAATGGTCCAAGACTATGGGCAAAGGTGACTTCCCTTTTTTGACACAATCATTATGCTTCTTCCAAATGGTCCGCAAGTACAGAAAATCAGGCTTTCAAAATAGACTACTAGGGCAGCACAAACCCTGTCAACTCCGTTCAAATTCTTTGAGTCCGAGGACTCCCCGTTTTTGTAAAATCAATTCTTTTAGTCCTAGAACTACCCATTTTTGTAAAACCAATTCTTTGAGTCTGAGGGCTTTCCATCTTTGTAAAACTAATTCTTTGAGTCTGTGTGACTCCATTTGTATAAAAGTAAAGATTATTGGGTTTGTACGACGCCGTTTGTGTAAAAAGTGAATTTGTTGAGTCCGTGTGACTTTGTTCGAATAAAGAAATGAAATTTCGAGTTCATGTGACTCCGTCTTTTTGAAATATGAAATTTTGAGCCCACATGACTCTGTATATGAATTTTTTAGTCCGTGTGACTCCATTTGTATAAAATATGAATTCTTGAGTCCAGTTGGCTCTGTTAGTATAAAATGTAAGCTTTGAGTTTGCATAACTCCGATTATATAAAAGAATGTTTTTAGTCCGCATGACTCCATTTATGTAAAATATGAACTCTTGAGTCTGCATGCCTCCGTTAGCGTAAAATGTGAATTTGTTGAGTTAGTGTGACTCCGTTTGTGGAAAATGTGAATTTGTTGGGTCCGTGGGACTCCATTTATGTAAAATACTAAGTTCTTGAGTCCGCGTGACTCCGTCTTTGTAAAACATGAATTTTTTAAGTCCGTGTGACTTCGGGTTTATAGAATGTGAATTTTCGAGACCGTATGAATCCGTGTTTAAGAGATGTGAAAAATTTAAAGCTCATATAACTCTCCTTTTGTAAATTGTGAATCAGTGCGACTCCCCTTTGGAAATAGGAATTGTTTCAAGTCGAATCGAATCCTGACTTCAAAATGGGAATTGAGTTGAGTTGAACCGACTCCAGACTCCGGATTTTGAGAAATTGAATTTGTTTGAGTCAAATTGACTCCTGATTCATGAGTTTGACCTAAATTGAGTCTGATTGACTCCCAATTTTGTGAAACAAAAAGTCTTTTGAGTCTGATTGACTCCCAATTTTGTGAAGCACAAATTCTTTGAGCTTTACCAACTCCCAATTTTGTGAAACTAAAATTCTTTGAGTTTTGTGAAATAGAAATTATTTGAGTCCGATCGACTCCCAATTTTGTGAAACAAAAATTCTTTGAGTCTGATTGACTTTTGAATTGGTGAAATTGAATTTATTTAAGTCTGATTGAATCCCAATTTTAGAATATGGAACTGAATTGAGTCTGATTGACTCTAGATTTTGAAATGTTGAATTGAATTGAGTCTAATTGACTCCCGATTTTGAAAATTGAATTGAATTGAATTGAATCTGACTACCTTTTGATTTTAGAATTTGAATCTGACTGACTCCGATGAACTGAATTCAACTGATTTGAGTCTGATTTGACTCTCAATTTTTGGAATTAAAATAAATCGAGTCTGATTTAACTCTTGATAATTGGAATTTTCGTTGAGGCGAATTGACTCCGATTTTGAGATTTGATATTCTTGTCGAGTCAAAATTGATTCCGATTAAGAAAATTTGAAATGTTATAAATTAACCCTCGATCTTGAAATAAGAAATTCTTTGAGTCCGTTTGTATAAAAAGTGAATTTGTTGAGTCCGTGTGACTCCATTCGTATAAATATATATATTTGTTAAGTCTTTATGACTCCATTTGTATGAAATGTGAATTTAATTGAGTCTGTGTGATTCCATTTCTATAAAAAGTGAATTTTGTTGAGTCCGTGTGACTCCGTTTATGTAAAATGAGAAAAAATGAATTTCGTTGAGTCCGAGTGACTCCGTTGTTGTGGAGATGCGGGTCCTTGGATCCGAATGACTCTTTTGTTTTAAAATATGAATTTTTGAGCCCTTGTGTAAGAAAATTGAATTTTCGAGTCCGCATGACTCCGTTTGTCTTGTAAAATATTAAATTTTGACTCCCTCTGTCAGAAAATTGAAGTTTTGAGTCCATGTGATTCCCTTTGAATTTTTTGAGTCTGCATGACTTCTTTTGTTGGAAAATTGAATTCTTGAGTCCGCATGACTCCCTGTGTAAGAAAATTGATTTTTTGGGTCCACGTGACTCCCTTTGAATTTTTGAGCCTGCATGACTCCTTTGTCGGAAAATTGAATTCTTAAGTCCGCATGACTCCCTGTGTAAGAACAATTGAATTTTTTGGGTCCACGTGACTCCCTTTGAATTTTTTAGCCTGCATGACTCCTTTTGTCGGAAAATTGAATTCTTGAGTCCGCATGACTCCCTGTGTAAGAAAATTGAATTTTTTTGGGTCCACGTGACTCCCTCTGAATTTTTGAGTCTGCGTTACTCCTTTTGTCAGAGAATTGAATTGATGGGGCATTGTCTCGGCACAAAATCAATGAAACCGGGATAACAAGGATAAGCAAAAGTATAAATCCTACATGTGGACCTAATGTCCTAAACATGATCATAATAATAATGTCTTAAGGGAATCAAAAATCTGCAAAGCGCGCAAGATCAAAATCATGTTCATACATGCATTAAGCATCATACATTGCATTGATCATCTAGAGAAGTAGAAATGCGAAGTGAAGTCTAGAGTTTTACCCCTTTGATAAATGCACATGCTGAGAGGCACAATTCGGGGTCAGCGAGGAGGAGCGAAGGATCGTGACTTGGGAAGGGCTTACATCTCTACCTTGGAGGTCCTAGGGAGCCTGAACCGCTAGCTGTAGGAACAAATTTGCAAGAAAGAGTGAGAAGAATCAAGTTTTTTTAAAAGGCTTAAGAGGAAAACATAGCAACAGATGAAATGATGTGGTGTTCAATCATGAATTTAACCAAAAGATAGGATCTTGATGATAGAAAGGATTCAAATTGACTCCTATTTTTGTTAAATTGAAATCTTGATTCGAATTGACTCCAGATGTTAGAAATTTTGAATTGAGTCAAATTAACTCCGATTTTTGTGAAATTGAATTAAATTGAGTCAGAATGACTCCCAAATTTAGAAATTGAAAACTAAATGGAGTCCGACTAACTCCTATTTTAGATATCGAACCAAATTAATTTGATTTGAGTCTGATTGACTCCTGAGTTTTGAAAATTGAATTAAATCGTGTCAGATGGACTCCCGATTTTGAAATTTGAGTTGATTTCAGTCTGATTGACTACGGATTTTTAGAAATTGACTATAAATTGAGATTGGTGGACTCCCGAGTTTAAAAATTGAAAATTTGAATTGAGTCTGTTTAACTCCTATTTTTTTTGGAGACTTGAGTTAATTTGAGTCTAGCTGATTCTCGGTTGCGAAAAAATGAATAGAGCTTGACTGACTCTTGATCTTGAAAATTTGATTTGATAAGAATCCGATTGACTCCTAATTTTAGAATTTGAAATGATTTGAGTCCGATCCACTCGCGATTTTTGAAATATTGGATTGACTTGAGACTAATTTGACTCCTGACTTTGAAAAGTTGAATCGAGTGGAGATTGACTGACTCCTGGTTCTGAAAATTTTGAATTGACTTGAGTCTGATTGACTCCTGATTTTGAATTTTTGAATCGAGTTAAATGAAGTCTGATGGATTTCAAAAAGTTATTTTGAATTGAGTCAAATTGAATGTGAATTTTGAATCGAGCCTGAGTATTTTTGAGAAATGAGAAGTTTTCTGAGTTTGATTGACTCCTAATTTTGAAACTCGAAAGAATTTGAGTCTGATTGACTCTTGATTTTGAAACTTGAAAGAATTCGAGTCTAATTGACTCCTGATTTTGAAATTCGAATAAGAATTTGAGTCTGCTTGACTCCAGAATTTGAATTTGAGTCTGTTCGATTCCTAATTTTGAAAAATTTAAAAGGATTTGAGTCTGTTTGACCCCAGAATAATCTGAATTTGATTAACTATTTGATTTTGGGAGTTTTTGAATTGATTAAAGCGAATTTTGACCAATTTTGATAGTGTAACGGATTTGTACTCTCGATCCTCACAACGGATTTGCATTGACCCCACTTTTGGAAATATAACAGATTTATATTCTCAATCCCCGTAATAGATTTACAATGATCAAAATTTTGAGAATGTAACAGATTTGCATTCTCGGTCCTCGCAACAGATTTACGTTGGCCCTGTTTTTGGGAAAATAACGGATTTATATTCTCGATCCTCGTAACGAATTTACGATGATCAAAATTTTGAGAATATAACAGATTTGCATTCTCGGTCATTGCAACAGATTTGCGTTGATCCCGCTTTTGGGAATATAACTGATTTATATTTTTGATCCTCGTAACGGATTTACGATGATCAAAATTTTGAGAATGTAACAGATTTGCATTCTCGCTCTTCGCAACAGATTTGCGTTGACCCCGTATTTGGGAATGTAACGGATTCATATTCTCGATCCTCGTAACGAATTTACGATGATCAAAATTTTGAGAATATAACAGATTTTCATTCTCGGTCATTGCAACAGATTTGCGTTGATCCCGCTTTTGGGAATATAACTGATTTATATTTTCGATCCTCGTAACGGATTTACGATGATCAAAATTTTGAGAATGTAACAGATTTGCATTCTCGCTCTTCGCAACAGATTTGCGTTGACCCCGTATTTGGGAATGTAATGGATTTATATTCTCGATCCTCGTAACGAATTTATGATGATCAAAATTTTGAGAATGTAACAGATTTTCATTCTCGGTCCTCGCAATAGATTTGCATTGACCCTGCTTTTGGGAACATAACGGATTTACAATGGCCAAAATTTTAAGAATGCAACCGGTCCTTGCAATAGATTTGCATCAACCAGTCTTTGATAATTGTCTCTGGTTACCATATCATGCATCATGTATCATGCATCATGTAGTAATACATAAAATAGAGCAAACATATCCGACAGGGCCGAGCGACTGTGGATACCTAGAGCAAACATATCTGACGGGGCTGAGCGGCAGCGAATTTTCAAAGCAAACACACCCGATGAGGTCGAAGGGATGTAGATCATTTTGAGAAAAAATATCCGACGAGGCCGAAGGGCTGCAGATCATTTTGAGAAAAAATATCGAGGCCGAAGGGCTACGAATTATTTTTATATCCGACGGAGCTGAAGGGCTGCGGATTTTTCAAACCAAACTCACTCGACACCGGAGTATAAGGCGCGAAACGCATCTCAGTCGATCCGATGATTCTTGGAAGACACCGTAGTATAAGGCGCGAAGCGCATCTCAGTCTTTTCAAAAAGTGTGGTTCCTGACTCGACACCGGAGTATAAGGCGCGAAGTGCATCTCAGTCGATCAGATGATTCTTGGAAGACACTGGAGTATAAGGTGCGAAGCGCATCACTATCTTTTTTCAAAAAGCGTGGTTCCTGATTCGACGCTGGAGTATAAATTGCGAAGCACATCTCAGTCGATCAGATGATTCTTGGAAGACATCGGAGTATAAGGCACGAAGCGCATCTCAGTCTTTCAAAAAGCGTGGTTCTTGATTCGACGCCAGAGTATAAGGCTCGAAGTGCATCTCAGTCGATCAGATGATTCTTGGAAGACACCGGAGTATAAGGCGCGAAGCGCATCTCAGTATTTTCAAAAAGCGTGGTTCCTGATTCAATGCCGGAGTATAAGGCGTGAAGCGCATCTCAATCGATCAGATGATTCTTGGAAGACACCGGGGCCTAAGTCGCGAAGCGCCGCTCAGTCGATTGCATTGAGAGAGCAAACCCGCGTTGACACTGGGGCCTATGTTGCGAAACACCACCCAGTCGATTGTGTTGAGAGAGCAAACCCGCGTTGACACCGGGGCTTAAGTCGCGAAGCGCCACCCGGTCAATTGTGTTCTTCCTTTTGGCTGAGACGACCAAGTATCTTGAAGAAGAATCAACCTTTGGATTATAGAAACTCCAAATTTTAAAGAATAACTCGTCTTAAAGTTTGAGTAAACACAAGAATTAAGTAAGGCATTGATTGCATCAAGAAACGTCAAGATAGCACGATTTCGAATCACATCATTTATAGAGCATGAATTTGCAATGACAGCCGTCATTGTATGAGCACATGCATCATGATAGGATAGGTGCATTCTTTCATATGATTATTTACGCTTGTGTGTGTTTGACCCTTACTTGAACTACGTCTTGGTCTGATTCCTAAATGGATATGTAGGCAGCTCACCATTGAGCACGGCCAACATAGACCATTTGCGCAGCCGTTTTTGCAATGCTTTTTTTTTCCTAAATCCGACGGTTTGGTCAAAGGCTTTTCTTCACACAGGCTTCGACATTCACTTGTGACATGCGTTGCTCCACAAGCTCTGTCGAAGAGGGGCAAACTATAGACACCCCAATTTTGACCAAATGTTGAATTAAGGGGAGTGTTACCTCCAAGTTCGATGATTACAATGTCCGAACAAAACTAAGGCTTCTAAGGTGACTCAGGCTCGTCAAAAGACTCTTCAATTCAAACAAAAAAGAAAGAAAAGAAAAAGAAAAGAAAAAAGGAATAGAATGGCATATGGTGTGGGCTACGGCAGTCACGCAGTACCGCAGCGGCACTTTATGTTTACCGGACCGGATCGCAAAAACACATCAAATGCTGCGAAAATCAGAGTTTCAAAAAAGACGGCAGTCCATGGAGTTGTCGGCGACATTCATTGAGTGCCGCAGCGGCATTCGGTGAATGTTGTGCCGGCATTCAGTGGTGTAATATAGCACGTTTTGTACCCTCAAAAGTACATCCGAAATTAGGGTTTTTGGCTTAAAGATTTGCCTATAAATAGAGGGTGAATACTCCATTACAAGGGATCCTATTTTGGGGAACTACTACTACACATTTTTGGGAGAGGGGAATTTCAAGGAGAAAACAAAAAGAATTTTAGGAAAATAGAGTTTTTGAGAGTTTGAAGAAGAGCTTGGAAGATCTTAAAACTATAGAAGTTTGAGGACAGTTGGAGGTGATACTCTACTCTTGTTAGTTTTCGTTTATGGATTTAGAGCACTTGCTCTCTTAGTTTTCTTTATTTCATTCCTTCTTGTTGTTTTTGCTTTTCTCTTGAGGTTCTTGGAGATCTTCAATATCTCTCTTGAAAGCTCTTGAGTTTGATATTTTGATTCCATGTAAGCTTATGCTTCATATGGAAGCCAAAGTTTGATCATCATTTATATACAAATAGATGGATCCAAGTCCATACTCATGACTTGGATTCTCTAACTTGGAATTTCATGGGATCTTCTCTATATCCTCTTGATGTTCATGAGCTAGTTCTTTGATTCTTCTTTTCTTTTTTTCTTGTTTATGCTCTTCTCTTGAGACTCTTGGGGATCTTCCATATCTCACTTGAATCTCATGAGTTTGATCTTTTAGTCTCATGTAAGCTTATGATTCACATGAGATTTAAAGTTGATCATCATTTTATTAAGAATAAGTAGATGAATCCAAACCCATACCATGGTTTAGGTTCTCTAACTTGGAGTTTTCATAGAATCTCCTTTATATTCCTTGAAACCTCATGAGTACTAGTCATGTCTCTAGTCTCCAATGACCATCAAATGGGAGGAGAATAGTTTGGTTCAAGCTTAACTTCATGGCTTAGTAGTTGGAGTTAACAAATAAAAGTTGAACTTAATAATGAAACAGTGGGTTCATAAACTGTTTTTGATCAAAGATTTTTATTTAAACATTGAACCGTTGGAAATGAATGAAACCAACGGGACAGTGTCTATAACTCAAAGTTCTACCACTGTAATTTTTGTTTTAGTAGGACCTCATGGATAACATGGTTTGGTCATAGGTTTTGTGAGACAACCATATTCTGTCCAGAGTTTTAGAACAGAAAATCAATTTCAAATGAGTAAATCAGAACCTTAATCAAGCATTCTTGACTCTAAATAAATTTTTCTGGGTCGTTCGATGTGTTAGGTGGATACCCTAAAAAGATCAAAGTGTTTATGATTGTTTTACTATTTTTAAAAAATTGTACAAAATCTCTGGACAGAGATTTGTAAATCTCTGAGTGGTGTCTGGTTTTTGTCCGTTTCCTAGAGATCAAACCGTTGAAACTTTGATTTACTTTTTGGGATGGAAACTAGACACACAGAGGCATCTTGTGTCCAAAAATCATCAAGATCAAACAGTGGGAAGAATGCTTTTTATTTTCTTGAAGTTCTAGTCTGCTCTCTGTAATTTTCAGAATTTTATGACAAATTTGACAAACTTTGTAAATAATGGTCCAAATGACTTTTCTATGACCTAGGGCTCAAACCATGTTTTAGTAATGATTAGTTAAGCTTGAATTCAAAGTTTAAGTGATCAAAATCACTGAGCATTTCATAATTTATTCTTGTTCATGTACATATTCATCCATGTTGCTTGATGCTAGTAATTAAGACTTGCTTGCTTTAGATTTAATCACATTTGATAGATTTAAGCTAGAAGTCTAGGATTGCTATTTAAGATCCAACTTTATAGCTTGTATATCATGTGGACTAACCCTTAGTTTTGTAGCGCTATTAAGGTATGATTTCTTTAACTCCTCTTTAGTTTATTTTAATTTCTTGATTTTATCAAATTTTCAACTTAAAGTGCGACACCTTAGAATTAGGTTTTACCTTATGTGTATATGTGATTAGAGACCTTTTCTTAGGATCTTTCTATTCGTATGCATTACACGTTTAATATTCGCGGCATGGATCCCGAGTAAGTTCTATAGTTCCCTATTGCCATATCATATTGCTTGCTATTTGAATTATGTGGTTTTTGAATGATATTTTATCACTTGCAATCTTACACCCTTGAGACATGCTTTTGTAATGTATATTTATACATATGTATTAGTTGACGACATGCTTAGATTATTAATTTGATTAAAAGGATGTTAAGTAGAGGCCTATCGCGAGATAGGATGAGAGGGGGTGTTTTAGTCCAACGGGCTCCTTCCCCTCTCATTCCATAATCCCCAGACCTAGAAAATCTCTGGTTTCTTAAAAGATCAGTTTACTTTAAAATGGTTTCTTAATTTTCTTTTAAAATTAAGTGGCGACTCTTGGTATGAAATTTGGAAAATGTTATAAAATTAAAAAGCCGTGGGCCCAAATATCGGTATCCACAACTGGTTAGCCACAATCGTAGGAGCCTTCGTTCACCAGCATAAAGAAAACAAAACTATTGAAAGTAGAAAAGAGTTTTGACCAAAAATATGTAGAAAAAAGTGATCAAGAGAAGGCAGTCTTATTCTTTTTAGCAGGAGGCACTTTTGCTATGCTTTTTTTAGTGGCTGGACTCTTGGCTGGTTGTTTTTAACGAATGGCTACAGGGGCGACAATAGCTTCGTCGGTTGTAGTGGCCGACATGGTTATAAACTGTCGTAGTACATTGGCCGCAATATCTGGAATATATTGGTGGACCGATCGACCAACCATTTGTTAAAATCTTTAGAAACTATCAGGCGATGGTGATAAGGTTGGAAGGCGAAAACTTTTTCAAGCTTGTTAGACCAATCCTCTATCTTCTTGATTTGCTTGTTGTTCACGAGCAGGCCTCGTTCCACCTAGTCTTGATTCACAGTAATAGAGGGGGGGAGGGGCACTATTTGAGTTAGCCTGAATTGACAGGTTGTAAATGATGTCTCTAGCTACCAAATAGCTAGAAAACACCTCATTATAGGTGGATTGGGTCCTTGGACCCCAGTTTATAGGATTGAACAAGGAAGGAGTCTGAAGGTAGCATCCTTTGTATAAGAAAGTGAAACACTACTCAAACGAGTGAGTGGCAAGAGGCAAAAATGGGAACCTCGGCTAGCTCTTGGGCAGCTGGCCGATGTTCCAAAAAATATGAATGCTACCAAAGTTATAGGATTCACATAGGGCTCCCTCTAGAGTTGAAGCATAAATTAATGAAATCTGCCACACCTTTGACTAGGTATGCCCAGACAAGAGTGGCTAAGGCCAAGGGTTGGCTAGTGACAAGTGGGTATATTTGTAGAGTATATCCGTACATAAACACTGAATTATCACAAATAAGTTTGTAATTCCCCATTTTATATGCAATTGTACTGCAATATGTATTTTGGCACAATGAGATGAGTCCTTGATGAGTTTTGTTGTATTAGTCCATTTTATTTTGCAGATATGCTGTGTGCCAAGAGCAGGAACCATTTACAGGAAAAGGGTAAAGCAAGGATGCAAAAAGGATATGTCAAAGTAGAATGCAGAGCTTTAAGCTATCGAGGATCACTCAAGCGATTGAGTGTTCAAGTGATCGAAGGTCATTCAAGCGATTGAAGTTTCGTAAGTTCAATCGATTGGACAGAGTCTAGTGATCGAACATGGCTTTACTAGATTATTACTAGCAGTGCAAAATAACACGTTTTTATCAACCCTAGCTTAGGTCTTCCTATATATACTCATTGTAAACACGTCACAAAGGACGCCTAACTTTTGTTTTATAGTTTTCATAGAGAGATAGAGAGTTTTCATGGTCTTTGTACGTTTGCTCTTGGATTATTGAAGATAAGGTTGATTTCTTTCCAAGTTTTAATATTAGTTCACGTCCAGGTTTCCTGTTACATCTTCTCTATATTTTGTTCATTGTTTCCAGTAGTTGTAGTCCGCTTTTGAACGTAGGATTGCATGTTTAATCTCAAACCTAACGTAGCCTTAATGAATTCAAACGTTAAAATTCTATTTTCTGCAACCCAAACAATGTCAGTGTAAACCAATAGTTAGGAGATCACGATGAAACAGTGATCTACAGCCACTGCCATGCACTGCAGAAAAACCTATGTTCAATCAATCGAAGATAGTTCAATTGATCGAACTAGAGACACAGTCAAGCGATTGAAGACATTTCGATCGATTGAAGGAAGATGCAGTTCGAGCGATCGAAGATTTCTGGTTCGATCGAACGAACTTGTAAATTCTTGAGATGATTCCTTTAAGCATTCCAAGACTTTTTGTTTTTAAGAATGGCTATCAAACTATCTAGGTAAGCTCAATTTGTCAAAACAAATTTAAACTTAAGGCCTTAAGGCTATTTTCTTTAATGTATTTTGCAAAGCACTTTAGATGCTAACACCATTCATAGTGCGAGTCTTAACCATTGTTTTAAACTATCTTTTAAGTATTTTAATCACTTGTAATGATATAGTTATGGTCATGTAAGGCTATTGATTCTTTTAACTTCAGAAAATACGGAATACTGAAGAGGGATGTACTCTATAGAGCGATAATGAATGTGCATGGTAGATGGCTAGGTCATTGTGGATTCGTGTGATCCCAACGCCTTTCTTTTATAAATTAAAAACCTATTTTAAAATCAACGTAGTTAATTAGTTAATTGCTAGTTTAGTTCATTGCTTTAATTTAGTAGTTAATCTATAGAACTTTGTGTTCTACACTTCTATTTAAATTATTGAATTATAATTTTCTGCTTGAGTTTATTCAAAGTTAGTACACTTTCACCTTCCATGTGGGATCGACCTGGTCTTAACCAGACTCAACAACTCACAGAGCAATCATAAGCCGCTCCAAACTTAAATGATCCAAGTTTTAGCAGAAAAGTCTGAATTGCTCCATATTTAATGACCCCAGATTTAGCAGAAAAGTCACAATTGCTCCAGATTCAATGACCCCAGATTTACAGAAAAGTCATAATTGCTCCAGATTCAATGACCCTAGATTTGCAGAAAAGGCAAAATCGCTCCAGATTCAATGACTCCAAATTTGCAGAAAAGTCAGAATCGTTCTAGATTCAATGATCCCAAATTTGCAAAAAAATCAGAATCGCTCCAGATTCAATATCCCCAAATTTGCAAAAAAGTCAGAATCGATCCAGATTCAATGACTCCGATTCTCATAAAAGACGCTCGGTATTGCAGGGGCAAATCCTTCTTTCTTTTCTAATTTTGAACAGTCATGCGGACTTAACAATTCATTTTTTATTTCCAAAAATCTAGAGTCATGTGGACTCAAAAATTCATTTTCTATTTTCAAAAGATATGGAGTCGCGTGGACTCGAAAATTCATTTTCAATTTCGAAAGATCTGGAGTCGGGCGAACTCAAAAATTCATTTTCTATTTTGAAAGATCTAGAGTTGTGCAGACTAAAAAATTTATTTTCTATTTTAAAGATTTGGAGTCACGCGGACTCGAAAATTCATTTTCAATTCTAAAGATCTAGAGTCACGCGGACTCGAAAATTCATTTTCTTTGTCAGCGTTTCTTAATCTGGATTTTTCATTTTCCAAATTTATTTTTCTCTTCTTCTTTCCTTGATAGTTTGATTGCCATGGTCAAGAATTCGGGTGGCTTAGGTGATTCGGGCAAGAAGAGGAAGAAGTACAAACCAGTTCCTCACGATAATCGCGCTTTTCTACTCAGGGACTTCTCTTTTGATCAGACATGTTTGAAAGCTTTTTTTGGTACATCCGTTGATTAGCCTATATGGTTCAAAGCCTGACTTGCTGAGGATACCTGACAGATTTGTTCTTTTTGGGAGTATTGCTCAACCTTTGCCCGATTGCTCTGGCGGAGCAGGATTTGAGTTCCAGTCTTCACTTTTCTTCTATTGCTACTTTTAGCAGATTACTGTACCATTTTTTGAGAATTCCAACTCTTGTTGATCTATCTGAGGGGTGTATCTTGGAGAGTCAGTGAGGTAGACTCAGACTGAGTAGAGACACACACATTTCGCAAATGTTGTGATCGATTCTGCTTTCTTTTCTTTGCACTTTTCTGATTAATTAATATTTTTTAGAAGAAGACTCAATTAAGCTCTCATAGAAAGTTATCATCCCACAATATTGTTTCATTGTATCTTCCTTTACGATTGACTTTGTGATAATGAAGAATTCTTCTTTTCATGTTTCTTTTAATCTTAAATCAATTTCAGATATGCATGAAAACTTCATCTCTTAACTTCATGAATTTTCAGGATGTCCAAACTTGGTCCTCTTTTAGAAAGCTAGTAAACCTAGAGATATCTTATTTGGCAAATGACAGTTTGCCCCTAGTTTGACAGGGGGCTTTTGAATGCAAGGCTTGAGGGTAATGACACGGCCTCTAGAAAATGTTAGTTTGTCCCTAGATGTTAGGATAATTTCATGAATTGGTTCCATTTCTTCTTTAGATCGAGGGCTTTGGGAGGCCCGCCTACATATCCTCAAATGGGCATCAGGTCTTATAGTAGTTCAGTTGAGGCCTGAAAGAAGAGTAATTATTGATTGTGACCAAACCTCGCAGGCTACCTATGTATCCCCGAATGGGAATCAGGTCAGAACATAGTTCAATCTACTCTGGAGGTTTTGAAAGAATTAGGCTTCATGGGTTGGTGGGCTTTCCGAGCCATGTTGCCATTTGGGTCTAGTGAGTGTGTGTCACTTGTGGTAGCTGATCGGGAGAGAACTAATCCTAATTATACGCTTTAACGAGCATTTGTTAGTACCTTTTTATCCTGTTTTTGTATATTTTTACTCTGTTTTCTAGTTTCTGACAGGTTTTGGAAGAAATCAACTGAACCAGGCTAAACAAGGTGAAAAAGCAGGAAGAAGGAAGCTGAAAAAGACACTTTGCGTGCGCGACCCGCGGGCGCGGAAATCCAAGAATCGCGCGCGCGATCCGCTCGCGCGAGAATCCAGAAACCGCTCGCGCGATCCGCTCGCGCGAGACCCCCAAGAACTCGCTCGCGCGATCCGCGCGCGCGAGGTACCCAATGTCGCGCTCGTGCGACCCGCTCGCGCGATATGCCCAAAAATCAAAGTTGCGTATTTCAGTGTACTGAAGACTCCTGTGCAAACGAGACTGCTAAACGACGTCCAGACTGTAAATTACATGCGTTTCAGTCCGTTTCGAGTTGTAAAGGCTTCCAAAACATGTTGTAAATCTATATAAACTCTATTTTACTTCAATTAGGGGGTTGGCAATTAATATACACACATTCTACAACCACACTTCCAGCCCTTGAAGAGGGAGAAGCAAGGAGAAGAAGAAGAAGACCAAGGATTTCCATGGCCTCCTCCATCAACTACTTGCTGATTTCTACTTCTATGGCAGCTTAGATCATTGATCTAGGGTTTCAATGAAGCCCTAGATGAGTAATAGGGTTTTATTTATGCTTTTATTTTAGTTTTATTGTGTATGGATGACAGTCACATGTTTAGAGGATTTTTATAAATAAATCGTACTTACATTGATTAAATCATCGCTTTCAGAATTTATTCTTGTCTTAGATCTATTTTGACTGTGATGTGCTCAACGATCTATTCTTGCTGTGCTTGTTTAGATTGTTTACATGTGATGGTGCTTTATTGATTCGTGCTATCAAGTATCCGAATAGTCCATGCCTAGGTTAGACGGATTAGATCACAACCCTAGTTTAGTGTGAGATAATTCGTGCTATCCGCAGATGGATTATGTTGGTGCTTGAACCATGATTATCTTCTTGTCGGAGGAATTGGGCTTGTAGCTACAATTCCCCATATTCATCCAACGTAATAAGCTAAAGTAATTCATAGATATTCCTATTATGAAACTAGTGGTGGATTTGCAATCCTAGGTTTCCTTTACATATTTATTAAAAACACTTTTAATTGCTTCCATAGTCTAGATTTACTTTAATTGTTATTAGTTTAATTAAATCCAAATCAAAATCCGTTTTTCCTAATTAATTAGACTTAGGTTTTAAAATTAAATCGCTGTAGTAATCAATCTCTGTGGGTTCGACCTTTACTTCCACACTGCAAATCTATTGAAAAGTAAAGAATACTTTTATATCTTGATATTGACAACATCAATTTTTGGCGCCGTTGCCGGGGATTGCATTACTACTCTTAGTTTTATAATCGTAGTTTAGTTAATTCGTAAATATTAGATTAGTTTTTATTTTTCTTATTTTCTGTTTTTGTTTTTAGTTACTAACTTGTTTTTCCTTTACTTTGTAGTCAACGTTTCCGAGTGGAGCAGCTAATTACATCAAAGGAGCTTACGCAAAAATAAAATTAATAAAATTAAATCAATTGCTTCCTTTGGAAATTCGCTTTAAACCGCTGTAAGTCAGGGCGCTGTGACGCACTATTTGCATTAGTTTAAGGTTAATTGCACTGCATTAGCTAGGAAACCCGGGGCGCTGGGCTTGACGCGGTCATTGCATTACAGGATAATATTCATGCATCATAGTAGTACTGTGTGCTTGATTGTCGTCTTATTTGCGTGATTGCTTGCTATTTGTTTTTTTAGTTTAGTTGAGTCAGTCTTTGTTTTTAATTTTGTGTCTTTTGTTTTAGTTTATGTTGGGTACACGTTCAAATAAACCAGATTTAAAATCTTTCGATCTTGAACTTGAACGTACCTTAAGAACTAGTAAGTCCACAACCCAAGCTTCTAGAGCTAGGTTGCAAGACGACGAATCAACTCCGATTCCGTCGTCGTTGTTTGAGGCCGAAATTCAAAGTACCCGTGAACGGTTAAGGAGAGCTCGAACTTTTAAAATCGAACCGATTAAAATGGCTGACGGTGGAAATAACAATAACAATCAAAACGACGGTGCGAATATGAACGATCTTAATATACCGCCACCACCTCCACTTATAAATTATTTTATTCCTACTACTTACACGCCACAAGCCGGTATCGAATTACCGGAGGCGACGGCATCTCACTTTGAGATAAAGTCGTCTACGATCTCGCTACTACCTTCCTTCCATGGCCGTCTAAATGAAGACCCTTACCAACACTTAGGAGATTTTCAGGGTATCTGTTCTACTTTGAAATTACAAAACCTAGATAATGATGAATTAAAATTGCGGCTCTTCCCATTCTCCTTAAGAGACAAAGCGAAGTATTGGCTTCAATCTTTGGAGCCAAACACAATAAAAACATGGGAAGCCTTACACACCGCCTTTTTACAAAAGTTTTTCCCTATTATGCGTACAAATAAGATAAGAAAAGATATAACTAATTTTGTGATGCAAGATGGGGAATCACTTTATGACACGTGGGAAAAATTTAAAGAATTATTACGTTCGTGTCCACATCATCAGGTTCCCAAGTGGCAATTGGTTCAAGTCTTCTACGAAGGGCTTATTCCCTCTGTGAGGAATACCGTCGATGCCGTTTGTGCGGGAACTTTCCTACACAAAAGCGCCGACGAGGCCTGGAAAATATTTGAAACACTAAGCGAGAATTCGATGCATCAGGCTGTGTCGGTACGTTCTGAGGGGTACCTTCAACCTAAGCGAGAGGTGACAGCTGAGTCAAGTCAGTCAATTCAAATTCAAGAATTAAATAGAAAACTTGACCGACTTATGCAAATGAACAAACCGTCTAATCCATCCTCTTTAGAAGTATGTGCATTATGTTCTGAACCGTCCCATAATATCTTTGCATGTCCTTCTGCATCTCAATATCCGGAATTTGTTGAACGACACGTTAATTCTATGCAACAATTCTCACAAAATAATTACAATCCTAGGTCGACTAATTTTCCAAATACGTACCGACCCCAATACCAACAAGGTCAATACCAACCACCTCCTCCACCTCCACGCAATAATGCATTTGAGGAGAAGGTGTTGGCCTCACTTGAAAACTTTGGTTCGGTGGTTCAGGTAGTACACTCTCACACACAATCCATCGCAAAACTGGAGTCCCAAGTAGGGCAAATTGTTAATACATTAAACCGGTTAACTGAGAATAAGTTGCCAAGTCAACCTACTCAGCAACCTAAAGGGCAATACGCAGTGGGTAGTACGAGTGAGAGCGTGAACGCTGTTTCGACTAGGACGACTATCCGAGATGAGGAAGTTGTTGTAATTCCGGATGAGAGTGAGAAAGATGGGAAAATTAACTTAAATGTAAATAAGGAGGGTGAGGGAACGAGTAGAATTCAAAAAGATCAAGGACCGGCCCCAAGAATGCCATATCCACCAAACGTTGAGGGACCGTCACATTCGCCTAAGAAAGGGTCTAAGGTTGAGGATATACTCGAGGTGTTCAAACAAGTTAAAATCAATATTCCTTTCCTCGATGCTATTAAACAAATTCCCGCTTATGCTAAATGTTTAAAAGACCTTTGTACTCAAAAGCGCAAAATACGGAGTCATACTCCTAAAAAGGTCTTCCTCACGGAAAAAGTAAGCTCTATATTCCAACACGCTCCTCCAAAATATAAAGATCCAGGTACGCCTACGATTTCATGTGTCATAGGTGACACTATCATTCATAGGGCTCTCCTTGACTTAGGAGCTAGTGTTAATCTCATACCTTATCACGTCTATCAACAACTAGGATTAGGTGAACTGAAACCTACGGCCGCTACAATACAATTAGCGGATCGTTCTATTAAAATTCCTAGAGGAATCGTCGAGGACGTTTTGGTTAAGGTTGACAAATGCTATTATCCTGTCGACTTCATGGTCCTTGACACTGAACCCGTGCTAGATGTTAGGAAACATACTCCTGTCATCTTAGGCCGTCCATTCTTAGCAACCGCTAACGCACGTGTTAACTGTCGGACGGGGGTAATGAAAGTGTCGTTTGGGAACATGAATTTAAAATTAAACGTTTTTAATGCTATGGATCAACCTCCTAAAAACGACGATTCCCTATGTGAGGTGGAAGGTGAGGTAACACGGAATGTCGAGCCTACTAAAGAAATAAATGTGAGTGGGGAAAACAATAATGTGGACGATGATGAGTGGATGAATCCTAATCCCGTGGACCCTAATGCAGAATCTACTCGGAAGGTAAGAAATCGATTCGAACATAATGACAAACCGTTAATCGATTTAATTCAAAGCGATGTTATTTCTGCTTACCATCGAGCTCTACCTGACATCCTTAGGGGTACACAGTCCGATATACGGCCTCCATGAGTCTTATGCTAGAAAGGTCTAGCTAAAGACGTAAAAGTTAGCGCTTCTTGGGAGGCAACCCAAGCTTTATTTCATCCGTTTATCTTGTTTTTGGTCGTTTTTGGGTCTGTTTGTGTCTGTTTTAGACATTCTGGATAGGTTTGGGGGTTGGAATTAAGTTATTTTGAAAGTATATACATAATTTTAGCCACACAGTGGAAGAAACCAATCTCGCGCGCGCGGCCCGCTCGCGCGAGACGTCGCTCGCGCGGCCCGCTGGCGCGAGATTGCCCCTTAGTATTTTGCTTTCCTTGTCTTTTATATGATGCCTCAGGATCTCTTCGCGCCTAAGATCGCGGGCGCGAGGTACCTCGCTCGCGCGAGATTTGATTAAAAAAAAAAAAAAAAAAAAAAAATTTGAAATTCGCGCGCGCGACGGCCGCTCGCGCGGACCGCGCGCGCGATTTCCCCATTCTTTGTTTTTCTCTTTTGTTTTTTGTATCCTTCCCCCATACTTGTTCTGATAAAGTTTTCGTTTCTGTTTTTGTTTTTTTAGCCATTTTAGATCGAGTTAGTTATTGTTTTCCTTATTATATTTATACTTTTTCGGTTTATTTCTTTTCCTTTTGCTAGTTTAGTTTAATTTAGATTAGTTTTTCAATTTCTATGTTATATTTCTGTTTCTTTTACTTTTAATATTCTTTTGTTAGGTTGTTTTCTTTTATTAAGACGTAACAGGTAACATTGAACTTTATAGCCATATTCCTTTGTGTTCATCTGTTATATGATTGTCGACATCGAGGTACTATCGTTCTTTCCTTATGTACTCTCCTTTCTTTCGTTTTATGGTTTCATTGGAGACAATGAAAGGTTTAGGTTTGGGGGTATGCACACACATGCACATTATTTTATGCAAAATTTTAAAATTTTTCAATAAGTGTGTTTAAATAAACGATGTTACCTACGGTTTTTGCAATTTTAATCCGATACTTCTTAGTATGTAATGTGATTTGTTATAGAATGATAAACAATGAAATATGTGATGAAATATTTACTGAAGTCATGTTGAAACGTTTTAAGTTATGTATCATTTGAATCGTAGTTTTATATCATAGATTTGCACATAAACTTATGCACTGCACGTAGTCATTAGAATACATGTAGGTTGTGAACTATAATATGATTCGGATTTCTAGATAACACATGGTGGAGACTAGACCCAGTGAGCTATTGAGCCTATCTTTTCTATTTAGAGGGTTATAAATACATTGTGTTTGTCGAATTTCATTGAAATAGCGCATCTACTTGTTGCTTAGTCTCATTATTCTTGTTTTGGTTAATAGTCGAAGTAAAATATTTGTTACCATGCAAAATATCTTCCGTTGTAAACGTTGAAGAACCATATGACCTGAGGACATGATTTTAGGCCTTCTTTGTTTACTGCCGGCCGATAAAAGATAAAATTTCCTTAGTTTGCCCCTTGAGCCGTTAAAATGCCTCTTTTTCTTTGTTCACCATTATCCTCTTTAAAAGCTCCAACCTGATCAACTTGGAGTATACCACTGGAAGAGTGATCAACTTTTAGTAGTATTAAGGCGATGTGTTGATTGAGAAGAAGAAAATAAGATGATGTTTGGGGTGGGTGCTTTGTTATTCAATGCATATTCATTTGAGAAGCGAGAAAGGAAAAAGGAAAAAGAAAACAGAATAAAAAAAGAAGGTTGAAAAAAAAAATGAAAGAAAATGAATGAAAAGGAAGGAAAAGAAAGAAAAGATGAAAAATTTGTAGAAGAAGAATGAAAGAGATCGAACATGCCTTACAATGCCATTCTGAAACTACCTGATCTACCATATCCATTTTATTATTTTTCATTACCTGAGCCACATTACAACCTTTGAAAAGTCCTATTTGATCCTAGGAAACATGGTTCGGATATGTAAATGATGGGAGGGGATTAAAACATGGTAATGATTAATTTCTTTTGATTATTGGCATCCTATCCATGAGACTACTATTCTTTCATGTCATGCGTCTTTTTCATGTCGTATGTGAGCGTTTATCGTTTTGAAAATATATTTCCTTTGCTCACATATATTAGAAAAATTACACATGTTTCTGAGTGTTTCATTTTAGAGTGTAATTGACATTGTGAGATTCGTAGTCGAAGCATAGTTAGATGGTCAGCCGAAGTATATTCCAAGTTCATGACATGCGCGTGTTCATCTGACTACTATATCACACACGTGCAATTTTATGAGAAACTCTATTGATTTATACGATGCATGTGCTTGAGATTGTTTTTCATGATGTATGTAGGTGTTTGATTCTATTTCTTTATGTTCATTATTCTATTTCGAATCATTGTGTTATAATAAGGAGTATTGAATGTTTTGTTTTTCATTTTTAATAAAACTCTTTAAGGTTACAAGTTAATAAATATGGTTGTGGGTAACTTGTTGACGAGAACCCTCACGAGACTTCAATCGTCCGACTAGGGACACCTAGGGGTTTAAAAGGCTTGTTGCATACGCTAAATGCAATCGTGATCCATACGAAAATGGAATAGATTTTTATTTGTAGTTTTTATTTTAGTTTTGCTCGAGGACTAGCAAAATGTAGGTTTGGGGGTGTGATCGGGAGAGAACTAATCCTAATTATAAGCTTTAACGAGCATTTGTTAGTACCTTTTTATCCTGTTTTTGTATATTTTTACTCTGTTTTCTAGTTTCTAACAGGTTTTGGAAGAAATCAACTGAACCAGGCTAAACAAGGTGAAAAAGCAGGAAGAAGGAAGCTGAAAAAGACACTTCGCGCGCGCGACCCGCGGGCGCGGAAATCCAAGAATCGCGCGCGCGATCCGCTCGCGCGAGAATCCAGAAACCGCTCGCGCGATCCGCTCGCGCGAGACCCCCAAGAACTCGCTCGCGCGATCCGCGCGCGCGAGGTACCCAATGTCGCGCTCGCGCGACCCGCTCGCGCGATATGCCCAAAAATCAAAGTTGCGTATTTCAGTGTACTGAAGACTCCTGTGCAAACGAGACTGCTAAACGACGTCCAGACTGTAAATTACATGCGTTTCAGTCCGTTTCGAGTTGTAAAGGCTTCCAAAACATGTTGTAAATCTATATAAACTCTATTTTACTTCAATTAGGGGGTTGGCAATTAATATACACACATTCTACAACCACACTTCCAGCCCTTGAAGAGGGAGAAGCAAGGAGAAGAAGAAGAAGACCAAGGATTTCCATGGCCTCCTCCATCAACTACTTGCTGATTTCTACTTCTATGGCAGCTTAGATCATTGATCTAGGGTTTCAATGAAGCCCTAGATGAGTAATAGGGTTTTATTTATGCTTTTATTTTAGTTTTATTGTGTATGGATGACAGTCACATGTTTAGAGGATTTTTATAAATAAATCGTACTTACATTGATTAAATCATCGCTTTCAGAATTTATTCTTGTCTTAGATCTATTTTGACTGTGATGTGCTCAACGATCTATTCTTGCTGTGCTTGTTTAGATTGTTTACATGTGATGGTGCTTTATTGATTCGTGCTATCAAGTATCCGAATAGTCCATGCCTAGGTTAGACGGATTAGATCACAACCCTAGTTTAGTGTGAGATAATTCGTGCTATCCGCAGATGGATTATGTTGGTGCTTGAACCATGATTATCTTCTTGTCGGAGGAATTGGGCTTGTAGCTACAATTCCCCATATTCATCCAACGTAATAAGCTAAAGTAATTCATAGATATTCCTATTATGAAACTAGTGGTGGATTTGCAATCCTAGGTTTCCTTTACATATTTATTAAAAACACTTTTAATTGCTTCCATAGTCTAGATTTACTTTTATTGTTATTAGTTTAATTAAATCCAAATCAAAATCCGTTTTTCCTAATTAATTAGACTTAGGTTTTAAAATTAAATCGCTGTAGTAATCAATCTCTGTGGGTTCGACCTTTACTTCCACACTGCAAATCTATTGAAAAGTAAAGAATACTTTTATATCTTGATATTGACAACATCAGTAGCCCTTGTGTAGCATGATGAACTTCTCCTTTTCATTTTCTTCTTTTCTTTTCTTTTTCTTTCTCTTATTTTCTTATTCATCATTTTTTTTGTTTGTGGCGGTTGATTAGTTTCACCCTTTTTACTAGCCAGTCAATTTTTACAACTCTCATAGTGCATTGTGCTTTAATCATCCTCTATCATACTCTCAAAGTAATATTATCCCTCTAAATCTCCCTCTGTTTTTCTCAGGTCCACTCAACCATTGAGCTTCTCACAACATTTTGAGACTAATTGATACTTTCAAATCTCTCTTTTAATTTCCAATTACTTTTCTTTGTTTAAAAAGCCTTGAGATGATTCATGTGCCAATGATGTGCTTTGAAGTGCTCAAGTATTCTCAACCTTATTTAGTTTTTGCCTTTTCGTTTCTCTTTCCTTTTTTTTCTCTACCTCACTATCTTTATTTTTTCATGATTTTGACTGGCTAGGATTCGGGTTTTGCAATCAACACGTATCTTATTTTTGCTGTAACTTTTGCCTAGGCACCCATTTGGGTTTTCATCCTATCGAGCTCTCTCTTCTTCTCTCTTTTTTTTCATTTCATTTTCCTCCCTTTTTTCTGCTTTAACTTTTGCCTAGGCGC
Source organism: Hydrangea macrophylla (assembly GCA_033977485.1). Lineage (NCBI taxonomy): Eukaryota > Viridiplantae > Streptophyta > Magnoliopsida > Cornales > Hydrangeaceae > Hydrangea > Hydrangea macrophylla. The sequence goes on from CM066992.1 coordinate 29,639,059, forward strand.
CCTTTCAGGTTTTCATCCTAGCGAGCTCCTTTTTCTTTTTTCTTTTTCTTTTTCTTTTGAAGAAGAAGTTCATTTAAAATATTTGGCTACCATCAAGGACCAAGTTTATGGCTTTGGACTGTGAGTTTAGGATATAAAGGGGGTGGTGTTGGACAATCTCTGGATCTATTCCTGGCATATCATTATAGGATCATGCAAAACGTTCTTATATTCTTTTAGCAGTGAGATCAATTTTATGCTTTCATCTTTATTGAGTGTAAAATAAAAAGAAGCATTTTGACGATCTTCTTCATTTCCTAAGTCAATTGCCAAGGTTTCCTCAATGATTTTTCATGCAGGTCCTTTTTCCTTTTCAAATGTTAGTTTCAAAGTCACTATAATCATTAAGCGCAATCAAGTAAGCAGAATTAGTCACATTTTCATTGATAGCAAAAATTAAAAGTTTAGCTCAGATCGGCCATTACAGACTCCGGGGAAGGGGTAACCCTACCACTAGACTAAAAGGCCTACTCTTTATTGATTCCTTTCTTGAGCTCCACGGTGTTGCAGTCTGGAAGATCCCTTGATTTTGTCTTTTCTTTGTTTTCTAGCTCTTCTTCCCTAGCTTCATCTCCCTTGATCTCTTCATCCACTTCTTTTACCATATCTTCTACCTGATTCTTCCTGATCTCCACTTCCATGATCCTCTTTAGACCGTTCTCCTCGGTCTTCCTGCTTTCTTTGCCAAAAAGATTCTTCATAGCTAGGCCATCCAGCGTACAAATCCAATCTCGAATAGTGATTGGTTTTTTGGGCACTTGTAGGTACGGGTCTTCATAGTTAGTGAATTCATGTGAGAAAAAGATCTCAAACCCTGGATTCAAGCATCTGTCTTTTCGATCCACCCATGGCTCTAGAAAGCCACCGAAGGGGAAATCTTCTCTTTTCTTGACAAAATGTTGATACGGCTTCATCTTCTCTATCTGATGTGACACCCGATCTTCTTCTCTATTTTTCTTGAATTACTTTCTCTTTCACTTTTTCCAAGTCTTTCCCCGACTGGTCCCCCTCTAACTTGTGTACCTTGGAATGCCTCCCTGATTTGGTATGGTGGCCGACTTATTTTCTTGTCTCACAAAGATAATCTATGTAAGCTTTATTGATCACTTCTCCAGCTTTTCCCCCATTTTTACCTTATTCTCCCTCATACCACAGACTATCTGTATCATTGTACACCTCGTGCTCTCCCCAAATAGAATCATCAGCAGGGTTATTCGGATCCCACTAATTGATTTGGATGATTTCGTTGTCAATATCTTCTTTGAATGTCTGTTCTTCTTCTCCTCCTCCTACTAACCACTCTTCTTCCTTGACTTCTATAATTCATTACCTCTAATTTTTCTAGAAATTCATAAGGTTTGGCAACTTGTTTTACCGATATGATCAACACAGATAGGTCGAAGAATTCCTTCTCGACATCCATGAGATTGATGTTTTGGGGTGGTGGTACAAAATAATGGTTGGGGAGCGGGTTTTGAGTCACATTTGGCCGATCTACAGGTAGAGGGGAAATGATTTTGTTATCAATCAGGTCTTGTACTTCATGCCTCAGCCTCATACACCAATCTGTTGTGTGGCCATAAGCTTGGTGGAATTCGCAGTAAATTGTATTGAAGCCCAGTGGAAGTTGATCAGGCATTGGCCTTGGGTCTAGCAACTTTAGATATCCCTTTTCCATTAATCGCTTGAGTGTGGTGGTCAATCAAATCCCTAAATCCGTGAAGTGATGTGATTGTCCCCCCAACTTTGGTCTCGACGCACCCCCCTTCTTTGAAAAATTCAGTCCTCCTTTTGGCTGGCTCAAACATTAACATTAGTTACTACTTGGTTTCCCGTGTTCCCTCCATAAGATAAGGCAGTTCCTTGTGACTCCTTCTTAATCTTTTTATCCTTGATCGCGTCTTCAATTCTTGTTCCGATCTCAAATAACTCTATAAAAGTGTGGATGCATTGATACGTAATCTTCTCTTGATAGACACTCTACAAGTTCTTTACTATGATTCCGATATTCTCTTTCTCAGATGTTCGTTGGGTCATTTTTACGACCTTTTCCCTCCAACAAGTTAGAAACTCAGCAAACGACTCTTTATAACATTGTGTAGTTAACATGAAAATTATTTTGTGTGCGCTTGTGTGCTATACCCAAGTGTAGGTAATCGTGCAAGTAGTATTCTGATTTAGACCAGGTCAATCCCACAGGGAAGGATGTAAACTAATAATGAGATTAAACTCTAAAAGAAAATGAAAATTCAAAATTTAAGCAAGGTGTAGAACACGAAGTTCCACAAATTAACTATAACTAAAAAAATAAAGCAATTAAATTAACTACGAAATAATTAATTAACTAAAATGATATTTGAAATGGTGTTTCTTAATAAAAGGGGAACGTTGGGATCACACGAATCTGCAGTGACGTAGCCATCTACCATGCAGTTACATTAAAGCTCAATGGAGCACATCTTCTACAGTATTCCGTATTTCTCTTAAAATAAAGAATCCGTAGCCCTTTCATGACCGGGACTATATCATCACAGTTAATTTGAAACACATGAAGGTGGTTTAAATCAATAGTTAAGACTTGCACCTACAATGGTGTTAGCATTAAGGGTGGTTTGCAAAAGATATTGAAGAAAAATGCCTTAAGGCTTAAAGTTCAGAAACAGTTTTTGACAAACTTAGCATTTAGAGACAGTTTGACAACAAATCTCAAAAACAGAAAGTCTAAGAATACTGCATCGGATGCTCTCAAGAATCTGAGATTTCAATCGATCAACGCGCTTTCAATCGATCGAACATCATCATCTCTCAATCGATCGAAATGTCTTCGATCGCTTGACTGTATCGCTGGTCCGATCGATCGAACCAACTTCGATTGATCGAACGCAGGTTTTAAACTGCTGCATGGAAAAGGCTTGAGATCACTGTTTCATCGTGATCTCCCAACCCTAGGACTACTCAGACATGGTCTGGAGTTTCACAGATCTGTTTTTAATGTAAAAGTTCATTAAAGTTGTGTTTGGTTGTGATTTAAACATGAAAACTACGAAAAACTATGGTTTAATCACTACGAGCAAGCAAAACTATGATCTAATCAAATTATAACTACTGCAACTACTAACAGGATGTAAATAAAACTAAAATAATAGAACCTGTAGCAAACAAAAATATTAATAAACTTCAATCTTCAACCCAATGCAATATCCAAGCGTAAAACCTACAAAAATCAAAATAAAACCCTCTCTCTATGTAGAACTGAAAAAAAAAAAAAAAAACAATGTGCGCGTCCTTAGGGACGTCTTGCAAACTAATATATATAGAAAGCCTAAGGCTAGGGTTACAAAAGAGTGTCTCTACTGCGTGCACATAAGTTCTGATAAAAGTCATGTTCAATCGATCGAACAGCACTCGATCGATTGAACTTCTGGATTACTCGAGCGCCTGAAATATCTTTGATCGATCGAAACTTCGATCGATTGACTCTGACTCGATCGCTCGAACTTCAGTTTTCATCTTTGACTTGCCTTGCTTATAATCAAGCATTCCCTTTTATCCTGCTATTCATTTCTTCACACAGCAACACAGTGATCTGCATAAATAATAGCTAAAACAACACAACTTCACATAGATTAGTCATATTGTATAAAAGATGGCGTTGTAATACAAATCGCAGATAAAACAGGGAGTTGTAGACTTAAGCATTGTATTTCTTTATTTTAGCGTGGTTGTATTTTACAAATACCCCTCTTGTCACAACCCCCAACTAGCAAATTGCTAGTCCCTAACGATAAAGCGATAATAAAATAGGCTAAACTATACTGCAACGACTATAATTAAAACAAACTAAACTAAATGGAAAGAGATAACTCCTAACTCTCTTTCGCAGGAATCGCAGTTGCATTTAGCGAATGCAACAAGCCGTTAAACCCCTAGGCTACCCTAGTGGACAAGTGTTGTCTCGTGAGGGTTTGTAGTGAATACACCCACAAAATTCTCAATTTAAGTTTAAAAGTAAATAGATTAAAACTTTTAAACACTCCCTCCCATTCAGTTGCTAACTTAGCTCTACAAAGCCATATTAACCTCAAGCAAACCATGAAACAAATCCACATGCTCCTCATGCCACCAAGACAAACATAACATATGTATTACAGTCATATTACCGCGTGTGTGTGTGACGTTAACAGCTATGTGTTAAACCTTATTAAGAGTTATTTAGACTATTGTACTTCTAGAACTGGTAGTTTTAACTCAAATCTCACATTGATTTACACTCAAAAAGGAATTTCTCTCAGAAACTTGTTTAATATTGATTGCACATAGTATGCAAGCTTTGGTAGGAGTGATGTTTTGATTACTAATGCTTTCATATTTACTCTATGAAGAACGGCCATTTAGAGTGTATAGTCCCACGAAAAAGATACTACTTACTAGAGGAGTGAAATACCGTGGATAACTCAATTTACACGTTCATGTTCAAACTAATTTGGTAAGAATCATTAAGGCTTTGACTTTTCGGTTTTTATTTCAAAGGATAGAATTAAGAGGAGAAGGAACTGCACATCTTTAGCATGTGATAGAGCCTAAAATACTTTTATTTTTATTATTTTTATTATTTTATTATTTTTTATTTTTTTTACTTCATTCCAACCATCCTCCATTTTCATATATATTTTTCTCTTACTGCTTCTTTCCTTCCTTTTCTCTTTTTTTATTTTTTATTTTTTTATTTTTTTTGTAGCCACTCCCACAACTACTTCATTCCAGTCACATACTTCAACAAGTTAATCATATAAAGTGTGCAATGGGGTTCATTGAGGTCAAAGTACAAGATTTATAATAGAATTTGCAATATTTAATCAGTGTGGGATTGGGAACAAAATAGGTTCTTGAATGTAGATAAAGGTATATGAAAAGGTTTAGGAACAAATAACGATGGCTTAAATCATTTTCTCAATTTATTAGTTTTAGCACTTCAGTGTTCATCGAGTTTAGTTGGTAAATCCTGAACGTTCTCCTCTAATAAACAGCCAAAATGAATAATTAAATGAGACTACGCAACGAATTTAATACGCATATTCAAGAAAATAGTTCAAATTTTATGTGATAATTCCCTCAGAATTGAAGATTGGATCGAAAGTTCACTAAGGGTACTTAGTTTCCACTACTCATTCTTTTAGCACAATAGCCGTATTAACTCATTTTTAGTATTTCTACATAGCTATCAACACGTGCATATGGATGTTGGATACATGAAAGATCAACATATGCAATTATCCTAGTGATACTAGAAAAACGTGTGAACTTAATTCACAAAAGGATGAGACTAAAATAAATGTATCATAGCTTGGTAATACCTAAGCAGGATGAATGTTCAAAATTATTCTACCAATAAAGTTCACAATTTAAAATTATTAGTATTGTTTTTTTAATTGAGATTTGAGATTGTATGATTATTTGCAATAAAAATTATCTAGATTGCTAAATGTGAACATGTATAAGTGATTATCTATCTGCATCCCACCCCTAACTGAAAATAACAATGTCCTCAAAAGTTTATTTTCAAATGGAAATAGATGGATATCACCTGATAGAAGCAAAGTAACAACAGCAAGCATAGCAACCTATACCCAAAGATACAATCTCCAAACAGCCAAGATCAAAAGAAATAATATAAAATGATAGAACATAATCCAGACATAATATCATACCCAATCACTGGAATGATAAAACGATACAAGTATAGAGTAGCGATCAAGATATCCAAAAATAACCACACAGTCCCACCATAGCCAAACAACAAAAGAAACTAAGAGATAGAAGAGAAAACAGAAATAAAACGAAATTCAACAAAACTCCCCAAACTCCCAACTAGCAGAGCCAACTAATTGTCAACAATTTCTGACAAAATCTTAATGGGTGCATCAGAGCATCAATAATCGGAGGCGGTGGAAGTGGAGTCGCAAAAGTGGTGGCAGAAGGAATGGTCGATAAAGGCACAGTCCCATCCAGAGGTGGTGCAGAGGATGATGATGGGGCGGAAGGATCAATAGATGGAGGTGCAACAGAAGATGATGGGTCAAATGTGGGTGGTGCAGCCAGGGGGTGGTGAGGTGTATGCAATGACTGAGTGACCCCCAACTGAACCAGTAATGTATCAAGCTGAGTAACCAGGTGGTCAACCTTGCCCTCGAGTCGCATCTGTGCCTCCCTCTCCTCCATAAATAGCGTGTGGAGAGTCTAGAGAGACACGGAAGACGACTCTCCCTGGGCATTAGCCTGAGACCACTGTCTCAGCTCAAACAACTGTGCATCAGCAGTGGGATTTCCCTCATCCTCAGAATCAAGCTCCTCGGCCTCCGTCGGCATCCCAGAAGCTGGACCATCAGTGTTAGTGCCTCCTATCCTCTTCATCTTTGCCCCAACTTTTTCTTTGCCCTTCCCTTTTCTCTTTCTCTTTTGGGCATCTGAACGGCGAGCTGCTGTCTCCCCAAATCTACTAGAAGAAGACTAGAATGCGTCGGCGGGGAGTGGGAACAAACCAGCCTAGGTCACAACACGATGAATGACCCACGCACCTTTCAAATGTTTCTTTCCAGAAACATAGTTCGTGGGTTGAACCAAAAACTCAATATATAATCGCGGGAGATAGACCCTCTTTTCAGTCCCCACAGCGTATAATACACGAACATACCATGGTGTAAGCTTCTCGTGGTAGGACATTATGAAAATACAATTATAGAGCACCAGATGGAGCATGTGGTAATCATCGGTCAAGAGCTTATCTTCTAAAAGAGATGAGCTATTCCAGACTCGGACAGCTCCGCTAGTTATCTCCTGCACTATCATGGTATACGGGATCTCAGGAGCTCCTACCCTCTGGGGACAATCACACTCAGGCTCCTCAGGGACTCCTAAGGCAGCAGATAAAGTTGCAGGACTGAAAAAAATCTCCTAGCTACAGAAGAACGATCGATACATGAACGGGGCAGCTGGGTCCTTGATCATGGTGGTTGTGGCCTCTCTCACCCAAGAGATATTTACCCTCCTAGGCTCGGTCAACATCTGATACCACTGTGGCATTGGCTAAATCTTCGCCAAGAACTAGGATGCTGAAAGCCACACCATCTCAAGAGGGCACTCCAACATAACCTTGTGGTGGCTAAAGAACCGCATGTACCAGGACTGATTAAACATATTTCAGAACCCATAATCGAGTACCGGGTCCAGAATGGTCAAGTCGAAGGGCTTCTCCCTATGGTAGCCTGTTGTAGGATTCATGGTAGGAGGCCTGAAAAAGGAAATAAAAAGAAAGGACAAGTGAAAACATAAATAACAGAACAAAAACTGCTTTTGCATCAGTTCGATCGATCGAACATCTCTCGATCGATTGAACGCGGACTGGGTTGGATCGCTTGAGCCCAGTTCGATCGATCGAACATAGAAGAAATAGGGGACAATGATGCAGTGCAGAAAAATAAAGAACACGAGAAACAAAAGGTTAAAACTGTATTTAATTAGTCTAAAGACCAATGGGGGGCACCCCCATAAAAGTTGTATGGAAAGAAACTTAGGGGGTTTAAAAAAATTAACCCTTACCTCGAGATGAAGCGCAGTGGAGAGAGGAAGAGATGATGGTGATGACTTGGGGCACCAAGGATTCTTTAATGGATGTGTGTATAACTAGAAGTACACGAATCGCCTTGAGCTCTCCTCTCTGTGTACAATCGTTCGAGAGTGATGAGGGAGAGAGAACTGAAGAAGTGTCTGAAAGACACCTCATTTAAATATAATTCTTGATCGATTGAACAAGTTCGATCGATTGAAAATTCAATCGATTGAGCATTGTTCAAGCGCTTGAGGTGTGAAACATTCGATCAATCGAGATTGATTCGATCGATCGAATACGAAATTTCAAAACATTAAGAATAGAATTCCTGTGTATCCCCAACTAACACAAATAGATTTAGACATACAAGAATAAGCTAAAAGCAGTGCAAACACAGACATGTAAGCCAGAAATCACCATCAACATAATAATATCAAGTTGCAAATTTTATAAATTTAAATTTTTAATAGCATCCATTTTGCATTATTATAATCCCCAAATTGTCACTTAATACAACTAAAAATTAAAATTAAAACAGAAACTAATAAAACATTATCTTGGATTACACTTCAATTGATATGAGAATGACAAAATGACAAAGCACAACTGAAGTGGATCACTAATCGTTGAACATGAATATTCCATCTTCCACAATTGCTTCTTCCTCCACCAAATCTTTGGATGTGGAGTCCAAACTTGATGATTCCCTTTCCCAAAATAGTCAGAAAGCAGTAAGGGTATCATCAAGCAAGTCTGAAATCGCCAAGGAATTGATTGGATAAGTAGGAGGTGATCCGAAAAGAGACATGGATAAAGGAATGTAATTTCTTAATAGACTTTCCTCTTACAGCGGAGTAACCGGGGATCCTATGGGAGGCCCATGAAACAACAGGTGCAGAAGGAACACCGGTAGACCGTTGTGGAACATAGTGATAATCCTCGACAAGGAAAACAGAAGAAAACCAAGAGGAAAGAAAATAAATTAAAACAAATGAAAGAACTAACAGTGAAAGGAACAAACAAAGAAAAATGAGATGTGACAATGAATTAACCTCACTATTGGCGTGATAGAACCATGTACACTAGCAGGTAGGGGGCATTGAAGCCGGAATAACAAATAGCTCATGTACACAAAAATGTATGGAACTGATGCGATGACGATGAAGTCGTCCACATATGTGAAAACAGCTTTAGGCACCACATCCTATAAATCTTCTTCATGGTTCCCACATCAAGTTGTCCTCGCATTGTTCTAAAAGTGCATCATCTACTTCCCCAACGAAATACCCTTCTAGTTATCCTTCTTCCTCTGAGAGATCCATATGTTCAAAGGGGTTAATGTTGAGGAGAGCAAGGTTGTAAGGGGTGTACCCTTGGGTCAAGTCAATCACATCACCCGCCCCTGGCCCTTGATAAGGAGAAAGGCAGAATGAAATCTCCTCGGCAGTCCATGGCGGGGTAGGATATTCTAAATCAGCCCATGACTCAATCGAGTGAACGTCATCATCTCTTATTCTTACAGCCTGTAGGGGAGAAATTATATGGAATAGTAGATTAGAGTTGAAGTCACACTCAAAAAGACAGAAATAAATAAAGCAAAACAAAGTGCTGCAAATGGAACAAATACAATAATAGTGTGAGAACACTCTTTAATGTTTTAAGTGAAGGAATAGCTGGGCTCATCCAGCTGGATGTGCTCAGCTTCTAGTTGGAAGTTCTCCAAGAACGGTTTTAATCATTGGCCATTGAACTTGAAACTTTCATCATTTTTAGGATTTAATAACTCGACAGCCCCATGTGGGAAGACAAATTTAACGATGAATGGTCCTGTCCACCGGGATCGGAGCTTACCTGGAAAAAGGTGAAGGTGAGAGTCATATAATAAGACTTTTTATCCTAGCTCAAATGATTTACGGAAGATCATTCTATCGTGGTGAGCCTTCAACCTTTCCTTATGTAATTTGGCATTATCGTACGCATCTTGATGTATTTCTTCCAGTTTAGCCAACTAGAGTTTTCGGAGATAACCTCCCTCTTTAATATCGAAGATCAATGAGCGTGTCACCTAATATGCTTTGTGCTCGATTTCGACAGGGAGGTGACATGCCTTTTCGTACACTAGCCTGTACGGGGGCATCCCCAGGTTTGTCTTGTAAGTAGTACAGTATGCCCATAGAGTATCGGTCAGCTTATATGCCCAGTTTTTTCTGTTTGAACTAGCCATTTTCTCAAGGATATGTTTTATTTCTCGGTTAGCTAATTCCGCCTGCCCGTTAGTTTGTGGGTGGTAGGCTAAGGCAATTTTATGGTTAACCCTTACTTTTTGAGAAGTAACTCCAAGGGTCTATTGCAGAAGTGCTTTCCTTGGTCACTAATTAATGCCTTTGGGGTTCCAAAATGCGAAAGAATATTTTCTTTTAGGGGAAAATACCTTTTACCCCCCTGTGGTTACACCAATTTTCTCATAACGCCCCTGTGGTTCATTTTGTAACACTTAACCCCCCTGTACTACGGACTAAAGTGAGACTGTTAACTTTTCTAACTGAAAAAAAGGAAATGACGTTAATACCCCCAAGCCCCTATACATATTCTTTAGAGAAAAATACCTTTTACCCCCTTATGGTTACACCCATGTTCTCATAACCCCCATGTGGTTCATTTTTGTAACACTTAACCCCCCTGTACTAATGACTGAAGTGGGACTACCGTTAGAAAAGATAACAGTCTCACTTCAGTCCGTAGTACAGGGGGGTTAAGTGTTACAAAATGAACCACAGGGGGGTTATGAGAAAATGAGTGTAACCACAGGGGGGTAAAAGGTATTTTCCCCTTTCTTTTAAGAAAGAAATAATTGTTCGATGATATACTCTACAGCAAGGAGTATATACTCGCATTTATTTGACTTCGGGAATTGACCCATAAAGTCTATGCCCCAACAATCAAAAATTTTGATTGTGATTATGGGAGTTAAAGGCATAGAATTTTGTTTTGAGATTGTACCTAGCTTTTGACAGCGTTAGCACGATTTATAAAATTCGTGAGCATCTTTGAATATGGTTGGCCAATAAAAACTGCTATGTAGGATTTTTTGTGCGGTCTTTTGTAAAGAAAAGTGGCCACCGCAAGCTTCGGAGTGGCATGAAGCTAAGATCACGGTTATATCCTCATTTGGAACGTAATGTCGGATGACCTGATTAGTACAATACTTGAATAAGTACGGGTCATCGAAGAAGAAATGACGTGCGAATGAGAGGAGCCTTTTTCTATCTTGATTTGACCAATGACTCGGGGTCTCTCCCGTAACTAGATAGTTTACTATATCCGTGTACCAGGGCAAACTGGAAATAGTCATCAATTGTTCATCTGGGAATTCATCCTTAATCGGTATTGGTTTAGTATTGTCAATGAACGTTAACCGAGACAAATGGTCAGCGACCACATTCTCTACTCCCTTTTTGCCTTTGATTGAGATATTAAACTCTTGGAGTAGGAGTATCCAATGGATAAGCCTTTGTTTCGCATCCTTCTTGGATAATAGATATTTGAGGGTCGAGTGGTCTGTAAAACAGATGATTGGGGACCCTATCAGATATGACCTAAATTTATCCAATGCAAATACTATAGCTAGTAGCTCTTTTTCAGTAGTTGTATAGTTCATTTGAGCTTCATTTAACATTCGGCTGGCGTAGTAGATAATGTAGGGTTTATTATCCTTCCTCTGTCCTAGAACTATGCTAATGGCGTAGTCACTAGCATCGCACATTAGTTCAAAAGAAAAACTCCAGTCATGTGCCTGTATTATCGATGCGGAGGTAAGGTGCTCTTTTAGTGCATCAAAAGATATTTGACAGCTTTCTGACCACTCGAATGGTGCGTCTGTAATGAGCAGTTGACAGAGCGTCGGGATATTGCACTAAAATTCTGGATAAATCTATGATAAAATCCCACATGTCCGAGAAAAGAGCGGATGTCTTTGACCATACGGGGGATTGGTAGATTCGAGATTATGTCAATTTTTGCTTTATCCACTTGGATACCTTTGTCAGATATAATGTGGCCGAGGACTATTCCACTGGTTACCATGAAATGACATTTTTCCCAGTTTAGTACCAAGTGTTTGTCCTCGCATCGTGCTAGCACACGTTCAAGATTGTCAAGGCAGTTTTCAAAACTATGGCCGAACACCGAAAAATTGTCCATAAAACCTTCAAGAATTTGTTCGACCATATCACTGAATATACTTAACATGCACTGCTAAAAAGTAGCAGGTGCATTACATAAACCGAAGGGCATACGACGGTAGGGGAAAGTACCGAATGGACATGTGAAAGTTATTTTCTCCTGATCTTCAGGAGCGATTTTCATTTTGTTGTACCCACTATATCCGTCTAGAAAGCAATAGTAATTATGACCCACCACTCGTTCTAGTATTTGATCCATGAATGGTAATGGAAAGTGGTCTTTTCGGGCCACGATATTCAATTTTCGGTAGTCGATACACATCCTCCATCCAGTGGTGACGTGTGTTGCTACAAATTTGCCATCTTTATTAGGAATAACCGTTATGCCAGCCTTCTTTGGTACCACTTGGGTTGGAGTGACCCAAGGGCTGTCAGATATAGGATATATGATCCCAACATCAAGTAGTTTTAAGACTTCCTTTTTGACTACTTCTTGCATGTTGGGATTCAGATGCCTTTACATTTGTCGTGATTGTTTAGCGTCTTCCTCCAAATATATTTTATAGGTGCAGATAGAAGGGCTTATGCCTTTGAGGTCGGAAATAGTCCATCTTAATGCTCCCTTATGTTGTTTCAGCATTTGGATTAGTTTACCCTCCTGTTCCAGACTTAGAGTAGATGAAATTATAGCAGGGTAAGTCTTTTCAATCCCTAGGAAAGCGTATTTGAGCTCTTTTGGAAGCTCCTTTATTTCCAAATCGGGAAACTAAAAGTTTGACGGCATGACTAACTTTGTTTTTGGAGGTAGTGGTTCATATGGTGTTACCCACATGCATTGAGCTCTATCCTCATCTTTAGTTTCCATCATGAGGCAAGTTATATTTACGTCGCCGTCCAATGGGGTAGAGTTTTTAGGTTGGTAGACAGCATCAAATTGTGCACCACTACCTCCAAAGGATCTTTGTAATCAACCAATCGGCCTCATCTTCAATGACCGTTTCGATGTAGTTAACTTCTTCCTCATCTTCGTATTCTTTAGGTCGGGGATTTGAAAATATTTTGACATTTAAAGTCATGTTCTCGAATACGATGGTTATTATACCACTTCTTATTTTTATTGTGGCATCAATTGTGTTGAGGAATGGTCAGAATATCACCAGGATTTGTGCACATGGATTAGACACAAGTTCAGTGACTAAGATCATGAAATCATCCAGGAAGATAAACGAGTCTATTTGAACGAGGACATCCTCCAGTATTCGTCTAGGGTATTTGACCGACCTATCTACCAATTGTAGTGCAACTCGGGTAGGTTTGAGTTCACCCAACCCTAGTTGTTTGTAAATTGAGTATGGCAGTAGGTTTATGCTTGCTCCTAGATCGAGGAGTGCATTGTCTATTCTTTGATTCCCAATTCGACATGAGACAATGGGAGTATCGGGGTCTTTAAGTTTTGGAGGCAATTCATTTTGGATGATTGCGCTTTCTTGGCAAGTGACATAAGCGTGTTTCTTCACACTTTACTTCCTCTTGACCGTGCATAAGTCTTTGAGATACTTAGCGTAGGTTGGTACTTGTTTAATAGCATCAAGGAGTGGAAGGTTTATTTTTACTTGTTTAAACAGTTCCAAGAACTCCTGATTCTTTAGCTCATTTTTAGGTTTCTTTAGGCGTTGAGGATAAGGTGCGGGGAAAGGACATTTAGGTAATTCGTCATTAACAGGCTCCTTTCCGGGCCTTCTCCCTACTTCTTCAACTTCTTTAGGAGCTTGATCATTTGAATCTAATGGTTCGTTATTAGTAGATGGCTCCTCTTCCTGAGGAAAAGGTTCATTTTTATTCACCACTTTGTCCTCTTCATACTCTTCAGGGGTAGAGAGAGGCATAATGTGCCCTATAATCTTGCCGCTTCTCAGAGTAGTCACGGCTTTTGCGTGTTCTTGATTATTGGGACCATTGTTGTATCCCTTAGGGTTTTGAAGTGGTCGGGCAGGAAACGTCCCACCCGATCCCTCTCATCATGCATCCATTCTCTTTAACGTTGCCGACATCTTGCTCATCATTTAAATTAACTGTTGTGTTAAGTTCACATTAGAGAGTGAATCTTCCTCTTGCACCTTTTTATGTGGTGGCACATACACATTTGACTGTTGATTATTAGAGGGTTGAGCTTAGTTGTAATTAATAGATCTGTGTTTGATTGAATGTTGGGGCTGCTGTAGACACCCCGATTTTGACCAAACGTCAAATCCAGGGATTGGTTACCTCTTAAAAGACCGATGATGACAATGGCCGGTTACACCCGAAGATTTTCTAGAATATTCAAAATCTTCATTTGATTCTTCAAGGCAAATTTCAAAATTAAAATAGAAAAATATAAAAAAGGAGAAGGAAGGGAGAGAGAGTTTGGGTATTCGGGAGAAACCCGAATAATAAAGAACGCGTGAGAAACCCAGTCTGGGAACCAGATTTTAAGAAAATAAAAAAATAAAAATAATAAAGAGTTCTTTTGAGAGAAATAGGAGGACAAAATAAATAAAAAATCTTGGAAAAAGAGAAAATACAAAAAAGAGAGTAGTATATTCAAAATATACCATGCACATTGTTGATACCATGCACATGGGGGATCTTAATACAAAAATATATATATATATATAGAATAAAAAATTGTGTTTACACCAACATATTTTTGAAAAATCAAAAAGAGGGACAAAATTCAGTTAGCCCCGGCACGCGGAAAACGCGGCGGCACTCACTGAGTGCCGCGCCGGCACTCAGTGTTTGCCGCCCGGCATTCAGGGAGTGCCGCCCGGCATTCAGTGAGTGCCGCCGGCACCCGTCGAGTGCCGCCGGCTGTAACAGACTGCTTTTCTCACATGTTCTAGAAGAAATCTTTGCACATGGGTTTCCACCCCGAATTTACCCATTTATCCCTGGATTAATGGTCTATATAAACAAACTTTCACCTTCATTGTTGAGAGACTTGAAAAAATATACTTGAACTTGAGAATTAAGAGAGAGAGATATACAAGAATCATATATATTTTGAGAGAGAGAGAAGAAGAAATTCTTGAAGAACTTGAAGAATTTGAAGAATTTTGGGGAAATCTTGGAAGGTTTTCACAAGAAGTTGAAGAAATACTTGAGGTCTTAGAGGTAACCTCTTAATCCTTGATAGAATTAGGACTATTCAATCACAAGTTCATAGTTCTAGGAGCTTTACACATTTTCAAAACCTCCTTTCTTACCTCATTTCATCACACACCACTTAGAACTTGTGATTGAATCTCATAATATTTCATTGATTGGATCTAATTGGTGCCTTGGGTTTAAAATAAATTCAATTTTGAAGAGCTTGTGTTCTTAGTTTCTCTAGACAAACTTAGATTTCTTATTTCTTCCATCTCTTGTGAGGTTCATGAGATCTTCCATATCTCATTGAACCTCTTTGAGTTTGATTCCTTAGTTTCCTATGATCTTATGATCCATATGGAGATTAAAATGAATCATAGTCATAATCTACATATAATTGTTGAGATTCAAGTCCTAATCCATGACTTGAACCTCTTCATTAAGAAATCTTATGGAATCCTTACTATATTCCAATGAGGTTTTGAGTAGATTTTAACTTCATTTAATCTCCAATGACCATCAAGTGGAAGGAGAAGAAAGTGTTAATTCAAGTTTATTCCCATGGCTTGAACTAATCCTTCTCTTAGGTTTTAAGAAGTCTTTCATACTTCATCTAGAACCTATGAGCATGTATGTCTCTAACTCCAATGACCATCAAATGGTAGGAGTGATAAGTTGAATTCAAACTTGGGTCCATAGGTTTGAGTTCTTTATTTGAGGATTTTGTGAAGTTCATTTCAATACTTCATCAAGATCCACTAGTATAGTATGCCTTATAGTCTCCAATGACCATCAAGTGGAAGGAGAAGAAAGTGTTAATTCAAGTTTATTCCCATGGCTTGAACTAATCCTTCTCTTAGGTTTTAAGAAGTCTTTCATACTTCATCTAGAACCTATGAGTATGTATGTCTCTAACTCCAATGACCATCAAATGGTAGGAGTGATAAGTTGAATTCAAACTTGGATCCATACGAATTCTTTATTTGAGGATTTTGTGAAGTTCATTTCAATACTTCATCAAGATCCACTAGTATAGTATGCCTTATAATCTTCAATGACCATCAAATGGTAGAAGAAGTAGTTTGGTTTGAGCCCCAACTTCATGTTCTAATAGTTGAGGCCAATCAATAAACTTGAACTAGCAAAATGAAACAGTGGGTTCATAAACTGTTTTTGATCAAGGATTTTTAGTTTGAAATCCGACCGTTGGAATCGAATGAAACCAACGGGAAAATGTTCATAACACATTGTTTTACCACTGTGATTTTTGTTTTATCAAGATCTTGTGATTAGAAGGGTTCGATCATGGTTTTTGTGAGCTAATCATAATCTGTCCAGAGTTCTAGAATACTTTCAGAATAATAAGTCCGTTTTGAAATTAATAAATCAGAACCTTAATTAAGTTTTTGGGGTCTCAAATAATTTTTTATAAGTACTTTAGTGTGTTAGGAAGGTACCCTAAAAAGATCTAAGTGTTTCTCATTTTTTTACTATTTTTAGAAAATCATACAAGATCTCTGGACAGAGAGTTGCAGAATCCTGAGTGAGGTCTAGTATTTTCATTATTCCCGGAGATCTAACCGTTGAAACCTCGATTTTCTTTTTGGGTTAGAAACTAGACTCACAGAGGCATAACATATCCAAAAATCAGTAAGCTCCAACCGTTGAAAGTATTTTATTTCCATTTTTGAACGTCGGGTCTGCTCTCTGTAAATCACAAAAAACTGCTACTGTTTTTGTCTAATCTTATTTATTTCAACTCAAATGGTCTCTTAATGTCTTGGGACTCAAACCATGTTTTGAATAATGATAATTTAGATTAAACCCAGAGGCTTAGGGATCCAAATTAGTGAATAAATTCATGTCTCATCCTTGTTCATAATCATTCATTCATTCATGTACATTGATGCTTATAGTTAGAACTAGTTCTTGGATGAAGTTGGACTTAGTTGAATTTAATTGAACATGACCTATGATTAATTACCTTTTGATATTATATCTTGTCTAAGGCATGTGTACTAACCTTTGTTTTGTAGCGCTTTGAGGTACAATTTCTCAACCCTTCTCTAGTTTAATCTATTTTATTGATTTTAATTGATTTTTCGACCCCATGTGCGACACCTTAGCTTAGGTTTTGCCTTATGTGTATATATATGTGTTAGAGACCTTTCTTAGGTTTATTTTTGCATGCATTGCACGTTTGATATTCGCGGCCGGATCCCGGGTATGTTTTCTAGTTCTCTATTGCATATCATGATGTTTGCTAGTTGAATTATGTGACTTATGAATGATATTTTACCGTTAGCAATTTTGCACCCTTTCAACATGCTTGTGTTATGTATACCTATATATGTATTAATTGAGGGCATGCTTAGATTAATAACTTGATTAAAAATGATGTTGAGTAGAGGCCTATCGTGAGATAGGATGAAAGGGGGTGTTTTAGTCCGCCGGGCTCCTTCCCCTTTCATTCCATAATCCCCGGACCCAGTTTATCTTTGGTTTCGCAAAAGATCAGTTTGCTTTTAAAATGGTTTCTTAATTTTTCCTTTTAAAAATTAAGTGGCGACTCTTTGAAAATTGAAAATATTTGTTTTAAAAGTGGGTAAAATTTGAAAAACCTGCGATATCCACAATCTGGCGACTCTGCAGGGGATCGAACCCAGAATCTCTGGTTTCGCAGACCAGAATTCTGATTTTGGGTTCACTCGAGGATTAGACTTGAAAGCATCCTTTTAATCGAATTAATTAATTTTTGTGTGCCCGTTGCATTGCACTTGCATGTCTCGCCAGTCGATTGCACGGAACTATGACCTTGGAGGCTCGGGGCAACCCGGTCGGTCAAGTCATCATGGGACCGTGTGATCACCCTTGATCTCGTACCATGTTTTGGTATATGAAGCATCCTATCGGGTGTGTGTCAAGGGTCCCTTATTTGACCAAAACCCGGCCTTTGCATGGTAGTTTCCATAGAACCTTTCAAAATTAGGAATTAAATTCTTGATTAGGATTTATGTGCTAGGGAGTTTTGTATGCCCGAAAGGGATTACTTGAGATGATGACGTTGCTTACTTGATAAAAGATATGTAACCTCTTAATCACTTTTGGGCAATTCCTTTTCATGTCCTATGACATTTAAGAATAGGCCAAAGATTGATTACAAGATTACATCTCTTGTATAGTGTTTAGCTAAGCATCATTGACCTTGTATGCATCCAAATTCATGAAGAGTATGACAATAATCCGATCATATGATCCTCTTACCCAAAGAATTTTAAATACGTTTTTTTTAAGCAAATAGATTTTTGGTATCTGTATTCCAAGGCATTCAATCACTCTTTCAAAATTTTTGGAGTTCACTTTCGGATTAAAATTTCAAATCAACCATATTTGAAGAAAGAACCTAAAATTCTTGGAACCCAAAATTGTTGAAAGAGTTTGAAAAGTTTTACCAACTAAAGGAATGCTTTTTCAAAGCAAAATTTGGACCTAATCACCTTTTTATTAAGGAATATAATCCAAGAAATCTCTGCAATTAAAGAAATCATTTTCAAAGAAATTTCAAAAGCAAAATTTCAAACCTAATCATCTTTTGTTTAGAAATGTTGTTAAGGAATTTTGAAAAAAAAAAATCCATCATCTAGGGGAAATACTTGTTAAATGAATTTCAAAAATTCTTGAAAGGGTAAAAAGGATCACAATGAAAAGAGGAATTAGCACACTCAAACATGGATGAGGATTTTATGTGCTTATGTGTTTATGTGTTAGGATTAGAATTTTCTTTTATTTAGCATATAGAATAGGCACACACACACACATGCATTTGCATCCGCATGACATATGAATCATTCATCGAAAGCATATGAATCATTAATAAAAGTAAAAGGTAAACAAATAATGTTGAAAAGGGGGAAAAAGTAGTTAAAAATAACTTAAACAAATATGGTTGTAGGTAAAAGATAGAATCAACTGCGAGCATAGCCTGGTACAGAGATTCTACTGCAAGACTAGTAAGAAAAGAGATGGCACAAGAGGCTAATGCAAGGGAGATGACAGAGTTAAGGACAATGGTGGAACAACAAGCAGGACAAATGACTAGAATGATGACTATGATAGAAGCACTAGCACGGCAGCAGCCAGGCAATGATCCTCCTCACAGGGATGAAGATTGGTTTGATGAAACAGAAGGGATTGAAGCACCGAGAATAGAAAGGGAGAAACTAGAAAAAGAGAGGGCTGAGAAGGACAAGTTGATGACTGAGAAGATGGAGAATTAGGGGTTGACACCTATTTGTTGGAATTGGAAGGGTTGTATGAGGGGGTTTGTGAGGTATTGCCCGCAGGATTCAAAATGCCTGTATTCGATAAGTTTGATGGAACAGGGAACCCGCGTAGCCACATAAGAATGTGTATAGGGGCATTTCAGCCTAGCGGTCTAAGCACGGTCATGATGGCAGTCTTGTTTCAACAGACGTTAACGGGGGCTGCTTTGTCTTGGTATCTCACTCTGGAACCAGGGAAGACTAGAAACTTGGAAGAAGTGGTAAAAGCGTTTGTGGCCCAATACGAATATAATCAAGATCTGGATGTTACTATCAGGGATTTGGAGACTACCCGACAGGGGAACAAAGAGTCTTTTGCTGAATTTCTAAGCCGATGGAGGGGGAAGGCCGCTAAGATGATACAGAGACCGACTGAAAAAGAGCAAATCCGAATGCTGATGAAGAATCTCCAACCCATCTATCAGGAGAAGATGAGGTTCCAATCCCTCAATACTTTCACCGAGGTGTTCGATGTAGGTACCAGAATCGAAGACGCGATACAGGAAGGGGTCATTAAAAAGGAGGAGCCAGTGAACAGGTACAGACGACCGAACTATGGAACAGGAGGAGGACATTCAGGAGGTCATTCAGGGTCTATAGATGTGAACGCACTGAGTGAACCAGAGAAAAGGTTTGATGAAACCAGAAATTACCCAAAGAGGGGAGGGGATAAGCCTTTAAGGAGGTTTTCAGAGTTGGGAGTATCTTTGTCCACAGCTCTCGATAGGCTGGTAGCAAAAGGACATCTTCGCCTACTGGAGCCACGACCCAGACTAAATCCACAGCCTCCAAATTTCAAACCTGATTTATACTGCAAGTTCCATCAGGAGCAGGGGCACTCAACTGACCGGTGTTTAAGACTAAAGCATGAGATTCAGGATTTAATTGACAAGAAAATAATATCTGAACCACCCGCCAACCCGCCAAATGTTACCAGAAATCCACTACCGGAACATCATGCCGTGCCGCCACCCAGAATTTACTACTTGGGAGATGAGGAGAACTCTTTTGACCCATCGGCATTGATCACCAAGTTGGGAAGTCCGAGAAAGGCTTATCAGATGTTGGAGGACTCGCAAATCTGCACTCTGAAAGGGTTGGTAGATGAAGGCAAAGGGAAAGAAATAGAAGGGACTGTTGACGCAGATTGGTGGGCACCGGAGGTTGACAATTCACTATGGTACAAAGGGGATGGTATACAGGATCTTAGTAAAGTTAAGGAGGACCTTTGGTATGAAAGTGAGGAGGAAGGTTTAAAAATTGTTGAAACACAAGATAGGCTTTGGGTTAAAGAAGGTATTAGTCACCTCACACGGTCCGGGAGGCATTTTAAACCACACGAACTCGAGGAGGATCACCCTGAACAAGAAATGAATAAAGGAAAAGGGAAACTGAATGAGGAAGAAGAGAAGGACAGAGTCTTGAGACAGATGAAGAAGACGCAGGCGAATATCATTATTTGGGGGTTGTTAATCGCTTCCAAGCGTCATAGGCAAGCAGTCCTTGACGCTCTCAATCAGTCGGATGTTTCCATCGATGTTACTCCAGAAGATCTCGTCAGCATGATCGGCAGAAACCCAACCCTGGCTATATCATTCTCTGAAGCTGACTTACCTCCTGGGGGACCTGTTTTCAATAAGCCGTTGCACATTACCGTTGAGTGCCTGGGAAATTCTCTACCGGCCTGCCTCGTCGACAACGGGTCTGCACTAAATGTGTGTCCTTTTCGAACAGCTAAAAGGATGGGGCTCGATGAATCTACATTTATACCATCAGAACAAAAGGTGAGGGCTTATGACAATACTCTACGGGCAGTGATGGGGATCATCTTTCTGAATCTTTCTGTCGGGACTGGTGAAAGGG
This sequence comes from Hydrangea macrophylla, assembly GCA_033977485.1. Taxonomy (NCBI): domain Eukaryota; kingdom Viridiplantae; phylum Streptophyta; class Magnoliopsida; order Cornales; family Hydrangeaceae; genus Hydrangea; species Hydrangea macrophylla. Next base: position 29,660,202 of record CM066992.1, read on the forward strand.
AAACGGAATTCCAAATCATTGACATTCCTGCATCATTTAACCTGCTTTTAGGAAGGCCGTGGCTTGATAGTTTGGGTGCCATTCCATCAACCATCCATCAGAAAGTTAAGTACATTTGGAAAAACAAGGTATATGATCTTCTGGGGAATAGCTGGATAAATGTGTCTGGGGCCTCATCAAGTGCTCCGATTTTAGAAGTACAGATACAAGAAGGTGAAGCAAGTTTGGGTGGGTTTGAATTTATTAACGTCATAGAAGAGGGGAAGCCGAAGGAATTTTTACCACTGTATTTTGATCAATACGCCAGTCCATTGGTGGCCGGGATCATGAGAAAAATGGGGTTCTTCCCAGGGATGGGTTTAGGTAAGAAACACCAAGGGTTGTCAGAATTCCCAAGTATCATCACACAAACCCACACCCGTGGGCTGGGATACTCGCCAACCAAGGAAGAGTTGAAGAAGAAGAAGAAAGCAACGGATGCACCGATGGAACCATACATGAAACCTCTCAACGGGTACTTCATCAAGCAGGGAGAAGATTTTCCGTTTTGTGGTTTTCCAGAGCCGTGGTTGGATGAAGCAGAAAAGCGTATGAAGCCAGGATTCGAGATTTTCTTTGCGCATAACTTCTCTGATTATAAGGATCCTTATCTTCAGCGGCCTGCAAAATCTGCTCAGGACTGGGTCTGTACTATGGATGGCTCGGCAATGAAGAACCTGTTAGAAGAAGGATACAAGAAGATCAAAAAAGGGAGCTCTGCAGAAATCAAGGATGAGGGTGAGAAGGGTCGGGATAAAGAAGACAGTAACGAGAATAAAGAAAGGGAGAAACCAGAGTACAAAGGGAAGCCGGAAGAAGTGGAAATAGAAGAGATTACTCAGGAAGAAGAAAGGGAAGATCGCTTCATAACTGATATGGGAGGGGAAAGCAAGAAAGAGTGGGTCTTTGAGTCTAGTGATAGGTTCCCCCCTCCCCCGGAGTCTGTATTGGCCCAAATGAGGCGTCTTTCCATTTCTATGTCTGTTGTAATTGCTCCCAAGAAAGTTAATGAGAATGTGACTAATTCTGCTTACTTGACTTCGCATAATAATAACTGTGATGCATGTGATGAAAATGATGAAATACCTCATGAATTGCAAAAATTAATTGAAAAAGAAAATGAACCTGCATGCAAAATCATGGAAAGCACTCTAACCGTTAATTTGGGAGATGAAGGTAATCCACAAAATGTTTCTATCGGCTCCACACTTAATAATGAGGAAAGCAAAGAATTAATCAATCTATTAAAAGAATTCAAAGATGTCTTTGCATGGTCCTATGATGATATGCCAGGAATTGATCCAGAAATTGTCCAACACCATATTCCCCTTTTCCCAAATTCAAAACCCGTGAAACAAAAATTGAGGCGAATGAGGCCTGAATGGGCGCTTAAAGTGAAAGAGGAAGTTGAAAAGCAATTGAGAGCTGGATTCTTGATTGTCACCGAGTATCCTGATTGGGTCGCCAATATTGTACCGGTTCCTAAAAAGGATGGTCGTGTTAGGGTTTGTGTAGATTTTCGGGATTTGAACAAAGCTAGCCCTAAAGACGATTTCCCTTTACCCCACATCGACGTGTTAGTAGATAATACCGCAGGACATGAACTTCTGTCTTTCATGGACGGGTTTTCAGGGTACAACCAGATCTTAATGGCATCAGAGGATAGAGAGAAAACAACTTTTATCACACCTTGGGGGACTTACTGTTATAGAGTTATGCCGTTTGGGCTTAAGAATGCAGGTGCAACTTACCAAAGAGCTGCCACCACATTATTGCACGACATGATTCATAAAGAAGTGGAAGTATATGTGGATGACATGATAGTAAAATCCAAAGAAAGGGGTGGGCATCTGGAGGCATTAAGAAAGTTTTTTGGAAGGCTGAGGAAGTTCGGGATGAGGCTAAATCCGCAAAAATGCACCTTTGGGGTCACCACTGGAAAACTACTAGGATTTCTGATTACCCAGAGAGGAATTGAGGTAGATCCCACCAAAATCCAAGCTATAGCCGAAATGCTGCCACCAAAGAATGAGAAGGAATTGAGAGGATTCTTAGGAAGAATACAGTTCATTAGTCGCTTCATATCCAAACTCACCATGACCTGTGACCCATTGTTCAAATTGTTGAGAAAAGGGGAAAAGTTTGAATGGGATAACCAGTGCCAAAAAGCCTTTGAAAAGATCAAAACCTACCTTCAAAACCCGCCTGTCCTATCACCTCCTAAACCCGGAAAACCTCTATTGCTATACCTATCCGTAACCGAGAACTCAATGGGGTGTATGCTGGCCCAAGAAGAAGAAGAGGGGCGTGTGAAAAAGCCATATACTACCTAAGTAAGAGGATGACTGGGTATGAGTTGAACTATTCACCATTGGAGAAAGCTTGTTGGGCCTTAGTTTGGTGTACCCGTCGCCTTAGACATTACATGCTAGCCTTTCCTATCACCCTGATATCCCGAATGGACCCACTCAAATACCTTTTTGAAAAACCCGCCCTGACCAGTAGGATATCCCGTTGGACCATGATGCTGGCTGAGTTCGATATCAGATATGTCACTTCCAAATCTGTCAAGGGGAGAGTTGTTGCCGAATATTTAGCTGACCTCGCCATAGAATCCGAAGAGAAGGGGGAATTGAAGTTTCCGGATGAAGAAGTAATGGAAGTAAAAGAGGACCTTTGGAAAATGTACTTTGATGGAGCAGCTAATCAAATAGGATAAGGGGTAGGGATCATCCTCATATCACCTAGCGGGGCCCCCACTCCATTGGCCATTAAGCTCAAGTATAATTCGACTAATAACACGGCAGAGTACGAAGCCTGTATAATTGGGATGGAAGCAGCCTTGACTTTGGGGGTAGAGAAGATCGATGTTTTCGGAGACTCTAATCTAATGATATCACAAGTGAGGGGTGACTGGAGAATAAAGCATGAGAAGTTGAGACCTTACCATGAATACCTAGAGAGCCTGAAGGTGCAATTCAAAAGAATTTCATTCTATTATCTTCCCCGTGAAGAGAACCAATTGGCAGATTCCCTAGCAACCTTAGCCTCAATGATCCAAATTCCTGTAGGAGTCTCCATGATTCCGTTGTCTATAGAAGAGAGAACCCGACCTTTGTATGAAATAATCGCCGCCATTGGAGAAGAGGGAGAAGTTGAGATACCATGGTTTATAGATGTTTGGAACTTTATTGAGAAAGGAGAATACCCCGAAGGAGCTTCAGAGAAGGATAAGAGAGCGATTCGTAGATTGTCAGCTCAATTTGTAACCTATGCGGGAAAGTTGTGGAAGAAGTCCTACACCGGTTATAATTTAGAATGTCTATATGGAAGGGAAGCAAGGAAAATGATGGAAGAAATACATGAAGGAGTCTGTGGGCCCCACATGAGTGGACATATGTTGGCCAAAAAGATAATTCGGCAAGGATACTATTGGACGACTTTAGATAAAGATTGCTGTGAGTATGTTAAGAGATTCCATAAATGTCAGGTTCATGCAAATTTAATGCATACCCCACCGTCCCAACTCTATAGCATGACCACCCCTTGGCCCTTTTCTGTATGGGGTATTGATATCATTGGAGAAGTAATTCCGAAAGCTTCAAACGGGCACCGGTACATAATTGTGGCAATAGACTATTTTACCAAATGGGTGGAAGCGGCATCATACGCAACTTTGAAGGCAAAGGATGTGGTGAATTTTATCCAGAAGAATGTAATTTGCAGATATGGGGTGCCAAATGAGCTTATTTCTGACCACGGGAGTCATTTTCAGGGAGAGGTTATCCCATTCCTAGAGAAGTATAGGATCACCCACCACCAATCCTCACCATACAGACCGCAAACAAATGGAGCAGTAGAGGCCGCAAACAAAAATGTGAAAGCCATCCTGGGGAAAATGACGGATACGTATAGAGATTGGCATGAAAAATTACCTTTCGCTTTATGGGGATACCGAACTTCTGTGAGAACCTCAACTGGGGCTACACCGTACTCATTAGTCTACGGGATGGAGGCTGTTTTACCAGTGGAAGTTGAAATACCATCTCTAAGAGTTTTGGCAGAATGTGAGGTAACTGAACTGGAATGGTTGCGAGGGAGATATGAGGAGTTGATGTTATTTGATGAGAGGAGGTTGGCTACTGTGAACCATACTCGGGGATATCAGAAAAGGATAGCTCGTGCTTTCAACAAAAAGGTTCGCCCAAGGAAGCTTGCTGAGGGCGACCTGGTCCTCAAAGAACTTAAAGCGCCCGTTTATGACCCACGAGGAAAATTCAAACCCAACTGGGTCGGACCATATATCATCAAGACACTCCTCTCCGGGGGAGCTGCCTATCTCATGGACCTGGATGGGGTTGAGTTTAAACAACCAATCAACCTCGATCGCCTAAAAAAATACTTTGCTTGAAACCTTGTCTTTCAAAACTTCCAGAATTGATGAACTACGCTTGACCTGATTCCCGGTAGGGGATACGTAGGCAACCTGCTCGGTTCGGTCACAAAATAAAAGATGTATGTGTGTTCTTTCTAGCCTTGGCTGAACTACTGCGGACCTGATACCCGTTCGGGGATAAGTAGGCAGGCTCACAAGGCCTTCGGTCCAAAACCCAAACCAATTTATGAGCCTCAAGTTTTCACCGTGTCAAACTAGGGGCAAACTTGCGTTTGCCCTAGAACCGCATCTATATCCCGAAACCAGGGGCAAACTTCGTTTGCTAAAACCGATGAACCCAGACAGAATTCAAACCATTTCTGGATATACTGGCTATCAAAATATGCATCATGTGAAAACAAACAAGAATTCATTACATAGAGAGATTAAAACTAAGCAAGACTCATGAAGGAGTAATAAAAGCCAAAGGAGGCATTGAGGGGAAAACTGTTCATAACCCAGAGAAATTAAAGAAGTGCTAACTTTGATTCTTCATGATCAGAGCATTTTCGGAATAAAAAAAAAATGCATCACAGAAAATAAACCTAGCCAAAGTCAAGCAGAATTTGTCAAAACTTTTTAAAATCTTGCTTCTTTCTTTTCTTTTTACTTTGTCTATCTGGAAGCTACCCCCTGACCAATAACTGAATCTCAAGCAAATACTCTGCGGTCGGGACAATTGGAGCTGGAATCCTCCTAAAAGGAGCTGATACCCTATCATGCCAAGCCTCTACGAACATCCTTACGGTCAAAGGACGTAGAACAGAGCTCCTCAAGAAATCAGCAGTAATAACATCGGGGACATCCTGGAGCAAGCCGAACTGACGGGCTACCCGGCTGGGAATGTAAAAGGTGATAACTCGCAGACCAGTCAACCAGATTCCGGGGCGCCCAGGAAGACGTACTGCGACAGAGCAATAGGACCAGCGAGGGCATATCCAATAGATGTCCTCATAACTCAAGCCTCGAAACCAAGTAAGCCAGCTGGAAACTGTGCTGGAGGGGTAATGGACGTCCATACGATCATAAGGGAGCTGTCTCCCAGGGGGGAGGTGAGCAAAGAAGCCCAAGCGCTCGAAGAGCCAAATCTGTAAAACGTGGGGTGACCCCGAAAGCAGCATCGATCCCGCGGTATGTGCATAATCCAGACCTAGAAAAGTCTCCCCCAGAACGAGCATAACAGCACTCCGCATCTCTCGGAGGCCACATACGATCGGAATCAGGATATCAGTGGAAGACTGAAATAAAAAGTGTGAAAGCATCGCCAAAGAAAGGGCATTCCGCCTGATGACCTGATATCTCCTATCATCAGGATCGCCAATGGGTGCGTAAGTGGAGGAGAGGCGGTCAAAATCAATATGATGGTCATGAACAAGGGAGCCGGCAGCGCCCCGAGAAATGCCAAGAAGGGCCGATAAATCCTGAATATATCCTGCCTGGATCTGCGGAACAATCAAATCGGCATACGGATCAGTGTGGAGGATGGCACTAAACTCCTCAAAGAGGGGACAGACCTCCTCGTGACCAAACCGAAAAACGTGAAGAGAAGGGTCCCAGCACATAATAGCTGCTCGAAGCAAGTCCTCATCCAGAGCTGTATGACGAAAAGCGAAGAGGTCAGTCAGTCTGTGGGATTCAAGATTGAGTCGATCTATGCCAGAAAGGGAATCCATCCATGGGTACAAGATGTCGGAACTGATAGGGGCCATGAAGATAGGAGGGAGATATAAAAAAGGAAAAAGTTTGAATGAAAAGAAGGCGAAATGGCTCTAGAAATCATGAATGAACCTAGGAATGGGTAAATGGCAGCTTATATAGAAAAAGGGGACGGACCGGCACTCGGTGTAAAGTAGCGGCACTCGCTGAGTGCCGGCCGGCAGTCACTGAATGCCGCACGGCATTCACCGAGTGCCGCCCAGACTCACCGAGTGCCGGCCCAGGTTTAAAAGGCACATGGGTCATCTTATAATTTCAATCAGCCCAAACCTGCACAGAATTTGAATAAAAAAATACTGCCAATCATCATTTTAAGCACCATTGCTTGCACCACTCATTAAAATAAAGCCAAGAGAGGGTATTCATGATCTAAATAAGCAAAAGAAAAAAAGATTCAAGATCTAATACGGGGAAGCAATCAAGCATGAATATAAACAAATTCAAAATGGGCACGCAGGCCACCATGCATAAGTATTGCTAATTTAACCTAAAATAGAGAGTTCGATATTCTTTGTCCTCACAGGGACATGACATAGCATAAAGGAGATAAGCTATCCTCGTCTACGACGAGGATTCCTTCTGGGCGTTTGCTGAGTTGCCTGACTTCTCCCAGCTCCGCCATCGCCTCCATCTCCGCCATCACCTCCATCTCCTCCATCTCCCCCATCTCCATCACCTCCTTGGTAGCCGCCGCCTTGGCCACTACCGCCAGCACCTCCCTGATAACCGCCGCCCTGGCTCAGTTGAAACTCCTGGAGTTGTCTCCTCAGAGCCGCCATCTCAGCTTCCTGTAAAGAAAGAACAGGCGAAATAAGTAATGCAATTAAGAAGAGAGAGAGGAGAAAGGAAAAGAAGAGAGGGAATGTGATACCATAGCTCTAGCCTGAAGATCGGCAGTGGACCTTGCTCCATCAGCCTGAGAAAAGAAAAAAAAAAAAAAAAAAAAAAAAAAAAAAAAGAAAAAAAGGGGAGAATTAGAATACGATCATTAGAATAAAGGTGATCATTTGGAAATCTTTTGAGTTTTGTTGGTTGCTTTTGCAAATAAAATAAAAGAAGAGAATTTTGTTCCAAACAAAAAGGGTTTACCCTCCATTCGCGTCCATGAATCCAGTGCTGGACGGTGTGAGCATATGACAGACCCTCTTCAGCATAATCCCGGGGGACTGTATCATATTGTAGGGGGATAGTCGGGACGTTCTGAGTGTAAGGGGTCAGCTGATACATGGTCTCTTGACCCATGTCGACCGTGGGAACGCTCCAATTCCACTGCGGAAGGGCCGGGGGTTCAGCGACCCCAGGAACAGGCTGAAAATAAGAGTTTCCAGCATGAAAAATGAAAAAGGAATGGAAAACAGAAATGAAAGAAATATACATATGTGAATGTGAATAATAGCTGTTACCCGGACGACATCCATGAGGGGAAAATTATGCATAAGAGAGTTCAATCTAAAGGCTGCATAACCATCAGGGCCATCTAGAAGATTTGCAATGTTCTCCCCGTCCAGAGCAGCTACCAGGTCCTCGTGATCCAGGGTTTCTGTACTTCTCATAGTAGTTGGAGGGACCCACGGCACATAAAAGTTTGGGGCAGCAAGAGATTGCCTAGTCACCCTCTCACCAAGGTACCATTCCCGGCACGACTCACCCACCATCAGAACCCTCAATCTAGAATAGGCCACCGCCGCCTGAATTGCTTCACCTGCCTCTGGGAGGGCTGCTGCCCACGGGTTCCATATCACATGAATCTCACGCAAATTAATGAGAAGGTTTCGGTAGCCAACAAAATCATGAGCCCCGACTTTTCGGCCCGTTGCCTCTTTCCTCCACTTCAAGCCCTGAGGCATGATAGGCGCCTCGTTGCCCCGAGTACTGGGAGCTCTCATCCGAAGGTATTCATGCGACCATATCTGCAAGGCAAAATAAATAGGCAAATTCAGTTTTCAAAATGGGAAGAAAGGAATGCAATAAAAATAAAAGGAATAAAGATGAGATGAATGAATAAATGAATAATACAGTCGAAGCTTTACCTCCCAAGCTCTCCAGTACCCGCCCGTGGAGGGGGAATTTCCCCTAGAAACCTCACTCATGTGGTTGTAGAGAGTGGCCAAACCTGCCCCTCCCCAGTTGTATTGAGAAATGCGGTCGACGTCTGTGAGAGAAGCCAGATACCCCAGACTGATTGTGTCACCCTTTGTACTCATCAGTGAGCAACCCAGCACATACATGATGAAGGCCCTGGCCATTTGATCGTCAGTGAAGGCCTGATCCTTGAAGGTATCCAGAAACCATTTTGCGGGAACTATGAAATCCCCTGGGTGAGCCCCAAGCAAGTCAATAATTTCTTCATGACGGTTCTGAAGATCGTCATAGCGGGCAATAGGGAGGCCACCAAACGGGACGCCAGTGATCATGGCGAAGTCTAAGGGAGTCATCGTCATCTCCCCGAAAGGCATATGGAATGTGTTCGTTGTATCCCACCATCTTTCCGCCAAGGCTTGATTGTGGGTCCGGTCATTTGTACTCTTCTCCAGGAGCAAAGCGAATAGCCCAAATCCAGCATTATTGACTAAGGTTCTCACATCGTCAGAGAGCTCCATATACCACCTTCGGCCATGGGCCATGCTCCCATGACCTTTGAGGACAAATTCTGGAGACTGCAAAAAAGAGAGAGAGAAAAGAAAATAAGAAAATGAAGGAATAATAATTACTTTCTTTCCGGATCCAAGCAATGCAATTGAGTGAGTAAAAGAAATTCTTTGGAGTTTAAGTGACTCGTTGATTTGAAAAAAAATAAAGAAATTCTTTGGAGTCTAAGTGACTCGTTGATTTGAAAAAAAAGAAATTCTTTGGAGTCTAGACGACTCGTTGATTTGAAAAATAAGAAATTCTTGGAGTCTAAGCGACTCGTTGATTTGAAAAAAAAGAAATTCTTTGGAGTCTAGGTGACTCGTTGATTTGAAAAAAAAAAAAAAGAAATTCTTGGAGTCTAAGCGACTCGTTGATTTGAAAAAAAAGAAATTCTTTGGAGTCTAGGTGACTCGTTGATTTGAAAAAAAAAAAAAGAAATTCTTTGGAGTCTAAGCGACTCGTTGATTTGAAAAAAATAATAAGGGATCTCTTGTGAGGTCTAAGCACAAAAAAAAATGTTTGTGGGTTGTAAGCAATGATTGGATTTTAGGTTCATTCAAAATATTAAGCATATGCAAAATTCATCCAGATTAGCACAACCGCCCATTAGCAATGAATAAATGAAAAAAAATGTGTCCAACAAAGGGCAATAATAAAAGAGGGGGGGGGGGGGGGGGGGAACACAATACCAAGCATCAAATCCTAATCATGAAAGAAGGGATTGGCAAATATGTTGAATTTTCAAATATGGATTCATGCAAGCATTGATTGTCATATACTACATTAGCACAGAAAGGGAGAAAGGGCATTCATGCATGCATTCATTGCTCATCATTCATAGCACTACATTTGCATTATCTCATCATAAGCATAAAAAGGAAAGTTTGGGATGTACCATTCGATTGAAAGCCCGTGCCGAGAGATGTGCCCGGGGATCGGCAAGTAGAACTGATGAACTGTGGACTGGATTGGGCTTGTACTTCTTCTTGGGGGGACCATAAGACCCTGAACCACTAGCCATTGGGGAATCTACAAACATGAAAAAGAGGGAAGTCAATGTTCATATCAAAACTTTGAAAGAGAAAGATCAAATTACATGAGAAACATGATTGCAAGCACAATGATTGAAACAAAGATGTAATCTTTATGAAACATACCTTGATTGTGAGTGGTTCTTGAAGAAGAATCAAGAGAAGGTGAGATTTTGGAGAAGAAATCCGAGAGAGGAAGAAGGAGAGAATGGAAAAGAGAGAAAAAGAAACAAAGTTTTAAACAAACTGCTGCTCAAACCGGCACTCGGCAAAAAGGCGCCGGCACTCACTGAATGCCGCCCGGCATTTGGTAGAGTGCTGGCCGGCACTCAGTGAGTGCCGGTTTCTCTCACCGAGTGCCGCCGCGTGTGACAGGTGGCCTTTTCACCCCTGATTTTCACTATTTACAAAAGAACCCCCGAATTTTGCTCCCATGTCCTTGAAAATTTTCCCTCGTTTCAAAAGAACCCCCGAGGTTTGAAAAAAGAGTTTTAAAGCCCTTTTGTGAATAAAAATTGGCCCCTGCTTATTGAAAATTTTGTCAAGGGACACCCGTTTGCAATAAATGAGTTAATAAAGTCTAATCAACTCCGGTTTTTTATGAAGATTGAACTTGATTGGAGTCTAATTGACTCCAGATTTTAGAAAAAGAATAATTCGGAGTCTAATTGACCCCCAGAATTTTGAAAATTGATTCGATCTGAGCCCGATTGGCTCCAATTCTTTGAAAATTGTTTTGGTTTGAGCCTGATTGGCTCCAATTCTTTGAAAATTGATTTGGTTTGAGCCTGATTGGCTCCAATTCTTTGAAAATTGATTTGGTTTGAGCCTGATTGGCTCCAATTCTTTGAAAATTGATTTGGTTTGAGCCCGATTGGCTCCAATTCTTTGAAAATTGATTTGGTTTGAGCCCGATTGGCTCCAATTCTTTGAAAATTGATTTGGTTTGAGCCCGATTGGCTCCAATTCTTTGAAAATTGTTCGGTTTGAGCCTGATTGGCTCTGATTCTTTACCTGATTTGGCTTAGCCGATCAGATGATTTTGGGGATTTTGAGCATAGAGCTGCTCAATCCCTCTGCGTGCTACCTGATTCGGCTTAGCCGATCAGATGATTTTGGGGATTTTGAGCATAGAGCTGCTCAATCTCTCTGCGTGCTACCTGATTCGGCTCAGCCGATCAGATGATTTTGGGGATTTTGAGCATAGAGCTGCTCAATCTCTCTGCGTGCTACCTGATTCGGCTTAGCCGATCAGATGATTTTGGGGATTTTGAGCATAGAGCTGCTCAATCTCTCTGCGTGCTACCTGATTCGGCTTAGCCGATCAGATGATTTTGGGGATTTTGAGCATAGAGCTGCTCAATCTCTCTGCGTGCTACCTGTTTCGGCTTAGCCGATCAGATGATTTTGGGGATTTTGAGCATAGAGCTGCTCAATCTCTCTGCGTGCTACCTGATTCGGCTCAGCCGATCAGATGATTTTGGGGATTTTGAGCATAGAGCTGCTCAATCTCTCTGCGTGCTACCTGATTCGGCTCAGCCGATCAGATGATTTTGGGGATTTTGAGCATAGAGCTGCTCAATCTCTCTGCGTGCTACCTGATTCGGCTTAGCCGATCAGATGATTTTGGGGATTTTGAGCATAGAGCTGCTCAATCTCTCTGCGTGCTACCTGATTCGGCTTAGCCGATCAGATGATTTTGGGGATTTTGAGCATAGAGCTGCTCAATCCCTCTGCGTGCTACCTGATTCGGCTCAGCCGATCAGATGATTTTGGGGATTTTGAGCATAGAGCTGCTCAATCTCTCTGCGTGCTACCTGATTTGGCTATGGGGTATAAGGCGCAGAGCGCATCTCAGTCAATCAGACGATTCTCATATGCATATGAAATGTACAATGGTCATAATGTTCCTAGAGTAAGACGGTGTCATAATAGGATAATTCAATGTATAGAGTGCATTTCTGATAATAGGAAGGGTAACGTGACTCAGGAACATCACGTTTGGAAGCATAAGATATAAGATTGCATGAGCATGTGCATCACGATAAGATAGGTGCATTCATCTGTGTGACTACCTGCGTTGGTGTGTTGTTGTCCTTTGCCCAAACTACGTCCTGGTCTGATTCCCGTTGGGATACGTAGGCAGCTCACCATTGAGCACGACCAGCATTTGGCTATCTGCGCGCCTATTTTTGCAACGCACTTTTGTTTTTACCTGGATTCGACTATTTGATCAAAGGCTTGTCTTTCACACAGGCTTTGACATTCATTTGTGATATGCGTTGCTTCACAAGCTCTGTCAAAGAGGGGCAAACTGTAGACACCCCGATTTTGACCAAACGTCAAATCCAGGGATTGGTTACCTCTTAAAAGACCGATGATGACAATGGCCGGTTACACCCGAAGATTTTCCAGAATATTCAAAATCTTCATTTGATTCTTCAAGGCAAATTTCAAAATTAAAATAGAAAAATATAAAAAAGGAGAAGGAAGGGAGAGAGAGTTTGGGTATTCGGGAGAAACCCGAATAATAAAGAACGCGTGAGAAACCCAGTCTGGGAACCAGATTTTAAGAAAATAAAAAAATAAAAATAATAAAGAGTTCTTTTGAGAGAAATAGGAGGACAAAATAAATAAAAAATCTTGGAAAAAGAGAAAATACAAAAAAGAGAGTAGTATATTCAAAATATACCATGCACATGGTTAATACCATGCACATGGGGGATCTTAATACAAATATATATATATATAGAATAAAAAATTGTGTTTACACCAACATATTTTTGAAAAATCAAAAAGAGGGACAAAATTCAGTTAGCCCCGGCACGCGGAAAACGCGGCGGCACTCACTGAGTGCCGCGCCGGCACTCAGTGTTTGCCGCCCGGCATTCAGGGAGTGCCGCCCGGCATTCAGTGAGTGCCGCCGGCACCCGTCGAGTGCCGCCGGCTGTAACAGACTGCTTTTCTCACATGTTCTAGAAGAAATCTTTGCACATGGGTTTCCACCCCGAATTTACCCATTTATCCCTGGATTAATGGTCTATATAAACAAACTTTCACCTTCATTGTTGAGAGACTTGAAAAAATATACTTGAACTTGAGAATTAAGAGAGAGAGATATACAAGAATCATATATATTTTGAGAGAGAGAGAAGAAGAAATTCTTGAAGAACTTGAAGAATTTGAAGAATTTTGGGGAAATCTTGGAAGGTTTTCACAAGAAGTTGAAGAAATACTTGAGGTCTTAGAGGTAACATCTTAATCCTTGATAGAATTAGGACTATTCAATCACAAGTTCATAGTTCTAGGAGCTTTACACATTTTCAAAACCTCTCTTCTTACCTCATTTCATCACACACCACTTAGAACTTGTGATTGAATCTCATAATGTTTCATTGATTTGGATCTAATTGGTGCCTTGGGTTTAAAATAAATTCAATTTTGAAGAGCTTGTGTTCTTAGTTTCTCTAGACAAACTTAGATTTCTTATTTCTTCCATCTCTTGTGAGGTTCATGAGATCTTCCATATCTCATTGAACCTCTTTGAGTTTGATTCCTTAGTTTCCTATGATCTTATGATCCATATGGAGATTAAAATGAATCATAGTCATAATCTACATATAATTGTTGAGATTCAAGTCCTAATCCATGACTTGAACCTCTTCATTAAGAAATCTTATGGAATCCTTACTATATTCCAATGAGGTTTTGAGTAGATTTTAACTTCATTTAATCTCCAATGACCATCAAGTGGAAGGAGAAGAAAGTGTTAATTCAAGTTTATTCCCATGGCTTGAACTAATCCTTCTCTTAGGTTTTAAGAAGTCTTTCATACTTTATCTAGAACCTATGAGCATGTATGTCTCTAACTCCAATGACCATCAAATGGTAGGAGTGATAAGTTGAATTCAAACTTGGGTCCATAGGTTTGAGTTCTTTATTTGAGGATTTTGTGAAGTTCATTTCAATACTTCATCAAGATCCACTAGTATAGTATGCCTTATAGTCTCCAATGACCATCAAGTGGAAGGAGAAGAAAGTGTTAATTCAAGTTTATTCCCATGGCTTGAACTAATCCTTCTCTTAGGTTTTAAGAAGTCTTTCATACTTCATCTAGAACCTATGAGTATGTATGTCTCTAACTCCAATGACCATCAAATGGTAGGAGTGATAAGTTGAATTCAAACTTGGATCCATAGGTTTGAATTCTTTATTTGAGGATTTTGTGAAGTTCATTTCAATACTTCATCAAGATCCACTAGTATAGTATGCCTTATAATCTTCAATGACCATCAAATGGTAGAAGAAGTAGTTTGGTTTGAGCCCCAACTTCATGTTCTAATAGTTGAGGCCAATCAATAAACTTGAACTAGCAAAATGAAACAGTGGGTTCATAAACTGTTTTTGATCAAGGATTTTTAGTTTGAAATCCGACCGTTGGAATCGAATGAAACCAACGGGAAAATGTTCATAACACATTGTTTTACCACTGTGATTTTTGTTTTATCAAGATCTTGTGATTAGAAGGGTTCGATCATGGTTTTTGTGAGCTAATCATAATCTGTCCAGAGTTCTAGAATACTTTCAGAATAATAAGTCCGTTTTGAAATTAATAAATCAGAACCTTAATTAAGTTTTTGGGGTCTCAAATAATTTTTTATAAGTACTTTAGTGTGTTAGGAAGGTACCCTAAAAAGATCTAAGTGTTTCTCATTTTTTTACTATTTTTAGAAAATCATACAAGATCTCTGGACAGAGAGTTGCAGAATCCTGAGTGAGGTCTAGTATTTTCATTATTCCCGGAGATCTAACCGTTGAAACCTCGATTTGCTTTTTGGGTTAGAAACTAGACTCACAGAGGCATAACATATCCAAAAATCAGTAAGATCCAACCGTTGAAAGTATTTTATTTCCATTTTTGAACGTCGGGTCTGCTCTCTGTAAATCACAAAAAACTGCTACTGTTTTTGTCTAATCTTATTTATTTCAACTCAAATGGTCTCTTAATGTCTTGGGACTCAAACCATGTTTTGAATAATGATAATTTAGATTAAACCCAGAGGCTTAAGGATCCAAATTAGTGAATAAATTCATGTCTCATCCTTGTTCATAATCATTCATTCATTCATGTACATTGATGCTTATAGTTAGAACTAGTTCTTGGATGAAGTTGGACTTAGTTGAATTTAATTGAACATGACCTATGATTAATTACCTTTTGATATTATATCTTGTCTAAGGCATGTGTACTAACCTTTGTTTTGTAGCGCTTTGAGGTACAATTTCTCAACCCTTCTCTAGTTTAATCTATTTTATTGATTTTAATTGATTTTTCGACCCCATGTGCGACACCTTAGCTTAGGTTTTGCCTTATGTGTATATATATGTGTTAGAGACCTTTCTTAGGTTTATTTTTGCATGCATTGCACGTTTGATATTCGCGGCCGGATCCCGGGTATGTTTTCTAGTTCTCTATTGCATATCATGATGTTTGCTAGTTGAATTATGTGACTTATGAATGATATTTTACCGTTAGCAATTTTGCACCCTTTCAACATGCTTGTGTTATGTATACCTATATATGTATTAATTGAGGGCATGCTTAGATTAATAACTTGATTAAAAAGGATGTTGAGTAGAGGCCTATCGTGAGATAGGATGAAAGGGGGTGTTTTAGTCCGCCGGGCTCCTTCCCCTTTCATTCCATAATCCCCGGACCCAGTTTATCTTTGGTTTCGCAAAAGATCAGTTTGCTTTTAAAATGGTTTCTTAATTTTTCCTTTTAAAAATTAAGTGGCGACTCTTTGAAAATTGAAAATATTTGTTTTAAAAGTGGGTAAAATTTGAAAAACCTGCGATATCCACAGCTGCCTATTGTATTGCCCTTGATATTGGTTATTATTGTTGTAGGGATGTTGTTGTTGGTATTGATTTTGGGTCCCAGCATCATTTTTCCAATTAAAACCGGGGTGATTCAATTGATTGTTATTATTTTTAAAATTGTTATTATTGTTATAGGAATTCCCCGCCCCTCTGTATCCTTGCATGGCGTTCATCTCCATGGGGGCCTTGCTCTTGAAAGTACGGCACATTGGGATAGTATTGAGTGGTATGTCCTAACATATTGCATGTGCCACTTGGTTCTTCAGGCAAAACCTGCATAGAACCTTCTCCTTTCATCCCTAACTCTTCTACTTTCTTTGCTAGTTCTTCATATTTGGTCATTAGGCGATCTTCACTTGTTAACTGATATATACTTTTTTCCTCTACACTTGATATCCGAGCGCGTGAGACGTCCTCAGAGTTAGACCATTCATGAGCATATTCAGCTAAGCACTCGAAGTGGGCTTCTGTCTCTTTGGTGTTTTTTCGAAAAATGGGCCTGAGCTCATGGTTTCAACTAGTTTATTTGTTTCACCATTAAGTCCTTCATAAAAAAAACTAATAGTTCACCATTTCTCATACTCGTGATGTAGGCATGAGAGAAGCAAATCTTTGAAATGCTCCCAAGTTTGAGTGAAGGTTTCATTGCTCTTTTGTTTGTAGGAATTAATTTGACGTCTTAGTTCAGCGGTCATGCGAGGTGAAAAGAATTTCTTTCAAAAAGCAGTGTTCATCGCATGCCAAGTGAAGATCGAATTTGGTTTGAGGGTGAGTAGCCACGCTTTTGCTTTGTCCTTC
Organism: Hydrangea macrophylla; assembly: GCA_033977485.1. NCBI lineage: Eukaryota > Viridiplantae > Streptophyta > Magnoliopsida > Cornales > Hydrangeaceae > Hydrangea > Hydrangea macrophylla. Next base: position 29,676,735 of record CM066992.1, read on the forward strand.
AAAGTGAAAAGAAATAGCATTAGGTCTGTCACAACTATAGGACAATTCTGTGAGAATGGTTTACAAACATCCTCAAAATCCTTGACATGTAAATATGCCTTCTCGCTTTCCATTCCATGAAAGGTTCGAAGGAGTTGAAACATTCCGTTGTGAAATTGGAATTCGTTCGCATGGGGTGGAATGAGAATACAAGAAGGTGTAGGTGCATGGTTGGGTTACATAAGGTCGCACAACGGATGTAACGACTCGTCAATAGGCACAACCACGTTCTTACCATTTTCACTTTGATTATCAGCCATTGAATCTGTAGGTGTAGCTACAAGATTAATAGAACTAGAAGAATCAGATGAGTAGAATCGATTTTCGTAAATTCCTTCAATGGAATTATCGGACATGAAAGGGAAGAAATCCTAAAAGGTTTTAAACTTAAACAAAAAGAAAATGAAAATACAGAAAAAGGTAAAGATAGAATGAGGTAATCTAAGCATTAGCTTGTTGCCTTCCTCGGCAACAGTGCCAAAAACATAACACAAAAATTATTTTGTGTGCGCTTGTGTGCTATACCTAAGTGTAGGTAATCGTGCGAGTAGTATTCTGGTTAAGACCAGGTCGATCCCATAGGGAAGGATGTAAACTAATTACTTAGATTAAACTCTAAAACAAAATGAAAATTCAAAATTTAAGCAAGGTGTAGAACACGAAGTTCCACAAATTAACTACAACTAAAAAAAAGCGATTGAATTAACTACGAATTAATTAATTAACTAAAATGATATTTAAAATGGTGTTTCTTAATAAAAGGGGAACCTTGGGATCACACGAATCCACAGTGACCTAGCCATCTACCATGCAGTTACATTAAAGCTCAATGGAGCACATCTTCTACAGTATTCCGTATTTCTCTTAAAATAAAGAATCCATAGCCCTTTCATGACCGGGACTTTATCATCACAGTTAATTTGAAACACGTGAACATGGTTTAAATCAATTGTTAAGACTTGCACCTACAATGGTGTTAGCATTGAGGGTGGTTTGCAAAAGATATTGAAGGTACATGCTTTAAGACTTAAAGTTCAGAAACTATTTTGACAAACTGAGCATTTGGGGACAGTTTGATAACAAATCTCAAAAATCGAAAGTCTAGGAATACTGCATAGGATGTTCTCAAGAATCTGAGGTTTCGATCGATCGACGCGCTTTCGATCGATCGAACATCATCATCTCTCAATCGATCAAAATGGCTTCGATCGCTTGACTGTATCGCTGGTCCGATCGATCGAACCAACTTCGATCGATCGAACGCAGGTTTAAAGCAGCTACATGGCAGAAGCTTGAGATCACTATTTCATCGTGATCTTCCAACCCTAGGACTACCCAGACATGGTCTGGAGTGTCACAGATCTGGTTTTAACATAAAAGTTCGTTAAGGTTGTGTTTGGTTGTGATTTAAACATGAAAACTACAAAAAAAACCATGGTTTAATCACTACGAGCAAGAAAAACTATGATCTAATCAGATTATAACTATTGCAGCTACTAACAGGATGTAAATAAAACTAAAATAACAGAACCTGTAGCGAACAGAAATATTAATAAACTTCAATCTTCAACCCAATGCAATATCCAAGCATAAAACCTACGAAAATAAAAATAAAACCATCTCTCTCTCTATGTAGAACTGAAAAAAAAAAACCAATGTGCGCATCCTCAGGGACGTCTTACAAACTAATATATATAGAAAACCTAAGGCTAGGGTTACAAAAGAGTATCTCTACTGCGTGCACGTAAGTTCTAATAAAAGCCATGTTCGATTGATGGAACATCACTCGATCGATTGAACTTCTGGATTACTCGAGCGCTTGAACTATCTTTGATCGATCAAAACTTCGATTGCTTAACCCTTATTCAATTGCTCAAACTTCAGTTTTCATCTTTGACTTACCTTGCTTATATTCAAGCATTCCCTTTTATCGTGCTATTCATTTCTTCACACAGCAACACAGTAATTTGCATAAATAATAGCTAAAACAACACAACTTCACATAGATTAGTCATATTGTATAAAAGTTGGCTTTATAATACAAATCACAGATAAAATAGGGAGTTGTCGACTTAATCAGTGTATTTCTTTATTTTAGCACGGTTGTATTTTACAAATACCCCCGCTAGTCAGTAGTCATCTCCAAATCCCTCATGGTTATATCAAGTTCTTGGTTATTCTCGTACTGAGTGATGAAAGGCTTAACAACTTCCTCTCATATCTGAGTTTTGCTAGGTTCCAAAGTAAAATACCAAGACAAAGTTGCCCCAGTCAGGGTTTGCTGTAATAGCATAGCCATCATGGCAGGACTCAAACCACTTGGCTGAAAGGCCCTGATACACATCCTAACATGATTTTTGGGGCTGTCAGAACCATCAAACTTATCAATTCCAGTCATCTTAAAACTCATCGGTAGCTTTTCTTGAGCTTCCTCAAACAAACCCTCTAACTGTAGCAGGTAGGTATCAACCTCATTGGACTTGCATCAACTTTCTCTAGCTTTTCCACCTTCTCTTTCATCTCAATACGCTATTTCTCAGCTTTCTCAATCTTCTCTCTGTCGGCCCTAGGTACATTAGCTCTATGTGGTTCCGGATCGTCAAACCAATCATCTTCCATAAGCCAAGCAGTAGGTGGAGGAGGATCGGTTAGCGGTGGATCAATTACAGGCCTTTAGAGGGTCACTGTTTCCAGCATGGCCATCATTTGATCCATTCTCTATTTTAACTGTGCTATTTTTGTATCGTGATGTTCCTGATCCATTTCTCTTTCTGTCTCTGGCTCTCTTCTTACTAACCTTGCACTCGAATCCCTGACCCAAACTGTCCTGGTGTTCAATGCTATGTTTTCTACAGTTATATTTGTTTTTATAAATTTGTTTGATAGAATTGAAATGTTTATGAATGATTCAAATGTCACATAGATGGGATTCATGCATGTGTGTGTATGCCTATTCTATATGCCACAGAAAGAGAAACCACTAGTCCTAGCATATAAGACACATAGGCACATAAAATCCTCATATATTTCAAGTGCGTTAATTTCTCCTTTCATTGTGATCCTCATTACCCTTCAAGGATTGTGTATAGTTAAAAAAATTGAAATTCATTTGGAAAGCATTTCGTGGATGATGAGATCTTTTGAAAATAATTCTTGAGAATTCTTTTAAAAACGAGGATGTTTAAACATTCCTCAACAAAGATGATTGGATTGAATTTTGTTTTGAAATTCATTAAAAAGTACTTCTCCCAAAAATAATTCCCAAGACTTTTGATTTTTTCTTCGAAGATGATTAGGCAAAAATAAACCTTACCAAAGGTTGACTTGGAACTTTAATCCAAAAAAGTGTACTTCAAAGATTTTTGAAAGAGCTATTGAAATCTTTGGAATAAAGATGACAAAAATCTATTTTGCTTTCAAAGATGGATTCAAATTCCTTTGGTAAAAGGATCAAATGATCATATTATCATCATACTTTTCATGAATTCGGATGCATACAAGGTCAATGATGCTTAGCTAACAAGATATAAGTGTGGACCACGCATGGGTGGGGTTCTGGCGTTCCTCGATAGTGCCCCAGGATGGATCCAGGGAGCACACTACACAGAACTATAACTCCTCACGCGATCCTAGAGACAAAAAGTCGCCACCTAATTTTTATTAGAAATTAGGAAACCAAATTTGACTCGCCCAAAATTGAATAAGGTTACTCGCCCTTCATCACTAGAGACAAGGTTCGGGGGTCTTGGTACTAGAGGGGAAGGAGCCTGAGTAAGACTAAAGCCCCCCCTCCTCGTCCAACCGAACGGTAGGCATTAATTCAAATGTCCTTGTTCTTAATTCATAATAGGTGATGTTTCCTCAAACATACTAGGTAATATATACATGGCAAAAAGAACATCTAATGAAAATCATTTTAAGAGATTACATCAAATAGCAATCGGATACGCATGCAATATAAGAGAAAGGTATACTCACAGTGGCTAGTCCCACCCAGGACCGATGCAAATAAAGGAAACGTGTCATGATATGCAAGAAGTAATAAGAAGACTTACATTGGGTTGACTCAATCAGAGTCGCAAAAAGCAAAAGAAAGGAAACATGCAATGCAATAATGCAACAATCCTAGATAAGATGTCTCTAACATATAAGCACATAAGTGGAGACTATCCTAAAGAAATTGTGTCATTGAAAACAAAGTTTTAAACCTAGAAAAATTCTAAGAGAAATGGTAGAGATAGTACACGATACATGGGCACTAAGCCACATGTAGACGAGGCAAACCAACAAATCGAAGTCCAAATCCACGACATTCAATTCTCTGCACTAAGACACCAAGGACTACCCAAGCATTGTAAAAATACAAGTAAACAAATGACATGCATGATAATCAATAAAAAAATGTCATCAATGAAATTTCCAGATTCAGCAACCTCTAATGTATCATATCAAAAGTGATCTTAAACATGAGCTGGGTTAAAACCAGACTCTATTATTCTAGAAATTTGGTATCATTTGACAAAGGAATGCAAGACATAATAGAAGTTCATGAATCATGTTCATCAAGTTGATCTAAGCTTTTAATCTCTCATCCATTTATCCTAGATGATTTCTAAACCAAGTTTTATTCATCAATTGTTGTTGAGTGATCAAGGTATGACTATTTTATAGACATAATCATGATTGTAGTTAAACTTAAAAAATCCAGAATAGTTGTATCAACTTCAAACACTTACAAAACAATCTTAACTCGATCGTATGCTCACAATTTTACATCGATATATAGAAACATGAGTTAGGAATCATCCCCAAAAAGCATATCATCGATAACTATGGTCGATTTTCTGATATTCAAATACAAAGAGACTATGTTCAAATCTGTCAACCGATTTCTCAACAATTTCTAAAAATAGCATGTGGATGCTAATGGTTCTCAAAACTGATCGAATAAAAACTAATTCATCAAAGTTAACCCAAAAATTTTGAAATCCATCAAACTATGGGTTTTGATGTACCAAATCTTATGGACAAAACCAATCTACTTTGCTTAATTTTATCTAATCCATTTTAAAGTGTGAGAAAACCATCTTAGGTGTTGGTTTAAGCTTATCTAGAGAGATCAAACTCATAGATCAACTTGATTATCATGATTCTCAATCAATTTAGCCCTCAAGTTCTATGAAGAACTTTGGATCATGGATCAAAGAGACTTACAAATATCCTATTGGAGATGAAATTCAATAGAAATTCTAGGTAATAGGAATAATCAAGAGATAGGTATGAACATAGGAATCATCCTTCTCGTAGATCGTACTTCCAAACCATCATAGAATTCAAAGTAGATACATATATATATATAATCATGTATGCATGGACCTAAACTAGAATAGAAGAATGAAATCAAAATTGAAAATCAAAGTAAAAATCAATCTCTAATTATGAATTATCAACAAAATCAAGGAAGACTTAGATCTTGCTATGTGAGCATGTGAAGAACAAGAGAGGAAGAAGATGAGTTTTCTAACAAAGAAAATAATACTAAACTAGATCCAATCCTTATAAATATATATACAAAAGTAAGAATTAGAGATGAATTGTGGTGTTTACCTCTTGGAGGATTCTCAATTATATATCAAAGTTGATTTGAAGGATCTTCTTCTTCAAGGGTTCTTCAAGGTCTTCAAACACTCATCCATGGCGGAAGTTAAATAAAGCAATTGATATCAAGTTTATTCTCTGATTTTCTAATCTAATTATCTTGAGATTAGTGTTAGGGAAATTTCATTTTTAATTTACTATTCTCTCTAGAAATCTCTTGAATTCAAAGTATATTTGATTATATATTCAAGTATATTTGATTGTATCTTCAAAGTGTGCTTATGGATATTCTAAGATGATCTTAGTTCCCTTTTTTATGACATGCAAGGCATCTATTTATAGAGTTTTGAAAACTTAACTCTTAAGTTTCAGGGTTAAAATAGGGATTTTAGATATTAGAAAAGGGTTAAAATGGCCATTTCAGTGCCTAAACGCAGTTTCTGGGCAATTTCTTCACAGTGGGAAGCCTCCAGAAGGGTAAGGAACTCAAAAAGCTCAGTGAAGAACACCATTCATAGGTGGCAGCTTAGGGGGGATCCACCACCCCATATGTGGGACCCTCCACTTGCTTTTCTTGGTCCCCTAGTTGCCTTCATGCCCTGTTTCAAAAATTACGTGCACTATTTTTTCGTATTTTCGTAAAAATTCTTTTTTGTGTCCGAAATCGTCTATTTATGTATTGTTGAAAAGTTGTCGAGTTGAAATTCAGTATAAAAATATCTCAAGAGGATTTGAGAAGAGATTTGAAGTTCAATTGAAGTCCGAAAGTCCTCCAGAACTTTCATCGTCTTTTTGAAATCAAACGACTTCTTTTTCCAAATTGCTTTTCAATGTGCATCGATTTTGAGTTTTTCTTTGAATTTGAATCTCTGGATACCCAGAATACTATATTTAGAACACTTTATGTTCACATAACCTTGAGTGAATATGAATTCTGAGTGACGATTTTTACAAAACTAGAATTTTATGCATGAAAAAGGGCTTTTCTCAGCTTAAAGTCACTTTCTAAAGTTCGATCTTTCGATTGTGTGGAATTCAATACCTTCCATGGGGTACTTTTTATCATTGAATCCTCCAAGATGTTGTCCACCCTAAATCCTATCAGTGTGGTCAAAATTGGGTGTCTACAGTTTGCCCCTCTTTGGCAGAGCTTGTTGTGAACTACGTGAACTGCAAGTGAGTGCCAAAGCTAGAATCAAGAAAAAAATAAGAGGTTTTAGGAAAAAAAAATAAAGTCCGCAAAAATCAAGAAATTCAAAATCTGAGAAAATTAAGAAATTACGAATACAAAAATGCAATACAATGCTAGGTGGACGCTGCTAAATCGAAGCTACTGCTAGTCGTGCTCCGCTAGAGCTTCCTGCGTATCCTTTCTAGGAATCAGACCAAGGTGTAGTTCAAGCGCGTGAGGAGACAGAAAAATACACAATCAACAACACGAATGCGATGCTCCTATCCTAGTATGCTGATGCAATTATGAAAATGTGAATGTGAAAGTATTGGAGGAATTGTCCTCAAAGGCTCTAGACCCAAAATCTAATGCAAAGAATACGACGACTCTCTCTCACATATGGAAACTTTTGACACAATCTCTCCTATTTGATTCAGGTTTCTTAATGAAAAGGGTTCTAGATAATTCTAATTCTCAATAGGTCTTATGATAATTTCTCAAACTTGACTTAGTCCTAAACATGATATGATCTTAAACTTGACCTATCCATAAACTTACATCAATCTTATACTTCGACATGATCTTAAACTTGGCAAAATCTTAAACTCGATATGATCTTAAATTTGGTATAATCTTAACCTTGATATGATCTTAAACTTGATCTATGATCTTAAACTCGATCTAATCTTAAACTCGATTCTGTCTTAATGATCTTAAACTCTATCTAAAACTCGACATGATCTTAAACTCGATCTAAAACTCGACATGATCTTAAACTCGATCTAATCTTAAACTTGATTCTATTTTAAACTTGACCTGATCTTAAACTTGATCTCAAACTCGACATGATTTTAAAATCGATCTAAAACTTGACATGATCTTAAACTCGATCTAATCTTAAACTCGATTGTGTCTTAAACTTGACCTTATCTTAAACTTGATCTAAAACTCGACATGATCTTAAACTCGAGCTAAAACTTGACATGATCTTAAACTTGATCTAATCTTAAACTTGGACTATTTCTGATGATCCATTTTATTTGAACTTTAAATGGTTTCTAAGAGTCCTAACCACTTGGACAATCTCTGAAGTAACTTGTCTTCCATACCCAGATAATTTCTTACGAATCATTCTTTAACACCTGGACGATTGATGAAAGTCTTCTACTGGGGAGATTGCTAAAATTCTTAGATGATCATGACCAGTTCCAAAGCAAGTTCTGAGTAGAGGCAATGGCTCATATTCTAGAAGCTTTGCTGATCTGAAGTTGACGATGTTGCTTCGACCATTTCAAAAATCATTTGGTTCACACTGACCTTTCTCTAACATCTTGATCATGATTCGACGATTCTACTTTCTACCTTTTATTTAGTGTATTCAACATATCCTTTCTAGTTGTAGCTCTTGAGAGATTATAAACCAAAGATCCAAAACACTAGGACAACATGTCATCAACCCAAAATATACAGGAGTTCGTTGCAAATCATCATTTCTCGGCTATTTTCAAGCTGCGATGCCCTCGATTCGTCATGTTTGGGGACTTTCCTTTAAATTTGAATGGTTTTCTACCAAGATTCAAATTCCCAAAGGTCCTTTAGACCAATTCCAACAAGTTTCAAGCACTCTTATACATCAAGATTAGACCAATCTGGGGTCAAAACAAAGTTCCCAATATCACAATTCTGATCCATGATTGGTAGGTATGCAAAAGACCTAATGATTTTGACGTGCTTTATAAATCATCAATCAATTTTAGCAGATATTCATGCAAGGCACACTGATCTACTTCAACAACGGCTCAACTCAACATCCAAGGTCGATCCTCTGATTAACATTTTTCTATCATCCACTCGACATTTCATCTGGACTAGGATTAATCGACGCAATAACAGTGTTCGGAACTTTTGATTCTATCCACTTTTGGATGCTTTTAAAGTTATACAATTATAGATCACCTCGGACCCACACACTCGAGGTCACGACAGACTTAGACAATGATAGACTTAACCATGGCAGAGGTTGATAGACATTGACACAGGAAGACAACACTCTTGACAAGAGTTTGGAGGGGAAAAAAATTCAATTTGCCATGACATAATGTACACTTGTCATGTTTGACGTATCTCTTTGCTTTTCATGTGCAGTTCTAATCTTAGTGTGATAATACTCCGCTGACAAAGCAATGCTTTGAAAATACTCCATATGGTTCTCAATCAATACTTTGCTTTCTTTTAAAAGTTCTTCAAATTAGTGCCTTAGCTTATAAAATAAGAGACAATTTATTTCAAATGTTTGCAAAGATATACTTGACGACTCAGGATTCACTTATAATGTGGAAGGGGGTACAGGTGAACGATGCTTGCCCCTAGTCGACGGGGATAAGTGGAAGTTTGGTCAAACACAGTTTGCCCCTAGTGTGGCACTGATCTTAAGGCTCTTTGGAAAACTTGAAAGTTTGCCCCTAGTTTGCAAGGTTCAGGGACCGAGAGCCAGGGAAGCTCGCCTACTTATCTCCAAGTGGGAATCAAGTCCAAAGTAGTTCGGCCAAGTCTAGAAAGAAGGTATTTGAGATGTGGCTGAGTGTTTCAGGAACAGTGACCAAACCGAATAGGTTGCCTACGTATCCCTAAGTAGGAATCAGGTCAAGCATAGTTCCTCGAAGCCTGAAGGTTTTAAAGAGCAAGGATTCAAGAATTGGGGGGCTTTTCAAGCCATGTAATCAGACAGATTTTCTGAAGCGGGTTACTTGTGGAAGCGTTGAGAGGAACTAAACTACCTTTCCTTTTTCTTTTCTTTTTCTTCTTTCTTTTTCTTTGTCATTGACGGTTGATTCTTTTTACCTGCTCACTAGCCAACCAATTTTACATCACTCATCATCCATCATATATATTCATAGAGCAAGGCTAGCCCTTCAATCTTTGGGATAATTCATGTTCCCGATTTCTTGATCTTCTTCATTCTCCTTCCTCTTCTTCTCTTCTTTCTTTTGTTTTCTCTCTAAAGTTTTGACTGGCTAGGATTAGGTTCTTGAAAATAACACGCAAAAATGTTCTTTTTTTCATGCTCTAACTTTTTCCTAGGCGCCCTTTCGGGTTTTCATCCTACCGAGCTTCTTTTTTTCCTTTTTTTTTCTTTTTTATTTCTTTTTTTAATAGAAGTAGTTCATTTGAAATGTTTGGCTATCATTAAGAACAAAGTGTACATGTCTTGCAGTTTAGATAGGCTTGAATGGCTCATTTTTTGGGCTCAAGATTTTGAAATAGGGAGATCAGGGAATTAAGCTAGTCTTGAGTTACTATCAAGCACATTTTTTTCAAGATTTAAGCGAAAGAATCTCAAGATTCTTAAAGTAAGACTAATTAATTCTTAGCTTTCTTCGGTGTCAGCGCAAAATCAACTTTGATCTTTTCAGGATTCTTTTCAATGCAAAAATTTATCAGTAATGTATTTTTCACAATAATCAGAGAAATGGCATTTTTAGTTGAGTGATTCTTTCATTCATGATAAGGCACATTAGATCAAGAAAATCAAGATTTCATTCCATTACTTAAAAAGAGAAGGATTACAGTACTTGACATAGACTCAAACATAACTTGACGATAGACAGACTCGACAATAAAAGTAAACTTCACAGACACAAAATATTAAACAGATTGGACTCGATTCGACTTCATCTCAAGTGGAGCGTCACTATGATTTGCTTATTCCTCTTAAGCATCCATTCGATTTCAACAATCAGCTATTTCCAAACATCATCATTCAATCATTTTCTTGAGCTTGCCACTCTCCACCAAAGGCTCAAGCTCCTTGGTAAACCCTTCAGGCCCATACTCATTGTCTTTGAGGCACCAATCATCTTCCTTGGTAGATTGCATCTAGTTCATCTCCACAATATCAGGCAAAATTGTGTGGGACATTGGCTACCCCAAAGCTGAGATTTAAATTGTTGGGTCATAGTATGCAGATTCTATCTTGAGAGAATTGATATTCTATGGCGGCTGAGCCCTTTGATAATTTGAAAGTGGATTTCTATTACGATTTGGCTATATAGGAGAAGGGGTGATGATCCCCTTATCAATTAGATCTTGAATTTTATGTCTGAGCCTCCAACACTTATCAGTACCATGGCCATGTCCTTGATGGAAGTTGCAGTACATATCCATCCTAAAGTCTTGTGGAAGTAGGTCTTGAGTCGGCATCGGATCTAACTTCTTCAAGTATAATCTTTCCAACATTCTTTCCATTGCTGTGCTTAGAGACATTCCCAATTCAGAAAACTCCCTCTTTTCTCTTGACTGCCCCTGGTTCTGACTTCCTCTTGCTGCAGTAGTACTTCATCGTTTTTCTAAAAAGGTTAAGGAGATAATGCATTGACATCAGCGGACTGATGATAGACTAGCCTTCGATTGTTCGTGTTCTCTTTCTTGATTGTCCTATCCCTGATTGCATCTTCGACGAGTGTACCTATGTCAAACAGTTGTTTAAATGTCATGATAGACTAGAATCGGAGCTTTCAAGATACTCAGGCTGCAGGTTCTTGATGATCATTCAGACTTACTCTTTCTCAATAGGCTTGCTCGTCATCTGAGCAGCCTTAACCCCTCCAATGAGTAAGGAATCATGTGAAGGATTCCCTGCACTCATGCCTAGTGGTTTCTAGATCTCTTGTAGTAACATCGAATGACTGATTATATGAGTATTGAGCCATAAATGCTCTAGTTAGGGCTTTCCAATCTTTGGCCACAATTGATTCTAAGGTCAGATACCATGACAGTGTTGCCCTACTCAGAGTTCATTAAAATAGCAAGACAAAACAGTCAGACCCAATGCCCATGGGTTGTATGACTCCCACATAAAGCCTTAGATGGCTCTTTGGATTTCCAGTTCCGTTGAAGAATTTGATATGAGGCATTTTGAACTTATTAGGGAGTTTTGCTTTTGGAGCATCACATAGACCTTCTATATCGAACAGATATTCATCAACCCCTTTGCTCTTCCTGATCACACTCTCTCGGTTATCGATTTTACCCAACTTGTCCTGAGTTTCCTGATCTAGCTGAACCTTTGGTTGAACTGTCTCCCCAAAGTCTTCTCCCTTATGGTTCACTGGAGGCAGTGGTAGTGGTAGATTAGTCAGCTGCTCAATCATTCTCATCATAGTGGCAAGTTGTTCCCGATTCTGCTATCTGCTCTGATCCAACATAGTTGGCTTCCATATCAGCTTCGTATGCCATATCCTTAACCCTAGTTGACTTGGTTGTTCTTTTCTCAAACCTTGATCTGATCAAGCGAATGTTCGGAGCTCTAACCCAGGAGGGAGTACAACTATTTGGTCCTATCTTCTCTTCTCTGGTTTATTAGGGATTTTCAAATAATTAGGTATCTTTATTGCAAAAGAATTTTTCAAAGAATGATATTTACAATAGTTGATTTATAAAGATGGAAAATCAAAGATGGAAAATCATTTCCTTTTTCAAAAACGTTTTCTTAAAATCAGAGAAATCTTTTTCAAAATTCTGAGGAAAACAAATCTTTCCTTTTCAAAAGTATATTAGAGACGTCGTACTCATCAGTCGTATATACAATGCTCGTGTAGTGTATGCAATGCAAATGAAATGCAATCTAATCTAAATGTAATGCACCTTAATCTAGCTTAGACCTAGGATATCAGCACATAAACACATAAGATTCCTTGAGTATGCTAATCACCTTACTAATCCAATCATTATCCAAGGATTTTTACCTTTGAAATTCTTGATGTCTCTGATTTACAAAATTGAATTTTTCATGAAAATCTTGAAAGAGAGGGAGAGATTTGTAATTTTCAAAAGCACTTTTGAACCATCAATGCCCGAGGTGTGAAATCATGATTCTTGAAAATCAAGGTAGGAAATTTTGAAATTCTCTAAAGTCTAGGGAGAAGTTTTGGAAGGATTTTGTGAAAGTGAATCTCAAAGCAAATTTTCAAAAGGGATATTCCTGGAATTTTCCAAAAAACTTGGATTTTTCAAAGAAGTACTAGTATTTTTAAAATTTTTAAAAATCGTCCTCGAATAATGATTGGATTTTCGGATAAAGACCATACTACCCTAGAGGAATCTATCATACAAGGTTTGATGATGCCTTCGCATACACATCCTCATCTCCACATAATCCCTTATGGGAAAACGCAAGTAATTCATCACATTGTCCGAATCAAAGATGATAATCAAAATGCTAATTGAAGGGTTCTATAGAAACTATATGCAAAGGCTGGGTTTTAGTCTCATAAATGGTCCATTAGCAAGTCAAGGGCTCTATATACCACATGCGGTACAAGGCTAACGATGACTACATGCTACTAAAATCTCTCGACAAATGGAGGAAAGGGGGCCCTCCACCCTCAAGGCTATGGTCTTAAGTAGTCGTAGTGAAAGAACAAGGCAAGTGCAAATGCAGAGAGAAACAATACGATTATTGAATTAATAAGAAGAATATTTATTGGCGCGCGAGCGGGGTTCTGGCGTTCCTCGACAGTGCCCCATGACGGATCTAGGGAGCACACTTCAAGGAACTAGAAATCCTCACACAGTCCTAGAGACAAAGAGTCACCACCTAATTTTTATCAGGAATTAGGAAACCAAATTTGACTAGCCTAAAATTGAATAAGGTTACTCGCCCTTCATCACTAGAAACAAGTTTGGGGGGTCTTGGTAGGGGAGGGGAAGGAGCTCGAGCCCGACTAAAGCACCCCCTCCTCTCCCTACCAAACGGTAGGCCTTGATTCAAATATCCTTGTTCTTAATTCAGAATAGGTGTTGTTTCCTCAAATAAACTAGGTAATATATACATGGCAAAAAGAACATCTAATGAAAATCAATTCAACAGATTAAATCAAATAGCAATCGGATGCACATGCAATACAAGAGAGAGGTATACTCATAGCGGCTAGTCCCGCCCAGGACTGATGCAAATAAAGGAAACGTGTCATGATATCCAAGAAAGAACAAGAAGACTTACATTGGGTTGACTCAAGCGGAGTCGCAAAAAGCAAAAGAAAGGAAAAGTGCAATGCAATCATGCAACAATGCTAGATAAGATGTTTCTAGCATATAAGCACATAAGCGGAAACTATTCTAAAGGAATCGTATTGTTGAAAACAAAGTTGTAAACCTAGAAAAATTCTAAGAGAAAGGGTAGAGATAGTACACGATACATGGGCACTAAGCCACATGTAGACGAGGAAAACTGACAAATCAAATTTCGGATTCATGGCATTCAATTCTCTACACTAAGACACCAAGGAATACCCAAGCATTGCAAAAATACAAGCAAACAAATGATATGCATGATAATCAATAAAAAAATTGTCATCAATCAAATTTCCAGATTCAGAAACCTCTAATGAATTCGATCAAAAGTGATCTTAAACATGAGCTGGTTTAAAACCCTTTTACAGAAAGTTAGATACATGTCTTAGGGAATTTTTCTAAAAAATGGGACATCCTTAATATTTTTTAAGTTCAAGAAATAAGAGTTTTGGGAACATAGGATCAGGACTATCCACTGTTATTGTAAAAATCATAATTAATTCTGCAAAACTCCTATGAAGCTCTATTTGGTGTCAAAAGAAAGATTTTTCATTTTATTTTATGACAAAAATAATCTAATGGACATTTCATGAACATAAGGTTTCTAAACAATTGTTTTAACCAGACTCTATAATTCTAAAAATTGGTATCATTTGACAAAGGAATGCAAGACATAATAGAAGTTCATGAATCATGTTTATCAAGTTGATCTAAGCTTTTAATCTCTTATTCATTTATCCTAGATGATTTCTAATCCAAGTTTTATTCATCCATTATTGTTGAGTGATCAAGGTATGACCATTTTGTATGCATAATCATGATTGTAGTTAAACTTAGAAAATTCTAGAATAGTTTTATAAACTTCAAACACTTAGAAAATGATCTTAACTCTATCGTATTCTCACGATTTTACATCGGTATATAGATACAAGAGTTAGGAATCATCTCCAAAAAGCGGATCATCGATAACTATTGTAGATTTTTTGATATTCAAATACAAAGAGACTATGTTCAAATATGTCAACCGATCTCTCAACAATTTCTAAAAATAGCACATGGATCCTAACGGTTCTCAAAACGGATCAAATGAAAGTTAATTCATCAAATTTTACCAGAAAATTTGAAATCCATCAAACTATGGGTTTTGATGGACCAAATCTTATGGACAAAACCAATCTACTTTTCTGAATTTTATCTAATCCATTTTAAAGTGTGAGAAAAACATCTTAGGTATTGGTTTAAGCTTATTTAGAGAAATAAACTCATAGATCAACTTGATTATCATGATTCCCAATCAATTTAGCCCTCAAGTGCTATGAAGAACTATAGATCATAGATCAAAGGGACATACAAATATCCTATTGGAGATAAAATTGAATAGGAATTCTAGGTGATAGGAATAATCAAGAGATAGGTATGAACATAGGAATCATCCTTCTCATAGATCATACTTCAAACCATCATAGAATTCAAAGTAGATACATATATATAATCATGTATGCATGGACCTAAACTAGAATAAAATCAAAATTGAAAATCAAAGTAAAAATAAATCACGGAAGACTTGGATCTTTCTATGTGAGTGTGTGAAGAAGAAGAGAGGAAGAAGATGAGTGTTTTAACAAAGAAAATAATACTAAACTAGATCTAATCCTTATAAATCTATATAAAAAAAGTAAGAATTAGAGATGAATTATGATGTTTACCTCTTGGAGGATTCTCAATTATATATCAAAGTTGATTTAAAGGATCTTCTTCTTCAAGTGTTCTTCAAAGCCTTCAAACACTCATCCATGGTGGAAGTTAAGGGAAGCAATTGATGTCAAGTTTATTCTCTGATTTTCTAATCTAATTATCTTGAGATTAGTTTTAGGGGAATTCCATTCATAATTCACTATTCTCTCTATAGAAATCTCTTGAATTCAAAGTATATTTGATTGTATCT
The DNA here is from genome assembly GCA_033977485.1 of Hydrangea macrophylla. Classification (NCBI taxonomy): domain Eukaryota; kingdom Viridiplantae; phylum Streptophyta; class Magnoliopsida; order Cornales; family Hydrangeaceae; genus Hydrangea; species Hydrangea macrophylla. The sequence continues at coordinate 29,692,559 of CM066992.1, forward strand.
TCAAGTATATTTGATTGTATCTTCAAAGTGTGCTTAAGGATATTCCAAGATGATCTTAGCTCCCTTTTTTATGACATATAAGGCATCTATTTATAGAGTTTTGAAAACTTAACTCTTAAGTTTCAGGATTAAAACAGGGATTTTAGAGATCAGAAAAGGGTTAAAATGGCCATTTTAGTGCCTAAACGCAGTTTCTAGGTAATATCCTCACAGTGGGAAGCCGCTGGAAGGGTCTGGAACACAAAAAGCTCGGTAAAGAACATCATTCATAGGTTGCGGCTTTAGGGGGACCTATCGCCCCATATATGGAACCCACTACTTGCTTTTCTTGGTCCCTTGGTTGTCTTTATGCTCTATTTCAAAAATTACGTGCGCTGCTTTTCCAGATTTTTGTAAAAATGCTTTTTTTCATCTATTTATGTACCGTTGGAAAGTTTTCAAGTTGAATATCAGTATAAAAATATTTCAAGAGGATTTGAGATGAGAATTAAAGTTCAATTGAAGTCTGGAAGTCCTCTGGAACTTTCGTCGTCCTTTTGAAATCAAACAACTTCTTTTTCAAAATTGCTTTTCAATGTGCACCGATTTTGAGTTTTCTTTGAAATGAATCTCTGGATACCAAGAATACTGCATTTGGAACACTTTATGTTCATAAAACCCTAAGTGAATGTGAATTTTGAGAGACTTTTGACAAAACCAAGATTTTATGCATGAAAAAGGGCTTTTCTGAGCTTGAAGTCATTTTCTGAAGTTTGATCTTTTGATTATGTGGAATCCAGTACCTTCCATGGGGTACTTTTCATCATTGAATCCTCCAAGACATTGTCTACCCTAAATTCTATCAGTGTGGTCAAAATTGGGTGTCTACAATAAGAAGTGTTACCTTAAAATCAGGATTCGGCATTTTTCCAAATGTTGTGAGACATGAGAAAGAATTGCTAAAGGTGATTAAAGGGTTATACCTTCTACATCAAGCAAGCATCATAATCCCTTCCGGGCAAACAAAACTCCCTAGCACATAATCCTTATCAAGAATTAATTTCCTAGATTGAAAGATTCTATGGAAGCTACCATGCAAAGGCTGGGTTTTGGTCAAATAAGGGACTCTTGACACACATCCGATAGGATGCATATACCAACAAATGGTACGAGATCAAGAGTGATCACATGGCTCCATGTTAACTTTACCGGCCAGGTTGCCCCTAGCCTCCAAGGCCATAATTTCATGCAATCGTCTGGCAAGACATGCAAGTGCAATGGATATACACAAATTAATTAATTTGATTAAAAGGATACTTTCAATTCTAATCCTCGAGTGAACCCAAAATCAGAAATTCTAGTCTGAGAAATCAGAGATTTTCGGTTCAATCCCCTGTAGAGTCACCAGATTGTGGATACTCATATCCTAACCACATTTTTTTTAACTTTTTTCAAATTCAAATACGAGTCACCACTTAATTTTTAAAGGAAATTAAGAAACCATTTAAAAAGCAAACTGATCTTATGAAAACTAGAGATTTCTAGGTCCGGGGATTATGGAATGAGAGGGGAAGGAGCCCGGCGGACTAAAACAACCCCTCTCATCCTATCTTGTGATAGGCCTCTACTCAATATCCTTTTTAATCAAATTAATAATCCAAGCATGCCCTCAACTAATACATAGATATAAATGTACATTACCAAAGCATGTTGAAAAGTGTGCAAGATTGCTAACGATAAAAGGCATACAAAACTAAGTAGATTCAAATAGCAAGCAAAATGATATGCAATAAGAAATAGGAAAACTTATCCGGATTCCAGCTGCAATATAGAAACATGCAATGCATACATAAAATAGAAAGCCTAAGAAAAGGTCTCTAACACATATACACATATAAGGCAAGACCTTGTCTAAGGTGTCACGCATGGAATTGAAAATTAGCAAAATCAAGAAATGAAATAAACTAGTAAAAAGTCATGAAATCACACCTCGATAGCACTATAAAACAAAGGTTAGTCCATGTGAGATTCACTAGCAGCTGAGTTGCCGTAATAACAATTGTGATGCCTATGTGAGATTCATTAGTTAGTTCATGAAGTTTGAATGAGGCAATGCGGTTTTGTTGTTCTTTATTTCAAGATATTAGAGTTGTATTACAAAATTTGAAGATCAAACATCCTCTATATATATGATTAGTGAGCTACAGAAATCAGAATTGTAATGCGTGTATGTGATTAGTGAGCTATACAAGATCTGAATTATAAGAACACATTACAAAATAGACTAGTAGTGTTTATAAATTGGAACATTTATCGACAACGAACTCAACTAAACGATTTCGTACGGGGTCATGAATTAGAGTTATCGTAACTTAGCTTCGAAATTTGGCTTAGAATTTTAATGTTATCGAGACGTCAGAATGAACATTGTATAAGAATTTTGTTAAAGTTTAATTTCTGCTATGATTTCAATTGAACACACCCACAACTTCGAAAACTAATAGCCATGTGTGCTACTTAAAATCGTAGTTGAGATTGTAGATTCCCAACTATTATTAGGGCTTATGGAATATGAAAATGGAAAAATTCAAGTGTGTGTATGTACGTAATCATGTCTCTGTCTATACATATATACCTAAGCATATCTACGAAACCCCAATTCACTAATCATACCCTAAAACTTGATCTACCACATAAGTACTGAAATCAGTGTGTATTGTATACATCGATGTATTTATAAGCCACCGTATATATATATGTAGATATGGATATCCCCAAGTTGCAAAACCCAAGATAGTGTGTTCAGGGGTTGGGTTTGGGGATGTCCATCCATGTGTGAATCTCTGCGTGGCTGTGTATATATATGTCTACAGCCATATATATATAGATATATATACCTGTGGAAAGAAAAGGAGAAGAGAAAAATTTGTGCTGCGATTTGTGGCGGCGGCAGTGAGTATATGTAGCAGCGTTAGTTGGCGGTGGGCTGACGGTGGTCAGCGGTGAAGTGGTGGTGGTGGTTAGTGGCGGTGATGGGTGGTTGTTTGAAGGTGGAGAGGAAGGAAGATGAGAGTGAGAGAGAGAGAAAATCGCAAAGACGAGAGAGAGAGAAGACCAAGAGGAGAAAAGAAAATCTAAGAAAAATTTAGGGCTTGTCCCTATTTATAGATGGATGGAGACCTCGCACGAGCAGACCGTGCGAGCGAGCAGACCATGCGCGAGTCCCTCCGAGAGGTTAAACTGTGACTTGTTTTAGAGTTCAAGAAAAATATTTCCCAAGTCTGAAAATCACGCCAGCGGGAACTCCTCGTTTGCGTGATTCCAGACGCGAGTTAATACTAAGGGATGATATAAGAAGTTTCAAAAAATTTTGTCTAAGGGGCAAACTCGCACAAGCGGGCCGCGCGCTATAGGCCGATTTTGCTCTTTTTTCACTAGCTTTGATGTATAGGGGTATAAATAGTCAAACTTTCTTCTGTTAGGTCTTCGAAAATTCAGACATTGGCCCTAAAACTACTAAAAAGCGTACAAAACTTAAAGAAAAATTCTACAAATGCTTGGGTTGCCTCCCAAGAAGTGCTAAGTTTTACATCGTTAGCTCGACCGATGTAAGCACTCAGTTAAAATAGATCGAATCTACCAGATCTATGCATTCAATTTCTCTTTCATCTGTCTCTTCAGACCGAGCCAGCTTAAGCCGTTGGTCGTTTACCTTAAAAGGTGTTCCACCGTTTGTATCTTGTATTTTAATTGCTCTGTGTGGGAACACCTGCGTTATTATGAATGGACCGTCCCATCGGGAACGTAGCTTACCCGGGAATAATCTTAATTTTTAATTAAATAACTATAAGTGTTGTCCAACTTCAAAATTTTTTCATATGATCATTTTATTATGGAAAGCTTTCGATCGTTCTTTATCGATTCTAGCATTCTCATTGGCCTCTTTTCTTAATTCCTCCAATTCTTGTATTTAAAGTTTATGGTGGCACCCTGCGCTCTTATATCATGGTAAAGTGATTTTATGGCCCAGTAGGATCTATGTTCAAGTTCCACCGGTAGGTGGCATGCTTTTCCAAAGACTAGTCGGTAAGGAGACATTCCAATAGAAGTTTTATAAGCTGTTCGGTATGCCCAAAGTGCATCGCTCAGTCGTTGCAACCAATCTTTGCGATCTGGATGAACCGTTTTCTCTAGTATACTTTTTACTTCTCTATTTGAAACTTCAACTTGGCCTTGTTTGAGGATGGTACGCGGTTGCTACCTTATATGAGTGACGGAATATTTTCGAACGAGGGCTTCAAAATGACGATTACAGAAATGTTTTCCCCCGTCGCTTATAATTGCTCGTTGTGTGCCGAATCGACAAAATATATTATCTTTAATAAAAGAAACCACAACTTTATGGTCATTGGTTCTCATCGCCACTGCCTCCACCCACTTAGAAACACAGTCGACCGTGACTAGAATCTATTCAAAACCATAGGACGACGGGAACGGACCCACAAAGTCGATGCCCCATACGTCAAATATTTCAATTATAAGAATCGGGGTAAGAGGCATCGCATTGTGACAGGAAATATTACCTGTTTGTTGACAACGTACACATTTTAAACAGAATTTATGTGCATCCTTAAACAGGGTTGGCAAGTATAACCCACTTTGGAGGACTTTAGCAGCCGTACGATGGCTACCAAAGTGTCCTCCATATTCTAAAGAGTGACAAAAGCTTAGAATTGAATTGAACTTACTCTCCAGAACACAACGTCATATGATTTGATTAGAACAGTGCTTAAATAGAAGTGGGTCATCCCAATAATAGTGTTTAATTTGTGAAACAAAACGATCTTTATCTGGGCTTGACCAAAAAAGAGGGGTATATCCTGTAGCTAAAAAGTTGACAATCTCGCTGAACCATGGATGTTTTATAGAGGCTAGAAAAAATAATTGTTCGTCCGGAAACAAATCTTGGAGAGGTGTAATATCTTTAAACTCGACAACGATTCGTGGTAGGTGATCGGCGACAACGTTCTCACAACCCTTTTTATCTCTTATCTCGTAATCCAACTCCTGAAGGAGTAAGATCCAACGAATTAGACGAGGTTTTGTTTCTTTCTTATTCAATAAATGATGCAATGTGGCATGATCAGTATAAACTATAACCTTTGGCCCTAATAAATATGACCAGAATTTGTCAAGGGTAAACACGACCGTGAGTAATTCTTTTTTAGTAGTCGTATAGTTCAATTGCGCATCATTAAGAGTTTTACTCGCATAATATATCACATGAGGCACTTTATTTACTTTCTGACCTAAGACGGCTCCAACGGTATAATCGGAAGCGACACACAACAATTCAAACCGAAGTGACCAATCAGGGGATTGGATCATTGGAGCCGTGGAAAGTAGGGATCTTAACCTTTTAAATGCCTTCAAACATTCATTATCAAAGACAAAAGGGACATCCTTGGCAATCAGATTGCACAATGGTCTTGAGAACTTACTAAAATCTCTGACAAAGCTATAGTAAAATTTAGTATGACCGAGAAAGGAAAAGATTTGACGAATGGAAGACAGCGGTGGAAGTTTGTCAATTAATACAATTTTTGCTTTGTCGACCTCTATACCACGTTTCTAAACAACATGACCTAGCCCTATTCGTTCTTGAACCATAAAATGGTTCTTCTCCTAACTTAAAACCAATTCGCTACCATACAATGGGCGAGGAATTTCGTAAGGTTTTGAAGACACTCTTCAAACTTAGGACAAAAAATCGAGAAATCATCCATGAAAACTTCTAAAAAATTTTCAACCATGTCTGAGAAGATTGTCATCATACACCGTTGAAAGGTGGTCGGTGCATTGCACAAACCAAACGACATCCGGCAATAAGAAAAGGTGCCAAAGGGACATGTAAATGTAGTTTTCTCTTGGTCGTCAGGATAGACAGGTACTTGGTTATAACTAGAGTACCCATCTAAAAGATAATAAAAGCTTTGACCTGATAGACGTTCCAATATTTGATCGATGAATGGAAGAGGCAAATGATCCTTACGAGTCATTGCATTTAGTTTGTGATAGTTAATGCATACCCACCAACCGGTAGTTTGACGGGTGGGTATGAGGACTCCTTTCTCGTTTGGCACAACTGTGATGCCCGATTTCTTTGGGATAACCTACGTGGGGCTGACCTAATTACTATCGGAGATCGGGTAGATAATACCTGCATCTAAGAGTTTTATGACCTCTTTCATGACCACTTCCTTTATATTAGGATTATGACGTTGTTGCATTTCTCTAGATGGCTTCGTGTTTTCTTCTAAGTTAACTCGATGTATGCAAACAAATGGGTCAATTCCTTTTAAATCCTCTATCATCCACCCTATCGCTTTCTGATGATTTCCTAGGACCTTTAATAGTTGTACTTCTTAACTTTTAGTTAATTTGAAGCAATTATAACCGGGAGTGTCGTATTAGGTCCTAGAAACGCATATTTCAAAGAGTTCGGTAAGGGTTTAAGTTCAAGTGTCGGGGGACACTCAATGGATGGTAGTGCAGGTTCATGCATGAGAGGTGGTAGGGCCTCTATCTTAGGCATTCATGGAAGGACACTAGTTATGTTCACTGATTTCAACAATTATTTAATTCTTCAATATTCGTATCTATGTTGAAATCATTAAAATTGAAATGAGATAAACACGCTTCCAAGGCTTCTTTAGTTAATATAAAAGGCGCTGCCTCTTCTACTAATTCGTCAATTAAATCAATTGCATAACAGTCTGCCTCCTTGTCATCTTTATAAGGTTGATTCGAATCATTCGATGCATTAAATACGTTAAGACAAACGGTCATATTTCCAAACATTATATCCATTACTCTAGTCCTACAGTTGATAATCGAATTAGATGTAGCCAATAAAGGATGTCTAGAATAACTGGGACGTGTTTACTAGCATCAAGAACTGGATCAGTGTCTAGCATAATGAAATCGACCGGATAGTAGCATCTATCCACCTTTACGAACACATCCTCTATCACCCAACGTGGTACTTTAATTGAACGATCCGCTATCTGTAAGGTAGCAGTGGTTGGTTTTAACTCTCCTAAGCCCAAATGTTCGTATACCAAATAAGGTAATAGATTCACACTTGCTCCAAGGCCAAAAAGGGCCCAGTGAATATATTTGTCACCTATATGACACGTGATTGTAGGTGTACCTGGGTCCTTGTATTTGAGTGTGTTGTGTTAAAACATAGAGCTAACCTTCTCTATTAAAAAGTCTTTTTTAGATAAATGATTTCTAGATTTCTTCTTTCGAGTACATAAGTCTTTTAGAAATTTAGCATATGGAGGTATTTGCTTAATAGCATCATAGCATCGAGCAGTGGGATATTTATTTTAACCTCTTTAAATGTCTCTAGGATATCTTCTGATCATGTACCCTTGTTCTAAAAGTGAGATGGGACATCCACATTTGGAGGAAACGACATCCTAGGCACATAATTTGATGGATTTGTCGCTTTACACGTATGAGGTACCGAAGGAGTAGATTCCTTCGTGACTGTATTGTCCTTTCCCTCTTTTTCTTTACTAGTTTCTTTTCCCTTATCTTTTCGAGGCTCGGGAGGAGGTACAACCTCTTTCAGCTGATCAGTTATTCTAGTCGACACTGCATTTACTTGGTCACTCGCCGTACCCACCTCATACTGCCCTTTCGGGTTTTGAACCGGTTGACTTGGTAACTTCCCTTCATTATACTAATTTAATGTATTAGCTAGTTGTCCCATTTAGGATTCTAGCTTAGTGATAGATTGCATATGGTAGTTAACGAGTTGAGACTGCAATTATGATTGGGCCTCTAAGTTTTTCAAAGATGCCAACACACTCTCTTCAAAAGATTTATCCCTATGAGGATTAGCATGGAAGGGAGGTTGTTGGTATTGATTAAGTTGAGGCCTATACGCATTCGAAAAGTTTATCGTCTCTGGTTTTGAATACGGCCCTTCACTATTAGATTTCCATGAGAGGTTTTGGTGAGGCCTTCATGTCGTGTCCGGTTTATAATCGACGGGGTTATAACTAGGTCTTTGGAACTGTTGAACAAAATTAATATGTTGTTCCACAAATTCCAAAAACTGTGAAGCAGATGGACATGCCATTGTAGAATGAGATGGATCAGAGCATAACTAACATATTTTGGCAGGAGTAGGTGGACCCTGCATGTGGTACATCATCATGAGTTAGTCCATTTTCCTATTTAATTCTTGAATTTCAAATTAATGGCCTGACTCAACTTTAGCCTCTCTTTTTGGTTGTGGTGGAAGATAGCCCTCGGGGCATACGAACACAACTTGGTGCATAGAGTTTTCACTTAAGGTTTCGAATATCTTCCAAGCCTTGTCGGCACTCTTGTAGAGGAACGTCACCGCACAAACAGCATCAACTATGTTTCAAACAGCGGGCACAAGCCCTTCATAGAAAACCTGTACTAATTACCATTTTAGAATCTGATGATGAGGGCAAGAGTGTAGAAGTTCCTTAAATTGTTCCCATGTGTCATAAAGTGTCTCACCATCTTGCATCGTGAAATTTGTTATAGATTTTCTAATTTGATTTGTGCGAGTGATGGGAAAAAACTTTTGTAGGAACGTCGCATGCAACCCATCCCATGTTCTTATAGAGTTTGGCTCCAAAGATTGGAGCCAATACTTGGCTTTATCTTTAAGGGAAAATGAGAAAAGACGCAATCTTAGCTGATCATCTATTAAGTTTTGAATCTTTAATGTAGCACAGATATCCTGGAATTCACCCAAATGATGATAGGGGTCTTCCTTAGCGCGATAGTTGATGACTTGATCTCAAAGTGAGATGCAGTCACTTCTGGTAATTCTATGCACGACGGTGGCGTATAAGCAGTGGGGTAAAATAATCTTTTAGAGGTAGAGGCAGAGGTATGTTAGGATTGCCTCTGTTATTTGGACTATTACGATTATTCCCGTTATTTTCAATATCAGCCATTGGAATAGGTTCGATTTTAATGGTTCTAATTTTTCTTAGACATTTAAGAGTACTTCATATTTCAAACTCAAACAAAGATGACAGTTCAGGTTTGAATTCGTCATCAAGCATCAACCAAGCTCTAGAAGCCTAGGTTGAAGACCTAAGGACTCTAAGGGTACGTTCAAGTTCAAGATTAAGCGGATGTAACTTAGGTTTATTCGAATGGGTACCAAACATAAACTAAAGAAACTGACACTAAAATAAGGACTGACTCAACCAAATAAGAAAATAAACTATGCAATTAACCAAGCACGCAAGCACACAGTACTACAATGATGCATGTAGTTATACTGTTATGCAGTGATTCGCATCAAAGCCCGGTGCCCCGGGTTTCGTAGCTAATTCAGTGCTCACTCCACACCTAACCTAATCCAAGTAATTGCATCTCAGTGCCCTGACTTACAGTGGTTTGACATGAAATTAAAAACAACGAGTTTACTTGATATTTTGAAACTAATTGCAATTTTAGTTTTTAGGTTCGCGTAAGCTCTGTTGACGTGCACCACTGCTCCACTCGAACTTGCTAGAATTTGATGACTTTCAAGCGGCAAAACACGGATAATTTTGGCGACTCAAAATTAAGATAATTTTGGCGACTCGAAATTGCTAGAAATAAAGAAAATAGAATCTAATCTAATATTTACTAACTTTCTAAATTAAGATTCTAAACATTAATGGCAAAAATTGTCAATCCCTATCAACGGTGCCACAAAGATATAGAGTATGCTTTACTTTTAAGGATTTGTAGTGCAAAAGTATAGAGTATGCTTTACTTTTTAAGGATTTGTAGTGCAAAAGTAAAGGTCGAACCCACAAAGATTGCTAATTTTCATCCTTCAATTAAGAAAACCTAAATCTAGTTAGCTATTGAAAATAGAAGTTTGATTAATTGTTGATTTAATTCCTACTATTAACTATACTAGGAATTTAAACGATAGAATTCTGGAAGTATTATTCTAAAATTAAACTAAGTAGATGAATTCAAGATTTAAAGTTGTTTTGATATGAGTGAATGAGATCTAGGATTACAAATCCACCACTAACTATTCATCTGGGGGTCTAAACCTTCTACTTTAGGTTTTGTGATTGGATAGTCATGATCTATCGTAGCTACAAGCCCAATAGTATCAACAGGAGGATATCGCTAGTTCAATCTAAGCATAACTCATCTTCGGTTCACATGAATTATCTAACTATAATTAGGGTGTAGTATAACTCATCTTTTCTAAGTATAAACTATAAAAGATGTAAACATCGCAATCACATAAGCACTATTGCATGCAAATATTCCTATCAATCATAGAAATCAAGGAATATTGAGTTCAACAAGCATAAAGAAAAATCTAAGACAAGAATAAATCCAAAATACTCTTGATTATTATCATTAAAAACCAATTACATATAAATAATCCTCAAACATACAATTACTATCCAATGCATAAAATCCTAAAGTAATAAAGCGAAGAAATCCCCCTTTACATAGCTAAGGTTTCATTGAAACCCTAAAAGAGTTGTTTAGTTGCGCATAATTGAGGAAAACAATGAGATGAAGTTGATTGTAGCCATTAGAACCTTCAAACTAGATCTTCTTCTTCTCCTTACCTCCAATGGAAGTAAGTATTGATGTGTATAAGGATGTGTAACACCCCCATAGCTTTAGATTCATCTATATATAGTTATAGGAGGTTTAGGAGAGCTTTTGTAAACCTACTCCGACTGAAGGTGCTATATTTTCCTTTCTGGACGTAATTGGGCAATTTCATTTGCGCAGGGGTCTTCAGGACTCAAAAATATGCATTTTCACTATTTTGTACGGATCGCACGATCGCATTTTTGGGAGGTTGCACGAGCGGGCCGCGTGAGCGATATCTTGGATTGTCTCGCGAACAGGCCGCTCGCGCGAGGTGGCTTTTTCTTGTTCTTTCTTCTTGCTTTTTCTCCTTAAGCCTGGAACTCTTTCTTTCTTCTAAATCCTGACATAAAATGAAAAACAAGGTAAAAGTACACAAAAATAGGCTAAAAACTGCTAACAAATGTTAATTAAGGCGTGTAATTAGGACTTGTTCTCTCCCGATCATTTAGTTTTACCAACTCTGTATATCTGAATTCCAGGAATTATAGAGTGCAGACCAGACATTCAAAAATAGGAAAAACATGGTTTCCACGGTTTGATATCGATGATTGTTGGACAGAAGGTGCCTTTGTGAGTCTAGTTTCTAACCTAAAAAGAAAATCAAAAATCAAATGGTCCAATCTCTGGGAATTGGACCATGACCAGACTCTACTTAGAATTTATCAACTCTCTACCCATAGATTTTGTATGATTTTCTAAAAGTAGCGAACGAAACTGAATCACTTCAATCTTTTTAGGGGATCTTATTCACATGTTAAAATTCATGGAAAATTTTATTTGAAGTCAAAAATATTTGATTAAGGCTCTAATCTATTCAAATCAATATTGACTTACTGTTTTGAAAGTTTGGACAGAGAGTAACTAGTTCACAAATCCTAAGATCAAACCATGTTAATGATGAATTCTCAACAAAACATAAATTTCAGTGGTAAATCTTTGTGTTATGAAAACATTCCAATTGGTCTCATTCAATTCCAATGGATTGTGATTTAATTAAAAATCTTTGATCATAGTTGATTAATGAATTCACTACACTATAGTTGAATTGATATTCATAATTTGAATAAAACTTGATCTATAATTCAAGAGAGAATCTAGGTCAAGTATGATTGTGATCATCAAAATAGCAATAAAATACAAAAGAGATTGATGGATTTAGCTTTAGAGGATCTCCATCATAGATCTCATATTGAAGATCCAGCAAGAGAACCTCAAGGACTTACTCAATCAAATGAACTTTGAATGCTTGGATTCAACAATCAAATTATGAAAATAGCTAGATCTACATCTAATTCCCCTCCCAAACACATGATCCTTAAAGAGTATAAATTTATTTTATTCAATTCTCCTCCCAAGTTAATGGTCCTTGGAGATCAAGCAAAATTGATGATCAAAGAGGAGAAGAGTATGAACAAATGAAGAGAGAATTCAAACTAAATTGATGATTCAAAGAGGGTTTTCTCTTAAAAAGGCTTAATACAAAACTTAATCCATGATCTACTAGATCCAAATCAACAAATATATGAGAATTCAATCACAATTCAAGTGGTGTGTGATGAAATGAGGTGGGAAGAGACTTTTTGAAAATTGTGTAAAAGATCCTAAAATTTTATGAATTGTGATTGAATTTAGATTAAAACTAATGGGGGTTAGAAGTTTACATCCAATAATCCTTAGGTTTTTTCTCTTTCTTTGAAGAAGATCTTCAAAATCTTCAAGCCTTCTTCAGGCTCTTCAAACTCCTTCAATGGTTGCTTCTTCAATTATCTTCTTTCTCTCTCTAAAATCTCTCAATTATATCTCTAATCTATCTAAAATTCTTGTCCCTTATAATGGAGATGTATATCTTCTTATATAGACCAATCTTGAGAGGTTAATTCAGTAAAGTTGGGGTAAAAACCCATGTACCATGGCATCTTCTAGAGTTCAATACGTATTTTAAAAAAAAAATAGGCTGTTACAGGCAGCAGTAGTCGCTGACTTGTCTGCGACATACAGTGAGTGTCGGCACGACATTCAGTGAGTGCCGCCGGCTTCGCCGCGTGCCACCCTGCTTTCTGTTATTTATATAGATCATGATATATCCAAAATAATCTAGCCATGAAGACAGTGCCACGTCACCAAGAGGTGCCGGTTATTCCGGTAAGGGCGCCCACCGTGGCCAAGCATTCCCGAGGTGTTCATTCAGATCGCGCGGTTCATACCAAAAGGCCGGGCATGAAGGTCGCGGCTTCCCGCGATCCCGACCTGTCCAACAGTTTCCTAAACCAACTACACGTCTGCGAAAGAGAATGTGGCAGTTTCCTAAACCACTAAGGAAACTCTCCTAAAATCATGCAAATCTATTATGATTAGATTAGGCTTCCTAATCCTATTAACTTACCATGCAAGGGTGGACTCTTGCATCTATAAAAGAGCCCACCTACCCTATCCATAGGGACCCTGATCCAATCTGCAAATAATTCTCTAGCTTACAAGCATTCAACAGAGAACTCACCATCATACGCATATACCCGGCCGGTATTACTGGTAGTGCCGCCCATCTTTGTTGGCTCACCAGGCCCACCGGTGATCTGCTAGTGAGAGCGCACAGATGCAAGCGTAGACATAGGTCACCTCGTTAACGAGACCGAACCATATACAAATTGTTCTTGTCTCTTTCTCTCTCTAAACCCTTCTTACCAGTTTTAGGCATCATCAGTTTGGCGCTGTCTGTGGGAAATGACAAGCCTTCTCATTAACAAATTCTTGACTGATCAACATGCCGCAAAAGACGGGTAAGAGAGCCGCTAATCCGACCGGTCAGGAGAACCCGCAACCTGAGCAGCAGGCTGCCTCCAGGACCACCGAACAAATAACGGCAGCACTGGCACAACCCTTGGAGGGCCAGCGCCGAACACAAGAACAGATGGAGGCACTTTTGGCCCGACAGGAGAAGCGCCCTGCGTCGGAGAATCAGCCAGAGAAGAGCGCCCCTATTCAAAGGCCCGCTCGGGCATGAAGGCAACCCCGTTCTGCCCTGGTGTCCCCACCGGATTGGGAATGCCCCGGCGATAGAGAGTGCAACTAGGCAACTAGACGCTCAAAGAGACGAGCTCGGCCCAATCCTTGCCGGGTGGAGGACGCCAGAACTATTATCGACAGGCGGCGTGCGGCCAAAAGGAAGGAGTCCAAACAGAAAGCCCGGGAATCGGCCGAGGACCCTCTGGCCCTGAGCCAGGGGGACCTTAGGCACACGCTTTCTCTGACCAGGAGCCAGGCCCTATGCCCAAGTTTGACGCGCCTTGAGGAAGAGGCCTCGTCATCCGACCCAACCTACTGCTCGGATATAGAGAGGAGGACCGGGCGGGATGACGTAAAGGCCCAGGTCGAGGAACTGCAGCAGCAAATCGAGAGGTTGAACCGCAAGTCCGGTCATGACCTCACCAACACGGAGACTAAATCACCCTATACCACTCGGGTGACACGATTTCCTATTCCACGAAAGTTCAAACCCCTTCGTCTCAGCTCCTATGACGGCACAGGGAGTCCGGTGGACCATATCCGCACTTACAAGGCTTAGATGACACTGGTCACCACGGTGGACGAGCTGCTGTGCCTGGCCTTTCTCAGTACCCTCAAGGGGCCAGCCACACAGTGGTTCCATGCTTTAAAGCCCCGGACAGTCAATGATTTCAAAGCCCTCAGCAAGCTGTTCATCAGCCAGTTTATCGGGATGCTCGACCGGTCGCAACCGGACACTCAGCTGCTGACCGACAAGCAGCGCAAAGGGGAGTCCCTGAGGGAGTATATGGACCGTTTCAACCTATAAAGGCTCCAGATTCACAATCTTAATGAAACGGCCGCAATCATGGCCTTCTATTCCAGAGTTCAACACACTAAGGTCGCCACTTCGTTCCATCATGACCGACTGGCAACCCTGGTGGAGCTCTCGGAGAGGGTCAGAAAGTACGTTGATACCGAGGAGTTCCTGAAGGCGAAGCGCGCCGGCCAGGCAGGAGACGAATCCCCGAAGGCCAAGCGCAAGCGTAAAGGATTCGAGAAGGGCTCGGGAAAGAAGCCAAAGCAAGATCAGAAGGATGCCCGGGGTCAGTCCCCGTTCGCTTTCACACACCTTTCCCAGCCCATACATGAAGTAATGGCTGCCATAGAGGCGTAGAGGTTGCTTCAGCAGCCAGATAAACTCAGAGCCCCGCCCGGTAAGAGGAACCGGGACAAGTTTTGCTACTACCACAGGGATCACGGCCATGAAACGGAGGATTGTTTCAAATTAAAGATAGCAATAGAGAAGCTGATCGAGCAGGGACACCTCGCGGAGTTCGTCACAGTAGATAGACGACCCTGGCAGGACACCCGAGCTCCAGATCAGCCACCACCACTTGGCCACATCCACGTGATCTCTGGAGGAACGCCAGGCCGAGGTGATTCATAGTCGGCACAGAAGAGGCATGCTCGGGCATCCCGAGCGGATGTCTGGCAGGTCCAATACACCGGCTCCTCCCCAATCGATGCTCTAACATTCACATCCGACGACCTGTAGGGTGTCTGCTTACCCCATGATGACCCGCTAGTCATGACGCTTTCTATAGCCAACTATATGGTCAAGAGGGTCCTAGTGGACACAGGCAGCTTGTCCGACATTATGTTCACGTCGGCATTCAATCAGGTCGGGATCTCCAGGGATCGGCTCTGGCCGGTCGCTACACCCCTGGTTAGATTCAACGGCTCCAACACACAACCGCTCGGGACAATCGAGCTTCTAGCTCTCAAGGGGACCTACCCTCAGCAAGCCTCCGTGCTGACCAATTTCTTGATCGTAGAAGCCCCGTTGGCCTACAATGTCATCCTTGGCAGGCCGACCCTCAATAGGGCCAGAGCAGTCGTCTCCACCTATAGCTTAATAGTGAAGTTCCCAACTCCTCTGGGACCTGGATGCTTGCGTGGAGATCAGACCACTGCCCGGAGTTGCTATGTCAGCTCGTTACGCCGGGGGGCAATCACCCAAACATTAAACGTTCAAGAGATGGACCCCCAGGACCAGAGCAACGCGGTAGGTCCGATGGAAGAATTGGAAAGTATAGTACTAAACCCCGAGTACCCTAACTGCAAAGTCAGCATAGGCACCCTACTGGATCCCGGCCTGAAGGAAAAACTGACCCAGTTCCTGAGGCAAAACCAGGACATTTTTGCTTGTAGTCACGAGCATATGCCCGGGATTGACCCCCGGGTAATGTCCCATCAGCTTAACGTCAGTCCAGATTACAGGCTAGTGAAGCAGAAAAGGAGGGGCATGGCCCCCGAGAGACAGAAGGCAGTGAGTGAATAGGTCAAGAAGCTCCTCAAAGCCCGTTCCATACGAGAAGTCCACTACCCCGACTGGCTAGCCAACGTGTTACTTGTTAAGAAAAGCAGCGGGAAGTGGAGGACGTGCGTGGACTTCATAGACCTCAATAAAGCTTGCCCCAAGGATTGATATCTGCTGCCTAGGATAGACCTCCTTGTGGACTCTACGGTAGGTCACTCACTCCTCTCATTCATGGACGCTTACTCGGGGTACAACCAGATCAGCATGTACCCCGGGGATGAAGAGAAGACTGCGTTCATCACTGACCAGGACACGTATTGCTACAAGGTGATGCCATTCGGTCTCAAGAATACCGAGGCCACCTACTAATGCCTGGTCAACTACATGTTCAAATACCTCATTGGAAAGACTATGGAGGTATATGTGGATGATCTGTTGGTCAAGAGCCGGGACGAGCCCGACCACCTTGAGCATCTGACCGGGGCCTTCAGCATTTTGAGGAAATTCAGAATGAGGTTGAACCCAGCCAAATGCACCTTCAGTGTCTCGTCCGAAAAATTTCTGGGCCACTTAGTCAGCAGACGGGGGATTGAGGCAAACCCCGAAAAGATTAAAGCCATCATCAACATGCGGTCACCCAAATCAACAAAGGAGGTTTAGAACTTAGCCGGACGGGTGGTCGCGTTGAACAGATTTGTCTCCCGAGCTACCGACCGGTGCCTGCCATTCTTCAAAATCCTCCGCAAGGCATTCCAGTGGTCAGAAGAGTGTGAAGAGGCGTTCCAGGAACTCAAGAAGTACCTGGCTTCCCCTCCTCTACTCTCAACACCGTGCCCAGGGAAGAATTATTTTTATACTTGGCAGTGTCACCATCAGCGGTTAGCTCGGCACTTATTCGGGAAGAGCACGGGATACAGTTCCATTGTACTACACCTGCGGGCGTTACAGGGCATAGAGAGCAGATACTCCCGCATCATAAAAATGGCGTTCTCCCTTTTCACCTCGGCCCAAAGGCTCCGCCCGTACTTTCAGGCCCATGCCATTGTGGTCCTCACAGATCAACTTGCAAGAATCCGAGCCACCGGCCTTACCGCCTGGGTTACACTTTGAAATTCCTACCTAGGTACTGCGCGTGAATGATTCATCCAATCAGCAAGGCAGTGGGGCAGGAGTCATCTTAACTACCCCTAATGGCATCCAGCTCAAATATATGCTGGGATTTGGGTTCTGCGCCTCCAACAACGAGGCCGAATACGAAGTCCTACTGGTCGGACTGCAATTGGCCGTTTCTATAAGTGCACAACAGGTCCAGGGATACAGTGATTTCCAGCTCGTGGTCAACCAGATCAACCAAGAGTATGAAGCACGGGAAGACAACATGGTAGCCTACTTGGCCCTTGTCCGAGCGGTTTCCAAGAAGCTCCGAGGATTCTCCATCACGCAGATAACCAGAGAAGAAAATACCAGGGCCGACCGATTGGCTCGCCTCAACTCGTCTTCTGAGTCAGACTTGCCCGGGATACGGATACAATATCTACCTGAGCCGAGTGTGATCAACTCAGAAGCCATGGAGGTAGATCCGGTCACCCTGGGAACCAGCTGGATGGACCCGCTCGTGACATTCTTGACGACAGGGGCGCTACCAGACGACAAAGAAGATGCCCGCCGGGTCAAGTACCGGGCAGCCCGATACCATCTTCTTGATGCCATTCTCTACAAAAGGGGATTCACTATCCCGTACCTCCGCTGTGTTTATCCTGCGCAAGTCCAAGTGATACTGTTCGAAATCCACGAAGGAATGTGCGAGAACCACATTGGAGGCCGGGCACTCTCCAGAAAGGCCCTACTACAAGGTTACTACTGGCCAACCATGGCCCGAGATTCCCAGGAGTACGTTAGAAGGTGTGACAAGTGTCAACGATAATCTTCCATGATCAACTGACTGGGAGAGCTCCAGACACCAATCCACAGCCCCTGGTCGTTCGCCCAGTGGGGCATCGACATTGTCGATCCCCTGCCAATGGGAAAAGGACAAGTCAAGTTCGCCGTCATTGCTGTTGACTACTTCACCAAATGGACAGAGGCCGAGCCCTTGGCGACAATAACTTAATGGAAAATGGAGAGCTTCGTGGAAAGGAATATTCTTAGTAGGTTCGGCATTCCCCGGGTCCTGGTCAGCGATAATGGCAGGCAGTTTGACACCCCTATATTCAGGCAGTTCTGCTCGGGCTACGGGATACTAAATCATTACTCCTCCCCTGAGCACCCACAAGCCAACGGTCAAGACGAGGTAACCAATCGGACAATCTTGCAGTCAATCAAGACAAGGCTCGAAGGCGCCAAAGGATTGTGGGTTGAAGAACTACCAACCCTCCTGTGGGCCTACCACACTATACCCCGAGTAGCAACAGGAGAAACGCTGTTCTCTTTAACCTACGAATTTGAGGCAGTGGTCCCCACGGAGCTCGGGTTACCTACATATAGGGTGGCTAACTTCAGTGCTCCAGACAATTAAGACGCCCTCAGGTCAGAATTGGACCTAGTGGAAGAAAAAAGAGACCAAGCCTATTTGAAGGTGGCAGCCTACAAACAACGGGTTTCTCGATACTACAATAGCAAGGTGAAGCACCGCAATTTTCAAGTCAGAGACCTCGTCCTCAAGGCCATAAACCAGTCTACCCGAATCCCGAGCCATGGGAAATTGGGGGCAAACTGGGAAGGCCTATAAAAAGTAACCCGGGTCAACCAACCGAGAACTTACTGGCTATAGAGTATGGACGGACGTGATCTCTCTCATCCTTGGAACGTGCAACACCTCCGCAAGTATTATCAGTAGCATTGGGCCACGGGAATTTAGAACTGATAGAAAGATTTGTTTTTGTAGCTCTGATTGAGCAATAGCAATAAATTTTTGTTTTTAAAAAAATTGGAAAGTTACTTTGCAAAATTACTCCTATCGGTACACCGTGCAATGCAGAAAAGTCCTCGGGCTCCGAACCTAGGCACCCAAAAGACCTCGAGCTCCGAACCCAGGCACCCAAAAGATCTTGGGGTCCAAACCCAGGCACCTAAAAGACCTCAGGCTCCAAACCCAAGCAACTAAAAGACCCCGGGCTCCAAACCCAGGCTCCTAAAAAACCTCGGGCTCTGAACCCAGGCACCTAAAAGACCTCGGGCTCCAAACCCAGGCACCTAGAAGACCTCGGGCTCCGAACCCAGGCACCCAAAAGACCACGGGCTCCGAACCCATGCACAAAATTACCCTACAACCACCCATGTTCCAGGTCGGTTTCCTATGGTCGCTCCTCAACACGCCCCCGCCTTCACAGGACGCTCGGGTGGCAAGGGGATACTAGACCTACACAGGAAATTACACAAGGCTTTGCCTAGGTCCAGCTGATAACGGGGGTAAACCCCTAGGTGGCCGACGATGGCGAGCTTCAAAGGACCCTGCAACCACCCATGTTCTAGGTCGGTTTTCGACGGCTACTCACTCCTGCACTCCCGCCTTAGCAAAATGCTTGGGGGGCAGGGGAATATTAGGCCAAAATAGGAAATCACACCGGTCACTAAAAGAACTCGGAAGATATTCCCAAGTACTTACAGTGACCAGAGATACTATCTCGGATGGTAAAATAGGATACAACTATGACACACCGGGACATCTCGGACGGTAATACATGGTATTCCTCTAATACACCGGGCGATCCCGGACGCTAAACAGGACATGTTCCTACGAAAGACCGGGTGGTTACCTTTTTAACAGGTCAGAAAAAAGACTAGGTGTTCTACTGGTTATAGTCCTAAAACATCTGCTAAGGCAGGGGTTAGGCTTGCCAAAAACCGAGTGGTAGCAACTACAAACAGACAAAGTACATAAAAAAAACAGTTAATGGAAAGGAAATTTGACCTCAAGGGCCTTTTCATTAATTAGAATAAAATTGTATAAAACCTAGGGGGCAGTTGTAGTAGCCTCCCCAGAAAGAAAAAAAACTAGAACACAAAAAAAAAACAAAAAAAAAACTAATCTACCACCACTATTCTCCCTCCTCTGTAGCCTGCTCATCAACTGAGGGGTCCCCGGACGGTGCAGCTTCAGCGGTGACCTCGGAGTCAGGCTGGCCTTCCTTCCAATAACTGGACTCCGCCCAGGAATAACCGGACAGGTCCCAGTCAGGGTGGTCAGCAGCAGCCTGCTTCATCAGGTCAGGGTAGCCCGTGAGGAACCCAGCCTCGAATTCCTCCTCAGCTTCTTTGGCTTCACCCTCCCGAGAAACAGTAAGCTCCGAGAGCGTGGCCGTCATAGCTACAAGGTCCTTCTCAGCAGAGATCTTCCCGGACTCTGTAGCTGTAGCTTTAGTCTCTGTTACCTGCTCAGCGGCGATCCTCCCGGCCTCCGCTGGTGCAGCCTTAGCCTCAGCAACCTTCCGGGCGGCCCGCTCGGTTGATAGAGTATCACGGACCTCCCTAAGCTCTAGGGCAGTTGTCCGGGATTTTTCTTCTTCCACTGTGAGAGCAAACTCTGCAGACGGGCAGCCCTCTCAATGGAAAGGTTAGCCTCTACAGCGGCCAACCTCTCAGCAACGCCGGGAAGGGTGGTCTCAGCCCCGACCGCAATACAACCAATCTACAAGAACGAGACAATGTCAGTACACGCAAGGAAGAAAGGCTAAGGTCCATGTTGCAAAGAGACTTACCATGTGGCTGATGCCGTATAGCCAACCGATGATGGCCTCGGGGCTTAGCAGAGTGCACTTGTCGATCTGACTCTGTAATAGCCTGGGCTGCACCCTTCCACGAACGTCGTCCGCTGTCTCGACCTCTGGCCTAGAGGAGGGGCTCATGCGAGCAGTCTCCTCCATGCTCGGGAAGGAGACCCCGGACGGTTTGGCAGCAGGAGGAGGTGGTCGTGGAATAGCAATTGTTACAACGGGCATGGAGGTAGCAGCTGCATCCCTCTCAACCCGGATGGAGATCCTCCGGGAAATCCTCTTGAGGGGCTGGCCCTCGGCGGGATCCGGCTTCTTCCTCTTCTGGCCAGCCCTAGCCATTAAGGCCACCTCTTTGTCCTTCAGAGCCGCCGCGCTCTTGGGGGTTATTTCTGCAAAACCAGAGAGCATGTCAGTTCAGCAAGGTGCCAAGTGAGAAGAAAACCAGATGGTCAAGAAATGGTATTTACCAAGAATGATCGCCGGGAGGACAGGAGCTGTGAAGCGCTGGGGCTTGTAAGAGATCTTCGGGCTTCCCGACCGAGTCAGCACTATATTAATATCGGTTGGGTCTTCTACCAAAGACAAAACCCTTGCTTGGAGCTCATCGGGAAGACTTGGCAAGTCAACTGCTCCCACTGCAAAGTAAATATACAAGTGGGTTAGTCAAGGCAAAATAGAAAGACTGCTCAAGAAAGAAAAGTGGTCGGGCTTACTCCTCAGTTTCCCTACCCAAGAGGTCCTCAAATGAATACCCGGCGCCTTTTCACATAGCCCCAGGGTGGACACTTGGAAGAATTTCTTCTTCCATCCTTTATTGTTGCTCGGGCAGTTGACAATTATCTTCCGCCCCTGCCTAGCCCCGAGCGAAAAGAAACCGGGCTCCCCGTGAACCTGGAAAGGCCAGTGGGTCCAGAAGAACTCCTGCAAGGTGATCTCGTTCCTGAAGACTTGGGGCCACAAGGAGATGCACCCCATCAGATATTGCCAGCCATTCGGGGCGAGCTGCCCGGGAGAGATCCCGAGGTAGATGAGCGCGTCCCGGGCAATTGGGTGGAGAGGCAAGCGAAGGCCTGCCATGAAGGCGTCCTCATACAAAGTGACGAAGCCCGACTCATGGAAGTGAGCTCCGCCATCATGGACAGCAAGAGAAAAGGGGTCGGGAAGCTCATACCTATCCCTGATCCGATCCAAGTCAGGGCCTCGCAGGGTACTAACAATGGATTCACACGCGAAGATGCCCCCGGGATGCTCCACCGGTCGCAACCAGACACTCAGCTGCTGACCGACAAGCAGCGCAAAGGGGAGTCCCTGAGGGAGTATATGGACCGTTTCAACCTGTAAAGGCTCCAGATTCGCAATTTTAATGAAACGGCCACAATCATGGCCTTCTGTTCCGGACTTCAACACACTAAAGTTGCCACTTCGTTCCATCATGACCGACTGGCAACCCTGGTGGAGCTCTCGGAGAGGGTCAGAAAGTACGTTGATACCGAGGAGTTCTTGAAGGCGAAGCGCGCCGGCCAGGCAGGAGACGAATCCCCGAAGGCCAAGCGCAAGGGTGAAGGATTCGAGAAGGGCTCGGGAAAAAAGCCAAAGCAAGATCAGAAGGATGCCCGGGGTCAGTCCCCGATCGCTTTCACACGCCTTTCCCAGCCCATACATGAAGTCATGGCTGCCACAGAGGCGTAGTGGTTGCTTCAGCAGCCAGCTAAACTCAGAGCCCCGCCCGGTAAGAGGAATCGGGACAAGTTTTGCCGCTACCACAGGGATCACGGCCATGAAACGGAGGATTGTTTCAAATTAAAGATAGCAATAGAGAAGCTGATCGAGCAGGGACACCTCGCGGAGTTCGTCACAGCAGATAGAGGACCCTGGCAGGACACCCGAGCTCCCGATCAGCCACCACCACTTGGCCACATCCACGTGATCTCTGGAGGAACGTCAGGCGGAGGTGATTCACAGTCCGCATGGAAGAGGCATGCTCGGGCATCCTGAGCGGATGTCTGGTAGGTCCAATACACCGGCTCCTCCCCAATCGATGCTCTAAAATTCACATCCGACGACCTGTAGGGTGTCTGCTTCCCCCATGATAACCCGCTAGTAGTGACGCTTTCTATAGCCAACTATATGGTCAAGAGGGTCCTAGTGGACACAGGCAGCTCGTCCGACATTATGTTCACGTCGGCATTCAATCAGCTCGGGATCTCCAGGGATCGGCTCCGGCCGGTCGCTACACCCCTAGTTAGATTCAACGGCTCTACCACACAACCGCTCGGGACAATCGAGCTTCTAGTTCTCATGGGGACCTACCCTCAGCAAGCCTCCGTGCTGACCAATTTCTTGATCGTAGAAGCCCCGTTAGCCTACAATGTCATCCTTGGCAGGCCGACCCTCAATAGGGCCAAAGCAGTCGTCTCCGCCTACTGCTTAACAGTGAAGTTCCCAACTCCTCTGGGACCTGGATGCTTGCGTGGAGATCAGACCACTGCCCGGAGTTGCTATGTCAGCTCGTTACGCCGGGGGGCAATCACCCAAACATTAAACGTTCAAGAGATGGACCCCCAAGACCAGAGCGACGTGGTAGGTCCGATGGAAGAATTGGAAAGTGTAGTACTAAACCCTGAGTACCCTAACCGCATAGTCAGCATAGGCACCTGGATCCCGGCCTAAAGGAAAAACTGACCCAATTCCGGAGGCAAAACCAGGACATTTTTGCTTGGAGTCACGAGGATATGCCCGGGATTGACCCCCGGGTAATGTCCCATCGGCTCAACGTCAGTCCATATTACAGGCTAGTGAAGCAAAAAGGGAGGGGCATGGCCCCCGAGAGACAGAAGGCAGTGAGTGAAGAAGTCAAGAAGCTCCTCAAAGCCCATTCCATATGAAAAGTCCACTACCCCGACTGGCTAGCCAACGTGGTACTTGTCAAGAAAAGCTGCGGGAAGTGGAGGATGTGCGTGGACTTCATAGACATCAATAAAGCTTGCCCCAAGGATTGCTATCCGCTGCCTAGGATAGACCTCCTTGTGGACTCTACGACAGGTCACTCACTCCTCTCATTCATGGACGCTTACTAGGGGTACAACCAGATCAGCATGTACCCCGGGGACGAAGAGAAGACTGCGTTCATCACTGACCAGGGCACGTATTGCTACAAGGTGATGCCATTCGGTCTCAAGAATGTCGGGGACACCTACTAATGCCTGGTCAACTACATATTCAAATACCTCGTTGGAAAGACTATGGAGGTATATGTGGATGATCTGCTGGTCAAGAGCCGAGACGAGCCCGACCACCTTGAGCATCTGGCTGGGGCCTTCAGTATTTTGAGGAAATTCAGGATGAGGTTGAACCCAGCCAAATGCACCTTCAGTGTCTCGTTTGGAAAATTTCTGGGCCACTTAGTCAGCAGACGGGGGATTAAGGCAAATCCTGAAAAGATTAAAGCCATCATCAACATGCGATCACCCAAATCAACAAAAGAGGTTCAGAGCTTAGTCGGACGGGTGGCCGCATTGAACAGATTTATCTCCCGAGCTACCGACCGGTGCCAGCCATTCTTTAAAATCCTCCGCAAGGCATTCCACTGGTCAGAAGAGTGTGAAGAGGCATTCCAGGAACTCAAGAAGTACTTGGCTTCCCCTCCTCTACTCTTAACACCCGTGCCCAGGGAAGAATTATTTTTATACTTGGCAGTGTCACCATCAGCGGTTAGCTCGGCACTTATTCGAGAAGAGCACGGGATACAGTTCCATGGTGTCGGGCGTTACAGGGCACAGAGAGTAGATACTCCCGCATCATAAAACTGGCGTTCTCCCTTTTCACCTCGGCCCAAAGGCTTCGCCCGTACTTTCAGGCCCATGCCATTGTGGTCCTCACAGATCAACTTGCAACCGCCCAAACAAGTCCGGGAGGCTCATCAAGTGGGCATTGGAGTTGGAAGAGCTTGAAGTGATCTACCAACCTCGGATAACCATCAAGGGATAAGTTGTGGTACACTTTTTGGTCAAGTTCACGTATATAGAGGACCCGGTCGAAGAATCCCTACAACGGCCAACCTCTCAGCAACGCCGGGAAGGGTGGTCTCAGCCCCGACCGCTATACAACCAATCTACAAGAACAAGACAATGTCAGTACACGCAAGGAAGAAAGGCTAAGGTCCATGTTGCAAAGAGACTTACCATGTGGTTGATGCCGTATAGCCAACCGATGATGGCCTCGGGGCTTAGCAGAGTGCACTTTTCGATCTGACTCTGCAACAGCTTAGGCTGCACCCTTCCACGAACGTCGTCCACTATCTCGACCTCTGGCCTGGAAGAGGGGCTCGTGCGAGCAGTCTCCTCCATGCTCGGGAAGGAGACCCCGGACAGTTTGGCAGTAGGAGGAGGTGGTCGTGGAATAGCAATTGTTACAACGGGCATGGAGGTAGCTGCTGCTTCCCTCTCAGCCCGGATGGAGATCCTCCGGGAAATCCTCTTGAGGGGCTGGCCCTCGGCGGGGTCCGGCTTCTTCGTCTTCTGGCCAGCCCTAGCCATCAAGGCCACCTCCTTGTCCTTCAGAGCCACCGCGCTCTTGTGAGTTATTTCTGCAAAACCAGAAAGGATGTTAGTTCAGCAAGGTGCCAAGTGAGAAGAAAACCGGACGGTCAAGAAATGGTATTTACCAGGAATGATCGTCGGGAGGACAGGAGCTGTGAAGCGCTGGGGCTTGTAAGAGATCTTCGGGCTTCCCGACCGAGTCAGCACTTTATTAATATCGGTTGGGTCTTCTACCAAAGACAAAACCCTTACTTGGAGCTCGTTGGGAAGACTTGGCAAGTCAACTGCTCCCACTGCAAAGTAAATATACAAGTGGGTTAGTCAAGGCAAAATAGAAAGACTGCTCAAGAAAGAAAAGTGGTCGGGCTTACTCCTCAGTTTCCCTACCCAAGAGGTCCTCAAATGAATACCCGGCGCCTTTTCACATAGCCCCAGGGTGGACACTTGGAAGAATTTCTTCTTCCATCCTTTATTGTTGCTCGGGCAGTTGACAATTATCTTCCGCCCCTGCCTAGCCCCGAGCGAAAAGAAACCGGGCTCCCTGACACGACTAAAAAGTTGTGCGCTCTTGTGCAACACCCAAGTGTAGGTGATCGTGCAAGTAATATAGTACTGGAAGTCCAGGTCGATCCCACAGGGAAGGAATAGGAAGAATGTATACTAAGTTATAACCTAAAGAAAAAGAAAATAAGAATGAATGATTGGAGGTTCTAATGAATCCTACTAAATTAAATTAAACTAAATAATAAACTAAACATAAGGAAACATAATAATTAAACAACTAAATTAAAGGTGTTGGAAACACGTGAATCCACATTGATCCTAACCATCTACCATGCAAATTCATTAATGTTCTATGGAGTTCATTCCTTTTCAGCATTCCGTATTTTTCTAAAGATATAGAATCAATAGCCCTTTCATGCCCGGGACTACATCATCACAAGTGATTCAAAATACTTGAAAGACGGTTTAAAACAATGGTAATTACTTGCACTCTAAATGGTGTTAGCATTCAAAGTGGTTTTCAAAAGTCATTGAAGAAAAGGCCTTAAGGCTTTAAGTTCTAAAAACTGTTGTGACAAACTGAGCTTATTGGGACAATTTGATGACAGATTTCTAAAACAGAAAGTCATGGAATACTTAAAAGAATCATCTCAAGATTTAACATGTTCGATCGATCGAAGCGCTCTCGATCGATCGAACAGTCATCCTTCAATCGATCGAAGTGCCTTCGATCGCTTGACTGTGGCCCTAGTTCGATCGATCGAAATACCTTCGATCGATCGAGCCCAAGGTTTCTAAAGATTGCATGGCAGAGGCTAAGAATCAATATGTCATCACATATTTCCAACGTCTATACTACGGAAACATAATAAAACTAATGCAGAAATAGTAAAACAAGACAATCATCAACATCTAAACTAATAAACAATCAAATAACATAGATTGGAAAGGAAAAACCTGTAAATAATCTGAATATAATCTGAATAAACTTGAAACAAACTTGAATCTTCAATCTACAATGGAAAAGGAGGAAGAAAGTGATGAATCTAACCTAATCTACTCCTAATCTAACCCTAAAACTACCCTAAACTGCTGTTTTTCGCGTTCTGGAGCGTCCTCCCTTCGTCTGGCGTCAAAACGACGTATATATAGGGTTCCCACAGAGTTTACGCAACTTTTGGGTGAAAATAGAGTTCGATCGATCGAGCTCAGTTCGATCGATCGAAGGTTCGATCGATTGAACTCTCTTCAATCGCTTGAACTCCTCTGATTTTGACAGCTCTGCACCCCGATGGTAGAATGGCCATAACGTTTTACTCGGACCTCGGATTGACCTCCCGTTTGCGGCCACGCGACCGTAACTCAAAGATCTACATTTCATGTCTCTGGGAAAATCTTCCAAATCTGAAGTCATCATTGTCAAAATTGGCATTTTCCCAGCTGCTTCTGTTGTTCTCTTCACCAGAATCATTTTCTATGCAATGTTTGCTTTCCATGACCTGCAAAATAGTGTAAAAACACATGTTTGAGTCTCAACATCATAGAAAACACTTAATCATTGATATGCATCTAAATCTAGGGACTTGAGGATAAAAGTATGCATAAAAGACCGTGAAATACGCTATAAATATGCATTTTTCACCTCTAATCACACCCCCCAACTAGCTCGTTGCTAGTCCCTAGCAATGAAGCGAACTACAGCAATGTTTATTTAAACTCTAAAAATTGAAAACAAAAGAAAATAAAAATCCTAACTCACTTTCGCAGGAATCGCGATTGCATTTAGCGTATGCAACAAGCCTTTAAACCCCTAGGTTCCCCCTAGTGGACGGGTGTTGTCTCGTGAGGGTTTGCAGTGAATCTACCCACAAAATTCATGTTTAAGGTAATGGTTCTCATTTAAATGTTTTCAAGAAATTTTCCTCTCATTTAACAATATAGTTAAGCTCAACAATCTCATGAAACTCTCTAATAAGCCATAGCAATGCAACACACATATTACAGTTAATCTACGATCAAAGTCATTAGAATATTCCATACTTATTAATCTTCAAGTGTGTGTGTGAATGGACAACCAAAATACAAAACTTTAATTTCAAAGCTTGCATAACCTAAGATACTATCAAGATGTTCATTTTGACTCAACTCTCACCGGGATTACACTCTCAAGACAAAATCACTCTGAATTAGGTGTAATAATTATCACTCATGATATGGAAGCTATAAAGAGTAATTGTAAATGGAATCTAATGCTTCTCATATCTAAATAGAAAAACGGAAATTTTAGTGAACAAAGTCTCATGAAAGGATACTTTTCACTAGAAGAGCGAGATACCGTGGAGAACTCTCTCAATACCTTAACTTCAAATCCAATTTACCTAGCATCATTAGGACTTTGAAAAAGAGGTATTCGATTAAGAAGAAAGAGATTTGTGATATTCAATTGGGTCAAAGGATGTGATTGGAATGTCTACTACATTTTTTTGAAACTTCCCCCACATCTCCAGTCTCTCTCTTTTCTTCTTCTCTTCTTTTTTTTTCTTTTCTTTTCTTTTTCACACTCTTCTTTTTATTATTTTTTTTCTTTTGTAACAACCACTGGCACTTTTTTTTTCTTTTCATGCTTTTTTTTTCATCATTTTTTTCTTTGCCAACTTTCTATTATTCACACAACCAAACTTCTTGTCAATGCAACACATCCCAATCACACCTAAATAAAGAACTGAGGCTTGAACTCCTAATTTGGAGTTAGGTATAGACTGTAGGATTGTGAGGACAAGGAAAATATGATAAGCTCAAGAGGTGAAGTAAAGGAATAGCATAGAGGTAGGCCAAGGCTATATTATCCATATATGGTCAAAAAAAATGGCCTAAATCATCTTCTAAGTTAATAGGATAATTCATTTCAGTAAATTCAAGAGCTCTAAAGTTGGTAAATCCTGAACGTTCTCTTCTAGTGATCAGTCAAAATGAAGAAGAAAATGAGACTTTCAACGAATTAATACGCTTTTCAAAAAGTAAGAGTAATTTTATAAAACCCTCAAAAACAAAGAATGGCACAAAAGCTCACTTGGGTTATTAGTCTCCACTACAGTCTTTCAAGACACTTAAACTATGCTTACTAATCCATTTTAGCTAAGTACAAGGTTGTCACAACGTGCTCAAAGTATTTGAAGATTAAAAAACATAGAACATACTATAACTAAGATAGTAAAGAAACTATCATAGTATATCACATACTAATGACATACAGAAAATAACACTAATGCATCATAACTAACTACATTAACTATGAGAGAAATACAAGAACCATTAAAAATTTCAAAATTTTTACAATTTTGATTTACTGAGTCATGTTGCTAAGCAGGTATATTGACACGAAACCATAAAAAGAAATAAACGAGGCATGCAATGACTCACTCCCCCCAACTAAAACTAAACATTGTCCCCAATGTTCTAAACTATGCACATGGACATGTAAAGTAAAGCGAGGGAAGGAAGGATTTTACCTCGAAGCGTTAATATCCATTTTTTTCAAGCTACCTGCAAGATCATTAGTAGCAACAAGGAAAAATACAGAATATAATACAACCACTCAGTAAATAACCTCGGTTAACAAGATTTTTATCATAAAGTAATAACCGAAATTTTTGAGGATCTTCCCAATGAAATAATTTAACAGTGAAAAGAATGTAGGGATCCTCATAAAATTGCAACTCCCCCCAACTAATGTCAGGCTCAAGGTCAGAGGAGATGATGCAAAACCTATGGCTTCCAAATTTTTTTAGGACAGTTATAAAAGGAATGCCACACTTTTTAGGAATTATATGCAAGAAACGATCTTTGGTGTTGGTATTTCCTATAACAGCCTCTATTTTAATACTAAAAACAGGGGGAGGCCATGGTTCAATAAAAGCGGCAGGGTCGAAGTGATGTTCTAATGAAGCTTCACCACCCTTCGCTTGTCCTAGAACAGAATCTATGGAGATATAATCATAGGAATTGAATTTCTGTTCTATGCACATGGTTTTGGACTGGACTTGGATAAAGCTATCTATTTGGGCCTCAATGTCATAATCACTCAAGAAGGTCAAGCAGTCTAGAAGATTGCTAGCTTCTTGTTGAATTTTAAGATCATCTAAAGTGGGCCCAATATTTTCCAAGTCTTCTCTCAAAGAATTTTGAAAGTTAAAATTTTGTGAAGAACATGTGCTAATATCCTTACCATCCTCTTCCACAACACATTCTGTTTGTTCACGAATGGGGTACACATAACATTCAAGCTCAGGATGAGAGTTTTGATTAATAGAAAGGATAGATGATGGGCAACTTGGTGACACCACCTCTTCGGCCGAAAG
The DNA here is from genome assembly GCA_033977485.1 of Hydrangea macrophylla. Lineage (NCBI taxonomy): Eukaryota > Viridiplantae > Streptophyta > Magnoliopsida > Cornales > Hydrangeaceae > Hydrangea > Hydrangea macrophylla. The sequence goes on from CM066992.1 coordinate 29,722,644, forward strand.
AGGTGAGGGTTCATGAATACCAGATGAATCTAAATCGAATTTAGAAATTTCAATAACGTCCACCCTAGGGTCACTATCAAAGGTAGGGGTAGAGTCAACATGGGACTCTTCCTTTCCTAATTGCGTGCAATCACCTAAACTCTCATCATCTTTTAAGACCTCATTCTCATCCTCGCAACTCTCCTCACTATATGTGTCATCTATTGAAGTACTCTGGACAAAGAGATTGTGCAACTTTATCAAGGCAGTGAAGGAGTTGATGTCTGGGGTTGTATGTTGAGGAGAAGATGGTTCTACAACTTCATGCTCTATGGTTTGGTTTTGGAGTTCTTGTTGGGTTATCACTTTCTCAAATGAGTTGTTAACCTCACTCGGTAAGAACCCATCATTGTCCTCTAATTCCATTCCATTGTTAGTGTCTTGAAATTCAGGTTGTAGCGTTGAAGGACTGGTATAGTCTTCTAAAGGTTGGCTATCAAATGCTTGTTGATATCTAGCTCCTAATTTATCAATTGCACTCTCTAGCCTTTTCATTTCACTAAGCAGCAATTCTAACATACCAGTATCCTCAACTTGGTTATTCTCCTCATTATAACTATATGAAGTTTCACCCCATTGTTGTTGGTAATAGTCCCCTTCCCATTGTGTTTGTGTGCAAGACTCCCCAGAAGGAAAGTCTTGATGCATTTGGTAATCGTGGGAACTACTACTATATCCAACACTATCATCTTGGTTATATCCCCATTGCGATTGATAGAACTCTCCAGGTGGAGGTTCTTGATACGTTTGATAACATGGGGGACTAACACGATGGTTTTCCCATTGTGGTGATTGGTAGCACTCAGGTTGATAATGTGCATCATATGTGGGTGCTTGCCAACTCGGGGTATAGTTCTCATTACCTAATGTGTACCCATTCGTGGTATTTGTGTTGTATGGAGGGTAATATGGATAAGACATGTTTACCCAAAATATTTAAACAAAAGAAATTCTTTTTTTTCTTGTGAGAGAAAAAGTCCAATGAATTTTTTTTTTTTTTTTTTTTTTTAAAGTAAAAGAAGAAAAATGGAAAAACTTAGTAAAATCCTAACCTAGTTGCCTTCCCCGGCAACGGCGCCAAAAACTTGACACGACTAAAAAGTTGTACGCTCTTGTGCAACACCCAAGTGTAGGTGATCGTGCAAGTAATATAGTACTGGAAGTCCAGGTCGATCCCACAGGGAAGGAATAGGAAGAATGTATACTAAGTTATAACCTAAAGAAAAAGAAAATAAGAATGAATGATTGGAGGTTCTAATGAATCCTACTAAATTAAATTAAACTAAATAATAAACTAAACATAAGGAAACATAATAATTAAACAACTAAATTAAAGGTGTTGGAAACACGTGAATCCACATTGATCCTAACCATCTACCATGCAAATTCATTAATGTTCTATGGAGTTCATTCCTTTTCAGCATTCCGTATTTTTCTAAAGATATAGAATCAATAGCCCTTTCATGCCCGGGACTACATCATCACAAGTGATTCAAAATACTTGAAAGACGGTTTAAAACAATGGTAATTACTTGCACTCTAAATGGTGTTAGCATTCAAAGTGGTTTTCAAAAGTCATTGAAGAAAAGGCCTTAAGGCTTTAAGTTCTAAAAACTGTTGTGACAAACTGAGCTTATTGGGACAATTTGATGACAGATTTCTAAAACAGAAAGTCATGGAATACTTAAAAGAATCATCTCAAGATTTAACATGTTCGATCGATCGAAGCGCTCTCGATCGATCGAACAGTCATCCTTCAATCGATCGAAGTGCCTTCGATCGCTTGACTGTGGCCCTAGTTCGATCGATCGAAATACCTTCGATCGATCGAGCCCAAGGTTTCTAAAGATTGCATGGCAGAGGCTAAGAATCAATATGTCATCACATATTTCCAACGTCTATACTACGGAAACATAATAAAACTAATGCAGAAATAGTAAAACAAGACAATCATCAACATCTAAACTAATAAACAATCAAATAACATAGATTGGAAAGGAAAAACCTGTAAATAATCTGAATATAATCTGAATAAACTTGAAACAAACTTGAATCTTCAATCTACAATGGAAAAGGAGGAAGAAAGTGATGAATCTAACCTAATCTACTCCTAATCTAACCCTAAAACTACCCTAAACTGCTGTTTTTCGCGTTCTGGAGCGTCCTCCCTTCGTCTGGCGTCAAAACGACGTATATATAGGGTTCCCACAGAGTTTACGCAACTTTTGGGTGAAAATAGAGTTCGATCGATCGAGCTCAGTTCGATCGATCGAAGGTTCGATCGATTGAACTCTCTTCAATCGCTTGAACTCCTCTGATTTTGACAGCTCTGCACCCCGATGGTAGAATGGCCATAACTTTTTACTCGGACCTCGGATTGACCTCCCGTTTGCGGCCACGCGACCGTAACTCAAAGATCTACATTTCATGTCTCTAGGAAAATCTTCCAAATCTGAAGTCAACATTGTCAAAATTGGCATTTTCCCAGCTGCTTCTGTTGTTCTCTTCACCAGAATCATTTTCTATGCAATGTTTGCTTTCCATGACCTGCAAAATAGTGTAAAAACACATGTTTGAGTCTCAACATCATAGAAAACACTTAATCATTGATATGCATCTAAATCTAGGGACTTGAGGATAAAAGTATGCATAAAAGACCGTGAAATACGCTATAAATATGCATTTTTCACCTCTAATCACTCCCCGTGAACCTGGAAAGGCCAGTGGGTCCAGAAGAACTCCTGCAAGGTGAGCTCGTTCCCGAAGACTTGGGGCCACAAGGAGATGCACCCCATCAGATATTGCCATCCATTCGGGGCGAGCTGCCCGGGAGAGATCCCGAGGTAGATGAGTGCGTCCCGGGCAACTGGGTAGAGAGGCAAGCGAAGGCCTACCATGAAGGCGTCCTCATACAAAGTGATGAAGCCCGACTCATGGAAGTGAGCTCCGCCATCATGGACAACAAGAAAAAAGGGGTCGGGAAGCTCATACCTATCTCTGATCTGATCCAAGTCAGGGCCTCGCAGGGTACTAACAATGGATTCACACACGAAGACCACCCCGGGACTGTTCGGTACAGACCCTTCATCGTTTGACCCCCGAGACGTCGAGGCAACGGGAGAATCCCGACGCGCCTCCTCGTGAGATGCCCGGGCAGGTATTCTTCCCTTACTATGATGGTCAGAGGGGGCCGGTGAGGGGGGATCTGGGCTTATGCTCATAGACCCTGATCGCAACTGCTTCATCTTCCGACCGGGACAACGAGTTGAAATCGGAATGACACATGATTAAGTCTGTGGAAGACCTAGGGGCAGACGACCTAAGAACGGGTCAAGAACTCCTAGCCTGATATACAGAGGAGGTAAATCTAACAACCTAAAGGATAGGTCGTGCAAGACTCTAGAAGAAAGACAGCACTCTCTCAAGACTCCCCAGGAATGCCTGCTCGGTCAAACTGCTCTAGTGTACCCCCGGACTGAAAGAAATGACAAAACTGAAAAAAGAAGAAATCCCACGCTCATTCTAACCCAAGTGGGTTCGCTCCCTCCAGCTTTGTTCAGAAAAGAAGAAGAGAATGAAGAACTAAAGATAGAAAGGAAGGACTTACAAGATTTAGCGCAGAAAAGGACTCGGGAATCTTCCTCGGGAGTCTTGTATGCTCTCAAATCGCTCGGTAATTCTCTTAGTTAACAGCAGGAACTGAAGAAACGAGCAAGTGTTTCTTATATAGAAGTAGCAGATGGCCAAGATCAACTAGATCCAATGGCTCAGGATCTTTTCTGCCAAAAATCGTCAAATAGCTGTCACCTCGGGCACGTGAAGGGTCGCCTCGAAATGCACATGCATTAAATGCGCGACGTGACAGTCCGGTTACCACACAACTGGTCGGTTACATCCGAACTAACTTTGCTGGATCCTGACCAGGCCAATTATTCCCTGACACATGGCAATACCCACACCCAAACTCCTACCTGTACCAGTCGGTTATTCCACCAGGTGATCTGGAGTGTGGGCCCCATCCCGAGCAGCATTCTCGGAGGACATCCGGACGATTTCCAAGAAGCTACTGATTTTCAAATCCTCACCCGATGACGCATCCAGTCAGTTCCGAAAATGGGGGGCAGCTGATATGTCCAAAATAATCTAGCCATGAAGACAGTGCCACATCATCAAGGGGTTTCGATTATTCCGGTAAGGGCGCCCACCGTGGCCAAGCATTCCCGAGGTGTTCATTTAGACCGCGCAGTTCGTACCAACAGGCCGGGCATGAAGGTCGCGACTTCCCATGATCCCGACCTGTCCAGCAGTTTCCTAAACCAACTACACGTCTGCGAAAGGGATTGTGGCAGTTTCCTAAACCACTTAGGAAACTCTCCTAAAATCATGCAAATCTATTATGATTAGATTAGGCTTCCTAATCCTATTAACTTACCATGTAAGGGTGGACTCTTGCATCTATAAAAGAGCCCACCTACCCTATCCATAGGGACCCCGATCCAATCTGCAAATAATTCTCTAGCTTACAAGCATTCAACAGAGAACTCACCATCATACGCATATACCCGGCCGGTATTACTGGTAGTGCCGCCCATCTTTGTTGGCTCACTAGGCCCACCGGTGATCTGCTAGTGAGAGCGCACAGATGCAAGCGTAGACATAGGTCACCTCGTTAACGAGACCGAACCACATACAAATTGTTCTTGTCTCTTTCTCTCTCTAAACCCTTCTTACCAGTTTTAGGCATCATCAGATCATTATATGTATATATATGTATATTTTGTTTTCTTTTTTTTTTTAAATTTTCTTTTCATTTTATTATATTTTTTAAAATAAAGTCTCTGTCTCCTTTTGTTTTAAAGAAAATCCTTTTTCTTCTTTTTCAGAAATTTCTCTCTCAAAACTACTTACACCAAAATTTATTACTTATTAAATTTTTGAACCGACTCTGTACTTTTCCATGCGTGTTTTACATCTGAATTGTCCTGAACACCAGATCTTTTTCCCTCTTTCTTTTGAAAATTTTATCAAGACTGAAGAACCTTTCGAAGAGCTTGAATCACTTTAAAAATCTTTGAATTTCGTCAGACATTGTCGTCATCGGTTTCGAAGATAATCATCCCCTGAATTCGACGGTCGGTCAAAATTGGGGTCTCTACACACACTTCGAATGGTTAGCCGAACATGCTCGTGAATGGACTAACCAAGAAGACATAAATTCAAACATCGGGTAGGAAAAAAAGAGTATGTATCAGTTAAAGACTGAAGATACTCTAATGGAAAAATACAAATAGTTAGCTAGAAAAGTAAAGGAATTATGAGTAAAATGAGAGAGTTCTGGACAGATTCTTCCTGGAGAACCATGTGGCACATGTAACATGTTGGGACACACTGCCCCATATTGTCCAAATGTGCCATGTTTTCAAGAACAAACCCCATGAAAATGAATGCTAGGCAAGGGTATAGAGGGGCAAGGAATTCCTAGAATAACAACAATAATAATTTTCAATCTAATGACAATAACATATGGAATCACCCTAATTTTGACTGAAAAAATGATGCTGCAACTCAAAATCAATACCAAAATCAACAACCTTACAATCGATATCAAGGCCAACAAAATAAGCTATCCCAACCATTCCAGCAAAACAAGCCTAATAATAATAATCAAACCCAGACCTCTAATGTCTATGTGCCACCTCATAAAAAGGTGCAAGAAAAAGATCCACTCTCTAGTCCAACTATGGCACAACAACTAATTCAAATAATGAATAGGGTATCTACTAGTTATAAAAGAATAGAAGCTAGACATGAGGCAACAGGAGGGATGTTTCCTACCCAACCACTTTCAACCCTTAAGGGGCATAGCAATGGCCCCAATAATCAAGAACTACTCTTAGAAGTGGTAAGATAATTAGACAAGATATGCCCCTCTCTATAGCTAAAGAATACGAAGATGAAGTGGTGGTAAATAAGGAGAAGCCATCTAATGATAATGAAAACTTAAAATTAAATGATGAAGCTCCAATAAAAGTAAAGGAAATAGGAAGAAGGCCAGGAAAGGAGCCTATTCATGAATAGTTCCAAAATGTCCTTTTCCTGTAACTTACCCTCAAAGACTGAAGAAACCTAAAAATGGGACGAAAAATCAAATTTTGAACTATTTAAACAAGTTAAAATAAACCTTCCACTCCTAGATGCTATCAAACAAGTACCGGTTTATGATATATACCTAAAAGATTTATGCATAGTCAAAAGGCAGTAAAGTGTAAAAAAAAACATGCCTATGTCGCTTGCCACGCAAGTGCAATAATTCAAAAGAAATCGCCTCCTAAACTTAAGGACCCTGGTACTCCTACAGTCTCATGTAGGATTGGAAATCAAAGAATCAACAATGTACTCCTCGATCTAGGAGCGAGTGTAAATTTACTGCCATAATCAGTTTATAAAAAATTGGGGTTAGGTGAACTCAAACCTACCCACATTGCTCTCCAGTTGGAAGACAGATCAGTGAAATACCGAAGAGGGGTGTTAGAGGATGTCCTTGTGCAGATAGATACTTTTGTCTTCTTGGTAGACTTTGTGATCTAAGACACTGAACCCATCGCTAATCCATGTACATAAATACCGATAATTTTTGGACGTCCATTCTTAAACACAATCAATGCCACAATACGAATAAGAACTGGTATAATGACAATATTCGGGAACATGACATTAAATGTGAAAAAAATTTCAAACCCCAGACCCGAAGAATATGAGGATGAGGAAGAGGGTTTACCTCATCGAAATGGTTATCGAAGATGAGTCTGATTTTGTCGATTATAATATCCTATAGAGGTAGTTGTGTCACAATTTGATGCTATCCATCAATCTAACAAGTCTACTCCACTAGATGCCAACCTAAATCAAACTTGTCTTATGATGGATACAATAGAAGAGGAACGCGTTGAATGTATGTGGGTGGTACCATATGAGTCGTTGCCTCCTAAAACAAAATTTGTTATACCCTTGAATCTATAGTTTCCTTATTTAGAATTAAAGGAGTTCCCTAAGGAACTCAAATATGCTTTCCTAGGAATTGAGAAAACTTACCATGTCATCACATCATCTGATTGAGATTCCGAGCAAGAGGGTAAACTAATCCAAGTGTTAAAGCACCATAAAGGTGCATTGGGATGGACTATTACCATCCTCAAAGGCATAAGCCCGTCCATTTGCATACATAAAATTTATTTAGAAGAAGATGCTAAACCGTCATGACAAATGCAAAGGCATCTTAATCCCAATATGCAAGAAGTCATTAAAAAGGAAGTCTTAAAATTGTTAGAAGTTGTGATAATTTATCCAATTTCTGATAGTCTGTGGGTCAGTTTGACCCAAGTGATAACAAAGAAGGCAGGTATAACTGTTTTTCCTAATAAAGATGTTGAATTAGTACCAACAGGCGTGTCCACCAGATGGAGGATGTGCATTGATTACCGAAAATTGAACACCGTGACTCGAGAAGACCACTTCCCATTACCACTCATGGACCAAATGTTAAAACGAGTGTTGGGTCATAAATTTTACTACTTTTTGGACAGTAGTGGTTACAACCAAATCAAAATAAATCCTCAAGATCAAGAGAAAACAACATTCATTTGCCCGTTTGTTACATTCTCCTACTGACGAATGCCTTTTGGTCTCTGTAATGCGCCTGGTACATTTCAACGATGCCTATTAAGTATACTCGCCTCTTGAAGATTAGGACAACTTTTCTGTGTTCGGCCATAGCTTTGATAATTGTTTAGAAAACCTTGAACGAGTACAATCCAGATGCAAGGATAAACACCTAGTGTTAAACTGGGAAAAGTTTCACTTCATCGTGACCAAAGGGATAGTCCTAGGCCACATAATTTCTAACGAAGGTATCGAAGTAGATAAGGGCAAAATCGATATTATCTCAAATCTTCTTGTCCCCCATTCAATCAGAGATATTTGCTCTTTCCTAGGACATGCATGATTTAATCGTTGATTCATCCAAAACTTTAGTACAATTTCCCTACTGCTTTGTCAATTGCTTGTCAAAGATGCACCTTTTGAGTGGTCAAATGACTGTCAACAATCATTTAATACACTAAAGGACCTCTTCACATCCTCATCAATAATACGAGCTCCCGATTGGAGTTTACCTTTTGAACTGATGTGCGATGCTAGTGACTATGTCATTAGCGTAGGCCTAGAACAGAGGTAAGATAACAAGCCTTATGTGATTTATTGTGCCAGCCAAATTCTTAACGATGCACAGATGTATTACACATCCACTGAGAAAGAATTACTGGCTATAGTCTTTGCCTTAGACAAATTCAGATTATATCTGATAGGGTTGCCAATCATCTATTTCATGGACCACTCAGAGTCCAAGAAAGAGGAAAAACAAATACTAATTCGTTGGATACTCCTACTCCAAGAATTTGACCTAACTATAAAAGACATAAAGGGATTAGAGAATGTGGTTGCAGACCATCTATCTAGGTTAACTTTTATTGACAACACGGAACCTGCGACAATAAAAGATCAATTTCTGGATGAACAATTGATGGTTGTTTTTAGTTTACCTTGGTACGCTGATGTAGTTGATTATCTGGTTATGGGAGAAACCCATGCGCATTGATCAACACATGATCAAAAAAGATTCTTCTCATTTGCGCATCACTTCTTCTTCGATGACCCACACCTTTTTAAGTACTGCACTGATCAGATCATCCGACGCTGTATTCCAAACGAGGACATAACTGTCATATTAGCGTCCTACCATTCTGAAGCTTGTGGTGGCCATTTCGCTTTTAATAAAACCACGCAGAAAGTCTTATGTAGTGGTTTCTACTTGTCCACCATCTTCAAAGATGCCTGCTCTTTTTGTAAATCTTGCCAATGCTGCCAAAAGCTTTACACGATTTCAAAAAGATACTCTATGCCCTTAACCCCTATAATTACAATCAAAATCTTTGACTGTTAGGGCATCGATTTCTTGGGTCCTTTTCCGAAATCGAATCATTGTGAATACATACTCCTTGCTATGGAGTATGTCTCAAAATGGGTAGAAGCCATTCCAACATGCTGAAATGTTCACAAAATCGTAATGTCCTTTCTTAAGGAACATATTTTTTGACATTTTGGAACCCCTTGAACTCTTGTAAGTAACTAAGGCAAACATTTCTGCAACAAGCCCTTGGAGTCGTGACTTAAAAAGTACGTGATGAATCACAAAATAACCTTAGATTACCACCCACAAAACAATGGATAGGCTAAATTGGCAAACCATAAAATAAAACATATTCTAGAAAAGATAGTCAACTCGAACACAAAAGATTGGTCATAAAAACTGACCGATGCATTGTGGGCATTTGGAACCGCATTCAAAACTTAGGAATGTCATTGTACTACTTGGTGTATGGGAAAGTGTGCCACCTTCCTATTAAACTCGAGCATAAAGCATATTGGATGACTCACTCACTAAACTTCGACATACAAGAGGGGGGACATCTTAGAAAGCTCCAATTTTCTGAACTTGAAGAGATACGCCATGATGCATATGATAATGCCAAACTGCACAAGGAGCATTGATGTTGTCAATATCAAGTTATAAAAGTATACTTTACTTTTCTAAGGATTTGTAGTAGTGAAAGTAAAGGTCGAACCCACAGAGATTGAATTACTACGACTCTTAATTTTAAAACCTAAATCTAATTAATTATGAAAACGAGATTTTGATTTGAATTTTAATTAAATTAATGAAACTAATGAAATTAAATCTAAATTATGAAAGCGATTTAAAAGTATTTTTATAAATATGTTTAAAGGAACCTAGGATTACAAATCCACCACTAGCTTCATAATAGGGGTATTTATGAATTACTTTAGCTTATTAAGTTGGATGATAATGGGGAATTGTAGCTACAAGCCCAATTCCTCCGTCAAGAAAATAACTATGGTTCAAGCACCAACATAATCCATCTTCGGTTAGCACAAATTATCCCACACTAAACTAGGGTTGTGGTTTAATTCGTCTAATCTAAGCATGGACTATTCGGATACTTGATAGCACAATTCAATGTAAGCACCATTACATGTAAATAATCTAAACAAGCACAGCAAGCATAGATCATTGAGCACACTACAGTCAAAATAGATCTAAGACAAGAATAAACTTTGAAAGTAATGATTTTAATCAATAGAAGCACGATTTATTTATAAAAATCCTCTAAACATGTAAGTGTCATCCATACATAATAAAACTAAAATAAAAACATAATTAAAATCCTATTACTTGGCTAGGGTTTCATTGAAACCCTAGATCTAGGTATAAGCGGTCATAGAATTGAAGATTGACAAGAGGTTGATGGAGGAGGCCATGGGAATCCTTGGTCTTCTTCTTCTTTTCCTTGCTTTCCCCTCTTCAATGGCTGGAGTTTTTGTGTATATGGCTGTGTATAAGGTTGTGTAATGATTTGTAACCTTAAATTTGAGTTAGAATAGGATTTATATAGAGTTTGGAAGGATTTAGGAAGCTTTTCTAAGCCAAATTGCACTACAATAGCTATATTTACGTTTCTGGACGTCATATGCACAAACCACCTTCGCTGGGCACTTTAATTTAATAAAATACGCGTTTTTGGTTTTTTCAAAGGTCGCTCGCGCGAGGTCCTTTTCGCTGCAGTGCACAACTTTCGTAGAATTGCGATAACGTTTTGCTCGGAACTCGGATGGACTCGCCGTTTAAAGCCACGCATCCGTAACTCAAAGATCTACATTTTATATCTCTGGAGAAATTTCTCAAATCCAAAGTATTCTTTGTCAAAAATGCGATTTTTCAAGACTGCTACTGCATTCAGCTTTCACCGGAATCACCGTTTGAGGCCAGAATGACTTCCAAAGCCATTAATCATTGGTTTTTTTGTGCATTTTCAAGTTAAGGCTCCAAATCCTACAAAATTTAGAACACTTATTAAAAAATAACTAATAACTACATGAAATGGGCTAACAAAGCGTATTTTTAGAACTATAAACGGCAACTATTCGTCGCCGATCACACCCCCAAACCTACTCTTTGCTAGTCCTCGAGCAAAAAGAACAGAAAAATAAAACTACTACTACTACAAATACTACTCCATTTTTGCATGGATCACGATTGCATTTAGCATATGCAACAAGCCTTTTAAACCCCTAGGTGTCCCTAGTCGGACGAGTGAAGTTTCGTGAGGGTTCTCGTCAACAAGTTACCCACAACCATCTTTATTAACTTATCAATTTAAAAACTTTTATTAAAAACAAAGAACATAATATTCAATACTCCTTCTTCATATAACAAAGATTTGAAATGGAATAATGAACAAGAAGAAACGGAATCAAACGTTCACTTACATCATGAAAAACAATCATAAGCACATGCATCATATAAATCAATAGAGTTCCTCATAAAATTGCACGTGTGTGATATGGTAGTCAAATAAACACACGCATGTCATGAACTTGGAATATACTTCGGATAACCAATTAACTATGTCTCGACTACGAATCTCACAATGTCAATTACACTCTCAAATGAAACACTCAGAAACAGGTGTAATATTTCTAATATATGTGAGTAAAGAAAATATGTTTTCAAAATGAGAAATGCTCACATATGACTGGAAAAAGACGCATGACACGAAAGAACGGTAGTCTCATGGATAGGATGCCAATAATCAAGAAAAATTAATCATTACCATGTTTTAATCCCCCTTCCATCGTTTTCATATCTGAACCATGTTTCCTAGGATCAAATAGGACTTTTCAAAGGTTGTAATATGGCTCAGGTAATGGAAAAGGATAGAAAGGATTTGTTAGGTAGTTTTAGAATGGCATTGTAAGGCATGTTCGATTTCTTTCATTCGTCTCTTCTACCAACTTCATCATTTCATTCTCTTCTTTTCATTCTTTTCAATTTTTTCTCCTTCTGTTTCTTTTTCTTTTTTTTTTCAACCTTATTCTTTTTTTTAATTCTTTTTCCTTTCTTTTCGTTGCTTGTCGGATGATTATTCATTGATTTCTAAGCAACTATCCCCAATAGCATCTTATCTTCTTCTTCCCAATCACACATTGCCTTAACACCACTAAAAGTTGACAAATCTCTCAGTGGTGAACTCCAAGTTTGTCAAGTCGAAGCAAAAACAAGGATAATGGTAATTAAAGAAAGAAATGGCATTTTAACGGCTCAAAGGGCGATCTAAGGAAATTTTTGCATTTATCGGACGGTAGTAAACAAAGAAGGCCTAAAAATCATCTCCTATGGTCATATGGTTCTTTAATGTTTACAACGGAAGATTATTTAGCATGGTAGAAAATATTTTAACTTGACTTATCAACCAAAACAAGAATAATGAGACTAAACAATAAGTAGATGCACTATTTCAATGAAATTCGACAAACACAATGTGTATTTATAACCCTCAAAACAGAAAAGATAGGCTCAAAAGCTCACAGGGTCTAGTCTCCACCTTGTGTTATCTAGAAATCTGAATCATATTATAGTTCACATGAAACATGTATTCAAGCGACTACATGCAGTGCATAGGTTTATGTGCAAATCTATGATATAAAACTACGATTCAAACAATACATAACTTAAACATTACATCATATCATGACTTCAGCAAATGTTTAATCACATCTTCTCTTGTTTACCATTCTATAACAATCATAGTTACATAACAAGAAGTATCAAATCAAGATTGCAAAAACGTCGGTAACATTGTTTATTTAAGCACAAGAATTAAATTTTTTAAAAAAAAATTAGTGCATAATAATGTGCATGTGTGTGCATACCCCCAAACCTAAACCTTTCATTGTCCCCAATGAAACAATAAAACGAAAGAACGGAGAGTAGGTAAGAAAGGAACGATATTACCTCGATCTCGACAAACACAAACCAGGTGAACATATAAGAATACGGAATGAAAGTGCAATTACTCCAAATGGAGCACTATTTCACCTGTTAATACTTAACAAAAGAAAATAAACAAACAAATAACTAATAAGAGCTAATATATAAGTTTTTTTTTTGTTTTTTTTTATAATATTAGAAACCAAACTATAAGTAAAAGAACGTAATGAAAAGAAAACAAATAGAAACAAAACTATCTAAACAAAGACAAACATAAATGAAAAGAACAGAAAAAAAACAAACAGAAAAGAAAATAACTAACCAGGTGTGGGAAACAGAAGATAAAAGACCAACAAGAAAAAGTGGAAAATCCCCACCTCGCGCGAGTGGACCGCGCGAGCGACCCTCACGTGCACGAATCCCTCTGCGAGGTGGACCTGAGGCATCTTTATTTATTTTTTCAGAAAAGTTTCTAAGGCACAAACTCGCGCAGGCGGAACGCGCGAGCGGACCCCTCGCGCGCGCGAATTCAAGCGCGAATAGATACTGAGGCTATATATCATAAAAACTGGAAAAATTTTGTCTATGGGGGAATCTCGCGCGAACGGACCGCGCGAGCGGGTCGCGCGCGCGACTGTGGTCGTTTCCTCTTTTTTTAGTATAAAAATGTATATAAGTTCAAAATGAATTATCCCCGACCCCCAAACCTGTTCAGAAAACTCAAAAACTGACCAAAACGACCCAAAAACATGCAAAAATCAAAGAAACGAACGAATTAAAGCTTGGGTTGCCTCCCAAGAAGGGCTATCTTTTACGTCTTCAGCTAGACCATTCTAGCTCAAGATTTATGGAGGTCGTAACTCAGATTTTGTACCACTGAGGGTATCAGGAAGAGCCCAGTGGTAAACAGAAACCATATTGCTATGTATTAATTTATTCAATGATTCATCCTTTTCGGTTTCCAATCGATTCGTCTCCTTTTGGGTAAATTCGTCATTAGGGTCCAGGTTATTCAAATCCATTCGCGTATTACTAACCATAATATTTTCCTCACACGTATTTATTCCTATATTAAGTTCAATATTCCGTCGTACCTCACTCTCCGCCTCACATAGGTAATCGTTATCTTTAGGAGGTTGATCAATAGCGTTGAAAACATTCAATTTTAAATTCATATTCCCAAATGACACTTGCATTACCCCCGTCCTACAGTTAACACGAGCGTTAGCGGTTGCTAAGAATGGACGACCTAGAATGACAGGAGTGTGCTTCCTAGCATCTATTACGGGTTCAGTATCAAGGACCATGAAATCAACAGGATAATAGTATTTGTCAACTTTAACTAAGACGTCCTCGACGATTCCTCTAGGGATTTTAACAGAACGATCCGCTAATTGAATAGTAGCGGCCGTAGGTTTAAGTTCACCTAAACCTAGTTGTTTATAAACGTGATAAGATAAGAGATTAACACTAGCTCCTAAGTCAAGGAGAGCCCTATGGATGATAGTGTCACCTATGATACATGAAATTGTAGGCGTACCTGGATCTTTATACTTCGGAGTAGCGTGTTGGAAAATAGAACTTACTTTTTCCGTGAGAAAGACCTTTTTCGGAGTATGACTACGCAATTTACGTTTTTGAGTGCATAGGGCTTTAAGACATTTAGCGTAAGCAGGAATTTATTTTATAGCATCGAGCAATGGAATATTAATTTTAACTTGTTTAAACACCTCTAGTATATCTTCAGCTTTTGACCCTTTCTTAGACAAATGTGATGGTCCCTCAACATTAGGTGGAAAAGGTAGTTTTGGAATAATATTAGTTAGGACCGATTCTTTTTCTTTTCTACTTTGATTCACATCCTCACCCCTCTCTTTATTCGAGTTAACGTTTGCATCCCTCATAACCTCCCTCGGAATCTCAACAACTTCTTCCTCTCGAATAGTCGTCCTAGTTGACACAGCGTTCACTTGCTCACTCGTACCACCCACCTCGTATTGTCCCTTAGGGTTCGGAATAGGTTGACTTGGCAACTTACTCTCGGTTAAACGATTTAGCGTGTTAATTATTTGTCCCACTTGGTACTCCAGTTTTGCAATGGACTGAGTGTGGGAATGTACTAACTGGATCACTGGACCAAAACTTTCAAGTGAGGCTAACACCTTCTCCTCAAATGCATTATTACGTGGAGGTGGAGGAGGAGGTTGTTGGTATTGACATTGTTGAGGTCTATAAGCGTTAGGGAAATTACTCATCTCATTATTATTATTATTATTATTATTATTATTATTATTATTATTTTTCCATGAAAAATTAGGATGGTTTCTCCATGGCGCGTCCGGATTATTAGTAGTCGAATTATAATTATTTCGTGGGTATTGTTGAATAGAATTAATGTGTTGCTCCACGAATTCCGAAAATTGACTTGCCGATGGACATGCAAGTATAGAATGTGACGGATCAGAACATAATGCACAAATTTCGTGAGCGAGTGGGGCTGTCGTTTGGTTCATTGTTAAAAGTCGGTCAAGTTTTTTAGATAGTTCTTTTATTTCAATTGAATGACTTGACTCGAACTTTACCTCTCTCTTAGGTTGTGAATGATATCCCTCGGAACCTACTGACACAGCCTGATGCATCGAATTCTCGCTTAATGTTTCAAAGATTTTCCAGGCCTCGTCGGCACTTTTGTGTAGGAAGGTACCCGCACAAACAGCGTCGACGATATTACGGACTGAGGGAATAAGTCCCTCATAAAAGACCTGTACCAACTGCCACTTAGGAACCTGATGATGTGGACACGAACGTAATAATTCTTTAAATTTTTCCCACGTATCATAAAGTGTTTCCCCATCTTGCATCACAAAATTTGTTATAGATTTCCTTATCTGATTCATACGCATAATAGGGAAAAACTTTTGTACAAATGCGGTGTGTAAGGCTTCCCATGTTCTAATTGTGTTTGGCTCCAAAGATTGGAGCCAGTATTTAGCTTTATCTTTTAAAGAGAATGGAAAGAGCCGCAATTTTAATTCATCATCAGTGAAATTTTGGATTTTTAATGTAGAGCAAATATCTTGAAAATCTCCCAAGTGTTGATAAGGGTCTTCATTAATGCGGCCGTGAAAAGAAGGAAGTAGCGAGATGGTAGATGACTTTATCTCAAAGTGAGATGCCGACACCTCCGGTAAATCAATACATGTTTGTGGTGTGTAAGTCGTTGGAATAAAGTAATCTTTAAGCGGAGGTGGTGGCGGTATATTAAGATTATTCATATTATTTACGTTGTTTTGATTATTTCCAATGTCGGCCATTGGAATAGGTTCTATGTTAATAAAGCATGGTTTCTTTAGCTTTTTAAGGGTACTACGTATTTCGGACTCAAATGACGACGATGGTTTCAGAGTTAATTCGTCGTCTATGTTTAACCTAGCCGTAGAAGTTATGTTTGAATACTTGTTAACTCTTAATGTACGTTCAAGTTCAAGATCGAAAGGTTGTAATTCCGGTTTACTTGAGCGTGTACCAAACATAAACTAAAAGAAAATAAACTAAAAACAAAAACTGACTCTAAAAAATAATAATAAAATAAAAAATAAAAATAAAAAAAAAAACAAATAGCAATCACGCAACTAAAGATAACAAGCACTCAACTACTGTGATGCATGAATATTATCCTGTAATGCAATGACCGCGTCAAGCCCAGCGCCCCGGGTTTCCTACTTAATGCAGTGCAATTAACCCTAAACTAATGCAAATAGTGCGTCACAGCGCCCTGACTTACAGTGGTTTAAAGCGAGTTTCACAAGAAACAATTTACTTTAAAAAAAATTCTTTATTTTATTGATTTGTGTAAGCTCCTTTGGTGTGCTTAGCTAATCCACTCGGAAACGTTAGAATTTTGACGATTCGAGAAACTACAAAATAAAATAAAAAGTTAGTAACTCAAAACAAAAGCGAAAAATTAAAAAAAAAACCTAATCTAATATTTACGAATTAACTAAACTAAGATTCTAAAACTAAAGGTAGTAATTTGCAATCCCCAGCAACGGCGCCAAAAATTGATGTTGTCAATATTAAGTTATAAAAGTATACTTTACTTTTCTAAGGATTTGTAGTAGTGAAAGTAAAGGTCGAACCCACAGAGATTGAATTACTACGACTCTAAATTTTAAAACCTAAATCTAATTAATTATGAAAACGAGATTTTGATTTGAATTTTAATTAAATTAATGAAACTAATGAAATTAAATCTAAATTATGAAAGCGATTTAAAAGTATTTTTATAAATATGTTTAAAGGAACCTAGGATTACAAATCCACCACTAGCTTCATAATAGGGGTATTTATGAATTACTTTAGCTTATTAAGTTGGATGATAATGGGGAATTGTAGCTACAAGCCCAATTCCTCCGTCAAGAAAATAACTATGGTTCAAGCACCAACATAATCCATCTTCGGTTAGCACAAATTATCCCACACTAAACTAGGGTTGTGGTTTAATTCGTCTAATCTAAGCATGGAATATTCGGATACTTGATAGCACAATTCAATGTAAGCACCATTACATGTAAATAATCTAAACAAGCACAGCAAGCATAGATCATTGGGCACACTATAGTCAAAATAGATCTAAGACAAGAATAAACTTTGAAAGTAATGATTTTAATCAATAGAAGCACGATTTATTTATAAAAATCCTCTAAACATGTAACTGTCATCCATACATAATAAAACTAAAATAAAAACATAAATAAAATCCTATTACTTGGCTAGGGTTTCATTGAAACCCTAGATCTAGGTTTAAGCGGCCATAGAATTGAAGATTGGCAAGAGGTTGATGGAGGAGGCCATGGGAATCCTTGGTCTTCTTCTTCTTCTCCTTGCTTTCCCCTCTTCAATGGCTGGTGTTTTTGTGTATATGGCTGTGTATAATGTTGTGTAATGATTTGTAACCTTAAATTTGAGTTAGAATAGGATTTATATAGAGTTTGGAAGGATTTAGGAAACTTTTCTAAGCCAAATCGCACTAAAACAGCTATATTTACGTTTCTGGACGTCATATGCACAAACCACCTTCGCTGGGCACTTTAATTTAATAAAATACGCTTTTTTGGTTTTTTCAAAGGTCGCTCGCGCGAGGTCCTTTTCGCTGCACTGCACGACTTTCGTAGAATTGCGATAACGTTTTGCTCGGAACTTGGATTGACTCGCCGTTTGAAGCCACGCGTCCGTAACTCAAAGATCTACATTTTATATCTTTGGAGAAATTTCTCAAATCCAAAGTATTCTTTGTCAAGAATGCGATTTGTCAAGACTGCTACTACATTCAGCTTTCACCGGAATCACCGTTTGAGGCCAGAATGACTTTCAAAGCCACTAATCATTGGTTTTTTTTGTGCATTTTCAAGTTAAAGCTCCAAATCCTACAAAATTTAGAACACTTATTAAAAAATAACTAATAACTACATGAAATGGGCTAACAAAGCGTATTTTTAGAACTATTAACGGCAACTATTCGTCGCCGATCAAGCATCTTAAAGCTCAACCTGACAAAACCGTATTTTGAAAATCTTTTGAGCCAGGACAGAAGGTTTTACTCTACGATTCATGTCTCCACCTGTTCCCAGGCAAGCTCCATTCAAAATGGATAGGTCCGTTCATCGTCAAATCTGTATTTCCACATGGAGCGGTGGAGCTAATTAATCCTAAGAATGACAAAAGTTTCAAAGTGAATGGAAAACATCTTAAACCATTCCTAGAAACTTTTCAGGCAAAAGTAACGCACATCCAACTAGTTGCGCCCGACTACTCTTCCATTTAAACACCAAGGATTCACGACATGTGTTGTTGTAACTTTTATTTTATACATTTTGATCATTTGGTTTAATTTATTTTCCTTTTCGTCTGTGACACTGCATCTTCATCCGCTATATTCCTTATTTATCTCACCTGCAGGCTGTACCCAAATCATGAGTGATTGGGATTTTACTGACAATGATGATATTATATCAATTTACTCATTGGGTTCTTGGGGGGATCCAGAATTCCCGAATCCACCTTGGACAGTTGAAAAAATTGAGTTATCTTTCACCGTATGAAGGACTAGGGGCAGATGAGCTAATTGATCTATCCCACAGTTACATTCCCATTCCAGCTGCCTTACTTTCATTTAACCCCTTATCGATAATGCCCTCTGATGAGGAGGAAGAGGATGAGGAGGGAGATGGCGTTGGGTTGGCAGATAAAGAACTTTGGCAACAATGGGATATTAATGACCTCCATGATGTCGTAGTTGGGAACTATCATTCTTTGTTTATGTTTACTAATGATCTTTTGTGATTGAGCAGGTTCCCTATGTTTACGTGCATGTAAGCTATCTGCTAAATAGGATCCAGCATCCCTTGCCAGCTAGTGCACGATGTTCGTTCATGCCTATAGTGAGGTTGGATCGGTGTCACACTTTTTCTTAATTTAATTTCTTTTTCATTTCATTTGTATTATTCTTTTATTTTTCTCTTCTTGATTTTTTCCTAATTTTTTATGTATTTCTTTTTGTTGTTTTTCTTATCTAGGACAATCATGAATCCAAACATTCAACCGGTGTTCCTTCTACATCATCTATTTCATGGACCACCCATGTGGTCCCCTAGCATTCTGCTAAGAGAGGGAGAATGGTTATGGAGTTTTACTCCCCTATCAATGTCTCCTTCAGGATCGCTAAGATCTCCTCTCACCCGTACAACCAATTCTTAGGAGAATCCAGACCCACGCTCTCAATGCTTTCGGGATTTTATGGAGTTGGGAACTATCAACTTTGGATTCCATCAATGAGGAATTGGCGGAGCACTTCAATGATGCAATTGTGGAAGATGAAAGTTTCAACTAGAGGACATAGTGGCCAACTTCAGCTCATGTTCCTTGTTGATCAATCTTGTACGGAATTGGAGTTGTAGTTCTAGACATTTTTATTATTTATTTTTAGTTGCAATAAGGTCTAAGTACCACGTTGGGGGTGAATTTTGCAATTGTATGCTATTAAGAAAAACTACATTTATGGATTTTGCTAACATTCTATTGAAAATGATGAGTTATTTTATCCTTACATACTGTGTGCAGTTTGCTATTTTGTATTTCTATATGTTTGATTCAATTTCTGCATGTTGGGGGTAAACAACTACTCTAATAAAGGGACTCTGGTTAATTTTGTTTTCAATCGATCGAACAATTCACGATCGATTGCACTATTACATGCTCAAGTGCTTGAGCTATGTTAGATTGATCGAAGACTCGATCGTATTACCATTGTTTTTAAACGAGGCATCCCCAGGACTCTCCTTCACTCTGCACACACATTCAATCGCTCGAGACAGAGAGAGCACTATAGGTGATTTTCATCCTATCTCTTCTGGATGTCTCCCCATACATTCATTCATGTTCTTTGTTGGTCCCAACTCATCACCATTATCATCTCTCTTCCTTCTTGTGCGCGAACCGAGGTAAGGTTCACTTTGAACCCTCCTATGCTTAGAATCAATAGAAAATGAGAGGGGGTGCCCCCTAATGGTCCTACGACCATATCATCAACTGTTGGGATGTACTATTTGCTTTTTGTTTGTTCTTCTCTATTTTGTTCATTCGGTTCACTAATTTGCTGTGTTCGATCGATCGAGCTAGGTTTAAGTGATTAAACTTGACCCAGTTTTAATCGATCAAAAAATGCATAAGCTGTTTTTCTTTTTGTTGCTATTTTTGTTCAATTTTTCTTAGTTTCTTTCATTTTCCTTCTTCTAGCAATCATAATGAATTTGACGATGGGGTACCACAAAGAAAAACCATTCGATCTTCTCATCCTAGACCCGGTCCCCGAGCATGGCTTTTGGAATACTCTGGATCAACAATGATACACTATATATTTCCAAAATCAAAAAGTCATGATTGAGAGACCAATGGAATGCATCTGGCTATCCTCTCCGTGGTTCCTTGCTCGCATCAAATACATGTCCCATTGGTTCACCGTTCTTACCCAAGCTAAGAGAGTGAATGTCTTGTGGATTTGAGAGGTATATGCTATGATGATCAAAGATCTTGCCACTCTATTCACGTACCGTTCATTCTTCTGCGGGCGAGAGTTTGTTTTTAGTCCAGCCAATGTTGCTATAGCCTTGGATGTACCCGAGGTTCTTGATTGTGTTTATCCATAGTGGCCAGGTGCCCTTGAGACTTTTTCCTCGACTATAGCCTAAGAGATTCCGGGTGGAGCCATGCAGAGATGGAACAGCAAGTCAACTTTTGAGGATCAATACCTTACATATAATTATCACATTCTCCACCTAGTTTTGTGTTTCATCTTGATGACATCCTACCATAACACATTATAGCCTTGGTATGCAAGAGTCCTCTATGATGTGGGGACAGGGCAGAAAGTCTGCTTGCCCTGTATATATATCCATTTCATAATTCAGCCCACATGTTATGCTATTGCAAAGCGCCATCTGAAAGGCATGTGGGCTATTCATTGGGTCATCGCATAAACTAATTTACCCACATTGGGCACTGGTCATGTTCAAAATGCCTCTAGTCGATTTGGAGAGACGGCAATGCACCATTCTGATGCTCAAAAGAAGATAAAGTTGAAAGGGAAATGTAAAGAGAAGGTTGGGAAGAAGAAGAGGAGAATACGGGGCACAAATTCTGAAGCTACTTCTAGGACGCCATCTGAGGCTGAGGAGCGTGACTCTGATTATGGGATGGATCCTATTGTCAATGTGGAGCGATTCGAGCTTAGGTAGAGGACTCAGACGCAGACCTAGGGAGAGTCATCCGTGTCTCTACAGAGCATTCATGCAATGCTTATAGAGGAGAGAGAGGCATGTATCTGACTTGAGGCTAAGTTAGATATCTTTCTACTATAGTTGGGAGTTGACCAGTCACTCCATTCATCACCACCCCCTCTAGATGTCCGCACCCTGCTACCGTTATACCAGCCATTATTGATTCATCATCTTCTTCATATCATCCTCCAGGTTCTGAGCCACTTCCTTTACAACTTTCAGCTGTGGTTGATCTGTCATCTATAACACTTTATGGCTCGACTGCAAGTGACTCGACGATTGGTACTATAGTTGCTGAGGGTGGAGGCAGGACCACTACTTCCGACGCTGATATTCTAATTCCTCCTGGCCCTTCCGACACTTCTGATCGTGCTTCTGACGCCTCGATTCAGATTAACTAGGATAGTTTAAATCAGAGAGCAAGGGTTATGCTGTATTTATTTTATTTTTCTTCTCTCCTCTCTTTGTATTTATTACTTTTGTAATACAAACTCAGTCACTGCCCTGTTTATTCTTTTGTTCAGTTATATTATAGTGATGGGTTGTTATGTTAATTATAGACCGTGCTATATATTGCCATATCTATTAATCTTGGTCCTTGGAGATTGTATGTCTATAAAACAGGTTGCTAATGTTGTTGCTAGTTACATTGCATGCAAGTTACATTGCATGAAATCAGGTGAACTCCATCCACTTTAATTTCAAAATCAACAAATGAGGCCATTGTTGTTTTCAATTGGGGGTAGATAGTAGATAGGCATTTATCTGCACATATCATACTTAGCACCTTAGCACTTTTCATTGGAATATCACTTAAAATACAATTTCTGTAAAAACTTTAAGATTTTTTGAATTCAATAATAGAATAACTTCTAACTTTCTCTCTTGCTTAGCTGTTTATTATGCTATGATGCATTCATGTTGCTCTCATCTTATATATTATGGATTATGTTTACTTATTTTCTAGTAGCACTAGGATGATTGCATATGTTAAAATATTCATGTATCCTATGACTATACGCACTTGTTGATAGTTACATGGAAAACCTAAAAAGGAGTTTAAAATGACTGTTGTGTTCAAGGAATAAGTAGTAGAGACGAATGACCTTTAGTGAGCTTTCGAACTATTCTTCATTTTCGAGGGATTATCACACAAATTCGAGATACCATTTATTGTTTATGCGTTAAAAACTCATTGAAATAGTCTCAATACTTCTTCGTATTTGGCCACTTGTTGGAGGAGAACGTTCAGGGTCTACCAACTATAACTTGATAATTAAAACACCAAAACCTAGTAGGCCTGATTCTCAAGCACCCTTTGGCTCTTTAAAAGTATTCATTGCTCCTCTGCCTCTCTCAGTCATCATTGATCATCAGTCCGGGTTTCCACCTCTACACATTTCGCTAATTGTAACTCAGACTTTTCAATACAACTTTGAATTTCATCCTTGCTTATCTTTTCTGAATTTTCGATCCAAAGTTCTACTATATCTCTACGTGCGTCGCATTCACATTCCATAAATGTGAAAGCTAAAAAGTTAAGAAAATGAATAAGCCATCAATTTCTACTCCGTAACTTATACACATATATGTACACACATTCAAAAAACTTATACTTCTAACCCCATATAATTTAATATTGCCGATGCCTATAAAAATAAGAAAACCCAGATTATTTGCCTTGACCCCAATGAACCTCATCTACTTAGTATGATTGAATTGTCAAAGCATGTGATTGGAAAGAAGTTGATGATGGGGATTGCATTGATAAACAAAAAAAAAAAGAAGAAGAAAAAAGAAAAAGAGCAAGCAGAGAAGAAAAGAAAAGAAAGAAATCATATGAATGTGGAGTAAAGAAAAATAAATAAATAAGGTTGACAATAGATAGACTCCATCACATGCTAAGACATGCGGGCCCTTTCTCATTAATTCTATTTACAATACAAAAACCTAAATAAAGTCTTAGTGATTCTTAACAATTTAGCTGAACATGTAGGTGTGAATTGAGTTATCCACGGTAGTTTGCTCCTCTAGTAAGTGGTATTCCATTCATAAGAATGTACACTCTAAAAGGTTGTTTTTCAAGAGTCAAGTATGAAAGCACTAGTATCCATACCGTTAACTCGTATCAAAGCTTTCATAACCAGTGTGAGAATTGAGTCAAAGCTACAAATTTTTGAATGCGATAGTCTAAACAACTCTAAATAAGGTTTGATATGTAACTATTGACGCCACACACCTACAAGGATGCATGAATGTGATACATATGTTGCATTTATCTTGGTGGCACGAGGAGTGTGTTGATATTTTTCATGGTTTGAGCGAGAATGATATGTCTTGGTAGAGCAGCGTTTTCAGTTGATTAGGAGAGAGTAGTTTAAAAGCTGTTCTTATCTTTCTTTTCTTAAAAAACATGAATTTTATGGGTACATTCACTGAAAACCATCACAAGACAACACTCGTCCACTAGGGGGAAACTAGGGGTTTAACAGCTTGTTGCATACGCTAAATACAATCGCGATTCCTGTCAAAAGTGAGGTAGGAACTTTCTTTTGGTTTATTTTAGTTATTCTATTTTCCTTAGTCGTTGTAGTATAGATTTACTTGTCTTGTCATTTCGCTTTATCGCTAGGGACTAGCAATAGGCTAGTTGGGGGTTGTGACAAGTGGGTATATTTCCACGTATAAACATTAAAACATCACAAATGTGTTTACAATTCCCTGTTTTATCTGCAATTGTACTATAATATGTATTTTTATACAATGAGATAATTCCTTGATAAGTTTTGTTATGTTAGTCCATTCTATGTACAGATATGTTGTGTGCCAAGAGCAAGAATCGTTTATAGGAAAAGGGTAAAGGAAGGATGCAGAAAGGATATGTCAAAGTGGAAAGTACAGTTTCAAGCAATCAAGGATCACTCAAGCGATTGAGTGTTCAAGTGATCGAAGGTCATCCAAGCGATTGAAGTTTCATAAGTTCAATCAATTAGACAGAGTTCAAGCGATCGAACTTGGCTTTACCAGATTATTAAGGGCAGTGCAACATAACACATTTTTATCAACCCTATCTTAGGTCTTCCTATATAAACTCATTTTAAACATGTCCCTAAGGACGTCCAACTTTTGTTTTACAATTTTCATAGAGATATAGAGAGTTTTTATTGTTTTTGTAGGTTTATTCTTGGATTGTTGAAGACAAGGTTGATTTCTTTTCAAGTAATTTTAATATTACTTCCCTTCCAGGTTTTGTATTGCATCTTCTCTATATTCTTTTCTTAGTTTCTAGTAGTTATAGTCTGCTTTTGAACATAGGATTGCAAGCTAGTAGTTATAAATCAAAGTATTTCATAGTTACATGTTTAGTCTCAAAACAAATGTAGCCTTAATGAATTTAAATATTAAAAATATATATTTTTGGCAACCCAATCAATGTCAGCGTAAACCAATAGTTGGGAGATCATGATGAAACAATGATCTCCAGCCTCTACCATACACTGTAGAAAAACCTATGTTCAAATAGTTTGATTGATTGAAGACATTTCGATCGATTGAAGGATAATGCAGGTTGAGCAATCGAAGATATCTTGATCGATTGAACTTGTAAATTCCAAAGATGATTCCTTTAAGTATTCCAAGACTTTCTATTTTTAAGATTTGTTATCAAACTCTCTAGGTAAGCTCGGTTTGTCAAAATAGTTTTAAAACTTAAGGCCTTAAGGCTATTTTCTTCAATGTAGTTTGCAAACCACTTTGGATGCTGACGCCATTCATAGTGCGAGCATTAACCATTGTTTTATCTGTCTTTTATGTATTTTAAATCACTTGTGATGATGTAGTTACGGTCATGTAAGGGCTATTGATTTTTTATCTTTAGAAAATACAGAATACTAAAGATGGATGTACTCCATAGAGCGATAATGAATGTGCATGGTAGATGGCTAGGTGATTGTGGATTCGTGAGATCCAAATGCCTTTCTTTTATAAATTAAAGACCTGTTTTAAAATCCATGTAGTTAACTAGTTAATTGCTAGTTTAGTTCATTGCTTTAATTTAGTAGTTAATTTGTAGAACTTTATGTTCTATAATTCTATTTGAATTATTGAATTTTAATTTTTTGCTTGAGTTTAGTCTATATTAGTACACTTTCATCTTCCCTATGGGATCGACCTAGTCATAACCAGTTTACTACTTGCACGATCACCTTTTCTTGGGTGTTGCACAAGAGCGCACAACTTTTTAGTCGTGTCAGCCTGTAGCCAAGGCCAAGGCTAGAGTAGTATATTCCCTAGTGATGGCCTGGCTAGCTGAACAGAAAAGGTACCTATTTATCCAGTAGATGAGGAATGCTATGTGTTCAACATTTGTAACCGTCATCCCATCTTCACTGATAAAAGCAGCAAGGAAAGCCCCATAAACATTGATAGGTTTAAAGGAAACGACCCCATCCTTAACGGATTAACTTTGAGGATATGAGAAGCTGGCCATTCCTACATCTAGACCCGGTCTGATCTCTTATCCGTGGGGGTGAAGCCCGAGCAGGTGGCTGACGTCTTTGATTGTTTACCCTATTAGCTTGCAACAGAAGAGAAATCCATTATGGGATTATGACTAGAAAGAAGTGCAGAGAAGAAGAGAGATCGGTCTACCTCGATCTTAGAGCAACTTAGCATGATGGCATCGTAGATGCCCATTCATTTCTAGAGTTCTATCTAAATTAAGAGACCGAAACTCATGTTAGCCACTTATCCCAGTCTGGTACAAATGCAGGCCAACCCAGGATTAGATGGTTAGCAGTCCAGACTTTGTTCCAGTAGCATGGGAGTTGTAGAAAATGCTTGTTGGCAATTGGAGGGAAATATTCATCGAAGGCAGCAGAGGGGTCATCGGGAAATGCTGGCCCTAAACCAGGTGCCACCAGAGAACCATCGGTGGTGGAATATTGGTTGAAGACGTTGGTGCAAATAGTAGAGGAATGTACCTTTGCTAGGTGCCTAATTTTTTTGCACCTGTTCTATGGTAATGCTGCGTCTAGTAAAGCCTCTTATATTTTGGCTTCAGAGGATGCTGTTGGAGCAGTTTTAGGAGCCATTGTAGTGGTTAAATGTAGGGAAAGCTCCCTAGAGATGAAGAAGAAGCTCAGGAAGAAGGATCTCTATAGACAGAAGCTCTGGTTTCGTTATCTAGAGAGTGTAAGGAAGATGAAACTGAAATTAGGAAAGTGAAGAGTTTGCACGAACTCCCAACGTTGTATACGTTGGGAATTGAATGTGGAGTGACTGATGGGATTCTTAAGCACTGTCAAACTCTACATGATGGCCACATGTCAATTTTGAAATTCAATCAAGGGGAAGATATTTGACATGACATTTTGGGGACAGTTGTGTGGGATTTAGGATTCAAAAACTTTAAATCTTATGCGCAGCGAAAAAACATGTTTAGAACATTT
The DNA here is from genome assembly GCA_033977485.1 of Hydrangea macrophylla. NCBI lineage: Eukaryota > Viridiplantae > Streptophyta > Magnoliopsida > Cornales > Hydrangeaceae > Hydrangea > Hydrangea macrophylla. Next base: position 29,749,871 of record CM066992.1, read on the forward strand.
ATTGGTAACCTGGATCTACTACTTATTAATTCCATAGATGCGTAGGGAGAGAGGCCAAGAGTATTACCTTGAGTCCCATTCACCTGAATGATGATTACATCTTTGCTTTGGGGTTGGTTGTAGAGGGATCAGACAAGGGAATCCTCCTAAAGACCTATCAAAGTATAGTTAACTGTCACAGACCATGAGATTCCTATTGACATATAAAATTGTCAACTATTAATAGGAACTCACAACTTGTATAAGGTACATGTTCTTAATCTTGAGACGATTATGAACACAGACTGTGGGTGTGACAACTTTAACTTACCAATTAGTGAGGTCTTGCAAGATCAACACCTGGGTAACTTGGATATGTCATATTCATAGGGTTGTGAACATATATTATCAAGATAGAATCTACACTCTGATAAAGAGTAAGCATTCCCTTGAGAATTTCACCAAGATGACTACTGAGAACTACAGTCTTGTTGATAAGTAGTTATAAACATGTTGAACAGGATTCGGAAAGACAGGCGCCTTCGACTGAGCCACTACCCCACTATTATCACAGTATAGCGTAATAGGTGACAGCGATGCTGATACCACCCCGAATTCCATAAGGAACTTCTTGAGCCAAATAGCTTCTTTGCAGCTTCACAAGCAGCCATATAATTGGCTTTTATAGTTGAGTCTGTAATGCATTTTTGCTTAATGCTCCTTCAACTAACAGCACCACCTTCAAGGTTAAAGAGATGTTCAAATGTCGACTTCCTCAAATTTTATCTGACATAAGTCTGAGTCAGTGTATTCTACTGGAATCAACTCATTGCCGTCATACAGAAGCCTGTAATCTTTAGTCCTTCTCAAGTACTTAAGAATGTGCTTGACGGTTGTCCAGAGCTCTGGACCTGGATTCGATGATACCTGCTGACCATCCCAACGACAAAGTAAAAATGTGGTCTAATCAGTGTTCTAAAAGTCCCTAGGTGGTAGGTGGGCCGTGAGTGGGGGCCTAAGTGGAGGCCTAGTATTTTAAGCAAAATTAATAATACATAAACAATTCTAATAGACCAATATGGAAAAAAAAATCACATTATCAAATATCAAAAATGTAATTTAAATTAATGCGTACCAACAAACTATGCTTCCAACTCTTCTTCTCCATATTGCTCCAACACTCTCTCTCCATCAGACTCAAACTCACACTCCTCATTACCCTCTTTTCTATATCCTCATCAGATACAAAATCAACTTTATGAAGTTCTCGTGAGTCGTCCTCTCTCTCTCTCTCTCTCTCTCTCAATCTTAGTAGCCAATTGAATGAACGATTGTGGTGTGGTGGCTTTGGGATTATTAGGGTTTTGCCCTTGTTATTATTTCAAGAACATGAAAATTTCACCCCTAGGCCTCCTGGGCCACCTAGGCTTAGGTGGCCTCCTGAGCTGGCCCAGGTGGCCTAGGCCGGGCCTAGACCAGGCCTAAATCCCTGTGGGATTTTTGCAAGGATTAGGTAAAAATCCATGCAATTGGGCAAGGCCTAGGGCCTAGGCGGGGCCTAGGTGAAGGCCTAGGAAAATTTTTAGAACACTGGGTCTAGTGCATAACATCGTATACATAAGACTTCCCACTGCCGAGGAATAGGAAATTCCTACCATACGATTCTTCTCCTCTTGTGTCTTAGGACACTAGTCCTTGGAGAACGCTAGACAAGGCCCGAAAGGTAATAAACCTTTCTTCGAATTATCCATGGAAAATTTAGTTAGTACCTTTTCGATACAACCATCTTGAGATAATCCCATTATCTTTCGCTTATGATCTCGAAAGAGCTTTATCCCAAGAATATAGCTCACCTCTCCTAGATCCTTCATATCAAAAGTACTAGCTAGCCAAACCTTGATGGATGACAATGCCCCTACATCATTCATAATGAGTAGAATGTCATCAACATAAAGCACAAGAAAAGCCACCACCTTTCCTTCACATTTCTTGTATAAGTGTTCATCCAGATTCTGTATGAAACCAAACGACTTGACCGCTTGGTCAAATCAAATGTTCCAACTCCTGGATGCCTGCTTAAGCCCATAAATGGACTTTTGCAGCTTGCATACCAAGTTACCTTTCTTGCCAGCTATGAACCCTTCTGGTTGTTGCATATAGATGTCCTCCTCAAGATTGCCATTCAAGAATGCAATCTTGATGTCCATCTGCCAGATCTTAAAATCTAGGCATGCAGCAATGGATAGGAGTATTATGATGGATTTGAGCATGGCTACTAGAGATAATGTTTCCTCATAGTCAATGTCCTCTTTTGTGTACAACCTTTCGCCACAAGTCTTGACTTAAAGGTCTCAACGTTTCCATCAGATTCTATTTTCCTCTTGTAAACTCACTTACAACCAATGGGTTTAATATTGGTTGGAAGTTCTACAAGATCCTAGACCTGATTAGAATCCATAGATTCCAATACAGCCATCATAGCTGTAACCCTACGAGTTGAGTCAACATTTGCCATTGCCTCTTCGTACGTGGTAAGATCATATTCAAATTCTATGGAGACAACTTCAAAAACATCTCCTTAGAACATGTATCTGTCAGGCTGGCTAACCATCCTCCTACTACGATGAGGTACAGTGTAGAAATGGGTGAAGATTTGGTATTTTCTTATCTTGTATCGTTTTCAATTGTTGGAGGATTAGAGGGCTCTCCATCTATCTCTCTCAGATATATCCTTCCTTTAGGTTTATGGTTCATGATATAATCATCCTCCAAGAAAACAACATTTGTACTAACAAATACTTTTTGTTCTCTTGGATCATAAAAAAACATCCATAAGTACCCTTTTGATACCCTACAAAGTAGCACACTTTCGATCGTGATTCTAATATTTTCATATTTCCTTTTAGCACAGGCGCTGGACAACCCCATAGCCGGAGATGTTGCAAAGAGGTTTGTGTCCAATCCACATCTCCTATGGTGTCTTAGGAATAGATTTTCTTGGAACTAGAATTAGTGTGTACACAGCGGTTTCCATAGCATAACCTCAAAGAAATAATGGCAACTCGAATTAACCCATCATCGACCTAGTCATGTCTAAAAGAGTCCGATTCTTTCTCTCTACTACAGCATTCTGCTGAGGCGTACTGGGTGCAGTCAACTGTGATAGAATCCTATTTTGTACAAGGTGATCAATAAACTCATTAGAGAAGTACTCGCCACCTCGATCCAATCGAATGGATTTGATATGTGTGCCCAATTGCTTCTCTACTTTAGCCCTAAACTCTTTGAACTTTTCAAAGGCTTTAGATTGTGCTGCATTAAGTACACATATTCATACCTAGAGTGGTCATCAGTAAATGTAATAAAATGCTCATAACCACCCCTAGCTCAAATATATATTTGTCCACACACATCAGTATAAACAGATTCCAACAATACATTGGTCATGTTGCCCTTTGCAGGAAAGGGCATTTTGATCATTTTACCCTCTAAACATAATTCATAGACTTTCATTGGTTCGAGAACCAAATCGCCTAAGACCCCTTCTTTAACTAGTGTGCCAATCTTGTTTAGATTGATATGACGTAGCCTCATGTGCTAAAGCCTTGTTAGATTAGTGGAAGGTTCATTTCTTTTAGATGGTATAGTTACCACTGAGTTATTAAGTTCCATGTTAAAATCTTTAGAAATAATCGGAGTAATCACATACAAACCATTTGACTTATTACCAGAACACATAAAAGAACCATTTCTTTTGATCCCAACTTCAGTTCCAAAAGAGAAAGAATAATTTTTATTTGAAAGTTCAGAAACTAAAATTAAATTACGTCTCATTAAAGGGACGTAAAGTACATCTGATAAAACTAAAGTCTTAATATCTAGAAATTCTAAAATTACTTCTCCTATTGTAACCGCAGAAACAGTTGTGCTAGAACCTAGAGTCAGTAAGAACTCCCCATCACTGCACCTCCTGGTTGATCTGAACCCCTGCAATGAATTACAGATATGGTTAGTCGTACTAGAATCAATCCACCAAGTGATCGAAGTATCCATTATAAAACTTAGTGCAATCACATGTGATTCGATCATACCTTGAACTCTTGTAGCTAAGAATTCTGGACACTTCCTCTTTCAGTGGCCTTTATCCCCACATTGAAAACACTTTCCTTTACCTTGGCCACCTCCCTTCCCCTTGCCTTTAGATTTCGCAATCTTTGGGACTAGTCCAACACTTGAACCACTAGTGCTAGACTTCTTCTTCCCTTTCTTACCTTTCGGCATAGATAGAGAAAAAGTGTTTTTTCAACGTTCTAAACATTGCCCCAAGGTTTTATCACCCCTTCCACTGACTGAAGAGAGGTCATCAGTTCACTCATTAAAAAATTTATTTGATTCATATTATAGTTAAGTTTAAATTAAGCGAATGATTGAGGTAGTGAATTGAGGATCATATTAACTTCGGTCTGTGCGTCAATGTTGGCACCCAGAGTCTCCAGCTCATTTAAATAACCAATCATTTTTAAAACGTGCTCTCTTACTAGAGTTCCTTCCAACATTTTCACACTCATAATCTTTTGCAAGGCGATCTGCCTAGTAGGTCATCCATGCTCTATAAACATTTCTCTTAGGGAGGTCATGATAGCACTAGTGGAATTGTTTGATTCGAATTGGTGTTGCAATACACAAGCCATAGAAGCTAGAATGTAGCAATGAGTCATTCCATTCGACTTCTTCCATTTGTCAAACTCACATTTGGCAGCTGCCGAAGCATTTGTCGCTGGTTCGTCAGGGCATGGGTAGTTGTTTGTACCCAAAATATGTATTTTGTCACATGGCCAATTACATGGAAGCATTTGGTAAAATGTACCATACATGAACGAATGAATGTTGAATCTAGACCAAGTGTTAAAATACCCAAACAGATGGGTATTTAAAAGTGTGAAAGTGGCAAATATGCACCACCAAGCCATCGGCATGCCAAGCCATCGGCCTTGATAAATTGCCACTGCCATCATGCTCTTGCACATTCGGCGTTAATGGCAATGCCAATTTGAGAGATGTAATCATGTTATGGTGGGTCCCATTGGCATTAATGCTTTGACAAAATCTCCAAATTTCATTATGTAAATACGATGGCCACATGGCCATGCACCCAATTCACATAATTGTCATGATTATGGTGGGCCCATGGTGTTGCAATATTGATACTACCTACCCATTTTAGTAACTACTCTGATTTCAAGCACCCAGATCGTTCATCCAAGTCAGACCGATGATCGAGCTTAAGATTCAATGTATCAACCTATATGGTAGGCCCATAAATGATTACAAGATATTAATGAGAGTCCCAATGGAAAACTTAGCTTGGAAGCAAAGCACAACTATTGGACCAACAATCTCACCTCCCTCTATATATACACTACAACTCCAACAGTTCAACCACAACCACACCCCCCCCCCCCCCCCCCAACTCAACACACCCAAAAAACTCTGAAATGCATCCAAACTGTTAAACATTCTAGTAGCTTTTCTATTAAGCATTGCACAAGCTTTTGAGCATTTTTTTTAGTGTTCTTCCCCTTTTAATTACTCTATGTAATTTTTTTTCTTTGTAATATATTTCATGAAATATATTTCCACTTTCTAAGTCTTGCTTTATATTTTTTTTTACCACTTTCAAGCTTGTGCGCTTTAGTACTGTTTTAGGATTTCTAGTAAGGGTAATTCCCTATTTACTTAACACAATCGCATGATCACTATTTTCGTACACCGCACTTATAGGGATAAGTTTGGTATACAAGTTTGGGTCTTCCATACAAAGCCCTTGGCACGACCAATCAATGGCACGACCAATCAATAGCACCACACCGATGATGCGATCAAAATTTTTGCCAAACAATAGTAAGGACATATATGTGATCCTCCGCAGTTAAAATGATATCCATATTACGCTTCATTCAGTGTAGTTGTTTCTAGTTAGTTTATTCTGTATGAGTATGGTGGCATAGATCCAGACATTATGAATTCTAAAAATGAAAAAATAGACATTTTAATATGATTATCAAAATTAGACAGTACAAAATAAAGAATCTTTAAAACTCTTATATTGTAACAAAGTCGTCGGAATATCAAAACAAAAGAAAAAAACTCCGTGTGGTAGTCATTATTCAATCATTCGATTAATCATGACTTGTTCGCTATGCAACTCTTGCAAAACAGGTCACAACTCCCGAACCTATTTGATCTCTAAGTTTTTGAATAATGCCCCGTATGGGATCCCTTATCTATAGCTTAGCTAGTGTGTACCATTAACTAGAATCCAATCACACAACTGCCTCAAGAAGTGCCTCCGTGTGGTGGTCACCCTCTAACACGTCTGATTGATCCTATCCGTCGGAAGTTCACATCTAGTAACTAATGAGTATTGTACCCTCCATATGGAACGATCACCCATGGATGGGTGACACAGAGTACTCCACTCATTTTATAGTGATCCGTTAATGGAAGATCGTGGGAATTATAAATAAGTCCATCTCCCACTAGTTTAGATAATTAAGGATTTAGCTTTTGAAAAAAAATATTTCACATTGCCCATAAACATCTAATGTTTACTAATGAATTAAAAATGGTTTTTGATTTTTATTTTAGAAAACTCGTTTTTGCATGTATGTAGTAACAATATTTAAAAACGCAAATCACAAATGAGCATATAAAAATAAAAACTACAATGAAATAAAAGCATTCAACAATGCCTCTATCTCCCATGGCTCTATCTTCATAGATCCATCTCTTGATTTGGTCGCCTCCGACTCCATCTTTATGGACTCTGGCTTGCTGCTCTATCTTCATGGACTATCTAATTCTAGTCCTATGCTTCTTTTGAAGCTACCAATTTATCTAGAAATAGAAATAGCAATAAATAAAATTAGGCTAGGGAAACTGGTGTGACATTCCCTTTCGCAGGAATGAAGTCACAGCGCCCTTTACACTTGTTTATTAAAACCAAACCAAATAAAAATTATACCAATCACAAATTAAATACAAAACTTAAAAAGATCTTGGTGCCATGGGAGACAGCGATCTAACTTGCTGCAAAAGGGTCAGACATACACACATCCACGCATATATATAGCAAGTATATAACTATTGGAACCCCTAATTGATTCGCATATTTCATAGACATTTCATGGAAGTAATTAGAACTTCACTTTTGTTCGATCGATTGAAGTTCTAATTACTTCCATGACATCTCTGGTTCTCTGTCACTTTCGATCGATCGAAGTAAGATCGATCTATCGAACAAGTTCAATCGATCGAACAAGGTTCAATCGATTGAACTAAAAAGTTCATAGATTGGTTTTAAAATTTTCTAGAGTAATAAAATATTAAAGTAGATAATTTTAAAGCTTTTTAAAATTGTGAAAAACATCTGGACAGAGAATCACTTTTGTTCGATCGATCGAATTGGGATCAATCGATCGAACAAAGAGATTTTTGATCAATCGAAGCAAGTTTGATCACTTGAAGTCAGACAGTTTCAATCGATCGAAACTACTATGCATCCAATGCAATCACATATTTGTTTTCTACTATGAAACTACTACAGAAACAAATTTGTGACCATGCAGTTTCAAAAAACAATCCTAAAACAACATGCAAATCAAAACTAGTGTTCCAAAAACGCATTTATAGATCCAAATAAGCGTGGCTCTGATACCAATTATAGGATTTAGGTTTCGAAAACTTTAAATCTTATGCGCAAAGGAAAACCATGTGTAGAACAATTATTGGTAACCTAGATCTACTACTTATCAATTCCATAGATGCGTAGGGAGAGGGGGCAAGAGTATTGCCTTATGGTCTTGAACCCAATCCTAAATTAGCCTTCTTCCTTTAGTGAGCAGTAACTCCCACCAGGTGATCTTTACCCTTATGTCTCCTTGAATGCTCCCGGATAGACTAGGGTTGGTGGGAACCCTAATAGTGAGTGATGTTGTCAAAATCAAGATATAAAAGTATTCTTTACTTTTCAATAGATTTGCAGTGTGGAAGTAAAGGTCGAACCCACAGAGATTGATTACTACAGTGATTTAATTTTAAAACCTAAGTCTAGTTAATTAGGGAAAACGGCTTTGATTTGAATTTAATTAAACTAATAACAATAAAAGTAAATCTAACTTATGAAAGCAATTAAAGTTGTTTTAAATAATATTTAAGGGAACCTAGGATTGCAAATCCACCACTAGATTCATAATAGGAATATCTATGAATTACTTTAGCTTATTACGTTGGATGAATATGGGGAATTGTAGCTACAAGCCCAATTCCTCCGACAAGAAGATAATCATGGTTCAAGCACCAACATAATCCATCTGCGGATAGCACGAATCATCTCACACTAAACTAGGGTTGTGATCTAATCCGTCTAACCTAGGCATGGACTATTCGGATACTTGATAGCACGAATCACTAAAGCACCATCACATGTAAACAATCTAAACAAGCACAGCAAGAATAGATCGTTGAGCACATCACAGTCAAAATAGATCTAAGACAAGAATAAATTCCGAAAGCAATGATTTAATCAATGTAAGTACGATTTATTTATAAAATCCTCTAAACATGTGACTGTCATCCATACACAATAAAACTAAAATAAAAGCATAAATAAAACCCTATTACTCATCTAGGGCTTCATTGAAACCCTAGATCAATGATCTAAGCTGCCATAGAAGTAGAAATCAGCAAGTAGTTGATGGAGGAGGCCATGGAAATCCTTGGTCTTCTTCTTCTTCTCCTTGCTTCTCCCTCTTCAAGGGCTGGAAGTATATGTGTATATGGTTGTATATTAATTGCCAACCCTCTAATTGAAGTAAAATAGAGTTTATATAGATTTACAACATGTTTTGGAAGCCTTTACAACTCGAAACGGACTGAAACGCCTGTAATTTACAGTCTGGACGTCGTTTAGCAGTCTCGTTTGCACAGGAGTCTTCAGTATACTGAAATACGCAACTTTGATTTTTGGGCATATCGCGCGAGCGGGTCGCGCGAGCGCGACATTGGGTACCTCGCGCGCGCGGATCGCGCGAGCGAGTTCTTGGGGGTCTCGCGCGAGCGGATCGCGCGAGCGGTTTCTGGATTCTCGCGCGAGCGGATCGCGCGCGCGATTCTTGGATTTCCGCGCCCGCGGGTCGCGCGCGCGAAGTGTCTTTTTCAGCTTCCTTCTTCCTACTTCTTCACCTTGTTTAGCCTGGTTCAGTTGATTTCTTCCAAAACCTGTCAGAAACTAGAAAACAGAGTAAAAATATACAAAAACAGGATAAAAAGGTACTAACAAATGCTCGTTAAAGCGTATAATTAGGATTAGTTCTCTCCCGATCAGTGAGGATAAGAAGGCTAACCCTAAAATAGTTTCTGCAACTTTGGGTTAATTAAAATGACGTTCTCTTAGTTCTGTACACAGTTGCCCTATTTATAGATTTCTAAACTAAATTTAAGTGTTTGATCGATCGTAACAAGTTCGATCGATCGAACTACACCAGAGTTCAATCGATCGAAACAAGTTCAATTGATCGAACCTTTAATCTATTGAAACTATTTCAATTGATTGGTTCACCATCCTCATATGTCTTTCCAAACATTTTGGAGGAGCTAAGAGTGGGACTTCCTAGGTTCTTTATTGTTGGCTCAGACTATTTGTTAATTTCCATGATCAAACTCTTTGATCAGTGAATTAACCAATTAAATAGTTAACGTTAACCCCACTATAAAATCATAACTACACTCCAATGCAAATGAACAAATCCGAAGTGATAGCTAGACTTGTATGGTGAACTAATGTCCCTCTACCATCAGCATTCATAATCATCAGGTAGTTGGATAACTATTACTATCAATCTGAATGATGATTATACCTTCCATTCCTTAAGTCTCATTCACCTCTCACGATTATCAAACATGTTCATAACTACTTATCAACAAGACTGTAGTTCTCAGGAATCATCTTGGTGACATTCTCAAGGGAATGTTTTCTCTTTATCAGAGGGTGGATTCTATCTTGACAATATATGTTCACAACCCTATGAATATGACAAATCCAAGATACCCAGGTGTTGATCTTGCAAGACCTCACTGATTTGTAATTCAAAGCAGTTACACCCACAGTCTGTGTCCATAATCGTCTCAAGATTGAGAACACGTGCCTTATACAAGTTATGAGTTCTTATCGACTATTGACAGTTTTATATGTCAATAGGAATCTCGTGGTCCATCAATGCACTATAAGCACTAGCATATTAACTAAGAGTCGCACTCTAGTGATTAAGATTTATCACTCTATCCAATGGTAGTTAATGATGCTACAGTGTATACCTGATGAGATATCCAGTCTCATCATCTATTGTGACAAGTTTTAAGTATCAAAGAATAGTAATTCATATCTCTCTTGTATGTATCTCGTACATACATGAATTACCTACTATGATACTTATGGACTACATCAATCATCTCATGACACATACATAAAGAAATATAAATATGATATCCATATATAAAATGCCAAATGTCAAATACACAAAGACCAGGTTTGAGGGTACAATCCCAACAAATTGTTTGCATCCAAAAACCACCAAAGCTTTTTGAGGCCGAAAGGCAGGAAATGGAAAGGGCTTGGGCTTTTTCGGCCCATAACTCACATGGTTTTGCAAGTCCAAGCTTGTTGGCATGAATCGGGCTCAGGTGGTAAGTCATCATGCCGCCCAGAATTTGCTAAGGCACGAACCCCAATCATGAAAGCAAGGGTAAGCCCGATTCGGGGAAGGTAAGAACATTGGGCTCAATTTTTATATTTTAATGAAATCAGCCTGATGGAAGGAGTTCATGCCTTCTCAGTTAAGGAAAGTCAATTTTCTGATTTTTAGGAGAAGAGCCTGTTTAGCTAAAAGGCTTGGTCTAATCCAGCTAGATATGGAAGCTAATCCCAAAGGATTCGGGATTGATTTGATCTAGATAAAAAAAAGGAAATAAGTCAGGTTTAGGAAGGATTTTGCCGTCCTTATCCTACTAGAAGCGTAATTGGAGGAATCCTTACCATATCCTAATCCTCTAGGCCGCTATAAATTGAGAAGCTGGACAGCATTCAAGGACACTCCGCGTCTCTCTCGAAAATAGCATACACACATACTATTCAAAGCATTCAACACAGCGTTCTTGTTTTCTGCACTCATAGCAATATGTATGTCCTTTTGTTATCTTCTTTTTTCAAGCTTTCTTTGAACAATCAGAGTCTGTCCTAATCTTGTTCCTTAGTTTATAGTTTCCAAACATATTCAATAAAGTATCTTCATAAGTGTTTTATTACTTGTGTTTATGATTATTTACCTGGTAAATTCTACATAAATCGGGTTTTTTGCTTCAACATTGCCGTAGAAACTTAGGGCAAGGGTATATGCCCGATTCAAAACGGGGAAAGCATAATCTTAGGGCAAGTGAATCAAACCCAAAGTTAAACAGGGAAAGCATAATTTACTCAATTCTAATTGATTCCATGTGAAGAAACCGACGTGGATATATGCTCTACATTGCTGAATCTGGTGGGACTCTCTTTAAGAATGCAAAGGCAAAGCCCTAATCTCCTCCTTCAAATGAATGGCTTTGATTTGGTTCCTGAGTTTTTGAGGCACTAACCCCTAAAATGAGGCTCCTCTATGTACTTGATTGGATTTGGACTATGATACCAATGACTAGAATAGGGGAAAAAATTTTGGGTACCCTCAAGGTACCACGTGGCATGCCACTTGGTACCCCATACCCAATAGATGCGCGTCACACGAACAATGAAACCCACCACAAAAAATTTAAATGGCCCAACAATCCTGTGTGGCGCTATCTCATTGGGTAGGGGCACTACATAGGCGCTACCTTCAAGGTACACAAAAACTTCTCATAATGGAAGGCCCTAATGTATCAAACTTTGTGAACCCTAGGCAATGGCCATCTTTTTGACACTTGCTCTTAACCCTAATTCAACCTAAATTACTTTGGTCTAGTTGACAAGGGTAGTTCTACGAGCACAAATAAAATCCACAAACACAATTCATAAATACATAAATGTGTCTATCTCTCTCCTCTGTGGACCTTACAGTTTCAGTGGACTCCACAGTGTCAATAGACCCTATCAGAAGAGATAGACACTTTTATGCATTTGTGGATTTTATTTGTGCCCCAATCTTTATTTGGTTGACAAAGTCTGAAAATCGCGTGCACTCTAGATTTATTCATGTGGCTGCCACATAATAATTCCTCATTCCATGTAAGCTCGTAAAACAAATTTAATACACGTGTGTACGTTTGTGTAGAACATTAGCGCGTCATTGCAGCTTAGTTTTTTTTTCCCTTTTTTCATCACTTTTGAAAGTATCACTCACTTATGTGTCTTTGACAATTCAACATTTTAAGGGGACATAATAATTGACATTCACATGGCATGGAATTAGTGCACAAGTTCCAAACTACCCTTACTTTGTCTTACTTTCCTTTTATTTTTATTTTTCGATAATTTCAAAATCAATAAGGGTAATTTGGGAAAGTAGTTAAAAGTTTAGCATGGAATATTCTTTATGGATAATAGTTTTAAGCTAAAGCTGCACGAAGTGGGAGCGGGGACGGGAGCAGAAGCGGAGAAACGCCAAAACATAAGAGAGTCTGAGATTTGGAGCGTTTAGGAAGTGTTTATATTAGTAATATACAATTATACATATATATATTCTGTATTATTATGTGTGGGAAAAAATTCAAGTATTTATGTCATATCATATTTTAAAAATTATGATTTTTGTGGCTCTTTTAGAATACTAATCATAAATTTGGGTTAAAATAGTAGATACATATTAGTTTAGGTGTTATTTGCAAATAATTATAAGTAATATAAGAATGTGAATAAATTTTTAATAGTTGTAAAATCTTAAGGGGTCTTTTCATAATATTAATAAACATAAAGGGTTAGTGTTTTATATAATTGTATCGTGTTCACACACACACGCTGACGCGTGCCCAGGTAGAGGTGCAGCAGCAAGGTTAGGGTTCTCATCTTTTTCTTCCCTTTTTTCCTTTTCTGCTCTAGATCTATCTGTTTTTTTGGTAGTCATTGCTTCAATTGACTCTTGACTCTTGTCCACTGGGAACCGAGAATCTAATGAGAGAGCTATGAATCGCAGAATCGCGATTCTAAGTGAAGTTCATCCACAAGATGAGCGATTCCTGTAACTAATGTTTTAAGAGAGCCAAAAAAAAAAAAGATTGACATATAAAATAAGACAGATGGAGATGGAGTAACAAATAAAAGTAGAGAAAGAAAAGAAAAAAAGATATACACTCAATTGAAAACTTAGGGAAAGAATAAAGGCAGTAATGTGTAACTTCGCTATAATGTTATCAAAAAATTCTCTACCAGGGCAGAATCATTTCAGAACATGTTTGATTATCCTATGTCTCTCCTTATGCTTACGTTTGATATCTAGCTATTGGCATACCATCACCATTATACTTTTTGAATCATACATCAGCGGGTACTTAATTTGCTCATTAGGATAGAAAAGACCAAAATGTCGTTCAATCTCAGAGCCAACCTTCATGTTCTCGTCAAACATCGAAAACAAATATGTTTCTATGGTCCGTCCAGGTCTCTTCGGAGTCCCTTCAGTTACATGATTAATCAAATTCCAATAGTAAGTTCTTGCATTCTCGGTTGTTGCTGCTATACCACCAGCCGATGGCCATCCACTCTCGGATACAACAATCTCCAAATTTGCTCCGTCTGCCCTTTCAAGGGCTGAGTAGTAAGCATCCACAATGGCATCAAAAAGATTATTGTATCGCAATGCGCCAACTTGTACGTATACTCCAGGTGCAGTGAATAATGCATAAAGAAGTGAAACATCTCTTGGGTTGGCAGCATAACTAAAGTACGGGTACACGTTGACAAGTAATGGCGAACTATTGTTTAATAAAAAGCTAATTATTGGGTCGATGAAGGACCTCACTTCGGTACGAAAGAAGCCTTGCGTTGGTGGAAAGGAGTTCCCTAATAGACCTGTGTTTGTGGCGGTTGAAACCTTGATCTGATCTTGTAATCCAACAGTTGCAAGTGCGTTGTAAATGTTTCTCATGGCGGGGAAAAGATATTGAGCAGTGACGAAGTTCGGATCTACTTCATTTCCAACAGCAATGTATCTAAATTTGACATCAGGCAAGTAGTTTCTTACATTCATTTGCACCCATTCGGCTGCAATTGAAGCGTTTGTTGCAAGTGATTGAATTTCTGCATTAGGGACGCCAAGAATGAGTTCTATGTTGGTCTTTCGAAGAGCTTGGAGTGTTCCATGGTTTGGATCATAAATACGCATCCTTGTGATCCCATTCGTTCTACAAAGATTTACAACTTCTTGTGGTGAGGGTAAATTGTTGCCATCCCTTCCGTGGCACACACCTACCGATTGTGCCCCTGCACCCAAAATTGAGCAAAATTTTATTGATAAGATAAAAGGAAATTATGATTATTATTTTTTAATTCATACTCTTGTGCTTCTTTTTTTCGGTTTTTTTTTTTTTTTTTTTTTTGGCAATGAACGAATTAAGTTAACCAATCAAGATTCAACTACAATCCTTGCTGCAATTTTGGCCAGTTGAAGGATACAATCTGTACTAAAAACATATATTCAGATTCCCAAAGACCAAAAAAACTGCACCATGGCTAAGAATAGAGACTCCAAAGGAAAGAGAAGAACATGGTTGACTAGGTTCACTAACATAATAGACCTATTTCATCGGGTACCCTACAAATGGACCATGGGTAAATATTTATAACTATCAGTAAATAGGTTGTAATTGGAAAGAAATTATGTTGTTGCTTGGATCCACTTTATAGAGCGGATAACAGAGCTTAAATCCAATCATATACCCACTTGGGGAGACAGAGAGGAGAAATATGACATACATATATATATATATAGAGAGAGAGAGAGAGAGAGAGAGACCTGTTAACTCGGGGTTAGGCATAAGAATCCCAAGAATTAGCAGTATTGGAACAGATATATGCTGGTTACTCATTGCAGCTAGCAAGCGTTGTAAAAGCAGATACCAGAGAGAGAGAGAGGGGCTAATATAAAGACTAGCCTTCTGGGTAACAAAAGCCCAAAAAGTAGCTATATAAGAGCAACTCCAATAGCTTTGTATAACAAGCATGAACCTTCCAAGGTTAATTCATAGAGATAGCCATTTTGAAAACAATAATGAGACGCCTACATCTCTAACAACACTTTTAACCACATTTTTATTTTAAGGGAAATGCTATTATGAGCAGCTTCTCATGTGAGAAGGCGAGTTTTAACCGTTAGATGAGCATCTAGCCTTAAGATTCTCTCCAGATTCCTGGGAATCTTAAGGCTAGATGCTCATCCTACGGTTAAAACCCGCCTTCTCATGTGAGAAGCTTCTCACAATAGCATTGCCCTTATTTTAAATACATGTACCTTATATTGTATAAGTGGTACACAAAAAAATGTAAAAAAATTAAACAACACAGGGTACATGTACTTAAAACATAGCATGTGGTTAGAGGTGTGGTTGAAGATGTGGATGTATTATTATTGTTTCGAAAAGAATATAATAGTAATTATGAATTGATAAATAATAAAGGGATACTTGGGACACACTGAAAGATAACTTTTGGGACACAACCTAAGAGATGTGTCTATATCTTTCCTGTGTCACTTTGGGGTCTATTGACATCACAAGAGAGATATAGACACATCTTTTAGGTTGTCCCTAAACTTGTGTATTTGGGTGTGTCCCAATCTTTACCTGTAATAGAGTAAAGATTGAGACACTAATTCACACAATTTTTGAGACACAACTTAAGAGATGTGTGTCCTAAGTAATACCTAAAAAATATATGCAGGGCCGGCCCTGAGTTTTTGGGGGGCCCTAGGCGAGTTTCCAAAATGGGGCCCTCTACTTATTAGCACAAAGTATTTAACTAAAATGCGATACAAAAATAACATTGCATACAATTAGCTTTAGAGCAATCTACTTTAAAATGAAGAGAGAGAGAGAGAGAGAGAGAGAGATTACCAGAGACGGAGAGTCGGAGACAAAGCAAGCACATCGTTTCAGTTGGGTTGGGAATGCTTTTGGTAAAACGTATAGAATAAGGATAGAGCCAGGATTTTTGGCCCGGAGGAGCCTAGACTATATAGGGATTCGGGGGCAGCGCCCCCGAGGCAAATTTTTTTTTGGATATATCTATACATAATTATTTGTAAAATTGTAGAATTGGTTTAACACCCTAATTTGGAGTAAATTATGTAATTTTATGGGGGCCTATACCTAAAACTTGTAAAATATTACATGTAAGTTTACGATTTTCAAGAGTGCAGGGGGGCCTGTATCTAAAACTTGTAAAATATTACATGTAAATCTAGAATTTTCAGAATTACAGGGGGGCTTGTGTGAAATTTAAGAGAGTCTACTTATAAAATCTGCAATTACTACACATAATTTTGCACTTTCCAAAAATTTAGGGGCTGTGGTTTAAGGTTTTTTTTTTTTTTGGGGGGGGCGGATGAAAATTTGGGCGCAGGATACACATGTATCTTAAAGGAGAGTTCGGCCTCTAGTTTGCATTGGGCTTTGGGTTTTTTCAGTTGGGCTAAAAATACTTTTGAGTTGGTCTAATACTAGTGGCATAAAATTAGGGGCCCTTAAAATATGAGTAGAATTGGGGGCCCTAGGCAATGGCCTATGTGGCCTATGCCCAGGGTCGGGCCTGAATATATGTTAACTTATGGATAGAGAAAAGAAAAGAAAAAAAAAATATATATATATATATATATATACAAAGATTCTCTAAAGAGGGTTACCTTTCTTTATTAAAGAGGGGGCCTCTGTTTTGGCCGTCGGATTGTGTTTAAAAACTGTGAAATAACAAAACTGCCATTAATGAAAACACGATCCGACAGCCAAAACAGAGGTCCTCTCTTTAATAAAAAAAAGGGCGCCCTCTTTAGAGCCTGACTGTATATATATATATATATATATGTATGTATGTATATTATATTTTTTGACTGTTGCCCGTGTGGGACACAAAATGATGTTAGCCATGTTCTATTGCGGAGGCAAGCAGTTTCCAAGTCAACAAGTCCATTGGAATATAAATATCAACAAGGCGACCAATTAAGCACTGTCTTCAAAATTTTGAAAACCTGAAAGACTCTACAAATGTGTATGAAGAGTAATGCTGGTTTTCAAGTTTCAAGGGGTTAAAATTTAAGATCTTGCGCTCCGTTTGTATTGAGGTAAGGTATAATTAACACATGTATTTTTTGAAAAATATTTTACATTAAAACAAATAAATGTTATGAGAGTGATACTAGATGCAGTGAGGTCCATTGTCATTTGTTTCCAAATTTAGGATATAAATTTAGGAACTACTCCGTATTATCTTTGAGTGATGCCATATGATGCTTCCTAAATTTAAATAATAAATTTGATTCCTAAATGTTTAAACAAGTGTATTATATGTTGTGACAGTAATTAGTGATAATACTGATACAATATTATATCACTATATACGATACAACTTTCAATGCATTTAAAAGATAAATTTTAAATTTAAATTTAAAAAATATAACATCACTGTTACTCTTTACTAGTCTATATCCTACAGTTTTCAATTTCAAGCTTGAACATTATTCTAGATTTGAGAACTATAATTTTACTCATTATTGGATAATAGCCAATTGATAAAAAAAGCTCCATGCCAATCTCACGAGGGTTTCAAACCCTCACGGACTCCGCTTTAATGTTAGTCCACCACACCAAATGCAAAAAAAAAATTAAAATAAAATAAAATTAAAAAAAAAAAAAAAAAAACTACTGACTCTTTACCAATCCCTACCTATTACCTAATCAATTCCAGGCTTAACAATGGTGGGCCAGGCCTAATTTAGGTCACCCGGCCTTTTTCTCTTCACTATCTATTGGACTAAGAAATGATTCTGGGAGACTAATCATTTGTTTTAGGGTTAAAATACATTTGGCTCATATGTTGTTAGACTTATTTTCACTCCCAGACTCCTAATACTTTAAAAGTAGACACGTAACCCTTTGTAATTTCAGATTAAAGTAAATTATTAAAATTTTGCTCAAAACTAGTAAAAAATTAAAATTTGGCCAACATTTTTAACACTTAACCTTTTTTGTGAGGTTAATTATGATGTTAACCCCCTATGTTAGGA
Source organism: Hydrangea macrophylla (assembly GCA_033977485.1). Taxonomy (NCBI): domain Eukaryota; kingdom Viridiplantae; phylum Streptophyta; class Magnoliopsida; order Cornales; family Hydrangeaceae; genus Hydrangea; species Hydrangea macrophylla. The sequence continues at coordinate 29,768,146 of CM066992.1, forward strand.
TAGTGCTGCTATTTAATCTACATATGTGGCTAATATTTAACACATAATCCCTTATGGGGCTATTTTTGGGATTATTTGCCTATATTGGATTAATTTTGACACTAAACTCTTCTCTTTGAGACTAATTTTGTTATTTAATTTCCATGTAAAACTATTTTTAAATAAATCTTAACCTTTAATCCAAAACCACAAAAGAATAAAGTAAAAATAAAACTAACCACATATCACTAAAATGGAAATACTCCCTGTTTTCAACTTCAAATCAAATGATGTTGAGGGCTCCACAGGAGGGGTTGATTTTTACTGGAATGAAGACTTCTTTTGATGTCACAAATTTGATCATTATCCAAAGCAAAGAGTTGGGTAACATCATTGTTGACATACTTGTTCACAGCTAGTTTTAATTTATGTGTTACGGCATTCTAGAATCCATCAGAATTCAGTGTGTGATTGGGAATAAGTAATTCTTAGGATTGTGAGTAATATTGACTTAGAATCAGGCGATTATGTACAATAAGCAAGAATTTAACCTACTACTGATTCTCAAATAGTATTAAAGCACATGCTAAGACCATGTAAAGAGTACTTCAGAGTTTGCATTGAACTTCATTTCCCTTGATGTAGCAAGAGTACAAATGCTTGGAAGATTGAAAGGTGTTGGGATTGTGCCCTCAAACCCGGTGTTTATGTATGAGATATTTGGCATTTTATATGGATATCATTTATACAATTTATTGTGTATGTTTCTGTAGGATCATGCTATTTGATCCGAATATGATGCAGAAAAACAGATCGGGTTACCTTTTTTGTTATACCGAAAGGAACATGATCGAATTCTGAATGCTTCACACGAAACGAATGCTTGAATCCTTGAATCACGAACCTTGAACCTTGATTCCCAGCGATGAAGTTCACTACGGTGATGAGTGAAACCCACTGATTGTATAGTACAAAAGCTATACCTCCAACAATGGCAATACTAGAGAGAGGAGAGAGAGAGAGAGGGGGAGAAAAATATCTCTGTATATTTTTCTTCAACATACATTAGTTTCCAAAACCTAGTATATATATATATATATATTGGATAAGATATACTCCCAACCAACTTATATAGGGAGATAATTAGTTTGAATTTAAACTATTGTTTTAAATTCAAACTCTCTCCTAATCTCTCGGTATCTCTACATAGGTCATCCTAACTGGGTCAGTCACACCTATGGGGGCCCCAGTTTGGGTCCAAGCCCAAAGTCCAACATCTCCCACTCGTACATGGTGTGCAAGGAGCTATAATCTCTTCTCCAGAATGCCCAAATGTTGAGGTAAATCATACTAGCTAATGGACCATGCGACCACTGAGAACACTTGCATATGGGAGCTCAATACTAGAAACTCAAATAGAGGAAGTATAGAGACAACAACCCTTAGAATATACATAAATATATAGTGTCTCACTATGCCCCAGATCTATCTAATCACATCGGCTTAAGCACTTCCAATCCCTCAAAATGGAGCTATGCTTATCCCTTCGAGCTTAGCACTTATACTCACACTTGTGTTGTAAACCACTAAGGGCAACATAAGTTGTCGACTACAAATATAAGCCTGGATGTGAAGCAAATGACCTTCCCTTCGCCCTCATGTCACTTAGTTCAGAATTGACCGCTTTCCCAGCAATGCACCTTTTGACCGAATCAATCATGGTCATAGGTAACACGCCAATGTAGCAGGGCGTCAACTCCTTTCTTTATGGAATAGGAAAAGGTAATAAGAGCACAAACTTAGTCATATATAATGACTAGGACTCACACAGTGAGGAAGCAGGGACCCAGTCACTCACTTCCCTAAAAGTTGCCGAGCATGTGTAGTATGAATTACACGTTACAGTGGAGTAACTCTTCCAAAAGAGTGTATGTCACAAACTCCAACACTGTACAGATCCTACTCCATTCGCCAAGCTAGCGACTAACTCAAGTTCTTTACACTTTACGCTAATCTAAGCACCAAAGTAAAATCTCACATCTGGCTTTCAATACAGGTAAAATAGGTAACAGGTATACCTATTTTCAGTCTTCTCATGATAAGACCTCATCTTGGATCCTACCAAGGTGACACATTGCCTAAGTGTCTCATCCTTGCTCGCTATCTCAAGTGTTAAAGGCGATTGCTCATGTTAGAGAGCCAATCACAACCTGCTGACATACAATTCATCAAATCTCTGTGTGTACAATATCTCATGCCAAACCATAATGCAAGGAACTCAAATAAAATGCATAAATGACATAATATCGCAATGTCTCAAAAAAAAAAAAAACATAACGCAAGTGATCAACCGAGTCCACAAAAATCACCACCTATGCAGTCCTAAGGCCCTAGCATGACCTATGAAAACATCTCTAGCAATCGGTTTAGAGAGTCGTAGGAATGTGCTTAAGGATCACTTGGTTCTGTGTAACTATATCTCTGACAAAGTTTTACTTCACATCAATGTGTTTGGTTCTTCCATGGTACTTAGGGTCCTTAGCATAACCAAGAGCAGCCATACTGTCACAATGGATCGTCACAGGCCCTGATGCATGTATGATAACTCCAAGATGTTGAAGGAACCGCCTCAACCAGAAAGCTTCTTGTACTATAGTTGAGCAAGCAACAAACTCTGCCTCCATGGTAGACAAAGCAATACAAGTTTGCTTCTTACTGTTCCAAGAAATGGCCTCGCCATCGAGCAAGAAAGCATATCCTGATGTAGACATGCGCTCATCTAGATCACCACTGAAATCGACATTGCAATAGCCTACTAAGTACAAATGTAAACTATGGTAAGTCAACATATAGTCACTAGTACCCTTTAGGTAACGCAAAATCCTATTGACTGCCTTCCAGTGCCAAAGTCCCAAATTGGATTGGTATTGACTGACTAAGCCTACTGCATAGCATATGTTAGGTCGAGTACACATCATAGCATACATAACCAACTGCACTAGAGTAGGGAACACGGGCTATCTTTTATATATCTCTAGGAGTCTTTGGACACATATCAAGGCTCAGGCTCTCACCCGTAGCGACAGGAGTATCTATGGGATTGCAGATCTGCATCTGAAATCACTTAAGGATCTTCCTAGTGTAAGTCTCTTGAGACAAACCAATGAGTTTTCTTGGCCGATCCCTAAGAATCTTAACACCGAGCACATAGCTTGCCTTTCCCATGTCCATCTCAAAAGTATACGACAACCACCCTTTGGTGGCTTCGATCAACTCCTTGTCATTTTCAGCTAATAAAATGTCATCGACATACAACGACATTATCAGGAACCCACCCTTAGATCTCTTGACATACACACAGTGGTCTTCATCAATCATCGTAAACCCATTAGAGATAATGGCTTGATGAAATCTCATATACCACTATCTGGATGATTGCCTCAAACCATAAATGGACCGTTAGAGCTTGCAAACTTTGTTCTCCTGTCCTTTTATTATGAAGCCTTTAGGCTGATCTATATAGATCTCCTCATCCAATTCTCCATTGAGAAATGCAGTCTTGACATTCATCTGGTACAATTCCAAGTTCAAATACGCGACAATAGCCAGAATTAGACGGATTGAGGCAAACCTTAAAACTAGAGAGAAGTGTTCCTCGTAGTCCAAACCCATCTGTTGGGTGTAACCCTTCGCCACTAGGCGTGCCTTATACCTTTCAATGGAACCATCCACCTTGCGTTTAACTTTTAGAACCCATTTGTTCTCACTAGTCTTACGCCCTGACGGAAGGTCAACCAAGTCCCAGACATGGTTTGTCCTCATGGACTCCATCTCATCATGCATTGCAGCAGTCCATTCCTTACTAGCAGAAGATGAGAGAGCCTCTTTAATTATTATTGGGTCATCATCATCATCATGGTACAACCATGAATGCCTCCCCCTCAATCTCAAAACGATGACGAGGGATGGTCCCACGTTGCTCTTCTGCTATTGTAGCTCTTGAGAATCCTCATCCATTGGAACTAGTCCAAGTGGAAGTAAGTTGCTCCCACTGTCCCTAGGAGAGTGAGGAATTTCTTCCTCATTCTCAACTGGGCGACTAAGTGCACCTTCATCTGGGTCCTCCAACTCGTAGAGCTCCATGCCTCTATTAACCTCACCTCTGCTAGGGAAATCCTCCTCAGGAATTCTACATCACGTGATTTAATTTCAGTCACCCTCTCTTCAGGCTGCTCACATACGAACACATATCCCTTAGAGTTCTCTGAGTAGCATATAAAGATACACTTCTTGCCTCTAGGTCCATGCTTCCCATACCGATGAGAAGTGGTGTGTATGTAAGCTGCTGAGCCCCAAGGCCTCAAATTGTCCAAATTGGGCTTTTTGCCAGTCCATAGCTCATATGGGGTTGACGGTACTGATTTGGAGGGGACACAATTAAGGATATAGGCAATAGTTATTAAAGCATCTCCCCAATATGAAATGGGGAGGTTAGGTTGCGCCCTCATTGACCTAACCATATCTAATAATGTACGATTCCTCCTCTCTGTAACACCATTTTGTTGCGGAGTACCAGGAATAGTGAACTGTCTCAAGATCCCTTTTTCTTCACAGAGCTATTTAAATTGCTCAGATAGATATTCGCGGCCTCTGTCAGTTCTAAGAGCCTTAATGCTCTTGTCTAATTGATTCTCAACCTACAATTGAAACTGTCTAAAGCAATCTAATGCTTTCGACTTGTGGGTGATTAGATAGACATGACTAAAATGCGTAAAATCATCTGTAAATGTGATGAAATAGGGTGCTCCATGTCTTGCCCTCCCATTCATTGGGCCACATATGTCAGAATGTATAAGCTATTATGGAAAAGATGCCCCTTTGGCTTAACCAAATGGTTTTTTGGTTGCCTTTCCTGTAAGGCAATGCTCACAAGTAGGTAAGGTGACTCTAGCAAGTGGGCCTAAAAAGTCTGCTCTAGCTAACCTATCCATCCTATCCTACCCAATATGACCTAATCTAGCATGCCACGTAACAGAATCAATATCACAAGAAGCAATAAACGAACTAGAGTCACTGGCATTATTAAAACAAGAATAGTCAATATCCAAAACCATTAAACCATCCGAAAGAAAACCAAAACCATATTAAACGGTTCCTAAAGAAATCCTAACATATTGTCCATCAAACAGAAAATTAAACCCTAGACCTAACAAGCAAGTACTCTCTCCGTCCCATTTTATGTGTCCCTTTTTGGGAATCCAACTATTTAAGGGGACAAAAAGAATCTACACCTACTTTCCACAATTGCTCATGATCATTGCACTTTCTTTTTTGTTTTATTTTGGTATTGGTTGTAAGAAAGGGTAATTTGGGAAACTCAATAAAATTTACATACTAATTTAGGAAAGTGGACATCGATTTTGGGACATCCTAAAAAGGAAAGGGGGACACATAAAATGGGACAGAGGGAGTAACTGATAATAAGTTTTGTCGTATTCTTGGAGCATAGAGCATATCACGAAGGAGCAAAGTGCTGCCACCTCGCAAATCCAACGTGTAAGTGCCAATTCCAAGCACGTCCATGCTAGATTGATTCCCCATATGTATTCTTCTGCCTTTTGGAATACGATGATACTCCACGAACCCAACTTTACTTCTCGCTATATGGTCAGTTGCTCCTAAGTCTACAACCCACAAATGAGGAGAATAAGCAATCAAAGTTTGACTTGAAACAAAATAGTCAAAATGATTAGGGAGTACCTTCTTTGATTCAGTGCAATCATGAGCAAAGTGTCCTAACCCATTATAGTTATAGCAAGTCACCTTGGTCTTATCCTTCTTGCCACCTCGCTTGCCTCTTTTGTGCTTAGTGGCTTTGGTTCCTGGTCCAGCACTTGTTTTCTTTCCATCATTGCGATTAGCTCTCTTGCACTTGAGCTCAGGTGCCTCACGCGAAAACTAGTTTCAGCAACATAAGCAGAGCCATTAGATTTAGCAGCCTCAAGGCACCTAGTCTCAAGTTCCAAATGACGTGACACATCCTCAAATGTTTGCACATTATCATTGTGCATCATATTTTGCTTCATTTGCTCCCAAGAGTATGGAAGAGAACAGATAACTACCTAAACCTATTGTTCATCAATTAGGTGATGACCTGCAGCCCCAAGGTCGCGAATCATGGTTGACATGACTCTCAGATGCTGCTTCATTGAATGTGACGCCTTTTTCTTATAAGAGTCAAGTTTTATAGTTAACCCGCACACCTTAGCTAATGAAGTGATTCCAAATTTCTATTTTATGGCCTCCCACATGTCCCAAGCAGTTTGACACACCTCAAATTCACCAATCAGATTGTTATTCATGCTGCTCAGCGTAGTAAAGCACGCGAGTCGATCCTTATTACGCCAATTATTGTAGGCCTCAATTTCACGATAGTGTTGAGCTGTGTTACCCTCCTCGGGCTAAACCATGACATGTTCAGTGGTCTCCAACAGCTCTTGATCATTTAGGAGATATTGGATCTTATGGCACCAGATGTCATAGTTATCGCCATCCAATTTCTTACCCTTGTTTAGATCAGTAATGACATTCTTAGCTGTCATTTCGAACAAACTATAGAAACAAAATGCGCAATAGGATATTAGATATAGCATCACACAATAACATTTTTGCAGTAAAAAAATCTAAAACAAAAGAATACAATAATTTTCAAGTCGCGAGATCGAAAAATCGTTAAACTCATAATCATCTCTCGTGCCACAAGTAAATATTGTCTCCATTTGTTTTAATTATGCTCAAAATTTTGGTCTTTGGGAGAATCAAATTCTCAACCAAACGACCTCCCACTTAGTTATAGCACTCCACATAAATAAAAGGCATAAATTCAACAATTTGTACAAGCACGGAAATATGTGTTACAACAAGACATGCTATAATTATCATGTAAGGCATTGAAATAATTTCCAGAATATTTTAAAAATATTTATCTGAATTTATTTCCCAAAATTTTTTTAGTATCGCACATAATTTCCATACACAATTACTTTTCTAACTTAATTAAAAGAGATAAACCATAATATTTATCATGAATGGAAATATTCCAACATAGTATGCCAAAAAAAAATTCATAACATAGAAATAATTTCCGGAAGACAAAAAGCATATTCTAGAATTTATCTACAATTTCAGCATTTAAACTGATCTAAAATGATTAATTAATCAATAACAAACAAGAAAAAAAAAATTCCAGGTGGTGCAGAACCTTGTACCACCCTATCCAAACTCTTGCAACATGTTCCACAATTAATCTGTTCTAGCTATGCCAGTACCCACGCCTGAGATTGGAACCTGTAAAAAAAAATTTACTCCCCAAAATTTCTATTTTAGAACTTAAAATCAATATCTAGAGTTTCCCAAAATTTCTTGAATTTAAAGTCTGTAGAATAGTTAAAAACTAGCTCACTGGGCCTGCACCAACATAACAGACACTGTTGCAAACTCGTCCAAACGTGCCATCCATGGTACGTGTCATGGACGTGCCATTGTAACGGTGTCGTACCGCCTCCGGACCACCACCAGTGGGTGCGGCTTGGAGAGAGGTTGAGTTTGAACCTTTTGTTTGAAATTTTTGAGCACTGAGTGCTAAGGAGTGATCTGCATTCTCTCTATGAATTCATGGAATTATACATATAAACGTATAGATACAAATTATATATCTATCACCTTCTTCCTGAAGCATGAAGAAATACTTAACAGAAAATTCAAACACTTATACCTCACAAACCTTAAAGATTTAGACTATAAAATGTTTACAGCATGTACATCTCATCATCATGTAAAATTGTTTGCTACAATTATGGTTCGGGCGTGCCAGAGCCTTGTTAGGTAGACCCAAACTAATAACACAAAATTTCCTAAAAGCACTTGTGTGAGTAATACACAAGGTTTGAAAATCTGACATCTAACGGGCGATTGTGAAAAGTGAGTAGGAAAGTGCCCTCACTTAAGGTCCTATGGCAGTATTGAAGCATACAAGCCATACAAGTGATGAACAAAAGAAATTAAATAAAATGGACTTTTATTTAATTACAAAGAAAAGGAATTACAAGAAAGTAATTAAAAGCTAAGAAAAATAAAAAGGATGCTTTTTATTTTCCTAAAAAACTAAGAACGCATGTTGAATGCTTTTTGGATGCGGTTGTCGAAGTGACGCGTGGGGATATGAATGCTTGGCCTGCCTGTTGATTTATAGCGGCCATGGAGGTCTTCTAGATAAGGTAGGAAATCTGACATGAATAATAATCTGGTAAAATTTATCAGATTTGTCGCCCAAATCTACTCTTGACCTTCCATATCTTGAAAAACTATATATATATATACAGGTGTATATATATATCTTGAATAATATCATGAATGTAGTCCGAATTATGGCTTCATACATATGACTTACCCTCCAAGTAATAGATATAGACTTCCAATATGATAGTATTGTCAACAATTATCTCCCAAAATAAGATAATTTCTTTCCTAATCAGATAATATTACCTTTCCGTTTGGCAAATCTGATAATATATTTCCATAGTCTGATAAAGTGATAATATATTGTATTATCTTCCCTAATATTATCCCTTCCATATGTGATAATATTATCTTCCCAAATGATATTATCACTTAGAGAGTTAATAGGGGCTGATATATGCTTCCCATAAAGTGTGGCCAAATCTGTATCAACTTTCCAAATGTGACCAAGTGAAAGCAAAGGCCAAGCATCCCGATGGAAACCAAACTAATGGCTGAACATTGTAGTTGAATTGATAATGCACGAATGCACACATAGCCCACCATATTGACTTGATAATCCAAACCCCATAAGTGATGTTGCCACATACATTAAATTGGTTCTCATCATGCACGAGTGGCCCACCAATTCTGACTTTATGAATGTTGATTTGTCCAATGGTAGAAGGAATACAATGTGCTAGTAATTCTTATGTCCGATGAAACAAACATAAGGGAAGCCCGATGACACCATTTGGTGGGTTGTTACAATCGGACTTAACCAATATTTTAGCACTCAAATTGGCATCGGGCTTGTGCTTCTTGACTGGGCCATGAAGTGAGCCCATTGATGGAATTAAAATAGCCCATATGACAGCCCGATTAAGAGTAACAATGTTCAAACACGAATAATTGAATGGTTACCTGTTGACAAGACCATATTTATAAAATGGTCAAAGTAAAATGGCCTGAATTAAAAGCAGATCGGACACCATAGCCAAAAGCCATCGTGCTACCAACTTTGAATCAGTCACTTGGACTATTAATTTTTTTATGCCATCGATCTCATGAGTCCGATTGAAAAATTACAATCGGCCTTATACAAATTTTAACTTTAAAAAATGTATTTTTTAGGTGCAAACAATTGCCCCCCTGGCTGTTTAAAATAAAAGCAATGTAATTTTGAATAGCCATATTTTGTCAGACCGATTACCTTTAGACTGCGATCGGACTCATCATGTAGACCGATGATCTTTGGACTAACATCGGGCTTGGCCAAGAGACCGTTTTATAATTGTCAGCTGCCATGTAACACCTTTGAACCCACCATCTCCATGTAATCGGGCTTCACCACTTGACAAGCACTTCTGAAATTATTTACACCATCGGCCTCTATGTTCGATTCAGCATCCCAACCATCCTTCTAGCATTACCTTATTTATTATTATTATTCTTGCTTTCGGTCTTGTGAGTCCGAGTAGCCTATTGACTGAATTAATTCAGTCCGATCCTCAGCATCTTTTCAGTCTTTTGATAATACCATTGCTGCAACAATAACCACCAAATAACCTTTAGTTTTTGGTGACATCCACACAGCCATTGTGGATGTAAATCAACCCAAGCCAAATAATTAATTGGCTTAAAATAAAAATAATAATCGGTCACTATTACAAGACCGAAAAAATTAAACAACTCCTTGAGGCTGAGTTTCCTCAAAGGAATATTTTCAAAAGCTTCATGGACCGATTTAGAATCATTTGGTCTCGGCGGAGCTTGCCCCCCGAGCCCTTCATCGCCGATTTTTTCATCACCAAGGGGGTCTATATCATTGTCCTCCTCACTACCGGGAGGCCCTATGGCCGATATAGGATCACTCGGCCTGTCACATTCTTCCTCTTCGGCCTCAACAGAATTTTGAGGCTCATCTTGCATTTGCCCCCCGGGTCCTTCGTCGTCTTCTTCAACGTCAGTGAGGAGCTCTATGGCCGAAATAAAATTATTCGGCTCTTTATTTAATTTTTTGCCGTCTTGCCCCCCGAGCGGTTTGGACAGTGTGGAATCAAGATGACCACAGTCATCGGCCTCTTGATTTATCGTGATAACATCGGCCTTTTCGGGCCGTTGAAATTTTATGAGTTTAAGCTGAAGAGCGATATCATCAAGGACACTACTACGGCTTTCTCGAGCAGCAACCGATTCGTCTTGTTCTTCAACTTGCAAATCTGATAAGCCGATTGGTTTTTGCTTCCAACCACCATCTAGCAACTCATCCTGAGACATGAAAAAGTTTCCATTGGGGGGTGGACAGTCAGCTCCGCTCACTTGAAGGTGGCCGATACCTTGGGTAAAGTACTTAACATCGGCCTCAAAACACCAGATCTTTTCGTAAAGATCATGGATGGCAAAATCATATGGGGCTACAATGGCGTGCCAATTTGGGTACTGTGGATCCCACGGCTAGATCCATAAAGCCTTGTAAGCAGCAGATTTATCGTCTTTGAGACGATTAATCTCTTGTTGAAGTTGGCTGATTGATTCATTACACCAACCAATTTGGTTGTAGTAGAAGTGTAGCCATGCTTCAATAAACATGATTCATCACTCGGCGGTCCCACCGGGCGTGCCAAATTGTTTGCTGTAATTATGGTTCGGGCGTGCCAGAGCCTTGTTAGGTAGACCCAAACTAATAACACAAAATTTCCTAAAAGCACTTGTTTGAGTGATACACAAGGTTTGAAAATCTGACATCTAACGGGCGATTGTGAAAAGTGAGTAGGAAAGTGCCCTCACTTAAGGTCCTATGGCAGTATTGAAGCATACAAGCCATACAAGTGATGAACAAAAAAAATTAAATAAAACGGACTTTTATTTAATTAAAAAGAAAATGCATTACAAGAAAGTAATTAAAAGCTAAGAAAAATAAAAAGGATGCTTTTTATTTTCCTAAAAAACTAAGAACGCATGTTGAATGCTTTTTGGATTCGGTTGTCGAAGTGACGCGGGGTGATCTGAATGCTTGGCCTGCCTGTTGATTTATAGCGGCCATGGAGGTCTTCTAGATAAGGTAGGAAATCTGACATGAATAATAATTTGGTAAAATTAATCAGATTTTTCGCCCAAATCTGCTCTTGACCGTCCATATCTTGAAAAACTATATATATATATACAGGTGTATATATATCTTGAATAATATCATGAATGTAGTCCGAATTATGGCTTCATACATTTGACTTACCCTCCAAGTAATAGATATAGACTTCCAATATGATAGTATTGTCAACAATTATCTCCCAAAATAAGATAATTTCTTTCCTAATCAGATAATATTACCTTTCCGTTTGGCAAATCTGATAATATATTTCCATAGTCTGATAAAGTGATAATATATTGTATTATCTTCCCTAATATTATCCCTTTCATATGTGATAATATTATCTTCCCAAATGATATTATCACTTAGAGTGTTAATAGGGGCTGATATATGCTTCCCATAAAGTGGCCAAATCTGTATCAACTTTCCAAATGTGACCAAGTGAAAGCAAAGGCCAAGCATCCCGATGGAAACCAAACTAATGGCTGAACATTGTAGTTGAATTGATAATGCACGAATGCACACATAGCCCACCATGTTGACTTGATAATCCAAACCCCATAAGTGATGTGGCCACATACATTAAATTGGTTCTCATCATGCACGAGTGGCCCACCAATTCTGACTTTATGAATGTTGATTTGTCCAATGGCAGAAGGAATACCATGTGCTAGTAATTCTTATGTCCGATGAAACAAACATAAGGGAAGCCCGATGACACCATTGGGTGGGTTGTTACAATCGTACTTAACCAATATTTTAGCACTCAAATTGGCATCGGGCTAATGCTTCTTGACTTGGCCATGAAGTGAGCCCATTGATGGAATTAAAATGGCCCATATGACAGCCCGATTGAGTGATGCCCGATTAAGAGTAACAATGTTCAAACACGAATAATTGAATGGTTACCTGTTGACAATACCATATTTATAAAATGGTCAAAGTAAAATGGCCTGAATTAAAAGCAGATCGGACTCCATAGCCAAAAGCCATCGGGCTACCAACTTTGAATCAGTCACTTGGACTATAAATTTTTTTATGCCATCGATCTCATGAGTCCGATTGAAAAATTACAATCGGCCTTATACAAATTTTAACTTTAAAAAATGTATTTTTTAGGTGCAAACAATTGCCCCCCTGGCTGTTTAAAATAAAAGCAATGTAATTTTGAATAGCCATATTTTGTCAGACCTATTACCTTTAGACTGCGATCGGACTCATCATGTAGACCGATGATCTTTGGACTAACATCGGGATTGGCCAGGAGACCGTTTTATAATTGTCAGCTGCCATGTAACACCTTTGAACCCACCATCTCCATGTAATCGGGCTTCACCACTTGACAAGCACTTCTGAAATTAATTACACCATCGGCCTCTATGTTCGATTCAGCATCCCAACCATCCTTCTAGCATTACCTTATTTATTAATATTATTCTTGCTTTCGGTCTTGTGAGTCCGAATAGCCTATTGACTGAATTAATTCAGTCCGATCCTCAGCATCTTTTCAGTCGTTTGATAATACCATTGCTGCAACAATAACCACCAAATAACCTTTAGTTTTTGGTGACATCCACACAGCCATTGTGGATGTAAATCAACCCAAGCCAAATAATTAATTGGCTTAAAATAAAAATAATAATCGATCACTATTACAAGACCGAAAAAATTAAACAACTCCTTGAGGCTGAGTTTCCTCAAAGGAATATTTTCAAAAGCTTCATGGACCGATTTAGAATCAATCGGTCTCGGCGGAGCTTGCCCCCCGAGCCCTTCATTGCCGATTTCTTCATCACCAAGGGGGTCTATATCATCGTCCTCCTCACTACCGGGAGGCCCTATGGCCGATATAGGATCACTCGGCCTGTCACATTCTTCCTCTTCGGCCTCAACAGAATTTTGAGGCTCATCTTGAATTTGCCCCCCGGGTCCTTCGTCGTCTTCTTCAACGTCGGTGAGGAGCTCTATGGCCGAAATAAAATTATTCGGCTCTTTATTTAATTTTTTGCCGTCTTGCCCCCCGAGCGGTTTGGACAGCGTGGAATCAAGATGACCAGAGTCATCGGGCTCTTGATTTATCGTGATAACATCAGCCTTCTCGGGCTGTTGAAATTTTATGAGTTTAAGCTGAAGAGCGATATCATCAAGGACACTACTACGGCTTTCTCGAGCAGCAACCGATTCGTCTTGTTCTTCAACTTGCAAATCTGATAAGCTGATTGGTTTTTTCCTCCAACCACCATCTAGCAACTCATCCCGAGACATGAAAAAGTTTCCATTGGGGGGTGGACAGTCAGCTCCGCTCACTTGAAGGTGGCCGATAACTTGGGTAAAGTACTTAACATCGGCCTCAAAACACCAGATCTTTTCGTAAAGATCATGGATGGCAAAATCATATGGGGCTACAATGGCGTGCCGATTTGGGTACTGCGGATCCCACGGCTAGCTCCATAAAGCCTTGTAAGCAGCAGATTTATCAACTTTGAGACGATTAATCTCTTGTTGAAGTTGGCTGATTGATTTATTACACCAACCAATTTGGCTATAGTAGAAGTGTAGCCATGCTTCAGTAAACATGATTCATCACTCGGCGGTCCCACCGGGCGTGCCAAATTGTTTGCTGTAATTATGGTTCGGGCGTGCCAGAGCCTTGTTAGGTAGACCCAAACTAATAACACAAAATTTCCTAAAAGCACTTGTTTGAGTGATACACAAGGTTTGAAAATCTGACATCTAACGGGCGATTGTGAAAAGTGAGTAGGAAAGTACCCTCACTTAAGGTCCTATGGCAGTATTGAAGCATACAAGCCATACAAGTGATGAACAAAAGAAATTAAATAAAATGGACTTTTATTTAATTAAAAAGAAAAGGAATTACAAGAAAGTAATTAAAAGCTAAGAAAAATAAAAAGGATGCTTTTTATTTTCCTAAAAAACTAAGAACGCATGTTGAATGCTTTTTGGATGCGGTTGTCGAAGTGACGCGGGGTGATCTGAATTCTTGGCCTGCCTGTTGATTTATAGCGGCCATGGAGGTCTTCTAGATAAGGTAGGAAATCTGACATGAATAATAATTTGGTAAAATTAATCAGATTTTTTGCCCAAATCTGCTCTTGACCGTCCATATCTTGAAAAACTATATATATATACAGGTGTATATATATATCTTGAATAATATCATGAATGTATTCCGAATTATGGCTTCGTACATATGACTTACCCTCCAAGTAATAGATATAGACTTCCAATATGATAGTATTGTCAACAATTATCTCCCAAAATAAGATAATTTCTTTCCTAATCAGATAATATTACCTTTCCGTTTGGCAAATCTGATAATATATTTCCATAGTCTGATAAAGTGATAATATATTGTATTATCTTCCCTAATATTATCCCTTTCATATGTGATAATATTATCTTCCCAAATGATATTATCACTTAGAGAGTTAATAGTGGCTGATATATGCTTCCCATAAAGTGGCCAAATCTGTATCAACTTTCCAAATGTGACCAAGTGAAAGCAAAGGCCAAGCATCCCGATGGAAACCAAACTAATGGCTGAACATTGTAGTTGAATTGATAATGCACGAATGCACACATAGCCCACCATGTTGACTTGATAATCCAAACCCCATAAGTGATGTGGCCACATACATTAAATTGGTTCTCATCATGCACGAGTGGCCCACCAATTCTGACTTTATGAATGTTGATTTGTCCAATGGCAGAAGGAATACCATGTGCTAGTAATTCTTATGTCCGATGAAACAAACATAAGGGAAGCCCGATGACACCATTGGGTGGGTTGTTACAATCGGACTTAACCAATATTTTAGCACTCAAATTGGCATCGGGCTAATGCTTCTTGACTTGGCCATGAAGTGAGCCCATTGATGGAATTAAAATGGCCCATATGACAGCCCGATTGAGTGATGCCCGATTAAGAGTAACAATGTTCAAACACGAATAATTGAATGGTTACCTGTTGACAAGACCATATTTATAAAATGGTCAAAGTAAAATGGCCTGAATTAAAAGCAGATCGGACTCCATAGCCAAAAGCCATCGGGCTACCAACTTTGAATCAGTCACTTGGACTATTAATTTTTTTATGCCATCGATCTCATGAGTCCGATTGAAAAATTACAATCGGCCTTATACAAATTTTAACTTTAAAAAATGTATTTTTTAGGTGCAAACAATTGCCCCCCTGGCTGTTTAAAATAAAAGCAATGTAATTTTGAATAGCCATATTTTGTCAGACCGATTACCTTTAGACTGCGATCGGACTCATCATGTAGACCGATGATCTTTGGACTAACATCGGGCTTGGCCAATAGACCGTTTTATAATTGTCAGCTGCCATGTAACACCTTTGAACCCACCATCTCCATGTAATCGGGCTTCACCACTTGACAAGCACTTCTGAAAATAATTACACCATCGGCCTCTATGTTCGATTCAGCATCCCAACCATCCTTCTAGCATTACCTTATTTATTATTATTATTCTTGCTTTCGGTCTTGTGAGTCCGAATAGCCTATTGACTGAATTAATTCAGTCCGATCCTCAGCATCTTTTCAGTCTTTTGATAATACCATTGCTGCAACAATAACCACCAAATAACCTTTAGTTTTTGGTGACATCCACACAGCCATTGTGGTTGTAAATCAACCCAAGCCAAATAATTAATTGGCTTAAAATAAAAATAATAATCTGTCACTATTACAAGACCAAAAAAATTAAACAACTCCTTGAGGCTGAGTTTCCTCAAAGGAATATTTTCAAAAGCTTCATGGACCGATTTAGAATCATTCGGTCTCGGCGGAGCTTGCCCCCCGAGCCCTTCATCGCTGATTTCTTCATCACCAAGGGGGTCTATATCATCGTCCTCCTCACTACCGGGAGGCCCTATGGCCGATATAGGATCACTCGGCCTGTCACATTCTTCCTCTTCGGCCTCAATAGAATTTTGAGGCTCATCTTGAATTTGCCCCCCGGGTCCTTCGTCGTCTTCTTCAACGTCGGTGAGGAGCTCTATGGCCGAAATAAAATTATTCGGCTCTTTATTTAATTTTTTGCCGTCTTGCCCCCCGAGCGGTTTGGACAGCGTGGAATCAAGATGACCAGAGTCATCGGCCTCTTGATTTATCGTGATAACATCGGCCTTTTCGGGCCGTTGAAATTTTATGAGTTTAAGCTGAAGAGCGATATCATCAAGGACACTACTACGGCTTTCTCGAGCAGCAACCGATTCGTCTTGTTCTTCAACTTGCAAATCTGATAAGCCGATTGGTTTTTGCTTCCAACCACCATCTAGCAACTCATCCCGAGACATAAAAGAGTTTCCATTGGGGGGTGGACAGTCAGCTCCGCTCACTTGAAGGTGGCCGATACCTTGGGTAAAGTACTTAACATCGGCCTCAAAACACCAGATCTTTTCGTAAAGATCATGGATGGCAAAATCATATGGGGCTACAATGGCGTGCCGATTTGGGTACTGCGGATCCCACGGCTAGATCCATAAAGCCTTGTAAGCAACAGATTTATCGTCTTTGAGACAATTAATCTTTTGTTGAAGTTGGCTGATTGATTCATTACACCAACCAATTTGGTTGTAGTAGAAGTGTAGCCATGCTTCAATAAACATGATTCATCACTCGGCGGTCCCACCGGGCGTGCCAAATTGTTTGCTGTAATTATGGTTCGGGCGTGCCAGTGCCTTGGGGTAGACCCAAACTAATAACACAAAATTTCCTAAAAGCACTTGTTTGAATGATACACAAGGTTTGAAAATCTGACATCTAACGGGCGATTGTGAAAAGTGAGTAGGAAAGTACCCTCACTTAAGGTCCTATGGCAGTATTGAAGCATACAAGCCATACAAGTGATGAACAGAAAAAATTAAATAAAATGGACTTTTATTTAATTAAAAAGAAAAGGAATTACAAGAAAGTAATTAAAAGCTAAGAAAAATAAAAAGGATGCTTTTTATTTTCCTAAAAAACTAAGAACGCATATTGAATGCTTTTTGGATGCGGTTGTCGAAGTGACGCGGGGTGATCTGAATGCTTGGCCTGCCTGTTGATTTATAGCGGCCATGGAGGTCTTCTAGATAAGGTAGGAAATATTACATGAATAATAATTTGGTAAAATTAATCAGATTTTTCGCCCAAATCTGCTCTTGACCGTCCATATCTTGAAAAACTATATATATACAGGTGTATATATATATCTTGAATAATATCATGAATGTAGTCCAAATTATGGCTTCATACATATGACTTACCCTCCAAGTAATAGATATAGACTTCCAGTATGATAGTATTGTCAACAATTATCTCCCAAAATAAGGTAATTTCTTTCCTAATCAGATAATATTACCTTTCCGTTTGGCAAATCTGATAATATATTTCCATAGTCTGATAAAGTGATAATATATTGTATTATCTTCCCTAATATTATCCCTTTCATATGTGATAATATTATCTTCCCAAATGATATTATCACTTAAAGAGTTAATAGGGGCTGATATATGCTTCCCATAAAGTGGCCAAATCTGTATCAACTTTCCAAATGTGACCAAGTGAAAGCAAAGGCCAAGCATCCCGATGGAAATCAAACTAATGGCTGAACATTGTAGTTGAATTGATAATGCACGAATGCACACATAGCCCACCATGTTGACTTGATAATCCAAACCCCATAAGTGATGTGGCCACATACATTAAATTGGTTCTCATCATGCACGAGTGGCCCACCAATTCTGACTTTATGAATGTTGATTTGTCCAATGGAAGAAGGAATACCATGTGCTAGTAATTCTTATGTCCGATGAAACAAACATAAGGGAAGCCCGATGACACCATTGGGTGGGTTGTTACAATCGGACTTAACCAATATTTTAGCACTCAAATTGGCATCAGGCTTGTGCTTCTTGGCTGGGCCATGAAGTGAGCCCATTGATGGAATTAAAATGGTCCATATGACAGCCCGATTGAGAGATGCCCGATTAAGAGTAACAATGTTCAAACACGAATAATTGAATGGTTACCTGTTGACAAGACCATATTTATAAAATGGTCAAAGTAAAATGGCCTGAATTAAAAGCAGATCGGACTCCATAGCCAAAAGCCATCGGGCTACCAACTTTGAATCAGTCACTTGGACTATTAATTTTTTTATGCCATCGATCTCATGAGTCCGATTGAAAAATTACAATCGGCCTTATACAAATTTTAACTTTAAAAAATGTATTTTTTAGGTGCAAACAATTGCCCCCCTGGCTGTTTAAAATAAAAGCAATGTAATTTTGAATAGCCATATTTTGTCAGACCGATTACCTTTAGACTGCGATCGGACTCATCATGTAGACCGATGATCTTTGGACTAACATCGGGCTTGGCCAAGAGACCGTTTTATAATTGTCAGCTGCCATGTAACACCTTTGAACCCACCATCTCCATGTAATCGGGCTTCACCACTTGACAAGCACTTCTGAAATTAATTACACCATCGGCCTCTATGTTCGATTCAGCATCCCAACCATCCTTCTAGCATTACCTTATTTATTATTATTATTCTTGCTTTCGGTCTTGTGAGTCCGAATAGCCTATTGACTGAATTAAATCAGTCCGATCCTCAGCATCTTTTCAGTCTTTTGATAATACCATTGCTGCAGCAATAACCACCAAATAACCTTTAGTGTTTGGTGACATCCACACAGCCATTGTGGATGTAAATCAACCCAAGCCAAATAATTAATTGGCTTAAAATAAAAATAATAATCGATCACTATTACAAGACCGAAAAAATTAAACAACTCCTTGAGGCTGAGTTTCCTCAAAGGAATATTTTCAAAAGCTTCATGGACCGATTTAGAATCAATCGGTCTCGGCGGAGCTTGCCCCCTGAGCCCTTCATCGCCGATTTCTTCATCACCAAGGGGGTCTATATCATCGTCCTCCTCACTACCGGGAGGCCCTATGGCCGATATAGGATCACTCGGCCTGTCACATTCTTCCTCTTCGTCCTCAACAGAATTTTGAGGCTCATCTTGAATTTGCCCCCCGGGTCCTTCGTCGTCTTCTTCAACGTCGGTGAGGAGCTCTATGGCCGAAATAAAATTATTCGGCTCTTTATTTAATTTTTTGTCGTCTTGCCCCCCGAGTGGTTTGGACAGCATGGAATCAAGATGACCAGAGTCATCGACCTCTTGATTTATCGTGATAACATCAGCCTTCTCGGGCCGTTGAAATTTTATGAGTTTAAGCTGAAGAGCGATATCATCAAGGACACTACTACGGCTTTCTCGAGCAGCAACCGATTCGTCTTGTTCTTCAACTTGCAAATCTGATAAGCCGATTGGTTTTTGCTTCCAACCACCATCTAGCAACTCATCCCGAGACATAAAAGAGTTTCCATTGGGGAGTGGACAGTCAGCTCCACTCACTTGAAGGTGGCCGATACCTTGGGTAAAGTACTTAACATCGGCCTCAAAACACCAGATCTTTTCATAAAGATCATGGATGGCAAAATCGTATGGGGCTACAATGGCGTGCCGATTTGGGTACTGCGGATCCCACGGCTAGCTCCATAAAGCCTTGTAAGCAGCAGATTTGTCAACTTTGAGACGATTAATCTCTTGTTGAAGTTGGCTGATTGATTCATAACACCAACCAATTTGGTTGTAGTAGAAGTGTAGCCATGCTTCAGTAAACATGATTCATCACTCGGCGGTCCCACCGGGCGTGCCAAATTGTTTGCTGTAATTATGGTTCGAGCGTGCCAGAGCCTTGTTAGGTAGACCCAAACTAATAACACAAAATTTCCTAAAAGCACTTGTGTGAGTGATACACAAGGTTTGAAAATTTGACATCTAACGGGCGATTGTGAAAAGTGAGTAGGAAAGTACCCTCACTTAAGGTCCTATGGCAGTATTGAAGCTTACAAGCCATATAAGTGATGAACAAAAGAAATTAAATAAAATGGACTTTTATTTAATTAAAAAGAAAAGGAATTACAAGAAAGTAATGAAAAGCTAAGAAAAATTAAAAGGATGTTTTTTATTTTCCTAAAAAACTAAGAACAAATGTTGAATGCTTTTTGGATGCGGTTGTCGAAGTGACGCGGGGTGATCTGAATGCTTGGCCTGCCTGTTGATTTATAGCGGCCATGGAGGTCTTCTAGATAATGTAGGAAATCTGATATGAATAATAATCTGGTAAAATTTATCAGATTTGTCGCCCAAATCTGCTCTTGACCTTCCAAATCTTGAAAAACTATATATATATACAGGTGTATATATATATATCTTGAATAATATCATGAATGTAGTCCGAATTATGGCTTCATACATATGACTTACCCTCCAAGTAATAGATATAGACTTCCAATATGATAGTATTGTCAACAATTATCTCCCAAAATAAGATAATTTCTTTCCTAATTAGATAATATTACCTTTCCGTTTGGCAAATCTGATAATATATTTCCATAGTCTGATAAAGTGATAATATATTGTATTATCTTCCCTATTATTATCCCTTACAGTAACATGTATTGAACAAAGAAACATGGTATTGAACAAAGAAACAGTAACATGTTGTCTACTACAACATTTCTTCAAATTGATCTAATAATCGCAAAATTATGGTGGATCTTCAGATATTACTATCAACTTAAAGACAATAACGTATCATCAAATGCAAAAAAAAAAAAAAAGTTTCAAAGGTAGTATCATGTTACTGTTGCAAAAGAGACAGTGACATTACGTTATAATAGTCCAACAGTAACATGGTTTTTTTTTTTTTTTTTTTACATTTTTTCATAGTAACTATAGATCTTGTTTGATAGATCTTTCCTTCTAGGTTACAAATATATAAATTTTGTTCAAAATAGAGTAGTGGTTCGAAAGTTATGGCATTTTAAAGTTTGAAAAAAAAAACCACTTCCTTGGAGAACATGATGAGGTGGCAAAACAGCAACACATGGGTGATATGGGCAAATCTGCCAGAATCCTTGTTTTTAGTTTAAAAATGGACTTATGGCAATGTAATTTAAAATGATTGCCCTTATCTCCTTAAATCCAAACCACTTGTACTTATCTTCTATTTCCTTCCAAAGTAGGGACATCTATTTAATTTTCCCTTTTAAATATTGTTATTACATGCATGCAAAAACGAGTTTTCTAAAATAAAAATCATAAACCGTTTTAACTCTTTAGTAGACATTGGATGTCTATGGGCAATGAGTAAAAATAATTTTTTTCTAAAAGTAAAATCCTTAATTAACAAATCTAGTGGAAGATGGATTTATTTATAAATCCCACGATCTTCCATTAACGGTTCACTGTAAGATGAGTAGTGCATTATGTGCCACTCCACTAGGGGTGATCATTCCATATAGAGGATATGCTATGCATTGGTTACTAGATGTGAACTTCCTACAAATAGGATCAATCAGACGTGTTAGAGGATGACCACCACACAGAGGCACTACTTGAGGCAGTTGTGATTGGATCCTAGTTAATGGTACACACTAGATAAGCTATGGATACGGGAGCCCACACTGGGCATTATTCAGAAACTTAGAGATCAAATTGGTTCGGGAGTCATGACCTGTTTTGCAAGAGTTATAGTGGACAAGTCATGATTAATCGAAAGATCGAATAATGACCACCACACGGAGGCTTTATTCTTTTGTTTCGATAATATTCCGGTGACTTTGTTACAATATACGAGTTTTAAAGATTCTTTTATTTTGCACTATCCATTTTTTATATCCATATTAAAATGTCTGTTTTCCTTTGGTCAGAATTCATAATGTCTGGATCCATATTTAGTTCACTTGCCACTATACTCACATAGAATAAACTAACTAAAAACAACTACACTGAATGGAAACGTAATCTGGACATTGTTTTAACTATGGAGGATCACATATATGTCCTCACTACCCCATGCCCTGTAGAACCCATAGCAAATACTTCTACAAGTACCAAATGCGAGTTCGACAAGTGGAAGAAATCGAATGTGATGGCTCGTTGCTATATATTTACCTCTATGGCTAGTAGGTTGCAACACGACTACCAATCGAATGATTCTGCTTATGCCATCATGACCTCCCTCAAAGAAATGTTTGGAGAGCATGGCAGACCTGCTAGACAGATTACCATGGAAAAGATCATGAGTGCGAAGATGTTGGAAGGAACTCCAGTAAGAGAGTATGTTTTAAAAATATTGAATATTTAAAAGAATTAGAGACTCTTGGTGCCAACATTGACGCACAGACCCAAGTTGATATGATTCTCAACTCGCTGCCTCAATCATTTGCTCAATTTAAAATTAATTACAATATGAATCAAATAAATTTTTCTACAAGCGAACTGATGAGCACTCTTAGTCAGTGGAATGGTTGATCAAACCTGGGAGCAACGTTTTGAATGTTAAGAAAATGTCTTCCTCTTCCCAATCTGCACTGAAAGGAAAGAAAGTAAAGAAGAAGGCTGGCACTGGTGGTCTAATTGTTGGTCCTGCATTGAAGATTGCAAAATCTAAAGGAAAGGGTAAAGGTAAGAGGAAGTCGGGTGGTCAAGGCAAAGGAAAGTGTTTCCAATGTAGGGACAAAGGCCTCTAGAAGAGGAAGTGCCTGAAATTCTTAGCTACAAGAGTTGGTATGATTGAATCACATGTGATTGAAGTATATTTTATATTGGATACTTCAAACACCTGGTGCATTGATTATGGTGTGACTAACCATGTTTGTAATTCATTGCAGCGGTTTAGATCAACTAGGAAATGCAGTGATGGGGAGATCGTGCTTACTCTAGGTTCTAGCGCAACCGTTTCTGTGGTTGCTATAGGAGTGGTAGTTTTAGAATTTCCAAACAATAAGACTGCAGAATTATCAGATGTACTTTATGTTCCTTTAATGAGACGTAATTTAATTTTAGTTTCAAAAATTTCAAATAAAAATTATTCTTTCTCTTTTGGAATTGAAGTTGTGATAAAAAAAAATAGTTCTTTTGTGTGTTCAGGTATTAAGTCAAATGGTTTGTATGTGATTACTCTAAATGTTTCTAAAGATTCGAATATGGAACTTAATAACTCAGTGGTAACTGTACCATCTAAAAGAAAGGAACCTTCCACTAATCTAACAAGGCTTTGGCACATGAGGGTCATATCAATCTAAACAGGAATGGCAGATTAGTCAAAGAAGCGGTCTTAAGCAATTTGGTTCTTGAACTAGTGGAAGTCTGTAAATCATGTTCAGAGGGTAAAATGACCAAAAGGCCCTTTCCTAGAAAGAGCAACAAGACCAATGTATTGTTAGAATTAGTTCATACTGATGTGTGTGGACCAATAAATATTAGATATAGGGGTAGTTATGAGTATTTCATTACATTTACTGATGACCACTCTAGGTATGGATATGTGTACCTAATGTAGCACAAGTCTGAAGCCTTTGAAAAGTTCAAAGAGTTTAAGACTGAAGTGGAGAAGTAATTGGGCACACATAACAAGGCCATTTGATCTGATCAAGGTGGTGAGTGCCTCTCTAATAAATTAATTGATCACCTCGTACAAAATGTGATTCTGTCACAGTTGACTGCACCTGGTACGCCTTAGCAGAACGGTGTAGCAGGGAAAAGGAACCGAACTCTTTTAGTATAACTAGGTCGATGATGAGTTATTCGAAGTTGCCATTATTTCTTTCGGGTTATGCTCTGGAAACCACTGCGTACATACTAAATCTAGTTCCAAGAAAATTTGTACCTAAGACACTACGGGAGATGTGGATTGGACGCAAGCCCTCTTCGCAACATCTCCAGATATAGGGGTGTCTAGCACATGTGCTGAATGGAACGATGAGCAAATTGGAAACTAGATCAGAGTTACTTTGTAGGGTATCCAAAGGATGCTTATGGATGGTATTTTTATGATCCAAGAGAACAGAAAGTGTTTGTTAGTACAAATATTATTTTCTTGGAGGATGATTATATCATAAACCATAAGCCTAAAGGAAGGATAGATCTCAGAGAAATAGATGGAGAGCCCTCTGTTCCTCCAACAGTTGAAATGATGTAAGACAAGAAAATACCACATCGTCACTCATTTCTGCACTAGTACCTCATCGTAGTGGGATGATGTTCAGCCAGCCTAACAGATACGTGCTCTTAGGAGATGTTTTTGAAGTTGTCTCCATGGAATCTGAATCTGATCCTACTACGTACAAAGAGGCAATGGTTGATGTTGACTTAGCTCATTGGGTCAAAGCTATGAAGGCTGAATTGGAATCTATAGATTACCATCAGGTCTGGGATCTTGTAAAACTTCCAACTAATATTAAACTCATTGGTTATAAGTGGGTCTACAAGAAGAAAAGAGGATCTGATGGAAAGGTTAAGACCTTTAAGGCAAGACTTGTAGCGAAAGGTTATACTCTAAGAAAGGGCATTGACTATAAGGAAACCTTCTATCTAGTAGCCATGCCCAAATCCATCATGATACTCTTATCCATTGCCGCATACATAGATTATGAGATCTGGCAGATGGACGTTAAGACTGCATTCTTGAATGGCAATCTTAAGAAGGACATCTATGTGCAGCAACCAGAAGAGTTCATATCTAGCAAAAAAGGTAACTTGGTATGCAAGTTGCATAAACTCATTTACGGGCTTAACCAGGCATCCAGAAGTTGTAACATTCGATTTGACCAAGCCGTCAAGTTGTTTGGTTTCATACAGAATCTGGATGAACCTTGTGTATAAAAGAAATGTGAAAAATAAGGTGGTGGTTTTCTTGTGCTTTATGTTGATGACATTCTACTCATTAGGAATGATGTAGTGGTGTTGTCATCAATCAAGGTTTGGCTAGATAGTACTTTCGATATGAAAGATCTAGGAGAGGCGCACTATATCCTTGGGATAAAGCACTTTTGTGATTGTAAGTGAAGGATAATGGGATTATCTCAAGATGGTTATATCAAAAAGGTACTAACTAGATTTTCCATGGATAATTCGAAGAAAGGTTTGTTACCTTTCAGGTATAGTTTAGCATTCTCCAAGGACTAGAGTCCTAAGACACAAGAGGAGAGGAATCGCATGGCGGGAGTTCCCTATGCCTCAGCAATGGAAAGTCTTATGTATGCGATGTTATGCACTAGACCACATATTTGCCTTGCCATTGGCAGGGTTGGCAGGTATCAATCGAATCTAGGTCTAGAGAACTAGACAGTCGTTATGCACTTTTTTAAGTACTTGAGAAGGACTAAAGATTACATGTTTATGTATAGCGGCAATGAGTGGGACACTCTGACTTGGACTTTATGTTAGATAGAGATTCAAGGATATCGACATCTGGACATCTTTTTACCCTCGGAGGTGGTGTAGTTAGTCGGAAGAGCATTACGTAAAAATGCATTATGGACTCAACTACAGAAGTTGAGTATGTGGCTGCTTGCGAAGCCGCAAAGGAAGCTATTTGGCTCAAGAAGTTCCTTATAGAGCTTGGGGTGGTACCAGCGTCAATGTCACCTATTACGCTGTACTGCGATAATAGTGGGGCAGTGGCTCAGTCCAAGGAGCCAAGGAACCACAAAAAGGGAAAGCACGTAGAGAGGAAGTATCATCTCATTCGAGATATAGACCAACGTGGAGATGTGACTGTCACCAAGATTGCCACCTTTGAAAATCTTGCGGATCCGTATACAAAGGCTTTACCATAGAAAGTCTTTGATAGTCAACTAGATAGTTTTTAGGTCTTAGATGTAATAGGATATGAGTGCAAGTGGGAGTTTGTTAGGATTGTGCCCTCAATCCCGGTCTTTATGTATAAGACATTTGGCATTTTATATGGATATCATTTATATAATTTATTATGTATGTTTCATCAGATGAAAGTTTGTAATCCTTAAGTATCATAGTAGGTAATGATATGTATAGAAATATTCAACTAATGAATACAAGACTCGGTGACGACATTGAGTATTGCCCAGTGAGGAGGTGTTGCCATCAGGGAATGCCACCCGAGCCCAGTTCCTTATAGAGCAGCTCAGGATAGCCTAGAGGCGTAATCTAGACTCATCTAGACGGTTTCCTATACCAGCTAGATGATTAATGGAATGTAAATATTATTTCCTAATCTAATTAGGAAACTCATACAATTAGTGTTGATCATACATAAATAGATTGGATTACCTTATCAACACAGTTTCCATATTCGAGGGGGTCTCTTATAAGTATAAAAGAGATCCCTCACCCCCTAAAAGGGGGATGATCAATTATCTTCTACACGATACTCACTATAGATTTGTGTAGCCCGCCCGGTAGACCTCTGGTAGTTCCAATTTATTGTGGATTCACCAAGGGTCACCGGCTATTTCATACTTAGTGAAAGTGCTCAGACACACCACGTGGACGTAGGTCTCTTCGTTAATAGGGCCGAACCACATACGAATTTCCCTTATCTTCTTTCTCTTACGTTATACCAAATTTTGGCATCATCAATTTGGCACTATTTGTGGTAAATCGACAATTTTTCATAAATAAATCTCTTAACTGATCACCATGGCTCCTCGTAAGATTAAGAAGGCTGCTCTGCCAACTAGTCATGTGGATCCACTGACCCTGGAGTCGACAGCTCCCATGACCCTAGAGCAAATCACTGTAGCACTCGCTCAACTTCTGGAGGGTCAGCTTCAAACCCAGCAGTAGATCAAAGCCCTGCTAGCCCAACAGAACAAGCCTCCACAGACTGAGGTACAGCTTGGGAACGATGAGTGTGGTCCAGCACCCGTACGAACCTGACGACGTGCCTGAGCCGCGCAAAATTCCAATAAGCTGTTGGACAGCCCGGGAACGATGAGCATGGTCAGGATCCCATAGGGACCTGGCAATGTGCCTAGGCTAACCTGGACTATGTGGGGATGCCAGAAACATCATCAATGATAGGCGCGCATCCAAAGTAGAGGGGCAAGAGCGCTTGACTCAAAAATCGGCCTAGGATCACCCAGTCAGAAGCCAAAGTGACCTTAGGCACACGATCAACTAGAGAAAAAGCCGAGCCTTATCCATGAGGACAACGTATTTTGAGGAGGAAGCTTTTTCCTCTGACCTGACCAGACCTACCGTACTGATACCGATCGGGAAGACGTGGAAGCCCGCATCAAGGACTTGGAGAAATAGATTGAGAAGCTAGGTCAAAAACCAAGTCATGATCATGCCAACATCGAGACCGAGTTGCTGTTCTCCGATCGAATTATGGGATTCGCCATCCCACGCAAGTTCAAACAACCTCATCTCGACTCCTACAACGGCTCGGGAAGTCTAGTCAACCATATCTAGACCTATAAGGTTCAGATGGCCTTTACAACCAATGCCAATGAACTGCACTGCCTGGCCTTCCTAGCACTCTAAAGGGGCCAGCCACGCAATGGTTTCATTCTCTGAAACCCAAATTAATTGAAAATTTCAAGGAACTTAGCAAGCTATTCGTCAGCCAGTTGGTGGGTTTGCTCGGTCGTCCTGACCCCAACACCCAACTACTTACCATCAAATAGTGAAAGGGTGAATCCTTGAAGGATTATGTTGATCAGTTCAACCAGTAAAAGCTTCAGGTTTATAACCTGAATGAGATAGTCACAATTACAACCTTCTACTCTAGAGTCAAAACACGAAGGTCGCCACGTCATTCTACCGTCAATGACTGAAAACCTTGGTTGAACTCTCAGAGATGGTTGGAAAGTACATCGGTACTGAAGAATTCTTGAAGTCTAAGTATTCAAACTTTATGGAAGATGAGTCCCCGAGACCCAAACAGAAACTGGAAGAGCTCGAGAAAGAAACAAAAATAGGATCAGCACAAGGGTGGTCGGGAACATACCCCGATCACCTTCACGCCACTTTCCCGACCTATCAAGGAACCGACCAAGTTGAAAAGCCTGCTCGAGAAAAGGAATCGGGGCAAGTACTGCCACTACCATAAAGACCACAGCCATGACACTGAGGATTAGTTTAAACTAAATATTGCTCTAGAGAAACTCATTACGCAGGATAATCTAGCCAAGTTTATCACCAAACATAGACAGCACAGGCAAGATACTTGAGCCCTTGAGTAGTAATAGCCCCTCGGTCACATCAACATGGTCTTTGGAGGTATATCGGGTAGAGAAGACTCACAGTCGGCCAGGAAGAGGCATGCCAGGACATCTCGAGCAGATGTCACGCATGTCCAACCAGTTGACTGCCCTCTGACCGACACCCTCACCTTTTCATCCAATGATATCTGAGATCTACATTATCCCTATGATGATCCACTAGTGGTAACGCTCTCCATAGCTAATTACATGGTAAATTGGGTACTTATAGACACAGGAAGCTCTATTGACATACTCTTTGCCTCGACGATTGATCAATTTAGAATCTCAATAAACCAGCTCCAACTAGTGGTCACCCCGCTAGTGGGATTCAAAGGATCCAGCACGCCATTGCTCAGGACAGTCGAGCTACCTGTTCTAATGGGGAATTATCTACAACAACTCTCCATGCTCACAAACTTTATTGTGGTAGAAGCCCCCTTCGCTTACAATGTCATCTTCGAGAGGCCGGCCCTTAACAAGGCTACAGGGGTCATGTCAACTTATAGTCTGGTCATTAAGTTCTTGACTCCATAAGGATCGGGGAGCTTGAAACAAGATTAAGCCACCGTTCGAAGCTGTTATGTCAGTTTTTTGCTTAAGGATGCGACTTCTGAAGCACTGAATGTTGAAGAGATGGACCCAAGGGACACCAGGAACAGAGTCATCCCAGTCAAAGAGCTCGGCCAAGTAATACTGGATCCTTGGTTTCCCGACTGGTCCGTTAGTATTGGTACCCTCTTGGAACCAGACCTCGGCGAAAAGCTAGTCCAGTTTTTAAGATAGAATCAAGATGTCCTTGCATGGAGCCAAAGAGATATGCCTGGATTTGATACTCGGGTTGTGTCCTACTGACTAAATGTTGATCCGAGCTTCTGCCCGATTAGTAGAAGAGGAGGGGAATGGCCCCTAAAAGACAGGAAGCAATACGCAAGGAGGTCAAGAAACTACTCAAAGCAAAGTCAGTACATGAAGTACAATATCCTAACTGGTTGGCTAATGTTGTCTTAGTCAAGAAGAATAATAGAAAGTAGAGGCTTTGTGTAGATTTTACCAATCTAAACAAAGCCTATCTCGAAGATTGCTAACCACTACTCAAAATAGATCTCCTGGTTGATCCAACGAAAGGTTACTCACTCTTTTTCTTCATGGATGCCTACTCAAGGTACAACCTGATCTGCATGTACCTCGGTGATGAATAAAAGTCCTCTTTTATTAGCGACCAGGGAATAGACTGCTACAAAGTGATGCCCTTCAAACTCAAGAATGCCAAAGTGACCTACCAGTGATTGGTCAATCATATGTCCAAGGGCTTGATCGGAAAGACTATGGAAGTATACTTTGATGACCTCCTAGTCAAAAGTCGGGACGAGCCCAACCATCTCAGGTACTTGGCTGGGGCATTCAGCATCCCGAGAAGATTTTGGATGAATCTAGTGAAGTGCATGTTTAGGGTCTCGTCTAGGAAATTCTTGGGACACGTAGATAGCAGACAAGGAATCGAGGCCAATCCGGAGAAAATTCAAGCCATTATCAAAATGCGGTCACCCAGATCAACCAAGGAATTTCAGATTATAGCAAGACAGGTGGTAGCATTAAACAAATTTATGTCACGAGCAATCGACCAGTGTTTTCCATTTTTTTAAATCCTACGCAAGGTCTTTGAGTGGTCTGAAGAGTATGAGGAGGCATTTTAGGAACTCAAGAAGTATCTAGCCTCACCCCCTCTACTCTTAATGCTCGTTCCAAAGGATGAGTTGTTTTTACACTTGGCAGTATCACCCTCGGCGATTAGCTCGACACTGGCTAGGGAAGAACATAGGATCCAATACCCAGTGTACTATAATAGCTGGGTGCTCCAAGGCGCAGAGTGTAGATATTCACACATAGAAAAGTTAGACTTTGCCCTTGTCACTTCAGCCTAGCGACTTCGCCCGTATTTTCAAGCTCAAACTATAGACGTCCTCACCGATCATCCACTACGCAAAATCCTACACCGGCCCGAGATGCCCAGGAGACTCATGAAGTGGGCACTGGAGTTGGAAGAGTTTAAAGTTCTCTATCGACCTCGAACAGTGATCAAAGGACTAGCGATAACAGATTTTCTTGTCGAGTTCACCTATCCAGATGTAGACATCCCATTTTTTCGGCTATCAGATTTAGCATGATCGAAAAAGACTCAAAAGGATTCCTGGAAGTTAATTCTATCTCTCAAAATGCTTAGAATGACCAAAATGCCCCTGAAATCCCAAAAACTCCCAGATTTGGACCAAAAGTTCTGAAAACATGCTATGTCATAAGAAAATGAGTTTTTAAGTAAAATCAGATGAAATCGTCAGCTCTCAGAGACCCTCGGAAGACCCGAAAGTTCCCAGAAAGTCCCCGTTGACCAGTTTGACAAAGGTTTGACCAGGTTTGACCAAGGTTTGACCAAGTTTGACCAAAATCGTCCAAATTCGCTAGGATCAATCTAGATCATGTGGAAAGTATTAAAATGAGTTTTAAAAGGAAATCGAACAAAAACGTCAACTCCTCGGAGCTCCTAGAGGTTTCCAGAACTTTCCGGAAATCCGAGGTTTAACCAGTTTGAGCAAAATTTGACTTTTAAATCAGAGCATCGTAACAATTTTAAAACATTTTTCATGGATACTAGAGGTCAATAGCTTTCCAACAGTATATCACACACAATTTTCGGATATAAAACGAGTTTATTATGAATTTTCGAAGGCGAAAAAGGCAATCAAATCGGCTTTTATTGCAAATACCGCAAAACTTTTCAAAGTGACCTATCTCCGAACTATTTTTTTATGTAAAATAGACTCCATTACCTTTTCAACGGTATTTCACAACCTCAATTTGGAGTTCATATGCATTTTTTGTGAATTTCGGACGAAATAGGGCCTTTTCGCAATACCGGAACCTCTGGGGGCCTAAACAGCATTACCTGGACGAAGGAGGAACAGTGCTGCCGCAGAATAGGCCCAGTGCCGCCGCGGCACTCTCCCCTAGAACATTCCATTTTTATAATTTTGATTGGGGGTCCAATTTGATTAATTAAAAACCAAAACGACGTAGTTTTGTTTCCCAGCTTATTTTTGACCAATGGGAGATCTTTTTATACTTTTTAAAACCCCATTTACCACCCCTCATTTGCCTATAGAAGAAGCAACTTACTTCCGTTTAGAGGAGAGACATGGAAGCTTAGAGAGAGCTTAGGAAGAAACTCTAGAGAAATATAGAGAGAGAAAGAGAAGAAGTTGTCTTCTTCTTCTATTTCCTCTATAAAAGTGAGTTTTCTTTTTACTTGAGTTTGCTATCAAAACTTCAATCATCCAAACATTTATTTCACCACCATTCTTGAGTATTCATGAGATAGGAAGCTACTTCCATGTCCAAATGTCACCATATATGAGTGAAACACCAAGCTACAAGTCCAATATCTCAATGATTATCAACTATTGATTGCTATTTGAATGCTTGTTTACTTTGATGTTCATCTCTCTCTTAACCTTATTTCTTTTTTACTTTTCTTTGATTATTTAGTTGTTCATCATCATCTAGATGACATGTTGTTTGAGGAGAGTGAATCATGGATAGTAGCTCTTGACCTTAAAGACATGTTTGATGGATGATGATCCTACCTTTAATACATTCATATGTATTCTTGAAGTCATATTCTCAAATAAAACTATGTTTGTGCAAGTAATATTGGGAGTTCTTTGATGATTCAAGGTTGGATGAGATTCTAAGTGGTCACATAGTCATCTCAAGTGTTTAAGTTCATGCTTTGAAAATCTATTTCAAAACCCCTAATCAAGAACTCAAACTCTATTCCAAAACCCAAATCCATTTTATTCAAAAATGATCCAAAACAGTGAGCTGTTCAGATTCAAAGATTTGTTTTGAATTAAATACTTGAGTTATAATGATGAAACCACTTGAAAAATCTTCCTAAGGCATCATAATTTGTTTCCAATTTTGCCCATCAATTATAGAGGTGTGAAAGTATTATTTTCGGATTTAAGAAGTTCATATTCATAATCTGCATCGGTTTTCACAGAATGTTTACCTGATTTCTTGCACTTATTCTGGATGTTTTCGTCACTGTACATATATCTTTTCTATTTTTTTATGAAACTTGGGTGTCTTAGAAAACTTTTGGTATATAATGGGTCATCATAAATCATTTCTTTGATTTATGAAAAATCATACAAAATCAGTCAACAGTGCAGCTTTTATTTCTGAGTCATGTGTACATTCTGATTTGTTTATTGTAATCTGTGATAGCTATTGAGGTTTGGTCTTTTTCTGTGCATTCTAGACACACTATGGAGGCTCTCTAATTTTTATCACATTTTCCTAGGCATGTTGGCCTCCCATTATGATGTTATAAAGTAATGCATACAGTCTATCCACTATTCACAGCATGTCATTTTTTGACTTTCACACTTTGATGCAACACTCTCTTGTATCTAGATGAACCCATATCCCATGAACATGTTCTTTACCACTTTTATCATGCTATATCATATCATGTATCATCTATCCTCTCATGTATCATACTCCCATAGATTCTTGAGTTTGGTTTCCAAATAAAACCATATTTTGCAAATACTTGGGAAGTTCTTGAAATGAGTTAGGATTGATATTCCAAGTGGTTAGAATATTCATCCAAGTTCCGGAAGTATACTTTCAAAACCCCAATTTCAAAACCCCCCTCTTAAACCCCTCATTTTGATTTCAAGAAATAAACCTTGTTTTTCTCAAAATCCTCAAAATAGTGAGTCATATAACTTCAAGGAATTATTTTTGAGTTCAATACTCAATGTATGGATGCTAGACCACTTGGAAAATATTCCTAACTCATTAGAGAACACCCATGATTTTTGGTTTGACTTGGAAATACTTGAAAATGGTCCATTTGGACCCAAACATTCTCTCCAGATATTATGTTTTTGCTGTCACAGCAGCTTGGTCTACTTTCAACATGTTTTACAGAAAACGTTTCCAAAAAGAGTGGTCCTAACTTATTTTTCCCTTGCACTTCAATGTCTTAGGGAACTTTCTGTATAAAATGGGACTCTAGATCATTTGTTTTCAGTTTCTAAGATTTTCTAACATTTCAGTCGACAATACGGACTCTGTTTTTGAGTGACCTCTATTGTTTATATGATTTCTCTCAATATGTAATAGTTATTAAAGATTAGATTTTTGGGTTGTGTTCTAGACACAATAATGAAGATCGCCATAAAAAAGCATGCATTGAAAACATTCCTAACCCCTCTTTTCCATTTTCACAATATCATGTTACTGTTCTGTCCACTATTCACAGCAAGCATACTATTACTTCCATCCTTTGATTTAATGCTTATATGCACTCCAAATTAGCTCATGTCTTAGGAATTAGTTCATACTACATTTGTACATATCCCATGATGATTCCATTCATTCATTCATACACATTTTAGACTTCTAAGTCATTCTAGGAATCCATGAACATAAAGCACACTACAATCTTGGCACATTCTAGATACATACATTCCATTCATGCAAGATTTGGGGTTTTTGTAACTCCTAATCTAAGAAAATTATAAGGAATGATCATGATCACTCGTTCATGCTTCCCCTCGATCTAATCTTCCTTTCTCATCCGTCCCGGGGATTGAGAGGTCTTCTTTTCTCAAAGATTAACATGCATCATACTAGCTTGCTAAGCGTATTTCGATTTCTTTATTTATTTGTTTCAAGAACAATTCGTCTCCCCTTAGATTAGGAAAACTTTATTACTTCATATTTAATTAGACGATTTTTTCGAGGTTTATTCGTGTGATCTTTCACTTTGCATTGTGTGATACTTGGTTTAGATCTTATGAATGATATTTTATCTTTAGATCTTCCATTTCAAGTTTCTTATGTGATGTAATATACTATTATAGTATTAATTGTCGAACCATACATAGTATAAGATGATTATTTGGATGTTAATTGAGGCCCGTCGAAAGACGGGGCGAGTTGAGCATGTTTTAGTCGCGACAATGGCTCCTTCCTCTCTTGTACCAAAACCCCGTGCCAAGTTCTTTGGTTATGAAGGGCTAGTGCCCTTTATCCGTTTGGGTGAGTCAAAATTAGGTTTCTTGGTTCCCTAAAGACAAAGTGGCGACTCTGTATCTGTTTTCAACAAACCTTTTCTTTTCCTTTTCAAAATAATCTCAAACAAAATAAACAAGTGGTGGAATCTCGTGTGTCCACAATCTGGCGAGTCTACTGGGGAATTTTTTATTTTAAAACAAAATAATACAGAGGTTTGACTCATAAGAAGCATCCTTAAAATCATCATTTTACTGTGTCTGGTTCACCGCATTGCACTTTGCATTTTCCCCCTTCGACTGTGTCTGAAACGCGACGCTAACATTGTTCAGGTCTTGCTATGCCAGGGCACAAGTCACCATTGATACTGTACCTTTCAAGCTATATCTAAAAGAGTAAACACTTCCGTACTGTCTCTCTGACGGTATATTGGAACTCTCGTCAACAAACCCTCTTTGACTAAACCCAGCCTTTGCATATAGATTCCTGTAGAACCTTTCATAGGGCTGTTGATTTATCTTTTCAGATAGGAAAATATGATATAACTGTTGTATGGCCTGGTAGGATTACTTGCGCGGTGTAGACGCTTATGTGGCATAGAACAGAACCTCTTTCTTATGATTCCGAAGGCAATCACTCATATGTGATCACATTGAGTTGACCTGTCTAGGCACCATGACAAGGATGTCCGCTCCATGTTCACAAAGATATACATCACAAACTTTGTTTGTCGGTCCTAAGACATAGGAGTATGAAAACTTTCTAGACAGTATGATAACCGTCATCCAAATCTCCCAAATTTCTCAGATATAACAATTTCTCCCAGAAACTCTGTCCGATTTTCCCAGATATAATAATTTCTCCTAGAAACTCTGTCTGATTTTCCCAGATATACCAGTTTTTTCCAGAAACTCTATCTAAATTTTCCAAAAATACCCAAAGTACCTATTTTCCCAGAAGCTCTGCCCAAATCTCCCAGATTCTCCGAAAATCCTAGCATCTCTGCCCAAATCACCTAGAAATGCCCAGATATATTTGTCTCTCCTAGAAACTTTATCCATATTTCTCAGAAATACCCAAAATACTAGTTTCTCCCAGAAGTTCAGTCCAATTCAACCAGAAATCCCTATTTTTCATAGAAACTCCTATAACTTCTGGAAATTCCTCCGAATCTTCCAAATCCCTGTTTTTCCCAGAAACTCTGTCCAAACTTCCCGAAATATCCCAAAAATCCCTGTTATCCCTTGGTGATTATACTGGAAAGTAAGGTTAGCGCACTCTATATGGCTAGGACCTTACTTGTTTAACTGCTATCTGTTAGAAATAGGAGCATCATATAGATTAGGGCTTACATCCGCATGCTTGTCTCACATGCATGCACCATTCCTAACGGTCTGCACGCACTATCTCAGTCCGTCTTACACAAGTTAGTCCACGTCTGTTAACATCACTGGCATTGTCTATCTAAAGTCGTCACTATCAAAATCTGATACACCTCTCCTCTCAAATCTGTAGGTCAGTATAGATTCCCGAAGTCAGCAACTGGGATCCTCATCCTGAGTCAAAAGTTCGAACAATCATTTGGTAAAAATTAGCCCGCTAAGTCATTCCAACATGAATCAGGAAGAATTAGAAAACAAGGTCACTGAGTTGGGAGCAACCATAAGCCAGCAATCTGATCGCAAGGCCCAAGCTTTGAGTTTCATGGAAGAACTGAAAGAGCAACAGCCACAGTACCCACATGGGTTCCCACCACCACCAGTAGGGTTCATGCCACCACCACCTCCCGGGTTTGTACCACCTCCCGTCTTTGTACATAAGAATAACAGGGAGGAAGAATGGTTTCATGGGGTCCCGCCGCCTGCATATGAGGAAAAGCTTCAAGAAAAGATGGATAAAGTAGACAAGATGAAAAGTGTATTAAAAAAGAGCAAGGGGGTTAACGACTACATGCTAGATCTAGAAGGCCTGTTCGAACCCGTCAAAGTGAAACTGCCCGAGAACTTCAAAATGCCAGAGATTGATCGCTTCGATGGGACCGAGAGCCCAAAAAATCACATCAAGTTGTGCATGAATAACTTCCAACCTATGGGATGCACTCATGAGCACATAGTTATGATGTTCCCTCAAACCCTCAAGAATGCTGCACTATCCTGGTTCCTAACTGTAACAACCCTAATTTTCTAAGTGCTTTTAATAATTTTTATATTATTATTTTCAAGTATTAGACATTAACTGTGTGTATGTATCTTAGTGACACCTAATAAAAATGTTGAAGTAGCGTGTACGGGTAGTTAGTATGTTAAGTAGTGTGCTTAACATAGAAATTTAGTGCCTGGGGTCATGGGTACCCATTGGGTTAATCATTTGTCACATTAGAATGCATTTTCGGGTCCATATAAAGCCTTTTTGTGAGGCCCTTAGATAAAAAACGGGATTCACATGTTTGTGTGTGTTTTATTTATAAGTGTTGTGGGTGAAATATATATACACATATATTAAACCCTAGCCCCCATTTAACAAAAAATGAAAGGGAAGAGGAGAGAAGAAACTAGAGAACGGACGTATGTGAGAGAGAGAGAGAGAGAGAGATAGAGAGAGGGAGAGAGAGGGAAGAAGAAGAAGAAGAAGAAGAAGAGAGGAACCTCAACCTTTGGTTTGTGTAATCATCATCAACCTTGAAGCCCTAAATTGGTGAGTTAACTTGTTATTTTCTTTCAATCTCGTTTGATTGAAATTTAAATAGATAGAATATTAAATTAGCATGGTTATGGATTATGAGATTTAAGTATTTTTTTACAATGATTGAAGTTGTGATTTGAGATTTATAGATGAGCATTGGATATGCATTTGAGCAATTATTCAATTTTCGGATTTGGGGTTTTCACGGATCAGATTTGAGTAGAAAATTCATAATAAATCATACGTTATAGTTTTCGTGGTTCTGTTCTCGTACGCCTGTAGGAAACGCAATTCTGGACAACTTTCGTCTAATTGTGTTTTTCCCAATTCTGCACCGTTTGGGCAGAAAACGCATATTACAGTAGCAGTTTATGAAAGTTAAATTAAGCGTATTTGCTACATCATATTTTTGTGTGATTTCGTGCTCGTTAATATGAATTAATTTATTTGTACTTAGAGAGATATGAGTTCTCATGTATAGTTGAGCTTTGTGACATTGTGACTGTGTGATTTTGTGTGGGTTATGAATCTGTGTGAACATGTAGCTGTTAATATGATGTTAACGGATATTTGATTTGAGATACATGAATCTCTTACAAAATTGAGTTTTGTGAAAAATGTGGATGTTTGAACGTTAGAAAAGTCCTTAGAGTTCACCACTGCTCCTTATGATTTTAGGCGGCGACTTCGTGGATGACCCGTCCTTGTGTGATTAGACGGCGACTACGTGAATGACCCGTTCTTGTGTGATTAGACGGCGACTACGTGGATGACCCGTCTCTTCATTTTTAAGCCTTATGCCCGGCTTGTTGGTCTATTTCATGTGTATTTAGACATTGTTTTATTGACGTCAAGAACGTAAGGACTAGCCTTTCGGGGGATACTCAAATCCCAGTGATACCCCATGGGAGTTGAGACCGGAGTGGGAGTTAGTATTACGTTAGGAGACACATGGGATATATGTGTAGGCTGAACCATGGATGGGTGGCCGAGGTGGTGAACATAAGTTGTAATTTGGATCGAATATTATGTGTTTGTTTTTTATTTGCGGATTTACAGTTGTAATGTGGTTTATGATTTTCAGTTATATGAAATTCTAGGAATTGGTAGTCGTGTAGTTTTCAGGATTTTAAATAATTTCGTTGTTGTGTCCGTTAGCTGAAACCTAGCATTCTATGTGTAACGTACCATTTTTGGGAACGTAATAATTTGATAAAAAACTGGACCAGATTAGTAAATTGAATATTTTGGATACTTAGATTCATAGTTAATGGCCGTTTCGCTTAAACTGAAGTAAAACGACGATCCGAACAACTTTCGTGTTTTGCACTTTTTCTAAAAACGTCATCTTGACACTATTATCATCGATTTTCAGAATCTGCTGAACATCGTCTATGTAAGAGCTGAATTTTAATAATTAATTTCTGAATTATCTATTTAGAATTTATGAACGAGGACGCATGTCATTCCTTCAAAATTTTATTCTTGACATTTTTCGTGGTTTAAGTTTTGTCTAATTCCAGTTCTTTGTTAGAGATAAAATCATTTTAATTAATAACACCTTATTATTGGCTTATATTATTGTGTTAAGTTCTATTTCTACAGGATGGTAGGCCTTCTAATGGTTTGCAGGTATCGGCTTACCATAGTTAAGAAAGGTAAGTATTTTATTGTTTTTATTCGGGCAAGAAACTACTTGCCACCACATAAATGGAAACTACTCTATTGTCCAGATATATGTGTGGAACTACCTGTCTTTACCCAAGAATGTTGTAGTATGATTTGTAGTCTACGGGTTCAAGTTGGATTCCTAAGACTTGTGTTTTGTTTAAATCATACCAGTCATGTGACTGACCCGAGTGTGTTATGCATTCGGGTACGTTTCTGTTTGAAACGTAGTCGGATGACATGTGCAGGATAGTATAGTTGGAGTTCATTGTGAAGCAGCCGATCTGTTCGTGAAGTTGAAGATACCTTCTTTTTATTCTTTAATTACTATATGATACTCTCTTTTTTTAGTTGGCATTGTGAGCCATGGTTGAGAACTTGTATTAGATGTAGTTATATTTCAGTTGTATTATTGGACTTTTGGGGACGTTTATAGCAGATCTGACCTGAGATAGTGTAGTGTTGAAATTATTCCGTTTATTATTATAACTAGATACTTTTATTGTGATTCGATGGAGGAAATTATATTATTTTTATGTAAAGGGAAACGTTTGGTTTTCATTTTGTAATAAATGAGAATGGGGAAAATTTGAAACGTGGATTTTTCTTGTAAAGTTTTTGGGAATGAATTTGATGATAAATGAGTTTTGTTTAAAAAGAAATCATGTGGGTTATGAAAGTAATTAAATTCAGTTTATCTTAAAATAGTCTTTTAAAATTGGGTATAGGTTGTCACCCTTGGATTTTTGGGTGGTTGAATATTGATTAGATACATGCCCTAGAATAAATATTTGGTTGTCCAAAAATCGGGGTGTGACAGTTTGGTATCAGAGCTTAAGGTTAGCTTAGCGAGTCTAAGTGATTCTCGGAATGTGGTTTATGGGTTGGTCAGAGCCTTAGGTTTGCGGATTTTTGGGGCGGGGATTATGTGTTATTTCGTGCTTCTATTGCTTTATGCTATAATGTGTTTCATGGTATTGTGTGTTTTGTTCTACTGTGTACTTTATAACGTGTTAGTCTTAAATGTATGTCATTTCTGGGATGACTTAATAGGAGCATACATGATATTGTTTAGATTTACATGTTAGTGCATGCATCTTTGGTTGTAACGTTGGGGGTCTTATCAAGGGGAGTGTTATTTTGGCTCATGGACTAGCAATGTGGATGACTATCTATGTGAAGGACTGAAAATCTTATTTGGGAGTTGGAGGCAAAGATTGGATATTTGAACTTCTTATGTGATCAACTGGTTTTCTTATCTCTATTGATTATCTACTACTTTTCTGATGCGGAATCTATTACTATTGGTATTCTGGATTTCTTATCTTCTGATGCGGATGTTATCAACGGATATTCTGGATTTCTTATGATTATGTTGTTGCTATTATTATATATGGGAACTCTACTCTATATGATTTCTCTGGAGTGATTTTCGATGATATTCTCTTCTCTATGACATATTATGATCCGGATGATTATGGATTTCTCTTCAACAGCAATATTGTCTTCTCAACCTTATTATTAGCAAGGAGTTTTGGAAGAATGAGCATTCTCAGATACATTAGTTGATCACCGAGTATTGAGTATTCCAAGGAGTATTAGAGTGGGGGTAAATGGTTTCATTCATAATTTTATTCTTATATATTGCATTATTATCTTTGTCTTAATTAGCTGGTAACATTTAACAATTGACTATATGAGGCTAAATGTATATACATGAGGGTTTCCTTGTTTGGATTATTCGCTCGACGTACTAAGCCTTGTATTGTTGAGAGTTAAAAGTGAATCTGTGTATTCTGTTAGTTGTGTGTTTAACAATATTTACGAATAAGTATTTGTTTTACCGTCGCTTCAAATTTCGGGATGAAATTTTCTTTAAGGAGGGTAGAATGTAACAACCCTAATTTTCTAAGTGCTTTTAATAATTTTTATATTATTATTTTCAAGTATTAGACATTAACTGTGTGTATGTATCTTAGTGACACCTAATAAAAATGTTGAAGTAGCGTGTACGGGTAGTTAGTATGTTAAGTAGTGTGCTTAACATAGAAATTTAGTGCCTGGGGTCATGGGTACCCATTGGGTTAATCATTTGTCACATTAGAATGCATTTTCGGGTCCATATAAAGCCTTTTTGTGAGGCCCTTAGATAAAAAAACGGGATTCACATGTTTGTGTGTGTTTTATTTATAAGTGTTGTGTGTGAAATATATATACACATATATTAAACCCTAGCCCCCATTTAACAAAAAATAAAAGGGAAGAGGAGAGAAGAAACTAGAGAACAGACGTATGTGAGAGAGAGAGAGATTGAGAGAGGTAGAGAGAGGGAAGAAGAAGAAGAGAGGAACCTCAACCTTTGGTTTGTGTAATCATCATCAACCTTGAAACCCTAAATTGGTGAGTTAACTTGTTATTTTCTTTCAATCTCGTTTGATTGAAATTTAAATAGATAGAATATTAAATTAGCATGGTTATGGATTATGAGATATAAGTATTTTTTTACAATGATTGAAGTTGTGATTTGAGATTTATAGATGAGCATTGGATATGCATTTGAGCAATTATTCAATTTTCGGATTTGGGGTTTTCACGGATCAGATTTGAGTAGAAAATTCATAATAAATCATACGTTATAGTTTTCGTGGTTCTGTTGTAGGAAACGCAATTCTGGACAACTTTCGTCTAATGGTGCTTTTCCCAATTCTACACTGTTTGGGCAGAAAACGCATATTACAGTAGCAGTTTATGAAAGTTAAAATAAGCGTATTTGCTACATCATATTTTTGTGTGATTTCGTGCTCGTTAATATGAATTAATTTGTTTGTACTTAGAGAGATATGAGTTCTCATGTATAGTTGAGCTTTGTGACATTGTGACTGTGTGATTTTGTGTGGGTTATGAATCTGTGTGAACATGTAGCTGTTAATATGATGTTAACGGATATTTGATTTGAGATACATGAATCTCTTATAAAATTGAGTTTTGTGAAAAATGTGGATGTTTGAACGTTAGAAAAGTCCTTAGAGTTCACCACTGCTCCTTATGATTTTAGGCGGCGACTTCGTGGATGACCCGTCCTTGTGTGATTAGACGGCGACTACGTGGATGACCCGTCTCTTCATTTTTAAGCCTTATGCCCGGCTTGTTGGTCTATTTCATGTGTATTTAGACATTGTTTTATTGACGTCAAGAACGTAAGGACTAGCCTTTCGGGGGATACTCAAATCCCAGTGATACCCCATGGGAGTTGGGACCGGAGTGGGAGTTAGTATTACGTTAGGAGACACATGGGATATATGTGTAGGCTGAACCATGGATGGGTGGCCGAGGTGGTGAACATAAGGTGTAATTTGGATCGAATATTATGTGTTTGTTTTTTATTTTCGGATTTACAGTTGTAATGTGGTTTATGATTTTCAGTTATATGAAATTCTAGGAATTGGTAGTCGTGTAGTTTTCAGGATTTTAAATAATTTCGTTGTTGTGTCTGTTAGCTGAAACCTAGCATTCTATGTGTAACGTACCATTTTTGGGAACGTAATAATTTGATAATAAACTGGACCAGATTAGTAAATTGAATATTTTGGATACTTAGTTTCATAGTTAATGGCCGTTTCGCATAAACTGAAGTAAAACGACGATCCGAACAACTTTCGTGTTTTGCACTTTTTCTAAAAACGTCATCTTGACACTATTATCATCGATTTTCAGAATCAGCTGAACATCGTCTATGTAAGAGCTGAATTTTAATAATTAATTTCTGAATTATCTATTTAGAATTTATGAACGAGGACTCATGTCATTCCTTCAAAATTTTATTCTTGACATTTTTCGTGGTTTAAGTTTTGTCTAATTCCAGTTCTTTGTTAGAGATAAAATCATTTTAATTAATAACACCTTGTTATTGGCTTATATTATTGTGTTAAGTTCTATTTCTACAGGATGGTAGGCCTTCTAATGGTTTGCAGGTATCGGCTTACCATAGTTAAGAAAGGTAAGTATTTAATTATTTTTATTCGGGCAAGAAACTACTTGCCAGCACATAAATGGAAACTACTCTATTGTCCAGATATATGTGTGGAACTACCTGTCTTTGCCCAAGAATGTTGTAGTATGATTTGTAGTCTACGGGTTCAAGTTGGATTCCTAAGACTTGTGTTTTGTTTAAATCATACCAGTCATGTGACTGACCCGAGTGTGTTATGCATTCGGGTGCGTTTCTGTTTGAAACGTAGTCGGATGACATGTGCAGGATAGTATAGTTGGAGTTCATTGTGAAGCAGCCGATCTGTTCGTGAAGTTGAAGATACCTTCTTTTTATTCTTTAATTACTATATGATACTCTCTTTTTTTAGTTGGCATTGTGAGCCATGGTTGAGAACTTGTATTAGATGTAGTTATATTTCAGTTGTATTATTGGACTTTTGGGGACGTTTATAGCAGATCTGACCTGAGATAGTGTAGTGTTGAAATTATTCCGTTTATTATTATAACTAGATACTTTTATTGTGATTCGATGGAGGAAATTATATTATTTTTATGTAAAGGGAAACGTTTAGTTTTCATTTTGTAATAAATGAGAATGGGGAAAATTTGAAACGTGGATTTTTCTTGTAAAGTTTTTGGGAATGAATTTGATGATAAATGAGTTTTGTTTAAATAGAAATCATGTGGGTTATGAAAGTAATTAAATTCAGTTTATCTTAAAATAGTCTTTTAAAATTGGGTATAGGTTGTCACCCTTGGATTTTTGGGTGGTTGAATATTGATTAGATACATGCTCTGGAATAAATATTTGGTTGTCCAAAAATCGGGGTGTGACACTAACTCTTGAAGCCTCCAAGACCCGAGTCTGGGAAGGTGTTGCTAGAACTTTTATTGATCATTACCCTTACAACCAAGAGTTTGATGTCACCATCCGGGACCTAGAGACAACCAGGCATAACATCAATGAGTCCTTCACTGCGTTCTTGAGCAGATGGAGAAATAAAGTGGCCCAAATGATCCACAGACTTGTTGAAAAAGAGCAAGTACGTATGCTGGTCAAGAACATGCAACCACTGTACCACGACAAACTATTCTACCAGTCTATCTCAACATTTGAAGAATTGTTTGAAATATGCACCAGAATAGAAGATGCCATCAGAGAAGGAAAGTTCAA
Organism: Hydrangea macrophylla; assembly: GCA_033977485.1. Classification (NCBI taxonomy): domain Eukaryota; kingdom Viridiplantae; phylum Streptophyta; class Magnoliopsida; order Cornales; family Hydrangeaceae; genus Hydrangea; species Hydrangea macrophylla. Next base: position 29,812,233 of record CM066992.1, read on the forward strand.
GAATGATGAACCCCATCACCAGTCCAAGAGACCCAACTATCCCCTGGCCTCCTCAGAAGTCAGTGCGCTTACTAACCAACTAATGGACTACCCTCTCCGTCCATAACAGTCTATTTCGCCAAATCGCCTAAAAGGCCCTCGCAAATTCTCCAAACTTGATGTTCCCCTTTCCACAGCCTTGGACTACCTACTCAGAAAGGGCCATCTACAGCTCCTCCCTCACAAGCCACTGCCGGATCCCATACCCTCCCACTACAACATGAGCCTACGATGTGCTTACCACAAAAATCTAGGCCATGCCACCGATCAATGCATCCGCCTCCGCCATGACATTCAGAACCTTATAGAGGATGTATCCCATCCTAATCCTATCCACTATCTTGGCTTGGATCAACCGCTCGAGTGATCCCTTTGATGATGCCAATGAGTGTTGAAGCTATGCAGTAAAGTGATGGTGTTTGGAACTTCTGCTAAAAAACAACAATAATAATAGATGGGTCAAAAAGACACTCCATTTGAGACCAAGTCGAGTCTGTTCTATATTTTGAGTCTATTTCAAGTTTGATCTTGTGGTCGAGTCTGTCTGTCATCGAGTTGTTTGAGTCTGTATCGAGTAATATAATCATTCTCTTATGATGAAATGAAGTCTCATTTTTCTTAATCTGATGTGTACAGTCATAAGTGCATGAATCGCTGAAATGAAAATGTCACTTTTCAAATTACCATGGATATTACTTTGCTAATAAATTTTTGCATCAAATAGAAAAAAAAAACAAAAAAAAAAAAGAGAGTCCCAAAAAGGCCAAAGTCAATTTCGCGCTGACCCCAAAGAAGAGCTGAGAATTGAATAGTCATACTTTAAGAATTTAAAGATGCTTTTGCTCAAATCTCGAAAAGACATACTTGAGACTGATTTGGGGCTTGCCCAACACCCCTTCCACCATTTCTACCATTTCAAAGCCTTGGGCCCAACCCAATCGATAGCCATGCGAACCTGTACGGACTTGGTCCTTGATGGTAGCCAAACATTTCAGTGAGTTTCATCTCCACTTTCAAAAAAATAACAACAGAAAAAAAAGAAAAAAAAAAGCTCGCTAGGTTGAAAACCCGAAAGGATACCTAGGCAAAAGTTAGAGCTGAAAAGGTATTGATTTCCAAGATCTGACCCTAGCCAGCCAAAATGATTTTACAAATGAGAGAATTGTACGATTCAAGGTACATCATAAAAACGTGCCTAGATCACATTTCAAAGGCTCAAAACAACCACACATAAATCCCGAGAACTAACGTGCACATTCTGGAATTTTGAGATTATGATCGGAAGATCTCACATGAATCAACTCTGTGAAAAGGAAAATTGAATGGCTAGGCGAAAGTGAAAAGGATCAATCCTCAAAGCAAAAGAAAAAGAAAAAGAAAAAGAAAAAAAAAAGAAAAGAAAAGAAAGGGAGATGGAAACTGAATCCTCCTCTTCAAGGCTACCATAAGTAACCCAAGTTTGAACTTCTTTGACGATTGGTTTGAAAAACCCTCATACCTCAAACCCCTTCTTTCAAGCCTTACCTTGAACTACGCTCGACCTGATTCCCACTCGGGGATACGTAGGCAACCGCATCGGTTCGGTCGACACCATACTAATCAAACCAATTTCCTTCAAGCCTTGCCTTGAACTACGCTTGACCTGATTCCTACTTGGGGATACGTAGGCAACCACATCGGTTCGGTCGACACCATCATAATCAAACCGATTTCTTTCAAGACCTTGCCTTGAACTATGCTTGACCTGATTCCTACTTAGGGATACGTAGGCAATCGCATTGGTTCGGTCGACACCATCATAATCAAACCGATTTCTTTCAAGACCTTGCCCTGAACTATGCTTGACCTGATTCCCGCTCGGGGATACGTAGGCAACCGCATCAGTTTGGTCATCCCACCTACCTAAAAATCAACCCCCCCCCACTTTTCTTCAAAACTTTGGCTCGAACTACGTTGGACCTGATCCCCCCTCGGGGGTACGTAGGCAGACTTTTAAAAAGAAAAGAAGGATGGCTCGCTAGGTCAAAAATCCGAAAGGATGCCTAGGCATAAATTAGAGCTAAATCCAAGGTGAGCAGTAACAAAAGAGAGAAAAGAGCTCGCTAGGTCACCTCACTAGTGCCTAGGCAAAAGTTATGAGCATTTGAGAGATTAAAGTCACAGTACTTGCCTCAAGCCAGAAATCACCTTCCACACTAGGGGCAAACTTCGGTTACCGGCCTCGTTTGCCTAAATTTTACTATCAACCCTTCATACAAGGGGCAAACTTCGGTCACCTACCTCGTTTGCCCAAAACCTCCAATAAACCATTGTCCAAACTAGGGGCAAACTTCGGTCACCCACCTCGTTTGCCTATGAATTCCACTTCCTATACCTCAAACTAGGGGCAAACTCCATTTTCCTAACACGATCCCTTCACACCAAAGGGTGAGTTTTCAAGTCACTAAGTTGTTTTGAAAATTTTGAAATAGAACATCTTTTATTCTAAAAGCTAAGGCACTAATCCAAAGCACATTTTGGGAGAAGCAAAAAATTGATTAGATCAATAGGGAAGAACTTTCAAAATGAGATTTATCATCAAAATTATGCGGAGTGAACTCATAAGAGAAATGGTATATCATTTATGATGAAAGCACATCAAGTTTTGGCAAGTCGAGCTTGTTTTGGTGTCAAATGTGTCGCCCTCTTGTGTTGGTGTCTATCAGTTTTTGAGTCTGTCATAGTCTTTTTCAGAAAAAGAGTTTGTCGTAGTCTCAAATGTGTAAGTCAACGGTGACGAATAATGATTTTTTTAAATCAAGTTATAAAGAGCATTCCAATGACAAATACAAGCAGGAGTACCAAACATCATTACTACACCAGACAAGGCGTCAGCATGAGAAGTGTCCAAACTTAGGGCAAATGCAAATTCTATCCCTTTCCAAATCGCCAAAAGTTAACCATCATCTTCTAGCAACATAAATCCATGAGTGGCCGTTGATCATCTTTCTTCATGCAAAATAAGTCCATGAGTGGCTGTTGATGATCTTCTTTCATCTGTGCAACATAAGTCCATGAGTGGCTATTGATCTTTCATCTTTCTTCATGCAACATAAGTCCATGAGTGGCTGTTGATGATCTTCCTTTCTCCTAGAAACATAAGTCCATAAGTGGTTGTTGCTCATCTTCGTTCATGCAACATAAGTCCATGAGTGGCTGTTGATGATCTTCCTTTCTCCTAGCAACATAAGTCCACGAGTGGCTGTTGATCTTTCATCTTTCTTCATGCAACATAAGTCCATGAGTGGCTGTTGATGATCTTCCTTTCTCCTAGCAACATAAGTCCATAAGTGGCTGTTGCTCATCTTCGTTCATGCAACATAAGTCCATGAGTGGCTGTTAATGATCTTCCTTTCTCCTAGCAACATAAGTCCATAAGTGGTTGTTGCTCATCTTCGTTCATGCAACATAAGTCCATGAGTGGCTGTTGATGATCTTCTTTCATCCTAGCAATATAAGTCCATGAGTGGCTATTGATGATCTTCTTTCATCTGTGCAACACAAGTCCATAAGTGGCTGTTGATCATCTTTCTTTGACACGACTAAATAGTTGTGCGCTCTTGTATAACACCCAAGTGTAGGTGATCGTGCAAGTAATATAGTACTGGAAGTCCAGGTCGATCCCACAGGGAAGGAATAGGGAGAATGTCTACTAAGTTATAACCTAAAGAAAAGAAAAGAAAATAAGAATATAGAAGTGGAGGTTCTACGAATCCTAATTAATTAACTTAAACTAAATAACAAACTAAAGTATAAAGAAACATAACTAATTAAACAAGTAAATTAAAGGTGTTGGAAATACGAGAATCCACATTGATCCTAACCACCTACCATGCATACTCATTAACGTTCTATGGAGTTCATTCCTTTTCAGCATTCCGTATTTTTCTAAAGATATAGAATCAATAGCCCTTTCATAATCGGGACTACATCATCACAGTTGATTTAAAATATATGGAAGACGGTTTAAAACAATGGTAATTACTTGCACTCTAAATTGTGTTAGCATTCAAAGTGGTTTTCAAAAGTCATTGAAGAAAATGCCTTAAGGCTTTAAGTTCTAAAAACTGTTGTGACAAACTGAGCTTATAGGGATAATTTGATGACAGATTTCTAAAACAAAAAGTCATGGAATACTTAAAAGAATCATCTCAGAAATTAACATGTTCGATCGATCGAAGCGCTCTCGATCGATCGGACATCATCATCCTTCAATCGATCGAAATGCCTTCGATCGCTTGACTATGGCCCTGGTTTGATCGATCGAAATACCTTCGATCAATCGAGACCAAGGGTTTCTAAAGATTGTATGGCAGAGGTTGGGAATCAATGTTTCATCACATATTTCCAACGTCTAAACTACGAAAACATAAATAAACTAGTACAGAAATAACAAAACATAGCAATCATTAACATCTAAAGCAATAAACAATCAAATAAAGAAAAGGGAGAAGAAAAACCTGAAGATAATATGAATATGACTTGTAATAAATATGAAATCAACTTTAATCTTCAATAATCTTCAATATAATAAGGAAAAAGAAGAAGAAAAAGAAGAAGAAAACCTACTCTACTCCTAATCTAACCCTAAACTACCCTAAAACTGATGTTTTTCGCGTTCTGGAGCGTCCTCTCTTCGTTTGGCGTCAAAACGACTTATATATAGGGTTCCCGCAGAGTTTACGCAACTTTTGGGTGAATATAAAGTTCGATCGATCGATCGATGGTTCGATCGATTGAACTCTCCTCAATCGCTTGAACTCCCTGATTTTGATAGCTCTACGCACCGATGGGAGAATGACCATAACTTTTTACTCGGACCTCAGATTGACCTCTCGTTTGTGGCCACGCGACCGTAACTCAAAGATCTACATTTCATATCTCTTGGAAATCTTCTAAATCTGAAGTCTTTATTATCAAAATTGGCGTTTACTCAGCTGCTTCTGTTGTTCTATCCACCAGAATCACTTTTCCTTAGCTCCACTTCATTGATTTACATCCTAATACCTATAAAAACAATGCAAAAATATATATTTTACCATTAACACAATGAAAAGAACATTGTTATTAGAATATACCTAAATCTAGGGACTTGGGGATAAAAGTATGCATAAAATACCACATAATACACTGTAAATATGCATTTTTCACCTCGAATCATTCTTCATGCAACATAAGTCCATGAGTGATTGTTGATCACCCTCCTCTTTCAATATCAAAACCTTAACTACCACAGACCATCTCCATATCCCTCATCACAAATAGAATGATCCCTTGACTCCCATTCAATGGGCGTATTTCCTTCTTCCTAGCAGAGTGCATTATCCATTCTAGTGGCCCATTTCAGTCAAGATTGACAATGTTTTATCCCCAGCAATCTAGAAGTCTGTCAGACCATCCCTAGCAGGAAAATCAGCTCCCAAAGGCCCTAACCGGCTCTTTTGGATTGAGCAATTATAAGATTTGATCAACCACGAGAGATTCAAAAATGGATCCTGGTTCTAGGTCAAGAATTGAAGAGAGATTCTCAGAGAGTCCATAGCTCCCAAAGGCCCTAACCGGCTCTTTTGGATTGAGCATTACAAGATTTGATCAACCACGAGAGATTCAGATATGGATCCTGGTTCTAGGTCAAGAATTGAAGAGAGATTCTCAGAGAGTCCATCAGCTCCCGAAGGCCCTAACCAGCTCTTTTGGATTGAGCATTACAAGATTTGATCAACCGCGAGAGATTCAGAGATGGATCCCGATTTTGGGTCAGCAAGATTTGATCAACTATGAGAGATTCGAATTTGAATCCTGGTCCCCGGTCAAGAGAAGTAGTTGAAGAGAGATCCCAAAAAGAGTCGCTTCATCCCCAGCAGATTCAGTTTAATCCCCAATAGGCATATCGATTCATACATCGACAGTTCAATCCTGACAGTCATAGTAGTTCACTGTCGACTCGTCATCTTGATTCGTACATCATCAGTTCAATCCTGACAGTCACAGTAGTTCACTGTCGACTCGTCATCCCGATTACTACATCGGCAGTTCAATCCTGACAGTCACAGTAGTTCACTTTCGACTCATCATCTCGATTCGTACATCGACAGTTCAATCCATGACAGTCACAGTAGTTCACTGTCAACTCGTCATCTCGATCCGTACATCGGCAGTTCAATCCTGACAGTCACAACAGTTCACTGTCGACTCGTCATCTCGATTCGTACATCGGCAGTTCAATCCTGGCAGTCACAGTAGTTCACTGTCGACTCGTCATCTCGATTCGTACATCGGCACTTCAATCCATGACAATCACAGTAGTTCACTGTCGACTCGTCATCTCGATTCGTACATCGGTAGTTCAATCCTGACAGTCATAATAGTTCACTGTCGACTCGTCATCTCGATTCGTACATCGGTGGTTCAATCTATGACAGTCACAGTAGTTCACTGTTGACTCGTCATCTCGATTCGTACATCGTCAGGTCAATCCATGACAGTCACAGTAGTTCACTGTCGACTCGTCATCTCGATTCGTACATCGTCAGTTCAATCCTGATAGTCACAGTAGTTCACTGTCGACTTGTCATCTCAATTAGTACATCGTTAGTGAATCCTTAACAGTCATAATAGTTCATTGTCGACTCTTCATCATCAGTCCAATCCATGACAGTCACAGTAGTTCACTGTCGACTTGTCATCTCAATTAGTACATCGTCAGTGCAATCCATGACAGTCACAGTAGTTCACTGTCGACTCGTCATCTCGATTCGTGCATCGTCAGTTCATTAATCATCATCAGTTTATCATCACTCCCATTCAAAATGTGTTGTGTTCAAATTTCTCATTCAAAATCTTGGGCTTCCATGTCCATTAATGGGTCTTCCGTGTCCGTCGCTTGACATCTCTGGTTTTCATCACTTAAATTCTTAGGGTTTCTGTGTCCAGGATTTCCATGTCCATCGGGACCCCACATCTGACTATATTCGCTTGCAAAGCACACTTTCTAAAATTCAGAAGTTTGCTCCAAGACCCAGAGTCTTCAAACCTTGGTGTCCCTATTCGGGTCAATAACTGCATCACAGTTAGAAACACTAGCACGACACAAGTCCACTCGGAATGGTACACCCCACAGCACCAGCTCATACTAGGATCAGAACACTAGGCATGATAGGACTCATGACACAATTCATATCACGCCCATACATTGTATGTCATCTTCATAGCATAGCATCTGCCTGTCTCGTTGTGCATGTGTGATTTGCTCCTTTGTGCCCTGAATTACGTCCTGGTCTGATTCCCCTTGGGATACGTAGGCAGCTCACGCAGAGCACGACCAGCACTGGCCTCAACATCATTGCATCTTTTGCAACGCTTTTTATCCTAAATCTATAGCCTCCAAAAGACATGTCTCTTCAAAGCTTTGGCACTCGCTTGCGACATGCGTTGCCTCCCAAGTTCATGCTAAAGAGGGGCAAACTGTAGACACCCCATTTTGTCGGCTATCAGATTTAGGAGACCCATAGCTTGGTGGTTCACAATGATTGAAAAAGACTCAAAAGGACTCCTGGAAGTTAATTCTATCTATCAAAATGCTCAGAATGACCAAAATGCCCCTGAAAGCCCGAAAACTCCAAGATTTGGACCAAAAGTTTTGGAAACATGCTATGTCGTAAGAAAAGTAAGAAAATGCGTTTTTAAGTAAAATCAGATGAAATCGTCAGCTCCCAAAGACCCCGGGAAGACCCCGGAAGTTCCCGGAAAGTCCCCGTTGACCAGTTTGACCAAGTTTGACCGAAATCGTCCAAATTCACCGGGATCATTTTAGATCATGTGAAAAGTATTAAAATGGGTTTTAAAAGAAAATCGAGCAAAAACGTCAGCTCCTAGGAGCTCCCAGAGGTTTCCAGAACTTCCCGGGAATCCCATATTTGACCAGTTTGACCAAAATTTGACTTTGAAACTGGAGCACCATAACAATTTTCAAATATTTTTCATGGATGCTAGAGGTCAATAGCTTTCCAACGGTATATCATACACAATTTTCGGATTTAAAACGAGTTAATTATGAATTTTTGAAGGCGAAAAAGGCGATCAAATCGGCTTTTATTACAAATACCGCAAAACCTTTCAAAGTGACCTATCTCCAAACTATTTTTTTATGTAAAATAGACTCCGTTACCTTTCCAACGGTATATCACAACCTCAATTTGGAGTTCGTATGCATTTTCTGTGAATTTCAGACGAAATTGGGCCTTTTCGCTAATACCGGAACCTCTGGGGGCCTAAACAGCATTATCTGGATGAAGGAGGAGCACTGCCGCCGCGGTACTGGCCCACTGTCGTTGCGGCACAGGCCCAGTGCCACCACGACACTCTCCCCCAGAACAGTCCATTTTTGTAATTTTGATTGGGGGTCCAATTTGATTAATTAAAAACCAAAACGACGTAGTTTTGATTCCCATCTTATTTTGGACCAATGGGAGATCTTTTTATACTTTTTAAAACCCCATTTACCACCCCTCATTTTCCTATAAAAGAAGCAATTTGCTTCCATTTAGAGGAGAGACATGGAAGCTTAGAGAGAGCTTAGGAAGAAACTCTAGAGAAATATAGAGAGAGAAAGAGAAGAAGTTGTCTTCTTCTTCTATTTCCTCCATCAAAGTGAGTTTTCTTTTTACTTGAGTTTGCTATCAAAACTTCAATCATCCAAACATTTATTTCACCACCATTCTTGAGTATTCATGAGATAGGAAGCTACTTCCATGTCCAAATGTCACCATATATGAGTGAAACACCAAGCTACAAGTCCAATATCTCAATGATTATCAACTATTGATTGCTATTTGAATGCTTGTTTACTTTGATGTTCATCTCTCTCTTAACCTTATTTCTTTTTTACTTTTCTTTGATTATTTAGTTGTTCATCATCATCTAGATGACATGTTGTTTGAGGAGAGTGAATCATGGATAGTATCTCTTGACCTTAAAGACATGTTTGATGGATGATGATCCTACCTTTAATACATTCATATGTATTCTTGAAGTCATATTCTCAAATAAAACTATGTTTGTGCAAGTAATATTGGGAGTTCTTTGATGATTCAAGGTTGGATGAGATTCTAAGTGGTCACATAGTCATCTCAAGTGTTTAAGTTCATGCTTTGAAAATCTATTTCAAAACCCCTAATCAAGAACTCAAACTCTATTCCAAAACCCAAATCCATTTTCTTCAAAAATGATCCAAAATAGTGAGCTGTTCAGATTCAAAGATTTGTTTTGAATTAAATACTTGAGTTATAATGATGAAACCACTTGGAAAATCTTCCTAAGACATCATAGTTTGTCTCCAATTTTGCCCATCAATTATAGAGGTGTGAAAGTATTATTTTTGGATTTAAGAAGTTCATATTCATAATCTGCCTCTGTTCTCACAGAATGTTTACCTGACTTTTTGCACTTATTCTGGATGTTTTCGTCACTGTACATATATCTTTTCTATTTTTCTTATGAAACTTGGGTGTCTTAGAAAACTTTTGGTATATAATGGGTCATCATCAACAATTTCTTTGATTTATGAAAAATCATACAAAATCAGTCAACAGTGCAGCTTTTATTTCTAAGTCATGTGTACATTCTGATTTGTTTCTTGTAATCTGTGATAGCTATTGAGGTTTGGTCTTTTTCTGTGCATTCTAGACACACTATGGAGGCTCTATTATTTTTCTCACATTTTCCTAGGCATGTTGGCCTCCCATTATGATGTTATAAAGTAATGCATACAGTCTGTCCACTATTCACAGCATGTCATTTTTTGACTTTCACACTTTGATGCAACACTCTCTTGTATCTAGATGAACCCATATCCCATGAACATGTTCTTTACCACTTTTATCATGCTATATCATATCATGTATCATCTATCCTCTCATGTATCATACTCCCATAGATTCTTGAGTTTGGTTTCCAAATAAAACCATGTTTTGCAAATACTTGGGAAGTTCTTGAAATGAGTTAGGAATTGATATTCCAAGTGGTTAGAATATTCATCCAAGTTCTGGAAGTATACTTTCAAAACCCCCATTTCAAAACCCCCCTCTTAAACCCCTCATTTTGATTTCAAGAAATAAACCTTGTTTTTCTCAAAACCCTCAAAATAGTGAGTCATTTAACTTCAAGGAATTATTTTGAGTTCAATACTCAATGTATGGATGCAAGACCACTTGGAAAATCTTCCTAACTCATTAGAGAACACCCATGATTTTTGGTTTGACTTTGAAATACTTGAAAATGGTCCATTTGGACCCAAACATTCTCTCCAGATATTCTGTTTTTGCTGTCACAGCAGCTTGGTCTACTTTCAACTTGTTTTATAGAAAACTTTTCCAAAAAGAGTGGTCCTAACTTATTTTTCCCTTGAACTTCAACGTCTTAGGGAACTTTCTGTATAAAATGGGACTCTAGATCATTTGTTTTCAGTTTCTAAGATTTTCTAACATTTCAGTCGACAGTACGGACTCTGTTTATTTGAGTGACCTCTATTGTTTATATGATTTCTCTCAATCTGTAATAGTTATTAAAGATTGGATTTTTGGGTTGTGTTCTAGACACAATAATGAAGATCTCCATAAAAAACATGCATTGAAACCATTCCTAACCCTTCTTTTCCATTTTCACAAGATCGTGTTACTGTGCTGTCCACTATTCACAACAAGCATACTTTTACTTCCATCCTTTGATTTAATGCTTATATGCACTCCAAATTAGCTCATGTCTTAGGAAGTAGTTCATACTACATTTGTACATATCCCATGATGATTCCATTCATTCATTCATACACATTTTAGACTTCTAAGTCATTCTAGGAATCCATGAACATAAAGCACACTACAATCTTGGCACATTCTAGATACATACATTGCATTCATGCAAGATTTGGGGTTTTCGTAACTCCTAATCTAAGAAGATTATAAGGAATGATCATGATCACACGTTCATGCTTCCCCTCGATCTAATCTTCCTTTCTCATCCGTCCCGGGGATTGAGATGTCTTCTTTTCTCAAAGATTAACATGCATCATACTAGCTTGCTAAGCATATTTCGATTTCTTTATTTATTTGTTTCAAGAACAATTTATGTCCCCTTAGATTAGGAAAACTTTATTACTTGATATGTGATTAGACGATTTTTTCTAGGTTTATTCGTGTGATCTTTCACTTTGCATTGTGTGATACTTGGTTTAGATCTTATGAATGATACTTTATCTTTAGATCTTCTATTTCAAGTTTCTTATGTGATGTAATATACTATCATAGTATTAATTGTCGAACCATACATAGTATAAGATGATTATTTGGATGCTAATTGAGGCACGTCGAAAGACGGGGCGAGTTGAGGGTGTTTTAGTCGCGGCAAAGGCTCCTTCCTCTCTCGTACCAAAACTCCGAGCCAAGTTCTTTGGTTATGAAGGGCCGGTGCCCTTTATCCGTTTGGGTGAGTCAAAATTAGGTTTCTTGGTTCCTTAAAGACCAAGTGGCGACTCTGAAGGGAAGTTTTTATAGAGAAAATTTTGGTCTTGAAAAATATTGATGGACCTTTTAACACAAGTGTTTACTCATTGGATCATAAGGTATAAAAGACCATCCTCTAGGGTTTTATTACTAAAAAATCCATCGGGTCCTTTTTTTTTTAAATAAATCTTCTCCTTTTTATGAAGGAAAACAATTTTATAGTCAAGTACTATTGGTAACAGCTTTTTTCACATTGTGATCTTAAGTGGGATTTAATCAGTCCTAACTTTGAAAAATTAACTTCTTGTATATATAAATATAGCATTCACTGATCAATCATGTAGTAGCCCACAAAAGTACTTATTGATTTTTTGTTTGTTAAATATTTGGAATTAATTATATATTGCTTGAAGAGTCTTTTCATATTATTACAATTTTAAAATTGTCCTTAGCTGACCACTAATCTATTAATTGGAGTGACTTTTTATTTATTTATGTTTAAATTCTAAATACCGCTAAATTGCATGAACTTGATAATTTGTTTATACATGGATCAGGTTAAAAGTTTTCTTATGTTTGTATACATGTTAACAAGTTCATATACGTGAAATAGTTTGTTAATTTTAGTAGTTACTTGTAAGTAACATAAGTCAACTAATTTCTTCTTTTATTTTAATCTTTGTTTTTCGGTGTTACTTGGCAACTAGTTAAGTGGCTAATGGGCAAAGAAATCTTTCACTGTGTTCTTAAGTCCTTGGTAACTACGTTTATGAAGCTTCATACTTGCATTAGATGCAACATTTTTGGACTAATTTGCCCCTAGCATATAACAGCTGATTGATACACAGCATGCCATCAGATATGGTCTTGAATTTCAGTTTCCTGAACCATGCACATATTATTCCTTAATCCACTCATATGGTTGATAGGACGAATCAACATATTACTCTGGAATAGTTGTGAACTTGTGGTTCATTACTTTGTGAAGTTTAACAACTACCTTTGCATGCTTTTTATTCTTAAAAAAATTTCATTGAATTTCTTAATGTTTTTTGGACCCGTTTGAGTTAGCTTAAAAATTAAGTAATTGTTTTGTTAGCTCAAAATTTCAGCATTTTAAAAACCAGCTGAAAAATTAAGTTAAAAATTAGGGGAGTAAGAAAAAACCACAAATCGAAAATCAACAGCAAACTGACCGAACCGAAAATTGACCGGTCAGTTTTCCAAATGCATGTACAAGGTAAAAATCGACCGAAAACCAACCGAACCCCTAAATAATCGGCCGATTGATTGAAAACGACCATTTCGGTTGGTTTTCAAACACCAAAAAATTGAAAAAAAAAAAAAAAAACGATCAGTCGACTGATTTACACCCCTACTAAAAACCAGCTGAGAAAAGTAGCTTAATATTTCAGCACTTAAAATTTCAGTACTTAATATTTCAGCTAACACAAGTAGTGCACTTACAGTTTTAGCACTTAAAATTTCAGTACTTAATATTTCAGCTAACACAAGCAGTGCACTTACAGTTTTAGCACTTAAAATTTTATCACTTAATATTTCAGTACTTAATATTTCAGCTAACCCAAACGGGCTCTTTATCAACTTCGAAAGGTGGATAGAATGCATTCCTATAGGTATAGGTCACTAGATGTGTTTAATAGCTATATATATAATATGGCATAAAAGAACCATAAAGTTATTAATTTTCGTAGAAAATTTTATTTAAAAATTTCACTACTAAGTGAAATTTCACCAAACTACAAACTAATTTTAATTTGCACAGAGTTTTCTGAATGTTCTTTCTAACTGTACTTAAATTTTAAGTTTCACAAGACTAGATTCCAGTGCAATTTAATAAACAACAATATTTATTGGAGTTGTCAATTTCGCCACTCCTTTTTATTATTTTTTTTTTCTTCTTTGTAAATTTGTTTCAACAACAGTATTTGTTTGATAGTTCTCGTCGAGTTGATTATGAAATTATACTATAAGTATTATAAAAAAAATATAAATGAATTGTAGATTGAAAGTTATGAATTTTAAATGTTTTAAAAATATGGCATATTTGGTGATAGACCCCCTTCAAATTAAGTGTTATAGCTAAAAACCCACACGATTTGGCCAATTTTTTTATTTTTTTATTTTTTTATTTTTATAAAGCCTCTTGCTACTTTTTGAATTTAGTGAAAAGCCCTTCCTAGAATAGAAAAATGGCTAATGCAATATTACCTGTCAACTTTAAACCACCATAACTCACTCGTTTTTTTTTTAAACCTTTTTGAGTGATTTTTTTTTTGTTTCATGTGTTTCTTAGAGATCTACGTAATGGAATTAAAAATTGTACGAAAGAAAGTAATTTGGAACCTCATTTTTTAATTTTATCTGTCAAAACATATGATATTAATTTTTGTTTTGACCGATAATATTAATATTGTCAACTTTAAACCATCATAACTCACTCTTTTTTTTAGCCTTTTTGAGTAATGTTTTTTTTTTATTCTATTTCATGTATTTCTTTGAGATCTACGCAATGGAGTTGAAAATTGTACAAAATAAAGTAATTTGGAACATCATTTTTTTTTTTATCTATCAAAATAGATGATATTAACTGTTTGACAAATAATATTCAGCTAAACAATCATAGTTTTCTTATTTTTTTGGCCTTTTGGGATGATTTATTTTTATTTTTATTTTTATTTTTTATTTTTGTTCTTCATGTATTTCTTTGAGATCTACGCAATGGGTGATGAAATTTTACAAAAAAAGATACGTTGTAGCCTGATTTTGAGAATTTGTCTATCTAACAGATAAAGTTATCTGTCTAATCTGCATACAGACAATTGATATTATCTGTTTATATTAACGGCGATAACTTTATCAATTCTTGGGCTTTTTGGGCGATTTTGTTTTTGATTCCCTGTTTGTTTTCCTCGATATTTATGCACCTATGGTGCCAATTTTATAAAAGGAATACATTTTTGTCATATTTATGTGAAAAAATCCAGTTTTTTCATATTAGCTTACTTTTAGTTTTTTGGTTTGCAATATTTCATGGTCAATGTTGATATCAATTGATAGATCTCATTTTGCTTATTCTAAAACATTAAATTTTACAAAAAACGAACTTGTAGAACAAAATTTATAGCAATTTGAAGTTGTTTAGGCAATTAAAAAAAAAAAAACCCCTAATAAGTTAAAGAAAAATAGCATGAATTTTGGCTTGGAAGAGTTTTATTTGAGGGAGCTTCCTAAAAAAATTCTTAAAAATTTGTTGGCTTTCATTGTTGCTAGAGCGTGTCTTTTGCGAGGCATATTTGTCCAAGTTAGTCAGTTAGATATTTCCATTATTGTACTCAATGCTCAAAAGATAATTACATTACCCCTGTAGTTACACCCATTTACACTTTACCTCCTATTTTGTTTAAAAGTGGACACTTAACTACCTGTAATTTTAGAGATTTACAAGTATTTGATAAAGGAATAATTATTAAATAGTCCTATTAGCTCTATTTAATGTGTAATAGTTCCAGGCCCAAATACAATTTAGTCCTATGTCCATTAATGTGATTAAGACCATACCAAGGTTCCAGGAACTATCAAGCTAAAGACTAGTGATTTATGGATTTATATTTTGATAAATCAATCTCAGCCAATTGTTACCCACCAACGGGCCTTTGATTGGAAAAGATAATTGGAGGTTGGTCATTTGGATAAAAGGATAAGGGTTTAGTATTTACAAAACCTAGAGTTTGTAGCCCAAGTAATTCACACAACCATTACGTATATATATACAACATACCTATTTGTTATTATTGTTTTGGTGTTTTGGGATGATTTTTTATTTTTATTTTTGTACTTTATGTATTTCTTTGAGATCTACGCAATGGGTGAGGAAATTTTACAAAAAAAGATACGTTGTAGCCTGGTTTTGAGATTTTATCTGTCTAACAGATAAAATTATCTGTTTTATATGCCTACAAACAAATAATATTATCTGTTTATATTAACAGTGATAACTTTCTCAAATCTTGGGCTTTTTGGGCGATTTTGTTTTTGATTCCCTGTTTTTTTTTCCCCCGATTATCTATGGACCTATGGTGCCAATTTTATAAAGGGAATATATTTTTGTTGGCTAAACTACACTTTAGTACCCTGTAGTTTGGGCGAAGTTTCACTTTGGGCTCTCTAGTTTCAATTGCAACACTTTGGTCCCTGTAGTTTTGATTTGGTTTCAATGTGGGACCTGCCTCTAACTCCGTCAATGTAACTTGACGGGGACACTTATGTGCCTTGCAAACTTCAAGGCTCAAAGTGAAACTTTGCCCAAACTCTAGGGCCTAAAATGAAACTTCGCCCAAACTCCAGCCCCAAGTGAAACTTCGCTCAAACTATTGGGTACCAAAATGTCTCTAATAAATGAATTCATGTAAGGCGCGTGAGTTTTCAGTCAAGTTACATTGACGGAGTTAGAGGAGGTCCCACATTGAAACCAAATCAAAACTATAGGGACCAAAGTGTTACAATTGAAACTAGAGGGCCCAAAGTGAAACTTCACCCAAACTATAGGGTACTAAAGTGTAATTTAGCCTATTTTTGTTATATTTATGTGAAAAAAAATCTAGCTTTTCATACTAGATTAGTTTTAGTTTTTTTGCTTGCAGTATTTCATGGTCAATGTTGATATCTGTTGATAGATCTCATTTTGCTGATTCCAAAATATTAAATTTTACGAAAAACGGACTTATAGAACAAAAGTTATAGCAAGTTGAAGTTGTTTAGGCATTAAAAAATAAAAATAATAAAATAAAAAATAAAAAAACCTAATGATTTAAAGAAAAGTAAAATGAATTTTAGCTTGAAAACGGGCTTCCTAAAAATTTTCTTAAAAATTAGTTGACTTTCATTCTTGCTAGAGCGTGTCTTTTGCGAGGCATATTTGTCCAAGTTAGTCAGTTAGATAGAACTAAAAAATAAGGGTGTCTTTGATAGAACTAAAAATTAAGTACTGAGGGAGTGTTTCTTTAATGAGGGCCTTTGGCCCCCCCTGTGCTTTCGTGCCCCGTTTGTGTATGTGTGTGTGTGTGTTTCTAACTGCTAACCCAAGAATGTGTATTTCTCTACTAAACCCCAGTCACAGGGGCCCTGTGACACCAGTCAAAAAAAAAAAAATTAATTTAAGTGCTGGACATTAAGTGCTGAATTTTACGTACTGAAAATTTTAAGCAACTGACTTTGCAAAACTGAAAACAGTGTTTTAAGTACTGAAGTAGAATACATTTAGTGAATAGTTTCAGCAAAAAAATTTCACTTAAAATTTTTAGGGAATTTTTGGCTGCTTTTCAATTAAGTGGTACATTATCAATCGCACTGAAAAAAAAATAAATGCTGAAAATTTTTATTTTCACCACTTAATTAGGTTATCAAACACACCCTAAGATAGTTGAGCTTGGGAGGCATATTTGTGGGGGTGGATCCACCATGGCTCAATTTTTCGAATTTGTATTTTTTAGCCTATGTATTTTATATAATATGTATTTTGGCCCCCTCTAAATTTAGTTAATTTACCATTTTTAAACTCCAAAAATGTCACTTTGATCCTTCAAATTTTTTGACTTTCATCCAATTATCTTAAAAGTATTTAAGCCCTTATAGGTATCCCATCTGGATGTATTAAAAACATTTGTTTTATAAGTGAAACCAATAAAAGAAACAATAAAAGGGTTAATTACATCTACCCCTGTAGTTACCCCCATTTACACTTTACCTCCTATTTGATTCAAAAGTGAATACTTAACCATCTGTGATTTTGGACTAAAGTGAAACTATTAAGATTCTCTAAATTTGACTTTGACTATTTATGTTTACCCTTCAACGTAAAATACGAGTCACGGACGATGTGTCCGAAACCATATATACATTTGTTCCCCTAAGATAAAATCCTAGCTTCGCCCCTGGTAGTAAAAACTGTAGGAGTTCTCAAATTTTCAACATCTAAATTCAAGAAAGTGAAAAAAATACATGAACAATTTTCTATCCTTAGATGATAATAAGGCACATCAAGGAATAAAAGTGTCCTAGTCATCAAAACGTATTCTTCCAATATATATATATATATAGTTTCATAGACATTTACAAGTATTTGATAAAGGGATAATTACTAAAAAGTCCTATTAACTCTATTTAATGTGTAATAGGTCCAGACCCAAAAACAATTTAGTCCTACGTCTATTACTGTGATTAAGACCATTCCAAGGTTCCAGGAACTATCAAGCTAATTACTAGTGATTTATGGATTTATATTTTGATAAATCATTCTTAGCCAATTGTTACCCACCTACGGGCCTTTGATTGGAAAAGATAATTGGAGGTTGGTTATTCGGATAAAAGGATAAGGGTTAGTATTTACAAAACCTAGAGTTTGTAGCCCAAGTAATTCACACAACCATTACCTATATATATACAACATACCTATTTGTTATAACACAGTAACACACCATCAAACGTGCCTTGCTCTGTACTTTCGAGGGTAAAAAACCAAAAAAAAAAAAGAAACATATTGGAGAAACAGAAACATGTCTCTTTGTGAAGATCGATCAACAGTTCTGCATTCGTTAATGGATAAAAGCATACCAGCAGGATACCATTTTTTGCCGACGGATGCA
The DNA here is from genome assembly GCA_033977485.1 of Hydrangea macrophylla. Taxonomy (NCBI): domain Eukaryota; kingdom Viridiplantae; phylum Streptophyta; class Magnoliopsida; order Cornales; family Hydrangeaceae; genus Hydrangea; species Hydrangea macrophylla. Next base: position 29,830,471 of record CM066992.1, read on the forward strand.
GAGTTAATCACTCACTATCTCAATCGGAAGATACCGGATGAAGCTCTGTCGACGTGTGTTCCTGTGATCAAGCGCGATGTCTATGCCTCTGAGCCTTGGAATATATTCAACGTTCAACAAGACCCATGTGAGTTTGTGAGTACCTCTGACAAATCGGATAAGAAAACTGCTGAACATGTGTTCTATGTTTTAACCAAATTGAAGATGATTAGCACAAATCGCGTCTCTAGAACCGCGGGGTGTGGGACATGGAAAGGGCAAACAACCGGCAAAGAAATTAAGAATCGAAACAATGAGGTTATAGGTTTTAAGAAGATGTTGGTTTTCGAAACAAAGAACAAAGGAAAAGAGATTGTTGAGAACAATACACATTGGATCATGCATGAGTATTCACTTAAAGAGATCGTGGGTGCTGGTGATTATGTTCTTTGTAAAATAAAAAGAGTTGAATTGAAGAAGCCGGAAAAAAAGAGAAGATTTGAGGAGATTAGTGAGTATGATCATACAGATGGGATTAATGATGCATGTGGTGAGAATATAGGTGAAGCCCAGAAAATCATGAGATCACAAGAAGACGACACTAATGGGAATCATAAGATCAGCTTTGATGCTATCGATGCCACTCCTTTGACGATGGTACATGTTCCGGACAGACCCCCATTACCGAACGAGGACGGCTTAAATCTGGATGATATTGACTTTGATGCTATCGATGCCACTCCTTTGACGATGGTACTTGTTCCGGACATACCCCCATTACGGAACGAGGTCGGCTTAAATCTGGATGATATTGACTTTGGTGGTTTGGGTGAGTTTGATTTGGATTTTGGATCAGCAGATTTGGATCATACAAATGGGATTAATGAAACACGTGGTGGGAATATAGGGGAAGCCCAGAAAATCATGAGATCACAAGAAGATGACATTAATGGGAATCATAAGATCAGCTTTGATGCTATGGATGGCACTCCTTTGACGATGATACATGTTCCGGACATACCCCCATTACCGGACGAGGACGACTTAAATCAGGATGATATTAACTTTGGTGGTTTGGGTGAGTTTGATTTGGATTTTGGATCAGCAGATTTGGATTTTGGTTTGGGTGGTATTGAATTCGATTTTGATTCAGCAGATTTGGATTTTGGTTCAGCAAATTTGGATTTTGGTTTGGGTGATATAGACTTGGATTTTGATTCAGCAGATTTGGATGGATACATTAGTGCTTCAAATAGGATCAATGAGAGTGAACTACAAGAAGCCAATGAGAGTCAATCCGTGTCATCGTATGATCAACCCAAAACCACATAAAGAATTGGATAGTGCAGAGCTCTATTGGTCGCTTAATTTGTTCTAGTTTAGGTTCTTTTTTCCAAACAATTTTTGTGTTTTTAGCTATTCATTACGAAAAGTTAATCTTTGTTCTTCAGCAGACTATTCAGTTGTTGCTTACTGTCAGTTTGATTTTTGTTAATGACTGGATACTCTTGATGGTTATAGTAATACAATTCTTTTTCGAAACTTAAATGTTATTGTCTTTATATGTACTGCATGTGTTTAATTTACTTGTCCACGTTCTCCTCAAATTTATTTATTATTGTAATTATTATTATTATTATTTTTTATTTGTGGTTCAATATAAAAAATAAAAAAAAATCATTTAGAAAAACTAATGTTACTCTTCTCTAGCAAATCTGGTTTAGATTGGAAAACTAATCATTGTTATCCAGCTCCAACAAATGAAATGCCCGAGAAAATTCTAATACTAATTGATCCGTAAGATAAGTCAGCGTTAGATACGCCGAATGATTTCTGCTCAGATTTGAGTTTTATAGTTGCTTATCAGGAGACTTGAGAGCCGTGAGTCCAAGCTTTCTGGGGAAAAGATGACTTCTCTACTGACAAACATAAAATAAAGTTCAATCTTAATTAACTAAGTTTATTTGAAGATATGTAAATCTTCTGGCAGCCATGGACCATATGCCCTGTTTGGTTTATGGACTGTTGATGTATAGATAAGCCAAACTTCTCTAATAGCTTAAGCTTTTGGAGAAACTAGTGACTTAACATGGACGTATAGAGGAAAAGAAAATCTGTTTGGTTTGCGAACATAGCTGCATTTATATCGGTACTTCGATTGATGCTTTTTTATAACTTGTTTGGTATTTGGTACTGAATGCTAATTTTTTCTTTCTTTTTATTTTTTATTTTTTACTGTGTACTGTTTTTGCTTGATCATTTGGAAAAATTAATGGTCCTATAGCAATTCCGGATTTAGAATCCTATTTTTTAAGCTTTTTCTTAACAAAAACAAGAATATATAGTAGTAACTTTTGTTGTTTATTGGATGATCATATGTTTACCATTTTGTTTGTGGCTCACTGTGGACATTCGTATTCTTAGTAACTAAGCAGTCCATGATGTTATTTTTTTATAGCAGTACATGGTTTTCTTGATTATACATGAGTTATTAAATTCTAGCTTATAATTATGTCAACAGATTTTTAGAACATTTTGTTTCTCAGATTTTGATTGATATGCATATGTGACCAGAATATTCTCTTTCTTTTTTCTTGTCCAAATATTAATTCCTACTCAATATGCTGTGTTCTATCTAGCTCTTGTCAGATTAGCTATATCAGTAATTTTCTTTTTTAAACAAGTTCTCAATAAAATGTGAGACTAGTTTACTTCAGTCTCCAGTTCTCTGACAGTCCATTTATTTATTTATTATTATTATTATTATTATTATTATTATTTTTTTTTTTTTATGGTGTTTGAACTGGTTTCGGATCGAATGCTATATATGTTGGGACATAGCATAGTTTACATATCGCGTACTGTTTTGAAGCTTAATATACATTGTTTAACAACTTAAGCTTATAATGGAGCAACTTGTGACTTAACAGTAGTTCTCTTTGCTTGACATTACTTTTTCAAAATCTGATACACTTAATTTTTATAACTTGATTGGTACGGAAATAGTGTACTGTTTTTTCTTGATCCTGTTCTTCTTAATTTCGGTGCTAATATTTCTAGTTGTATGTAACATCATTTGGGAAAATTAATGTTCCTCTAGAAATTCTAATCTAAATGGGGAAAATATATTTTAGCTAGTGCCAACCAAATTTGAGATATTCCACACCATACTTCGGTGCAAATTTGAGACAACGGTAAGTTACTGATAGTGATATGTTTCCTAATGGAAATTTACCGTTAGTAATTTATTAGTCCTAACGGAAATAGTCCGTTAGTAATATTTATTCTAATGGTTTATTTTTTTAATAGTTTTGTATGCAACCTACTAATGGATTTTTGTAACAGACACTGTCCGTTAGTAATATCATTACTAACGGTTTGTTTTCTAACACACGTGTAAGAATACTAACGGAAAATTTCCGTTAGTAATTATTTTAAATGTATGCTTCCTAATTTTATTTGCACCTAGCATATATCACAGCCACATCGCATTTACAATAAACATATAACAAGCTTAAATCCAAACCATAATACATACAAGAGCAATCTATATTAATACAAGAAATATAATCCATAATAAGCACATTTATTCTTGAATACAAACTGTTTCTACATCCAAACCAAAACTAAATTTTGCTTAAGAAGAGCAGCAGCCACTACTCTGTGCAACAGGCCACCTGCGGATATTCACTGTCGAAGGCTTGACATTTTTCATGGACTGGTTGGCTTGCCATCCTGCATATAAATAAAAATTAAAATAATTGAAGAACTTGAGACACTAGATATTCAAAAGAAGTAAAGACAAGATATAAACTGATGAACATGCAGGTTTCAGTGTTTTTATGGTAGAATGAACATCTTCAGAAGAGTGGGGAAACCAAATAACAGGGCGCTCTTGGACCGACTTCTTAAGGCTCTGTTCAGTTTGCCGATGTAGTGAAGGGAAAGGGAAACAAGAAGGTTTTAGTTCTAGTATTTTCTCGCGTAATTTCCTACATGTTTAAAGAGTAATGCTATGGTTCCAAAATTCATACCCCAAATTTGCTTAAACAACTTCCCATGAAAATTCTAATGGTCCCACAGTCACCTATATTGGCAGTAATTTTGGGAGATACAAATTTGGTAACCATAACATTATTCATGTTCACATTATAACAGAAGTGAGAAATTTTGAAAATATTCAAGTAGGGACTCAAATTCGAAATATTTTGTTTCATTTTTCTGCATAAATGTTCCTTCCTACGTTCCTCACCGTTTTCCATAATAACCAACCAAACAAAAGTGCGTCCTTGTTTTCTTTTCCTATCCCTCACTAAAAATTCATGAACCAAGCATAGCCTAAATTATTAGCCTAGTGACTTCCGACCTAATTATCAGCATGTGTGATTAAAAGCAATGATACATAGCTTCACTATCCTAAGGCTCACATACAGGGGTGGAGGGGTGTGGGGGCCAGTGGGGGCACGTGACCCCACTGAAGTTTTGGAATTTATCGTTTTACCCTATATATTTGAGATTATATGTATTTGTGCTTTTCTTGAATTTTTAAATTTACCCCTTTTAAACTCAAAAATCTCACTTTGATCTTTGAATTTGTCTAATTTTTACTCAAATCTCACTTTGATCTTTGAATTTGATCTTCGAATTTGTCTAACTTGACCCCTTTTAAACTCAAAAATCTCACTTTAACACTTAATCAACTACACGTGAATCACATGTAACAATCATGTAATTTTTAAGGCTTGAAAGCATATAACTTATTAAAAAAAAAAAATTGGCCAGGGCGTTGCCTCCAAGCCCCCATGTAAGCGTGCCCCCACTGAATTGAAATCTTGGCTCCGCCACTGCTCACATATTATAGCATGTGTGATACATAGCCTCACTATCCTAAGGCTCTATTTTATAAAAGCACAGAAAGCATACAAAAAATAAAAAGTGAAAAACCAAACCTTTGAGTGTAAAATGCCAAGCAATTCCTTGCAAATAGTAGCCAACCAAATAGATGGGATGGAGGGGGATCAAATTCTTAAATCCTGTTGGAAAATCGTATTTAAGTATAGAAAGAACGGGTTACCCCTTAATCGATGTATAAACATAGATATATATATATATATAGAGAGCGAGAGAGAGAGTGTGTGTGTGTGACTCAAATTAAATTTCCAAAAAATTTCAAAATAGAAGGATCTAGAAACCCTAGTAGAGTCTGATCATCAATAATAATCAAAAGAAAAAGAAGTTTGTTCTAAATGAAGGATCTAGGAACTATAATGTGGCTAGCACCCTGGTCCGATAGAGGCTAACGGAATGTCACCTCAGTCCAAGACCGCGACGGGAGTTCTGATAGAGACTATGGGATATGGTTACGTTAGCCCGTGACTGAGACTGAGGGTTATGCCGATGCGATCATGTTAGTCTAATAGAGTCTAAAAGAATATCACCTTAGTCCATGACCGAGACGGGAATTTTGATAGAGGTTAGGGGATATGTCACTTTAGTCCATGACCGAGGCTAAAAGGGAAACATCATGAAAAGAGAAATGTGTTGAAGAGAGATGGTTGATAGCATGTGTGAATTCGGAAGTCTGAGTCTGTATTTCCATTGAGTTATCTATATATAGATAATTTCAATGGTCACATGTAGCGAGTTAATTCATACATGAGCACGAACGATGAGAAGATCTTTAATAATGTTGTCTTATATATTGCATATCTAAAGATACTCTGTTAGTATTTGCATTCACTCAACTTTTAGATTTTATTTTGGATGATATTGACTTAGATTTTGGATCAGCAGATTTAGATTTTGGTTTGGGTGATATTGACTTAGATTTTGATTCAGCAGATTTGGATGGATACATTAGTGCTTTAAATAGGATCAATGAGAGTCAACTACAAGAAGCCAATGAGAGTCAATCCGTCATCGTATGATCAACCCAAAACCACATAAACAATTGGATGGTGCAGAGCTCTATTGGTCCCTTAATTTGTTTTGATTTAGGTTCTTAATTTTTCCCGATCAGTTTGGTGTATTGTGAAACATCAGATTTTATATCTATTGGTTACTATTTTTGCTTGATCCTATATTCCTTTTCTTCTTTGTGTTCTTCGTCACCAGTCAATGTCCAATCAGTTGGATTTTGGCTTTTTTTTTTCCCCATCAGTTTTGTGTTTTTAGATTTTTCTTTACGAAAACACGAAAAGTATTTTGGTGTTTTGTTAGTGACTAGATACTCTTGATGATTATAGTAAATGCAAATTCTTTCTCAAAATTTAAATATTATTGTTTACTATGTTTTACCTGCTCATGTTCTCCTTAATTTTCTTTTTATTTCTGGTTACATATAAGCTTCATTTAGAAAAATTAATGTTCCTCTTCTCTAGCAAATCTGTTTTATATCAGAAAACTAAGTACTATAAGCCAGCCCCAATCAAATGCCTTAAGAGTCATCACTAATCAGTACATAACAAAAGTCACTGTTTGATTCACAAGATGATTTCTGCTCAGTTTTATGTTTTAAATTTATAGTTGCTTATCAGGACACGAGAGCATGAGTTCAACCTTTTTGGGAAAAAATAAATAAATAAATGCCTTCTTTACTTAGTAGCCCAAAATAAAGTTCAATCTTAACAAACTTTATTAGAAGACATGCTAATCTTTGGCAGCCAATGGCCGATATGCGCGCCGCCCTGTTTGGTTTTCAATCTGTTGAAGGTTGATATACATATTGCTAACTGTTTATAGTAGTAACTAAGCAGTCAATGATTTAATTTTTAACTGTTGATATACTATACTGTACTATTTGTTTGATATGGTTTTCTCTATGGTGGCTGATGTATATATCTTGGGGCTAGTGAATTTAACTATTACATTGGAGCGGCAGGTTTTTGCAATTTTTCCTCAGCTATTTGTCTCGGCCCGTGTGCTCGTTGAGTCCATTTTCTGATAAGTATGTTAAGTATGCTATGGCGCCATGGCGGCAATGAATTAATTTTGTTTTGGCTCTGTTTGTGGTCTGAACTTCTGGTCTAGTTCAATTGCGGGCATTTGGTTATTTTGGGATCTTATTATGTGATGAAAAGGGTTAGCTTGTTCTGCATACATTGCTTGTATTGCTATTGGCACTGTGATGCTAATATTAATCTTTTGCTGAGCCAAAAAAAAAAAAAGTAAAAGAAAAAGAAAAGAAAGATGCACATATTGGAATTTGCTGAACTCAATGGTGGACCCAGGGTTTTAGATTAGGATGGGCGGGAAAGACACATAGGGGGGAAGGGGTGAATTCTGGCCTTTTTTTTTCCTTGCAAAGGCCGTTTTGAGAATTGAGATATTAACTAAGGGTTGATCATTGATTATCATTTATAAAGCTCCGGCTAATTAGTGGTAAATCAATTTCGGTTGGACTAAAAGTGCATGTGTTGGTTCAAATATCATGGAAGAACACTTATTGGATAGTGCAAAGCTCTATTGGTCCCTTAATTTGTTTTGATTTAGGTTCTTAATTTTTCCCTATCAGTTTTGGTGTCTTGTGAAACATCAGATTTTATATCTATTGGTTACTGTTTTTGCTTGATCCTATATTCCTTTTCTTCTTAGTGTCCTTGGATTTAATTTTCTACTTATTTATATTAATATACATCATATGGGAATTTTAAGTATAGGTTATATTGGAGTATCCTATATTCCTTTTCTTCTGGTTTTGTTAAATTGGAGTATCCGATCCAAAACCAATTGGCAATGGGTGGGGTAGCGTCTTGAACTTATATATTGAGTAGCTAGGTTATAAGTCCCCGATGTGGGACAGACAATCTCAACAGGTTTAGATGAGAAGACGAACAATACATAATGATAGATAGATAGCATAGATTAAAATCTGGTTTAGATACCAAACCGAACGTATGCTAAAAATGGTGAAATCTGGTTTAGATACCAAACCGAACGCTTGAGATATTCCACGCCCAACTTTACGAAGTTAAAAAAGTGAAATCTGCAGAGCTTTAAACTTTAGATCCATGAAAAGATATAAAGGTAAGTTTTCTGTCGAAAGGCGTCCATGCAAGCATTAAAGACATAACAGGGCTGGGTTGAGAGTAAATTATAAGGAGACTTAATTGGCAGCCATGAATGCCAAACTTTCTGGGAAAAAGCTACCTACTGGGAAATTTTTATTTTTATTTTTCTTTTTCAATTACAAAAACTGCAATATAACACATAAGAATGAGATAAATCAATATTCTAGCATTATATGTATAGGCCAGAGACTAAGCCCATATCAAACTTGAAAACTAAAGAGAGTTAATTGGGACATCCGTCAATCTGTAGCGGCCATAAGTGCTGTTTTGCATTAATAACATACCATCCATGGAAAATCGATATGAAAAATCTCTCTGTCTCTCTGAAATGTAGTTTTTAACCAATTACTGTTTTGCATTGCTAATTTCAATAACCATGTGCCGAAATGAGAGAGCAACCAGAAACTGGTCCAATCATTTTTCTTAACTAAATGATCACAATTGAAATATGCTAATTAACTTTCTTTCATCCTTAAAAACCATTAAAAATAACAAAGTTTCTCAAATATAATTGTAATATATGAAATAAATGAGTGGTTCTTAGAGACTCAAGTGGTGATATTAAATGGCTCCTTAAATTGTTAAATAACTAGCCATTCGGGAGGCTCTATTCTTGATCTGCTATTTGGCAACTGCTGAAGTTCTCCGGGGACAACTCTTGAGGACTTCGTTACACTTTTTCTTGTCAATGCTTTAAACTTACAGATTTCATTAAAAGTATATATGGGTGCATTGCTGTCCATTTCATGCCTTCTCTCTGCTGGTTGCTGTGCTGTCCAATGTAAGTTTGTTTGGGGCTAAGGAAGCTTGTTTTCTTTTTAAGAATGGTTCTGAGATTTCAACAAAGGAAGGGAATGACTCACAAATAAGTTCAAATTGTGTATTTAATTTTTCAACTTATTCACTTTTCTTTCGTATTTATTTCATCATTTTCCTTTTAAAACAAACAAAGAAAAAGGTTTTCCTCTAAATCCAAGTACCAATCAAAGCCTTATTGTTTTCTTCTTTTAATTTGGAGGTGCTTTGATGATCTTGTGGCTTCAATACAGTTTCCTTCTACACAATCAGTTACCAAAAAGACAGATTATCACTGAGAACACTTAAATAGCAAGACTGCTGCAAGAACCCAAGGCTCTGAAAATTGCATTTTTAGTGACAAAAACTGAAATAACACATAAGAGTGTGATAAATAAGTATTCTTATACATTCTAGCATTATCCATTAAGCCCAAAACAAACTTCAAAACTAAGCAAAGTTGATTGGGACATCTGTTGAACATTTGGCAGCCACAAGCACTGTTTGGTTTGCGAACGTAGAAAGGGAAAAGAATGTGTTTTGTTTGTGATTGTAGAGAAGAAAAGAGAATAGAAGAAAAAAAAACATTTCACCTTGAGACAATGGCGGACACACGATAGATTGAAAGGTTTATATATGGTAGTTTTAAAAAGTATTTGGGCTTTAATAAATTTACTTCTATTAAAAAAAATTGAAGTCTTTTGGCTAGAATTGAACAACAATAAACAGTTGGCTATTGCAGAGTTAGGATTTAGATCATATGTTTACCATTTTTGTTTTTTTTTTTTTGGCTGAAGATATGTTTACCATTTGTTAGTGGTTCACCCTGGACATTGTTATTTTTAGTAACCAAGTAGTCCAATTATGTTGTCTTTATAGCAGTAAATTGTTTTGATTGAGATGCACATGATTACAAACTAGGCTCAAGTTGATGATTTGTTTTCTTTCTTTTTTTCTTATCCAAATATTAATTCCTACTTAATTTGGCTGTTCCTACCTAGTTCTTGTGAGAGATTAGTTATATCTATAGTTTTCTTTTTAAAACAAAATAGTAGCCACTAGAGGTTTTCAATAAGAGTGTAGTTTTGCTCATCCCAAAATTGCTCACCCTTTGCTCACTCTCCTCTCCTATTGGCTAAGGCAGTAGGGCAATATTAAATGAGAATTAATTAATGGTGTAAAGATACGTAGTGGATATCAAAATATAAAAGCAAAATAAAGATAATATAATGGGTATAATGGAAGAAGCAGTTACAAACTGTAGTGGAATGGAAATATTACATAGTTTACACACACAAACACACAGAGCGAGGGAGAGAGAGAGAGAGAGAGAGACAGACAGAGCAGAAAGATCGATGGATGATTCCCTTAACAAGACTCAGGGCTGCCTTTATAGACAAAGCTTCAGATTACTATTACGGACGTATAATAAAATTTCAAATACGAATATTATTACAACGAAAAACCCGTACTTGAAAAAAAAAACCAAAACAAGCACAAACAGAACTATCAAAATAAAGAAGGACTCGATCTAAAAAGGCCTAAAAGAACAAACAAAAAGGAAAAAACAACTAACCAGGTTTGGGAGAAAGAAGAAAAGAACAAAAGAGAAAAACACACAAAAACTTCCCCCTCACGCGAGCGGGCCGCGCGAGCGACATTCGCGGGCGCAAGTCCCTCCGGGAGGCATTGTTGAGGGTGTTTTTAAGTTTTATGAATATTATTTCTCTAAGGCAAAGGATCGCGCGAGCGGGCCGCTCGGGCGAGAAGCCCTCGTGCGCGCGACTCTAGGCGCGACCTGATCCTGAGGCATATATATATATAAAGTTTAGAAAAAGTTTCCTAAGGCACAAATTCGCGTGAGCGGGCCGCGCGAGCAACACCTTGCGCGAGCGGGCCGCTCGAGTGATGTCACGCCCCGGAGCAGCATAAATAGAGAAAAATAAATTTCCTTTATGGGTCCATAAGGAATGACAGGTGAAAGTCACTAATAATCCACACCACGCAGTACTAGTCCAAAAGAACAGCAACTGTAAACAACTGAGAATAACACACAATACTAATTATTATAAAATATCAGAGTGTGGTCCACAGGATCACAACAGGTCTGAAGACAACAAATGCCCAAGTACCCGCTAACTAAAGGTTCAACAGAACAACCGAAGTGTAATCTAACTATAACATCTTCAGTCTTCAACTGGCATAAGGATAATCCTCCCTGGCGTAACCATCATCGGTGGGGCCTTCCTCTGGATAATAGTCATCAGTGTACTGGTCATTACCTGTAGAATAAGAGACAGGATATTCTGGACGGGGAAAGTCCAGGCAATAAAAGGCCGTCAGCTTACTGAGAGCTGAGTGAGCATAAACTAACGAGGTACCAGTTATCTGAAATAAACACAAGCTTATGAAAATACGAGTTAACATCTTATTATATCCATATCTTGTTCTTTAGTCATCCTTGTAAACCGACCCTTATCGTCTTGTTACTCAAATACCGAACTCAACATACTCAGATGTCATGAACAGACTCAATCGTTTAACTCTAGGGATACACCCTTATTCTGTCCATCGCTTTTAAGAGCAATATATCCTGCTCACCGCATGTCATGGACTCCACGTCAGTCTGTCCCCAGCTTTTAAGAACAATGATCCTGTTCACCGCATTTCAGGGATATAACGTTTCGAACAAGGCATATCAATCTATTGCCACGACTCAACGTCATCTACTAGTGATCCCAGCTCACCGCTTTTAAGAACAATGGTCCTGTTCACCGCTTTTAAGAGCATCTCATAGATCATCCAGTCTATCTTAGGACTATTTGGTCCAGCTCACTGCTTTTAAGAACCATGTATCCGGTTCACCGCTTTTCAAAGCATATCATGACCAATCGTCCATCCACGTATCATTCCCAGAACTTACCAAACCTACTTACGTTCCATTCTAACATCGACACATGACAATTCCCAATGTGGCCTGACTACTCGGATTAAAAGAAAACGGATATCAAATTTATATCAGAACAACACGTCACCCACGTCTTCATATTACTTTTTATTCATTATCCATAAATCTTTGGTGTCACATTACTCCTGTCTACCCCATAGTCGCATAATGGAAATTCCGAATCAGAAATCGAACAACTAAACCTTTATATAATAACAGGCAAAGGAAACCATGTTCTGATCATGCCAATCGATTGGAACAGAGGTTCAATCAATTGGGACAAAAAGTTATACCAATCGATTGAGAAACATGGCAATCGATTGAGATGTCAATCGATTGGAATCCTATCCAATCGATTGAGAAACGACTGATGTCAATCGATTGAGATTATGTCAATCGATTGATACTACGTCTTCTCCAGCAGATTGTAAAAACAGCATATTTAAACGTAGAAATCATACTCTTATCACAACTAAAGGTCATAACAACTTGTAAATACATCAAATAAAGTGACCAAGTGAGTTAGGACTCACTTAGGGTGCGTTTGGGTGTGTAAGTCTTGAATACTCAAGCTTTTCCTCTCTCTCTCTTCCTTCTCTTTCTCTGTCCAGCCTTCTCTCTCTCTCTGTCTCTTCCTTTCTTCTTCTTTCTGATTCTCATTCTTCTTCTTCTCTTCTTCAAGTTGCCAAGGTCAGTGTGTATGTGTATAGATATAGAAATATAGATAGGGGTTAAGAGTGACCCAAGGCCAAAGTGACCCAAGGCCACAAATGAACGAGTATATATAGGGGTTAAGAGTGCCACACGTTTAAAGCTGAAGGAAATAAGAAAATATTTCTCAGCTTATGTCAATCGATTGAGACACCAGTCAATCGATTGAGAACAGATATTTGTAGTCAATCGATTGAGAACAATGTCAATCGATTGGGATGAATAGCAATCGATTGGAATGTTGACACGTAATCAATTTTAGTCGGTAAAATGGCAATCGATTAGGAATACTTATCAATCGATTGGTATCTGAAAAGTGTCAATCGATTGGGAAAACTTATCAATCGATTGGTAACAAAATTCACCAAAAGGAAGAGAAAGTTTATACGAGTATAGAAATGAAATACCAGTCTTATTAATATACCAAAATACAGGGTATTACATCATCCACCACTCAACAAAAGATTTCGCCCTCGAAATCAAAAGCAACAAGATCTAAAACAAAAACGAAAACTTCTCGCGCATCTCTGACTCTAGCTCCCACGAAGCTTCTCTTTCATCGTGATGCTTCCACTGAATCTTTACTAACGGAATCTCCTTGTTCCTGAGTTTCTTGATTCCTCGATCTAGAATACGAACAGGTCCTTCATTGAATGTAGCATTACTGTGGACTTCAATGTCTTCAAAGTTGATCTCGTGCGCTGGGTTGTGAACACACTTCCTCAGCATACTGATGTGGAAAACATTGTGCACTCCTGACATCTTTGGCGGCAATGCAAGGCGATAAGCGACCTTCCCAACACGCTCCAGAATCTCGAATGGTCCGATGAAACGTGGCGATAATTTGCCCCTTTTCTGACCAAATCTGACGATCCCTCGAACAGGTGAAACCTTGAGTAACACGTGATCTCCAATGGCAAACTCCAAGTCTTTGCGTCACTTGTCAGCATAACTCTTGTATCTGGTCTGGGCTGTCTTCATCTTCTCACGTACGACTTGAATCTTCTCACTAGTTTCTCGTACCATTTCTGGCCCAAGAAGTTGACTATCTCCGACTTCGGTCCAACACAGCGGTGATCGGCAAGGCCTTCCGTACAAAGCTTCAAATGGCGCCATATCTATACTCGAATGATAACTATTATTATAGGCGAACTCAATCAGAGGTAAGTGTATCTCCCAAGAACTCTCAAAATCAATGACACAAGCTTGTAACATATCTTCCATCACTTGATTAATTCTTTCAGTCTGTCCATCTGTCTGTGGATGAAAAGCTGAACTCAAGTTCAATGTCGTTCCCATCGTTGCCTGGAGACTCTTCCAAAATTTTGCAGTAAAGCGCGAATCTCGGTCTGACACAATAGATACAGGCACTCCATGTAATCGTACAACGTGTTGTAGATACATTCGGCTCAAACGTTCTACTGAAAACGTCATGCTATAGGCAATAAAATGTGCCGTCTTAGTAAGTCGATCCACGATTACCCATATAGCATCGTGATTCTGCTGTGACTTTGGCAATCCTACCACGAAATCCATGGTTATGTGTTCCCATTTCCATTGAGGAATAGGTAACGGCTGTAGAAGTCCAGGTGGTTTCTGATGTTCTGCCTTTACTTGTTTACAAGTAAGACATTGAGCTACATACTCTGCCACATCTCTCTTCATTCCTTCCCACCAAAAATTTCTCTTCAGATCCTTGTACATCTTTGTACCTCCAGGATGAATAGTCATTCGTGACTTATGTGCTTCATCCAATATTTCTTTTCGGAGATTTTCTTCATCAGGTACACAGAGTCTACCCTTACATCGTAAAGCTCCATCTGTACTAATACTCCAGACTTCTGGTTCCTTGGCTGACATCTTGGCGAACCATAACTTCAAATCCTCTACTGTCTGTTGAACCTCTATGATACGACTGATCAAAGTCGGTTGTACCATAAGACATCCAAAATGTTGTCCTTTCATTGGTTCTACTGGCTGAAGATCAAATTCAGCAATTTCTTCTAATGCTCTCCATTCTCTAATTAGAAATGCAGCGATCACTAGCCGAGGTTTACGGCTCAAAGCATCTGCTACGACATTTGCTTTACCGGGATGGTATTGCAAAGAAAAGTCATAGTCCTTGAGTAACTCCATCCATCTCCGCTGTCGCATGTTCAACTCCTTTTGAGAGAATAAATACTTCAGACTCTTTGTAGACACCCCATTTTTTCGGCTATCAGATTTAGGAGACCCATAGCTTGGTGGTTCACAATGATCGTAAAAGGCTCAAAAGGACTCCTGGAAGTCAGCTCTATCTCTCAGAATGCTCAAAATGACCAAAATGCCCCTAAAAGCTCGAAAACTCCCAGATTTGGTCCCAAAGTTCTGAAAACATGCTATGTCGTAAGAAAAATGATAAAATGAGTTTTTAAGTAAAACCGGATGAAATCGTCAGCTCCCAGAGACCCCCGGAAGTCCCGGAAGTTCCCCGAAAGTCCCCGTTGACCGGTTTTGACCAAAGTTTGACCAAGTTTGACCAAAATCGTCCGAATTCACCGGAATCATTAGAAAAGTATTAAAATGAGTTTTAAAAGAGAATCGAGCGAAAACGTCGGCTCCTGGGAGCTCCCGGAGGTTCCCAGAACTTCCCGGGAATCTCAGGTTTGACCAGTTTGACCAAGATTTGACTTTGGAATCGGGGCACCGAAACAATTTTCAAATATTTTTCATGGATACTAGAGGTCAATAGCTTTTCAACGGTATATCGCACATAATTCCTGGATTTAAAACGAATTTATTTTGAATTTCCGAAGGCGAAAAAGGCGATCAAATCAGCTTTTATCGCGAATACCGCAAAACTTTTCAAAGTGACCTATCCCCAAACTATTTTTTATGTAAAGTAGGCTCCATTACCTTTCCAACGGTATATCACAACCTCAATTTGGAGTTCGTATGCATTTTCTGTGAATTTCGGACAAAATAGGGCCCTTTCGCGAATACCGGAACTTCTGGGGGCCTAAACATAAATTTCTGGGCATCTGAGGAGCAGTGCCGCCGCGGCACTGGCCCACTGCCGCCGCGGCACAGGCCCAGTGCCGCCGCGGCACTCAACCCTCGCAGAGTCCATTTTTGTAATTTTTTTGGGGGTCCAATTTGATTAATTGAAAACCAAAACGACGTAGTTTTATGTTCACAGATGTTTGGGACCAATGGGAACACTTCTAAAATCCCAAAACCACCCCCAAATTGGCCTATATAAACCCCCCATTGCTCTTCATTTTGGGGGGGCCAAGTGCAAAAGCTTGAAAAGTTGTAGAGAAGAAGAGAGATAGAGATAGGTTTAGAAGAGAGAAAAGGAGCTTCCTCCTACTATTTTGCTATAGAAAGTGAGTTTTAATCTTGTTTTCTTCCATTACCTCTCTTATACTTCACATTCCAAACACCCCCAATCACCATTCTTGAGCATTCTTGAGTTAGGAAGCTACTTCCATGTCCAAATGTCAAAATCTATGAGTGAAACACCAAGCTACAAGTCCAAAATCACATTGATTATCATCTATTGATTGCTATTTACTTGCTTTGATTATATATATGTTCATCTCTCCTTATCTCATTTCTTTTTCTTTTCTTTATTTACTTACTAGTTCATCATCATCAAAGTGATGACATGATGTTTGGGGTGAGTGAATCCTTATGGATAGTAGCTCTTGACCTCAAAAACATGTTTGATAGATGATGATCATAACCTCAATACTTCCAAGGTATTCTTGAAATGTATTGAAGTTATGTTCAAAAATAAAAATAAATCTCTCCAACAATCTTGGAGGTTCTTGATGATGAGTTTCATGTTGACATTTTAAGTGGCTATAATCCTTATTGAGTATTGAAAATGTGCTTTCAAAACATCTATTTCAAAACCCCTCTCAATCCCTCTCATTTGGTTTCAAGAAACAAAACTTTGTTTTCTCCAAAATCTTCAAAACAATGAGTCAAAACAGTGAGTGAGTTGAGTTCAAAGATTTCTCTAGAACTCAATACTCAACATATGGATGCAAGGCCACTTGTAAAGTCTTCCTAACTCATTGGAGAACACCCATGATTTTTGGTTTGACTTGGAAGTACTTGGAAATGGTCCATTTGGATCCCAATATTCCTTCCAAACATTCTGATTTTGCTGTCACAGCAGCTAGGTCCACTTCCAACCTCTTTTACAGAAAACCTTTCCAAAAGGGGTGGTCTTAACTTATTTTTCCCTTAAACTTCACTGTCTTAGGGAACTTTCTGTATAAACTGGGCCTCTAGATCATTAGTTTTCATTTTCTAAGATTTTTCAACATTTCAGTCGACGGTACGGACTCTGTTCCTGAGTGACCTTCATTGTTTATATGATTTCTCTCAATATGTGATAGATATTCAAGATTGGCCTTTTGGGTTGTGTTCTAGACACAATAAGGAACATCTCCATAAAAAATCATGCATTGAAAACATTCCTAACCCCTCTTTTCAAATTCCAAAAGATCATGCTACTGTTCTTTCCACTATTCACAGCAAGTACATTTCAACTTTCATTCTTTGATTTGATGCTCATATGCATTCCAAATTAGTTCATATCTTAGGAAGTAGTTCATACTACATTTGTACACATCCCATGTTAATTTCATTCATTCATTCATACGCATTTTAGACTTCTAAGTCATTCTAGAAATCCATGTACACAAAACACACTACAACCTTTGCACATTTTAGATACATACATTGCATTCATGCAAGATTTGGGGTTTTTGTAACTCTTAATCCAAGGAGATTATAAGGAATGAACTTGATCACACATTCATGCTTCCCCTTTGATCTAATCATCCTTTCTCATCCGTCCCGGGGATTGAGAGATCTTCTTTTCTCAAAGAATAACATGCATCATACTAGCTTGTTAAGCATATTTTGATTTCTTTGTTTATTTGTTTCAAGAACAATTCATGTCCCCTTTAGATTAGGAAAACTTAATTACTTGAAGCGTGATTAGACGATTTTTCCTAGGTTTATTTGTGTGATCTTTCACTTTACATTGCATGATATTTGATTTAGATCTTATGAATGATATTTTATCTTTAGATCTTCCATTTTCAAGTTTCTTATGTAATGTAATATACTATCATAGTATTAATTGCCGAACCATACATAGTATAAGATGATTATTTGGATGCTAATTGAGGCCCGTCGAAAGACGGGGCGAGTTGAGGGTGTTTTAGTCGCGACAAAGGCTCCTTCCTCTCTCGTACCAAAACCCCGAACCAAGTTCTTTGGTTATGAAGGGCCGGTGCCCTTATCCGCTTGGGTGAGTCAAAATTAGGTTTCTTGGTTCCTTAAAGACCAAGTGGCGACTCTGTATCTGTTTTCAACAGACCTTTCCTTTTCTTCGATTCAAATCAATTTCAAACAATCTCAAACGAGAGAAGTGGTCCACTTCCGGTGTCCACAATCTGGCGACTCTGCTGGGGATTTTTATTTTAAAACAAAATAATACAGAGGTTTGACTCATAAGAAGCTTCCTTAAAATCATCTTTTTACTGTGTTTGGTTCACCGCATTGCACTCTTGCATTCCCCCCCCCCTCCGAGTGTGTCTGAAACGCGGCGCTGACATTGTTCAGGTCTTGCTGTGCCAGGGCATAAGTCACCGTTGATACTGTACCTTCCAAGGTATATCAAAAAGAGTAAAAACCTCCGTACTGTTGTGGATATCGCAGGTTGACTTACCCACAGCTTTTCAAAATCAATTTCTAAAACAAATGAGTCGCCACTTAATTTTTAAAAGGAAAAATTAAGAAACCATTTAAAAGGAAACTGATCTTTTAGAAACCAGAGATTAACTAGGTCCGGGGATTATGGAATGAGAGAGGAAGGAGCCCGTCGGACTAAAACACCCTCTCTCATCCTATCTTGCGATAGGCCTCTATTCAATATCCTTTTAATCAAATTTATTAATCTAAGCATGCCCTCAACTAATATATATATACATATACATCACAAAAGCATGTCCAAAGGGTGTAAAATTGCAATTGACAAAATACCATTCAAAAGCCACATAATTCAGGTAGCAAGCGATATGATATGCAATAGAGAACAAGTGAACTTACCCGGGATCCAGCAGCGATAGTAAACGTGCAATGCATGCGAACAAAAGAAAATCCTAAAAAAGAGTCTCTAATCACATATACACATAAGGCAAAACTTAATTCTAAGGTATCGCGCATAAAGTCAAAAAATAAAATAAAATCAAGAAATTTAATAAACTAGAGAGGGATCGAGAAATCGTACCTTAATAGCGCTACAAAACAAAGGGTTAGTCCACATGATATGCAAAATACGATGTTAAAAATAACAATCCTAAATTTCTAGCTTACATCTTTCTAATGTAATTAAATCCAAAGCAAGTAAGTCTTAATTACAAGTGTCAAATCATATAGATGAATATGTACATGGGCAAGGATAAACTATGAAATACTCTTAAACTTTGAATTCAAGCTCAACTAATCATTATTAAAGCATGGTTCAAGCCCTAGATCATAGAAAAGTCATTTAGATCCTTATTTACAAAGTAGGTCAAATGTGTCATAAAACTCTGAAAATTGCAGAGAGCAGACCAGAACTTAAAAGAAATAAAAAGCATATCTCTCATGGTTTGATCTTGGTGAATTTTGGACACGAGATGCCCCTGTGAGTCTAGTTTCCAAATCAAAAAGAAAATCAAGGTTTCAACGGTCAGATCTCTGGGAAAAGGACAAACACCAGACATCACTCAGAGATGTACAACTCTCTGTCCAGAGATTTTGTTTGATTTTTTAAAAATAGTAAAATAATCCAAAATGCTTCATTCTTTTTAGGGGATCTTCCTAACACATTAAGGTACCCAGAAATAATTATTAGAGACCCCAAAAACTCCATTAGACTTCTGATTTATGAATTTCAAAATGGACTTGCTGTTCTGAAACTATTCTGAAACTCTGGGCAGATTGTGGTTGACTCACAAAACCCATGATCAAACCCTTCTAAACATAAAACCACCTTAAAACAAAAATTACAGTGGTAGAATATTGTGTTATTGACACTTTCCCGTTGGTTTCACTTGATTTCAACGGTTGGATTTCGAACTAAAAATCTTTGATCAAAAACAGTTTGTGAACTCACTGTTTTCATTTGTCAAGTTCAACTTTTATTTGTTAATCCCAACTATTAAACCATGAAGTTGGGTTTAAACCAAACCACTTCTCCTACCATTTGATGGTCATTGGAGGCTAAAGACTTTTATATTTGTAGATTTCAAATGAAGTATGAATAGACTTCATGAAATCTCAAGATGATGAATCCAAACCATAGAGATGAGTTTAGACCCAAAATACTTTCTCCTACCACTTGATGGTCATTGGAGATGAAGATATGACTAATACTCATGAGTCTCCAAGGAATATAGAAGGGATTCCATGAAACATCAAGCTAGAGGACTCAAGTCATAAGCATGGACTTGGATCCATCTATTTACTTATAAAAAAGTGATGATCAAACTTTGACTCCCATGTGAAGTATAAGCTTACATGAGATTCAAAACATCAAACTCAAGAGCTTTCAAGGGAGATATTGAAGATCTCCAAGAATCTCAAAAGAAGAACATAAACAAGAAAAATAGAAGAAGGATCAAAAAACTAGGAAGTAAGGACTTCCAAGTTTACTTAACAAACTCTAAAACTTAATCAAGAAAAACTAAATGACTTGTAAATTAGAAGCTCAAAAGAAAGAAAACACAACTAAGATTAGAGGGTCACCTCCAAACTATCCTCAAAGTTTCCCTCCTTTGAAGATCTTCCAAACTCTTCTTCAAGCTCTCCAAACTCTCTTTTCTCTCTAAAAAATGTTGGTGGAATGGAAGTATTTTTTTGTGTGTTTCCTCCCTCCTCTTTTTTGCATGTGTTTTTCAATGGAGATACCTCTTCTTATATAGACAAAAATACCTAGGTCATTTTAGTAAATTCGGAGTAAAAGACATGTGTAAACATCTCATTTGGTGGTACAATGTGTACTTTCTGAATTTAGACAGACTGCTGCCCAGGGCGGCAGTCAAGAAACTGTCGCGGCCGTCCGTGAAAGCCGCCGCGGCAGTCCATGACTGCCGTTCCGGCACTGCGTGACTGCCGAGCGGCACTCATCAAATGCCGCGACAATTAATGGATTGCCGCGTTTTTGTCAGTCTTACTTTATCAGTTTTTTGTTCTTATTCGCATATGCATACGTATTGCACTGCGAAATACAGACTCTAAAAGTGAACGGCAGTCAGAAATTTATGGCGGCACTTGGTGAAAGCCGGAACGGCACTCTCTGACTGCCGCGCGGCACTCAGCGAGTGCCGCGGCAGTCTGCCGTGTGCCGTTTTTAGCTGAGGTTCCCTTTTTTAGGTCTTCCCCCTTTTGAAACAAATTATTTTTGAAGATCCTTTCCAAAAATCATGTCTTATACCTGAATTCTCCTAAATACCTGGTATTTTTCTCTTTCTGTGAAATTTTATCGCGTTTTGGAGATTTTCTGAAGAGCTTGGAATACTTCAATTTTTCGGTCCTTGTCATCATCGGATACAGAGGTGACACTCTCCTAAATTCGACGTTAGGTCAAAATTGGGGTGTCTACAACTGTCTCCCTGACGGTATATTGGAACTCTCGTCAACGGACCCTCTTTGACTAAACCCAGCCTTTGCATATAGATTCCTGTAGAACCTTTCATAGGACTGTTCATTTATCTTTTCAGATAGGACAATGTGATATAACTGCTGTATGCCCTGAGGGGATTACCTGAGCGGTGTAGACGCTTATGTGGCATAGAACAGAACCTCTTTATTATGATTCCCAAGGCAATCACTCACATGTAATCACATTGAGTTGACCTGCCTAGGCACCATGACAAAGATGTCTGCTACATGCTCACAAAGATATACACCCCAAACCTTGTTTGTTGGTCCTGAGACATAGGAGTATGAAAACTAGCTAGACGGTATGATCACCATCATAACCAGTTTCTCCCAGAAACTCTGTCCAGATATCCCAGATACACCCATATTAACCAATTTTTCCCAGAAACTCTGTCCAGATATCCCAGATATAACCATATTAACCAGTTTCCCAAAAAAAACTCTGTCTAAATCTACCTGATTTCCTAGATATACCAATTTCTCCCAGAAACTCTGTCCTATCTTCCAAGATATACTAGTTTCTCCCAGAAACTCTATCCAAATTTTGTAGAAATACCCAAAGTACCTGTTTTCCCAGAAGCTCTGCCCAAATCTCCCAGATTCTCTAAAAATCCCAACATCTCTACCCAAATCACTCAGAAATGCCCAGATATACCTGTTTCCCCTGGAAACTCTATCCATATTTCTCAGAAATACCCAAAATACCAGTTTCTCCTAGAAGCTCAGTCCAAATCAACCAGAATCCTTATTTCTCCTAGAAACTCAAATGACTTCTAAAAATTTCTCCGAATCTTCCAAACCCATGTTTCTCCCAGAAACGCTATCCGAAATTCCCAAAGTATCCCGGAAATCCCTGTTATCCCTTGGTGATCATACTGGAAAGTAAGGTTAGCACACTCTGTATGGCTAGGACCTTATTTGTTTAACTTCTATCTGTTAGAAGTAGGGGCATCATATAGATTAGGGCTTGCATCCGCATGCTTGTCTCATGTGCATGCACCATTCTCATTAGTCTGCTCACACTATCTCAGTCAGTCTGTACATAAGTCAGTCCATCTTCCTTAACATCACTGTCATTGTCTCTCTAGTCATCACTATCAGAATCTGATACACTTCTCTCGAATCTATAGGTCATTATAGATTCCCAAAACCAGCCACTGAGACCCCCATCCTGGGTCAGAAGTTCGAACAGCCATTTGGTTAGAATCAGTCCGCCGAGAAAATTCAACATGAATCAGGAAACTCTGGAAGCCAAGGTCACTGAATTAATCAATCAACAGTCAGATCGGCTGACTCAAGTTTTGAAATTTATGGAAGAGTTCCGACAACAGCAACCACAGTACCTACCTAGGTTCCCACCACCACAAGGGTTCATGCCACCACCATCGCCTGGATTTGGACCGCATCCCGAGAACAATGGGGAAGAAGAATGGTTTCAAGGGGTCCCGCCGCCTGTATATGAGAAAAAGCTCCAAGAGAAAATGGACAAGGTCGACAAGCTTGAGAACATACTAAGGAAGAGTAAGGGAGTCGACGATTACATGTTAGATCTGGAAGGATTGTTTGAGCCCAACAAGGTGAGGCTACCCGAGAACTTCAAGATGCCTAAAATCGACCGTTTTGACGGAACTGGAAATCCGAAGAGCCACGTGAAGTTTTGTATGAGCATTTTCCAGTCAATGGGCTGCACCCATGAGCACATAGCTATGCTGTTCCCTCAAACCCTCCAGAAAGCCGCACTATCCTGGTTCCTAACCCTTGAAACTTCCAAAACCCGAGTTTGGGAAGATGTTGCTAGAACTTTCATTGATCACTACTCCTACAACCAAGAGCTTGATGTCACCATCCGAGATCTGGAAACTACCAGGCAGAATTTTAATGAGTCCTTCGCTGCATTCTTGAGCAGATGGAGGAATAAAGTAGCCCAAATGATCCACAGGCCTATTGAGAAAGAGCAAGTACGTATGCTGGTCAAGAACCTGCAACCAGTATACCATGAAAAACTATTCTACCAGTCCATCTCAACATTTGAAGAGTTGTTTGAGGTTGGGACTAGAATCGAGGATGCTATCTGTGAAGGCAAGATCAATGGAGCTGGGTCACTGAAAAAGGAGAAGAGACCCCATACCTTTGGTGAAGATCAAGAGAGCCTAGATGTCAATGCCTTAAGCCCATCATCAAGCCAAAATGATTGCAGTAAGAGGCACAAGAAGGGAAACCAAAGAGTCTTCACACCACTTGACATGAGCTTATCCTCCGCTCTCAATCACCTTGTTCAAAAGGGCCACCTTGTACCTTTGGAGCCCAGTAAGCCTCCTAATCACCCACCTCCTGGGTACAATGAATCCAAGTATTGTGATTACCACCAAGACCAAGGCCATGAGACCGACAACTGTAAGAGGCTCCGTCACTCAATTCAGGATCTCTTAGATGATGCGTCGCACCCCAATCCAATTCACTACCTCGGTCTGGACCAACCCATGACCTATCCATTTCAATGATCCCCTTCGCTAAGGACCATGAATGTTGAACCTGTGCCAGTGAAGCGATGGTGTTTGGGACTTTTTGAGGATGCTCTTTAAAAAAAAAAAAAAAAAAGAAAGAATAAGTGAGTCACTGTGTAGACACCCCAATTTTGACCTAACGTCGAATTTAGGAGAGTGTCACCTCCAAGTCCGATGATGATAAGGACCGAAAGATTTGAAGTATTCCAAGCTCTTCAAAAAAGTCTCCAAAACACGATAAAATTTCACAGAAAGGAGAAAATACCAGGTATTTAGGGGAATTCAGATATAAAACACAATTTTCGGAAAAGATCTTCAAAAATAATTTGCTTTGAAAAGAAGGAAGACCTAAAGAGGGAATCTTAGCTAAAAACGGCACACGGCAGACTGCAGCGGCACTCACTAAGTGCCGCACGGCAGTCAGGGAGAGCCGGTCCGGCATTCACCAAGTGCCGCCAACATTTTCTGACTGCCGTTCACTTTTAAAGTCTGTATTTTGCAGTGCAATACGTATGCATATGCGAATAAGAACAAAAACTGATAAAGTAAGACTGACAAAAACGCGGCAATCCATTAATTTACGCAGCATTTGATGAATGCCGCGCGGCAGTCGCGTAGTGCCGCGACGGCAGTCATGGACTGCCGTGACGGCATTCACGGACTGCCGCGGCAGTATCTGGACTGCCGCGCTGGACAGCAGTCTGTCTAAATTCAGAAAGTACACATTGTGCCACCAAATGAGATGTTTACACCTGTCTTTTACTCCGAATTCACTGAAAATACTTGGTATTTTTTGTCTATATAAGGAGAGGTATCTCCATTGCAAAAGGGGGACAACATACAAAAAATACACTACCATTACACCAACATTTTTAGAGAGAAAAGAGAGAGTTTAGAGAACTAGAGAGAAGAGCTTGGAAGATCTTCAAAGAAGAGAAACTTTGAGGATAGTTGGAGGTGATCCTCTAACCATAAGTTGTTTTATTTGCATTCTTTCCTTTGAATCCTCAAGCTATTTTGTTTTCCTTGCTTCATTTCTTTTATTGTTCATACTTCCTTCTTGAGACTCTTGGAGATTCTCAATATCTCTCTTGAAATCTCTTGAATGTGATCTTTTGAATCCCATGTAAGCTTATGCTTCACATAGAAGTCAAAGTTTGATCATCATTTTATTTTATAAACACATAGATGGATCCAAGTCCATACTCATGACTTGGGTCCTCTAAGCTTGAGTTTTCATGGAGTCTTCTTATACTCCTTGAAAACTCATGAGTTTTAGTCATGTCTTCATCTCCAATGACCATCAAGTGATAGGAGAAAGCATTTTGGGTCTAAACTCATCTCTATGGTTTAGGTTCATCATCTTGGGATTTCATGAAGTCTATTCATACTTCATTTGAAATCCCTAAATATAAAAGTCTTTAGTCTCCAATGATCATCAAATGGTAGGGGAAAATGTTTTAGTTTAAGTCCAACTTCTTGGTTTAATAGTTGGGGTTAACAAATAAAGTTGAACTTGACAAATGAAAACAGTGAATTCACAAACTGTTTTTGATCAAAGATTTTTAGTTCGAAATCTAACCGTTGAAATCAAGTGAAACCAACGGGAAAGTGTCAATAACACAATGTTCTACCACTGTAATTTTTGTTTTAAGTTGATTTCATGTTTAGAAGGGTTTGATCATGGGTTTTGTGAGTTAATTACAATCTGTCCAGAGTCTCAGAATAGTTTCAGAACAGTAAAACGTTTTTGAAATTAGTAAATCAAAGCTTCAATAAGGTGTTTGCGACCCAAAATAAATTTTTCCATGTAATTTAATGTGTTAGTAAAGCCCCCTAAAAAGAATGAAGCATTTCGGATTATTTTACTATTTTTAAAAAATCAAACAAAATCTCTGGACAGAGAGTTGTACATCTCTGAGTGGTGTCTGGTGTTTGTCCTTTTCCCAGAGATCCGACCGTTGAAACCTTGATTTTCTTTTTGATTTGGATACTAGACTCACAGGGGCATCTCGTGTCCAAAATTTACCAAGATCAAACCACGAGAGATATGCTTTTTATTTCTTTTAAGTTCTGGTCTGCTCTCTGCAATTTTCAGAGTTTTATGACACATTTGACCAACTTTGTAAATAATGGCCCAAATGATTCTCTTATGACTTAGGGCTTAAACCATATCTTAATAATGATTAATTAGACTTAAATCTCAAAGCTAAATGATTCAAATCAATGAATAAATTCATAGTTAATAGCCTACTCTTGTTCATATTCATGAATTCATGTACATTAATGCTTATAATTAGAATTAGTAATTGGATAAAGTTGGATTTCATTGCTTGCTAGGTATAAGCTAGAGAATTAGGATTGATTGTTTGATATCATATTATTATGTGAAGCATGTGGACTAACCCTTTGTTTTGTAGCGCTATTAAGGTATGATTTCTAGGACTCCTCTTTAGTTTATCTTAATTTCTTGATTTTATTGATTTTTTGACTTAATGCGCGACACCTTAGAATTAGGTTTTGCCTTATGTGTATATGTGATTAGAGGCTCTCTTTTTTTAGGATTTTCTTTTGTTCGCATGCATTGCACGTTTATTATCGCTGCTGGACCCCGGGTAAGTTCACTCGTTCTCTATTTGCATATCATATCGCTTGTTACCTGAATTACGTGGCTTTTGAATGATATTTTGTCAATTGCAATTTTACACCCCTTTGGACATGCTTTTGTTGATGTATATGTATATATGTATTAATTGAGGGCATGCTTAGAGTAATAAATTTGATTTAAAGGATGTTGAGTAGAGGCCTATCGCAAGATAGGATGAGAGAGGGTGTTTTAGTCCGATGGGCTCCTTCCTCTCTCATTCCATAATCCCCGGACCTAGCTAATCTCTGGTTTCTAAAAGATCAGTTTGCTTTAAAAATGGTTTCTTAATTTTCCCTTTAAAAATTAAGTGGCGACTCATTTTGTTTTAGAAATTGATTTTGAAAAGCTGTGGGTAAGTCAACCTGCGATATCCACAATCTGGCGACTCTGCTGGGGATCGAACCCAGAATCTCTGGTTTCGCAGACCAGAATTCTGATTTTGGGTTCACTTGAGGATTAGACTTGAAAAATATCCTTTTAATCGAATTAATTAATCTTTGTGTGCCTGTTGCATTTCACTTGCATGTCCAGCCAGTCGATTGCACGGAACTATGACCTTGGAGGCTCGGGGCAACCCGGTCGGTCAAGTCATCATGGGACTGTGTGATCACCCTTGATCTCGTACCATGATTTGGTATATGAAGCATCCTATCGGGTGTGTGTCAAGGGTCCCTTATTTGACCAAAACCCAGCCTTTGCATAGTAGTTTCTATAGAACATTTCAATCTTAGGAAATCAATTCTTGATTAGGGTTATGTGTTAGGAAGTTTTGTATGCCCGGAAGGGATTACTTGAGATGATGACGATACTTGCTTGATGAAAGATGAATAATCTTTTAATCACCTTTTAGCAATTTCTCCTCGTGTTACATGACATTTGGAGGACATGCCGAACCTTGATTATAAGATTATACTTTTTATATCATGTTTAGTTAAGCATCATTGACCTTGTATGCATCCAAATTTATGAAAAGTACGGTAATAATCCGATCGTGTGATCCTTCTACCCCGAAAGAATTTTAAAACCATCTTTGAAAGCAAGTGATTTTTTGTAATCTTCATCCCAAAGTTTTCAATTGCTCATTCAAAAATCTTTGGAGTTCACTTTTGATTAAAGCTCCAAACTAATCTTTGGGAATTTTTTTGAAAAAAATGCTCTTCAAATGAATTTTAAAGCAAAATTTCAATCAAATTATCTTCATTGAGAAATGTTTTCACATCCTCATTTTTTTTAATAAAAAATTCAAAATTCTTGAGAATTGTTTTTGAAAGATCTCATCGTTCTAAAGAAATGCTTTTCAAATGAATTTCGAATTTTTTCTGAATATCCAACCTTTGAAAGGGTAGTAAAGATCACAATAAAAGGAGAAATTATTGCACTTGGCATGGGTGAGGATTTTATGTGCTTATGTGTTTACCTGTTAGGATTAGAATTTTCCTTTGCTTTGGCATATAGAGTAGGCACACACACTTGCATTTCATTCGTGTGCCATATGTACAGTGCATGCATCAAATCATAAGAGCGTGTACATTTTGCGCTCTCACTAATCGATATCATTACATATGTATAGCATATAAACTCACAACATCTCCTTCCCAGTTAAGATCAGAGTCCCTCAAAAATTTCCTTACTATTCAATTCTGCATGCGGGCCTTTTCATGTCGTGAACCTGTAGAAAGAGTGGAACAACCAGATCCCCGAGTGAGGACACTTCTAACCTCTTGGGTTCGTCTTCTTGATTTTTAGGAGAACATGGACCGTCATTTTGAGATTGATCCGCCAATGACATTAAGAGATTTGGAAGAGAAAGTGAGCAAACTGCAGGCCACCGTTGAGCAACAAGATTCAAGGGTGAAGCAATTGGAGGGGGTCATGCTTGAGTTCATTCAATTATTAAGAGATCAAATGGGCCTTGTTGAGGAAAAGATGGATCAGAGAATAATGGATTGCTTAAAGAAGCACCAACAGGCATGTCCAAATCCAGCCATGCACCAAAGCCCATGTCCAAAACCAGCTATGCATCCAAGACCAATCAATCACCAAAGCCCATGTCCAAATCTAACCATTCACCAAAGCCCACATCCAGGCCCAATCCCAACTAATCAAAGAGCTATTCCAAGTCCACATCTCAACCCAAAAACCACCTCTAGCTTAGAGTCGAACTCAAAATCAAACCATGCCCGCAAGCCGAGAATCTTCACCAACCTTGGCATGCCATTATCCATGGCCCTTGGTCACCTTGTCAAGAATGGTCACCTCAACCCCCTGGACCCAAAGCCACTACCAAATCCCTTACCTCGCAAATGTGACCTTTCTTGGTACTGCGCCTACCACCAAACCCCTGGTCACACGACTAACCATTGCATGAAGCTCCGTCATGATATCCAAGATCTCATCGAGCATAAAATCATCACTCCTTTGCTGAACCCATCGAGTGACGTTTGGCATGACGTGCAGTCCTTTCAATCACAGCCATTGCTGAGCACTCTCAAAGAATTTGTTGCCTCTATGAATGTGCAACAACCAATTGGCCCTAACCCAATC
The DNA here is from genome assembly GCA_033977485.1 of Hydrangea macrophylla. Classification (NCBI taxonomy): domain Eukaryota; kingdom Viridiplantae; phylum Streptophyta; class Magnoliopsida; order Cornales; family Hydrangeaceae; genus Hydrangea; species Hydrangea macrophylla. The sequence continues at coordinate 29,859,379 of CM066992.1, forward strand.
AACAGAATCGAAAAAGGCATTGACAATACTCGGTATGAGTTAGAGAAGGGCCATTCGACTGAAAATTGGGCCATGAAGGCAAATGATGCTCCTACAAAGATGCAGAAGGGGAATGACGAACCTGAAGGAAATGCTAGTGAGGTGATAGTGTTTGGAACCGCTGCTGCTAAAGTAAATATGGATGCTCTTGGAAATTTAATGAATTGAAAATCATCTGTGACACTCCAATTGAGACCAAGTCAAGTCCGGCAGTCGAGTTATGTTAGGTTGGAGTCGAATGTCAAGTCCAGTCGAGTCTTCTGGTCAGTCTGTTATCAAGTCTGTTTGCAAGTCTTTGTCGAGATTATCGAGTCGAGTGATGTAATCCTCCTTCCCTACTAGTTGAAAAAAATCTCATTTGCTTGATTCATTGTGCCAAGCCGTGAATTTATGGATCATTAAGCCAAAAAAAAAAAACAAAAAAAAAAAAAATAAATAAATAAAAAAATTTACTTTTTCAATGATCACGGAAAATACTTTGTTGATAAATCTTTGCATTGAAAAGGATCCCCAAGTGATCAAAGCAAATTTTGTGCCAAAACCATGGAGAATTAGAGAATTGATTAGCTTTACTTTAAGAATTTAAAGATGCTTTTGCTCAATCTTGAAAAGATGAACTTGGAACTTGAAGCTTGCTCACCATCCCCTTCTCTCAAATACCAAGCCTAAAATATGAGCCCAACCAGTCTAAAGCCATAAACTGGATCCTTGATGGTAGCCAGACATTTTAATGAACTTCTTATTCCAAAAAAAGAAAAGAAAAAGAAAAAGAGCTCGCTAGGATGAAAACCCGGAAGGGCGCCTAGGCAAAAGGTAGAGCACAAAAAAAAAAAAAAAAAAAAAAAAAAAAAAAAAAAAAAGAAGAAAGAGCTCGCTAGGATGAAAACCCGGAAGGGCGCCTAGGCAAAATTTAGAGCAAAAATAAGATACGTGTTGATCTAAAAAATCCTAATCCTAGCCAGTCAAAATCATGGAAAGAATAAGAGATAGTAAGGTAGAGAAAAGAAAGGAAAAAGAAAAGAAAAGGCAGAGAATAGATTGAGAATTCTTGAGCACTTCAAAGTAGATCATTGGCACATGAACTATCTCAAGGCTTTGTGTTGTTCTAAACAAAGAAAAGATGTTGAAAATAAAAAGAGAGACTTATCAGCTTCAAAATTTTCGTGGGAGGCTCAAATCCTAAGTGAGCCTAAAACAATGCAGAGATATCTTTGAAAAATAAAGATTTGAAGAGCTGATATTACTTTATGAATATGATAGAGTATGAATAAAACATGATGAGAGTTGTAAAGATTAACTGGCTAGTGAAAAGGTTAAAGAATCAACCGTCAAATAAAAAAAAAAAAAAAAAAAAGAAAAGAAAAGTGGAAAGAAAAAGAATAAAGGAAGAAGTAGTTCATCATGCTATACAAGGGCTACCACAAGTGACATGCACTCCCTAGACCCAAATGGCAACATGGCTCGAAAAGCCCACCAATTCTTGAAGCCTTATTTTTTTTCAAGACCTCCAGAATTGATGAACTACGCTTTGACCTGATTCCCACTTGGGGATACGTAGGCAACCTGCTCGGTTCGGTCATCACCCCATCATCTCATGCTATCTTTCATTCAGGTCTTGCCCGAACTATTTTGGACCTGACGGGGATAAGTAGGCGAACCTCCCAAGGTTCTCGGTCCATAACCATTCCTAAATCGAAAGCATCACCCTTTGCACCTTTGGTTTCCTTCCTTCAGACTAGGGGCAAACTTGTGTTTGCCTAGAGCCATATATGTATTGCCAAACCAGGGGCAAACAAAGTTTGCCCATCAGCATTGGGTTTCCCGCTTCAACCCACCACATTCATGATGACTATCTCTAGGTTGGGAGTAAATGCACTGCAGGCATCCTGTACCATCATGTTCTCAAAACCCTTGGATGAGCCTATTTGCCCTTAAGACTAGGGGCAAACTTTGTTTGCCAAAATCCCTCTGTGCCAGAGGTAAGTTCTCAAGTAATCAAGTTTGTTTTGAAAGGATCAAAATAGAGTGCCTTTAATTCTATAAGCTAAAGCACTAATTTGAAGCACACTCTAGATAGGCAAAGAATTCGCTAAATCAAAAAGGGGAAGTTTTCAAAGTGTCGGTTTATCAGCAAAACACTGCCACTCGTAAGATGATGAATAAATGAAAAGTGAGATGATACATTATTCGCAATGAAAGCACATTGATTCATAATGAATGTAGAGTTTGAGTCAGTCATCTTGAGTAACTAGCTTTGTTAGGTATGTCCTCCTTTGATGAGTCAATAAATGGTCTCAAATGTGTGGGTTTAAGATGATGAATAAAGATATGAAAAGTCTCCATGAGCATCCTAAGAGCGATACGAGCAGAGGTTTTGAACACTATCACAACATAGTGCTAAAGTGGCAATATAAGAAGAGTCCAACACTAGGGGCAAAGGTGACTTCCCTCTTTTGACAAAATTGATGTGTTTCTTCCAAAGGTCCGCGAATGCAAAAAATCATTCTTATATCAACTCCGTTCAAATTCTTTGAATCCTGATTTTAGAAAATGAAATCGAATGAAGTCTGATTGACTCCTAATAAGTGGAATTCGAACTCGATTTGAGTCAAAATGACTTCGAATTTGACAAAATCAAATTTGTTTGAGTCCGAATGACTCTCGTTTGATCTCTGCTTTTGCAACATAAGTCCTTACGAGGCCATTGATCTCTGCTTTTGCAACATAAGTCCCCAGAAGGGCTGTTGATTGTCGCTTTCGCAACATAAGTCCTTGAAAGGCTTTTGACCATCAATCTTGCTTGTAAGCCTCTGAGTGGCTATTGACCAATATCTTACCATGTTGTTTAGTTCTTTTCTAAGCTTTAGTCCTCAATGGCAGCATCATCGGTGTTAGTCCTCAATGGCAACCTTGCATTAGTCCTCAATGGCAGCATCATCGGTGTTAGTCCTCAATGACAACCTTGCATTAGTCCTCAATGGCAGCATCATCGGTGTTAGTCCTCAATGGTAACCTTGCATTAGTCCTCAATGGCAGCCTCATCGGTGTTAGTCCTCAATGGCAATCCTCGTTAGTCCTCAATGGCAGCATCATCGGTGTTAGTCCTCAATGGCAACCTTGCATTAGTCCTCAATGGCAGCATCATCGGTGTTAGTCCTCAATGGCAACCTTGCGTTAGTCCTCAATGGCAGCATCATCGGTGTTAGTCCTCAATGGCAACCTTGCATTAGTCCTCAATGGCAGCATCATCGGTGTTAGTCCTCAATGGCAACCTTGCATTAGTCCTCAATGGCAGCATCATCGGTGTTAGTCCTCAATGGCGACCTTGCATTAGTCCTCAATGGCAGCATCATCGGTGTTAGTCCTCAATGGCAACCTTGCATTAGTCCTCAATGGCAGCATCATCGGTGTTAGTCCTCAATGGCAATCCTCGTTAGTCCTCAATGGCAGCATCATTTGTATTAGGCCTCAATGACAATCCTCGTTAGTCCTCAATGGCAGCATCATTTGTATTAGGCCTCAATGGCAATCCTCGTTAGTCCTCAATGGCAATCTCTTTTAGGCCTCAATAGCAATCCTTGCCACTCATCAATGGCAATCTTTTGAACTTGCGTTAGTCCTCGATGATAGCATCTTTTTGGTCGATATAAGTCCTCAATGGCAATCTTTATTGAAGACCTCTAGATTGAGGCAAATCCGTTAAAGTCTTCTAGATTGAGGCAAACCCCTGCTGAAGTCCTCTAGGTTGAGACAAATCCGTTAAAGTCTTCTAGATTGAAGCAAACCCCTGCTGAAGTCCTCTAGGTTGAGGCAAATCCGTTGGAGTCTTCTAGATTAAGGCGAATCCTTGTTGAAGTCATTTATGTTGCGGCAATTCATATCGGCGTAGAATGCATTCATATCACCAGAAAGAACATAATCGTGAATCTTTGCATCTATATAGCATGAAATTGTACCTCAATCTTTCGGAAAGCGTGGTTCCTGATTTGACCCCAGAGTATAAGGCGCGTAGCGCATCTCAGTCGATCAGATGATTTTTGGAAGACACCAGGGTATAAGGCGCGTAGCGCATCTCAGTCTTTCAGCGTGGTTCCTGATTTGACACCGGAGTATAAGGCGCGTAGCGCATCTCAGTCAATCAGATGATTTTTGGAAGACACCAGGGTATAAGGCGCGTAGCGCATCTCAGTCTTTCAGCGTGGTTCCTGATTTGACACCAGAGTATAAGGCGCGTAGCGCATCTCAGTCGATCAGATGATTTTTGGAAGACACCGGGGTATAAGGCGCGTAGCGCATCTCAGTCTTTCAGCGTGGTTCCTGATTTGACACCGGAGTATAAGGCGCGTAGCGCATCTCAGTCGATCAGATGATTTTTGGAAGACACCGGGGTATAAGGCGCGTAGCGCATCTCAGTCTTTCAGCGTGGTTCCTGATTTAACACCAGAGTATAAGGCGCGTAGCGCATCTCAGTCGATCAGATGATCTTTGGAAGACACCGGGGTATAAGGCGCGTAGCGCATCTCAGTCTTTCAGCGTGGTTCCTGATTTGACACCAGAGTATAAGGCGCGTAGCGCATCTCAGTCGATCAGATGATTTTTTGGAAGACACCGGGGTATAAGGCGCGTAGCACATCTCAGTCTTTCAGCGTGGTTCCTGATTTGACACCAAAGTATAAGGCGCGTAGCGCATCTCAGTCAATCAGATGATTTTTGGAAGACACCGGGGTATAAGGCGCGTAGCGCATCTCAGTCTTTCAGCGTGGTTCCTGATTTGACACCAGAGTATAAGGCGCGTAGCGCATCTCAGTCGATCAGATGATTTTTGGAAGACACCGGGGTATAAGGCGCGTAGCGCATCTCAGTCTTTCAGCGTGGTTCCTGATTTGACACCAAGGTATAAGGCGCGTAGCGCATCCTAGACGATTAGATGACTCTTGAAGAATGTCAGAGAATTAAACATAGTAAGCGCATCTATGACGGTCATGACTCTCCCAGAATGGAATGACATCATGAGTAGAATGGCGTAGGTTGCTTTTTGGTACTAAGAAAGAACAATATGTCGCATAGGCATTATATGGAGCACGAAATTGCTTGAGCACGTGCATCACAATAAGATAGGTGCATTCATCCGTATGACTATTTGCGTTTGTGTATGTTTGCCTCCTGCCCGAACTACGTCTTGGTCTGATTCCTGAATGGATACGTAGGCAGCTCATCATCGAGCACGACCAGCATGAACCATTGCCGCACGCATGTTCTCTTTTGCAACGCATTTTGTTTTTACCTAAATTCGACGGTCTGGTCAAAGGCTTGTCTTCACACAGGCTTCGACATTCACTTGTGGCACGCATTGCTCCACAAGCTCTGCCGAAGAGGGGCAAACTGTAGACACCCCAATTTTGACCTAACGTCGAATTTAGGAGAGTGTCACCTCCAAGTCCGATGATGATAAGGACCGAAAGATTTGAAGTATTCCAAGCTCTTCAAAAAAGTCTCCAAAACACGATAAAATTTCACAGAAAGGAGAAAATACCAGGTATTTAGGGGAATTCGGATATAAAACACAATTTTCGAAAAAGATCTTCAAAAATAATTTGCTTTGAAAAGAAGGAAGACCTAAAGAAGGAATCTTAGCTAAAAACGGCACACGGCAGACTGCAGCGGCACTCACTAAGTGCCGCACGGCAGTCAGGGAGTGCCGGTCCGGCATTCACCAAGTGCCGCCAACATTTTCTGACTGTCGTTCACTTTTAAAGTCTGTATTTTGCAGTGCAATACGTATGCATATGCGAATAAGAACAAAAAACTGATAAAGTAAGACTGACAAAAACGCGGCAATCCATTAATTTACGCAGCATTTGATGAATGCCGCGCGGCAGTCGCGTAGTGCCGCGACGGCAGTCATGGACTGCCGTGACGGCATTCACGGACTGCCGCGGCAGTATCTGGACTGCCGCGCTGGACAGCAGTCTGTCTAAATTCAGAAAGTACACATTGTGCCACCAAATGAGATGTTTACACCTGTCTTTTACTCCGAATTCACTGAAAATACTTGGTATTTTTTGTCTATATAAGGAGAGGTATCTCCATTGCAAAAGGGGGACAACATACAAAAAATACACTACCATTACACCAACATTTTTAGAGAGAAAAGAGAGAGTTTAGAGAACTAGAGAGAAGAGCTTGGAAGATCTTCAAAGAAGAGAAACTTTGAGGATAGTTGGAGGTGATCCTCTAACCATAAGTTGTTTTATTTGCATTCTTTCCTTTGAATCCTCAAGCTATTTTGTTTTCCTTGCTTCATTTCTTTTATTGTTCATACTTCCTTCTTGAGACTCTTGGAGATTCTCAATATCTCTCTTGAAATCTCTTGAATGTGATCTTTTGAATCCCATGTAAGCTTATGCTTCACATAGAAGTCAAAGTTTGATCATCATTTTATTTTATAAACACATAGATGGATCCAAGTCCATACTCATGACTTGGGTCCTCTAAGCTTGAGTTTTCATGGAGTCTTCTTATACTCCTTGAAAACTCATGAGTTTTAGTCATGTCTTCATCTCCAATGACCATCAAGTGATAGGAGAAAGCATTTTGGGTCTAAACTCATCTCTATGGTTTAGGTTCATCATCTTGGGATTTCATGAAGTCTATTCATACTTCATTTGAAATCCCTAAATATAAAAGTCTTTAGTCTCCAATGATCATCAAATGGTAGGGGAAAATGTTTTAGTTTAAGTCCAACTTCTTGGTTTAATAGTTGGGGTTAACAAATAAAGTTGAACTTGACAAATGAAAACAGTGAATTCACAAACTGTTTTTGATCAAAGATTTTTAGTTCGAAATCTAACCGTTGAAATCAAGTGAAACCAACGGGAAAGTGTCAATAACACAATGTTCTACCACTGTAATTTTTGTTTTAAGTTGATTTCATGTTTAGAAGGGTTTGATCATGGGTTTTGTGAGTTAATTACAATCTGTCCAGAGTCTCAGAATAGTTTCAGAACAGTAAAACGTTTTTGAAATTAGTAAATCAAAGCTTCAATAAGGTGTTTGTGACCCAAAATAAATTTTTCCATGTAATTTAATGTGTTAGTAAAGCCCCCTAAAAAGAATGAAGCATTTCGGATTATTTTACTATTTTTAAAAAATCAAACAAAATCTCTGGACAGAGAGTTGTACATCTCTGAGTGGTGTCTGGTGTTTGTCCTTTTCCCAGAGATCCGACCGTTGAAACCTTGATTTTCTTTTTGATTTGGATACTAGACTCACAGGGGCATCTCGTGTCCAAAATTCACCAAGATCAAACCACGAGAGATATGCTTTTTATTTCTTTTAAGTTCTGGTCTGCTCTCTGCAATTTTCAGAGTTTTATGACACATTTGACCAACTTTGTAAATAATGGCCCAAATGATTCTCTTATGACTTAGGGCTTAAACCATATCTTAATAATGATTAATTAGACTTAAATCTCAAAGCTAAATGATTCAAATCAATGAATAAATTCATAGTTAATAGCCTACTCTTGTTCATATTCATGAATTCATGTACATTAATGCTTATAATTAGAATTAGTAATTGGATAAAGTTGGATTTCATTGCTTGCTAGGTATAAGCTAGAGAATTAGGATTGATTGTTTGATATCATATTATTATGTGAAGCATGTGGACTAACCCTTTGTTTTGTAGCGCTATTAAGGTATGATTTCTAGGACTCCTCTTTAGTTTATCTTAATTTCTTGATTTTATTGATTTTTTGACTTAATGCGCGACACCTTAGAATTAGGTTTTGCCTTATGTGTATATGTGATTAGAGGCTCTCTTTTTTTAGGATTTTCTTTTGTTCGCATGCATTGCACGTTTATTATCGCTGCTGGACCCCGGGTAAGTTCACTCGTTCTCTATTTGCATATCATATCGCTTGTTACCTGAATTACGTGGCTTTTGAATGATATTTTGTCAATTGCAATTTTACACCCCTTTGGACATGCTTTTGTTGATGTATATGTATATATGTATTAATTGAGGGCATGCTTAGAGTAATAAATTTGATTTAAAGGATGTTGAGTAGAGGCCTATCGCAAGATAGGATGAGAGAGGGTGTTTTAGTCCGATGGGCTCCTTCCTCTCTCATTCCATAATCCCCGGACCTAGCTAATCTCTGGTTTCTAAAAGATCAGTTTGCTTTAAAAATGGTTTCTTAATTTTCCCTTTAAAAATTAAGTGGCGACTCATTTTGTTTTAGAAATTGATTTTGAAAAGCTGTGGGTAAGTCAACCTGCGATATCCACAATCTGGCGACTCTGCTGGGGATCGAACCCAGAATCTCTGGTTTCGCAGACCAGAATTCTGATTTTGGGTTCACTTGAGGATTAGACTTGAAAAATATCCTTTTAATCGAATTAATTAATCTTTGTGTGCCTGTTGCATTTCACTTGCATGTCCAGCCAGTCGATTGCACGGAACTATGACCTTGGAGGCTCGGGGCAACCCGGTCGGTCAAGTCATCATGGGACTGTGTGATCACCCTTGATCTCGTACCATGATTTGGTATATGAAGCATCCTATCGGGTGTGTGTCAAGGGTCCCTTATTTGACCAAAACCCAGCCTTTGCATAGTAGTTTCTATAGAACATTTCAATCTTTGGAAATCAATTCTTGATTAGGGTTATGTGTTAGGAAGTTTTGTATGCCCGGAAGGGATTACTTGAGATGATGACGATACTTGCTTGATGAAAGATGAATAATCTTTTAATCACCTTTTAGCAATTTCTCCTCGTGTTACATGACATTTGGAGGACATGCCGAACCTTGATTATAAGATTATACTTTTTATATCATGTTTAGTTAAGCATCATTGACCTTGTATGCATCCAAATTTATGAAAAGTACGGTAATAATCCGATCGTGTGATCCTTCTACCCCGAAAGAATTTTAAAACCATCTTTGAAAGCAAGTGATTTTTTGTAATCTTCATCCCAAAGTTTTCAATTGCTCATTCAAAAATCTTTGGAGTTCACTTTTGATTAAAGCTCCAAACTAATCTTTGGGAATTTTTTTGAAAAAAATGCTCTTCAAATGAATTTTAAAGCAAAATTTCAATCAAATTATCTTCATTGAGAAATGTTTTCACATCCTCATTTTTTTTAATAAAAAATTCAAAATTCTTGAGAATTGTTTTTGAAAGATCTCATCGTTCTAAAGAAATGCTTTTCAAATGAATTTCGAATTTTTTCTGAATATCCAACCTTTGAAAGGGTAGTAAAGATCACAATAAAAGGAGAAATTATTGCACTTGGCATGGGTGAGGATTTTATGTGCTTATGTGTTTACCTGTTAGGATTAGAATTTTCCTTTGCTTTGGCATATAGAGTAGGCACACACACTTGCATTTCATTCGTGTGCCATATGTACAGTGCATGCATCAAATCATAAGAGCGTGTACATTTTGCGCTCTCACTAATCGATATCATTACATATGTATAGCATATAAACTCACAACATCTCCTTCCCAGTTAAGATCAGAGTCCCTCAAAAATTTCCTTACTATTCAATTCTGCATGCGGGCCTTTTCATGTCGTGAACCTGTAGAAAGAGTGGAACAACCAGATCCCCGAGTGAGGACACTTCTAACCTCTTGGGTTCGTCTTCTTGATTTTTAGGAGAACATGGACCGTCATTTTGAGATTGATCCGCCAATGGCATTAAGAGATTTGGAAGAGAAAGTGAGCAAACTGCAGGCCACCGTTGAGCAACAAGATTCAAGGGTGAAGCAATTGGAGGGGGTCATGCTTGAGTTCATTCAATTATTAAGAGATCAAATGGGCCTTGTTGAGGAAAAGATGGATCAGAGAATAATGGATTGCTTAAAGAAGCACCAACAGGCATGTCCAAATCCAGCCATGCACCAAAGCCCATGTCCAAAACCAGCTATGCATCCAAGACCAATCAATCACCAAAGCCCATGTCCAAATCTAACCATTCACCAAAGCCCACATCCAGGCCCAATCCCAACTAATCAAAGAGCTATTCCAAGTCCACATCTCAACCCAAAAACCACCTCTAGCTTAGAGTCGAACTCAAAATCAAACCAAGCCCGCAAGCCGAGAATCTTCACCAACCTTGGCATGCCATTATCCATGGCCCTTGGTCACCTTGTCAAGAATGGTCACCTCAACCCCCTGGACCCAAAGCCACTACCAAATCCCTTACCTCGCAAATGTGACCTTTCTTGGTACTGCGCCTACCACCAAACCCCTGGTCACACGACTAACCATTGCATGAAGCTCCGTCATGATATCCAAGATCTCATCGAGCATAAAATCATCACTCCTTTGCTGAACCCATCGAGTGACGTTTGGCATGACGTGCAGTCCTTTCAATCACAGCCATTGCTGAGCACTCTCAAGGAATTTGTTGCCTCTATGAATGTGCAACAACCAATTGGCCCTAACCCAATCAACAGAATCGAAAAAGGCATTGACAATACTCGGTATGAGTTAGAGAAGGGCCATTCGACTGAAAATTGGGCCATGAAGGCAAATGATGCTCCTACAAAGATGCAGAAGGGGAATGACGAACCTGAAGGAAATGCTAGTGAGGTGATAGTGTTTGGAACCGCTGCTGCTAAAGTAAATATGGATGCTCTTGGAAATTTAATGAATTGAAAATCATCTGTGACACTCCAATTGAGACCAAGTCAAGTCCGGTAGTCGAGTTATGTTATGTTGGAGTCGAATGTCAAGTCCAGTCGAGTCTTCTGGTCAGTCTGTTATCAAGTCTGTTTGCAAGTCTTTGTCGAGATTATCGAGTCGAGTGATGTAATCCTCCTTCCCTACTAGTTGAAAAAAATCTCATTTGCTTGATTCATTGTGCCAAGCCGTGAATTTATGGATCATTAAGCCAAAAAAAAAAAAAAAACAAAAAAAAAAAAAAAATAAATAAATAAATAAATTTACTTTTTCAATGATCACGGAAAATACTTTGTTGATAAATCTTTGCATTGAAAAGGATCCCCAAGTGATCAAAGCAAATTTTGTGCCAAAACCATGGAGAATTAGAGAATTGATTAGCTTTACTTTAAGAATTTAAAGATGCTCTTGCTCAATCTTGAAAAGATGAACTTGGAACTTGAAGCTTGCTCACCATCCCCTTCTCTCAAATACCAAGCCTAAAATATGAGTCCAACCAGTCTAAAGCCATAAACTGGATCCTTGATGGTAGCCAGACATTTTAATGAACTTCTTATTCCAAAAAAAGAAAAGAAAAAGAAAAAGAGCTCGCTAGGATGAAAACCCGGAAGGGCGCCTAGGCAAAAGTTAGAGCACAAAAAAAAAAAAAAAAAAAAAAAAAAAAAAAAGAAGAAAGAGCTCGCTAGGATGAAAACCCGGAAGGGCGCCTAGGCAAAATTTAGAGCAAAAATAAGATACGTGTTGATCTCAAAAATCCTAATCCTAGCCAGTCAAAATCATGGAAAGAATAAGAGATAGTAAGGTAGAGAAAAGAAAGGAAAAAAGAAAAGAAAAGGCAGAGAATAGATTGAGAATTCTTGAGCACTTCAAAGTAGATCATTGGCACATGAACTATCTCAAGGCTTTGCGTTGTTCTAAACAAAGAAAAGATGTTGAAAATAAAAAGAGAGACTTATCAGCTTCAAAATTTTCGTGGGAGGCTCAAATCCTAAGTGAGCCTAAAACAATGCAGAGATATCTTTGAAAAATAAAGATTTGAAGAGCTGATATTACTTTATGAATATGATAGAGTATGAATAAAACATGATGAGAGTTGTAAAGATTAACTGGCTAGTGAAATGGTTAAAGAATCAACCGTCAAATAAAAAAAAAAAAAAAAAAAGAAAAGAAAAGTGGAAAGAAAAAGAATAAAGGAAGAAGTAGTTCATCATGCTATACAAGGGCTACCACAAGTGACATGCACTCCCTAGACCCAAATGGCAACATGGCTCGAAAAGCCCACCAATTCTTGAAGCCTTATTTTTTTTCAAGACCTCCAGAATTGATGAACTACGCTTTGACCTGATTCCCACTTGGGGATACGTAGGCAACCTGCTCGGTTCGGTCATCACCCCATCATCTCATGCTATCTTTCATTCAGGTCTTGCCCGAACTATTTTGGACCTGACGGGGATAAGTAGGCGAACCTCCCAAGGTTCTCGGTCCATAACCATTCCTAAACCGAAAGCATCACCCTTTGCACCTTTGGTTTCCTTCCTTCAGACTAGGGGCAAACTTGTGTTTGCCTAGAGCCATATATGTATTGCCAAACCAGGGGCAAACAAAGTTTGCCCATCAGCATTGGGTTTCCCGCTTCAACCCACCACATTCATGATGACTATCTCTAGGTTGGGAGTAAATGCACTGCAGGCATCCTGTACCATCATGTTCTCAAAACCCTTGGATGAGCCTATTTGCCCTTAAGACTAGGGGCAAACTTTGTTTGCCAAAATCCCTCTGTGCCAGAGGTAAGTTCTCAAGTAATCAAGTTTGTTTTGAAAGGATCGAAATAGAGTGCCTTTAATTCTATAAGCTAAAGCACTAATTTGAAGCACACTCTAGATAGGCAAAGAATTCGCTAAATCAAAAAGGGGAAGTTTTCAAAGTGTCGGTTTATCAGCAAAACACTGCCACTCGTAAGATGATGAATAAATGAAAAGTGAGATGATACATTATTCGCAATGAAATCACATTGATTCATAATGAATGTAGAGTTTGAGTCAGTCATCTTGAGTAACTAGCTTTGTTAGTGTAATAACCTGCATTTTCCTGCATGATCATAATTAAAATTTATTTTCATTATCATTTGCATTATCATATTTAAAATTTAATATATATTGTCTGTTTATATGTTAATTTCGATTCTTATGTGAAAAGTTTAATTCTTGACTAATTGAAATTACTTTTGGGGTCAAAATGCAATTTTCATAAAAACTTGCAATACATGTGTTAAAATTCAAAACTATATTTCAAAACGGTGGAATTATTTCTTTTAAACTCAAACTGTATTTTTATAAAATCAGAAAACTATTTCTAACGTTAAAATGAATTCTCTGTATTTTTGTGATAAACACCGTGTCACGAAAATACCAGTGTAGGTTTAAAACTGTCCGCGCAGTGTTAAACTTCCACAGAATTTTGGAAGTAAATGATTGAACAAATTTATTTATACTCAATTATGAATGCTGATGCTTTTCCCTTAGGTCTTGTTTGGCAAATGTTGTAGTATGTGTGTTGTCCTTATGCCATAAGCTAGATTACCCAAACACACATTGACCCACCTCATCTCCACCTACCTCTTACTTTCAGTAGTGGAGAATAAAGGGGAGTGTATACACATCATATCTGCACATTCATGGTATTATATGGAGGTTAATGGAGATTGGGTGGAGGGTTAGGCCAATGTTTTCTTAGTGGGTATTTGATTATATATACACCCAACCACACTACACATTCTGCACTTCCATCACAACACATTTCAGAATTCACAGAGAGTTTAGAGAGTGCAGAGAGTTCTTCAATTTCGTAGAGAGAGAGAAGAGCTCAATCCTCCATAGCCAAAGCTTGGAATTCGGAAATTTCGTAATTATATTTCTGTCTCAACAATTTCTTCAATCTATATCACGGTGAGTATTACTAACTCACTCCAAATGTAACTCATTCCTTATTTACTGATTTAGGTAGTTAATTTTAACAGTAGCAGAATTTTGTTTTCAGATTTTTGTTAGGAAAACGAATGAAATTTAAGGTTCTGCCCGCGCTGTCCCAAGTAAAACTCGATTCTGCACACTTTTCGTCTAATGCAATTTTCTCAGATTTTGCACCGTTTGGGCAGAAAATGAGGATTACAGTAGCAGAAAAAGTATATTAGAAATTCAATCTAATATTTTCTCTTTTAATTTTAACAGTAGCAGAATTTTGTTTTCAGATTTTTGTTAGGAAAACGAATGAAATTTAAGGTTCTGCCCGCGTTGTCCCAAGCAAAACTCGATTCTGCACACTTTTCGTCTAATGCAATTTTCTCAGATTCTGCACCGTTTGGACAGAAAACGAGGATTTCAGTAGCAGTTTTTAGAATGCTATTAGTTATGTTTAAAATGATTAAGGCAATGAATTACGAATTTTCAATCCCCGTACGCGTATTATTTCTTTAATTCTGTGAATTCCTTTATGTTTAAAGTTTGATGACATTCATGTGGAGTCAGTTGTACATGCATAGTGAGTGTTGGTAGTGTGTAAAAGAGTAATGATAGTGTGGAAAAGAGTAATGATTGTGTGGAAAGAGTATGAGTTTGAGTTGTGGTTGTGGTTGTGGTTGTAATTGTGGCTGTGGTTATGGTTGTGGTTGTGGATGTGATTGTGGTTGGAGTTGAAAAAGAGGATGAGGGTGTCTTTGAAATGCGAAGGTGGCAAAAATGGACACTCCCTGACGCCCATGGAAGCGTTAAAGTGTGTGAAGCCGAACTTGGACACTCACTGGCACCCATGGAAGTGCTAAAGTGTGGCCTATAGACACTCCCTGAATGACTCGAGTCTGGATACCTGTGTGGGGGTTGCCCCGGTATTTGCATGGCGGTTAGGGTATTCAAAGTGTGAGGCATTGGACACTCCCTGGTACCCCGGACCAAAGTGTGAGGCAAACTGGACACTCCCTGGCGCCCCGTTGCTAAAGTGTGGCTATCTTAGTATTTCAAAGATACCAGGAGTAGGATAGAGGGTTGTTGGGTGTTGTCGAGAGAAAAGAGTCGGATAGATGAGATGGTGCATTGTTCTCATACACGGTCACATATGTGTGAAATTATCTTTTAAATAATGTTGTGGTTGTTTTCTAAAACGAGTTTTTTTATCATAAATATAAACTTGTGGTATTTAAATGGAAATGGGAAAAAGGTAAATGAGTATGTTTTACATTCAGAGTTATGTTTTTAATACTCACCAGCTTCTTGAAGCTGACGGCGTTGATGCGTCCTGGACATTCGTGTTCAGGCTTTGCAGGTTATAATCAGGATGAACCATATGACTATGCTAATTGAGATCAACTGCTGAGAAGAGAATTTACTTTTATATGCTTTATGTTTATGTGCTTTAAGATATGATTTGGTTTTGTAATAAGGATGACTGTAATAGACTTTAAGTTATTGTTTTATTTTAAGGCGGTCTGTGCCTTAGTTAACCCCGTACCATAAGTTGTAATAAGTTAGAAAAATTTTTATGAGCCCTGTTTGCCCTACTCTGATTAATAGTTTTATGTTGTTAGAAGTTTTTGGGACGGAATCGATCCTTCAAACTGTCGCGACCTACGGGTCCATAAAGGAAATTAAACGCTTTCCATATTTATGCTACGTCGGGGCGTGACAGGATTTGGTGGTATCAGAGCCATAGGTTTTCTAGATTGACCAGGCTCAGTTTTTCACGCCATAGATTAGTGACATAGGTTACCCTTAAGTTTTACTAAGCTATATAACCAAGTTCTAGTTTTAGTTTAGTACGGATTACCCTTAGTTCAGAAACTAAAATTCTAAGTTGGTTTTATCATAGAAATGATTACCCGTTTGTCTTGTCACATCGACAAGAATGATAGCAATTTCCATATACCTTCAGACATATCCATTTAGGATTAGCCGAGATAGCCATATTTTACGATGCCCCTACAGACATATAGTAGCCGAGTTTCTAAGGAGTTAAAGCATACCATAGCCCTCATTAATAGCTTAGGCACTGACCAACTTCCTGAGTCAAATCTCGGAACAGTCAGTATGGCCCACAACCCAGAGTCTAGAGGATAAGAATACGACCTCTTTGCTATTAGACAGCCCTAGTTCGAATACGAGTATTATATGTACTTAATATATATTTTATTGTATGCTTATGTGATAATACGAGTATGTGATATAGTGATAAATACTCCTTTGAAAATTTTCGTCATAGTACTGTTGCATGCATGTTTCTCATTCTACTACCCCTATCATGCATAGAATGGCTGGAAGACCAAGGAGGAACAGAAATCTGATTGAAGGAGCGCCCGAGGCTGCCGACCCCACGGGAATATTTGAAGCTTTTATCAGACGTCTCGAGAGGGTTAGTAATGCGAATGAAAACCAACGAGACCGCCAGACGGGAGATAAGCTGCTGGAGAGATTCCGTGCGCTCAGACCCGAGCAATTTGCGGGTACCACGGATCCCTGGAAGGCAGAACAATGGTTAAGACAGATGGACCGCATGTTTGAAGCTGTCCAATGCAACGAGATGGACAAAAGGAGATTGGCTACTTTTCAACTAACCGACGCCGCTGCAGATTGGTGGGACTCGGTCATAGCCACTATCGGAAACACCGCTGCTATGGGGATGACATGGACGGCGTTCAAAGGGAGATTCCTGGAGAAGTACTTTCCGGCTACGGAGAGGCACAGAAGAGAGAAGGAGTTTATGGATCTGACGCAAGGAACCAAGACGGTGCAAGAGTATACCACACAGTTCGAGAGGCTGTCACGGTTTGCCCCGCACATGGTTGATACTGAGGAGAAGAAGATCCGGAAGTATAACCAAGGGTTGGCACCGCAGATTCGTCGCCTGACTCTCGGCCACCTAGACAAATCGTTTGAAGGACTAGTCGGCCTGGCTACCGACCTGGAAGAAGATGCAAGAGTATACCGTAAACAATTCGAATTCCGACCGCCTCAGAGGGGTAATTTTGGGAATAGACCACCAATGAATCGTACCCAAGGGCAGAAGAGGAACTTTGATGGGAGCAAGAAGGCACAAGCTATTGCCCATCCGACTCAACCCCGAGTAGGAGAAGGAAGTAGTGGAGTAAAGTGCTTCAACTGTGGCAATCCGGGACATGTGGCTCGGGACTGCAGGGCACCAAGGCGTGCTGCTCAGCCAGGAATAGTCTGCTTCAACTGTGGTGAACCAGGTCACATCACCAGGTTCTGCACTGCTCCTAAGCAAGCGACTTATGGACAACAGGGTCAGACCCGCTTGAATGCTGTTATTCCTGATGCCGCGGGTGATGATGGAGCTGCATATGAAGATGGAGATCTTGGAGAAGTTCAACCTGATCAGCAAGCAGTGGAAGGTACATTGACTCTATTTAACTCCCATGTTAGAGTATTATTTGATACGGGTGCTGCTCTTTCATTCATATCCATTAATACAATTCGGAGATTGGGTATCTTACCTCATAGCTTAGAGAAAGCTTTGAAGGCTACATCACCAATAGGAGCTGCGGTCAGTTTAGGACATGTATGCAAGGATTGTCCTCTACGGATTGGAGACCGAGAAATCCCTGCAAGGTTGATCGTCCTATCGATGAAGGAGTTCGACATAATCCTAGGAATGGATTGGCTGTCTCAGAATCAAGTGAAGTTGGATTGCGCGAGGAAGAGAATTACATTCTCCGACAATGAGAATCAACCCTTTGATTTTCAATGTAACCCTTCGGGAGATATGTTCCTCACAAGATGTTTAGCCAACATCGAAGTCGTCAGTACAGAGGTGACAGCATCATCTATACCTGTAGTCAAGGACTTCGAAGAAGTATTTCAAGACATTTCTGGATTACCGCCCGAGAGAAGTATAGAGTTCTGTATTGAGCTTATACCGGGTACCGTACCAATTACCAAGGTTCCCTACAGAATGGCCCCCACAGAACTGCTAGAATTAAAGGGACAAGTACAAGAGCTCGAGAACCTAGGTTTTGTACGTCCAAGTACATCGCCTTGGGGAGCACCGGTGTTATTTGTGAAGAAGAAGGACGGGACGCTCAGGCTGTGTATCGACTACAGAGAATTGAATCGAGTGACAATCAAGAACAAGTATCCTTTGCCTCGGATCGACGATTTATTTGATCAACTACAAGGAGCTACGATATTTTCCAAGATAGACCTTAGGTCGGGATATCATCAGTTGAGGGTACGGAAGGAAGACATACCTAAGACTGCTTTCAGAACCCGATATGGTCATTATGAATTTCTGGTGATGCCGTTTGGATTGACGAACGCCCCGGCAGTGTTTATGGATCTGATGAACAGAGTATTCAAGCCTTATTTAGATCAGTTTGTCATCGTCTTTATTGATGATATTTTGATCTATTCTAAGTCAAGAGAAGAACACGAGCAACATCTTCGGATTACGATGCAGACGCTTAAGGACCACCACTTGTATGCCAAGTTCAGTAAGTGTGAGTTCTGGTTGCAAGAAGTGAAATTTTTGGGACACAAGGTGTCATCTCAAGGAATTTCTGTGGATTCGTCCAAGACCGATGCTGTATCCAACTGGGTTAGGCCAAGCAACCCTACAGAAGTTCGGAGTTTTCTTGGACTCGCAGGCTATTACAGGAGATTTGTTGAGGGATTCTCCAAGATAGCTGCACCATTGACTGGGTTGACAAAGAAGAATTTGAAATTCAAATGGACAGAGAAGCATGAGCGAGCCTTTCTAGAGTTGAAAGAGAGACTCACTACCGCACCAGTACTAGCAATACCCAAGCCTGGTGAGAAGTTCACTATCTTTAGTGACGCATCATATCAAGGACTAGGGTGTGTACTTATGCAAGATGACAGAGTTATAGCCTATGGATCCAGGCAGCTGAAGCCGAATGAGTTGAACTATCCTATTCATGATTTGGAGTTGGCAGCAGTGGTTTTTGCACTCAAGATTTGGAGACATTATCTCTACGGTGAGAAGTTTGATTTGTTCTCCGATCACAAGAGTCTGAAGTATTTGTTCACACAGAAAGAGTTGAACATGAGGCAGCGCAGATGGATGGAGTTGATCAAAGATTACGACTTCACGTTGGAATACCACCCTGGTAAAGCTAATGTGGTCGCTGATGCTTTGAGTAGGCAGACTCGGGAGACGATCGCCTCCTTAATGGTTAGAGAGTGGCGAGCTTTGGAGACGTTGGTGGAGTTCGATGTACAGAGTGCTGAAAGAGGAGAAGGACAACTTTTTGGATGTCTTATCCTACAGCCTGTTCTTATCGACCGCGTTATTGAAGCTCAGAAAGAAGATGAGAAGTTTCAGACATGGTTTGTAAAAATGTCAGAAAAAGACCCGACCGAATGGAAGGTGGGGAGTGACGGAGGGTATCGATGCAGAGACAGATTATGTGTACCAGATTGTGGGAATTTGAGAAAAGATATTCTGGAAGAAGCACATAAATCAAGGTATACAGTTCACCCGGGAGGAACTAAGATGTATAAAGATTTGAAGAGAAATTTCTGGTGGGAAGGCATAAAGAAGGATGTGGCCGAGTTTGTATCCAAGTGTTTGACGTGTCAGCAAGTCAAGGCCGAACATCAGAGACCGTCAGGATTGTTGCAACCGCTACCTATTCCTGGTTGGAAGTGGGAGCACATTACGATGGATTTTGTAGTAGGATTGCCCCGGTCGCAACAGAATCATGACGCTATTTGGGTAATTGTGGATCGATTGACGAAGTCAGCTCATTTTATTGCTTACAGTATGACATACCCGGTGGAAAAGATGAGCCGGATGTACATACAACAAGTTGTGCGACTTCACGGTGCACCTGTATCGATCGTGTCAGACCGTGACGCACGTTTTACTTCTGGATTTTGGGAAAGTCTGCAAGAAGCTATGGGAACTTCACTCAAGATGAGTACTGCTTTTCACCCTCAGACAGATGGGCAAACTGAACGTGTTAATCAGATCATGGAGGATATGCTCAGGGCTTGTGTGATCGATTTTGAAGAATCTTGGGAGACACACTTGCCGTTGGTTGAATTTGCCTATAACAACAGTTATCACACGAGTATCGGTATGGCTCCGTTCGAAGCATTATACGGACGACCGTGTCGTTCCCCTTTGTGTTGGGAAGAAGTTGGGGATACAGAGTTGTTGGGACCGGATTTGGTTAGAGAAACCAACGAGAAGATTTCCTCGGTCAAGGAAAGGATGAGAACCGCTCAGAGCAGGTATAAGAGTTATGCTGATCGGCGCCGGAAAGATCTGGAGTTTAGTGTTGGAGATCACGTACTTCTTAAGGTTTCACCAACACGAGGAGTAGTACGTTTTGGTCTCAAGAGAGGGAAGTTAGCTCCGCGTTTCATTGGACCGTTTGAGATTTTGGAACGTATCGGGAAAGTGGCCTATCAACTGGCGTTACCACCAAAGATGTCTGGGGTTCACAACGTGTTTCACGTGAGTATGTTGAGGAAATACATACGAGATCCCTCGCATGTGGTTAGTTATGACGACATTGAGACGAGTCATAGCGTTTCTTACAAGGAGAGACCTGCGAAGATTTTGGATCAGAGTATCAAGAAGCTGAGGAATAAGGATATTCCGTTGGTGAAGGTTCAGTGGAATCACCACGACGAGAATGAAGCCTCGTGGGAAGTTGAAGCTGATATGAGGAAGAAGTACCCGGAGTTGTTTCATGACTAGTTAGTCTTGATTTCGGGGACGAAATCCTGTTTAAGGGGGGAAGGGTGTAATAACCTGCATTTTCCTGCATGATCATAATTAAAATTTATTTTCATTATCATTTGCATTATCATATTTAAAATTTAATATATATTGTCTGTTTATATGTTAATTTCGATTCTTATGTGAAAAGTTTAATTCTTGACTAATTGAAATTACTTTTGGGGTCAAAATGCAATTTTCATAAAAACTTGCAATACATGTGTTAAAATTCAAAACTATATTTCAAAACGGTGGAATTATTTCTTTTAAACTCAAACTGTATTTTTATAAAATCAGAAAACTATTTCTAACGTTAAAATGAATTCTCTGTATTTTTGTGATAAACACCGTGTCACGAAAATACCAGTGTAGGTTTAAAACTGTCCGCGCAGTGTTAAACTTCCACAGAATTTTGGAAGTAAATGATTGAACAAATTTATTTATACTCAATTATGAATGCTGATGCTTTTCCCTTAGGTCTTGTTTGGCAAATGTTGTAGTATGTGTGTTGTCCTTATGCCATAAGCTAGATTACCCAAACACACATTGACCCACCTCATCTCCACCTACCTCTTACTTTCAGTAGTGGAGAATAAAGGGGAGTGTATACACATCATATCTGCACATTCATGGTATTATATGGAGGTTAATGGAGATTGGGTGGAGGGTTAGGCCAATGTTTTCTTAGTGGGTATTTGATTATATATACACCCAACCACACTACACATTCTGCACTTCCATCACAACACATTTCAGAATTCACAGAGAGTTTAGAGAGTGCAGAGAGTTCTTCAATTTCGTAGAGAGAGAGAAGAGCTCAATCCTCCATAGCCAAAGCTTGGAATTCGGAAATTTCGTAATTATATTTCTGTCTCAACAATTTCTTCAATCTATATCACGGTGAGTATTACTAACTCACTCCAAATGTAACTCATTCCTTATTTACTGATTTAGGTAGTTAATTTTAACAGTAGCAGAATTTTGTTTTCAGATTTTTGTTAGGAAAACGAATGAAATTTAAGGTTCTGCCCGCGCTGTCCCAAGTAAAACTCGATTCTGCACACTTTTCGTCTAATGCAATTTTCTCAGATTTTGCACCGTTTGGGCAGAAAATGAGGATTACAGTAGCAGAAAAAGTATATTAGAAATTCAATCTAATATTTTCTCTTTTAATTTTAACAGTAGCAGAATTTTGTTTTCAGATTTTTGTTAGGAAAACGAATGAAATTTAAGGTTCTGCCCGCGTTGTCCCAAGCAAAACTCGATTCTACACACTTTTCGTCTAATGCAATTTTCTCAGATTCTGCACCGTTTGGACAGAAAACGAGGATTTCAGTAGCAGTTTTTAGAATGCTATTAGTTATGTTTAAAATGATTAAGGCAATGAATTACGAATTTTCAATCCCCGTACGCGTATTATTTCTTTAATTCTGTGAATTCCTTTATGTTTAAAGTTTGATGACATTCATGTGGAGTCAGTTGTACATGCATAGTGAGTGTTGGTAGTGTGTAAAAGAGTAATGATAGTGTGGAAAAGAGTAATGATTGTGTGGAAAGAGTATGAGTTTGAGTTGTGGTTGTGGTTGTGGTTGTGGTTGTAATTGTGGCTGTGGTTATGGTTGTGGTTGTGGATGTGATTGTGGTTGGAGTTGAAAAAGAGGATGAGGGTGTCTTTGAAATGCGAAGGTGGCAAAAATGGACACTCCCTGACGCCCATGGAAGCGTTAAAGTGTGTGAAGCCGAACTTGGACACTCACTGGCACCCATGGAAGTGCTAAAGTGTGGCCTATAGACACTCCCTGAATGACTCGAGTCTGGATACCTGTGTGGGGGTTGCCCCGGTATTTGCATGGCGGTTAGGGTATTCAAAGTGTGAGGCATTGGACACTCCCTGGTACCCCGGACCAAAGTGTGAGGCAAACTGGACACTCCCTGGCGCCCCGTTGCTAAAGTGTGGCTATCTTAGTATTTCAAAGATACCAGGAGTAGGATAGAGGGTTGTTGGGTGTTGTCGAGAGAAAAGTGTCGGATAGATGAGATGGTGCATTGTTCTCATACACGGTCACATATGTGTGAAATTATCTTTTAAATAATGTTGTGGTTGTTTTCTAAAACGAGTTTTTTTATCATAAATATAAACTTGTGGTATTTAAATGGAAATGGGAAAAAGGTAAATGAGTATGTTTTACATTCAGAGTTATGTTTTTAATACTCACCAGCTTCTTGAAGCTGACGGCGTTGATGCGTCCTGGACATTCGTGTTCAGGCTTTGCAGGTTATAATCAGGATGAACCATATGACTATGCTAATTGAGATCAACTGCTGAGAAGAGAATTTACTTTTATATGCTTTATGTTTATGTGCTTTAAGATATGATTTGGTTTTGTAATAAGGATGACTGTAATAGACTTTAAGTTATTGTTTTATTTTAAGGCGGTCTGTGCCTTAGTTAACCCCGTACCATAAGTTGTAATAAGTTAGAAAAATTTTTATGAGCCCTGTTTGCCCTACTCTGATTAATAGTTTTATGTTGTTAGAAGTTTTTGGGACGGAATCGATCCTTCAAACTGTCGCGACCTACGGGTCCATAAAGGAAATTAAACGCTTTCCATATTTATGCTACGTCGGGGCGTGACAGTTAGGTATGTCCTCCTTTGATGAGTCAATAAATGGTCTCAAATGTGTGGGTTTAAGATGATGAATAAAGATTTGAAAAGTCTCCATGAGCATCCTAAGAGCGATACGAGCAGAGGTTTTGAACACTATCACAACATAGTGCTAAAGTGGCAATATAAGAAGAGTCCAACACTAGGGGCAAAGGTGACTTCCCTCTTTTGACAAAATCGATGTGTTTCTTCCAAAGGTCCGCGAATGCAAAAAATCATTCTTATATCAACTCCGTTCAAATTCTTTGAATCCTGATTTTAGAAAATGAAATCGAATGAAGTCTGATTGACTCCTAATAAGTGGAATTCGAACTCGATTTGAGTCAAAATGACTTCGAATTTGACAAAATCAAATTTGTTTGAGTCCGAATGACTCTCGTTTGATCTCTGCTTTTGCAACATAAGTCCTTACGAGGCCATTGATCTCTGCTTTTGCAACATAAGTCCCCAGAAGGGCTGTTGATTGTCGCTTTCGCAACATAAGTCCTTGAAAGGCTTTTGACCATCAATCTTGCTTGTAAGCCTCTGAGTGGCTATTGACCAATATCTTACCATGTTGTTTAGTTCTTTTCTAAGCTTTAGTCCTCAATGGCAGCATCATCGGTGTTAGTCCTCAATGGCAACCTTGCATTAGTCCTCAATGGCAGCATCATCGGTGTTAGTCCTCAATGGTAACCTTGCATTAGTCCTCAATGGCAGCCTCATCGGTGTTAGTCCTCAATGGCAATCCTCGTTAGTCCTCAATGGCAGCATCATCGGTGTTAGTCCTCAATGGCAACCTTGCATTAGTCCTCAATGGCAGCATCATCGGTGTTAGTCCTCAATGGCAACCTTGCGTTAGTCCTCAATGGCAGCATCATCGGTGTTAGTCCTCAATGGCAACCTTGCATTAGTCCTCAATGGCAGCATCATCGGTGTTAGTCCTCAATGGCAGCATCATCGGTGTTAGTCCTCAATGGCGACCTTGCATTAGTCCTCAATGGCAGCATCATCGGTGTTAGTCCTTAATGGCAACCTTGCATTAGTCCTCAATGGCAGCATCATCGGTGTTAGTCCTCAATGGCAATCCTCGTTAGTCCTCAATGGCAGCATCATTTGTATTAGGCCTCAATGACAATCCTCGTTAGTCCTCAATGGCAGCATCATTTGTATTAGGCCTCAATGGCAATCCTCGTTAGTCCTCAATGGCAATCTCTTTTAGGCCTCAATAGCAATCCTTGCCACTCATCAATGGCAATCTTTTGAACTTGCGTTAGTCCTCGATGACAGCATCTTTTTGGTCGATATAAGTCCTCAATGGCAATCTTTATTGAAGACCTCTAGATTGAGGCAAATCCGTTAAAGTCTTCTAGATTGAGGCAAACCCCTGCTGAAGTCCTCTAGGTTGAGACAAATCCGTTAAAGTCTTCTAGATTGAAGCAAACCCCTGCTGAAGTCCTCTAGGTTGAGGCAAATCCGTTGGAGTCTTCTAGATTAAGGCGAATCCTTGTTGAAGTCATTTATGTTGCGGCAATTCATATCGGCGTAGAATGCATTCATATCACCAGAAAGAACATAATCGTGAATCTTTGCATCTATATAGCATGAAATTGCACCTCAATCTTTCGGAAAGCGTGGTTCCTGATTTGACCCCAGAGTATAAGGCGCGTAGCGCATCTCAGTCGATCAGATGATTTTTGGAAGACACCAGGGTATAAGGCGCGTAGCGCATCTCAGTCTTTCAGCGTGGTTCCTGATTTGACACCGGAGTATAAGGCGCGTAGCGCATCTCAGTCGATCAGATGATTTTTGGAAGACACCGGGGTATAAGGCGCGTAGCGCATCTCAGTCTTTCAGCGTGGTTCCTGATTTGACACCAGAGTATAAGGCGCGTAGCGCATCTCAGTCGATCAGATGATTTTTGGAAGACACCGGGGTATAAGGCGCGTAGCGCATCTCAGTCTTTCAGCGTGGTTCCTGATTTGACACCGGAGTATAAGGCGCGTAGCGCATCTCAGTCGATCAGATGATTTTTGGAAGACACCGGGGTATAAGGCGCGTAGCGCATCTCAGTCTTTCAGCGTGGTTCCTGATTTAACACCAGAGTATAAGGCGCGTAGCGCATCTCAGTCGATCAGATGATTTTTGGAAGACACCGGGGTATAAGGCGCGTAGCGCATCTCAGTCTTTCAGTGTGGTTCCTGATTTGACACCAGAGTATAAGGCGCGTAGCGCATCTCAGTCGATCAGATGATTTTTTGTAAGACACCGGGGTATAAGGCGCGTAGCACATCTCAGTCTTTCAGCGTGGTTCCTGATTTGACACCAAAGTATAAGGCGCGTAGCGCATCTCAGTCAATCAGATGATTTTTGGAAGACACCGGGGTATAAGGCGCGTAGCGCATCTCAGTCTTTCAGCGTGGTTCCTGATTTGACACCAGAGTATAAGGCGCGTAGCGCATCTCAGTCGATCAGATGATTTTTGGAAGACACCGGGGTATAAGGCGCGTAGCGCATCTCAGTCTTTCAGCGTGGTTCCTGATTTGACACCAAGGTATAAGGCGCGTAGCGCATCCTAGACGATTAGATGACTCTTGAAGAATGTCAGAGAATTAAACATAGTAAGCGCATCTATGACGGTCATGACTCTCCCAGAATGGAATGACATCATGAGTAGAATGGCGTAGGTTGCTTTTTGGTACTAAGAAAGAACAATATGTCGCATAGGCATTATATGGAGCACGAAATTGCTTGAGCACGTGCATCACAATAAGATAGGTGCATTCATCCGTATGACTATTTGCGTTTGTGTATGTTTGCCTCCTGCCCGAACTACGTCTTGGTCTGATTCCTGAATGGATACGTAGGCAGCTCATCATCGAGCACGACCAGCATGAACCATTGCCGCACGCATGTTCTCTTTTGCAACGCATTTTGTTTTTACCTAAATTCGACGGTCTGGTCAAAGGCTTGTCTTCACACAGGCTTCGACATTCACTTGTGGCACGCATTGCTCCACAAGCTCTGTCGAAGAGGGGCAAACTGTAGACACCCCAATTTTGACCTAACGTCGAATTTAGGAGAGTGTCACCTCCAAGTCCGATGATGATAAGGACCGAAAGATTTGAAGTATTCCAAGCTCTTCAAAAAAGTCTCCAAAACACGATAAAATTTCACAGAAAGGAGAAAATACCAGGTATTTAGGGGAATTCGGATATAAAACACAATTTTCGAAAAAGATCTTCAAAAATAATTTGCTTTGAAAAGAAGGAAGACCTAAAGAGGGAATCTTAGCTAAAAACGGCACACGGCAGACTGCAGCGGCACTCACTAAGTGCCGCACGGCAGTCAGGGAGTGCCGGTCCGGCATTCACCAAGTGCCGCCAACATTTTCTGACTGTCGTTCACTTTTAAAGTCTGTATTTTGCAGTGCAATACGTATGCATATGCGAATAAGAACAAAAAACTGATAAAGTAAGACTGACAAAAACGCGGCAATCCATTAATTTACGCAGCATTTGATGAATGCCGCGCGGCAGTCGCGTAGTGCCGCGACGGCAGTCACGGACTGCCGTGACGGCATTCACGGACTGCCGCGGCAGTATCTGGACTGCCGCGCTGGACAGCAGTCTGTCTAAATTCAGAAAGTACACATTGTGCCACCAAATGAGATGTTTACACCTGTCTTTTACTCCGAATTCACTGAAAATACTTGGTATTTTTTGTCTATATAAGGAGAGGTATCTCCATTGCAAAAGGGGGACAACATACAAAAAATACACTACCATTACACCAACATTTTTAGAGAGAAAAGAGAGAGTTTAGAGAACTAGAGAGAAGAGCTTGGAAGATCTTCAAAGAAGAGAAACTTTGAGGATAGTTGGAGGTGATCCTCTAACCATAAGTTGTTTTATTTGCATTCTTTCCTTTGAATCCTCAAGCTATTTTGTTTTCCTTGCTTCATTTCTTTTATTGTTCATACTTCCTTCTTGAGACTCTTGGAGATTCTCAATATCTCTCTTGAAATCTCTTGAATGTGATCTTTTGAATCCCATGTAAGCTTATGCTTCACATAGAAGTCAAAGTTTGATCATCATTTTATTTTATAAACACATAGATGGATCCAAGTCCATACTCATGACTTGGGTCCTCTAAGCTTGAGTTTTCATGGAGTCTTCTTATACTCCTTGAAAACTCATGAGTTTTAGTCATGTCTTCATCTCCAATGACCATCAAGTGATAGGAGAAAGCATTTTGGGTCTAAACTCATCTCTATGGTTTAGGTTCATCATCTTGGGATTTCATGAAGTCTATTCATACTTCATTTGAAATCCCTAAATATAAAAGTCTTTAGTCTCCAATGATCATCAAATGGTAGGAGAAAATGTTTTAGTTTAAGTCCAACTTCTTGGTTTAATAGTTGGGGTTAACAAATAAAGTTGAACTTGACAAATGAAAACAGTGAATTCACAAACTGTTTTTGATCAAAGATTTTTAGTTCGACATCTAACCGTTGAAATCAAGTGAAACCAACGGGAAAGTGTCAATAACACAATGTTCTACCACTGTAATATTTGTTTTAAGTTGATTTCATGTTTAGAAGGGTTTGATCATGGGTTTTGTGAGTTAATTACAATCTGTCCAGAGTCTCAGAATAGTTTCAGAACAGTAAAACGTTTTTGAAATTAGTAAATCAAAGCTTCAATAAGGTGTTTGTGACCCAAAATATATTTTTCCATGTAATTTAATGTGTTAGGAAAGCCCCCTAAAAAGAATGAAGCATTTCGGATTATTTTACTATTTTTAAAAAATCAAACAAAATCTCTGGACAAAGAGTTGTACATCTCTGAGTGGTGTCTGGTGTTTGTCCTTTTCCCAGAGATCCGACCGTTGAAACCTTGATTTTCTTTTTGATTTGGAAACTAGACTCACAGGGGCATCTCGTGTCCAAAATTCACCAAGATCAAACCACGAGAGATACGCTTTTTATTTCTTTTAAGTTCTGGTCTGCTCTCTGCAATTTTCAGAGTTTTATGACACATTTGACCAACTTTGTAAATAATGGCCCAAATGATTCTCTTATGACTTAGGGCTTAAACCATATTTTAATAATGATTAATTAGACTTAAATCTCAAAGCTAAATGATTCAAATCAATGAATAAATTCATAGTTAATAGCCTACTCTTGTTCATATTCATGAATTCATGTACATTAATGCTTATAATTAGAATTAGTAATTAGATAAAGTTGGATTTCATTGCTTGCTAGGTATAAGCTAGAGAATTAGGATTGATTTTTTGATATCATATTATTATGTGAAGCATGTGGACTAACCCTTTGTTTTGTAGCGCTATTAAGGTATGATTTCTAGGACTCCTCTTTAGTTTATCTTAATTTATTGATTTTATTAATTTTTTGACTTAATGCGCGACACCTTAGAATTAGGTTTTGCCTTATGTGTATATGTGATTAGAGGCTCTTTTTTTTTAGGATTTTCTTTTGTTCGCATGCATTGCACGTTTATTATCGCTGCTGGACCCCGGGTAAGTTCACTCGTTCTCTATTTGCATATCATATCGCTTGTTACCTGAATTACGTGGCTTTTGAATGATATTTTGTCAATTGCAATTTTACACCCCTTTGGACATGCTTTTGTTGATGTATATGTATATATGTATTAATTGAGGGCATGCTTAGAGTAATAAATTTGATTTAAAGGATGTTGAGTAGAGGCCTATCGCAAGATAGGATGAGAGAGGGTGTTTTAGTCCGATGGGCTCCTTCCTCTCTCATTCCATAATCCCCGGACCTAGCTAATCTCTGGTTTCTAAAAGATCAGTTTGCTTTAAAAATGGTTTCTTAATTTTCCCTTTAAAAATTAAGTGGCGACTCATTTTGTTTTAGAAATTGATTTTGAAAAGCTGTGGGTAAGTCAACCTGCGATATCCACACACTGTGACATTCCATTTGAGACCGGGTCGAGTCCAGTCGAGTCTGTTGTGTGTTTGTCTATTTCAAGTTTAGTCTTGTGATCGAGTCTGTCTGTCACCGAGTTGTTAATGAGTCTGTAATCCTTCTCTACTGATGGAATGAAGTCTCATTTTGCCTAATCTGATGTGCCTAGTCATAGATGCATGAATCACTAGACTGAAGTGTCACTTTTCAAATTACCATGGATATTACTCTGGTAATAATTTTTCTACGACAAAACAAAAAGAATCCTGAAAGGTTAAAATCGATTTCACGCTGACACTGATGAAGAGCTGGAATTGAATAGTCTTACTTTAAGAATATAAAGATTCTCTTGCCTCAATCTTGAAAAGACATGCTTGGAACTGACTTGGGGCTTGCCCAACACCCTTTCCACCATTTCTACCATTTCAAAGCCTTGGGCCCAACCCAATTGATAGCCATGCGAACCTGTGCAGACTTGGTCCTTGATGGTAGCCAAACATTTCAATGAGTTTCATCTCCACTTTCAAAAAAAAGAAAAAAAAAAAAAAAAGAAAAAAGAAAAGCTCGCTAGGTTGAAAACCCGAAAGGGGACCCAGGCAAAAGTTAGAGCTGAAAAAGGTGTTGATTTCCAAAATCTGACCCTAGCCAGTCAAAATGTTTGAGAAAATTTTGATGAAACAAATAAGAGAATCATACGCTTCAAGATACATCTAAAGAACGTGCCAAGATCACATTTCAAAAGGCACGGAATGACCACAAATAAATTCAGAGAGCTGACATGCACATTCTGGAATTCTGAGATTGCGATTGAAAGATCTCACAAGAATCGACTATATTAAAAAGCAAAACTGACTGGCTAGGCGAAAGTGAAAAGGATCAACCCTCAAAATAAAACAAAAAGAAAAAGAAAAAGAAAAGAAAGGGAGATTGAAACTGAATCCTTTTATTCAAAGCTACCACAAGTGGCTCAAGTTTGAACTTATTTGACGATTGGTTTGAGAAACCCTCAAACCAATTTCTTTCAAGACCTTGCCTTGAACTACGCTCGACCTGATTCCCACTCAGGGATACGTAGGCAACCACATCGGTTCGGTCAACACCATCATAATCAAACCAATTTCCTTCAAGCCTTGCCTTGAACTACGCTCGACCTGATTCCCACTCGGGGATACGTAGGCAACTACATCGGTTCGGTCGACACCATCATAATCAAACCAATTTCTTTCAAGACCTTACCTTGAACTACGCTCGACCTGATTCCCACTCGGGGATACGTAGGCAACTACATCGGTTCGGTCGACACCATCATAATCAAACCAATTTCTTTCAAGACCTTACCTTGAACTACGCTCGACCTGATTCCCGCTCGGGGATACGTAGGCAACCACAACGGTTCGGTCACCCCACCTACCTAAAAATCAACCCGCTTCTTTCCAACCATGGCCCGAACTACGTTGGACCTGATCCCCACTTGGGGGTAAGTAGGCAGACTTTCAAAAAAATAAAAATAAAAAATTAAATAAAATAAAATAAAAATAAAAATAAAAAGGGATGGCTCGCTAGGACGAAAATCCGAAAGGACGCCTAGGCAAAAATTAGAGCTAAATCCAAAGTGAGCAATAACAAAAGAGAGAAAATAGCTCGCCAGGCCGCCTCCTTGGTGCCTGGGCAAAAAATATGAGCATTTGAGAGATTAAAGTCACGGTCCATGCCTCAAGCCAGAAAATCACCTTCCACACTAGGGGCAAACTTCGGCTACCCGCCTCGTTTGCCTGACTTTTATTATCTACCCTTCATACAAGGGGCAAACTTCGGTCACCTACCTCGTTTGCCCAAAACCTCCAATGAACCTTCCTCCAAACTAGGGGCAAACTTCGGTCATTTACCTCGTTTGTCTACCGATCCCACTTCATGCCCTTCAAACCAGGGGCAAACTTCGTTTGCCACCCAATCCCTATACACCAATGGTAAGCCTTCAAGTCACAAACATTGTCTTGAACAGATGGAAATGGAGCGTCTTTCATTCCATAAGCTAAGGCACTAATTCAAAGCACATCTTGAGAGAAGCAAAGAAATTGATTAGATCAGTAGGGAGGAATTTTCAAAAATAAGATTCACCATCAAAGTGATGCCACGTTAAGGAGAGAAGTAAACACAAAAGAGAAATGGTACATCATTTATGACAAAAGCACATCAAGTTTTGGCAAATCGACCTTGTTTCATTTTGGTGTCAAATGTGTCGTCCTCGTGCGTCAATGTCTGTCAAGTTTTTGAGTCTGTTGTACTCTCAAATGTGTAAATCAACAGTGACTAATAAAATTTTCAAATCAAGTTATAAAGAGCATGCCAATACAAGCAGGAGTACCAAACACCATTACTGCACCGGTCAAGGCGTCAGCATAAGAAGCGTCAAAACTTGGGAAAGATTTCATCCTTTTCCAAACTGCCAAAAGCTAAATCATCTTTCTTCATGCAACATAAGTCCATGAGTGGCTGTTGATCCTTCATCTTTCTTCATGCAACATAAGTCCATGAGTGGCTGTTGATGATCTTCCTTTCTCCTTGCAACATAAGTCCATGAGTGGCTGTTGATCCTTCATCTTTCTTCATGCAACATAAGTCCATGAGTGGCTGTTGATGATCTTTCTTTCTCCAAGCAACATAAGTCCATGAGTGGCTGTTGATCTTTCTTCATGCAACATAAGTCCATGAGTGGCTGTTGATGATCTTCCTTTGTTCATGCAACATAAGTCCATGAGTGGCTGTTGATGATCTTTCTTTCTCCTAGCAACATAAGTCCATGAGTGGCTGTTGATCTTTCTTCATGCAACATAAGTCCATGAGTGGCTGTTGATGATCTTCCTTTGTTCATGCAACATAAGTCCATGAGTGGCTGTTGATGATCTTCCTTTCTCCTAGCAACATAAGTCCATGAGTGGCTGTTGATCTTTCATTTTTCTTCATGAAACATAAGTCCATGAGTGGCTGTTGATGACCTTCTTTCATCCTAAAGCAACATAAGTCCATCACTCTGCTCTTTCAAAATCAAAAACCTTAACTGCCGCAGGCCATCTCCGTATCCCTCATCACAAATAGAATGATACCTTGACTCCCATTT
Source organism: Hydrangea macrophylla (assembly GCA_033977485.1). Classification (NCBI taxonomy): domain Eukaryota; kingdom Viridiplantae; phylum Streptophyta; class Magnoliopsida; order Cornales; family Hydrangeaceae; genus Hydrangea; species Hydrangea macrophylla. The sequence goes on from CM066992.1 coordinate 29,891,581, forward strand.
AAAGGACGTATTTCCTTCTTCCTAGCAGAGTACATTATCCTTCAGCTCCCGGAGGCCCTGACCGGCCCTCTTGGATTGAGCGCCGAAAGAGATTCCCCGAGAACCCCGCATCATCCCCCGAGGACAAAAACTGATAGATACCAGCTCCCGGAGGCCCTGACCAGCCCTCTTGGATTGAGCGCCAAAAGAGATTTCCCGAGAACCCTACATCATCCCCCGAGGACAGAAACCGATAGATACCAGCTCCCGGAGGCCCTGACCGGCCCTCTTGGATTGAGCGCCAAAAGAGATTCTCCGAGAACCCTACATCATCCCCTGAGGACAGAAACCAATAGATACCAGCTCCCGGAGGCCCTGACCGGCCCCCTTGGATTGAGCGCCAAAAGAGATTCTCCGAGAACCCTACATCATCCCCCGAGGACAAAAACCAATAGATACCAGCTCCCGGAGGCCCTGACCGGCCCCCTTGGATTGAGCGCCAAAAGAGATTCTCCGAGAACCCTACATCATCCCCCGAGGACAAAAACCAATAAATACCAGCTCCCGGAGGCCCTGACCGGCCCCCTTGGATTGAGCGCCAAAAGAGATTCTCCGAGAACCCTACATCATCCCCCGAGGACAGAAACCAATAGATACCAGCTCCCGGAGGCCCTGACCGGCCCCCTTGGATTGAGCGCCAAAAGAGATTCTCCGAGAACCCTACATCATCCCCCGAGGACAGAAACCAATAGATACCAGCTCCCGGAGGCCCTGACCGGCCCCCTTGGATTGAGCGCCAAAAGAGATTCTCCGAGAACCCTACATCATCCCCCGAGGATAGAAACAAATAGATACCAGCTCCCGGAGGCCTTGACCGGCCCCCTTGGATTGAGCGCCAAAAGAGATTCTCCGAGAACCCTACATCATCCCCCGAGGACAGAAACCAATAGATACCAGCTCCCGGAGGCCCTGACCGGCCCCCTTGGATTGAGCGCCAAAAGAGATTCTCCGAGAACCCTACATCATCCCCCGAGGACAGAAACCAATAGATACCAGCTCCCGGAGGCCCTGACCGGCCCCCTTGGATTGAGCGCCAAAAAAGATTCTCCGAGAACCCTACATCATCCCCCAAGGATAGAAACCAATAGATACCAGCTCCCCGAAGGCCCTGACCGGCCCCCTTGGATTGAGCGCCAAAAGAGATTCTCCGAGAACCCGACATCATCCCCCGAGGACAGAAACCGATAGGCCGTAACCGGCTCTTTTGGATTGAGCATTGCGAGATCTGACCAACCACGAGAGATTCAGAGATAGATCCTGGTTCTAGGTCAAGAATTGAAGAGAGATTCTTAGAGAGTCCATCAGCTCCCGAAGACCCTAACCGGCTCTTTTGGATTGAGCATTACAAAATCTGACCAACTACGAGAGATTCAGAGATGGATCCTGGTTTTAGGTCAAGAATTGAAGAGAGGTTCTCAGAGAGTCCCCTACCATCCCAGCAGAAGATAGCAGAAGTCCGAACCGATTCTCCGGACTTGTCATCATAAGGATCGGCCAAAACATCACCCGCAGTCAAATCACCCCGATTCCCTTGGCAAGCACTGTCTATTCACAATTTAAGGACCCGTGTCCACTGATTATCATGAGCTTTCTCACCTGTCAGTCATTATGAGTTTCCTCACTTATCGTGAGCCTCTTCACTCCGGTTATCTCACCTATCCATTATCGTGAGCTACCCCACTTATCATGAGCCTCCTCACTTTGGTTATTATAAAACTGTCGGTTATCTTGAACTCCCTCGCCTATGGGTTATCCTTAGTTGTCATCCTCAGGGACCCCACATTTGACTACATTCGCTCGCAAAGCACACTTCCCAAAATTCCAGAAGTTTGCATCTAAACCCAGAGACTTCTAAACCTTGATGTCCTTATCCGAGTCACCCACCGCATCACAGTCGCAAACACTAGCACAACACCAGCCCACTCGGAGTGGCACACCCCACAACACTTGCTCATACTAGGGTCACAACACTAGACATGATAGGACTCATGACACAATTCATATCACATCCATACATTGCATATCACTCTTATAGCATAGCATCCGCCTGATTGTTGTGTATATGCATGTATGATCGGTTCCTTGCCTTGAACTACGTCCTGGTCTGATTCCCCTTGGGATACGTAGGCAGCTCACACAGAGCACGACCAGCACTAGCCACAGCATCATTGCATCTTTTGCAATGCTTTTATCCTAAATCTATAGCCTCCAAAATACCCGTCTCTTCAAAATTTTGGCACTCGCTTGCGACATGCGTTGCCTCGCAAGTTCATGCCAAAGAGGGGCAAGCTGTAGACACCCCATTTTGTCGGCTATCAGATTTAGGAGACCCATAGCTTGGTGGTTCACAATGATCGTAAAAGGCTCAAAAGGACTTCTGGAAGTCAGCTCTATCTCTCAAAATGCTCAAAATGACCAAAATGCCCCTAAAAGCTCGAAAACTCCCAGATTTGGTCCCAAAGTTCTGAAAACATGCTATGTCGTAAGAAAAATGATAAAATGAGTTTTTAAGTAAAACCGGATGAAATCGTCAGCTCCCAGAGACCCCCGGAAGTCCCGGAAGTTCCCCGAAAGTCCCCGTTGACCGGTTTTGACCAAAGTTTGACCAAGTTTGACCAAAATCGTCCGAATTCACCGGAATCATTAGAAAAGTATTAAAATGAGTTTTAAAAGAGAATCGAGCGAAAACGTCGGCTCCTGGGAGCTCCCGGAGGTTCCCAGAACTTCCCGGGAATCCCAGGTTTGACCAGTTTGACCAAGATTTGACTTTGGAATCGGGGCACCGAAACAATTTTCAAATATTTTTCATGGATACTAGAGGTCAATAGCTTTTCAACGGTATATCGCACATAATTCCTGGATTTAAAACGAATTTATTTTGAATTTCCGAAGGCGAAAAAGGCTATCAAATCAGCTTTTATCGCGAATACCGCAAAACTTTTCAAAGTGACCTATCCCCAAACTATTTTTTATGTAAAGTAGGCTCCATTACCTTTCCAACGGTATATCACAACCTCAATTTGGAGTTCGTATGCATTTTCTGTGAATTTCGGACAAAATAGGGCCTTTTCGCGAATACCGGAACTTCTGGGGGCCTAAACATAAATTTCTGGGCATCTGAGGAGCAGTGCCGCCGCGGCACTGGCCCACTGCCGCCGCGGCACAGGTCCAGTGCCGCCGCGGCACTCAACCCTCGCAGAGTCCATTTTTGTAATTTTTTTGGGGGTCCAATTTGATTAATTGAAAACCAAAACGACGTAGTTTTATGTTCACAGATATTTGGGACCAATGGGAACACTTCTAAAATCCCAAAACCACCCCAAATTGGCCTATATAAACCCCCCATTGCTCTTCATTTTGGGGGGGCCAAGTGCAAAAGCTTGAAAAGTTGTAGAGAAGAAGAGAGATAGAGATAGGTTTAGAAGAGAGAAAAGGAGCTTCCTCCTACTATTTTGCTATAGAAAGTGAGTTTTAATCTTGTTTTCTTCCATTACCTCTCTTATACTTCACATTCCAAACACCCCCAATCACCATTCTTGAGCATTCTTGAGTTAGGAAGCTACTTCCATGTCCAAATGTCAAAATCTATGAGTGAAACACCAAGCTACAAGTCCAAAATCACATTGATTATCATCTATTGATTGCTATTTACTTGCTTTGATTATATATATGTTCATCTCTCCTTATCTCATTTCTTTTTCTTTTCTTTATTTACTTACTAGTTCATCATCATCTAAGTGATGACATGAAGTTTGGGGTGAGTGAATCCTTATGGATAGTAGCTCTTGACCTCAAAAACATGTTTGATAGATGATGATCATAACCTCAATACTTCCAAGGTATTCTTGAAATGTATTGAAGTTATGTTCAAAAATAAAAATAAATCTCTCCAACAATCTTGGAGGTTCTTGATGATGAGTTTAATGTTGACATTTTAAGTGGCTATAATCCTTATTGATTATTGAAAATGTGCTTTCAAAACATCTATTTCAAAACCCCTCTCAATCCCTCTCATTTGGTTTCAAGAAACAAAACTTTGTTTTCTCCAAAATCTTCAAAACAATGAGTCAAAACAGTGAGTGAGTTGAGTTCAAAGATTTCTCTAGAACTCAATACTCAACATATGGATGCAAGGCCACTTGTAAAGTCTTCCTAACTCATTGGAGAACACCCATGATTTTTGGTTTGACTTGGAAGTACTTGGAAATGGTCCATTTGGATCCCAATATTCCTTCCAAATATTCTGATTTTGCTGTCACAGCAGCTAGGTCCACTTCCAACCTCTTTTACAGAACACTTTTCCAAAAGGGGTGGTCCTAACTTATTTTTCCCTTAAACTTCAATGTCTTAGGGAACTTTCTGTATAAAATGGGCCTCTAGATCATTAGTTTTCATTTTCTAAGATATTTCAACATTTCAGTCGACGGTACGGACTCTGTTCCTGAGTGACCTTCATTGTTTATATGATTTCTCTCAATCTGTGATAGATATTCAAGATTGGCCTTTTTGGTTGTGTTCTAGACACAATAAGGAACATCTCCATAAAAAATCATGCATTGAAAACATTCCTAACCCCTCTTTTCAAATTCCAAAAGATCATGCTACTGTTCTGTCCACTATTCACAGCAAGTACATTTCAACTTTCATTCTTTGATTTGATGCTCATATGCATTCCAAATTAGTTCATATCTTAGGAAGTAGTTCATACTACATTTGTACACATCACATGTTAATTTCATTCATTCATTCATACACATTTTAGACTTCTAAGTCATTCTAGAAATCCATGTACACAAAACACACTACAACCTTTGCACATTTTAGATACATACATTGCATTCATGCAAGATTTGGGGTTTTTGTAACTCTTAATCCAAGGAGATTATAAGGAATGAACTTGATCACACATTCATGCTTCCCCTTTGATCTAATCATCCTTTCTCATCCGTCCCGGGGATTGAGAGATCTTCTTTTCTCAAAGAATAACATGCATCATACTAGCTTGTTAAGCATATTTTGATTTCTTTGTTTATTTGTTTCAAGAACAATTCATGTCCCCTTTAGATTAGGAAAACTTAATTACTTGAAGCGTGATTAGACGATTTTTCCTAGGTTTATTTGTGTGATCTTTCACTTTACATTGCATGATATTTGATTTAGATATTATGAATGATATTTTATCTTTAGATCTTCCATTTTCAAGTTTCTTATGTAATGTAATATACTATCATAGTATTAATTGCCGAACCATACATAGTATAAGATGATTATTTGGATGCTAATTGAGGTCCGTCGAAAGACGGGGCGAGTTGAGGGTGTTTTAGTCGCAACAAAGGCTCCTTCCTCTCTCGTACCAAAACCCCGAACCAAGTTCTTTGGTTATGAAGGGCCGGTGCCCTTATCCGCTTGGGTGAGTCAAAATTAGGTTTCTTGGTTCCTTAAAGACCAAGTGGCAACTCTGTATCTGTTTTCAACAGACCTTTCCTTTTCTTCGATTCAAATCAATTTCAAACAATCTCAAACGAGAGAAGTGGTCCACTTCCGGTGTTCACACTCTTATGATCGGAAAATAGATCAAACTTTTCTCCGTAGAGATAGTGTCTCCAAATTTTCAATGCAAACACTATTGCTGCTAATTCCAGATCATGCGTAGGATAATTTTTCTCATGTACCTTCAATTGTCTTGATCCATATGCGATAACATTTCCATCTTGCATCAGCACACACCCGAGTCCTTAGTACGATGCATCACTGTAGATCACATACTTTTCTCCACTCTTAGGTAATGAGAGTACTGGTGCAGAAGTCAATCTTTCTTTTAACTCCTGAAATGCACCCTCATGCTTGTCTGTCCATTCGTACTTCGTCTCCTTCCTTGTTAAATTCGTCAATGGTCCTGCAAACTTGGAGAACCCTTCTACGAATCTTCTGTAATATCCTGCTAAACCCAGAAAACTTCTGACTTCGATCGCATTCGTCGGTCTGTTCCAGCTTAAGACTGCATCAATCTTAGATGAGTCTACCGAAATACCTTCCTGAGATATAACATGTCCCAAGAATTTGACTTCCTGTAGCCAAAACTCACACTTGCTGAACTTTGCATACAACTTGCTATCTCGAAGTGTCTGCAAGGCAACCTGTAAATGCTCCTTGTGATCCTCTTCTGTCTTTGAGTAGATCAGTATATCATCAATGAACACTATAATGAATTTATCCAGATATAGTCTGAATACTCTATTCATCAAGTCCATAAATACTGCTGGCGCATTCGTCAATCCAAAAGGCATAACTAGAAACTCGTAATGCCCGTATCTCGTCCTGAAAGCAGTCTTCGATACATCCTCTGGTCGAACTAACAGTTTGTGATATCCAGAACGCAGATCGATCTTGGAAAAGATCCTAGATCCTTGTAACTGGTCGAATAGATCATCTATCCGTGGTAGTGGATATTTATTCTTAATTGTAACTTTATTCAACTCCCTGTAGTCCATACAGAGTCGAAGTGTTCCTTCCTTCTTCTTTACAAATATAACTGGTGCTCCCCAAGGTGACGTACTTGGACGAACAAATCCTAGATCTTCAAGCTCTTGAACTTGCTTCTTTAGTTCTAACATCTCAGTTGGTGCCATCCTATATGGAGTCTTAGAAATAGGCAATGTACCAGGTACTAATTCCACGCAGAAGTCTATTTCTCTTTTCGGTGGAAGTCCTTTAATATCCTGAAATACATCCAGAAAATCCTGTACGGTAGGAATTTGATCCATCGTAAGCTCCGTACTCGTATCCCCAATTGTAGCCAAACAACTGGTAAGAAACGTATCGCTCGTCGGCTGGCACTGGAATCTGATCGTCGGTTTTCCTTGTATTGAAAACACAATCATCCTAGTAGGGCAATCCAGATTGGCACTGTACTTAGTTAACCAATCCATCCCTAGGATAACATCGAATTCTGACATTGACAGAACTACCAAGTCTGCTGGAAGATTCCTATCTCCCAAAGTCAAAGGGCAATCTTTACACACTTTACTCAACTTAACTGTCACTCCCAAAGGTGACACCGCATTCAGTGTTGACTCAAGTGTCTGGGGTTCTAAACCCAACTGACGCACAATTTTAACAGCAATAAAAGAACGTGCGGCTCCAGTATCAAATAAAGCTTTAACTGGACTATGAAAGAGTACAAACGTACCTTCCAAATGTTGCTGCTCATCAGCATTAAAGCCTGCTTCTCCTGGAATGATAGCATTCATTCTCGTCTGATCAGGAGGTCCTTGGATTCCTTGCACTGGGACTCCGTAGTGTCCTCCTCGTGGTGCACGACAATCCTTGCTCACGTGCCCTGGCTTATTGCAATTGTGGCAGACAATATCCGGCCTGCGATTAGGTCTATGGGCAGTGCAGTTCCTTACAATATGTCCGAGTTTTCCACAGTTGAAACAACCTCCAGTGTTGCTTGGCGGGGCTGTTAGTAATGCCTGTGGTTGTGACCCCTGCTGGCGATATTGTTGAGGTCGATTAAAACTCTGCTGCGGTTTCCTAGTTCCTTCCCAGGTTCTCTTGTTTCCTTGAAAGTTTTCTTGAGGTCTCCATCCTTGGGTATTCCTCGGTGGTCGATTATGGAAATTCCTCTGTTGAAACCCTCGTGACGACTGAGGTCGATTTGTCTGTGATTGCTGTACTGGATTAGCATCCTTTTCTAATCCTGTAGCAAATCTAACAATTTCCTCATACGACTGGTTCAGATGACCAACCATCATATGTCTGAGGTGGGGGTTCAGTCCTTGGTGAAATCTCTTCACCTTCTTTTGCGGAGTATCTATCATATGCTGAGCGAATCTGGACAGACGCTCGAACTGTGTTGTGTATTCCCGAACATTCCATCCTCCTTGGATCAAATTTAGAAAGTTCCTTTCCTGTTGATCTCTCTCATCTTCTGGAAAATACTTATCCAAAAATCTGCCTTTGAATGTCTCCCACGACATAGCTCTAGCGGCATCGATCCAAATTGTGGCTCGCTCAGCTTCCCACCAATCTGCGGCGACATAAGTGAGCTGAAACGTAGCAAGGCGACATTTCTCTTGTTCGTTGCATTCCAATGCTTCAAATATTAACTCCATCTCTCTTATCCATTGCTCTGCTTTCCATGGTTCTGTTAGTCCATCGAACTTTTCGGGACGTAACCCACGAAAATTTGCTAACAGCTTATCTCCAATCTGTCTTGGTGGCGGGGGTGCAAGAGGTCTCTGGTGGGTGGAGTGATTATATGTATCCCCCACATGCTCCATCCTCTGCATAAATGTTTCAAAAATTCCCGTCGGATCCATCCCTTCCGGAATAGGTGCTCCATTACGTGCTTGGTGATTTCTCAAGGGTCCTACCATGATGCTAACGAGTATCGCCTACAAGAGACATATTGATCAGCTGAAAGTCTTCTCGTAGAAACGAACTCAAGATAGAACAAGAAACAGCAAAACTAACCATTCTACTAAACAACACAGCACAACGCAATAACCAAACAATAACAAAAGTACTGCTCGTATATATATATATCAAAAGATGTACCGTATAGTACACACTAGTCAAACTGTGTACCATATGGGACAAGAGTTACAACAACTAAAGTCAGCTAATACTATACAAAGCTATGGTCAATAGCTATCTCTCAAGCTCCCAAAAATCTGGTGGACAACATGTCCTAATATAAACTAACAAAATCTACACCCTGCCGATCCTGACTCAAAAGTCGTCAGCATCTGATCCTGCTGGTGGTGCCTCATCCTCTGGGTCTATATCCATCTCCTCGAGTGGATCATCCTCAACTGGTGCGACAAGATCCCCGACTACTACCCCTATATCCCAATCCTCTATCATCTCTGCATCATCGTCCTCCATCACGTCGGCTATCGCCTGGTTAGCGACATCAACAGCTACTGCAGCAAAACCGTCAGCTATGTCAAGAGCTCCTGCTATAGCTACCTCTCACATAACAAAATCTGCTGGCTGTGCTACCATCTGAGCTATCCATCCTACTGCCATATCGGCCATGGCTGCCATTTGCATAATGGGTCCAGCTGGTATCTGAAGCACAACGGGTATCTCTGGCACAACTATCTCCTCGTCGGGTATCTCCTCATCTACTACTACGTCTGCCTCAATAGCCTCTGGGTCTGGTACTGGATCTTCTGGCTCAAACTCTGGCTCCTCGGGGTCATCCTCAGGTTCATCATCATCTGCATCGTCTGCATGCTCATCCTCTACTGGGTCCTCGTCATCTATCGGCTCCTCTTCTCCATCTGTGTCCATGTCCTCATCAGGATGCTCATCCTCAGGCTCTAGATCCTTCTCATCCTCAATCGGCTCAGGCTCTGGCTCTGGGACGGGTACTGGTGATGGTGGGGCTGCTGTTGGTGCAACTACGGGCTCTGGTGGACTGGCTACAATGGCTCTCAACTCAATCTCGTCCATCTCTAGCTTACTCAAAACTAGTCATAACATCTCCTGGCAAATGTCTCTACCGACCCTCGCAGTATGGTAAGCATCCATGCGCATCTGTGTCGGGTGAGTACTCCTGGTCACATAAAGCGCTCTCCACATGTCTTCCTCTAAATGTCGACTAGCTATCTGGCACACACGCTCACGATAAAACTCTGGGTCAGCTGGCTCCACGGTATCTCCATGGATAATATGTCCTCCATAAGCATCAGTCACAAATTGGTGAAACTCCGGATCCATGCTATCCTGCAAAGGAAACTATCTATCGTCAGGAAGACGAACTTATCTTATACTCATATCTCATCTCAAAGAATCTTAACAACACTAGGACCAGATGGTGTAGAATGATCGGTGAACGACAGTATCATAACCTAGAGTACCAAACTCAGGCTCTGATACCAAAAACCCTGTCATGCCCCGGAGCAGCATAAATAGAGAAAAATAAATTTTATTTATGGGTCCATAAGGAATGACAGGTGAAAGTCACTAATAATCCACACCACGCAGTATTAGTCCAAAAGAACAGCAACTGTAAACAACTGAGAATAACACACAATACTAATTATTACAAAATATCAGAGTGTGGTCCACAAGATCACAACAGGTCTGAAGACAACAAATGCCCAAGTACCCGCTAACTAAAGGTTCAACAGAACAACCGAAGTGTAATCTAACTATAACATCTTCAGTCTTCAACTGGCATAAGGATAATCCTCCCTGGCGTAACCATCATCGGTGGGGCCTTCCTCTGGATAATAGTCATCAGTGTACTGGTCATTACCTGTAGAATAAGAGACAGGATATTCTGGACGGGGAAAGTCCAGGCAATAAAAGGCCGTCAGCTTACTGAGAGCTGAGTGAGCATAAACTAACGAGGTACCAGTTATCTGAAATAAACACAAGCTTATGAAAATACGAGTTAACATCTTATTATATCCATATCTTGTTCTTTAGTCATCCTTGTAAACCGACCCTTATCGTCTTGTTACTCAAATACCGAACTCAACATACTCAGATGTCATGAACAGACTCAATTGTTTAACTCTAGGGATACACCCTTATTCTGTCCATCGCTTTTAAGAGCAATATATCCTGCTCACCGCATGTCATGGACTCCACGTCAGTCTGTCCCCAGCTTTTAAGAACAATGATCCTGTTCACCGCATTTCAGGGATATAACGTTTCGAACAAGGCATATCAATCTATTGCCACGACTCAACGTCATCTACTAGTGATCCCAGCTCACCGCTTTTAAGAACAATGGTCCTGTTCACCGCTTTTAAGAGCATCTCATAGATCATCCAGTCTATCTTAGGACTATTTGGTCCAGCTCACTACTTTTAAGAACCATGTATCCGGTTCACCGCTTTTCAAAGCATATCATGACCAATCGTCCATCCACGTATCATTCCCAGAACTTACCAAACCTACCTACGCTCCATTCTAACATCGACACATGACAATTCCCAATGTGGCCTGACTACTCGGATTAAAAGAAAATGGATATCAAATTTATATCAGAACAACACGTCACCCACGTCTTCATATTACTTTTTATTCATTATCCATAAATCTTTGGTGTCACATTACTCCTGTCTACCCCATAGTCGCATAATGGAAATTCCGAATCAGAAATCGAACAACTAAACCTTTATATAATAACAGGCAAAGGAAACCATGTTCTGATCATGCCAATCGATTGGAACAGAGGTTCAATCGATTGGGACAAAAAGTTATACCAATCGATTGAGAAACATGGCAATCGATTGAGATGTCAATCGATTGGAATCCTATCCAATCGATTGAGAAACGACTGATGTCAATCGATTGAGATTATGTCAATCGATTGATACTACGTCTTCTCCAGCAGATTGTAAAAACAGCATATTTAAACGTAGAAATCATACTCTTATCACATCTAAAGGTCATAACAACTTGTAAATACATCAAATAAAGTGACCAAGTGAGTTAGGACTCACTTAGGGTGCGTTTGGGTGTGTAAGTCTTGAATACTCAAGCTTTTCCTCTCTCTCTTCCTTCTCTTTCTCTGTCCAGCCTTCTCTCTCTCTCTATCTCTTCCTTTCTTCTTCTTTCTGATTCTCCTTCTTCTTCTTCTCTTCTTCAAGTTGCCAAGGTCAGTGTGTATGTGTATAGATATAGAAATATAGATAGATATATGTATGTATATATCTCACAAGAGGTATATCTCTCTCTCAAGCTTCCAAAGTGACCCAAGGCCACAAATGAACGAGTATATATAGGGGTTAAGAGTGCCACACGTTTAAAGCTGAAGGAAAGAAGAAAATATTTCTCAGCTTATGTCAATCGATTGAGACACCAGTCAATCGATTGAGAACAGATATTTGTAGTCAATCGATTGAGAACAATGTCAATCGATTGGGATGAATAACAATCGATTGGAATGTTGACACGTAATCAATTTTAGTCGGTAAAATGGCAATCGATTGGGAATACTTATCAATCGATTGGGAAAACTTATCAATCGATTGGTAACAAAATTCACCAAAAGGAAGAGAAAGTTTATACGAGTATAGAAATGAAATACCAGTCTTATTAATATACCAAAATACAGGGTATTACAAGTGAGGTACTCTTTTTTTCTTTTTCACTTGTTTTATGTGTATAAGTTCAAAATAATTTGACTCCGACCCCCAAAACCTGTCCAGAAAACTCAAAAACTGACCGAAATGACCCAAAAAGGCTAATAGTAAGAGAAACGGACAAAATAAAGCTTGGGTTGCCTCCCAAGAAGCGCTGTTTTTTACGTCTTCAGCTAGACCGTTCTAGCTCAAGACTTATGGAGGCTGTAACTCGGACTTTGTACTCTTGAATACACTAGGGAGACTTTGATGGAAAGCAGAAATAATGTCATGATTCGTTAACTTCATTGATGGTTCTCCCTGATTATGTTCAAATCAATTTCTCACCTTCCGAGTAAATTTAGCATTAGGGTCCTGGTTATTCAAATTCGTCCGCTCATTACTCACTTTATTGTTTTCCTTACTCATATTCATTTCTGTATCAGGTTCAATAGGTTTAATAGTTCGACTAACCTTACTATCTGCCTCACATAGGTAATCATCATCATTGGGAGGTTGATCAATAGTGTTAAAAACATTTAATTTTAGGTTCATATTCCCAAATGACACCTTCATCACCCCCATTCGACAGTTAACATGCGCGTTAGCGGTTACTAAGAATGGATGACCAAGAATGATAGGAGTGTGTTTCCTAGAATCTAGCACCGGTTCAGTGTCGAGGACCATGAAATCGACAGGATAATAACATTTATCAACTTTTACCAAGACATCCTCGACGATTCCTCTAAGGATTTTGACGGAACGATCCGCTAATTGTATAGTAGAGCCGTGGGTTTAAGTTCACCTAGACCTAATTGATTATAAACCGTGTATGGCAAAAGGTTTGCGCTCACCCCTAAGTCGAGGAGAGCCCGATGAATTACAGTGTCACCTATGACACATGATATCATTGGTGTTCCGGGATCCTTATACTTCAGAGGAGCGTGTTGGAAGATCGAACTTACTTTTTCAGTGAGGAAGACCTTTTTTTGGAACATGACTACGCAACCTATCCTTTTAAGTGCATAGGTCTTTTAGACATTTAGCATATGCGGGAATTTGTTGTTTAAATACCTCGAGTATATCTTTAGTTTTTGACCCTTTCCTTGAAAAATGTGACGGTTCCTCAACGTATGGTGGAAAAGGCAATTTTGGAACATAAGTTGTTGGGATCGGTTCATTGTCTTTCCTAATTTGGCTTGTGTCCTCACCCTTCTCTTGATTCGAATTGATATTTACCTCTTTCTCACTCTCATTCGAAATTTCAACAACTTCCTCTTCTCAAATAGTCATCCTAGTTGAGACAGCATTTACTTGCTCACTCGAACCCCCACTCTCAAATTGTCCCTTAGGGTTTTGAATAGGTTGACTAGGCAACTTACCCTCGTTTCTATGACTCACCGCATTAGCTAGTTGTTCTATTTGGGACTCAAGCTTCGCAATGGATTGTGTGTGAGAGTGCACTATTTGTGCTTGTGCTTGTGCTTGTACTTACGTTTTGATATTCTTAAGGGATGCCAACACCTTCGCCTCAAAAGCAGTGCACTTAAAGTTTTAGCACTTAAAATTTTATCACATAATATTTCAGTACTTAATATTTCAGCTAATGCAAACGGTCTCTTTATCAACTCTAAAAGGTGGATATAATGCATTCCTATAGGTATAGGTCACTAGATGTGTTTAACTGCTACATATATATATATATATGGCATAAAAGAACCAGAAAGTTAATATTTTCGTAGAAATTTTTATTTTAAAATTTCACTACTACGTGAAATTTCACCAAACTACAAACTAATTTTAATTTGCACAGAGTTTCTGAATGTTCTTTTAACTCTACTTAAATTTTAAGTTTCGCAACACTAGATTCCAGTGTAATTTAATAAACAACAATATTTATCAGAGTTGTCAATTTCACCACTTTTTTTTTTCTTCATCTTCTTTGTAAATTTGTTTCAACAACAGTATTTGTTTGATAGTTCTCGTCGAGTTGATTATGAAATTATACTATAAGTATTATCCAAAAAATAAAAATGAATTGTAGATTGAAAGTTATGAATTTTTAATGTTTTAAAAATATGGGATATTTGGTCATGGACTCCCTTCAAATTAAGTGTTATAGCCAAAAACCCACATAATTTGGCCATTTTTTTGTTTATAAGGCCTCTTGCTACTTTTTGAATTTGGTGAAAAGCCCCTCTTGGAACAGAAAAATGGCTAAGGCAATATTATCTGTCAACTTTAAACCACCATAACTCACTCGTTTTTTTTTAATAACCTTTTTGAGTGTTTTTTTTATTTCATGTATTTCTTCGAGATATACGTAGTGGAATTAAAAATTGTACAAAATAAAGTAATTTGGAACCTTATTTTTTAATTTTATCTGTCAAAACAGATGATATTAATATCTGTTTTGACAGATAATATTAATATTAACTGTCAACTTTAAATCACCATAATTCACTCATTTTTTTAGTCTTTTTGAGTGATTTTGTTTTTGATTTCATGTATTTTTTCGAGATCTACGCAATGAAGTTGAAAATTGTACAAAACAAAGTAATTTGGAACCTCATTTTTTGATTTTATATTATCTGTTTTGACAGATAATATCAATATTATCTGTCAACTTTAAACCACCATAATTCACTCGTCTTTTAGCCTTTTTGAGTATTTTTTTTTTATTTTAAGTATTTCTTCGAGATCTATGTAATAGAGTTGAAAAATTGTATAAAAGACAGTAATTTGGAACCTCATTTTTTGATTTTATCTGTCAAAACAGATGTGTTTTGACAGATAATGTCAACTTTAAACCACTATAACTCACTCGTTTTTTTAGTCTTGTTGAGTGATTTTTTATTTCATGTATTTATTCGAGATCTGTACAATGAAGTTAAAAATTGTACAAAAGAAAGTAATTTAGAACCTCATTTTTTTTATCTGTCAAATCAGATAATATAATCTGTCAACATTAAACTACCATAACTCACTCGTTTTTTTAGTCTTTTTGAGTAATGTTTTTTTTTTATTTTTTTATTTCATGCATTTCTTTGAGATCTACGCAATAGAGTTGAAAATTATACAAAAGAAAGTAATTTGGAACCTTTTTTTTATCTGTCAAAACATATGATATTATTTGTTTGACAGATAATATTAAGTTAAACAATCATAGTTTTATTATTTTTTTGGTGTTTTGGGATGATTTTTTATTTTTATTTTTGTACTTCATGTATTTCTTTGAGATCTACGCAAAGGGTGAGAAAATTTTACAAAAAAAGATACGTTGTAGCCTGGTTTTGAGATTTTATCTGTCTAACAGATAAAATTATCTGTCTTATATGCCTACACACAAATAATATTATTTGTTTATATTAACGGTGATAACTTTCTCAAATCTTGGGCTTTTTGGGCGATTTTTTTTTGATACCCTCTTTTTTTTTCCCCCCAATTATCTATGCACCTATGGTGCCAATTTTATAAAAGGAATATATTTTTGTTATATTTATGTGAAAAAAATCCAGCTTTTCATATTAGATTAGTTTTAATTTTTTTGCTTGCAGTATTTCATGGTCAATGTTGATATCAATTGATAGATCTCATTTTGCTGATTCCAAAATATTAAATTTTACAAAAAAACGAACTTATAGAACAAAAGTTATAGCAAATTGAAGTTGTTTAGGCAGTAAAAAATAAAAATAATAAAATAAAAAATAAAAAAACCTAATGAGTTAAAGAAAAGTAAAATGAATTTTAGCTTGAAAACGGGCTTCCTACAAATTTTCTCAAAAATTTGTTGACTTTCATTCTTGCTAGAGCGTGTCTTTTGCGAGGCATATTTGTCTAAGTTAGTCAGTTAGATATTTCCATTTATTGTACTCAATGCTAAAAAATAAAGGTGTCTTTGATAGAATAAAAATTAAGTATTGAGGGAGTGTTTCTTTAATGAGGGCCTTTGGCTCCCCTGTGCTTTCGTGCCCCATTTGTGTATGTGTGTGTGTGTGTATTTCTCTACTAACCCCCAGTCACAGGGGCCCTGTGACACCAGTCAAAAAAAAAAAAAAAATTAAGTGCTGAATTTTGTGTACTGAAAATTTTAAGCAATTGACTTTGCAAAACTGAAAACAGTGTTTTAAGTACTGAAGTAGAATACATTTAGTGAATAGTTTCAGCAAAAAATTTTCACTTAAAGTTTTCAGGGAATTTTTGGCTGCTTTTTCAATTAAGCGGTACATTATCAAACGCACTGAAAAAAAAATAAATGCTGAAAATTTTCATTTTCACCACTTAATTAGGTTATCAAACACACCCTAAGATAATTGAGCTTCCGAGGCATATTTGTGGGGGTGGATCCACCATGGCTCAATTTTTCGAATTTGTATTTTTTAGCCTATGTATTTTATATCATATGTATTTTGGTCCCCTCTAAATTTAGTTAATTTACCATTTTTAAACTCCAAAAATGTCACTTTGATCCTTCAAATTTTCTGACTTTCACCCAATAAAAGAAACAATAAAAGGGTTAATTACATTTACCCCTGTAGTTACACCCATTTACACTTTACCTCCCATTTGATTCAAAAGTGGACACTTAACCACCTGTGATTTTGGACTAAAGTGAAACTATTAAGATTCTCTTAATTTGTCTTTGACTATTTATGTTTACTCTTCAGCGTAATATACGAGTCAGGGACGATGTGTCCGAAACCATATATACATTTGTGCCCCCTAAGATAAAATCCTAGCTTCGCCCCTGGTAAATACTGTAGGACTTCTAGAATTTTCAGCATCTAAATTCAAGAAAGTGAAAAAAAAATTGTGAACAATTTTTTATCCTTAGATGATAATAAGGCACATCAAGGAATAAAAGTGTCCTAGTCAACAAAAGGTATTCTTCCAATATATATATATATATATATAGTTTCATAGACATTTACAAGTATTTGATAAAGGGATAATTACTAAAAAGTCCTATTAGCTCTATTTAATGAGTAAATGGTCCAGACCCAAAAACAATTTAGTCCTACGTCTATTAGGAAAATGGTTGTGATACATCCACATAAAAAAAGGGTTGTTTGGGATGCATGGTGCGGCTCATCCAAGGGCTAGGAGATGTGTATTGATGTCCATCCAACGGCTGGGATTAATTCATAAAGGTGAAGTTGACTTCTGGACAGCACAGTTGGCGCATTAAATGCGCAGTAAATGAGCTATTGACTGGTAGAGCCGGTCATGTTCACCCCTTGTGTTGTAAATGTTGTTCCTGTGTAATAACACTTGTTCCTGTATTAATAAGAATTGTTTCTGTATAAAGAAAAGTTGTTTCTGAGGACAATTTTTGGACATAATTGTACGTAATGTAACTAATGTGGTACCATATAAGTGTTCCTTTGTAGAATTTAAGTGACACACTTGCACACACTTGTACCTAATGTAACCAATGTGGTACCATACCAATATTCCTTTGTAGAATTTAAGGTCACCAACCACACAAATCCTAGGATAACACACCAACCACTATAATCCTAGGATTATTTTGAAAAACTTCACTCTTCCAAACCAATTTAACTGTAGCCATTTCTTGGAGAAAGAAGATTTATTTTTGGAGCACAAGAGAGAAGACAGTGGTTAGTTGAAAAAAAAAATAGATGTGAAGGTGAAGGTTTTTTTTGGAACACAAGAGAGAGGACAATAGTTTGTTGTTAAAAAAAAAGAGGTGAAGATTTTTTTTGGAGTACAAGAGAGAAGACAATAGGTTGTTGTAAAAAACAAAAAAAAAAAGGTAAACATTTGTATGTTCTTACTTTGTATTTATTTATTTTTATTGTAAGATTTGTAGAAATATGAGTGTTTCTTACTTTATTTGTGACAAAAATAAATATTAGTGAAGTAAAAATAAATAAGAGTTGTCTTACTTAATTTGTGAAAAAAATTAATATTAGTGACTAAGAGTATTCTTTATTAGTATAACAAAAATTAGTGAAGTGAAAATAAATAAGATACACCATTGAAATTCATTTTGAAATGTATTTTCTTACAAACATTTATATGTTAATCATGAAACAACTAGGGTACAAAAAGGGTACATAATATCTTAATCATGAAACAATAATGGAACAATATATGTTTAATGTATCTACAAACATTTTTAGGAATAAGAGTGTTCTTATTTTATTAGTACCCAAAAAAAAAAAGTGAAGAAAATTAGTGAATTAAAAATACGAAAACAGTAAGGGAACAAGAAGGAAACAAATTTATTTATCGGGGAACAAGTAGGGTACATAATTTATTAATCATGAAACAGTTATGATACAATATTTCTTATTCATGAAACAGCTAGGGTACAATATTTTTAAGCATGGAACATTAAGGGTACAGAATTCCTTAATGAAGAAACAACAAGGGTACAGAATTTATTGATTATGAAACAATAAGGGTACAAAATTCCTTAATCAAGAAACAACAAGGGTACAAAATTTCTTAATTATGAAACAATAAGGGTACAGAATTTCTTAATCAAGAAACAACAAGGGTACATAGTTTCTTAATTATTGACCATTAAGGAAACAATATTTCTTAATCATGGAATTCATAACATCATTCAGAAAGGATGTCCAAACCAGATAGATCGCCATAGTATTCATAGCAACAGAAAGGCTGTCCATCGATTAGACACTCAAGAAGAACTGCACTGTTTGGTAGTTGAGTGTGAGTGTCACCAATGATTATGTGGCCAAAATTGGAGAAAGAGAAATTATAAGGTATTGGGGTGTTGACAAAAGGACGTCTTTTGCCATACCAAGTTTGCCCTTTAGGATCTGTGTAAGAGTAATATATATGTCATACATCGGTAATTGAAGAAGCATTACTAGCCCTTCTTCCCCTTCCTCCACTTCTCCCTCCACCTCTACCTCTTCTCAACCTAGGGAGATTTGAGTACACAGTAAGAGTATGAATTGTGGTGTTGCTTGCAACTCCTATTGCTTTTTATAGAATATGATTTGTGCTGTTGCTTGAAAATGAAAATGACTACACCTACAATGACTAGGGATTTCATAGTGTGAATATATTAAATAATCAAGAAAACAACAAAGGGAAAGAGAAAAGAGAGCTAGAGTTTTTCATAACACTAAAACTGAATGAATGAATACAATGAAAAAGAAGAGGCCATAAAAATAGAATATCTAGGTATACAGTATTACCCTAATACAAAGAAAAGACTAAACTACCCTAAAGCTAATAAAACTAATTCTAACACCCCTCCTCAAACTCACGATGCTGCAGCTAAAAGCATAGAGAGTTTGCCAACTAAAAAACGAAAACGCTGAATCGGATGTGACTTTGTAAACAAATCAGCAATCTGTGCGGAAGAAGAAACAAAAGGCAAAGTGATAGCTCCATGCTTAAGGTGATGACGAGTAATGTGACAATCAATCTCTATATGCTTGGTCCTCTCATGGAAAACTGAATTGTGAGCAATCTGAATAGCACTCTTATTATCACAATACATAGGTGAAGGGCGAGGAAGGGAGACACCCATATCTGTAAGTAGTCGGCGTAACCAAATAAGCTCACGGGTAGTCGAAGCCATAGCACGATACTCAGCTTCTGTGGAAGACACAGCAACAACATCTTGCTTCTTGCTCTTCCAAGAAATGAGAGAATCACCCAAAAATATACAAACCCAGTAACAGACTTGCGATCTGTAGGATCACCGGCCCAATCAGCATCAGAGTACGCACGCAGCTCCAAGGAAGATGATGAAGAAAGTAAAAGACTTTGAAACCTAGTGCCCCTCAAGTACCTCAAAATACGATGAACAGCAGCCCAATGAACTGTAGTAGGGGAAGTAACAAACTGACTAACAACATGAACAGCATGAGCAATATCCGGGCGAGTAATAGTAAGATAAACCAAGCTACCAACAATAGTGCGATATAAGGTAGGATCAGGCAAAGGAACACCATCAGAAGGGGAAAGACGAACATTAAGCTCCAAAGGGGTATCAACAATCTTATTATCAGTGAGGCGAGCACGCTCAAGAATGTCACCTGTATACTTAGACTGAGAAAGAAGATAACCTTTTGGAGAATAGGCTACTTCAATCCCCAAAAAATAACGTAGTGGACCTAAGTCCTTCATTTCAAAACAACGAGCTAATTCAGACTTCAACACTTCAATCCCATCAACATCATCACCAGTAATAATCATATCATCAACATACAAAGAAAGCATAATACGACCAGCAGTGGTACACCTAATGAAGAGAGCTGAATCATACTCACTAGAGGAAAACCCAAATGAGGTAATCACTGTGGAAAACTTCTCAAACCAAGCTCGAGGAGCTTGTTTAAGACCATATAAGGCTTTTTTAAGCCTGCAAACTTCACCAGAACCATGAGGAACACCCGGAGGAGGAACCATATAAACCTCCTCTTGGAGGTCTCCATTCAAGAAAGCATTTTTAACATCCATCTGAGTTATATGCCACTGACGAATAGAAGCAACTGCAATAAGAGTACGAACAGTAGTCATTTTAGCAACAGGAGCAAAAGTCTCCTCGTAATCCATACCATACTGCTGGGAAAAACCCTTGGCAACCAATCTTGCTTTGTACCGCTCAACAGACCCATCTGACTTGGTTTTAATTTTATAAACCCAACGAGAACCAATGGCGCTCTTACCAGAAGGTAAGGGAACCAAACTCCAAGTGTCTGTCTTATACAATGCTGAGAGTTCCTCTGCCATAGCCTGTTGCCAAAGAGGATCAAGAGCTGCCTCTTTATAGGACAGAGGCTCAGAGAGATCATGAACTGAAGCTAAAAATGAAGCAAAAGAATCCGAATAACAAGAATAAACAAAATCAGGTGATTGAGTAGACTTACGAGTGCGAGCAGGATAGCGAGGAGGTTCCACAGTCTCAGTAGGTGCTTGGGTGGCCTCTGGAAGGGAGGTAGCATCAAGCGGCAAGGTACCAGTATCAGCAGAAGTAGAACCATGAGGTGAGACAATATCAGTGGTGCATGGGGCTTGAGAGGGCACACTATCGGTATCATCAGAGAATGGGTCAAGATGGATGAGATCAAATTTAGTCAACTCATGATGATTATCAGGAATAGAAAAGAAGGGTATGTGCTCGAGAAACACAACATGACGAGAGACATATAGTTTTTTAGTAAGTGGGTCAAAGCAACGATATCCCTTCTGACCCTCACCATAACCTAGAAAAACACAAATAGCAGACTTAGGTGACAATTTGGTACGCTCTACATGAGGTCGAAGGACAAAACAAGTACAACCAAACACCTTTAAGGAAGAATAATCAGGAGCATGCCCATACAATTTTTCAAAAGGTGATAGACCTGAGCAGTGAGAGGATGGAATTTTATTAATTAGATTGACAGTAGTAAGGACAACCTCTCCCCAAAAATCACTAGGGACATATGCAGATAATAAAAGAGAGCGAGCAGTTTCAACAATATGCCGATGTTTCCTTTCAGCAACACCATTTTGCTCAGGAGTGTCTGTACAAGAGGACTGGTGAATAGTTCCATCTAAAGCAAGTAACTCACGAAATTTATGATAGGTATACTCTCCACCTAAATCACATCTAAAACATTTGATGACAGCAGAATGTTGAGTTTTAACAAAAGCACGAAAGGCATTGTAAATATCAAAGAAGTCTGAACGGCGTTTCATAAGATAAACCCAACAGTAACGAGTGCAATCATCAATAAATGATACATAATATCGAGACCCCCCTCTTGTAGTAACAGGAGAGGGTCCCCACACATCAGAATGAATTAAATCAAATGGTGCAAGAGAATAAGAAATACTTCTATTAAATGGTAAAGCGGAAAATTTTGCCAGTTTACAACCACTACAATCAGAAATGTCATGAGTTTGTAAATCTCCTAATTTTCCTGTTGAAGCTAAATATTTTAAACGAGAGGCTGAAACATGACCAAGGCGAGAATGCCATAAATAAAAACTAGACGAAGATGAACTCAAACGAAAGGATGACAAGTCAACACTAGAAGCTGCAACCACTGGTACATTGAGCTTGTCCAAGATGTATAATCTCCCTTGCCTACGGCCTGTCCCAATCAGCGTCTGAGACTGCGGATCCTGCACATGACAAAAAGTAGAAGAAAAAGAGACTAAATAACCTGCATCACAAAGCTGACCAACAGAAACAAGATTCATAGTAAGTTTAGGAATGTGGTAAACACTAGGGAGAGATACATGAGGTGTGACAACAGACCCAACACCTGCTAATGGCATGGGAGTACCATCAGCAGTCATAACAGGCAAAGAGGAAGCAGGACATAAGGAAGCAAAAGACGACAAGTCAGGCGACATATAATTAGAAGCTCCAGAGTCTAACACCCAAATACCGGAGGACATACCTGAAGACATACCTGAAGACATACCTAGTGAAGAGGTGGCCATAGCATGTGGCTGTGTGGCAAGGAACTTCTGAAATTGCTCAGCAAGGGAGGTCATGGACGGAGTGGATGGGGAAGGGGAACCGGGTCCAAATGAGTCTGATGGTGGTACAACTGCTGAAGTATTAGGCTGTGGAGGCCTATATGAACGCTGCTGAGATTGGTTGTCAGATTTCAAAAGAGAAGATTGAGGTTGCTGGTGTTGTGGTGATCTACCATGTGAGGGCTGGTTGCTGCTATTGGGCTGGTTTGCACGACCCAACCTAGGACACTGAGCCTTCCAATGACCCTTCTCCTTACAGTAGCTGCATACATCACTACCAACTCTCGAGTAAGGCTTATTCTGATTGTTGGACTGTGGTCGAAAAGGGGCTGCTAAAACAGACGGAGTAGAGTCGGGGAGAATTCCCTTTCCAGATTGTGTCTTGAGACGTATTTCCTCGGCTACTAACTCATGAACAACAGAATCAACGGACGGAAGTGGGCTACGATGGAGAATGGACCCACGAAGGCCCTCAAAATCTTCACGTAGAGCCATCAAAAACTGAACCAGACGTTGTTCCTCCCTACTAGCGATATATGGGGCAAAGGTCAGCAATTCGGGCGACTCCATGAGAGCTAACTGATCCCAAAGATCTGTCATTGTAGAATAGAACTCCTGAATACTCAAATTTTTTTGTTCAAGGGCACGAATATCACACTCTAATTGGTACCTTTTCGCAAAATTGAACTGTGTAAATAATTTAGCCAAATGATCCCACACCTCCTTTGCATAGTCAAACTTTGCCAACTGCATACCTATTGAGGGAGCAACGGAGTTGTTGATCCAAGTAATGATTTTTGAATTATTTGTGTCCCAAACATCTAGCAACTCTGCAAATTTATCAGCATTTTCATTCGTAGGTTTACTAAAATCCCCATTAATATAACCCCACATCTTCTTCCCCTTCAGAAAATTTTTCATCACATAATTCCAATATGCAAAATTCTTGCCATCGAGTTTAACACTAATCGCTTGAAGTGAATCATCACGTTCAGTAGCCATTACGAAAACGAAGCAATTAAATAACACAAAACAAGCGAACCCAAAATCAAAAACAGATCCAAAAACACAAAACAAACGAACCAGAATCAGACAGATCCAAAAACGAGCGCAAAGCAGTGCGAGATCTAAATACAAATCCGAATCCGAATCAGCGAGAAATCCAACAACGAACCAAAATCATCCGAAAAAATCGTGGATGAGATTCGAACCTGCTCTGATACCATGTGAATATATTAAATAATCAAGAAAACAACAAAGGGAAAGAGAAAAGAGAGCTAGAGTTTTTCATAACACTAAAACTGAATGAATGAATACAATGAAAAAGAAGAGGCCATAATAATAGAATATCTAGGTATACAGTATTACCCTAATACAAAGAAAAGACTAAACTACCCTAAAGCTAATAAAACTAATTCTAACACATAGAAGGGACAGCTCCACTGAGTTGTCCCATGACTTAAAAAATCTCACTTTTATAGTTTTGTAACAATAAGTGACAATAATATTGTGGAACAATATTAGAACAACAACTAATTATTGTTAATTAAGAAAAAATAAGGGTACAAAATCTTTTAATCATTATATACAAGCGTATAGAATTTCTTAATCAAGAAACAACAATGGTCCATAATTTCTTAATCCAGGTTTAACAAAGGTATAGAATTTCTTACTCTTGAAACAATAAGGATGCAGAATTTCTTAATCAAGAAACAACAAGGGTACAGAATTTCTTAATCACGAAACAACAAGGGTACAGAATTTCTTAATCAAGAAACAATAAAGGTGCAGAATTTCTTAATCATGAAACAACAAGGGTACAGAATTTCTTAATCAAGAAACAACAAAGGTGCAGAATTTCTTAATCATGAAACAACAAGGGTACAGAATTTCTTAATCAAGAAACAACAAAGGTGCAGAATTTCTTAATCATGAAATAACAATGGTACATAATTTCTTAATCAAGAAACAACAAAGGTGCAGAATTTCTTAATCATGAAACAACAAGAGTACAGAATTTCTTACTCAAGAAACAATAAGGATACAAAATTTCTTAATCATGAAACAACAAGGGTACAGAATTTCTTAATCAAGAAACAACAAAGGTGCAGAATTTCTTAATCATGAAATAACAATGGTACAGAATTTCTTAATCAAGAAACAACAAAGGTGCAGAGTTTCTTATTCATGAAACAACAAGGGTACAGAATTTCTTAATCAAGAAACAACAAAGGTGCATAATTTCTTAATCATGAAACAACAAGAGTACAGAATTTCTTACTCAAAAAACAATAAGGGTACAGAATTTCTTACTCAAAAAACAATAAGGGTACAAAATTTCTTAATCAAGAAACAACAAAGGTGCAAAATTTATTAATCATGAAACAATAAGGGTACAGAATTTCTTAATCATGAAACAACAAGGGTACAAAATTTCTTAATCAAGAAACAAGAAAGGTATATAATTTCTTACTCATTAAATAATAAGGGTAAAGAATTTCTTACTCAAGAAACAATAAGGGTACATAATTTCTTAAGCAAGAAACAATAAGGGTACATTAAGGGTACATAGTTTCTTAGTCATGGAACATTAAGGAAACAAATATTTCTTAATCATGGAATTCATAGCATCATTCAGAAAGGATGTCCAAACCAGATAGATCGCCATAGTATTCATAACAATAAAAAGGCTATCCATCATCTCTGATTAGACATCCAGGAAGAAAACGTTGAAAATCCCCATCAACATCATCTTCACTTTAATCCAGTAGATTGTGATATACATCAGCGTAATATGGATCATCTTCAATATCTTGTATGACAAAGAATGGTGGGTCGTAATACTTTTTTACATCTTCGATTGTGTGAAAATGATGCAATCGTCGTTTCATCTGTCGAATCTCTTGCTTCAACAAACGTATGACTCCATCGTCATCCCTATTCGGATTTTGCATCAAATCAGCAGCGCGAGAAATTAGTACTGGCAACCCATGCTAACGACAATATACTTCCCATTCACACCTTATGCTAAACAATTTTGTCCATCGTAGATCATCTCTAATAAGAACTGCATTGTTTGGTAGTCGAGTGTGAGCATCACCAATGATTATGTGGCCAACATTGGAGAAAGAGAGATTACAAGGTATTGGGGTGTTGACAAAAGGACGTCTTTTTCTATACCAAGTTTGCCCTTTAGGATATGTGTAAGAGCAATATACATGTCATACATCGATAATTGAAGGAGCATTACTAGCCCTTCTTCCCCTTCTTCCACTTCTCCCTCCACCTTTACCTCTTCTCATCCTAGGGAGATTTGAGTACATAGTATAGAGTATGAAGTGTGTTGTAGCTTGCAACCCCCATTGCTTTTTATAGAGTATGAATTGTATGGTTGCTTGCAACTCCTATTGCTTGACTATTCTGATTAAAATGAAATGGATTATCAAACTCAATTAGAATCAACCATCTACTAACATTCCGATCCCGATCACGTTACTCACAAAGCTATAGCAATCGATTGGAATCATATCCAATCGATTGGAATATGATGGTAATTGATTGGAAAAAGACCCTTGAAGCATTTAATATACCCTTGAAGCATTTAACAAGTTAAACCCCAACTAATTTTAGTTAGAAAACTCACCTTAACATAATTTTACCCAAATAAGCTAGAAAAGCTAAATTCCTTAACAATTCTTGTTCAATTCTCACTACAGAGTAAATCCTACATGAATTCGGTAACTCTTGTACACCGAAGGTGCATGAGAGAACCAAATTGCATGAGAGAACCAAATTGTTGACGTGTAAACACAGTGTTGAGTCCCATCACTGAAAACGTTGAAAATCCCCATCAACATCATCATCACTATAATCCGATAGATTGAGATATGCATCAGCGTAATATGGATTATCTTCAATATCTTGTATGGCAAAGACTGTTGGGTCCATGTAGTATTTATCCATTTTTTTTTGGGTATGATTTCTATGTCAAAACAATTGCATATTTGCATAGAATTAGTAGTGCAATTCGTACATTTACATAGACCATTGCAAAAAAAACTAAAAAAAATAAAGGGGTGAATATGTAAATTATTTTAATTTGCAGGGGCCAAGATGTATATTATCCAAACAGTCTGCCCCCCTTGGACTCCATGTGGCTTCGCATCTGCACGTGAGAACAGCTTTTTTTTTTTTTTTTTTTTTTGTTTTTTTTTTTTTGTGGCTGAGATTCATGTGGGAATGGAATGAGCATTACTTAAGTTTTGATAAAGAATATTGCACATTTATACTTAAGTGGAAATAGTCATTCCAAAAGAAATGTCCATTCCACTATATCTAGTCACACCAAATACCGTAATGGAATGCACCGAGAAATGACTAATCCATTCCGACATTCATTCCAAACGTACCTTTAATACTTTTAGGATCATATACATTGTTACATAACAATTGTACCACATTTTGTGACAATTATTAATGGTCCTACATATCATTGCATGTAGTACAATTAACAAAGTATTGGGGAACCTTAGGGCATATGTTAAGGTTCCAAAAGTGGAATAAATAAGGGAGACAAACACAGAACCCCACACCGGACACTGAAACCCACACTGTACCCCTTGTTTATTTCCATTTTTGAAACCTTAACATATGCCCTCTTAGAGCATATGTTAAGGTTTTAAAAATGGAAATAAACAAGGGAGACAAATATTGAACCCCACGCCGGACACTAAAACCCACACTGTATCCTTTGTTTATTTCAACTTTTAGAGCCTTAACATCTGCCCTAAGGGCACATGTTAACAAAACTCATAAAAATAATACAATAGATATTGTACAATTAATTAAGGCTATCAAAAAAAATTACTACAACTAAAAAGTGGAAAGAGAATGAAACATGGCAACTTTTTAGCAAAAAAGAGACAACCGGCTATGCTAGGTTTTTTAGCATTGGTAACCGGCCATGCAAGTTGGAGAAGTGGGTTTCCAAAAACAACTTCAATTTTTAATGAATGTTTGCCTTCCATCTAAGCCTTTCGTACAACCCATCCTGTGGTCAAAAAGTGTCCGCATGTGCGGACGAAACTACTAGGATGTATTACAGTCGGACCCACGTCTATTAATGTGATTAAGACCATTCCAAGGTTCCGGGAACTATCAAGCTAAAGACTAGTGATTTATGGATTTATATTTTGATAAATCATCCTTAGCCAATTGTTACCCACCTACGGACCTTTGATTGGAAAAGATAATTGGAGGTTGGTTATTCGGATAAAAGGATAAGGGTTAGTATTTACAAAACCTAGAGTTTGTAGCCCAAGTAATTCACACAACCATTACGTATATATATACAACATACCTATTTGTTATAACACAGTAACACACCATCAAACGTGCCTTGCTCTGTACTTTCGAGGGTAAAAAAAAAAAAAGAAACATATTGGAGAAACAGAAACATGTCTCTTTGTGAAGATTGATCAACAGTTCTGCATTCGTTAATGGATAAAAGCATACCAGCAGAATACCATTTTTTGCCGACGGATGCAGAGTTAATCACTCACTATCTCAATCGGAAGATACCGGATGAAGCTCTGTCGACGTGTGTTCCTGTGATCAAGCGCGATGTCTATGCCTCTGAGCCTTAGAATATATTCAACGTTCAACAAGATCCATGTGAGTTTGTGAGTACCTCTGACAAATCGGATAAGAAAACTGCTGAACATGTGTTCTATGTTTTAACCAAATTGAAAATGATTAGCACAAATCGCGTCTCTAGAACCGCGGGGTGTGGGACATGGAAAGGGCAAACAACCGGCAAGGAAATTAAGAATCGAAACAATGAGGTTATAGGTTTTAAGAAGATGTTAGTTTTCGAAACAAAGAACAAAGGAAAAGAGATTGTTGAGAACAATACACATTGGATCATGCATGAGTATTCACTTAAAGAGATCGTGGGTGCTGGTGATTATGTTCTTTGTAAAATAAAAAGAGTTGAATTGAAGAACCCGGAAAAAAAGAGAAGATTTGAGGAGATTAGTGAGTATGATCATACAGATGGGATTAATGATGCATGTGGTGAGAATATAGGTGAAGCCCAGAAAATCATGAGATCACAAGAAGACGACACTAATGGGAATCATAAGATCAGATTTGATGCTATTGATGCCACTCCTTTGACGATGGTACATGTTCCGGACATTCCCCCATTACCGAACGAGGACGGCTTAAATCTGAATGATATTGACTTTGATGCTATCGATGCCACTCCTTTGACGATGGTACATGTTCCGGACATACCCCCATTACCGAACGAGGTCGGCTTAAATCTGGATGATATTGACTTTGGTGGTTTCGGTGAGTTTGATTTGGATTTTGGATCAGCAGATTTGGATCATACAAATGGGATTAATGAAACATGTGGTGGGAATATAGGGGAAGTCCAGAAAATCATGAGATCACAAGAAGATGACATTAATGGGAATCATAAGATCAGCTTTGATGTTATGGATGCCACTCCTTTGACAATGATACATGTTCCGGACATACCCCCATTACCGGACGAGGACGACTTAAATCAGGATGATATTAACTTTGGTGGTTTGGGTGAGTTTGATTTGGATTTTGGATCAGCAGATTTGGATTTTGGTTTGGGTGGTATTGACTTCGATTTTGATTCAGCAGATTTGGATTTTGGTTCAACAAATTTGGATTTTGGTTTGGGTGATATAGACTTGGATTTTGATTCAGCAAATTTGGATTTTGGTTCAGCAGATTTGAATGGATACATTAGTGCTTTAAATAGGATCAATGAGAGTCAACTACAAGAAGCCAATGAGAGTCAATCCGTGTCATCGTATGATCAACCCAAAACCACATAAAGAATTGGATAGTGCAGAGCTCTATTGGTCCCTTAATTTGTTTTGATTTAGGCTGTTTTTTCCCTATCAGCTTTGTGTTTTTAGATTTTTTTCATTACGAAAACACGGAAAGTAGTTTGGTGCATTATTGTTAGTGACTGGATACTCTTGATGATAATAGTAAATACAAATTCTTTCTCAAAATTTAATGTTTTTGTTTACGATGTTTTACTTGTTCATGATCTCCTTAATTTCCTTTTTATTTCTGGTTAGATATAAACATCATTTAGAAAAATTAATGTTCCTCGTCTCTGGCAAATCTGTTTAATGTTCCTCGTCTCTGGCAAATCGGTTTTATATCAGAAAACTAAGTAGTAAGTACTATAAGCCAGCCCCAATCAAATGCCTTAAATTTATAGTTGCTTATCAGGAGACACGGGAGCATGAGTTCAAGCTTTTTGGGGAAAAAATAAAGTACCTTGTTTACTTAGAAGCCCAAAATCTTAACAAACTTTATTAGAAGATATGCTAATCTTTGGCAGCCAATGGCCCATATGCGCACAGCCCTGTTTGGTTTTCAAGCTGTTGAATGTTGATACACATTCCAAGCTGTTTATAGTAGTACATCTTTCTTTTCTTTTCTTTTTTTATTTTATTTTTATTTCTTTTTTTATTTTTTTATAGTATCTAAGCAGTCAATGATTTAATTTTTATGGTTTGATATGGTTTTCTATCTATGGTGATGTATCTTGGGGCTACTGAATTTAGCTATTATGTTGGAGCAGCAGGTTTGTGCAGTTTTTTCCTCAGCCATTTGTCACGGCCAGTGTACTCGTTGAGTCCTTTTTCTGATATGGATGTTAAGTATGCTATGGCAATGGCTTTAGGCAGATAAATGCAGGTTCAATGTATGCTCTAGCAGTGAATTTCTGCAGGTTTTTTTGGTGTTGTAATCATATTGCAAGCTGTTTAATTTTATTTTGGGATCTTATTATGTGATGACAAGGGTAAACTTGTTGGCACTGTGATGCTAATATTAATCTTTTATTGAGCCAAAAAAAAAAAAGTAAAAGGAAAAGAAAAGAAAGACACATAGGGGCAAGGGGGTGTATTCTAGCCTTTATTTTTTTCCTTTGCAAATGCCGTTTTGAGAATTGAGATGTGCATATTATCATTTTTTTTGTTAACTAATGGTTGATCGTTGATTATCATTTATAAAGTTCCGCCTAATTAGTGGTAAATCAATTTCGGTTGGACTAAAAGTGCATGTGTTGGTTCAAATATCATGGAAGAACACTTATTGGATGGTGCAAAGCCCTCTTGGTCCCTTAATTTGTTTTGATTTAGGTTTTTAATTTTTCCCGATCAGTTGGTGTCTTGTGAAACATCAGATTTTATATCTATTGGTTACTGGTTTTGCTTGATCCTATATTCCTTTTCTTCTTAGTGTCCTTGGATTTAATTTTCTACTTATTTATATTATACATCATATCGGAAATTTAAGTATTCTGTAGCAAACCTGGTTTAGATGAGAAAACGAACAATATATAATTATAGATAGATAGCATAGATTAAAATCTGGTTTAGATACCAAATCGAACGCTTGAGATATTCCACACCCAACTTTACAAAGTTAAAAAAGTGACAGTAGTAATAATGATAGATAGATAGCATAATGGATTGAATCTGCAGAGCTTTAAACTTAAGATCCATGAAAAGAAATAAAGGTAAGTTTTTTGTCGAAAGGCGTCCATGCAAGCATTAAAGACATAACAGGGCTGGGTTGAGTGTCAAGTAAATTATAAGGAGTCTTAATTGGCAGCCATGAATGCCAAACTTTCTGGGAAAATGCTACCTACTGGGAAAAAACAAATGCTTTTTCAATTACATTCTAGCATTATATGTATAGGCCAGAGACTAAGCCCATATCAAACTTGAAAACTAAAGAGAGTTAATTGGGACATCTGTCAATCTTTGGCAGCCATAAGTACTGTTTTGCATTAATAACATACCATCCAAGGAAAATCGATATGAAAAATCTCTCTCTCTCTCTCTCTCTCTCTCTCTCTGAACTGTAGTTTTTAATCAAGTGCTGTTTTTCAACTTATTCACTTTTTTTTCGTATTTATTTCATAATTTTTCTTACTAAACAAACAAAGGAAATGGTTTTCCTCTAAATCCAAGTACCAATCAAAGCCTTATTGTTTTCTTCTTGTAATTTGGAGGTGCTTTGATGATCATGTGGCTTCAATACAGTTTCTTTGGTTAGGAAACTACGTTCCCAGAATCCATTGACAGCGCGTATATGTTGGTACTGCAAAAAATTTACGTGAAAACTACAATAACCCTACAAGGATGAAACTAGGGTTACCTTAAACTGCTAAAACGGATTACTGTAGTAGACGAATCGAGAACACGGGCTCGATAACAGCTCACGATCTTCTACCATATTCCTTTGCTGCCAGAATATCGAACTGAGTGTGGGCTCTTTCGAAATCCTTTTTGTTTTCTGCTCTCCCTCTTTTTCGCTCTCTTTTCTATTCCGAGTTATAATTCTCTATATAGAAAAACGCTAGCTGAGGAGAGCCAAATCAGCATATATATATAGGCTATGATAGGGACCACAAGAAGTCAATAAGGAATAGTCTTCCTTATGGAATTAGGAAACCCTAATTCGAACTGAATCAGATTCCTATTTCCATAAATTATAATTCATACCACTAAAGAATTATAATTGCACTCCTACCCTTATCTCAAAAATATATTTTGAGCTCCATGTTATTAAATGCTTATTATCTCCCCATGTTAAGATTACAGATATCCATTAATTAAATATAATTACTGACAATCATATTTAATTAATTTCTTAAAATTCCTTGAGATCCTCTGCTTAACTTATCTGATATGTCGGATACAAAATCCACCTACAGGGTTTGACATAATCAAAACTTATAAGCTTTCTCAAGGGGATATCATCAATCCCAAAATTGAGACATGGATTCCATCATTAATTAATATCCACCACACAATTAATATTGCCACCCAATTCAATGAGATATTGACCCATTTAAGGATCTCACCCTTTTAGAGATCAAAGTGTAAATATCAAATGTACGTGTTTACAAATTAACTTAGGATTTAGAGCATAAGAACTCATAATAGCCATGAGGTATTAATTATCTTATAAGTCAGTATAAAGATAATTACCCCAAGTCAGTCCCGCTTAATACTCAAAGTGTACCAGCATAGTGAGTTAAAACTATCCCGTTTTTCGTAGTCAAGACAAACCTACTACAACACCATGCTGCAGTCCTACCGATGGTGTGTCCAATCCCATCTAAGACTGTAAACCAAAATCTTACATTCTATAATATCTGATGGCCTGATCTTCCGTGTATAAGCTGAACTCTACACACCAAACCACCTACTATATAGAATGAGAGACACACATGCAAAATATTAAATAAATAATATAATACAAACATTACCCACACAGATTCTCATAAAAAATGGATTAACTGATTTTATTAAATGAATAATAAATCAACTACATAAAGCATGGCTTTTAGTATATATCCCTAACAATCTCCCACCTAGACTCAAAGCCATGATGCGACACACCTCACTCCTATCCCTTCTACATGACTGTCAAAAGTCTTGGCCGGTAAGCTCTTGGTGAAAGGATCTGCCAGGTTATTTGCTGATGCTATCTTGGTCACTTCAACATCACCTCTTTGCACGATCTCTCGTATCAGGTGATACTTACGCTCAATGTGTTTTCCCTTCTTATGGGCCCTTGGTTCCTTTGAGTTAGCAACCGCTCCGCTATTATCGCAATAAAGGGTAATAGCCGATTGTACCGCAGGTACCACTCTTAGATCCATAAGGAAGTTTCTGAGCCAAACGGCCTCTTTAGCGGCTTCCGAAGCAGCCACATACTCGGCTTCCATGGTAGAATCAGCAATACATGACTACTTGATACTCCTCCAAGTAATGGCTCCACCTCCTAGGGTAAACACATATCCTGAGGTAGACTTTCTGGAATCCCTATCTGACATGAAATCAGAATCTGTGTACCCAATGGGTACAAGACTGTCTGCTTGGTAAACTAACATATAGTCTCGAGTCCTTTTCAAGTACTTGAAAATATTTTTCACCGCAGTCCAATGTTCTTGCCCTGGATTAGACTGATATCTACTAACCATGCCAACAGCAAAGCAGATGTCAGGTCTAGTACATAGCATAGCATACATTAGGCTTCCTACTGCCGAGGCATAAGGAACTGCCTTCATCTTCTCTATCTCATCAGGTGTCTTAGGACACTGATCCTTAGATAGAGTAATTCCATGTCTGAAGGGAAGGAATCCCTTCTTGGAATCTTGCATGCTAAACCTTGCAAGAATATTGTCAATATAAGTGCCTTGTGACAAGCCCAACATCCTATTCTTGCGATCTCGCATAAGCTTGATCCCTAGGATGTGACCGGCTTCTCCCAAGTCCTTCAAATCGAATTGATTGGATAACCATACCCTTACAGAAGATAATACCCCCACATCATTTCTGATTAGCAAGATATCATCCACATAAAGTACTAAGAACACCACCACTCTTCCATCATGTTTCTTATACACACAAGATTCATCCGCACATTGATCAAAACCAAAAGACTTGATTGCTTGATCAAAGCGGATATTCCAAGACCTAGATGCGTGCTTAAGTCCATAAATGGACTTCTTAAGCTTGCACAACATGTGTTCTTGGCCCTTCGCAATGAACCCGTCTGGTTGCATCATATAGATGCACTCGTCAAGATTTCCATTTAGAAATGCTGTCTTGACATCCATTTGTCAAATTTCATAATCGAAATGTGCAACAATGGATAAGAGAATCCGGATAGACTTCAGCATTGCCACCGGCGAAAAAGTTTCCTTATAATCGATTGACATATACCGGTCAGGTTGAATAATAACCCTCCCACTACGACGAGGCACAACCCATGTCCGTGTATCACTGATAGTTCGTTGTGAAGATTCTGAACCTAATACACCATTATCTACACGTTGTACTGGTTCAGGAACCTGCATGTTGATGGTTGGTTCGGGATCTACACGAGTTTCGATAATCCTCCCACTACGACGTGGTAATGGAATATCGATAACTCTTTCTTGCGGTGTTTTTTCTTGTACCGTTGGTATCGAAGAAGTATATGTTGGTGTCTCTCCTCTCATTTCCTCTAGAACAATACGGCTTATGGGCTTGTGGTCCATAACATAGTCCTCTTCTAAGAATGTGGCATTGGTGCTAACAATAACCTTCTGATCCTTAGGACTATAAAATAGACCACCTTTAGTTCCTCTTGGATACCCAACAAAGAAACATACTTCTGTTCTTGATTCCAACTTTTCTGCATTCCCTATTAGCACATGTGCTGGACTACCCCAGATCCGAACATGCCGCAGACTAGGTTTTCACCCAGTCCACAATTCCGTGGGAGTAGTTGGTACTGACTTAGATGGTACCAAGTTTAGAATGTATGCGGCTGTCTCTAATGCGTGTCCCCAAAAGGAAATTGGTAAATCCGAATAACTCATCATAGATCTTACCATGTCCATAAGAGTCCTGTTCCTTCTTTCTGCCACACCGTTCTGCTGAGGCATACGGGGTGCAGACAATTGGGATGTAATCCCTTACTCCAATAAGTATTCCCTAAACTCTCCCAAGAGGTACTCTCCACCACGATCAGATCGTAGTGTCTTGATACATTTATTTTGACGCTTCTCCATTTCAGTTTTGAAGTCTTTGAATTTCTCAAAGCATTCAGACTTACGCCACATCAAGTAACTGTACCCATACCTTGAGTAATCATCGATGAAAGTGACAAAGTACTCAAATCCCCCTCTTTCTTGGACAGTCATAGGACCACACAAATCAGAGTGAACCAATTCCAACGGCTCTTTAGCTCTATAGCCCTTGGCTGAGAACGGCCTCTTGGTCATTTTACCTTCCAAGCAGGATTCACAGACTGGAAGTGCCTCCACTTCCAATGTGCCTAATGGCCCATTTTGAACCAGTCTTTGAATCCTTTTCAAATTAATATGACCAAGGCGTAAGTGCCAAAGATGCGTTTGGTTCATCCTCGAAGGTTCTTTTCTCTTAAATGGAAAACTATTTGTGTTATTCAATTCATTAAGTTGCAGTATAGGAGAGATAGGATTTATAATATAAAGATCATCCACCAATTGACCAGAACAAATAAAACGTTTATTTTCTTTAATAACTACTACTTTATTAAAATGAACTGAATATACATTCTTTACTAAACTAGAAACTGAAACTAAATTCCTTCTAATAGAAGGTACATAAAAGCAATTTCTTAATATTAAAATTCTATCTCTACCAAAACTAAGATGTAGATCTCCTACTGCAACTGCTGCTACTCTCGTAGCATTTCCCATATATAGATAAATCTCTCCATCACTGAGCTGCCTGGTTCCCTGGAACCCCTGCAAAGAATTGCATACATGATCAGTGGCTCCCGTATCTACACACCAGGTACTGGTAGATCGGACCGCTAAACACGATTCAACAACTAGTAAATGAGATTTACCTTGATTGTTCTGTCTGGCGAGATAAACTGGACATTGCTTCTTCCAGTGTCCTGGCTGCTTGCAAACAAAACATTTGCCTTTAGGCTTTCCCGGTTGTCCTCGTGGCCTTTGGATTGGCGGAGGACCCGCGGCCTTCTTTTGAGCCTTTTTCATTTTCTTCTTGCCTTTCGGCTTTGAAGCAGAACCTTTCTCAAACACAAGAGCACTCCCTAACTTTCTGTTGAGACCCTCAGCTGCCTGGAGTTCTTTAAGCAGCTCCACCAAGGTATATTTAAATTTATTCATGTTGTAATTGAGGCGGAATTGCTTAAAAGACTCTGGCAGTGACTGGAGTACGATATTGACCTGGGTTTCCCCGTCGATTTCAGCTCCAAGGATCTCTAGTTCATTAAGAAAATATATCATCTTAAGAACATGATCCCTTACAGGCGTCCCCTCAGCCATGGTTGTGTTCATCAAGTCTTTCATAGCAACCTGCCTAGCAGCACGACTTTGATCCCTGAACATCTCTCGGAGGCTCTCCATCATGTCATAGGCACTGGTCATTGACTGATGCTGATGTTGCAGAACATTTGACATGGATGCCAAAATGTAACACCGCGCCATCTCATCAGCCTTGACCCATTTCTTGTGAGCCTGGGTTTCCTCAGCGGTTGCCCCCTCACCAGGTTGCTCAGGACATTCTTGAGTAAGCACAAACTTGTACTCTTCAGCAGTTAACACAATATCCAAATTCCTTTTCCAGTCTATATAGTTTGGTCCAGTAAGTTTGTTTTCTTTAAGTATAACAACAAGTGGATTGAAAGTACCCATTTAAAAGCTTGAGAATCACATAACATAAATAATTACGTTTGGGCAAAAATTACTATGGATTCGAGTTGAAAATATTGGTTCCCTCTACCATATTTGAAAGGAATCCGCCAACAACCTGATACACCGCGAATAGTATGACTCGATGGGTAGCCATATACTATCCATCATTTGTTCAGATAGACAATTGCCTTTTAATTTTACTATCCAGGCAATGTACTTTGCCAAATAAAATTAAACTACTGACTTGCTTTGGTCCTATAAATAATAACAGTGACTCAGATGGAGAGGATATTATTATTTATAGCTAAGTGTATACCATCACTTAATTCTAGGTCAAGAGTTCCATGAGGAACACCTCTGATAGAGAGGTGACCCACACCAACAATCACCCAAAACATTCTTTTAAAGAAGTTTGTACTGATGATTCCATGATCAACTACATCTGATAGGGAGGATGACACTAGAGCCATCACACAAAATTAATCATATCATCTACAAACCAGTGATGGAGATCATGGGATTTATACTTAATAAATTCCCTGTCCCACTTAGAATTTTAAAAAAAAATTTGAGGGTTATACTTTTTTAGAAAAACTTTTAATTTAATTAATAAAAAATGATGGAATACTTGATAAGGATTAATTCATCCTTACTTGTGAAACCCACATGTGTAGATAATAAAATTATTCTATTCTCATGATTTTAGAAAATAAGTACTTATGTTTTCAAATTATGGAATTAGTTTTATTCTAAATACACATGTAGTTGTCCATCAATTTAAATTAATATAAATTAAACATGCAGCTAGACATCTAAAATAGGTCTAGGAACAATTATCCATGTTGTCCTATTCATTAAACATGAAACAATAATAATCATTCAATCACACATAAATAAGGAAACCACAATAAAATAGGAATCCCACTATTATGGTCAAGCAGCAACTCTTGTGAAGCTAAATTCGATTTACCATCAACAACTGCCTTCCAGAACTATTTTCTGAAACAGCCTTCAGAAATTGCCTCCAGATTGCTTTCTGAAACTTCTTGTAAACTGTCTTCACGAACTGTCTTCACGGATTTACTTGAGATATATTACACAAACCCTATGCCTCCATAAAGGAGTTCACATGCTATTTCTTTGCAGTAAATTAACCACACATCAATCAAGTGTGGGATCCAATACACACAAATCCTATGCCTCCATAAAGGAGTTCATATGCTATATTAAAACAGCAAAATTAACCACGGATAAAACCATCGTGGGGTCCAATCACACAAAATCAGTGACCATAATAGTGGAATAAGAACGCTGCAAAACAAGGGTTATCACAGTTCTACATTCTATCCATCCATCAAAACACGCATAAGATCTGTTTTATTGGACAACATGGTTGCGTCCAACCCATACGCAGAATCAATGTTGCTCTGATACCACTGTTAGGAAACTGCGTTCCCAGAATCCATTGACAGCGCGTATAAGTTGGTATTGCAAAAAATTTACGTGAAAACTACAAGAACCCTACAAGGGCGAAACTAGGGTTACCTTAAACTGCTAAAACGGATTGTTGTAGTAGACGAATCGAGAACACGGGCTCGATAACAGCTCACGATCTTCTACCGGATTCCTTTGCTGCCAGAATATCAAACTGAGTGCGGGCTCTTTCGAAATCATTTCTGTTTTCTGCTCTCCTTCTTTGTCGCTCTCTTTTCTATTCCGAGTTATAATTCTCTATATAGAAAAACGCTAGCTGAGGAGAGAGCCAAATCAGCATATATATAGGCTACGATAGGGACCACAAGAAGTCAATAAGGAATAGGCTTCCTTATGGAATTAGGAAACCCTAATTCGAACTGAATCAGATTCCTATTTCCATAAATTATAATTCATACCACTAAAGAATTATAATTGCACTCCTACCCTTATCTAAAAAATATATTTCGAGCTCCATGTTATTAAATGCTTATTATCTCCCCAGGTTAAGATTATAGATATCCATTAATTAAATATAATTACTGACAATCATATTTAATTAATTTCTTAAAATTCCTTGAGATCCTCTGGTTAACTTATCTGATATGTCGGATACAAAATCCACCTACAGGGTTTGACATAATCAAAACTTATAAGCTTTCTCAAGGGGATATCATCAATCCCAAAATTGAGACATGGATTCCATCATTAATTAATATCCACCACACAATTAATATTGCCACCCAATCCAATGAGATATTGACCCATTTAAGGATCTCACGCTTTTAGAGATCAAAGTGTAAATATCAAATGTACGTGTTTACAAATTAACTTAGGATTTAGAGCATAAGCACTCATAATAGCCATGAGGTATTAATTATCTTATAAGTCAGTATAAAGATAATTACCCCAAGTCAGTCCCGCTTAATACACAAAGTGTACCAACATAGTGAGTTAAAACTATACCGTTTTTTGTAGTCAAGACAAACCTACTACAACACCATGCTGCAGTCCTACCGATGGTGTGTCCAATCCCATCTAAGACTGTAAACCAAAATCTTACATTCTGTAATATCTGATGGCCTGATCTTCTGTGTGTAAGCCGAACTCTACACACCAAACCACCTACTATATAGAATGAGAGACACACATGCATAATATTA
This sequence comes from Hydrangea macrophylla, assembly GCA_033977485.1. Classification (NCBI taxonomy): domain Eukaryota; kingdom Viridiplantae; phylum Streptophyta; class Magnoliopsida; order Cornales; family Hydrangeaceae; genus Hydrangea; species Hydrangea macrophylla. The sequence continues at coordinate 29,931,111 of CM066992.1, forward strand.
AATAAATAATATAATACAAACATTGCCCACACAGAATCTCATAAAAAATGGATTAAATGATTTTATTAAATGAATAATAAATCAACTACCTAAAGCATGACTTTTAGTATATATCCCTAACATCTTTCTGCTTTAAATACACAATTAGTTACCAAAAAGACAGATTATCACTGAGAACACTTAAATAGCAAGACTGCTACAAGAACCCAAGACTCCAAAAATTGCATTTTCACTAACAAGAACTGAAAAAACACATAAGAGTATGATAAATAAATATTCTTATACATTCTAGCATTATCCATTAAGCCCAAAACAAACTTCAAAACTAAGCAAAGTGTGTCAAAAAATGTGTCTGTCAAAATTAAGAAAAGGTGCACACACTTCTTGACACACTATGCTTTAAATACATGTACCTTGTGCTGTTTGAATTTTTCACACTTTTTTGTGCACCACTTACACAGCACATGGTACATGCATTTAAAATTGGGTGTCAAAAAGTGTGTCAAAAAATGTATGTGTGTAGCACTACTCCAGATATATATATTGGGAGTCGTGCAACCAGTTGAGCGTCTCATTGAATTTGATTTAGTATCGATGTGTTTTAGGCAGCTGTTTACAATTCGCTTTTGACTTGTGTCAATTCCTTCACTCCATAGTTCTAGGTGGATGGTCCATCGCTTCCCATGTTCACGTTTATGCTATTTCATTCCCCCACTTTGTCCATTGTTTGGGCTCTGCTCTTTCTGGTTTTCTGCTGGGAACTGAGAATTTTCCTTCTAAATCACTTTATGGTTGGGTTTCTCTTGAAGTTGTAAGGATTGCTTATATCCTTGGAATCTACTCAGTTTTTTTCCCAATTACACTTTGTTAAATCTAATGTAATGCTAAGTGGTTGGAATTTCTTTTGTATGCTATGGTTAGTTTGGTAACTTTGCTAGTTAGAGCTTCAAGTCCATTTTTGTGGCTCTAGAAAAGTCATGAACTTGCTAATTGGATTTCATATATAGAAAATATCTATATATATAGAAAATATATATATGAACTTTTCTATATATAGATATATAGAAAATATCTATATATATATGAACTTGCTAATTAAATTTCAAATGAGAAATCTAATTTTCTTTCTAAATTATACACTAATTTAAGGAGACTTGACAGCCATGAATGGAAAACTTTCTGTAAAAAAGCAATTCTCTTATGGTAAAATTCCATTTTCACTTACAAAAACTGCAATAACACCAAAGAAAAAGCCCAAATCAATATTCTATACATGATAGCATTATATAGGCTAGAGATTAAGCCCAAAAAGTAAATTTTATTCCATACATGATGATGATGATCAGCATTAGCAAATTTTGTGGGAAAGCTTAGAAAATGTGCTACAGCTGCGACAGTTTATGAGATCTGGAGAGAAAGGTGCACTAGAAAGCATGGTGGCTGCAAGAAGACAGCTCAAGATCTTATCCATTCAATTCATTCTACTATTAGACTTTTGTTTTTCTATGATAAAATTCATGTAACTGAAATGAATTGTAAAATAGCTGCTAATTGGGCAAAATGACAAGCTCCCCTAGTTTATAAGCCATGTGGGCTCATCTAGTTGATGCTTAATAATATATTTTCTCCTATCCAAATAAATAAAAAAAAAAACATGACGAATTTGGCACCTTACTTGATAGAAACCAACACCATCAATGTCCAAGTCAGATTGCATGGGCCTCCTGAAATAGATTGAACTATACTGGACCGCCCTCCCATCTAAGAGGGTTTTTTTACACACTCGTCCATAAGGACCAGGAGAAATTCATCTATTCTTTTGGCAGTACAACATCTGATTCAATCGTACTCTGATCCCAACCCTCATTACTATGTCTGCCGTAAAGTATGAGTCAAAATTCGGCGTGGTTCTAGCGTCAACTAGTATTTTGGTAATGCTTTCTAAGTTACCGACATGGCTACTTGGTATGCTTTCTAAGTTACCGACATGGCTACATGTGTAGCCTGTTAGGTATGTATTTAGAGAAGTAGAGGGAAAAGGAAGGCAAGATGACACAAAAAATCACTTCTCCAACATTTTCCCTATGTTTCACTTAGTGGAAAAGTACAGTAAAAAGTGGAAATAAAAATCCATACGGAATTTAAAATAAAATAGATTGCAAACTGATATGTAAAAATATCCTACTTGGTTCTTTCTTTTCCTTTCAAACTTCCTCAGCTTTACTTCCTTGTTAACCAAATAAAAAGAACATTTTTCTTTTCATTTCAGTCACCAAATCCAAGAACTAGACGGCTAGTTCAACAGTGAGACACCATCTTTCCAAGCATCGTCACCGAGAAAGGTAACATAAGTAACACCTACGAGGCCACAACCACTGGAGTAGGCAAGAACCAAGCACTTTGCCCATCATATGCGCAAAACCATTTCTCAATCATTCCTGATGTGTTTTAGAGTTTATGCATGGTCAATGATTTGTTGTGAGGTTAGTCCTTCCATGACAATTTTAAGACTTCATGATCATAACTTTCCGACAACTTATAGATGCTGATATGAAGCATGAGTGACAAGTAACAAGGAAGTAGATTTTTTTCAACTAAGCTCTGAAGCATGAGTAACAAGTAACAACAATTGAATTGGGAAAAGATCATTTTGTTACTGTATGTCCCAAAGTATATATAATGTTACAAGGTGAATAAAGAAGAAAAGGAAATAAATAAGAAAAAAGGAAAGAAAAAAAACTACTTAAATGTGGTCAACATGACCATAAATAACAAGATAAAATCTGGGATAAAATCCCCTAATTCCAACACTCCCCCTCAAGCTGTGGCGAAGATGTTGACGAGACCAAGGTTGCCAAGAGACGATTGTAGAAGTGCTAGACCAATGGACTTAGTGAACATATCAGCGGTCTGATCTGATGAAGGAACAAAGCGCGGTGTGATGACTCCTGATCGAACTTTTTCCTGAATGAAATGGATGTCAACCTCTATATGTTTAGTTCTCTCATGAAGAACTAAATTAGATGATAACATAATTGTAGACTTGTTAACGCAAAATAAGGTAGACACGTCCACCACTGGGAAGCCTAGCTCATCAAAAAGAGAACGAAGCCATATAAGTTCACATGAACCCTGAGCCATCGCACGGTATTCAGCCTCAGCAAGACCGTGAGACAACAGCTTGCTTTTTACTTTTCCAGGAGATAAGATGACAACCTCAAAAAGTATAAAAACCAGAAGTAGAGCATCTATCACCCTTTGAGCCTGCATAATCCGCATCAGTAAAATAGGAGAGACCTGATTGAGCTCCTATCTTAAAGAAAAGACTAAGACCAAGACATGTCTTGAGATATCAAAGAATATGATACACAACATCAAGATGTGAAGTACGTGGTGAGTGCATAAATTGACTCACAACACTAACAGCAAAAGTCAGATCCGGTCTTGTGTTAGTCAAATAGATGAGACGACCCACAAGACATTGATAAACAGAGGGATCTGGTAATGGCTTCCCCAAGCATTCCGGTATCTTGGAGGAGATCAAGTGCATACTTCCGTTGGGATAATGAAATACCTTAGGCGGGACCGAGCCACCTCAATGCCAAGAAAATACCTCAGAGGACCCAAATCTTTAATATCGAACGATATTCCAAGAGAACGCTTCACTTGTACAATACCAAACGCATCATCTCCTATAATAATAATATCGTTAACATAAACAGAGATAATGATACATTGCCCTTTGGAATTACGACGAATAAAACATGTATGGTTAGAATGGCAGCGAATAAATCCCATAGAAAGCACCACAACACTAAACTGGCTAAACTATACACGAGGAGACTGCTTTAATCCATAGAGAGATTTTCGAAGGCGACAAACTTTCCCCGAATACTCCCCCTAAGCCCAAAAACCAGGAGGGGATCCATATCGATAACTTCAGATAAATCACCATTAAGAAACACATTCTTGACATCAAGCTGATGAAGAGGCCAAGAATAGGAAGCAGCAAGAGAAACAAGAAGCCGGACTATGGTCAGTTTAGCAACCAGAGCAAAATTGGCCCCGAAATCCTTGGAATCTGTGTGAATCCCTTAGCCACAAGACGGGCCTTATATCTGTCAATGGTGCCATCTGCCAAATATTTAGCACTGAAAACCCACTTACATCCAACTGTATGTTCACCACTCGGGATAGAGACAAGATCCCAAGTTTGATCATCCTGAAGGGCACTCATTTTTGTTTTCATAGTAGCCACCCACTTTGGATTCTGGAGAGCTTCATGAACAGAGCGAGGAATGGAGACAGAATCAACTACACTAACAAAAGAGCTAAGTGGTTTTGACAGACCCTGGTAAGAGACATACTTAGAAATTGGATGGTTAGTATTACTAGAAAGAATATAACGTGAAGGAGGACGACGAATACGGGTAGGATAACGAGGAGGAGCAACATCAGAGACTAAAGGAGGAGATGAGATACCTGATTTTAGAGAAGATGATGGCATGGGATCCGGAGTCGAGGACGACGAGAGTACACCTGTAACGGGTCAGTTGTAAAGACCAAAGGCAAAGAATCACTGGGTATCTCACTGGGTGTATCAAGAATAGGCACAGGGTGAGGAAGGACTGAGATATCATCCACAACATGCTCTAGTGGAGTTTCCAGAGAGGAAGAAACACGTGTAAAAAAAGGAACCGTTTCCAAAAAAGTAACATCCAAAGAGTGATAAAAGTGACGAGTGACAGGATCATAGCAACGATATCCTTTGGACATAGAGGAATACCCTAGAAGAAACAGACCGTACAGCCTTATCATAAAGTTTAGTACGTGTAGGGCTACGATTTTGGACAAAACAAGTGCACCAAAAAACCCGGGGGTCAATGGGAAAAAGTCTACTACCAGGCTTAAGGGTATGAATCGGGGCATGGCCTTGTAGAACACGGCTAGGAGTACGATTAATAAGGTAAGTAGTAGTAAGGATAGCACAATGCCAAAAATTTTTAGGAACATTCATACCACGTAAGAAACACCGAACCATAGCCATAAGGTGATGATTTTTATGTTCGACAACCCCATTTTGTTCGGGGGTATACGGACAAGTGAGTTGTTGAAGAATTCCCCCTTTATTAAGTTCGGCCCGAAACTCATCAGTTAAGTATTCCATACCATTATCAGAGAGAATATTACGCACAACGATATGAAATTAAGTTTTAATCATTTGAAGAAAATTTCTAAAATGAGAGAAAACTTCAGATTTTTTCTTCATAAGATAAACCCAAGTACAACGAGTAAAATCATCAATAAATGTAACATAATATCGGTGCTGTGACATGGATGTGATGGGGGAAGGACCCCACACATCGGAGTGAATAAGATCAAAGGCACTAGGTGCCCTGTGCATGCGAGGAATATAAGAGGTACGGGTGTGTTTTGACAATTCACAAATCACGCATTTAAAATGGAAATCCTTACAAGCTTTTTTTAATGGAGGGAATAACCAACATAAATTTTGAAAATTGATATGGCCTAGACGGGCATGCCACAAATCTAAAGTTTGAAGTGCAAACACATAATTATTTGAGTCGGGAAAAATAGAATTATTAAAAATGGGTAACACGGAAGCTTGAAGGCTAGAGGACGTCCTTGACACAAAAGGATCACCAAAGTAGTAGAGGCCGCCACGCTCAAACTCCCTGCCAAAAATCTTCTTCATAGTCAGGTCCTGTAAATAACAGGAATGGGGTAAGAATACTATAGCACAATTATGATCTTTGATAAGGCGATTAACAAAGAGCAAGTTAAAAGCAAAATTGGGAACATAGTACATAGATGAGAGGGTGATGTCTGGGGATAATCGGGCATCTCCCTGACTACAGATGGGAAAGAAAGATCCATCTACGATACGTACATACTATTTAATGGAGGTAAAAGGTGAAGTAAAAACAGAAAGCTCACCGGTCATATGATTATTTGTACCAGAATCAAGAATCCAAGTGGGGTGGTCTGACTTACCATGAAGTGCAGTAGGAGTACCTGCAGCAATGGTGGTCGTGGGGCCAATGGATGAGGGAGGAGCTCCCAAACCTACATGTGACTGAAGCTGAGCAATCTGAGAGTGAATCTAAGCATAATCGGGTGGAGGAGGAAGCATCTCAACAACAGCTCCTGTACGAGCACACCGGCCACAACCAGGACTAACGTTCTTACAAATATCAGTCATGATGTTGTGAAGAATGACCAGAGGATAGATGGAGACTTGCCGAAAAAGAAATCACCAAAACACGGCAACAAGACAATCACAGCCAGAAACTCGATGGACGAGGACAACCTGAAACTCGATTATCCAAGCAACATAGACAATCACAGCCGGAAACTTAGCGGACGGAGGCAATCGGAAACTCGGTTACCCAGACTGATAGTTAAGAGCACATGACCTGCTCTAATACATCACAAAAGTGCCCAACACGGGTAGAAAAAGGCCGCTGGACAGCTGCCTGACCAAGCCGAGAGGCTTACTGGAGGCATAGAGGCTGAGGGAGGTTTTGGAAAATGCTGGAAAGCCTCAGCGAGAGCTGGTGTAGGAAGGTGGTGGTCGGCTAGGGCTTGCACAGGCAGGTGGTGGTTAGTAGGGGCTGCCGCAAGTATGGTGGTAGTCGGCTGGGTTGGGTGACCTAGGGTTTGGTAGTTTAGGCTTTGATACCAAATAGAATTGGGAAAAGATCATTTTATTATTGTACGTCCCAAAGTATATATAATGTTACAAGGTGAATAAAGAAGAAAAGGAAATAAATAAGAAAAAAGGAAAGAAATAAAACTACTTAAATGTGGTCAACATGAGCATAAATAACAAGATAAAATCTGGGATAAATCCCCTAATTCCAACAACAATCAATTAGATTTGTTTCCAAAAAAAAAAACCACCACCAATTAGATGCTGATATTGCTCCACAGACACTATTCCTATATGGAAAGCAAATAGATTTAACACCTAAATTTAGCAATCACGATATACACACACACGTGTGACATTTTGGGCCAAAAGAGAACATGTGACATGCCATGGCAGCTTATGATTGGTCCAGACATGGAACCCACAAAGGTGTGGGCCCCACGTCATACGCTGTGGGTACAAATCCAGACCAATAACCTACCACATCATGTCCTATTTTAGCCCCGAATGTCATGTACAAGTAGCTTTATTGAAATTTCTTTACCCATCAACTCTTTTAAGGAATCCTAACTCCACGATAGTGTCAGAGGTATGGTCGTCTAGACATAAAAATTGCAAAAAATACCAATGATATATAAGATGTTTGGCAGTAGAGGAACCAAAAAAGATACACATCCAGCCCAGAGAAAACAATATATCTCAACAAAAGTTCAAGGGCAACTCGAAATCAAAGTCGGTTACTACGAGAAAGAAAAAAAAAGGGAACCTGCTTTCTATTAGCCACATCAGTACTCAACTATGTATATATCACCAACGCCGTTTCAGCCAAAAACTTCCTTGCATCTTGTACTCAATGAAAAACTTTCTTACATCTTGGATTCTTGTACTCAACGAGCAGTCCTCAACGTCAAACTGTGACCTTATCATACAGAGGTCCAAAGTCATTTCCACGATGGATGAGATAACTTAAAAATATTAGCTTGACTGGTCTATGAAAAGTTTGGATAACCCTTAAAGTTTTTGTAAAGATACTTATTTTGTGAGTCAAAATCGTCAAGTCCACAAGTAAATTCATAGTCTTTAGTGGAGTCATAAGGGAGCCTCAGATTCTTTATCCGCTTCACAAGTATTTTTCCCAAGTTAACCCCCAGAGAAATATTAAAACACTGATGTATATCAAGGGACTCTAGGTGGGGAGAACCATCGAGAATGGCTTGCAAGCCCTTATTAGTCATTGTGTTTCCAAAGTGTTGTAGGTGACATAGTTGGGGCATGTTTTGTGCAACGGCTATTGCCTTCGCGTCAACGTCAAACTCATCTTGGCCATGTATTGGGATGGATAAGCACCATACCATTGACTGCTCAATCCAAATGATTTCAACAAAGGGCAAGACCGTCCAATAGTTTTAGTGGCTTCTTCTCCGACATTGCCAAAATAAATGTAAATATGAAGCTCCTCCAATAATGGGAGTTTTTCAGCCACTTCCCTCAAACCTTCATCGGAAATGCAATGGCAGCATACAAGTCAAAGACGAGTCAGCTGAGACGTTCTGTGAACGATTTGCAAAACAAAAAATGAATGAGCAACCACGAATAAAATGTCCATATCTGTTTTTCTATACACATATTAAAGCAACAGGATTTGAAAAGGGACAGAACAGCTTTATTCCATGGTTTGTAGCTACATTACATACACCTTTTTACAGAAAAAGAAGAAAAAGAAAAAAGAAAAAAGAAAAAGGAAGTAACTTAATTGCAAACTCAGACACTTGGGGGAAGTGTAGCCCAAGTACTAATTACAATTCGAAATTTCCAATTCTTTCAAGGAAAAGACCGGCAAAGCTACTCTAATTATGCAGTGAAAACCAATAAATGTTTATCCATATAGTTTTCTCGTTTGAAGAAACAAAATCAAAGTGTCCAATTCTTTCTAGGAAAAGACCTGCTAAGCTACCCTAATTATGCACTGAAAACCAATAAATGTTCATCCATATAGTTTTCTCCTTCGAAGAAACAAAATCAAAGTGTTCCAAATTCTTGATGAAGCATAAGGACTACATCAGAAAAGGAAATAGAAAATCTGACAATTCACAAAAAAAACAAAAACTTTTGGAAGCTTAAGGACTACATCAGAAAAGGAAATACAAACTTAATGATTCATACAATTGTAATTTTCGAAGTCAAAAGTTAACAGATTAAAACTCGTAATTTCATAATCTTTTCTGTTCTTTCCTCATTTCCTCGGCAATAAAAAAGAGAGTAAAGTGAAAAAAAGTAAGAATTTCACAACATGAGACAGAAGATGTCATAGATCATCCTCATGTCTTAGCACATCATTGATAAAAGAACATCTATTATATATGGAACTTTTGGCTTTTGGGTATAACAAGGTTGAATTAGTAATTTTCCCAAGGATTTGATAAATAGAACATAATGATTTCTTTCCTGGGTAGATTGGTACCATTACTATTTGTAGTTAAGAAAGAAAATATAAAAACTGCCTCATTTTTAAGACATTTTTTAGGTGACCACCTTTTCCTATTGCCTTTTTTACTACACATCAACCAATGAAAACTGTCAGTAGTTTTGATCACTTCCATCTCAGAGAGTGGAACAGATCACATTATGGGAAATTGCATCTTTTTGTGTTCAGCAAATCGATGGAATTCCTAATCTATTTCCAGGTAATGTAAAGGAGAATAAGCCAGCGTACGATCACATGTATCATGTATGTAGTTTGAGCTCGCCTTGAGCTCCCTCTATTAATAAAAATGTTACTTATCAAAATAAAATATGCCAGCCTACAATCATAAACTGTAACTAAAATGGAACTATGAAAAAACAAAATAAATAATTGCATAAATAATGATTTCTAAAACGTTGGGCGTCACTGAACTTCTGGAAGAAGAGCACTTTGAGCATAAATGCAAAAAATTAGTTTATCCATAGCCAAGTCCTAATTGCTGCAGACATTTGCGTATAGAGTAGCATCAATGAATCATTGGCAGCACAATAAATACAAAGCACAAGTGTCAGTAGCGTTTTGCACTCCCGTAGTTTACACTTGGTATTCACTTTGCCAGTTTGCCCCTATGATTTGGAAGTTTTTTTTGTGTGGATAATTTGGAAGTTGACAAGCTAGACCATGCATTTTTTAATGTGTCAATTGGCACCCTCATCAAAATCCTTCATAAGAATCCATCAAAATATTTCTCTAAAGGGACGTGATAACCTATCAAAATTAGTAAGACTCACAGTGGTAATAAATTTTAAGGAATGCAAACTCACACAAATTAGGGACTCTAGGATAGAGGGATCTAAGGTGTCAACTTGTAAACTGAAGTACTGAACATTGAAAGACACAAAGAAATATCACGGTTCGGCAAAACTGCCTACGTCCATGTTCCAATGTGGTGTTATATATTATGAGGAACTAACCGGTACAAACTCTCATCATACCTCACTCGTAGAAGGGATGGATTAAAACATAGGTGATAGGACTCATATTTATAGACAAGTTTGGGTGAATTTTGAATTTTCAAAATTGGCGGTTAAATTTTTAATTTATATTTGAGCGGCAAAATTTGAATTTTCAAAAATTTGGTGGTTTTTTCAATATTGAATCACATTTGGCAGTTTTAAAATTTTGAATTAACAAATTTAGGCGGAACAACTTTTGAATTTCAATTTACCCGATTAATTTTAAAATTTGAATTTTTATTTCATTTCTATTAGTATTATAATTATTTGAATGAAAAATATAGAAAATACAAAAGAAAAGAAATTCCTAGTCATTATGCCATGGAGTACATTTGATAAAATGCCTAGCCATTTTACTATTCAACAAGCCAAAATTAAGTTTTGGCTAGCCCTTTTGCCTTTTACCATTGGAGTTGCCCTAAGGGCCTTACAATATTGCACTTTACACTTTACAACTCCAAGAAATGTGCCTTGGTTTGGCTGTCTACACCCACCATATGTCAAAAATGAAAACGAAAGCCTGAAAGTATTTTAAAAAAAAAACAATTTTTTGTGTGGGTTTACCTACCGTTGAGTGATGAAGTGAATGAGGCGATCGGTGCCAAAATACTCAAGATTGATATCAACCAGCTGTCCGTAGCAACGATCGACGGCGTGCATTGCCATCTTCTCCAAATCGTATGGCATGGAACCCAGATCACCCAAATTCCACATATCTATTCTTCTCCGCATCCCTGGGACCTTGCATATCTTATGCCAAGTTGTACACACTTTCTGTGCTACCTCCAGTATCTCCACCACCCCCAGTTTCTGCAGTATCTTTGTTGTCACTTCCTCTGGAAGCTCCTCCCAATTTCGATTCGCTTTGCCCCATTTTGGCTTTTTATTTTTCTTTTTTGATGATTTTAAAGGAGGAGGACCCATTTTCCAGAGCAAGTTAATTACTTGATACTAGTATTTTCTGGGACAATCAGTTTAGTTTTGAAATGGGGGGTAGGGGTAGGGGTAGGGTTAGGGTTAGGGTTAGGGTTAGGGTTAAAACTTGAACAAGAGAGAGAAATTATTCATGATAATTGATAACCATCACACATTGTCAGCATATGCAAAATTTATATTTCTATCTCAAAAGTGATACCCAATAATGTGGCATTAGGGATAGTTAAACAATTTTCAATCAAAATTCAAGTGGTCCCATTGTATTATACCTGACACTACTGTCACATTATTTGAGAAGCTTTTTTGTGATAAAATTTTGGAAAGCTTAGCATTACTCAAATTTTATTAGAACTTCTTCAATGGGGCAAAAGTGCTACGTAAAATTGAATTTTAGCTCAACAAAAAGTACAATGCCTAGTAAAAAATAATAAGCACTCACTTATAAATGAGTAAAATATTGAAAAACAATAACTAAATCCTATAATTGGTAAACAGTGGTTAGTAAAAATAAAATTGATAAACAAGAACAATTTAAAATAAACCCAAACTCCTCTAATTCAATAACCATAACTCTATAAATACTTAGTATCAACTAGATTATTAACCAAGGCTATTGAAATTTCAAAACTGATAAAATCCAAAGCCCTAACCCACATTAACCTAAACTAATGAACCCCAAAGCCCCCATCCCAGTTAACAAAACTAATAACCATGTTTCATTTACTTAAGCCCAAAGCCCAACCAACTCCAACTTAAATAAAGAACAAAAAACCCTAAAGCCCACCTTCCATCTTTCTTCTTCTTCACCACGTCAGTTTAAAGAAATTAATGGATACACAGAGGCGAGTCAGACGACAAAGAAAGTAGCGAGAGTGACAAATCTATTGAAGATGAGAGATAGAGAAGGAAGAAGAATTTTATGGTTGATTCATAGCAAAAATATTTAGGAGTTATGAATTTCAATTTCACGATAGTTGGAATCCAGACATTGGAGACCAAACTGTCACGCCTCGATGTAGCATAAATATGGAAAGTGTTTAATTTCCTTTATGGACCCGTAGGTCGCGACAGTTTGAAGGATCGATGTCGTCCCAAACGTCGAACATATAATAATTATAATAAGAGTAGAGCAATCAAGGCTTAGAAAAATTTTCCAAATTAATAATTATTACAGCACATGATCACCTAAAGGCACAAACCGGCTTGAAACAAAACAATATCTACTATCTATTACAATCATCCTTATTACAAGTTTATTAACTTAAACAGTAAGTTAAAATAATTATCTTCCAAGCAGCTGTTCTCAATTAGCATAGTCAAACGGTCCAGCCTGATTATAACCTGAAAAACCTAGACACGTGTGTCCAGGGCGCATCAACACCGTCAACTTTATGAAGCTGGTGAGTATTAAAAACATATGTTTCAATGTAGAACATGCTCATTTACTATTTTCCATTTCACAGTCCCGTTATTCAACAGGTTAAAAGTATAGAAGTAAATTCACAACATAAGACAATAAGGGAAATATTATATAATTTAATCCAAAGAAACATGTGACCGTGCATGGGAACAATGCAACCATTCTCATCTTACCAACTCTTTTCTCTCGACAACACAATACCCAACTCTCTCACTCCAGTATCCTTGAAACACTAAGATGACCAAACTTTAGTACAGGGGTACCAGAGAGTGTCCAGTTTGCCTCACACTTCAGTACGTGGTACTAGGGAGTGTCCAATGCCTCACATTTTGACTATACCATGCATGTTAGGAAGTGTCCAGTAGGCCACACTTTAGCACTACCATGGGTGCCAGGGAATGTCCAAGTCGGCGTCATACACTTTAGTGCTACCATGGGCGCCAGGGAGTGTCCAGTTTTGTCACCGTCGCATTTCAAAGATACTCTAGCCGCAATCTCATAACATCACACTTTGGTACACAATTACCAAGGAGTGTCCACAACTCAATCTCAACCACATACTCTTTTCACACTAACCATCACTCACCATGTATGTACATTTGACCCTACATGTATGCCATATGACTTAATACAGAAATGTAAAGAACTGAAATATAAGGACCATGTGCGTACGAGGATAGATAAGTCGTAATTCATCGCTTTTATAATCCAAACGTAATAAACAGGATCCTGATTAAGTAAAATTCCCAAACAGCACCTTAACAGCCTTTAAAATTTAATCCAAATAGTCCCTTAACAAAAAACAGACAAAAACTAAAAACAGACAAAAACTAGAAACTGCCAGGTCGCTCGCGCGATGTGCTCATTTTTTTATTTTCTTTTAAAACTCTCCCAACTGTCAAAATCTATAGTGGTCGCGCGCGCGGGCCGCTTGCACGATAGGTCGCTCGTGCGGTCCGCTCGCACGATACGCCTATTTTTCAACTTTTCTTATAAAAATTTCCAAGTGTCAAAAAACACCCAGGTCGCGCGCGCAGGCCGCTAGCACGATCACGCGTGCGAGTTCAGACAGAGACTTCATCTTCTTCGTGGGTTTTCCCCTATTTTCATTTTTGAAGCCATTTTTGACCCATTTTGCAGTCTGAAAGTATATATGACATATAATATATGAATCTCTTCGTTTTTCTACATAGATTATGAATCTACGATCAATTTAACACAAATCAATCCGTGGCTCTCGAATTTTACAAAAAAATGAGAGACGTCAAAACTTCGTTTTTAATATACGTCGCGACACGAATGAATTAGGCTCTAATTTTTAAACCGTAGCTTCTATGAACTATAATCTTTCAAAATCATCTCTAAAAATAGATTTTGGTTAAGGTTGAAAAGTTCATGATTTTAAGCTTCAAGTTTCAAATAGAAATCAACAATGGTGAAATTGTAATCACACCCACATAAGCAATAAATAGGCATGAATTACCTTCATAGTGAGTTAGTAATACTCACTGAGAGTTAAACTTGAAGTATTGTTGAGAGAGAAATCAAAATAAAGAAACCCAATTGAAGCTTGCAAGCTATGAAGATGAATCTCTCTCTCTCTCTCTCTCTCTCTCTCTTTAAAATTTCTGTAAATCTTTCTCTCTCTCTGAACTCTTTCTATTGCTCTCTGAATTTGCTTCCACAGAATGTGCAATGAGAGAGTTGTGTGAGTGTATATTTACAAACTTACAATCTTGGAGCCCAAGTTCATTGAGCTTTACTCAACAAACTAAATTCTTATCTTAATTTCCTAATTTGCAGCTCTAATATTATTTATATACAAACTATCTTTACATATATGAGTATAACATCAGCTTATAGGGGCCATGTAGATGTATAGGGGTCATATAGGGGTGTTTGGGTAAGGTGGCTTAAGGCCCAACATTGACACCCACAAGTTGAGCATAGCCAAATAAAGCTCTAGCAAGTTGCCTAAGAATCACTTAGGGTGTTTGGCAAAATAGCTTATAGGCACAAGATTAAACACACACAAAAGCATTATCCAAACAAGGCATAGGCAGTGATTAGTTGCTTTAAATGGAAAAGCACATGTCACATCTTGATTGGTGGAAAATCCCATATAGTGGGAGTTATCACGGCGCAGACAGTTTTGAACATAAACTGGTATTTTCGCGGCGCGGTGATCACCACAAAAATACAGAAAATTCATTTTAACGTAGGAAATAATCCTGGTTTTATAAAAATACTGATTGAGTCAAAAGAATTAGTTTTCACCGTTTTAAAATACAGTTTTGAAATTCCACACATGTACTACTAAATTTTTGAAATTGCAGTTTGACCCCAACAAGAATTTCTATACGAAACAAAACAAGTAATAAGATTCAAAGCATAAGCACTGAAATTAAAATAAAAGCAGAAACACAGATTAAATATGGAAATGTAATTAAATTAAATGAAAATGCAGGTTGTTACACAAACGGTCATGAACAAGCGTCTACCTTTCTCTCTCCAATTTGGCTCTTAATTTCGGAACTCTCCATTTTGCCGAGCCATTTGCCTCGTCTGTTGGAGCATTAGTTTTTCAGATTCACAAGGCAAATTGATGGTTGGAAGATTTGGCACTCCATTTGCCTCGTGCGTTGGAGATGCTCTTAGGACGTGCAAATCTTTAGCATCCACAAGCGTTGTTTGGTTTGCGGACGTAGATAAGGGAAAGAAAATTTGTTTGGTTTCCGAGCATCGAGAAGTAAAAGAAAATAGAAAGGAAACACTATTTTAGCTACAGATAAGCTGCATTTGTTTGATTTAATTAAGACAATTGTTATTATTATAAGAAAATCGTAAAGAGATAAGTTATACACTTGCATAGTCGAGATGGTATATTTTGAAAGGGGTCGAGTTTGTTTTCAACATATGGGTCTTGTGAGACAAAAAAATTGAAAGTAATAAGAAAAGATGGTTTAGTTGGTACTTTGATTTGATCTGACCATGAGTTGGGCACGATGCTATCTTGGACAACAGGGGTTGGCCAAGCGGCTATTATGTGGGCACGATGGTATAACAATCATTGACATTAAAAGGTTAATTGCGACCTTGAATATCTTGATGGGTATATCCAATTCCAAATAGGTACGGTGAACCTATCATGCGGCCATAAGTTCGGCATGATGTTCTAAATTAACGGCCCTGTGCCAGATAGTTCTGGAGAACCGAATGAGTCAAGAGAATTTGGTCGAGGTAAAAGAGTCAGCAAGATGAGATGTTTGCATTGTTCATGCACGGTCTAATTCATTGATTAAAAGTTTGATAAATGTTTATAAGTGGCGAATCGAATAATGAATTAACTGTACTTTAAGGTATTGAACAATGATAGGAGTTAAATATACTTTTATCTACATTATGTGTGTTGTTTATTATGCTCATTCGGCTTTCATTTGCTGATGACTTTTATGTCCTGTACATCCGATTATCTAGACTTCTAAGGTTCTGATTTCATAGGACAGTATGAGCTATGCCAGCTAGAAAGAAGAAGCCATGGAGATATTTTTCATTTATCTTAATAATAAGTCTGTAATAAAAGATAGTGATAGTTTATTTGAATAAGGCAGAGTGTGCCTTCAGACATTAAAGTTCTACTAATATTAAGTTGGTTTTTATTAAATGACTATTAATACTTTCTTTCCTGTTGCTTTATATACTCTGTTCATTACTCCATGTTAAGCTAAGTATAGGACAATCGATCCCTCACTTGTCATGACCTATGGGTCTAAAAAAATTATTCCCTATTTTGCTACGTTGGGGTGTGACACTTTCCCCTTGTGTTAATTTGGTCCTTGTATTTTTGTAACAAATATTTCAAGATTAGTACATTTAAATATAGCAAAATAAAGAATTCAAAAATTTTCATGACTTAGGAAACTGGAAGTGAATTTTGTATTTTTTGGGACACATTGGAAGTGAATTGATGTTGCTAATTCTTTTACATGATATTATGAATAAAAAAATGTGTGTTTTCGTCATTTACAGACCTTAGCATTCTATTATTTTCTTCACCACCTCTAATTTTGGAGTGTGATAATTTGAATTTAGCTCATAATTTGTTTGTAGCTTCCAAGGATAGTCTAGATACTTAATAATATTACTATTTCATTGGTCTTTCCAAAATCAAACACTGGATTCTATATCTAACACAGATTCCTGTTAGATTCTTGACAGACTAATTACCTAGAGAATGATTTTTGACTATCAGAAATTCAGAATCCAGCTAAAATATTGTCACGCCCCGAAAACTAAAGCGCGAAGAAAGAGGAAAGATAGAGAGAAAAATGGAGAGAAAAGAAGTAAAACCCAATCACAAATGCGGAAGCGACATTGGGATCCCACGGGGATTCCTACAAGTATGACTTACTAACATATAAGCCAAAATGGACTTCCATGTTAACGAGTCCAACAAAGATGAAAGTATTTGAAAATTTAATTAAAAGACTAACCGGACAAGCTCTAATTCAAGGAGAGAAAGAAAAATACAATAAATTTGATAAAAGACCATTTTTGGATAGTTGCTGAATTTTAAAACATCCGTAAAGTCTTTGAAATTTTCACATTCTGTCCACGCAAGCCCATGTGAAATTCGATTCTGCACAACTTTTGTGAAATAACATTCTTTCCAATTCCGCACCATTTGGGCAGAAAATTGAAATAACAGTAGCAGTTTTTATTTGACAACAACTTTGACAGCTTTTTCAAATGTTTCAAAACTTTCCCAACTATGCTAAATTCTCAAGTTTAAACATCAATATGTGACCAAACAAGTCCTAAATGACATATGCCATAAGTCTAAACCAAATAGAACTTCAAGTACTCGAAATTTATTGAAAACGAGGAGTGAAAGAGATAAAGAGAGAAAGAATGGGAGAGGGAGAGATTGGGAGAGAGATATTGAAAACATTTCTTTTTGGAAGCAAAGTGAACTAATTCGGCAATGATTTAATTGAAATGCGACAAGTCCGGCAAGGACAAAGCAAACATAACCGAATCCGGCAAGGATTCAAAATAAAAGAACAATGAGTCCGGCAAGGACAAACCAAACACAACCGAATCCGGCAAGGATTCAAATTAACACACAAACATAAAACTTTAGAAGAAATGCTACAGTCTCGGAAACATAATTACATAACATAGATAAGTTGAACAAGTATGAAAAGTAAGGACTAACACTTGTCCATCAAATTTACAACAAGGCTTCCCAATGACAAAATTATGGAAGTCCAAGCTTTAGAAGTTTTGTAATAAAATTGATACAAAAGTTTCCTTTAGTGCACTAAACTATTACAAACTTTCCAAAAGGCTAAATTCACATGAGTGCTATCCTTTTACATAGCTAAGCACGATCTTCAAAATAGAACAAAAGAAGTCAAGGCCTACGCGTCGGGTCACATATGCCCTTTGCCTTTATTAAGCTCACCTGAAAAATGTTTTGTCGTTTTTATGAGAACGATGGCTCGTAGAAAACATTGTAACAAATCTATATTCTACCCATGACTAAAATGAAATGAGGTGCACTGGGTCACCACCATGGCTACAATGAAATGATTAAAGTCGCAATGCTATGCGTGATATGTGCACACCTCTCTCATTATCGGACCATGAGCCACCCACGCATGGAGTGTAGCATACCAACTTCTGGGAGCCAACCGAATATAGCTGGAGTTTGAATGTTTCTAAGGGTCATTCTCCCTGTCTCACATCACAACCCATGTCCGGATTTCTTAAATAAAATTCCCTCGCATGAGGTTTTTCTCTTTTAAAAAAAAACGTTTATGTCGTGATAGTGTAATGCTAGCCGATTAGGCCTCAATGCATATGATGTTAACAATGACCTTAAGGATGATCCACTAAATTAATTAAGCAATAATTCTAGTCCATTAGGCATGATATCAAGAACTTCAAAGAATGTAATTAAATTTCATAATTTAACATTCCTAACAAGAATTTCCAAACCAATGTCCTAGCATGTTCTTATATACAAAGGGGCATTCTAGGCACCTCTAGTACCACATAATATATTTCTACACCATCAAAGCTTATGAATCACATTTAGGCAATTTACCCTAAAGTTTATAATTTTGAGGAAAACCTAGTGCTTGTATCTAAGGTATCCTCCTAACCTTTCTTTTTTCTTTTTCTTTTTTTTTAGCTCAAATTATAGTTAGCACAATTTAAACATGCAAATCACAATTAGTCAAGAGATCCTAAATTTACAACTTTGGGAGAAACTTAGTGCATGTATCCAATTTGTTCTCTTATCATCATTCTAATTACATTTAACACCCCAAATTTACAACTTACACAATCAAGGCATATAATTCATATTTAGGCAAAATACCCTTAACATTACAACTTTGGAGACGAGTCCTAATACATATGTCTAAGTCCTCTCCTAACATATAAATAAACTCAAGGCATCTTAGACAAGCATAACACATAGGAAAGCAACAATGTAAATCTACCTCAATGTAGGTTTTCCAAAATAAATGGAAAATCACCCAAAATTTGAGAAAGAAATCAAAGAACTCCAAATGGCTTCAAGAAGATGAAAAGAGAAGTTCTAGGGAGCCCAAGAATCCACTGCATGTACTACTCCATCAATGGAATCCCATGGTTGAAGAGGAGAAATTTTGGAGCTCTATGAAATTTGGGTAAACTATGGTAATGGCCACCAAAACGAATTTCGTTGGTACCACTAGAAAGCTTATGAAATTCTAAGACTATTTTGTGAAATGGAAAAACTCACGAAAATGACTTTTTGGGGGTTTATTGGAAGGTTGAAGGATGAGGCTATGGAGGGTTTGTATATACCCACATTCATGTAGATGAAGAAGAAGAAGAATAAGAAGAAGAAGAGAGAGAGAAAGAAAAGAAAAAAAATTAAAAATGAGGAGAGAGAGGAGAGTTGGCCGGCTCTTTAAGTGGGAGTGGGGCCCACCATTTTTTTTTGTTTAGTCTTTGTTTTGTATTTAAGATGTAGAGTTGTAATGCATGTGTGTGTGTGTTTGGTCTACTTCTACACACCCAATTTAAAACATGTACCCACTTTAACATTAAGATAATAAAAAAAATATTGCAATAAGATAAAATAAAACCAAATAAGAAAGAAAAATAAATAAATAAATATAGTGACACAGATTAAGATAAATTTAAATATTACGCAGGGAAAATTAACGGGCTCGCATATAAGCATTTAAATACCATTTTACCCTTAATTAAAATTTCAAGTTATGACAAATATTTCATGAACCAAATAGACCGTATGCTACATTTCAAAGAGAAGGAAATCCATGTCAACTATCGTTATTTAGAGATTACTTATTTGTTGATATCGAGTAGACACTCAAACTATCTTCATGTATTTTAATTTATCCAAGCCCGCTCAGAATTGAACAAAGAGTTTTTAGTTGAATTTTTTTAGAGATAATATGATGCGTACACTGAAAACAAGGCCTGCCCTAAGTTTTTGGGGGTCTGAAGCGACTTCCACAATGGCCCCCTGCACATACTCGAACTATATTAAAATTACTGAATAAACTATAATATTTTGTGAGCAGTTCAATATGCAAAAAGCAATCATTAAATGGACTCATACAGATAGAATATTTTCATGTTGCTTCTTAATTTAACAAAATTCAGTGCATAATAAGAAATAAAACAAATAAACAAAAAAGAAGGGCTAAGGCATTGTTGAGAAAAAAAAAGACTTATGCAAAAATGAACTTATATAACTAGATCGAATCTTCTCTTGTCACTCTTCGTTTGTTTGAATGTGACCTTTGGACTTCAATAGTGAAGAGCTAAGGCATTGGTTAGGGATATAAATAAAAAAAATAACAAATAAAAAAATGAAAATAAAAAACTTGGCCCGACGAGCGACCGATCCGGAGCCCAGTCCGAAAAAATGACCCTTAAGCCCGGCCCAAGCCTGAGGTAGGGCTAACCCAGCCCTAGGCCCTAGCATCCCTAGGTAGGTCATGGACCTACCTCTTGAAGCCCAAGCCTGACCGCATCATGCCCGTATAGAAGCCCGACTAGAAACTTCCAACCAATAAAATTATTGATCATTTTCATGTATTTAAAATATAAAAAACTACAAGTTGCTATGCCCAACGTTATTTGCGACCTATAAAAAAGTGGTTACATATATAGTATTTACTCTCTGTTATGATAAAAAATTTAAGCGCTTACTAAGGCTATACCTAAGGACCTAGAGCCGAGCTTGGATTGTGAACTCTTATGCCCTGCCGAAAGAGAGACATGAGCCAGTAGGCCAAAGCCAAAACCCTCCCAAGCCCGATCAATGTCGGGTCGGGCCGGGACGGACGGACCATTTTTCCATCCCAAGTGTTTGTATTTATTTTGATTACAATGGTTTTAAGGCCTAAATGTTAATTGTAAAAGAGTTTTGGGGTTTTGGGCTTGATGTAGGTTTAGTTATCTAAAATTTGACCCTTTTGACTTGGGTTGTGGGCCTTTGTTAGATTGAGTTTATTTAAATTTGTTTTTCTTTTGGACTGGGCATGAGAGTATAAATGTTAGACATAAAAAGTGGCCCTAAAATTGAGAAAAAATTTGGGGTTTCAGAATGGTTACTTTTTGGGTTTCTGTCCAGACCGACCCTAATTGAAAAGAGTTGCATTTGTTTCAATAACTGCAAAATTAATGGTGACAATTTCTTATTTTACTAGTTGTTGGACTATTATTTGAGTGTGGTCTGGGGCATTTTTTTTTTATATTTTTTATTTAACAAAGGCTATGTATAAAAAGAGAGGCTAAGAAATTTGGGAAGAAATCCCTCATTTTGAGGAGGTATAAGCAAAAACCATTATAAGTGCTTAGCCACTTTTTTTCCCAATCATTTTTAATCCTAGAGAGTTCGTTATGCCATGTCATCTTGGTTTTCTTTAAAATTTAAAATTCCATAACTTTCAATTTTCAACCTGTAAAATTGTTATTTTTAGAATCGTGAAATTGACATCTCCAAAACAAGATCCATAACATGTGACATTAAATTATATATGAAATAAAAAAAACAAAGTTTTTAGTGGGGTTTTCAGCGATTTTTTCCATTTACAAACATATAACATTATTTATGGTTATATACACCGACACCCCCAGTGTTGGGATTTTGCCCTCAAACCCAGTCTTTATGTAACACCCGCTCTCGTAGATTATATTTAATTGCATTTACCATGCATATTAACATTATAATAATAATGTGATTGTATGTGTTAAGTGAGTTTAACTCACTAAGATGATTTATGGGTGTCCGGTTTGGAACCCAGAGATAGGCCATGTGGCAGTCCCAGTTTGGGACAGTTATGAGAGGTCTCCGTGTGATAAGACAGATAAGTGGAGTAATCCTTATGTGCTTAAATATTTATTAAGGCATATGTGAATATGATATTATGTTGTTAAATATCATGTTAATTGTTAGAGATCACTTCTGTGGTCCGGTAGGGATACCTTTGCGAGAGCGAAATGGACACGTTGCATAATTAGTAGGTTAATTAACAACTTCATAATATTATGTGAGACCACTTATGGGACCCATACGTGACATAGACAAATACCCATTTAAGTTTGTGATAGTTTTATAACTAGCAGGGGTATAATCGCAAAACTAATGAAACTTAGTGGAGGCTACTTTAGTAATGTATAGTTTGGAATTATATAGGAAGGACACATGTCCTTATGACTCATTAGGAGTCATCCTCTTCATGCTTTAGATAAGAGATATTTACAGAAGAGAGAAACGAGGGAAATATCGACGGAAAGCTCGGCGACGCTCGGGACGACAATTGACGTGTCGTTTAACGTTTTATTTCGAAACAGGCTAAATATTTGGACTCCTAGAGGTGAGTCTAATACAATAGTACTAATCTTATTGGTTTCTAAGATAGTTTTCGTGGCCCAATTCGGGTGTTTAGCTTTATAACTTGTATATTTTGTATAGGATTTGTACCTGGACCGCACTACGCTAATAATTTTATAAGTAGGAGAAAAATCCTTGAGGTGAGTGACAATGATTATGAAATATGCATAATTGGATGTTTGAGATGATCTTTGTGATGATAAGCATGTCCACTTGTGTAGTTTAACTTGTTTAGTTAATATTGGGCAAACCCATGTGGTTAATAAGACCCATTTGTATTGCAATAGCATGATGTGATGAACTTATATAAGCATGTTGAGTTGTTAATGTGGGTCAAAGGGGAACTTGTACTTGCCATCGAGAATGTGACTAGGTGCCAAAATGATTTTACTCTTATTGGATAGGAGTATGATTCGTGTCTAATATTGCATTCTTAACTTTATGATTTTACTCTTATTAGATGCGAATTATCACCTAAACCGGGAGATTTAATGGATAAACTGTACTTTTGTTTTTCTCGTTGTTCACTTGTTGCTAATAAAAATCTCTTTCTTGTAGATTTTGAAAGCTTGGTAGAAGTTGAAACTAAGCATTTTGGTTCTTACCTCAAAAAAGGGCAAGGAACACTGTTCTGCAAAGCCGGATCAATCCCAGTCTAAAGGGCAAGGAACACTATTTTGCAGAGCCAGGTCGATCTGGGTATATAAGGCGGATCGATCCGCCGTTGATTCAGGACCTGGAGACATCTTCTCGTAAAGTCGGATCGATCCATCCGGCTTTTACACGTGGATCGATCCGCGATTTGGGATGAAGATTTTGCTTGCCCAAATGAATAGCGTATCGATCCAACATTTTGCCTGGGATCGATCCGCCCCTACAGTTTTTCCCCTCTTTTTATTTACAACTTTACCATTGAGTTTGGATGGGATAAATAGGAAGAGATAGATTTTGGTTAGGTTAGCTTTTATTTTCCTGAGGATTTTAGTTGTATTTCTTCTCTATCTCTTAAATCCTCGTGGGTCCCCTTCCATTTCCCCTCCATTGTTGTAAACTTGAAGATTCTATTGAAGATTTAATGGCTTGGTATATTTTCTCTCTCTTTTCCTTTGATGATATTGCTATATTTTCTACTATTAGTTAGGTTTACTTAGGTTGTGGATTTAATGCTGTTGCATTTCGAGGGTTGATTTGTGTAGGATTCAAAACTAGGGGCTTCAACTTATTTGTCTTACATCTTTGACTGTCAAAACTTAGACTTTGAATCCTACCCTATGTATTTCATATGGAATATTATGTAACATTGTGTTTTGCACTCCATGTGTTTGATAAATGTTGTGTGTGGGATTTAAAACTTGGAGTCTTCATCTTTGATGTCAAGCATCTTTGATTGTTTTAACTCTTGGGTTTTAAACACTACCTTTTGAAGGCTTCATAGGCGATTTGTCCACCAAATAGATTAGTTAGTGTTGGGTGGATAAATCATACGTATTAGAAGCCATGGTGGCTTCATCTTGTATGTCATGCATCATAGTCAAACGTTAGCTTCAAATCCATTTCTATGAAAATCTCAAAGCTCCGTTCATCTAACACATAGATGCACTCCTTGTGTTAGATAATATGCCACAATGGGATGTCACCTTAGAGTGTGCTTGAAACACTAGTCCTGCTCATCTTGTTGTGACGCAAGATGGGGGGAGTGATCCCAACCTATTGCCTTTTAGATTAGTTTTCCCTTTTATCCTCCAAAAACCAAACAAACACCCCAAAAGATGCAAAGTCATTTTTTCCCTTTTCTTTTTCATCTTATCTTATTTCTTTCTTTTAAGCATTATAATTAGTTTCTAAACATCCCAAACATTGTGCTTGTATCAATCCCTGTGGACTCGACACCCTACTTTCAAATGCTACATTTTTAATAGGATTAATAAAAATACTTGACTTTGACAACATCAAAATGGAGCCGTTGCCGGAGAAATTGTTTGAATTATTTGTGGAGACTTTACCCTTGTGAGCTTTAAATCATTTTCTCCATTGTGGAGTGTTACGTACTTCAATTCTCTCTTTTTGAAAAATATACAAAAGTCATAGATAATCTCATCTTCTTGCTTATTGTTCATTAGAGGAATCCTTTTGTGGAATGCAAAACTCTTGCTTGCTTGTCATTGTAGTGGAGAACAAAGAATCACACTGTCCGAGGAAATGATTTTAGGTCCTTCTTTTCACCATTTCTAGCCTCAACCATACATACCTTTCCTTCACTTAATGATAAACCTTCCATATCCACGTTTGAATTAAATTTTTGGGATGTCTTTGCATGAGATCGTACTTGTAATGTTGTAAAATGGATTGAATCATTTTATTGTGAGAGTACAAAGAAAAAGAAAAGAAAAGAAGTTCTAAAAAAAATATATATATATAAATAAAAATAAATAAAAAAAGAAAAAGAACTTCATAGTCAATTGTATTATTTCTCTTTGTGAGCATCAAAAAATTTTTTGTAGATGATTCATCTCTTGTGGCCATTTGTATCCATGCATTCCAACAAATCCCAAGTTTGTGTCCAAACACCTCACTTACTTTCCCCTTGTCCTTCACTTGATAACACTTTCCCACTTTACAACCCCCTCAAAGCCCTAATTGATCCTCAAGTTTTGTGACTCGGAGTTTGAGACGATCATGACAAGTAGTTTGAGTTATTTCACATCCTCTAGTGAATGGTATCTTTCATGAGATTAATTTTTACTCGTTTTTCACGCTTACGTTTTTCACATTGACATGTGCATGGCTTTGGTATCCATTTCCATTACTCGTTTTGCCCGCATGTCCCAAGTGTATTACCCATTTCGAGTGCTCAGTTTTATAGCGTAATACCGGTGAGAATTGAGTTGAAGTGTATTTTGAACGAAATTTTGGATTATGAAAGCATTGCCATCTTCTTGATAGTTGTAGTTATGCACTTCACACCACACACGCATCCAAGATTGAGCTTAATGAAGTTTATCTAATAACCTTGATAGTTTGATGACTTTTTTGATTTACGTGTCATGTGCTAGAGTGTTTTGAAAATTCTTGGGACTATGTTGAGTGTCAGTGTTAGATAGTGGGTAACTATCATGAGGAAATAAAATGTTTGTGGGTATCATTCTGAGAACCCTTCAGAGATAAAACTCCGCCTCTATGGGTAACATAGAGGTTTAACGGCTTGTCATTCGCTCAATGCAATCGTGTTCCCCACGAAAATGGTTTATCTTTCATTTTAAATAAATTATTGTGCAAGGTTATTCTTGAATCTCTTGGTCATTAGCTTTGTTGCTAAGAGACTAGCAACATGCTAGTTTGGGGGTGGTGATTCGTGTCTAATATTGCATTCTTAACTTTATGATTTTACTCTTATTGGATACGAATTATCACCTAAATTGAGAGATTTAATGGATAAATTGTACTTTTGTTTTTCTTGTTGTTGTTCACTTGTTGCTAATAAAAATCTCTTTTTTGTAGATTTTGGAAGCTTGGTAGAAGTTGGAACCAAGCATTTTAGTTTTTACCTCAAAAAAGGGCAAGGAACACTGTTCTGCAGAGCTGGATTGATCTGGGTCTAAAGGGCAAGGAACACTATTCTGCAGAGCTGGATCGATCCTGGTCTAAAGGGCAGATCGATTCGCTGTTGATTCAGGACCTGGAGACGTCTTCTCATAAAGTCGGATTGATCCATACGGCTTTTACACGTAGATTGATCCGCAATTTTGGACGAAGATTCTGCTTGCCCAGATGAATAGCTGATCGATCCGACGTTTTGCTTGGGATCGATCCGCCCCTATAGTTTTTCCTCTCTTTTTATTTATAAGTTTACCATTGAGTGTGGATGGGATAAATAGGAAGAGATTGATTTTGGTTAGGTTAGCTTTTATTTTCCATAGGATTTTAGTTGTATTTCCTGTCTCTCTCTTAAATCCTCTTGGGTCCCCTTCCATTTCCCCTCCATTGTTGTAAACTTGAAGATTCTATTGAAGATTTAATGGCATGGTATAATTTTTATCTCTTTTCATTTGATGATATTGCTATGTTTTCTACTATTAGTTAGGTTTACTTAGGTTGTGGATCATGAACTCTTTGATTTAATGTTATAGCATTTCTAGGCTTCATTTGTGTAGGATTCAAAACTAGGGGCTTCATCTTATTTGTCTTACATCTTTGACTGTCAAAACTTAGACTTTAAATCCTACCCTATGTATTTCATATGGAATATTATGTAACATTGTGTTTTTCACTCCATGTATTTGATAAATGTTGTATGTGGGATTTAAAACTTGGAGTCTTCATCTTTGATGTCAAGCATCTTTGATTGTTTAAACCCTTGGGTTTTAAACATTACCTTTTCAAGGCTTCATACGTGATTTTTCCACCAAGTAGATTAGTTAGTGTAGGGTGGACAAATCATTCGGATTAGAAGCCGTTAAGGCTTCATCTTGTATGTCATGCATCCTTGATAGTCAAACTTTAGCTTCAAATCCATTTCTATGGAAATCTCAAAGCTCCTTTCATCTAACACATAAAATGCACTCCTTGTGTTTGATAATATGCCACAACGGGATGTTACGTTAGAGTGTGCTTAAACACTAGTCAATTTCATCTTGTTGTGACCCAAGATGGGGGGAATGATCCCAACCTATTGCTTTTTAGAGTAGTTTTCCCTTTTATCCTCCACAAACCAAACAAACACCCCAAAAGACGCAAAGTCATTTTTTTTCCCTTTCTTTATCATCTTTTCTTATTTTTTTTCTTTTAAGCATTGTAATTAGTTTCTAAACTTCCTAAACATTGTTCTTGTATCAATCCCTATGTACTCAACACCCTAATGCTACATTTTTAATAGGGTTAATAAAAATACTTGATTTTGACAACATCACTAGCCGCCTCTCAACTACCTGACCATTGTAGCCTCCACGACCACTGTCTTTTCTTATCCTAGGTGACCACCACTGCTGCATACATGACCATGACCTCCACCTTCGCGACCCAGTGGTGTGGTGGTTGTGCATTTGTAGTGGTTGTGGTGGTAATTAAGAGTGGTTCATGAACTAGTGGTACAGTAGTGGTGGTGAATGCAGTGGCGATGATGGTGGTTAGGAGTGGTGGTGATGCAGTGGTGGTAGGTGTGGTGGCAATGGTAGTGATTAAGAGTGGTGGTGGCTACTAGGGTAAGATGGCAGTAATGCGTGGTTAAGAATGGACAACTTAATGGAGTGTGTCTGTCCCTCTCTCTAGATCTATCTCTCTCTCTGTCTCTCTTCCATTCCCCTTTCTAGAACATGTCGGTGCATCTGTGTGTGTGTGTGTGTGTGTGTGTGTGTGTGTGTCTCTATCTTCTATTCCCCTTGTTCAGAACATGTCATGAAATTCACAAATTATGTTGTGAAATTTGCAAATCAGCCATGAATTTTTGGACAGATGTGTGTTTGCAGTGGTTGTGGTGGTGGTGGTGGCTGGTAGTGTACGAGAGTGATGACTGTGTTTAAGAGAGGTGGTGTTACGGTGGTGGCAGTTGTCACGGTGCGAGGGCGGTGATGGTGGTTAAGAGTACGTCATGGTGCATGGTGGAATCTATGGAGGTGGTAGATTGGGTATAACACCTGTGTACGGGTTTATAGCATTTCATTACATTGATCATGGATGATAATGTGATGTGATGAGCATTTGTGCACATGTGTGAGTGATTTGAGACTCACGAGGCAATTGGGTGTCTGTGTAAGAGAACCCTCTGTGACTGTGTGAATTGAATGTTTTGATGTTGTGACGTCTCTCCGAGATTGAGACAGTCATTGTGGAATACCCTAAATATTTATCTGAAAATAAATGTTTACCTGTGTATTTCACTATCTGTATTATTATTTGGTTTAGTGATTGCTACATAATTGGTATGCTAATTAGTGATTTCACAAAATCACGTGTGACCGCGTTTAGCCAACCAAACAGAACTTAGTAAAAATTTAGTAAAGTTAGATATTTACTACTAGGGGTGCTAAATCGAAGGTTTAAGACCTTGAGGGGAGTTAAATGGCATTTAAAAAAGTAATGGATATAAATACATAGTGTGAGATATTTTTGGTATACAAATTCAATTTGACTTCTAAAAGGATAAAAGAGGAGGAGAGAGAAAAATGAGAGTTGTTTCCTTTGAGCTTGCGACGCTCATTTTCGGCGATCTATCCGTTGATCAAAATATTTTATCGGATATTCGAACTCTCCGAGGTAGGAGCTTCGTTTTGATATCCACTAGGACTTGTTTGGCTAAGTTTTTCGAAAACTCATTTTCTAGAATTTTCCTAAAAAGTTGATAATCGGATTTTTGATCGATAGGAATTATACTAGACAGACTTCTGCATGATCTTTGCACTCGGGTTTTCTTTGGAACGAATTTTAGAAGCGTTATTCGGAGGTGAGTGATTCAACTATGTGTTTTGGAATGATTTCTTGACATGTATTTATGTTTTGTATGAAAGACATTTTTTTATTCATAGATATATATTGTGTAGTTCATATTGGGCGATGATATTGATAAGTAGGCCCAATTGCACGGTAAAATGTATTTGAGCATGTTTAGTTGTTATTTGGGTCAAAGGAGCACGTGGTACCAAGCCATTTTGTGGAGCCGTTATAGGCATAAGGTCGCACGTTTGAAGAAAAGAAACGTGGGTCTTACCTTTATTGGCGAGGAGTCGCGGACTAGGAGTGTGGAACGTACACATGAGACTCCGGAGACTAGTATGAAATGTAGAGATGTGAGTGCGAGCATGTTTATCATTCATGTGCATTGTTGTTTTATTCACTAAGTGTTAGATTAAACAAATCAAATATGTGCGGTTATTCAAATAACCATTTCAGGTGTCAATGCTGGCGAGGAATCGGAGAAGTGAGCACGTGGGTTTGGGAGTTCACTTAGAAGGCGACTTACCATGTTTATCCCGTAGTTTTGAAATCTAATGTTGTTTAGTTTGGTTTGTATAATAATCTTCTAATAGTTTTGAGAGAGTAGAAGCCATGGACATGTTCCGAACAGTTGTAATATACTCATATGTCTTTTGGATATGTTAGAATTGTAAAATGACTTTTGAGATTGCAAAACCTTTAACTTGGAAAATTCTGCAGAATGGGCTGCTGCTGGGGAAAACAGTCAACTGGACCGGGAGCACAGTCGATTGGACCCCTGTTTTGGTAGAGTATCTTTCCAGTTTCAAAGGGGCATCAGTCGACTGGATGATGGAAACCAATCGACTGGAAAATGTTTCAAAAACATACATTCTGCTGGAATAGTGTCCAGTCGACTGGAATTTAAAGGGCCCAGTCAACCGGACCCGAGGGTCAGTCGACTAGATTGCTAGTTCAAAAAGGGAGGTTTCGTTAGGTGTTTTCAAATGCGCAAAACCTTTTGTAACACAGAATTTCATGGCTTTGACTTACGTTTTCAACTGCGTGTGTTCTTATTCTTTTGGGAACATTAATGAGTTGATTTAGCCTCAGTGGCGTGCCATGGGGTTCGGTTCCGCTATTGTGGGACTGGGTTGTGACATAGGGTTAGGGCCTTGATAAAGGTGTCGGCTAGGGTTTGAGAGAGAAGGATGAAGGGAAGTTTTTATAGAGAAAATTTTGGTCTTGAAAAATATTGATGGACCTTTTAACACAAGTGTTTACTCATTGGATCATAAGGTATAAAAGATCATCCTCTAGGGTTTTATTGCTAAATAAATCCATCGGGTCTTTTTTTTTTTTTTTTATAAATCTTCTCCTTTTTATGAAGGAAAACAATTAGTGACATTCTTATAGTCAAGTACTGTTGGTAACATCTTTTTTTACATTGTGATCTTAAGTGGGATTTAATCAGTTCTAACTTTGAAAAATTAACTTCTTGTATATATAAATATAGCATTCACTGATCAATCATGTAGTAGCCCACAAGAGTACTTATTTATTGTTTGTTTGTTAAATATTTGGAATTAATTTTATATTGCTTGAAGAGTCTTTTCATATTATTACAATTTTAAAATTGTCCTTGGTTGACTACTAATCTATTAATTGGAGTGATTTTTTATTTATTTATGTTTAAATTCTAAATACCCCTAAATTGCATGAACTTGATAATTTGTTTATGAGCACTACTAGACCCACACAGTGAACCACACACTTTTTTCACACACAGCTTTAAATGCTTGTACCTTGTGTTGTTTGAATTTTTTACACTTTTTTGTGCCCCACTTATATAGCACAGGGTACATGCATTTAAAGCTGTGTGTGAAAAAAATGTCTGGTTCATTGTGTGGGTCTAGCATTTTCCTTTGTTTATACATGGAGGTTAAAAGTTATCTTATGTTTATATACATGTTAACAAGTACATATACGTGAAATAGTTTGTTAATTTTAGTAGATACATGTAAGTAACATAAGTCAACTAATTTCTTATTTTATTTTAATCTTGTTTTTCGGTGTTTCTTTGCAACTAGTTAAGTGGTTAATGGGCAAAGAAATATTTCAGTTTGTTCTTTGAGTCCTTAGTAAGTACGTTTATGAAGCTTCATAATTGCATTAGATGCAACATTTTTGTACTAATTTGCCCCTGGCATATAACATCCGATTGATACACATCATGCCATCAAAAAGCGAGAAACCGAGAATCGCTCGTCCGATCCGCGCGCGCGAAAGTCCAGAATCGCTCGCGTGATCCGCTCGCGCGAGGTACCAAATGTCGCGCTCGCGCGACCCGCTTGCGCGATATGTGTAAAAACCAAAGTTGCGTATTTCAGTATACTGAAGACTCCTGTGCAAACGAAACTGCTGAACGACGTCTAGACTGTAAATTACATCAGTTTCAGTTCGTTTGGGTTGGGAAGGCTTCCAAAACTTGTTGTAAATCTATATATACCCTATTTTATGATAATTAAAGAGTTAGACATTGTTAGTAATTAATATACACACATTCTACAACCATACTTCCAGCCATTGAAGGGAGGGAAGCAAGGAGAAGAAGAAGAAGACCAAGGGTTTCCATGGCCTCCTCCATCAACTACTTCCCATCCATCACTTCCATGGACGGCTAGATCATAGATCTAGGGTTTCAATGAAGCCCTAGACGAGTAATAGGGTTTTATTTATGTTTTTATTTTAATTTTATTATGTATGGATGACAGTCACATGTTTAGAGGATTTTTATAAATAAATCGTACTTCTAGTGATTAAATCATTACTTTCAGAATTTATTCTTGTCTTAGATCTATTTTGACTGTGATGTGCTCAACGATCTATTCTTGCTGTGCTTGTTTAGATTGTTTACATGTGATGGTGCTTTATTGATTTGTGCTATCAAGTATCCGAATAGTCCATGCCTAGGATAGACGGATTAGATCACAACCCTAGTTTAGTGTGGGATAATTCGTGCTAACCGAAGATGGATTATGTTGGTGCTTGAACCATGATTATCTTCTTGTCGGAGGAATTGGGCTTGTAGTTACAATTCCCCATAATCATCCAACTTAGTAAGCTAAAGTAATTCATAAATATTCCTATTATGAAGCTAGTGGTGGATTTGCAATCCTAGGTTCCCTTAAATATTATTTAAAACAACTTTAATTGCTTTCATAGTTTAGATTTATTTTTATTGTTATTTAGTTTAATTCAAACCAATTCAAAATCCGTTTTCATAATTAACTAAAGTTAGGTTTTAAAATTAAGTCGCTATAGTTAATCAATCTCTGTGGGTTCGACCTTTACTTCCACACTGCAAATCTTTTGAAAAGTAAAGAACACTTTTAATATCTTGATTCTGACAACATCAGCAACCCCATACACTTTTGCTTCTATCAAACCCCCCTTGGATTGATTTTCTAGATCCGCCCCTGGCCCCCACTGGCCCTCTAAAGCCTCCACCCCTGGATACATGTAAGTAACATAAGTCAACTAATTTCTTCTAGCAGCAAAAAAAACTAATTTCTTCTTTTATTTTAATCTTGTTTTTTGGTGTTTCTTTGCAACTAGTTAAGTGGTTAATGGGCAAAGAAATATTTCAGTTTGCTCTTAAGTCCTTCGTAAGTACGTTTTTGAAGCTTCATACTTGCATTAGATGCAACATTTTTGGACTAATTTGCCCCCTGGCATATATATAACATCCGATTGATACACATCATGCCATCAGATATGGATCTTGAATTTCAGGTTTCTGAAATCATGCACATATTCTTCCTTAATCCACTCATATTGTTGATTGGACGAATCAACATATTACTCTGGAACAGTTGTAAACTTGTGGTTCATTACTTTGTGAAGTTTAACAACTATCTTTGCATACTTTTTATACTTAAAAAAATTTCATTGAATTTCTTAATGTTTTTTGGACCCGTTTGGGTTAGCTTAAAAATTAAGTAATTGTTTTGTTAGCTCAAAATTTCAGCATTTAAAAAACAGTTGAAAACTTAAGCTAAAAATTAGAGGAGTAAGAAAAAATCACAAACCGAAAATCAATTGTAATTAAACTGACCGAACCGAAAATCGACTGGTCAATTTTCAAAATGTATATACAAGTTAAAATCGACCGAAAAACCAACCGAACCCCTAAAAAAATCAGCCGACTGATTGAAAACGACCATTTCGGTTGGTTTTCGAACACCAAAAAAAAAATTAAATAAAAAAAATAAAAAACACCGATCGACCGACCGATTTAAACCCCTACTAAAAACCGGCTATAAAAAGTAACTTAATATTCCAGCACTTAAAATTTCAACACTTAATATTTCAGCTAACACAAGTAGTGCACTTAAAGTTTTTGCACTTAAAATTTTGTCACTTAATTATTCAGTACTTAATATTTCAGCTAACCCAAACGGGCTCTTTATCAACTCCGAAAGGTGGATAGAATGCATTCCTATAGGTATAGCTATATATATATAATATGGCATAAAAGAACCAGAAAGTTATTAATTTTCCTAGAAATTTTTATTTTAACATTTCACTACTAAGTGAAATTTCACCAAACTACAAACTAATTTTAATTCGCATAGAGTTTTTGAATGTTTTTTTAACTCTACTTAAATTTTAAGTTTCACAAGACTAGATTCCAGTGCAATTTAATAAACAATAATATTTATCAGAGTTGTCAATTTCACCACTTGTTTGCACCTAAAAAATACATTTTTTTAGAATCAAAGTTGTATAAGGCTGATTGAACTTTTTTAATTGGACTCATGAGACCGATTGTAAAATTAATGACTGATTGGTTAAGAGATCGGACTAACCACCAAGAGATCGGGCTAACCACGAGTTGATCAGGCATACTACCGTTGCGCTAGTACTATTTCTATCGGTCTTGGACTGATCACTCTTTGATCGGGCTGGCTAATACATAAATTCGGACTTATAGACCGATTGTGTATATTGCCAAGCGTGGTAGGGCCAAGTCAGAGTGCTCGGGCTCATTCTATTGGACTAATCATTAGTTGATCGGGCATCACTGTGATCGGACTGACCAACTTTGGGTATTTATTCAGTCGGGCTAGGCCTTATTTGGCAGTTCAATGCCATCGGACTGTGTATATATCGGGCTTCCATTATGCTTGCACCATCGGGCTGCCACCTCATTTCACTGCACATATCAAAGTGAGCCGGCCACTACATAGTTGTTCCAAATTGGCAACTTATTCTGTGCAATCAGTGTTCTAATCAATTTGGGAAACGTTATCATAATATGGCAAGATAATATTTCAATATATTGGGCGATAATGTCAGAATATTATGAGATATGGAAAGCATATCTTTTGCTTGGAAGCCAAGTCGGACGTATCAAGCCACAAAGCGGACCAGATTCAAGATAAAAATATATATATACATATATATATATATATATTTGAAGATATGGAAGGTTTCAAGATATAGCAGATATTATCAGTTTATGGAAATAAACTGGTATTTTTTACTAGATAATAATTCTCATCAGATTTCCTACCTTATCTAGGAGACCTCCATGGCTGCTATAAATCAACAGGCAGGCCAAGCTGTAAAAGGGACTCCGCGTCTCTTCGACAAAGCATTCAAACATGCATTCTTAAAGCATTCTTAGCGTTCTTAGTTTTAGGCAAATAAAAAGCATCCTTTTTATTTTCTTAGCTTTTCAATTACATCCTTGTAATTTCTTTCTTATTAATTAAATAAAATCTGCTTTTATTTAATTTCTTTTGTGTCTTTTCATCACTTGTATGGCTTGTGCGCTTCAGTACTGTCATAGGATCTTAGGCCAAGGGTACTTTCCTACTTGGCCATCACAATCGTTTTGATAGAAGTCAGATTTCCAAACCTTGTGTATCACTCACACAAGTGACTTAGGAAATTTTGTGTTTATAAGTTTGGGTCTACCTCACAAGGCTCTGGAACGCCCGAACCGAAAATATAGCAAACAATTTGGCACGCCTGGTGGGACCGCCAAGTGATGAATCATGTTCACCGAAGCATGGTTGCAATTGTACTACACCCAAATTGGTTGGTGTAATGAATCGATCAGCCAACTTCAACAAGAGATTAATCGTCTCAAAAATGATAAATCTGCTACTTACAAGGCTTTATGGGACAAGCCGTGGGATCCACAGTATCCAAATCGGCACGCCATTATAGCCTCATATGATTTTGCCATCCATGATCTTTATGAAAAGATCTGGTGTTTTGAGGCCGATGTTAAGTACTTTACCCAAGGTATCGGCCACCTTCAAGTGAGTGGAGCTGACTGTCCACCCCCCAATGGAAACTCTTTCATGTCTCGGGATGAGTTGCTAGATGGTGGTTGGAGGTAAAAACCAATCGGCTTGTCAGATTTACAGGTTGAAGAACAAAACGAATCGGTTGCTCGAGAAAGCCGTAATAGTGTCCTTGATGATATCGCTCTTCAACTTAAACTCTTAAAATTTCAACGGCCCGAGAAGGCCGATGTTATCACTCTAAATCAAGAGACCGATGTCTCTGGTCATCTTGATTCCACGCTGTCCAAGCCGCTCGGGGGGCAAGAAGACGGCGAAAAAATAATTAAAGAGCCGAATAATCTTATATCGGCCATAGAGCTCCTCACCGACGTTGAAGAAGACGACGAAGCACTCGGGGGGCAAATTCAAGACGAGCCTCAAAATTCTATTGAGGCCGAAGAAGAAGAGTGTGATAGGCCGAGTGATCCCGTATCGGCCATAGAGCCTCCTAGTGATGAGGAGGACGATGATGAAGACCCCCTTGTTGATGAAGAAATCGGTGATGAAGTGCTCAGGGGGCAAGCTTCGCAGAGACCGGTTGACTTTAAATCGGTCCATGAAGCTTTTGAACATATTCCTTTGAGGAAAATCACCCTCAAAGAATTGTTCAATTTTTTCGGTCTCCTTGTAGTGACCGATTATTATTTTTATTTTAAGCCAATTAATTATTTGGCTTGGGTTGATCTACATCCATGATGGCTGTGTGGATGTCACCAAAAACTAAAGGTTATTTGGTGGCTATTTTTGCAACAATGGTACTATCGAGGAAGACTAAAAAGGTGCTGAAGATCGAACTGAATAAATTCAGTCAGTAGGCTATTCGGACTCACAAGACCGAAAGCTAGAATAATAATATAAATAAATAAAGTAATGCTAGAAGGATGCTTGGGATGCTGATCAGACATAGAGGCCGATGGGGTAATTAATTTCAGAAGTGTGTGTAACAGTCAAGTGGTGGAGCCCGATTATATGAGGTAAAGTAATTACATGTCTCAGTCAAGCTACAACATGAGGTGTCAAACGGTCTCTTGGCCAAGCCCGATGTTGGTCCAAAGATCATCGGTCTACATGATGAGCCCGATCGCAGTTTAAAGGTAATCGGTCTCTAGATTAAACTATTAAATATGGCTATTCAAAATTTCTCTTGCTTTCATTTTAAACAGCCAGGGGGGCAATTGTTTGCACCTAAAAAATACATTTTTTTTAGAATCAAAGTTGTATAAGGCCGATTGAACTTTTTTAATCGGACTCATGAGACCGATTGTAAAATTAATGACTGATTGGTTAAGAGATCGGACTAACCACCAAGAGATCGGGCTAACTACGAGTTGATAGGGCTTACTACCGTTGCGCTAGTACTATTTCTATCGGGCTTGGACTGATCACTCTTTGATCGGGCTGGCTAATACATAAATTCGGACTTATAGACCGATTGTGTATATTGCCAAGCGTGGTAGGGCCAAGTCAGAGTGCTCGGGCTCATTCTATCGGACTAATCATTAGTTGATCAGGCATCACTGTGATCGGACTAACCAACTTTGGGTATTTATTCAGTCGGGCTAGGCCTTATTTGGCAGTTCAATGCCATCGGACTGTGTATATATCGGGCTTCCATTATGCTTGCACCATCAGGCTGCCACCTCATTTCACTGCACATATCAAAGTGAGCCGGCCACTACATAGTTGTTCCAAATTGGCAACTTATTCTGTGTAATCAGTGTTCTAATCAATTTGGGAAACGTTATCATAATATGGCAAGATAATATTTCAATATCTTGGGCGATAATGTCATAATATTATGAGATATGGAAAGCATATCTTTTGCTTGGAAGCCAAGTCGGACGTATCAAGCCACAAAGCGGACCAGATTCAAGATAAAAATATATATACATATATATTTGAAGATATGGAAGGTTTCAAGATATAGCAGATATTATCAGTTTATGGAAATAAACTGGTATTTTTTACCAGATAATAATTCTCATCAGATTTCCTACCTTATCTAGGAGACCTCCATGGCTGCTATAAATCAACAGGCAGGCCAAGCTGGAAAAGGGACTCCGCGTCTCTTCGACAAAGCATTCAAACATGCATTCTTAAAGCACTCTTAGCGTTCTTAGTTTTAGGCAAATAAAAAGCATCCTTTTTATTTTCTTAGCTTTTCAATTACATCCTTGTAATTTCTTTCTTATTAATTAAATAAAATCTGCTTTTATTTAATTTCTTTTGTGTCTTTTCATCACTTGTATGGCTTGTGCGCTTCAGTACTGTCATAGGATCTTAGGCCAAGGGTACTTTCCTACTTGGCCATCACAATCGTTTTGATAGAAGTCAGATTTCCAAACCTTGTGTATCACTCACACAAGTGACTTAGGAAATTTTGTGTTTATAAGTTTGGGTCTACCTCACAAGGCTCTGGAACGCCCGAACCGAAAATATAGCAAACACCACTCTTTTTTTTTCCCCTTCTTGTTCTTTGTAAATTTGTTTCAACAGTATTTGTTTGATAGTTCTCGTCGAGTTGATTATGAAATAATACTGTAAGTATTAGAAAAAAAAAAATGAAGTGTAGATTGAAAGTTGTGAATTTTTAATATTTTAAAAATATGGGATATTTGGTCATAGATCCCCTTCAAATTAAGTGTTATAGCCCCAAACCCACACGATTTGGCCATTTTTTTTTTGGTTTTTTGTAAAGCCTCTTGCTACTTTTTGAATTTGGTGAAAAGCCCCTCCTGAAACAGAAAAATGGCTAAGGCAATATTATCTGTCAACTTTAAACTACCACAACTCAATCGTTTTTTTAACCTTTTTGAGTGATTTTTTTTATTTTATGTATTTCTTCGAGATCTACATAATAGAGTTAAAAATTGTACAAAAGAAAGTAATTTGGAATCTCATTTTTTAATTTTATCTGTCAAAAACAGATATTAATATTATCTGTCAACTTTAAACCACCATAAGTCACTCATTTTTTTTTTTTAGCCTTTTGGAGTGATTTTGTTTTTGATTTCATGTATATCTTCGAGATCTACGCAATGAAGTTGAAAATTGTACAAAACAAAGTAATTTGGAACCTCGTTTTTTGATTTTAATATTATCTGTCAACTTTAAATCACCATAACTCACGCGTTTTTTTTAGCCTTTTGAGTGATTTTTTATTTATTTTTATTTTAAGTATTTTTTCGAGATCTACATAATGAAGTTGAAAAATTGTACAAAAGAAAGAAATTTGGAATATCAATTTTTTTAACTTTATCTGTCAAAACAGATGATGTTTTGACAGATAATGTCAACTTTAAACCACTATAACTCACTCATTTTTTTGTCTTTTTGAGTGCTTTTTTAATTATTATTTTCATTTCATGTATTTATTCGAGAATCTGCACAATGAAGTTGAAAATTGTACAAAAGAAAGTAATTTAGAACCTCATTTTTTTTTATTCTTCGAACAGATAATACTATCTGTCAACTTTAAACCACCATAACTGACTCGTTTTTTTAGCCTTTTTGAGTAATGTTTTTTATTTTTTATTTCATGTATTTCTTTGAGATCTACGCAACAGAGTTGAAAATTGTACAAAATAAAGTAATTTGGAACCTCGTTTTTTTTATCTGTCAAAACAGATGATATTATCTGTTTGACAGATAATATTAAGTTAAACAATCATAGTTTTCTTATTTTTTTTGGCCTTTTGGGATGATTTTTTTTTTTTACTTCATGTATTCTTTGAGATCTACGCAATGCGTGAGGAAATTTACAAAAAACGATACGATGTAGCCTGACTTTGAGATATATTTGTTTAACAGATAAAATTATCTGTCTTATTTGCTTACAAACAAGTGATATTATCTGTTGATATTAACGGCGATAACTTTCTCAATTCTTGGGCTTTTTGGGCGATTTTGTGTTTGATTCCCTTTTTTTTTCCCGATATCTATGCACTTATGTTGCCAATTTTATAAAAGGAATATATTTTTGTTATATTTATGTGAAAAAATCTAGTTTTTCGTATTAGCTTAGTTATAGTTTTTTGTGTGCAGTATTTCATGGTCAATGTTGATATCAGTTGATAGATCTCATTTTGCTGATTCCATAACATTAAATTTTTCGAAAAACGGACTTGTAGAACAAAAGTTATAGTAATTTGAAGTTGTTTAGGCATAAAAAATATATATATATACCCAAAAATTCTATGGAGAGGGCGTCCTCTCTTTAATAAGGAGAGGACTTCTTTTTTGACCGTCAGATCGTACTTAAAAACTGTGAAGTGACAAATCTACCCTTAATGAAAACACGATCTAACGGTCAAAACAGAGGCCCTCTCTTTATTAAAGAGAGGGCGCCCTCTCTATAGCCTGACTGTATATATACCTAATAAGTTAAAGAAAAGTAGCATGAATTTTAACTTGGAAGAGTTTTATTTGAGAGGCTTCCTAAAAATATTCTTAAAAATTAGTTGGCTTTCATTCTTGCTACAGGTGTGTCTTTTGCGAGGCATATTTGTCCCAGTTAGTCAGTTAGATATTTCCATTATTGTACTCAATGCTCAAAAATAAGATAATTGAGGTGCGAGGCATATTTTGCAGGGGTGGATCCACCATGGCTCAATTTTTCGAATTTGTATTTTTAGCCTATGTATTTTATATCATATGTATTTTGGCCCCCTCTAAATTTAGTTAATTTACAATTTTTAAACTCAAAAATGTCACTTTGATCCTTCAAATTTTCTGACTTTCACCCATTTATCTTAAAGTATTTAAGCCCTTATAGGTATCCCATCTGGATGTATTTAAAACATTTGTTTTATAAGTGAAACCAGCAAAAGAAGCAATAAAAGGGTTAATTACGTTTACCCCTGTAGTTACACCCATTTACACTTTACCTCCCATTTGGTTCAAAAGTTGACACTTAACCACCTGTGATTTTGGACTAAAGTGAAACTATTAAGATTCTCTTAATTTGTCTTTTACTATTTATGTTTACTCTGCAATGTAATATACGGGTCAGGGACGATGTGTCCGCCTGTATACATTTGTGCCCCCTAAGATAAAATCCTAGCTTCGCCCCTGGTAGTAAAAACTGTAGGAGTTCTCAAATTTTCAACATCTAAATTCAAGAAAGTGAAAAAAATTCGTGAACAATTTTCGATCCTTAGATGATAATAAGGCACATCAAGGAATAAAAGTGTCCTAGTCATCAAAAGGTATTCTTCCAATATATATATATATATATAGTTTCATAGACATTTACAAGTATTTGATAAAGGGATAATTACTAAAAAGTCCTATTAGCTCTATTTAATGTGTAATAGGTCCAGACCCAAAAACAATTTATTCCTACGTCTATTAATGTGATTAAGACCATTCCAAGGTTCTGGGAACTATCAAGCTAAAGACTAGTGATTTATGGATTTATGTTTTGATAAATCATTCTTAGCCAATTGTTACCCACCAACGGGCCTTTGATTGGAAAAGATAATTGGAGGTTGGTTATTTGGATAAAAGGATAAGGGTATAGTATTTACAAAACCTAGAGTTTGTAGCCCAAGTAATTCACAC
Source organism: Hydrangea macrophylla (assembly GCA_033977485.1). Classification (NCBI taxonomy): domain Eukaryota; kingdom Viridiplantae; phylum Streptophyta; class Magnoliopsida; order Cornales; family Hydrangeaceae; genus Hydrangea; species Hydrangea macrophylla. The sequence goes on from CM066992.1 coordinate 29,971,877, forward strand.
AACCATTACGTATATATATACAACATACCTATTTGTTATAACACAGTAACACACCATCAAACGTGCCTTGCTCTGTACTTTGGAGGGTAAAAAAAAAAAGAAACATATTGGAGAAACAGAAACATATCACTTTGTGAAGATCGATCAACAGTTCTGCATTCATTAATGGATAAAAGCATACCAGCAGGATACCATTTTTTGCCGACGGGTGCAGAGTTAATCACTCACTATCTCAATCGGAAGATACTGGATGAAGCTCTGTCGACGTGTGTTCCTGTGATCAAGCGCGATGTCTATGCCTCTGAGCCTTGGAATATATTCAACGTTCAACAAGACCCATGTGAGTTTGTCAATACCTCTGACAAATCGGATAAGAAAACTGCTGAACATGTGTTCTATGTTTTAACCAAATTGAAGATGATTAGCACAAATCGCGTCTCTAGAACCGCGGGGTGTGGGACATGGAAAGGGCAAACAACCGGCAAAGAAATTAAGAATCGAAACAATGAGGTTATAGGTTTTAAGAAGATGTTGGTTTTCGAAACAAAGAACAAAGGAAAAGAGATTGTTGAGAACATTACACATTGGATCATGCATGAGTATTCACTTAAAGAGATCGTGGGTGCTGGTGATTATGTTCTTTGTAAAATAAAAAGAGTTGAATTGAAGAACCCGGAAAAAAAGAGAAGATTTGAGGAGATTAGTGAGTATGATCATACAGATGGGATTAATGATGCATGTGGTGGGAATATAGGGGAAGCCCAGAAAATCATGAGATCACAAGAAGAAGACAATGGGAATTGTTGGCCCAAATATGGAAATCTTAGAGGGGGTGAATAAGGTTTTAGCGGAATTTTAACCTTTCAAAACAAAATTGCAAATTAAAAGCAAACACAAACAATTATGTAAAGAGAGAAGGGAAGAGAAACTTGCAAAACGATTTTTCAAGTGGTTCGGCAATCTCACCCCGCGGCCTACGTCCACCCCTCAAGAACACCTCTTGAGGATTCCTTTAATCCAATCTACTTACAAGTGTAGACCAAACCGTTCCCAGAGCACTTACGGGTGTGCACCAAACCGTTACAAGAGCCTATGATCTCTCCCAAAGAAGAACACTTCTTCTTTGCACACAAGGGTTACTAACCCTCACTCTTTGCAATTGATTTTGATACAAATTGAACTCTCTTTATAGAGTGGATAATACAATTGAAAGCTCACTACAATTCACTCTCTCAAAGATTACAATTGAAAGCTAGAGCAAATTGATAAACTCACACAACTAGGGCTCAATTGTGAATGATTAAGAATCAACAAGTTGTGTGATTGAAATAGATGTTTTCCAATGGATTGATCAACATAAAATGATGTGGAAAAACATGTATTTATAGGCCAAGAAAGATTATAGCCGTTGGTGGCAAGTTTGGTAATTAAAAGCCCCTTTAAAAACTAGCTGTTATGCCTTTTCAGGTCGCTTCAGTCGACTGGAACATGAAGCAGTCGACTGGTCCTTGAAGCAGTTGACTAAGATGTGTTTACAGAGGGTTCTGTTTGCATTCTTCTCACTTCGGTCGACTGCATCGGGCCCTCAGTCGACTGCCCCTCCCTGTTTGACAGCCTGACACATCTCCACTAAAATGACCATAACTCCCTCTACAAAAATCGGATTTGCGATCCGTTTGATGTTTTGGAAACTAGATTCAAATACCTTTCCAACCATGTAAGATTCAAAATTTAATTAGTTTCCAATTGGTTGAGGCATTTCTTTAAAGATGACCCATTTAAAATTTGTTTCCAAAACTTTAACTTTTAGCATTTGTTTGAGCCCCTAAGAGTGTGAGATCAAGATGCCTTACAATGATGGTCCTAGACTTCAACCAAGGATGAAATATCTTCAAGTCTTCAAGCTTGATCCTTGTTGAGCTCCTTGTAATCTTGATCTAAATCAATTGAATCTCATGCACACAAAGATGTTAAAACATTGATACAATATTAATACATGAGATTATATATGAGCATAAAAATGACTATGATAATAACAAAGAATGAATCAATATGAGTCATGTAATTATCATAGCATATTTGACATCATCAAAACATAATTAAATATGCCTTAATATACCTTAAGGCTAACAATCTCCCCCTTTTTGACGATGGGAAACAACCAATGAAGGATATGCCAATATAAGCACATTTGGTCATTTTCATATTATCATTCATAATGGATATCATATGTTAAAGAACATGAATGATAACTACCCAAATACTTCTCCCCAATACTTATCATATTTCTCCCCCTTTGACATTATCAAAAAGATTTGGGGATAAAACACAAAGCTCCCCCTCACAATAGGCATACAAATCAAAACTGTTACAATGATACCAAAAATAAACAAATATAACCACATGTAAGCTAATGAAACATGAAAGTGCTCCCCCTAAGCATGTGCAATGATAAAAGATACCAAAAGATATGAATAGAGAGCATGTTCTCCCAAAAGATACCAATAATAAAGTTGGAGAACTCAAAATCAATGAAAAACAAATATACAGTCGCATCAGTCGACGCCACAGTCGATGGAATAGGGCAGAAGGTAACAGGGAGCAAAAGCAGTCGACGTCACAGTCGACTTAACAAAGAAGAATCAAAAACTTCAAAGCCTTACACCTGAATCAGTCGACTGTGTCGGGGTACCAGTCGACTGCTTTGTTCAGCAGTTCATAAAAATGAGAGTTCAGTAGCAAAATTTGAATGATTCACAAAACATCATTTGATCTAACCATTCTTAAAAACTTTGTCTAATCAAACAAAAGCATATCATCATTTATGTAAAGACATATTCAAATCACAAGTGGATGAAACAAGATTAAGAAAAAAAATCAAGTATGCATATCAAAACAAAATCAAAGTGATTTGAAACAACTAAGAGTATGATATGAAATCAAAAAAAATTTAAGTAGTATGATGAAAATAAATCAAAACAAAATTACCTACTAACCTACCATTATCAAATCAATACTTAACCTTTGTCCAAGCATTTCTTGGATGCTCCATTTGCCGAGGTGGTAGGAGAGGCCCTTTCCAATGTCATGAGGTAAAGATTGACAATCTCTTTACCATTTGAGTCATCGTCCGATGATTCGCTCTCGGAACTACTATTGGTGACCTTGATTATCTTCTTTTTGTGTTTTTCTTCCTTGGGTGACTTCTTTCCCGATTTTTCTTTGTTTAGAAACTTTGCAAATTTTTGGGTGATCTTTGTTATTTCCTCATCCTCATCACTCTCAACATCTTTCTTCTTTTTCTTTGAGCTTGAGGATTTTAAAGCCATGTCTCCCCTTTTGGCCTCTTTCTCTTCCAATGTCTTGTCTTCACTTTCGAAGATGGCCAATTCCATTTCATGAGTTATGAGAGAACCCATGAGTTGTTCCAAGGAGAGTGTTGAAAGCTCCTTTGCTTCACGAACCGCCGTGACCTTTGGTTGCCAATCCTTTGGTAAAGACCTAAGTACTTTCTCAATCATTTCTTCATTAGTATAAACTTTACCAAGGTTTTTCAAGTTTTTAATAAGAATGGTAAAACGAGAAAACATATCTCCAATAGATTCATATGGAAACATTTTAAACATTTCATAAGTTTGAACAAGAAGATTTATTTTTGATTTCTTAACTTGATTAGTACCTTCATGAGCAACCTCAAGTTTATCCCAAATTTCCTTTGCGGACTCGCAAGAGGAAATTCTATTGTACTCATTAGGGTCTAACCCACAATATAAAATGTTCATTGCCATAGCATTTATTTTTATGAGTTTCTTATCGGCATTATTATATTCATCTACCGTCAATTTACTGCCCTAGCCTCTCCAGAAATATTTTAAGGTTTATATTTTGGTTCCCACTAACCCTAGCCTCTCTCGAGAAGTGTTCAAGGAGACAAAAGAGTGGAGATCACCTAGAGATAGCTACTGGACATAAAAGCAAGAAGATAAAGTCAGAGTTGGATTTAAGACCACAAGGTAACATTCTTATCCCCTCTCCCTACGCATTTATAGAGTTGATAAGTAGCAGATCCGAGTATGCTAATAAAGTTTTTGAAACTGATTTTCCGCTATACATGATTTAATGTTTTTCGAAACCTGAATCCATCAACAGGTACAAAAGTTAAAAACAAAAATGTAAATCTATACTAATGGATGATGTTATCAATGCTTTTAGAATGATGGATTCGAGTATGAATTGTACGAGAGAGAAATTTGAGGTCCAAACACTTGTATTTATAGTCCTGGTCAAAAACCAACTGCTCTGGATGTGCTTCTGGAAATCTCGGCCTCTATGCCCACGTTTAAGCCCATACGCTTATCATTTAATTGTCTTTTATTAGTCGGACTTGTCCGATTGTAAATATCTTAGTTCAGATGTATGTGTAGACCTCAGCTTGTATAAGTACGTACTTGCCCACGCTACCTTTATCTTAGATAGTCCTTTTCTCAAACCATCAACTCGGACATATCTTGCCCGATTAGGACCGGATCGACACTGGGTGCCATTAAATTGCACCGATGATCAATGGACCGATTATATTCTCTAACTCTTACATTACTGATATCGGTCAAGCCCCAAACCTTAGACTGATCTCGAATCTTGTTGACCCAAAGCCTCTAAGTTTAGTGTAGCCCAACCCAACCTTGACTTGGAAACCTACAGATTTTGGGTGTAAAAATTTGCCCCCTTCCCCCAAAATGTCATATGTAGTATAAAGCTGACTTAATGTGACATTTTGTAATTTAAAAATACCACATATCACCCAAGGAAAGGTTTTAACCCACGTGCAACTGGTTTCTCAGAAATCGAAGCAACGCCTCCTAAAGTTATAAAGAAAAGGGTACGCATGCCTCCATCCTTTACATTTTTTTTACTCTCCCACTAACCAGGATTCATCTCTCTACACTTTCTACTTTCTTCTTCTACTCTGAATCTATGGCTTCCAAAAAAACAATTGCATCATCATCCAGTGAACTACCTATTGATGAAGCCAAGACACCCAGTCCTTGTACACAGGTGAGAGAATATATGCGAACCCTTAGGACAAAGTTCTCTGGTGAATCCTTCATCCCCCTTCTCTTCCCTTGAGCCAACATATCCTATGGGATTGGGGCCAACCTTCCATGAACAACCTCCTCCTTATGTCCAAGCATTCTATCCTTCTCTTCCCACTGGTGACAAGATTTGAGGTCTCCAATGACAAATCATGATCTTCAGAAAGCTTCTTGGTCTCAAAGTCCAACAAATTCACATAAAAAAAAAACAACAAACATGAAAAGAAGAGAATGCTAGGAAGATTTTAGGTGTGAAAATACGCACTCAATGAAAAAAAACAAACTTGACTCTTTTACAAACCCTATCCTAATCAATTTTGAGCTTAAAAATAGTGGGCCAGGAGTAATTTGGGTCACCTGGCCTTTTTGTCTTCACTTTCTATTGGACTAAGAAATGATTCAGTGAGGTCATTCATTTTTTTTGGGTTAGATACATTTTACTCACCTGTGGTTAGGCTTATTTTTAGTTTATCCCAGTGTACTTCAAAAGTGGACACCCAACCCCTTATGGTTTTAGATTAAAGTGAAACTGTTAAAATTTTACTCAAAACTAATGAAAATTTAAAATTTATCCAAAATTCTTAACACTTAACCTCCTTTGTGAGGTTAATTCTAATGTTAACCCCCTATGTTGGGATAGTGCTGCTATTTAATCCACCTATGCGTGGCTAATTTTTAACACTTAACCCCTTATGAGGCTATTTTTGGGATTATTTGCCTATGTAGGGTTAATTTTGACACTAAACTCTCATGTGTCGGACTAATTTTACCACACAATTCTCATGTGAGGCTATTTTGAGATAAATCTTAATAGCATCACTTTAGTCCAAAACCACAAAGGAGTTAAGTGTCATTTTTTGAAGCACACGAGGTAAACTGAAAATATAACTAACCACATGTCAGTAAAATGTAACTAACCCTTCGTTTTAACTTCAAATCAAATGACACAGGGGAGTTGATTACTATTTGGAATGAAGACTTCTTTTGATATCACAAATTGGATCATTATCCAAGGGAAAGATTTGGGTAACATCATTGTTGACTCTTCCACACGTTGGATTATAGGAGATAAGATTTTAACGTGGGTATTGGAGGAGGAAGAAATAAAGCAATTGGATTTCAGTCAGTTTCTCTTATCCATGGAGGGCTCGTCATTGATCTACCATTATCTGGAAGATCCTTTTACTTGGTCTGGTAACAGAGCAAACCCCATTCTATTGAGGCGTGATCGCTTCCTATTATCTCTCCCGACTATTGTTCATGATGGTTACAAGATTTATGCTTCCTTAACGTCCATTAGCTGCATAGTCAGTGTGTCCCGGGATCACAAATATACATACATGTATATATATATTGAAAAAAATGGATTTATGATGCTGTCCAGCAACGTACGGCCAAAAATCGAAGTTGAATGGTCCCTATATACTCTGAAGGTTGTCCAACCAATAACCCATCGTACTTGTTGATCCCTCTAGAAACTAGGGACCAAATTTTGAAAAGAGAAAGGAAAGAATGTCTTCTCCAAATCAACCTCTGGAAAGCATACAGATATCAAGAGGCAAATATATGACGGAGAACCAAGCTAAAATGGCTAAAAGGAAACAGACAAAAAAATACCATTTTTAACCACATTGTGGTGACAAACAAGAAAAGGAAAATTAGTATTTACATACTTGTCCATAGCTAAAATGAGGAAATAAGAGGCGCCATGACGTGCCTTTACAACCGTAGGTCCACAGATAACTGAGTGAACTAGTTCTAATGCTTGAGTAACTCTATATAGCCTCTCTAAAAGGCTTTCGACATGCTTTTCCAACTAAGCAAGATGCACACATAAGTAGGTTAACCACAGCGAGTGGGTCTAAAAGGGCTTCTCGAGCTAATCAAGTCATCCTATCACATCCTATGCATTCAAGTCCAGCATGCCATGTCTCAGAATAAATGAACTGCAGAGAAAACTAGAGATTGCTAAAACTCTTAAGTAGTTATCCCTAGATAACTATGTCCAAGTAACACTCCCACCCAAAAACATCCATCCTATTACCACCTAATTGAAAGACGCCCTTGTGGATATCGCAGTTTAACTTACCCACTGCTTTTCTTTTAAGATCTTTTCTAAATTCAAATTCAAAAACAAATGAGTCGCCACTTAATTTTTAAAAGGAAAAATTAAGAAACCATTTTAAAGGCAAACCGATCTTTTGCGAAACCAAAGATAAACCGGGTCCGGGGATTATGGAATGAAAGGGGAAGGAGCCCGACGGACTAAAACACCCCCTTTCATCCTATCTCGCGATAGGCCTCTACTCAACATCCTTTTTAATCAAATTAATAATCTAAGTATGCTCTCAATTAATACATATGTACATATACATTACACAAGCATGTTGGAAATGGTGTAAAATTGCTAACGACAAAATATCATTCATAAGCCACGTAATTCAAGTAGCAAGCAACATGATATGCAATAGAGAACTAGAAAACATACCCGGGATCCGGCCGCGAATATTAAACGTGCAATGCATGCAAGAACAAAATAAATCTAAGAAAAGGTCTCTAACACATATATACACATAAGGCAAAACCTAGGCTAAGGTGTCGCACATTAAGTCGAAAAATCAATGAAAATCAAAGAATAGAATTAAACTAGAGAAGAGTTGAGAAATTGTACCTCAAATGCGCTACAAAACAAAGGTTAGTACACATGCCTTAGACAAGATATAATATCAAAAAAAATTAATCCTACGTCATGTTCAATTAGATACAACTTAGATAAGAGATAAGTCCTACTTATGAATATTAACATGTATGAATGAATGCATGAATATGAACAAGAATGAGATATGAATTTATTCACTAATTTGGATCCCTAAGCCTCTGGGTTTAATCTAAATTATCATTATTCAAAACATGATTTGGGTCCGAAGACATTAGGAGACCATCTAAGTTGAAATAAATAAGATTAGACAAAAACAGTAGCAATTTTTATGAATTACAGAGAGCAGACTAGACTTTCAAAGCTAGAAAAACCAAGGTTACAACGGTTGGATCTTAATGATTTTCGGATATGATATGTCTCTGTGAGTCTAGTTTCCAAATCAAAAAGAAAATCAAGGTTTGAACGGTTGGATCTCCGGGAATATGAAAAACACTAGACATCACTCAGAGATGTACAACTCTCTGTCCAGAGATATTGTTTGATTTTTTAAAACTAGCAAAAAGATGAGAAACACTTGGATATTTTTAGGGGATCTTCCTAACACATTAAGGTACCCAGAAAAAATTATTAGAGACCCCAAAAACTCCATTAGAATTTTGATTTATGAATTTCAAAATGGACTTGCTGTTCTGAAATTCTGGACAGATTATTGTTACTTCACAAAACTCATGACCAAACCACTTCAAACATGAAACCACATTAAAAAAAAGAATTTACAGTGGTAGAATATTGTATTATTGACACTTTCCCGTTGGTTTCACTTGATTTCAACGGTTAGATTTCGAACTAAAAATCTTTGATCAAAAACAGTTTGTGAACTCACTGTTTTCATTTGTTCAAGTTCAACTTTGTTGGTTGACCTCAACTATTAAATCATAATGTTGGGCTTAAACCAAATCACCTCTTCTACCATTTAATGGTCATTGAAGACTAAGGACATCTTTAGACTTATGGATTTTTGATGAAGTATGAAATGAACTTCACAAAATCCAAAACAATGAACTGAAACTTATGGACCAAAACTTGAGTTCAAAACATTACTCCTACCACTTGGTGGTCATTGGAGGCTAAAGAGACACATACATGTAGGTTTAGGATGAAGTATAGAGAACTTCTTAAAACCCAAGGAAGAGATTAGTCTAAGCCATAAAGGTGGACTTAAACTAAACTCCATGGAATATAGTATGAATTCCATAAGATTCATAGTAAAGAGATCCTAGTCATGAGTTGATATTAGTATCTCACCAACTATGTGTAGATTATGACCATGATTCATTTGAATCTCCATATGGATCATAAGATCATAGGAAACTAAGGAATCAAACTCAAAGAAACTCATTAAAATATGTAAAATCTCATGAATCTTATGAGAAAATTAGGAATAAGAAATCAAAGTTTATTTAGAAAATTAGGAACAAAAATTCTTCAAAATTAAACTTATCTCAAACCCAAGGCATCAATTGGGTCCAAATTAATGAAGTGTTATGAGATTCAATCACAAGTTCTAAGTGGTGTGTGATGAAATGGGATAAGAGGAGAGGTTTTGAAAATGTGAAAAAGTTCCTAGATCTAAGAACTTGTGATTGAATTAGCCTAACTCTACCAAGGATTAAGAGGTTACCTCTATGACCTCAAAGAATTCTTCAATTTCTTATGAAGCTCTTCCAAGATCTTCAAATTCTCCTCAAAGTTCTTCCAATTCTTCAAGAAATTCTTCTCTTCTTCTCAATTTTCTATATGATTCTTCTCTCCCTCCCAAAACCCAAGTATATATCTTGTATATATATGAAATGATTCAAAAGCCCTTCCCCAAATGAAGATGAAGGTCTCTTTATATAGACCTCATTATCTCAAGGATAAATGAGTAAATTCGGGTGGAGACCCATGTGCAAAGTTTTCTTCTAGAACATGTGAGAAAAGAAGTCTGTTACAGCCAGCGGCACTCGACGGGTGCCGGCGGCATTCACTGAGTGCCGGGCGGCACTCAGTGAGTGCCGCCTGGTTTTCTGGGTGCCGGGGTTAACTAAATTTGCTCCTTGTTAAATTTTCGAAAGGAATGTTAATCAAAACTTAATTTTGTGATTTATCTTTATATATTTATATATATTTGTGCTAAAATGCACCCATATGGGTGGTATGCACCCATGTGGGTGATATGCACCCATGTGCATGGTATATTCTTCAATATACTATGCTTTCTTATTATTCATTATTATTATCATTGTTTTTTTCAAGAGATAATTTTTCTTTATTTAAAACTCTCTCCTTTTTATCATTTTTATTTTATACTTCTTTTAAAAAAAAGCCTTTTTATATGTATATTGAGCAAATTCTCAGACTGATTTCTTCATGTGTTCTTCAATGTTCGGGTCTCTCCCGAATACCCAAATCCTCTCTCTTTTTATTTTTTAATTTTGCAAATTTAATCTTGAAGAACATCTTGAAGATTTTGAATTTCTTGGAAAATCTTCGAACGTCACGGTCATCGTCATCATCGGTCTTTGAGAGGTAACCAATCCCTAGATTTGACGTTTGGTCAAAATTGGGGTGTCTACAGTTTGCCCCTCTTTGACAGAGTTCGTGAAGCAACGCGTATCACAAATGAATGTCAAAGCCTGTGTGAAAGACAAGCCTTTGACCAAACAGTCGAATCTAGGTAAAAACAAAAGTGCGTTGCAAAATCGGGCGTGCGGAGAGCCGAGATGTTGGTCGTGCTCAAGGGTGAGCTGCCTACGTATCCCATCGGGAATCAGACCAAGACGTAGTTCGGGCAAGGGACGACGATACGCAAGTGCAGGTAGTCACACAGATGAATGCTCCTATCTTATCGTGATGCATATGCTCAACAAATTGGTGTCCCATGCTCCCGAATGTGATGATACAGAACCATGCTCCTTCCTATCATCAGAAATGCATCCTATACTTCAAGTTTTCCTATTATGCTATCGTCCTATTTTGGGAACATCATGAATGATACATATGCATGCTCTATATGAGTTTTGAGAACTGTCTGATCGACTGAGCCGCTTCATGCCTTACGCTCCATAGTCAGATCAGGTAGCACGCTGGGAGATTGAGTCGCTCTATGCCTTACGCTCCATAATCTCCCAAAATCATCTGATCAACTAAGCCAAATCAGGTAGCACGCTGAAAGATTGAGCCGCTTCATGCCTTACGCTCCATAATCTCTCGAAATCATCTGATCGACTAAGCCGAATCAGGTAGCACGCTGAAAGATTGAGCCGCTTCATGCCTTATCCTCCATAATCTCCCAAAATCATCTGATCGACTGAGATGCGCTTCCCGCCTTATACGTCGGTGTCAAACCAGGTAGCACGCTGAAAGACTGAGATGCGCTTCGCGCCTTATACTCCGGTGTCTTCCAAGAATCATCTGATCGACTGAGATGCGCTTCGCGCCTTATACTCCGGTGTCAAACCAGGTAGCACGCTGAAAGACTGAGATACGCTTCGCGCCTTATACTCCGATGCCTTTCAAGAATCATCTGATCGACTGAGATGCGCTTCACGCCTTATACTCCGGTGTCAAATCAGGTAGCACGCTGAAAGACTGAGATGCGCTTCGCGCCTTATACTCCGGTGCCTTTCAAGAATCATCTGATCGACTGAGATGCGCTTTGCGCCTTATACTCCGGTGTCAAACCAGGTAGCACGCTGAAAGATTAAGATGCGCTTCGCGCCTTATACTCCGGTGCCTTTCAAGAATCATCTGATCGACTGAGATGTGCTTCACGTCTTATACTCCGGTGTCAAATCAGGTAGCACGCTGAAAGACTAAGATGCGCTTCGCGCCTTATACTCTGGTGCCTTTCAAGAATCATCTGATCGACTGAGATGCGCTTCACGCCTTATACTCCGGTGTCAAACCAGGTAGCACGCTGAAAGACTAAGATGCGCTTCGCGCCTTATACTCCGGTGCCTTTCAAGAATCATCTGATCGACTGAGATGCGCTTCGCGCCTTATACTCCGGTGTCAAACCAGGTAACACACTGAAAGACTGAGATGCGCTTTGCGCCTTATACTCCGGTGCCTTTTAAGAATCATCTGATCGACTGAGATGCGCTTCGCGCCTTATACTCCGGTGTCAAACCAGGTAGCACGCTACAAGACTGAGATGCGCTTCGCGCCTTATACTCCGGTGCCTTCCAAGAATCATCTGATCGACTGAGATGCGCTTCGAGCCTTATACTCCGGTGTCAAACCAGGTAGCACGCTGAAAGACTGAGATGCGCTTTGCGCCTTATACTCCGGTGCCTTTCAAGAATCATCTGATCAACTGAGATGCGCTTTGCGCCTTATACTCCGGTGTCAAATCAAGTAGCACGCTGAAAGACTGAGATACGCTTCGCGCCTTATACTCTGGTGTCTTTCAAGAATCATCTGATCGACTGAGATGCGCTTCGTGCCTTATACTCCGGTGTCAAACCAGGTAGCACGCTGAAAGACTGAGATGCGCTTCGCGCCTTATACTCCGGTGCCTTTCAAGAATCATCTGATCGACTGAGATGCGCTTCGCGCCTTATACTCCGGTGTCAAACCAGGTAGCACGCTGAAAGACTGAGATGCGCTTCGCGCCTTATACTCCGGTGCCTTTCAAGAATCATCTGATCGACTGAGATGCGCTTCGCGCCTTATACTCCAATCAGGGACTGTTCTCAGTATTCGCAACCATTCGGCCTCGTCGGATATGTTTGTTCATTTCAATCTTCAAAATCGAGAGTCATCCAGACTCAAGTCAATTCAAAATTTTCAAAAATAGAAGTTAATCAGACTTGATCCAATTCATTTATTCAAAATTTGGGAGTCAATCAGACTCAACTCAAATCATGTTTTCTAAAATCGGAGTCATTCAAACTCGAAATCAATTCATCTTCTCAAAATTGGAGCCTTTCGGACTCGAGTCAATTCATTCTTCTAAAACCAGGAGTCAATCAGACTCAAATCAGCTTAGATTCAACCAAACTCCCATTTATTCAATTTTCCAAAATCAGGAGTCAATTAGACTCTTAATCAAATTAATTTTCAAAAGCCAGGAGTCAATCAGACTCCAATTTACTCTAATTCTCAAAATTCGGAATAAATCAAACTCCTAATCAAATCAATTTTCAAGAGTCCGAAGTCAAGCAGACTCCAATTTATTCAATTTTCCAAAATTGGAGTCAATTAGACTCCTAATCAAATCAATTTTCAGAAGTTCGGAGTCAATCAGGCTTAAATTAACTCAATTTTTAAAATAAAAAAATTTGAAACCAGTCAAATCAGATCTATTTTCAAAGAATCGGAGCCAATCGGGCTCAAATCAAATCAATTTTCAAAGAATCAGAGCCAATCAGGCTTAAATTAGATCAACTTTTCAAAGAATTGAAACCAATCAAGTCAGATCTATTTTCAAAGAATCGGAGCCAATCGGGCTCAAATCAAATCAATTTTCTAAAATCAGGAGTCAATCAGACTCCAATCAATTCATGTTTTCCAAAATCGGAGCCATTCAGGCTTGCATCAAATTAATTTTCAAAAAATTTCGGAGTTAATTAATTTTCAAAAGTCCGGAGTCAAACAGACTCTAATTAAATTAGTTCCTCAAAATTAGGAGTCAATTAGATTCCAATCAAAATTCAAATTTCAAAGAAATCCAGAGTTGGTTAGACTCAATTATTCACTTTTCCAAAACTTGGAGTCAATTAGACTCCAATTAAATCAAATTTCAAAGAAACCCGGAGTCGATTAGACTCATCTTATTCATTTACCGCAAGCGGGTGTTCTTGACAGGATTTTCAACAAGTAAGGGCTAATCTCAATTTACAAAAGGGCTTAATAACTTATTTTTCAAATCTCGGGGGTCCCTTTGAAACGAGGGAAAATTTTAAAGGACACGGGAGTAAAATTCGGGGGGTCTTATTATAAATATGAAAATTAGAAGGAAAAGGGGCAACCTGACCACGCGGCGACACTCGGTGAGGGTAGCCGACACCCACTGAGTGCCGGCCGGCAATCACCAAATGCCGCGCGGCACTCCGAGAGTGCCGGCAACTTTTCGCCGAGTGCCGGCCTGATTAGCAGTGTATAAAACTTGATTGTTTTCTCTTTCTTTTTCATTCTCTCTTCTCTCTTCTCTCGGGTTTTTTCTCAAAAAATCTTCTCCCTTTTGATCCTCGACCCAAGAATCCAAAGATCAACAAGGTATGTTCATTCCTTTAATCATCAAGATTACACCTTTACTTGATTTTGAAATCATGTTTCTACATGTTATTTGATCTTCGTCCTCCAAAATTTTCTCATATAAACATGGATTTCTCCTCTTTTTGCTTGTAGATCTTTCAATGGCTAGTGGTTCAGGATCTTATGGTCCCCCTAAGAAGAAGTACAAACCCAACCCGGTCCACAACTCCTCATTCTTACTCGCCGACCCCGGGGCACACCTCTCGGCACGGGCTTTCAATAGATTGGTATACTCTAAACCCATTTTATGCTTATGATGAGATAATGCAATGTAATGCTATGAATGATGAGCGATGTGTGCATGAATGCCCCCCTCCCCTCTTTATGCTAATGCGATGCCATGTAGTATATGATACACAATGCATGTATGAATGCTTTTATGGCTCTTGTGCACTTAGATATATTCAACCTCTTTTTACGATCCCCCTCCCTTTTCGAGTTGGTTTCCTTGGGTAGAATGTCATGATTGGGGTTCCATTCTTGGTATTGTGCTTTCGCTTATTGCCTTTATTTGGGTTCATTAACTTTCCATGCTTATGAATTCCAATGTTCTATTTGTCCAACGCTAATGGGGGACATCAATCCCGCGAGGCGTTCGGATGAACTATGTTTTAATGAACCTGAAAATCTATTGTCACATAACCCAGAGCTTTACTTTCTCTTATTTTCGAATCAATAAGTCACTCAATCCCAAAAGAATTTTTTTCTTATTTTCAAATCAAACGAGTCGCTTGGACTCAAAGAAAATTTTCTTATTCTTATTATCAAATCAAACGAGTCGTTTAGACTCAAAAAGAATTTTTTATTTTCAAACGAGTTGCTTAGACTTCAAATAAAATTTTCTTCTTCTTATTCTAAAAAAAATGAGTCGCTTGGACTCAAAAGAATCTTTTTATTTTTATTTTCAAAACGAGTTGTTTAGACTCAAAGAAAATTTTCTTCTCCTTATTCTCAAATCAAATGTGAGTCGCTTGGACTCAAAAGAATCTTTTTATTTTCAAAACGAGTTGCTTAGACTCAAAGAAAATTTTCTTCTCCTTATTCTCAAATCAAAAATGAGTCGCTTGGACTCAAAAGAATCTTTTTATTTTCAAACCAAACGAAGTCGCTTAGACTCCAAATCTTTTCTTATTTTCAAATCAAACGAGTCGCTCAGACTCGAAAGAATCTTTTATTTTCAAACAAAGAAAATTTTTCTTATTCTTATTCTCAAATCAAATGAGTCGCTTAGACTCAAGAATTTTCCTTATTTTTATCACCTAAAGAACCTGATCACTTTATCTTCTTCCTTTCCCTTATTTGTTGTTTTTTTTTTCTCTTTTTTTTTTTGCAGACTCCAGAGTTTGTCCTCAAGGGTCATGGGAGCATGGCTCACGGCCGGAGGTGGTACGAGGAGCTCTCTGATGATGTTAGAACCTTGGTCAACAATACTGGATTCGGGCTCTTCGCGTTGCTTTTAGAGAAGAGTACGAATGACAGGACCCATATCCAGGCCCTAGCGGAGAGGTGGTGGGATACAACGAATACCTTCCACATGCCCTTTGGGGAGATGACGATGACCCCTTTGGACTTCGCCATGATCACTAGCGTTCCGTTCGGTGGCCTTCCCATTGCTCGCTACGACGATCTCCAGACTCGTCATGAGGAGATTATTGACTTACTCGGGGCCCATCCAGGAGATTTCATAGTGCCGGCGAAGTGGTTCTTGGATACTTTCCGGGGTCAGGCCTTTACTGATGATCAGATGGCTAGGGCCTTCATTATGTATGTGTTGGGTTGCTCGTTGATGAGCACAAAAGGGGATACGATCAATCTAGGGTACTTGGCTTCCCTCACAGACGTCGACCGCATCTCCCAGTATAACTGGGGAGGGGTGGGGCTAGCTACTCTCTATAATCATATGAGCGAGGTCTCCAGGGGGAATTCCCCTTCCACTGGCGGGTATTGGAGAGCCTGGGAGGTACAGCTTTATTATTTTTCAGAAAACTTTCCCCTTTTTCTTTATTTACCTTTTCTAATTTAATTTTTTGGAAACTGAATTCATTCTTTTCTTTTCCTTTTGCATATATGGTCTCATGAATACCTCCACATGAGGGCTCGTCGTACTCGGGACAGCGAGGCCGCTATCATGCCCCAGGGCTTAAAATGGAGGAAGGAAGCAACGGGCCAAAAGGTCGGGGCCCATGACTTTGTTGGTTATAGGAACCTCCTTGTCACCCTACGAGAGGTTCATGTGGAGTGGAGTCCGTGGGCGGCGGCTCTCCCAGAGGCTGGTGAAGCGATTCAAGCGGCGATGGCCCCTACTAGAATGAGGATCCTGATGGTGGGCGAAGCATGTCGAGAGTGGTAACTTGGCGAGAGGGTGACTAGGCAGTCTCTTGCCGCCCCAAATTTCTATGTGCCGAGAGCTCCTCCTGCTACTATGAGGAGCACGGAGACCCTAGATCATGATGACCTGGTGGCCGCTCTAGAAGGGGAAAATATTGCAAATTTTCTGGATGGTCCAGATGGTTATCCTACCTTCAGACTAAACTCTCTCATGCACAATTTTCCTCTCATGGATGTCGTTCGGGTAAAAAACTTTTATTATACTTTTTATTTCTGCCTCTACCCCTTTTTTCTCTTTTTTTAAAATATGCTGTCATTTAATATTCAAATTCTTATTTGCAGCCTGTTCCAGGGGTTGCCGAACCCCCAGCTCTCCCACAGTGGAATTGGAGTGTTCCCATGGTCGATATGGGTCAGGAGACCATGTACCAGTTGACCCCTTACACTCAGAATGTTCCATCCATCCCTCTACAGTATGATACCGCTTGGACCCCTTACACATGTCCAGCATTGGATTCATGGCCGTGAATGGAGGGTAAATTCCTCTCTTGTTGGAAACAAATCCCTTATTATTTTTGAAATTCGAATCATCACCCTTATTCTTTTCAAAATTCAAGAGGTTTTATTATTTCTTTTCAAAAAAATTCAAATGACCGCCTTTTATTCTTATAAACTGCATTCTAATTCTCTTTTTCTCTTTTTCTCAGGCTGATGGAGCAAGGGCCAATGCTGACCTTCAGGCCAGGGCTATGGTATCACATTCTTCCTTTTTCTCTTTCTTCTTCTTCTTCTTCTTTTTTTTATATTACTTAATTCGTTTATTCTTTCTTACAGGAAGCTGAGATGACTACTCTGAGGAGGTACATCCAGGAGTTCCAACTGAGCCAAGGCGGCGGCTATCAAGGGGGTGCTGGCGGCATTGGCCAAGGCGGCGGCTATCAAGGAGGTGATGGAGATGGTGGAGAGGGCGGAGATGGTGGTGATGGAGGAGCTGGAGGAAGTCAGACAGCCCCGCAAGCACCTAGAAGGAATCCTCGTCGTAGACGAGGATAGCTTATCTCCTTCTTTTATTATGTTATGTTATGTCCCTACGAGGACAAAGAATTCCGAACTCTCTTTTCAATTTATTTAGGCGAATTAGCAGTACTCATGCATGGTGGCCTGTGTGCCCATTTTGAACTTGTTTATATTCATGCTTGATTGCTTCCCCAGCTTAGTTTTAAAACTTTATTCCCTTTGCTGATTTAGAATATGAATGCCCTTTTCTTGGCTTTATTTTTGATGAATGGTGCAAACAATTAGTGCTGGGATGATGATTGGTGACATTTTTTTTGTTCAAATTCTATGCAAGTTTGGGCTGAGTAAAGTTACAAAAAGACCCATGTGCCTCCTAAACCCTGGTCGGCACTCAGTGAAGCTGGTCGGCCTTCACTGAATGCCGCGCGGCACTTAGTGGATGCCGGCTGGCACTCAGTGGATGCCGCTACTTTACATCGAGTGCCGGTCCGGGCCCTTTTTCTTTATAAGCTGTCATTTGCCCATTTTTAAGTTCATTCGAGATTTTCAGAGCCCTTTGCCTTCTTTGCATTCAAACTTTTTCTTCTATATCCTCCTCCTTTCTT
The DNA here is from genome assembly GCA_033977485.1 of Hydrangea macrophylla. Classification (NCBI taxonomy): domain Eukaryota; kingdom Viridiplantae; phylum Streptophyta; class Magnoliopsida; order Cornales; family Hydrangeaceae; genus Hydrangea; species Hydrangea macrophylla. Next base: position 29,989,879 of record CM066992.1, read on the forward strand.
CATGGCCCCCATTAGTTCATACATTCTATACTCATGGATGGATTCTCTTTCCGGCATCGATCGACTCAACTTTGAGTCTCACAGACTGACGGATCTTTTTGCATTTTTCCATATGGCTCTAGACGAGGGCTTACTTCGAGCAGCTATCATGTGTTGGGACCCTTCTCTGCACGTCTTTCGGTTTGGTCACGAGGAGGTTTGTCCTCTTTTTGAGGAGTTCAGTGCCATCCTCCACACCGATCCCTATGCCGACTTGATCATTCCACAGGTTCAGGCGGGATATATCCAGGATTTATCGGCCCTTCTTGGTATTTCCCGGGGTGCTGCCAGTTCCTTCGTTCGGGATCGACACATCAATTTTGACCGCCTTTCATCCACTTATGCACCCGTTGGTGATCCTGACGATGGGAGATATTAGGTTATCAGGCGGAATTCCCTCTTCTTGGCGATGCTTTCCCACTTCTTATTTCAGTCTTCCACTGACATCCTGATTCCGGTCGTATGTGGCCTCCGAGAGATGCAGAGTGTCATTATGCTCGTTCTGGAGGAGACCTTGCTGGGCTTGGATTATGCACATACCGCAGGATCGATGCTGCTTTCGGGGTCACCTCATGTTTTGCAGATTCGGCTCTTCGAGCACTTAGGCTTCTTCGCTCGCCCTCCCCTCGGGAGACTGCTTTCCTATGATCGCATGGGTGTCCGTTACCCTTCCCGTACAGTTACTAGCTGGCTTGCTTGGTTTCGAGGCTTGAACTACGAGGACATCTGCTGGATATCCCCCCGATGGTCTTATTGCTCCGTCGTGGTACGAATTCCTGGGCGCCCAGGGGTTTGGTTGCCTGGTCTGCGAGCCACCACCTTTTACATCCCCAGCCGGGTAGTCCGCCAGTTTGGCTTGTTCCAGGACGTCCCTGATGCTATTACCGCTGATTTCTCGAGGAATTCCGCCCTACGCCCTTCTACCGTGAGGATATTCGCTGAGGCTTGGCATGATAGGGTATCGGCTCCCTTTCGGAGGACTCCAGCTTCAGTTGTCTCGACCGTAGAGTATTTGCTTAAGATCCAGACCCTGGTCAGGGAATAGCTTCTAGATAGACAAAATGAAAAGGGAAAAAAAACAAGACTTTAAAATTTTCGACAAATTCTGCTTAACTTTTGTTGTGTTTCATTTTCTGTGATGCATTTTCCTTTTCTTCTTTTTTTTCTTTTTCTCTTCCTTCTTTTTGAAAGCTCTTCTCTTTTTTTTTTTTTGTATTCCGAAAAATGCCCTAATCATGTTGAATAAAAGTTAGCACTCCTTTAATTTCTTTGGGTTATGAACAGTTTTCCTCTCAATGTCTCTTTCAGCTTTTATTACTCTTTCATGAGTCTTGCTTAGTTTTAATCCCTCTATATAATGAATTCTTGCCTGTTTCCACATGATGCATATCTTGATAGCTAGTAGATCCAGAAATGGGTTTAGGCTTTGTCTGGGTTCATCGGTTCTAGCAAACGAAGTTTGCCCCTGGTTTCGGGACTTAGATGTGGTTCTTGGACAAACGCAAGTTTGCCCCTAGTTTGGCATGGCGAAACTCAGGACATTTAACTTTGTTTGGGCTTTATTTGGACTGAGGGCCTTGTGAGCCCACCTACTTATCCCCGAATGGGTATCAGGTCCGTAGTAGTTCAGCTAAGGCTAGAAAGAACACACACATATTTTGTTATTTTGTGACCGAACCGAGCGGGTTGCCTACGTATCCCCTAACGGGAATCAAGTCGAGCGTAGTTCATCGACTCTGGAGGTTTTGAAAGGCAAGGTTTCAAGCAAAATATTTTTTGAGGCGATCGAGGTTGATTGGTTGTTTAAACTCAACCCCATCCAGGTCCATGAGATAAGCGGCTCCTCCGGAGGGAAGTGTCTTGATAATGTATGGTCCGACCCAGTTAGGTTTGAATTTCCCTCATGGGTCATAAACAGGCGCTTTAAGTTCTTTGAGGACCAGGTCGCCCTCACCAACCTTCCTTGGGTGAACCTTTTTGTTGAAAGCACGAGCTATCCTTTTCTGGTATCCCCGAGTATGGTTTACAGCAGCCAACCTCTTTTCATCGAATAACATCAATTCCTCATATCTCCCTTGCAACCATTCCAGTTCGGTTACCTCGCACTCTGCCAAAACTCTTAAAGATGGTATTTCGACTTCCACTGGCAAAACAGCCTCCATCCCGTAGACCAACGAGTATGGCGTAGCCCCGGTTGAGGTTCTCACGGAAGTTCGATATCCCCACAAAGCGAAAGGTAGTTTTTTATGCCAATCCCTGTACGTATCTGTCATCTTCCCCAGGATTGCCTTTACATTTTTGTTTGCGGCTTCTAATGCTCCATTTGTTTGTGGTTTGTATGGTGAGGACTGGTGGCGGGTAATCCTATACTTCTCTAGGAATGGAATAACCTCTCCCTGAAAATGACTCCCATGGTCAGAAATAAGCTCATTTGGCACCCCGTATCTGCAGATTATATTCTTCTGGATAAAACTCACCACATCTTTTGCCTTCAGAGTTGCATATGATGCCGCTTCTACCCATTGGGTAAAATAGTCTATTGCCACAATTATGTACTGGTGCCCGTTTGAAGCTTTCGGAACAACTTCCCCGATGATATCGATACCCCATACAGAGAATGGCCAAGGGGCGGTCATGCTATAGAGCTGGGAAGGTGGGGTATGCATTAAGTTCGCATGAACCTGACATTTATGGCATCTCCTGACATACTTACAGCAATCCTTGTCTAAAGTCGTCCAATAGTATCCCTGCCGGATTATCTTTTTGGCCAACATGTGTCAGTTTATGTGGGGCCCACAGACTCCTTCATGTATTTCTTCCATCATCTTTCGCGCTTCCCTTCCATACAGACACTCTAAGTTATACCCAGTGTAAGACTTCTTCCACAACTTTCCGGCGTAGATCACGAATTGAGCTGAAAATCTTCTAATTTCTTTCTTATCCTTTTCTGAAGCTCCCTCAGGATATTTTCTTTCTTCGATAAAGTTCCAGACATCAGCATACCATAGTATCTCAACCTCCTCCTCTTCTTCAATGGTGGCGACTGTTTCAAATGAAAGTCGGGTTCTCTCTTCTATAGACAAAGGGATCATGGAGACTCCCATAGGAATTTGGATCATTAAGGCTAGGGTTGCTAGGGAATCTGCCAATTGGTTTTCCTCACAGGGAAGGTAGTAGAACGAAATTTTTTTGAATTGCACCTTCAGGCTCTCCAGGTATTCATGGTAAGGTCTCAACTTCTCATGCTTTATTCTCCAGTCGCCCCTGACTTGTGATATTATTAGATTAGAGTCCCCGAAAACATCGATTTTTTCACTCTCAAAGCCAAGGCTGCTTCCATCCCAATTATACAGGCTTCGTATTCTGTTGTGTTATTGGTTGAATTATACTTAAGCTTAACGGCCAATGTGGTGGGGGCCCCGCTAGGCGATATGAGGATAATTCCAACCCCGTACCCTATCTGATTGGCTGCTCCGTCGAAGTACATTTTCCACAGGTTCTCCTTCACTTCCATTACTTCGTCATCTGGAAACCTAAATTCTCCTCTTTCTTCGGATTCTATGGCAAGGTTGGCTAAGTACTCGGCGACGGCTCTCCCTTTGACAGATTTGGAAGTGACATATCTGATATCGAATTCGGCTAGCATCATGGTCCATCGGGATATTCTACTGGTTAGGGCGGGCTTTTCAAAGAGATATTTGAGTGGGTCCATTCGGGATATTAGGGTGACAGGGAAGGCTAACATGTAATGCCTAAGGCGACGGGTACACCACACCAAGGCCCATCAAGCTTTCTCCAAAGGTGAATAGTTCAACTCATATCCGGTCATTCTCTTGCTTAGGTAGTAAATAGCTTTTTCCACATGCCCCTCTTCTTCTTCTTGGGCCAACATGCATCCCATCGAGTTCTCGGTTACAGATAGATATAGAAATAAGGGATTCCCAGGTTTAGGAGGTGATAGGACGGGTGGGTTTTGAAGGTAGGTTTTGATTCTTTCGAAGGCTTTTTGGCATTGGCCATCCCATTCGAACTTTTCCCCTTTTCTCAACAATTTAAACAATGGATCACAGGTCATGGTGAGTTTGGATATGAAGCGGCTGATGAACTGTATTCTTCCTAGGAACCCTCTCAACTCCTTTTCATTCTTCGGTGAAGGCATTTCGGTTATGGCTTGGATTTTGGTGGGATCTACCTCAATTCCTCTCTGTGTGATTAGAAATCCTAGCAATTTCCCAGTGGTGACCCCGAAGGTGCATTTTTACGGATTTAGCCTCATTCTGAACTTTCTTAGCCTTTCGAAAAATTTTCTCAATGCCTCCAAATGCCCTCCTCTTTCCTTAGACTTTACTATCATGTCATCCACATATACTTCTACTTCTTTATGAATCATATCATGCAGCAACGTAGTGGCAGCTCTTTGGTAGGTCGCACCTGCATTCTTAAGCCCAAACGGCATAACTCTATAACAGTAAGTCCCTCAAGGTGTGATAAAAGTTGTTTTCTCTCTATCCTTTGGCGCCATCAAGATCTGGTTATACCCTGAAAACCCATCCATGAAAGACAGAAGTTTATGCCCTGCGGTATTATCTACTAATACGTCGATGTGGGGTAAAGGGAAATTGTCTTTAGGGCTAGCTTTGTTCAAATCTCAGAAATCTACACAAACCCTAACACGACCATCCTTTTTAGGAACCGGTACAATATTGGCAACCCATTCAGGATACTCGGTGACAATCAAGAATCCATCCCTTAGTTGCTTTTCAACCTCCTCTTTCACTTTAAGCGCCCATTCAGGCCTCATTCGCCTCAATTTTTGTTTTACAGGTTTTGAGTTTGGGAAAAGGGGGATATGGTGTTGGACAATTTCTGGATCAATTCCTAGCATATCATCATAAGACCATGCAAAGACATCTTTGAATTCTTTTAATAGATTGATTAATTCTTTGCTTTCCTCATTATTAAGTGTGGAGCCAATAGAAACATTTTGTGGATTATCTTCATTTCCCAGATTAATGGTTAAAGTGCCTTCCATGATTTTGCATGCAGGTTCATTTTCTTTTTCAATCAATTTTTGTAATTCATGAGGTATTTCATCATATTCATCACATGCATCACAGTTATTATTACGCACAGTCAAGTAAGCAGAATTAGTCACATTCTCATTAACTTTTTTCGGAGCAATCATAACAGACATAGAAATGGAAAGACGCCTCATTTGGGCCAATACAGACTCTGGGTGAGGGGGATACTTATTACTAGACTCAAAGACCCACTCTTTCTTGCTTTCCCCTCCCATATCGGCGATGAAGTGATCTTCCTGTTCCTCTTCCGAAGTGATCTCTTCTATTTCCACTTCTTCTGGTTTTCCTTCATACTCTGGTTTCTCCCTTTCTTTATTCCCCTTGCTTTCTTCTTCATCCCGGCTTTTCCCATCTTCATCCTTAATCTCTGCAGAGCTCCCCTTTTCGGTCCCCTCGCACCCTTCTTCTAGCAGGTCCTTCATTGTCGAGCCATCCAGAGTACATACCCAGTCCTGAACAACGGCAGATTTTGCAGGCTGTTGAAGATAAGGGTCCTCATAATCAGAGAAGTCATGTGCAAAGAATATCTCGAATCTCGGCTTCATATGCTTCTCCACTTTATCTAACCATGGCTCTGGAAAACCGCAAAATGGAAAATCTTCCCCTTGCTTGACGAAATACCCATTAAGAGTTTTCAAGTATGGTTCCAGCGGTGCATCGGTTGCTTTCTTCTTCTTTTTCAATTCTTCCTTGGTTGGCGAGTATCCTAGCCCGTGAGTGTGGGTTTGTGTAACGATATTTGGGAATTCTGACAATCCTTGGTGCTTCTTTTCTAAACCCATCCCTGGGAAGAACCCCATTTTTCTCATGATCCCAGCCACTAATTGACTGGCGTACTGATCGAAATACAGTGGTAAAAACTCCTTCGGCTTCCCCTCTTCTATAACATTAATGAACTCAAATCCACCCAAGCTCGCTTCATCTTCTTGTACCTGTACTTCTAAAATTGGAGCACTTGACGAGGCCTCAGACACATTCATCCAGCTATCCCCCAGAATATCGCAAACCTTATTTTTCCAAATATACTTAACTTTCTGATGGATGGTTGACGGGATGGCGCCCAAACTATCAAGCCACAGCCTTCCCAGAAGCAGGTTAAACGATGCAGGAATGTCAATGATTTGGAATTCTGTTTCCCTTTCACCGGTCCCAATAGAGAGATTTAGAAAGATGATTCCCATAACTGCCCGTAGAGTATTGTCATAGGCCCTCACTTTTTGTTCCGATGGTATAAATGTGGATTCATCGAGCCCCATCCTTTTGGCTGTTCGAAAAGGGCATACATTCAATGCAGACCCGTTGTCAACAAGGCAAGCGGGTAGAGAATTTCCTAGACACTCCATGGTAACGTGCAACAGCTTATTGTAAACAGGTCCCCCAGGAGGTAAGTCAGCTTCGGAGAAAGATATAGCGAGAGTTGGACTCTTGTTGATCATGCCGACGAGATCTTCTGGAGTAACATCGATGGAGACGTCCGATTGATTGAGAGCATCGAGGACTGCTTGTCTATGACGCTTGGAAGCGATTAGCAACCCCCAAATAGTGATATTTGCCTGTGTCTTCTTCATCTGTCTTAAAACTTTGTCCTCTTCTTCTTCCTCATTCAGTTTCCCTTTCCCTTTATTCATTTCCTGCCCTGGGTGATCTTCCTCAAGTTCGTGTGGTTTAAAATGCCTTCCGGATCGTGTGAGGTGACTAGTTTCTTCTTTGACCCAAAGTCCATCCTGTGCTTCAGCAACTTTCAAACCTTCCTCCTCACTTTCGTACCAAAGGTCCTCCTTAACTTTATTGTGATCCTGGATATTGTCTCCTTTGTACCAAAGTGAATTGTCAGCTTCAGGTGCCCACCAGTCTGCGTCAATGGCCCTTTCCATTTCTTCCCCTTTGCTTTCATCTACCAGCTCTTTTAAAGTGCAGATTTGCGAACCCTCCAACATCTGATAAGCTTTTCTCAGACTTCCCAACTTAGTGATCAATGCTGATGGATCAAAAGAGCTCCCCTCATTTCCCAAGTAATAAATTCTGGGTAGTGGTACGGCATGATGATCTGGTAGCGGATTTCTGGTAACATTTGGCGGGTTGGTGGGTGGTTCAGATATTACTTTCTTATCAATCAAGTCTTGGATCTTATGTCTTAATCTTAAACACCGATCAGTTGAGTGCCCCCGTTCCTGATGGAATTTGCAATATAGATCAGATTTGAAATTTGGAGGTGGTGGATTCGGTCTTGGTCGCGGCTCCAGCAAGCGAAGGTGTCCTTTTGCCAATAATCTATCAAGAGATGTGGATAATGATACTCCCAATTCTGAAAACCTCCTTAAAGGCTTATCCCCTCCCCTCTTTGGGTAACTTCTGGCTACATCGAACTTCTTCTCGGGTTCGCTCAGTGCGTTCACATCTGTAGGTCCTGAATGGCCTCCTGAATGCCCTCCTCCTGCTCCATAATTCGGACGTCTGTACCTGTTTGCTGGCTCCTCTCTTTTGATTAACCCTTCCTGTATCGCGTCTTCGATTCTGGTCCCTACATCAAACACTTCGGCAAAGGTGTTGAGGGATTGGAACCTCATCTTCTCTTGATAGATGGGTTGGAGGTTCTTCATCAGCATTCGAATTTGCTCCTTTTCAGTCGGCCTCTATACCATCTTAGCAGCCTTTCCCCTCCATCGGCTCAGAAATTCGGCAAAAGATCCTTTGTTCCCCTGTCGGGTAGTCTCTAAATCCCTGATAGTAACATCCAAATCCTGATTGTATTCATATTGGGATACGAATGCTTTGACCACTTCTTCCCAATTTCTGGTTTTCCCCGGCTCCAGAGTGAGGTACCAAGACAAAGCAGCCCCAGTTAACGTCTGCTGAAACAAGACTGCCATCATGGTTGTGCTCAAGCCACTAGGCTGAAATGCCCCTATACACATTCTGATGTGGCTACGAGGGTTCCCCGTTCCATCAAATTTATCGAACACAAGCATTTTGAACCCTGCAGATAATACTTCACAGACCCCTTCATATAATCCTTCCAATTCCAACAAGTAGGTATCAACTCCATGGGCCTTTCGGACCACCCTTTCCAATTTCTCCATTTTCTCAGCCATCATCTTATCTTTCTCAGCCCTTTCCTTTTCTAGTTTATCCTTTTCTGCTCTCGGTGCTTCAACCCCTTCTGTTTCATCAAACCAATCTTCATCCCTGTGAGGAGGATCATTGATCGGCGGCTGTCGTGCTAGTGCTTCTATCATGGTCATCATTCTAGTCATTTGGCCCGCCTATTGTTCCATTACAGCTCTCAACTCTGCTATTTCCCTTGCATTTGTTTCTTGTGCCATGTCTCTTCTTACTAACCTTGCAGTAGAATCTCTGTACCAGACTGTGCTCGTAGCTGTTTCTATCTTTTACCTACAATCACGTTTTCCCAATTATTATTTTTTTCTATTCTAACAACTTTTCAATTATTTATCCCTTTTCACCCCTATTTTCATTATTCTTATGATCATTCATCATTTTTTATTAGTTGATTTTATTATATGCTTTCATGAATGATTCATATGCCACACGGATGCAATGCATGTGTGTGTGCGTGCCTATTCCATATGCCAAAGAAAAAGAAAAATCCTAATTCTAACATGTAAGCACATAAAATCCTCATCCATGTCAAGTGCGCTAATTTCTCCTTTCGTTGTGATCCTTACTACCCCTTCAAAGTTTGAAAATTTTAAAGAAATTTTGAAATTCTTTTGACGAGCATTTTCCTACCAACATTTCTTAATAAAAAAAAATGATTGGGTTGGAACTTTTCTCTTTAGAATTTATTTCAAAAGCATCTCTTTGATTGGGGAGATTTCTTAAATACTATTCTCAAAATCTTTCTTCTCCCCTTTTTTTTTTCTTTTTTTTAAAATCCATTTGAAAATGATTCCTTTCAAAAACAATTTCCAAGATTTTGAGAATGTGCAAACATACCTTAACAAGGGTTGATTTGGAAAGTGAATTCCAAAGATCCCTCCCTTTTTTTTTTTTTTTAAAAAAAAAAAGAGTGATTGGAAACTTTGGAATAAAGATCGCAAAACTCTGTTTACTTTTGAAGACGTATTCAAAGTTCTTTGGGTAGAAGGATCACATGATCGGATAATCACCGTACTCTTCATGAATTTTGGATGCATACAAGGTCAATGATGCTTTAGCTAAACATGATACAAGAGATGTAATCTTATAATCAAGATTCGGCTTATTCTCAAATGTCATAGGACATGAAGAGGAATTGCTCAAAAGTGATTAAGAGGTTACACATCTTTTATCAAGTAAGCATCGTCATCATCTCAAGTAATCCCTTTCGGGCATACAAAACTCCCTAGCACATAACCCTAATCAAGAATTGAATTCCTAATTTTGAAAGGTTCTATGGAAACTACTATGCAAAGGCCGGATTTTGGTCAAATAAGGGACCCTTGACACACACCCGATAGGATGCTTCATATACCAAAACATGGTACGAGATCAAGGGTGATCACACGGCCCCATGATGGCTTGACCGACCGGGTTGCCCCGAGCCTCCAAGGTCATAGTTCCGTGCAATCGACTGGCGAGACATGCAAGTGCAATGCAACAGGCATACAAAAATTAATTAACTCGATTAAAAGGATGCTTTCAAGTCTAATCCTCGAGTGAACCCAAAATCAGAAATTCTGGTCTGCGAAACCAGAGATTCTGGGTTCGATCCCCAGCAGAGTCGCCAGATTGTGGATATCGCAGTTTAACTTACCCACTGCTTTTCTTTTGAAATCTTTTCTAAATTCAAATTCAAAAACAAATGAGTCGCCACTTAATTTTTAAAAGGAAAAATTAAGAAACCATTTCAAAGGCAAACCGATCTTTTGCGAAACCAAAGATAAACCGGGTCCGGGGATTATGGAATGAAAGGGGAAGGAGCCCGACGGACTAAAACACCCCCTTTCATCCTATCTCGCGATAGGCCTCTACTCAACATCCTTTTTAATCAAATTAATAATCTAAGCATGCCCTCAATTAATACATATGTACATATACATTACACAAGCATGTTGGAAATGGTGTAAAATTGCTAACGACAAAATATCATTCATAAGTCACGTAATTCAAGTAGCAAGCAACATGATATGCAATAGAGAACTACAAAACATACCCGGGATCCGGCCGCGAATATTAAACGTGTAATGCATGCAAGAACAAAATAAATCTAAGAAAAGGTCTCTAACACATATATACACATAAGGCAAAACCTAGGCTAAGGTGTCGCACATTAAGTCGAAAAATCAATGAAAATCAAAGAATAGAATTAAACCAGAGAAGAGTTGAGAAATTGTACCTCAAATGCGCTACAAAACAAAGGTTAGTACACATGCCTTAGACAAGATATAATATCAAAAATAATGAATCCTAAGTCATGTTCAATTAGATACAACTTAGACAAGAGATAAGTCCTACTTATGAATATTAACATGTATGAATGAATGCATGAATATGAACAAGAATGAGATATGAATTTATTCACTAATTTGGATCCCTAAGCCTCTGGGTTTAATCTAAATTATCATTATTCAAAACATGATTTGGGTCCGAAGACATTAGGAGACCATCTAAGTTGAAATAAATAAGATTAGACAAAAACAGTAGCAGTTTTTATGAATTACAGAGAGCAGACCAGACTTTCAAAGCTAGAAGAACCAAGGTTACAACGATGGGATCTTAATGATTTTCGGATATGATATGCCTCTGTGAGTCTAGTTTCCAAATCAAAAAGAAAATCAAGGTTTGAACGGTTGGATCCCCAGGAATATGAAAAACACTAGACATCACTGAGAGATGTACAACTCTCTGTCCAGAGATATTGTTTGATTTTTTAAAAATAGCAAAAAGATGAGAAACACTTGGATCTTTTTAGGGGATCTTCCTAACACATTAAGGTACCCCAGAAATAATTATTAGAGACCCCAAAAACTCCATTAGAATTTTGATTTATGAATTTCAAAATGGACTTGCTGTTCTGAAATTCTGGACAGATTATTGTTACTTCACAAAACTCATGACCAAACCACTTCAAACATGAAACCGCATTAAAAAAAAAAAATACAGTGGTAGAATATTGTGTTATTGACACTTTCCCGTTGGTTTCACTTGATTTCAATGGTTAGATTTCGAACTAAAAATCTTTGATCAAAAACAGTTTGTGAACTCACTGTTTTCATTTGTTCAAGTTCAACTTTGTTGGTTGACCTCAACTATTAAATCATAATGTTGGGCTTAAACCAAATCACCTCTTCTACCATTTAATGGTCATTGAAGACTAAGGACATCTTTAGACTTATGGATTTTTGATGAAGTATGAAATGAACTTCACAAAATCCAAAACAATGAACTCAAACTTATGGACCAAAACTTGAGTTCAAAACATTACTCCTACCACTTGGTGGTCATTGGAGGCTAAAGACACACATACATGTAGGTTTAGGATGAAGTATAGAGAATTTCTTAAAACCCAAGGAAGAGATTAGTCTAAGCCATAAAGGTGGACTTAAACTAAACTACTTCTCCTACCATTTGATGGTCATTGGAGACTAAAAAAAAAAAAAAAATCTACTCTAATCTCCATGGAATATAGTATGAATTCCATAAGATTCATAGTAAAGAGATCCTAGTCATGAGTTGATATTAGTATCTCACCAACTATGTGTAGATTATGACCATGATTCATTTGAATCTCCATATGGATCATAAGATCATAGGAAACTAAGGAATCAAACTCAAAGAAACTCATTAAGATATGTAAAATCTCATGAATCTTATGAGAAAATTAGGAATAAGAAATCAAAGTTTATTTAGAAAATTAGGAACAAAAATTCTTCAAAATTAAACTTATCTCAAACCCAAGGCATCAATTGGGTCGAAATTAATGAAGTGTTATGAGATTCAATCACAAGTTCTAAGTGGTGTGTGATGAAATGGGATAAGAGGAGAGATTTTGAAAATGTGAAAAAGTTCCTAGATCTAAGAACTTGTGATTGAATTAGCCTAACTCTACCAAGGATTAAAAGGTTACCTCTATGACCTCAAAGAATTCTTTAATTTCTTATGAAGCTCTTCCAAGATCTTCAAATTCTCCTCAAAGTTCTTCCAATTCTTCAAGAAATTCTTCTCTTCTTCTCAATTTTCTATATGATTCTTCTCTCCCTCCCAAAACCCAAGTATATATCTTGTATATATATGAAATGATTCAAAAGCCCTTCCCCAAATGAAGATGAAGGTCTCTTTATATAGAACTCATTATCTCAAGGATAAATGGGTAAATTCGGGTGGAGACCCATGTGCAAAGTTTTCTTCTAGAACATGTGAGAAAAGCAGTCTGTAACAGCCAGCGGAACTCGACGGGTGCCGGCGGCTTACACTGAGTGCCGGGCGGCACTCACGGAATGCCGGGCAGCAACCCGTGAGTGTCGGCGCGGCACTCAGTGAGTGCCGCCGGGTTTTCCGGGTGCCGGGGTTAACTGAATTTGCTCCTTTTTAAACTTTCGAAAGGAATATTAATCAAAACCTAATTTTGTAATTTATCTTTATATATTTATATATATTTGTGCTAAAATGCACCTATGTGGGTGGTATGCACCCATGTGCATGGTATATTCTTCAATATACTATGCTTTCTTATTATTCATTATTATTATCATTATTTTTTTCAAGAGACAATTTTTCTTTATTTAAAACTCTCCCCTTTTTTATCATTTTTATTTTATACTTCTTTTAAAAAAAAAAGCCTTTTTATATGTATATTGAGCAAATTCTCAGACTGATTTCTTCATGTGTTCTTCAATGTTCGAGTCTCTCCCGAATACCCAAATCCTCTCTCTTTTTATTTTTTAATTTTGTAAATTTAATCTTGAAGAACATCTTGAAGATTTAGAATTTCTTGGAAAATCTTCGAACGTCACGGTCATCGTCATCATCGGTCTTTGAGAGGTAACCAATCCCTAGATTTGACGTTTGGTCAAAATTAGGGTGTCTACAACCCTCGATTGCACTCTTCCATCTTGTTAGCCTTGGGCGCAAACTTGCTAGGCCCACCCTACCTCTAGGCGGGTTTACCCTCACCATTGCGTTTAGGCCCACTGGCCTTCCGCTTACTTCCACTTATGGAAGTCGTGGTCACGAGTGTATCTATACGGTTCGCCTTGCCTTTTTGGCATTCCGTATTCAGCTCAACATGTCGGAAAATGTCAAAAACATAAAATTTAACATTTCTATTATGGATCATGATTTGTTTTCTATGGACCCGCAAATCAGGCAAAGAACTAATCATAGCCTGAAACTGCAGTTTGCCAGTACAGATGTTCCAAGTAATCTGAAATCACGAATCATACCTGTCATCGACCTTAGATGTCCAGTCATCGTGTACTTGGAACGTTTCATTTACTTTCCCGAACATCATAACTAGATGCTCAATCTAGTAGTAAACGTGCCATTGAAACAAATTCGAGCTGATTTCACAATATTTTGGCTATTGGGTAGTACATATACTTCCCAAAAATATTATGATGCATGCTGCTTATCATAAAGCGCGTGCTATGATCTTTCTCGAGCCAAGTGTTATAGGCTTTCAAGGTTTATAATGAAATTGGGCTGGAGGCCCATTATTCGGTTTAATGGGTTGGACTATAGAATAAGTCTAAAGCCCATAAGATCTTACTTACTCTGTAGGTGTGTTACTTTGCAGTGCCATATTACAAAAAATTAGTCTCTTTTAAACTTGTTACTTTTATAAACATCGACAAAGTGTGGTTTGGAAAACTTTTGTCTTTGTGAATCCCAAAAATTTGAAGAATAATATTTGAGAACATGCGCAGGGATTAACATTATTATTTGCACATTTCATAAGGTTTGTTTAAAAATCCAATTACAAATGAGTTTTCCCCTTTCTACAATTTAAGACCAAAAAATTCACTATTGCTCATTAATCAAATCTTAATTTTGTAAATCAAGAAAAACCTTTTATAATTGATTTTTCTAAACAAACATCAATTAGATGGTACAAATACCTATCTAAGATCATCCACAAGATATAAAGTGCACCATACAACAAAAGTACGCATGGACTCCCACGTGGGTCCGAATTGACAACTTAGAGCTTATGTTAAGGTAATTCAAGTGTATGATATATGAACAAAGAAAACCATCCCTTTACAAGTAGGCTTTTCCAATACAAGAAATGTAAAACACTCGTCCTCACATTACATTTATAGCCATGAAAAATAGGGATGTTTTGTTCATATACACACACAGAAATGACCTTAAACATACATCATGAGGACACAAGCTCCACAAATTGTCAATTAATTGTCCATTCATTTTATCCAGATTAATGCATTAATCACATACACCAAGCACTCATGCGGTCTATTTAAAAAAAATGAATGGACTAATCCATCACTCCATTTAAGAAGGAGGATTAGAGGTCTCGGGTCATCCAATCACAAACAGCAGTAATATAAACATGACCAACAATGCAACGAGCTTCTAAAAATAATAAAATGTACAATAAAATAATTATTGCATAGACTGGGTAGCTCCCATAAGCTAAAGTAAAATCAATGAAAATCCTTAATTTTCCAATACTAATTTTAACACAATTTTTGGTCTTAAAACATATTTTAAAATCATTTCATTAAGGGCTTTTAAATTAACAAATTAATTTAATACCTCATTGAAAAACTTAAATAACTGAAAAACTTATTTTTCATTATAAAGAATTTTCCAAAATTTATCAAGACCCAAAAAGAATTTTGAATCAATTTAACAAAATAAATTGATCTTGTTAAACAAAAATAACTAAGAGTAACTAAATTCCCAAAAATATAAAAATTTCAAGGAATTTGTTCTCCAAGGATTTTTAGTGGTCTAATATGGTATTCTAAACACCCCATATTAATTCAAAAAATTAATAATCTATTTTGGCTATTTTAAGCAATTAAATAAATGCCCATATGCATAAATTTTATGCTCGAAAATACCTAAACAAAATGAGATAATTCATAAAATTTTCTCAAATCTTCAATCAGTGTACAAAAACACTAGACATCAAATTCAAGAATTAACAACTTTATTTGGTTATATTTTAAGCAATTAATATTGCAAATTCAACACAATATATATGCTCTAAAATATGTCCCAAAGAGTGAGAAAATCCACTAAAATAATTTTCTCAAGCTACCACTAGTGTTCTAAATACATTGTGTTAATTCCCTGAACTAATAATCAATAAAAATATTTTAAACAATTTAATATGTGTACAAAAACATAGAATTATATGCTCTAAAATATTTAAATGATTCTGTCACGACCCATCCCACTACGCGTGGAAATAGGACACGTGGCACGCCACCAAGGCTCATCCAAACAATCATATAAATATACGCAGCGGAAAGAACTTTAAAACAATCCTGGGTATTTAAAACTTAGGGAACATTACCCTCTGAGTTGGTAAAATCCATTGAAATCAGAGTTATAAAAAGTTTTGGTCATTGAAAACACATTCAAAGAAAATAATTTTGAAAACAGAGGCTCAGTCGACGGCCCCGTCGACTGCACTAGGGTCCAGTCGATTGCTCCGTCGACTGTGTTAAGCAGAACCAAAAATACATCATACTGCAAAGAGGTCCAGTCGACTGATCTGTGGATCCAGTCGACTGCTTTTCAATCAAAGGAAGCAGTAGCTAAAGTCAACAGTGTTCAGTCGACTGCCCAAGGGGTTCAGTCGACTGCTTCTCTGATATACACTTACAGTATCTCAAATACACGAGATCCAGTCGACTGATCAGGGGGTCCAGTCGACTGCTCCTCTGCTGGCAGCCCTGTGCTGGAATTTACAAGTCCTACTACTACTCAATAATAATAACAATCACAACCACGACTGATTTTAAGCATTAAAACATAATTACATACGTCAATTACAAGATTTCCATATTATAGAACTAATCTATGGTTTTATTACAACATATTACCAAACCTTACACAAGTTTAGGATTTAAAACAAAAACATATACAAGTGTTATCCCCGGCGTCCATCGGCCTCACTCATCGCGCTTCTTCTTACCTGCAATGGAGTACATCTCCACTGCTCAGCTATATGCTGAGCGTACAAGTCTAACATGTGCAATATATGATGAAACATGCTTTAATCTCATAAATCACACAATAGTCTCTAGGAAGGAAAATACGCATTCATCCGGTAGCGGCAAGTCCAAGCCTTAAACCGCGATACCAATGGCAAGTCCAAGTCTATCAACCATTGTATCCACAAGTGTCATGGCAAGTCCAAGTCTATCAACCATGCACAGTAGCCGTCGCTACTAAATTCTCAAACATCGAGAAGCTTACTCCGGCATGAATTTGTATAAGACTCCCCTTTGACCCACATAGACAACTTAACGTGCTCGCGGAAATTTAGACATGCTTTCACAATTTAGCGCATGCATAACTAACGGGCCTACAATTAACACATGGATTTCGCCCGGATCACAATTTCGTCGTCGAAATATAAAACATGTATTTCCTTATATTTCACAAGTTAGAACTTCATACCTCGTGCGATTTCCTCCAAACTTTGAAGGATCGACTAGGAGGCTAAATAAACGTCGGATTTCGAATTTGGTACAATTCCTACAAGTTTATACCTGTTTTTCCCAAAAGTCCAAAATTAATATTTTTACAAAACTTGGCCAAACACGGCCTAAGTGGTATCAAAACGCAGATCTTACCTCCACGAGTTCAAATCTGAAATCTGGAGAAAATCTGACGGACGAACGGTCGTCGATCGGCGTCGCAAAGTCCGTGATAACAAAATCTCCTTTCTCTCTCCTTTCTCTAGATATTTATGGAAAGTTTGGATGAGAATGAATCTCATCCTCATCTATTTATAGGCAAAAGTTCTTGAAATTACGCTTACCTCCCCACGAGTTCCTCAAACTTCTAATTAGTTCTCGAAACTTCGCGCACATCCATTTTATGCCTTTACGAGTAAAAAAACTATAAATTTCAAAAGTTTTCGACTAAGTTTCGTTTGGGTCCAAAATAACGTCCGAAAACTATATTCTGTGAAATCTCTACACAACCTACCTTTTTAATTAACGTATCTCTCACGTTCTCACCACAGTTCTCAAAATGACTATCATATTCAAATTTACCAGAATTATACTACACAGGTATAATTACTATTCATAGAAATACCAGATAAGGTCAAATAACATTTAAATCATATAAATGCCATTTACTCATGATTATGCAATATGAACTGCCATGCTCCTGTGTCCTCACTGACACCTTACCGTTGACTCACAGTCAACCTCAATCCACCATTATCAATTAACATTGATAACCTCTCAATCTACAATTATGCATGATAAAACTATAAATTTTTGGAACGGGTGTGACAGATTCAGATAATTTATCAAAAATTATCTATGGGTCCCACAAAATTTTACATGGTCTTAAAACAGTGTCCCTTATGTCCTTTATTAATTACAAAAACTAATAATGTATTATGGTTGTTTTAAGCAATTAAATAAACGTCCATAAACATTAATTCTATGCTCTAAAATACCATAATTACATGATAATTTACATAAAAATTATTTAAGAGTCCCTTACAGTGTACTAAACATTATATATTAATTTTAAAAATTAATATGCATTTTTGGATATTTTAAGCAATTAAAAAAACATTTAAAACATATCTTTTATGCTCTAAAATACCAAAAATAATGAAACAATTTACCATAAAATTATTTCTGGTCACACTCATTGTCCATAATATAGGAAAATAAAATATTAAATTTTTATATTTTTCCAGAATTTTAAAAAAATTAAAGAAAAATATGGTGAAAAGTCTCATTCGACCAATGTTTTTTGGAATAGGTCCACCAATTGGAACTTCATAACAATATGTCCTATAATTGTGATTGTATTTAGGGATTAGTCCAAAATCTCCCATTATGGAATAATTGGATGACTTTTCTACCCCTAATCTCTATATATAGAACCATATGTATATATGTGCATATATTTAATACATAATTAAATATGGAATCAGTCTTCAAAATTTACCAAATCTTACCCAATCCACATTAATATTGCATATAATATATATAGAAATAATATCCCAATATTTAAGGATTTCACTTTACAAATCTGTTTCATTTATATTGAACACTACTAATACACTTCATTCTATAACAGTTCATAATCCATTCGAATGAAATAACAGTCTGCACAGTGTGAAATTTCGTACTGTGGTTTACAGTATGAAATTTCCTACTCAACTATTTCATACTGTGTGATTTACAATGTGAATTATACAACTATTTCATTTGCCTTAGTAGCATCCACGCCAACGTAAGTTTCAGAATTGAATATATATTACCAATCTGTGTTCATCCATCTCTCAATTCATCACAAAGTGATCAAACTCGACATTCTATGAAATTTAACAGTGTACAATTTCATACTACAATACTAGGAATAAATTAACACTGTCTTATCACAAATTCATTTGCACATTCATTTTATATTTGACTGTAATAATTAATTGATATCACAATTTTACTTCACATAGTATACAATTTCACAACACAACTTTTGAACCAAGAACATGAGTGTTAAATTTCACACTACTACCTTTTGAACAACAACCTTTAAACCACAACATAGTATACAATTTCGCACATCTTTTTGAACCAAGAACATTAGTGTTACATTTCAACAGTGTAAAATGTAACAGTGTCCATCTTCAAACACTTTTAAACTTGGAATTTGGATGGGATCCGAGCAATTGATACAACTTACACAACAAATGTAATTAGTATAAACAATATATATATATATATATATATGTTTATATATATTTCAACTACATTCGTACATATGAAACAATAGAAATAGAAAACTCCATGTAGCATTAACAGTGAAATCACAATACAAAGGAACTCAGTTATGATATTGGAAACCCAAAATCAAAGGAACCAAAAGCGTTAACAATGAAATTAAAAAACTTAAAAAATTCACACTTTGGAAGCCTCTGTCACCATCTCCGCCGTGGGCAAAACCACACCATAAGAACCCACCAAGACATCGAGCACAGTCACCACCGAAACCATGCAGAAAACAACCTCCAAATCCCTCGATTTTGCCACCCACCACTCGGTGACGGACGGCGGCAGCGGCACCATGCCGGAGGACACCCTCACAATGTACCCACCTTGCGATTTGAAGTACATCGAGTACACGCGATGCGAGGACGTCGTGAGATCGTTGAAGTTCGATAGAGACCGCTTGATTTACAAAGAGAGACACTGCCCAGAGAAGAAGGATGGGGCTTTTCACACTGCCCGGAGAAGACGATGAGTCTAGTTCCGAATGATGAGAAGTTTGGTTGCCGCTATTTTTGCTTCTGCTTCATTTATTTTAACTGGGTTTGTGTATTCTAGGTTTTTCTGTATATATATATATATATGTGTGTGTGTGTGTGTGTGTGTATTTATGTATATATAGATTATGTGGAATTTCCTTAATCAATATAGATAAATTTGGTAAGGCGGAGGGTAGTTTTGGCCTATTTATTTTTTGTGGACCTTTCATTAAAATGTTATATGGACTAGACCTATTGCAAGAAACTTAGAGTAAAATGGACATTATACTAATTGACTCAAAATTAAAATAGTTTAAAACATTAAAATAAACCATTTAATTTAATAGCAGAAACTGTTTTAATTACAAAATAATTAAATATTTTTCTAATAAAAATATATAAAATATATATTATGACACCTCCACACTCCGGACCCATGGTCGCCGGACCAACGTCAGCCGGCGAGTGGGCTCCACTCTCCTCAGCGAGAGTGGGCATGGTCAATCTCTGGTTCATCTTCCCCAAAACAAAACCAATATATGTTTTGGGGGCTGCTCAACTCTCCTACTTTGCAAGCTCATATCTCACTCGTTTTTCATCAAAAACTTACAAATTTTATATCATTGGAAAGCTCTCAAGGAGTACTACAAGATCATACCAAAAAACAGATTGATTAAGCGACTAAATCTTCCGAAAACAGAGAGCAAATTTCTAAAAAAATTTCGTTTTTATTAACCCAAAAAATTAGGTTTTGCAATATCTCACTCGTTTGAGATAATCAGGTCATGGGACTTTATGGGGAGACACTAGGGACTATTAGGAGCACAACCATGTAAAAAATTCGGACCCACATTGGAGTTTTGTACTAGACCCACTTGAAAATCAATTTTTCAAAGTTATTGTAAAAAAGCTTGAAATCCATCAATGGTAGATTCATTTTTGGTGATATACAGGTGAATCAACAACCTATATGGCTCTGATACCAATGTAGAATAAATATACACGCAAGAATACGAGTCGGGTATAGGTTCGTTACCTAGCGGATTAACCCGACAGATCGCCGAACGGTATTGTTACGAGCCCGACATCTTTACCCACAAACTGCTGCTCCATGTAGCCTTCGTGTACTCTCTTATGGTTCGCATAGGTCGTGAAGATCACTAATAGAGCAGTCCTCATACGTATCATGCGCTAAATCCCAAGCTCTTTGGTGATGTGCTATAAAGAGAGAAAGCCGTGAGAGAGAGAGAGAGAGAGAGAGAGAGAGACTGCTGAATGTATATATCATTCTTAGGTTTTTCATGTGATATATATGCATATACATAGGCACATAAAAACCTATAAGGCTTGGGACTCCAAAGCCCATTATTTGGCGTCCAAGCCAGGCCTCTTCGGACCCAGCCCAATATAATGTGGGTGCCCGTATGGCCCGGCCACAATATTTCCTACAGTAAGGAAAAAAAACAACAAAACTAGCTTCCACGGGGGAAGCTAGTACCACAAGTATCCGCTAACAGATGCATACAAAGATCCCTAGGAGGGACATCCAACAAAAATGAGCGAATTCAGTTGATCAACCCCAAAATTAGCTAAAGTGTACGCGCAACTATTACCTTCTCTCAAAATATGGGTGATATTACCCATACAAACATTGATAAGAAATCTACAGTCATCAATAATAGCACTAAGAGGATGGTTAGCTTCGTGATTCTTGATCAAATTACAGGCCGTCATAGAGTATGTTTCCACTATGGACAGTCCCTTTCGGATGCTTTCCACTTCTGCGAGCAGAGAGAACCATCTACATTGATATTTGGAAAACCAACATCACAATAAAGGTAGGCCTTATAAGGAAAAATTACGATCAAGGCCAACATACAAAGACTCCTTAGCATATATACCTCGCAACTCATCAATGTGCAGCTTATGCGGAGTCATGGAGGAGTCAGTTGACCATCTACCAAAGTTAGCCTACACGGGCGACTTTCAAAGTTAAGTTACCCTACCAACATGGAAGAAGTAATAGACATCTAATATATATATATATATATATGAAAGCAGAAGCTTTCGCTTCGCCACGTGGCGCAATTCTGGAAAAGGAAAAAAAGAAAAAAAGAAAAATGTTTAAATGGCTATTTATGCATTTAAAATTCATCTAACACTCTATTTTAAAATTTAAATTTTGTTAACATCATAATCATTTAATTTGATTGATTTCATACTAATTGTACAATTAATTCAAACGTCAGTTTTTTTTTTTTAGCTTTGATTTCATTCAACATATTTGGAGGATTGATATAAATTAGAAATTTGTTTTCTATTTATCTCCATATGCCATATCAATCCTCCAACTTAGAATTCACAATCCTCAATTGTTGTTGTACGAATACTTACATCTTTGAATATATATATATACATTATTATGATTCTACATGACTTCAAAGTTTAGCTTGAATTTGTTCATGTGACATTTCGACCACCTTTAATTTTCTCAAGCAAATCACATCTCTGGATGCTAATGACGACACAAAGGTGACACAATTGGTGGGCATTTGAGTAAGTAACTGTATATTTATTTTACTCTGTGCATGAACAATTCGGTAAGTTTGAATGGATAAATCTGACCCTTATTGAGTGAATTGAAGTTCAAAGCACGAATTGTTTTTGTTTCTTCCTTTTTCTTTTTGCATTTTCTTTGTTCACTTTTGGTTAGTAATCTCGGAAAAGAAACACACACGTACACATATCTATATATATATATTGCATAACTTTTGCAAGTTTGTTTTCTATTTTATTTTTAGAGTTTGGTTTGTATTTCATGTCTTTAACAACATTTGGTATTTGTTTTAAGACAAAGAAGAGTAGACAATTCAGTTTATATTTAAAGGAGATAAGACTTGCATATCATTCCAGAGGGACATACGTATAGTAGATTATTTTGTTGCAACGAAAATTTCAGCTTCTATTTTTGTTTACTCACTGTTTTGTAGTTGGTTATGCTTATTTTTTTTATTCATCTACTCTTTGAATTATTTACTAATAGCTAACACGCTAAACTTTACTGTTGGAACCAATTTCACAATAACCGCGTAAAATCTACATAACAGGTTCTAAAATTGAAAAAAAAATTATATTGCACAATAGACTAATACTTAATTTTTTTGGATGTTGTGAGACTGAAAAAAAAAATCAAAAAAGAAATATTTTTTAATGCTCATTATGTTACAACTTTGAAGCCATTGTTGTTACAGTTTTTTGTTATTTGTGTGGGAAACAACCAATAAGAAATGTAACACATGTTTGTAAGATATCACAACCATATTTAGGGGTGAAAGAAAACCAAACCAAATCGACATACCGAACCAAATCGATCGATTTTTCACTTAGTTTGTGCAGTGTAAAACAGAGACCGAACCAAAATTTTACACATTCCGAACCGAACTGAAAGGAAATCGATCGATTTTACTAACAAACACACTGAACCGAACCGAATCGTTTACACCCTTAACCACATTACATAGAAAAACTGAATATATTTCCTACTTTTCATTATTTTCCTTATTAATCAAAAAACTAATTAAGTATTTTCTACATTGTTTTCATTACTTTTGCCTCACTAAATCTATAAAAATAAGCAGAACCTTAGAAAAACTGAATAACACATAAGAAAAATAGTGAGACCAAGGCTATTAACCATATATAGGACAAATGATCAAACTAGCATGCTTGAGTGTTTGTTTTACTTTCTTCTGTCTTTTTATCCCATTATTTTGCGCTAGTTTGATAAAATTAAAAATAAAGTACTAAAAATTAAGTGTTGAATTTTTAAGCACAAAAAATTTTAAGCTACTGAATTTGTAATACTTAAATAGTGTTTCAAGGACTAAAATAACATTCAGTAATTATTTTTAGTAGAATATTTTCACTTACAGATTTTAATAGATTTTTGGCTACTTTTTTAGTCAAGTGATACATATCAAATGCACTAGGAAAAAAATAAGTAGATTTTTAATACTTAATTGGGTATCAAATACACCCATCATATTTTCCTTGTAACCTGTGAAGACCATATAAAATAAGGATTTCAATTTAATTTAGAGTTGGTCTTGTACACTCAAATTCGGGTTCAAATTTTTTTTTTGTTTTGAAAAGTTCTGAAGATAATCACTACCAAATCACAGATAGTAACGCATAATCAAATGTCATTATCATCAACATAATCACAGTCATACCCACTATTAATATTGGTTGCATGACTGCGCGCATCATAGAAGATATAAAAACCTATATTTTGTACAATGTAAACAAAAGAATTTCAAGTTTCTCTCATTTTATTGTTTTATTGAGAACCCTATAGAAGATTTTGAGATCAGCTAGCCATTCTTATTTTGATATATAACACCAGATACACACACACACAATCTAACCATACATTCTTATTTTGGATAGGCAAAAGTATTTCAAATACAACTTTAATTACTTTTCTAAGTACTCCCAATTAATAATCTTAACTAAAATTTAGTTGGTACTTAGGCTGTTGATTGGGGAAAAACAAGCCAAAATGTTGCTCAGTTATAGCCCCAGGCTTTTGGTTCTCGTCAAACATGGCAAACAAATATGTCTCAATAGACTTTCCAGGCTTCTTTGCAGTCCCTACATTGTTTACTTGATTAATCAAGAGACTATAATAAGTTCCTGCATTCTCGATTGTTGCTGCTAAACCACCCTCAGACGGCCAGCCGCTCTCAGATACAACAATGTCCACATTCACTGCACCATACTTCTCAAGAGCCCAGTAAAAACAATCTACCATGGCCTCAAAAAGGTTCTGGTATTGTAGTGGACCGTCTGTTACAACAGCTCCTGGTGCAGTAAATAATGCGTAGTCAAGTGAAATATCTTGTGGGTTGCTGATGTAGCTGAAGTAGGGGTAAATGTTGACAAGTAATGGCATACGATTTTTTATTATGAATTCAATAATGGGGTCAGTGAAGGTTGTCGCATCAGCGCGAAATGTACTTTTTGAAGGGGGATACGAATTTCCTAGAATACCAACGTACGTTGCAGTTGAAATCCTAATTTGGTCTTGTAAACCTATTGATTTAATTCCATCGAAGATATTTTGCATGGCAGGACAAACAAACGGAACATACTGAGCTGTGTCGGTATTGGCGGGATCAACTTCATTTCCGACAGCAATATATCTAAATCTGACGTCCGGAGAGTAGGCCTTTATATTCCTTTGCACCCACTGGTACGCGGCTGAAGCGTCAGTTGCAAGTGATTGAAGATCACTATTCGGGACTCCAAGGATGAGTTCAATGTTGGTTCCTCGAAGAGCTTCGAGGGTTGCTGGATCTGGATCATAAATACGCATCCTTGTGATGGAATTGGTTCTATAAAGATTTATAACTTCTTGTGGCACAGGTAAATTGTTCCCTATCCTTCCATTGCACACGCCTACCGATCCAATACCTGGAGACACCAATGAACTTATTATTAGACCTATGTAATCGGGGAGTAGTTTCTTATAATATTGATGGGATACTCTCTATAATGACCCTAATTAGTTTAATTAATTTTAACTTGATGATAAATTGGTAAAAATGGGGGTGGTAACTGAATCATTCAATATTTGAAGAGAGAGTGTGAGTGAGATAGAGAGAGTCCTAATAGTATGTCCAAACAATATAAAAAGGACATTAGTTACTATTCATACAAAACCGGTTCTATGATTCTTTGATTAATTGGCTATGTATCTTTAAACATTTCGTAAATACCCTTTAATTTATTATAGCCTACTCTAATCTAAACTTAGTGAAATAAAAATAAGGCGGATTCACATAAAAATCATATTGTAAATAAGAGTAGCATTGTACCTAATCCTACTTTATGCATTTGCAAGCAGCTAGTTAGGTTGTATGCTCATTAGTGAACCATATCTCAATATTAAAGATTGTGTCAAGTGTCCTTTTTATTGCTTAGGTGATCGTGCTTGATCTATTACTTCTCTTAGATTATGTTCTTTGACAAACTAACATCATACAAACATAAAAATCAATTAATAGGGGGGGGGGGGGGGGGGGGGGGGGGGGGGGGGGGGGGGGTGTGGGGGGGGCGCAAGTAAGGCGGGGGTTAATTATCTATTGATCTTATTTCATGATTTTCAAATAGGCCTTTTGGAACCAAGATGCCCTTGGAGATGCAACAATTTATGGTCAAAATGTTCAAGTTGATGTCATACTTGGTTTATTCTCATTTCTGATTTAGAAACTATCCAGGAATGTACTGGGAGTTGTGCACTAGTGTTTTCATGCACTGGAACCTACAAAGATTTTACAAGAATTAAGTAACGCTAAAAATTGGCTAACTTAAACTCTGTATTTCCAAAATTGGAGAAGAAAAAGAAAAAGAAAATAAAGAGGAAAACTATTTATCGTATATTTCTCCTTGTGTGTTTCTTACATGCTTAGATAGCACAGAAAAGTGAAATCTAATATATATATATACATATGAAAACAAAGGATTTTGGTTTTGCCACCTCAGCGCCACGTGTAATTTTCCTCTAAAATATAAATTTTTTATTTCACTCAATATTTGAAATTGAATAAATAGAAATTAATGCTAATTAAATCTAATGTTAACTAATTAATTATCCTATTCTCTCTCCACCAATCATGATTTCCACTTATTAGATATATAAATAATAAGTGTCTTTGATCATTTATAAGGTTGAATAATAAGTGTCTTTGATGTTTATGTAGCTGTGTTTTAGCTAGCATTATTTTGATATTTTTAGAAAAATTTTAGCTTTATTTTGCCGATGATTGGGAGTGCTCCTTTGGTTTCTCTCTAGAGCCTTTTATTGAGCATCATTTTAGCATATAAAAAAAATCTGCACCACGCTTTGTAGTTTGGCCTACAAAGAAAGGATTGAAAAAATAAAAAAAATCCCGAGTTAAAAAAACTTGATTGACATATAAAAAATAATAAAACTATGCTTCTCAAATTTTGTATCCCAAATGTGGTTCCAACACATGTGACTTAATTGAAAATATATCTAATATATTATAAATATAAATATATAACTAATGTAATATTTTTTTATAAAGCTTTCTCTTCTGCCACGTGGCACACTCTTCAAAATTATTTCTTTATTTTAATACGTACAAATATATATATATATGAGATTTAAATTTTATAACTAAAAATTTACAATTTAAGTACATATAAGACTCAGTAAATTTTTTGTTAACATGCAAGTTATTGTAACAATTTAAATTTTAAATCTTATCCGTAGATATACATCTTAAAGGATAGGTATTTGTTTTGTTTTATAGCATGCATTAATCAAGAATTAAAATTTAAATTGCTGCTCATCTCAGATAACTATAGAAGAGATAAGTATTATATAATAAATAATAAACAATGACCAACAAGAATTTAATATAAACCAAATTAAACGTCATAAATGGCGATTCACAGTTTTACCTCCAAGTTCCAACCTTCTTCTCTAACTTCTTATACATGTAAGGTATTCTTCTCTAATCTATTGATCTTATTTCATGATTTTCAAATAGGCCTTTTGGAACCAAGATGCCCTTGGAGATGCAACAATTTATGGTCAAAATGTTCAAGTTGATGTCATACTTGGTTTATTCTCATTTCTGATTTAGAAACTATCCAGGAATGTACTGGAAGTTGTGCACTAGTGTCTTCATGCACTGGAACCTACAAAGATTTTACAAGAATTAACTAACGCTAAAAATTGGCTAACTTAGGCCCTGTATTTCCAAAATTGGAGAAGAAAAAGAAAAAGAGAATAAAGAGGAAAACTATTTGTCTTATATTTCTCCTTGTGTGTTTCTTACATGCTTAGATAGCATAGTAAAGTGAAATCTAATATATATATATATACATATGAAAATAAAGGATTTTGGTTTTGCCACCTCAGCGCCATGTGTAATTTTCCTCTAAAATATATATTTTTTATTTCACTCAATATATGAAATTAAATAAATAGAAATTAATGCTAATTAAATCTAATGTTAACTAATTAATTATCCTATTCTCTCTCCACCAATCATGATTTCCACTTATTAGATATATAAATAATAAGTGTCTTTGATCATTTATAAGGTTGAATAATATGTTTCTTTGATGTTTATGTAGCTGTGTTTTAGCTAGCATTATTTTGATATTTTTAGAAGTATTTTAGCTTTATTTTGCTGATGATTGGGAGTGCTCCTTTGGTTTCTCTCTAAAGCCTTTAATTGAGCATCATTTTAGCATATAAAAAAAAATCTGCACCACGCTTTGTAGTTTGACCTACTAAGAAAGGATTGAAAAAATAAAATGAGTAATTTTTATTCTCCCGAGTTAAAAAAAACTTGATTGACATATAAAAAATAATAAAACTATGCTTCTCAAATTTTGTATCCCAAATGTAGTTCCAACACATACGACTTGATTGAAAATATATCTAATATATTATAAATATAAATATATAACTAATGTAATATATGTTTATAAAGCTTTCTCTTCTGCCACGTGGCACACTCTTTAAAATTAGTTCTTTATTTTAATACGTACAAATATATATATATATATATATATGAAATTTAAATTTTATAACTAAAAATTTACAATTTAAGTACATTTAAGACTCAGTAAATTTTTTGTTAACATGCAAGTTATTGTAACAATTTAAATTTTAAATCTTATCAGTAGATATACATCTTAAAGGATAGGTATTTGTTTTTTTTATAGCATGTTTTAATCAAGAATTAAAATTTAAATTGTTGCTCATCTCAGATAAATATAGAAGAGATAAGTATTGATACGCCCAAAATTGGCTCTATCCTATGACCGAGCAGTTCAAATCAGCAGCCAGTCCATCATGCGCAACTCCTCGGACAAGCATCAGCCCGAGCGGTCTAGTCCACTCATCATCCCGAGCAGTTTATCCATGCCCCGGCCAACAGGTCGGGAACACCGCACTGGCACATCCCACCACGGGAACAGTTCATCCAGGCCCACAGGCATGATCCCGAGCATTACGGGTAGTTTCCTACTCAAGCTAGAAGACTAATGGAAAGTGCACACTATTTCCTAATCCAATTAGGAAATCCCCATAATTAATGTCAATCTATATCAATAGGATTATATTTCCTTAACCACGTATGAGTAGGTCTCTTGCATCTATAAAAGAGACCTCTCACCCCCCATTGAGGGGGCCGATCTTTTAGCCTACACGGCCAACTTCTCAGTCTACACAGTACCTCTATAATTCATCATTATACGCATACACCCGACCGGTATTACTGGTAGTGCCGCCCCTCTTTGTTGGCTCACCAGGCCCGCCGGTGATCTGCTAGTGAACATGCTCAAACACACCCGTGGACGTAGGTACCTTCATTAACAGGGCCGAACCGCATACAAAAAACAGTCTCTCACTCTCTCTCTCTCTCTTAAAATTGCTCTACTTTACTCTTACCAATTTTTGGCATCATCAGTTTGGCGCCGTCTGTGGTAAACGACAAGTCTTCTCATCAACAAATTTCTTAACTGATCATCATACCACCGAAGAAGGATGAGAAGGCTGACCAGCAGTCTAACCGGGATATTCCTCCGGCCCCGGCACCGACTGCGGCAGTCATGACATCTGAGCAAATCACCACGACCCTCACACAACTCCTGGAGGACCAGCGTCAAATCCAGCAACTGATCAAAGCCTTGCTAACCCAGCAAAGCAATCCTCCAATGGCCGGGAAACGACCCGGGAACGTTGCATACGATCGGGAACTGATCTTGACCAGACAACGTGCCCGAGCCAACCTGTCCCGTGTTGAGGATGCCAGAGACATCAACAGAGGGCCTGCTGCCCGAGAGGAAAGGCAGGAGCATATGGCTCAGGAATCAGTCCTGGGTGACTCGGTTAAGAGCCGAGTCGTCCCTAGGCGAATGGTTACCCAGGGTCATAGCAGAGCCCGATCCTAGAGGACAACACCTCGCCATGAAGAAGCCTCTTCCACCAACCTGACCAGTTCCTCAGATACCGGTCGGGAAGGAGTGGAAGCCCGAATCAAGGACTTGTAGAAGCGGATCGACGGAGTGACCAAAAAGCTTGGTCAAAACCGTGTTCCGAATCAAGCCAATACCGAGACAGAGTCACCATTCTCCAGCCAGATCACGAGGTTCTTTATCCCGCGCAAATTTAAGCAGCCTCGGCTAGATTCATACAACGGCTCGGGAAGCCCGGTCGACCACGTCCGGACTTACAAGGTTCAGATGGCCCTAGCCACCGACTCCGATGAATTACACTGCCTAACTTTCCCCAGCACTTTGAAAGGCCCGGCCATGCAGTGGTTCTACTCCTTGGAGCCCCGATTGGTCTGTAGTTTCAAACAACTCAACAAGCAGTTCATCAACCAGTTCGCCGGTATGCATGAGCAGCCAAAGCCAGACATGTAGCTATTGACAGTCAGACAACGGAATAATGAGTCCCTCAAGGAGTTCACCGACCGGTTCAACCAACAGAAGCTCCAAATCCGCAATCTAAACGAGACAATCGCCATCATAGCCTTCTGCTCGGGAGTTCAACACACCAAGTGCGCCGCGTCTTTCCACAGAAATCGACCGGTAACACTGGTCGAACTTGCAGAGAGGGTTGCAAAATACATCGACACTGACGAATTTCTAAAGATCAAAGACCCCGGGCAAGAATACAACGAGTCTTCCAGAAGTAAGCGAAAGCGAGATCAGCCCGGGAGTTCTGACAGTTCTTCCAGTTCACAGCAATCCGGGTCAGGCAGCCCCGACCTGACCTCCAGCTCACAGCAAGCAGAGTCCGGCAGCCCCGACCCGACCTCCAGTTCACATCGGTCAGGATCAAGCAGTTCTGACTTTACCTCCAGCCCAGAGAAATATGGAGCCTGAAGATCCTGATCCGACCTCCTGTCTCCATCGGTTTAGATGAGCCCGACTACAGTGGCGTTTGCCTGATCACCACATGAGGCTCCGCCGATTGTCAAAGAGCCCTTCCAAAGTCCTCGAGCCTAACCCCGAGGCATACAAAGACCTCGAGGCTAACCCCGAGGCATCTCAAAAGACCTCGGGCTTCGAACCCAGGCACCCAAAAGACCTCGGGCTCCGAACCCAAGCACTAAAGACCTTGGGGTCACGCCCAAGGCACCGGCTTCGCTTAGGTCCAACCGACAATGGGGGCAAACCCCCTAGGTGGCTGATGA
The DNA here is from genome assembly GCA_033977485.1 of Hydrangea macrophylla. Taxonomy (NCBI): domain Eukaryota; kingdom Viridiplantae; phylum Streptophyta; class Magnoliopsida; order Cornales; family Hydrangeaceae; genus Hydrangea; species Hydrangea macrophylla. Next base: position 30,020,670 of record CM066992.1, read on the forward strand.
TGGCAAACTTCAAAAGACCCTGCAACCACCATGTTCCAGGTCGGTTACCTACAGTCATAGCCTCTGTAAGACCCTCGTCTTAGCGAAAGCTTAGGGGGCAAGATGGCGCAGTGAACTAAACAGGTAATCACACCGGGTATCTACAGGTCTCGTGGATAACCAAGTCAAAATCTTGGACAACACGAGCACCTACAGTACTCAGAGGCATTAACTCCACTTAGGTCCAGACCGACGATAGAGGTGACTAAAATCTCTTAGGTTGGCCGACGATAGAGGAGCAAAAGGACCCTAAAGCAACGTGACTTAGGTCGGCTCCACCAACATGGTTAAGCTCTTCTCCCAACAGTCTTGACGAAGGCTGGCCGGGCGGAAGACAACCATCCTAGGGAGTTAACATAAAAAAAGGACCCTAGTGCAATACGCTTTAGGTCGGCTTTTCCAACATGGTAAAATTCTTCTACCCACAGCCTTGACGAAGGTTTACGGGTAGAAGATAACCATCCTGGGAGCTAACTCAAGCAAAAAAAAGACTTCGAAGTAGGCCGAGTCTCAACTCTCGGTCACTTCCCGAGCACTCAAAGACTCCGAATTAGGCCGGGTCTCAACTCTCGGTCAGTTTCCGAGCACTTAAATGTCCCGAGCTAGACTGGGTCTCAACTCTCAGTCAGTTCCCGAGGACTCACCAGGCTCAGAAGCCTCGAGGCAGCTTCCACAAGCACTCAGACAGCGGCAAGTAACATCAAACTGATTTCCAAACTTGCCCCGATATAGCATCTGGCCAACCTTGGAAATGGGGGGCAGCTGATATGCCCAAAATTGGCTCTATCGTATGACCGAGCAGTTCAAATCAGCAGCCAGTCCATCATGCGCAACTCCTCGGACAAGCATCAGCCCGAGCGGTCTAGTTCACTCATCATCCCGAGCGGTTTATCCATGCCCCGGCCAACAGGTCGGGAACACCGCAGTGGCACATCCCACCACAGGAACAGTTCATCCGGGCCCACAGGCATAATCCCGAGCATTACGGGCAGTTTCTTACTCAAGCTAGAAGACTAATGGAAAGTGCACACTATTTCCTAATCCAATTAGGAAATCCCCATAATTAATGTCAATCTATATCAATAGGATTATATTTTCTTATCCATGTATGAGTAGGTCTCTTGCATCTATAAAAGAGACCTCTCACCCCCCATTGAGGGGGCCGATCTTTTAGCCTACACGGCCAACTTCTCAGTCTACACAGCACCTCTATAATTCACCATTATACGCATACACCCGGCCGGTATTACTGGTAGTGAACGTGCTCAGACACACTCGTGGACGTAGGTACCTTCATTAACAGGGCCGAACCACAAAAAAAAAAAACCAGTCTCTCACTCTCTCTCTCTCTTAAAATTGATCTACTTTACTCTTACCAATTTTTGGTATCATCAAGTATTATATAATAAATACTAAACAATGACCAACAAGAATTTAATATAAACCAAATTAAACGTCATAAATGGCGATTCACAGTTTTACCTCCAAGTTCCAACCTTCTTCTCTAACTTCTTATACATGTAAGGTATTCTTTTCTATTTTATTTCTAATCTTGGCTTAATAAAATTCACATTTGATGATTTTTTTTGTTTCTTTTTATTTCTATTAGAAGGGGATAAGAATGTCACACTACTCTAGAAGAAGATACAATGGTAAGATTGAACTATGACTAAACGAATATGCAAGATAGTTTACTTTTTGTATAACTGAGATGTTGTAAGTTGCAATAACTTATTCTTATGATATACTATACTCTCTACTTTATGATGTTGTCAATACAACAAAAAAAGAATTCCATTTAGTCACCATTGTACTGTCTAATGTAAAATTTTAATAAATATCTAAAGAGATAAGTAAATGTCTGTTGTAAAAGTTTAGTTTAAAAAAAAAAAGTTTTAATGTGTATCTGTTCTAAAACCGTTATGATTTAATTTAGAGATCTTATTATAACAGGATATACATCAAAAAGATAGTGATAAATTGTTATGTAAATCTTGAATTTTTAATCATATTAGATATATAATTCATACGTATCATGAATAAGTGATTCGATAGTTGTAATTTTGAAAAGGTTTGCACCGAAGCTGAACACATATAGTTATTATTATATCTTTCAAAAACTTGATTAAGGATTATTCATTTGTTTTCTTATCGTTCCCAATTCTGGGCAAATTTTTTTATTGTTCTCTTTCTTGAATATGCATGCCTAGGATGGAAATGGTTGATAACACTCATTATTTTTTTTGTTTAGTGCCATAACTTTGTCATTAAAATTGTTTAATTTTCAATTCTTTTTGTGCCTGTTTTCTACATTTTACGCTGTGGAGGAGTTCGCTTAATGAGATTTTTTTCACCCTAATTTTTTTCCTTTATCAGATTGTCATTGATCATAGGATATACAATGCAATTTTTGTTTAATTTTTCGTAAGATTAAACCACTACCCTATTGTAAATATTTTGTTCGTTATATCAAATCTCATATTTTTACAGGTTTGAGTATTATACAACTGCTCATCTTCAAAAAAATATATATGTAGTTTGAGGAAGCTAAATAACTACCACTCGAATCTATGACATATGATATGGGTTCTTGTAAAAAAAATTCCTTTCAATTTTGACACTGAAATGTATTGGTTAATTTGTTTATATATTTTCAAAGCTTTTTGTAGTCTTGATCTATTGGTGGTCTTAAAGCGAGAATTATCAGGAGAAGAATTGTCCTTTATTTTAAACTCATATCTATATGAAGCAGAGTTGCATATTTTTTTTGGCCATTAAATGTTCAGAAATATCTAGGGTGCAGATTTTTCTTATTATACTAATACAATCAATTATTTTATCATTGTAAAGCAAAGATTTTGCTACGACTTAAAGTTAAACCACACCAAACATGATAGCTATGGTCTCCGATGACCAAATGTAGAATCTTAGGATTTTATTATTGATGTAAATTATTTAGATCCAATCCAACTACGATTTTTTTAACAAATTTCATTGAATTGAGCCATATTATAAACATTGTAATCATATTAAAATGAAATAGATCTTAATTTATTAGACATATTGAAAACAAAGTGAAATATTATTAGATCTTCAACCATCCCGTGCAAATACACGGGTCAACAACTAGTTTTCAACTAAATTTAAAACTTAAAACAACAGAGAGTGAAGCGACTTTTACACACAATGAAATTTTTTATTATTCTTCTCCCCATATTTTCTTATCTTGCTTTTTTTTTTTTTTTTTTTTTTTTTTACTATTTTCTTATTAACCAAACAAAAGAAAGTATTTTTCTTGTAGCTTTTCTTTCTTTTTGCCACTAAATCTATGAAAACCAAAGCTTAAGGTTTGATGTAAAGGAAATATTTATTTGGCCATTATATCGATCATGACCGTTAATAAAATCTTATTATATAAGATAGATGAAAAACAGTGTAAGAATTAAATAAATCGCAAATATAATAAAGCATTTATTAGAGAAATGTTTACCTTCTACATGTCCAAAATTATCCAATTTTGAATCAACAAATATATATATATATATATATGTATACAAAAATTCTCTAAAGAGAGCGCCCTCTCTTTAATAAAGAAAGCACCTCTGTTTTGACCGTCGAATTGTGTTTTCATTAAGTGCAGTGTTGTCATTGCACAGTTTTTAAACACGATCTGACGGTCAAAACAGAGGTCCTCTCTTTAATAAAAAGAGGAGGCCCTCTTTAGAGCATGACTGATATATACCTAATTTTTAGATCATTAAGTTAGGGCACTATAGTGATTTTGCAAAGGACCTAAATCTAATAACTATAGTATTCTCATAGTAAAACTACCACAGTGCCCCGGTCATCCTACATGAGTGATAGTAGTAGAAGCATTGTGTTCACAATTTGGACAAAATGTAAATTTGCCACCTTATTAAAAATGGAACCGTTATTTTGATTTTTAGTAAGACCTCTAAAATTATTTGTTGCAAGTCTTTTCGTAAAATTGTTTAGCTAGAGTCTTTAATCTAGGGGCGAGGCATATGGGCTTTTTTTTTTCTTTTTTTTTTTTTTTTTAAACGGCAAATTTCATTTATATAGTTAATACAAAAAGCAATAAACATCGCAATTTACATTTTTCTCCAAAAGTCGGAGACCAAAACAAGAGCCCCAAAAACCAAACTGTAGACATTATGGGCTTTCTTGTCTATTACATGATGAGCAAGTTGGAAAATGATTATGCTTTTCCGTTTGCGATTGGTTTTTGAGGATTGATTCTGGTCATAAGTGGTCTAAATAGTGTGTTGCATTTTGATTTTCTGTTTTAAAATGATTATGGTCATAAATGGTTAAATACATTTAAAAGTAGTTATCAATGATAAAAAGAATCAATTGTGCCTGTACATTATACCAAATTTTTTTATATTGTAGCTGACCTTCAATTTTTTATACTAATAATGCTACTATCAAAAATAAATAAAAATACTAATTAATATTCCTAATATGTGGAATGTACGGTTATCAAAATATATATATATATATATATATTCTTAATATTTACGTGAAAGAAATACATACGTTAAACAAATAAAATACATAAAATTATTTAAGGTAAAAAAAAAACATTTTAATAGCCTGTTATAGTGGTATTTGACTTTGCGCCATATAATTTCGATTGCAATAGTTTGACCTCTCAATTTACGAACTTATTTCAATGAAGAACAATCGTCAACGGTGTAAAAAAAATGACAAAATGGACCCCGTGACTCAAATAATTAAGATTTAAAAACACTTTAGTACCTTGTATTTTCACAAAAGTTTCATTCTGGTCCCTCCATTTGGTTCAATATGTTATACTTTTTTAATATCGTTAATGATTGTCCTTATTGATTAAAACGCGCTCATAAATGGAGGAAAATCCAATGTGTAGAAATCGAATTTGTAGGGTCCAAAGTAAAACTTCGCTACAAATACAGTGTACCAAAGCGTTTCTTACCCTATTATCAAATAATTAATGTAAACAAGGGATGTAATAATTTTAAATATTCACACATAAATTATATACATTAAATAAGTGAAATTACTTAAATGTGAAACACACATAACCTACATATATATAAGGTGATGAAATAATTAAAGTCACTAGGAGATTAGGGGTAATGGTGTGGGATTTGTTGGAAAATATTCTTGGGGGTTGATGAATAATTACATGAAAAAAATAATTTAAAGGTTAAAAACAATTTGGGATTTAGAGTTGGGACATGATGGAAATTAGGGAGATAGTTTTAAAATATTCAATTGTTTGATAAGGCATAAATTGGACGTTACATATACATGATTTAACTCTTTGATAGGGGACAAATTGGACATTACACATTAATAGTGTCAGAAGCAATTTGTGTTTTGTACGAATACAGTTGTGATTAGTCAAATGAGATAATTAACTTTCAGTCTACTTTTTGTATCAATTTTAAAGTTAGTCTATCATTTTTTGAGGATTAAAAAAAAATCAACTTGTTACATAAAAATAAGAAGTCACCATATTTATATTACTTTTTGGAGCAACTCTTTATAAGATTGGGAGCAACTCTTTGAAACATTGGAAGCAACTATTCAGAATACAGGGAGCAACTTGTTAATTTCAAAATCGGGTGTAACTCTTCACAAGGCTGAGAATAAGTTTTCAGAACATTGAGAGCAATAATCATAACGTTTTGGTGCAATTAGTTATGCAACGTTAAAAATATAAAGTAGAGTAACACATGACAAAATAACGATTTAAAAGTTAATATTTTTTTTAATTTTATTAATGACTTTTTATATTTTTTTAATTATTGTAGATAATTTTATAATTTTAAAAAGTATAATAGACTGACTTTTAAATTTTATATAAAAATTTGGCTGAAATGTAAATATTCATAGTCTAAATTATAAAAGGACCGAAGGGCCATGTTATGTATAATGTGGTGGTCGGTCAAAAAAATTTGTCAAATGCGTTTTTTTTTTTTTTTTTTTTTTTCCCTTTCCAAATTCGCTTAAGTAAAGCACAATCAACGATTAGGCAAACCCAAATGGGTCTGCTAAACCTTCTCGTAGTAGGTTAGCATTCCCATGCATATAATAAATAGGGTAAATTATAGTAATATCCACTGAACTATGACTATTTTTCACTCACACCCCCTATACTTTAAAACTGAACAAAGTCACCCCCTAAACTATCATTTATTGACACTAAAACCGCTTCTACAGGGGGTGTGTTTGTTATTTTTGGATAGTTTGGGGTGAGTCTATTCAGTTTTAAAGTTCAGGGGATGTTAGTGAAAAACGATCGTAGTTCAAGGGGTGTTACTGTAATTTACCCGAATAAATATAGATATACTAAGTTTTTGTGTGCCTTTAAGGTAGCGCTTATCGCGGCACACATGATTATTGGACCATTTAATTTTTTTGTGTAGGTTACATTATTCATGTGACGTGCTTCTATTAATTACTGGATACCAAGTGGCATGTCATGTGGAACCTTAGGGTACCCAAAAAATTTCTCCAATCATACATAACCAGATAAACTCTACTATACGAGAAATTATTCTACCGTTTGCATGTACAGTATGAGAAGATCACGTATGAGAGAGAGAGAGAGAGAGACCAGATATTTCCAGCAATAGCCCAAGAAGTAGCACCATAGCAACGGAAATATGTGTGTTACTCATTGCATAGAGCATCGCCTTTGAGAAGAGGATATAAACAAAGGAAAACTTATTTGGTATTTCGTCACATAGTATACCTTATATAGTAGAGATTGGTTGGTGACTTGGTGCGTTAGAATTGAAGAGGTTTGAGATTTGTCATTTCTCCATCAAGCACTCTCTTAATATTAATACATGATGCAACCATAAACCTAGATTAATCTCCACAAGATTCATAAGAAGATTAAGGTAGACTTATGATTATTGAAAGAAGATTGTTAAAATCCTATGTTATTTTCCAAGATTGAGGTAGATATTTAATGAAAGAAGATTGTGAAAATCCTATGGTATTTTCTTTTTTCTTTTATTATATATGGGGAAGGGGATGAGTTTCGAACTCTAAACCTATACATTAGAAGAGACTTATATATGTTAAGTTCTTTGCCACTTAAACTATACTCTATGCAATCCTCTGGCATTTTCAAGTAAAAATATTCAATCGATCACATCAGCATATATATATATATATATGTACACAATTTTAAATAGATTGAATGCCACTTCACATAACAATAAGTTGTTACGTAGTTGAGTATGTACGGTTAATTTTAAAAATAAATTTTAGTAATTATTTTATTGTAAAATTGTCATGACTAATGGTACTTTTCATCTCTCACCCTTTTATCTTCTTTTTTTTTTTTTATATAGAATTTTTACCAATATTTTTTTTTTTAGGTTATGCACTATACAAGGGGAAGTAGTGATTTCCCAACCCATAAACCCCTATCCCATGAGGCTCAAACCCACAACCAACTGCATGTGGGATGGAATCATTTACAATTAATTAGGCCATCCTTTTGTCTCAGAATTTTACCATTTTTATTAACTAAAATTGATATTACATTTCTTACTCCTCTCATTCATATGCTTTGGCTTCTACACTTTTTAAAACCAATTTAGATGATAATTCTCTAAAAACAAGAAATCAAGTGTATGTTTGCCACTTTAAAATACATGCAACATTTTCCAATAATATATGTCTTTTAAGTTGATAATTTCTCTTACATTTGTCTAAATTTATGGCTAGTTTGTTACCATTCCTCTCTCTCTCTCTCTCTCTCTTTCTCTCAATCAAATCTCAAGTATGGATTTGACTAATCTCTAGCAAGTTATGTCTGTGAAATTCAAGTATTCGCTTTGAGCTGTGATAATGTTGTTTCTGTAATCTATTTGCATCAACTTTAATTACATTACCACACCATTGCCTATTGATTTTTTAGACTACATTTATTACAACTTATAATATTTCCAAAATAACAAATTTTACATGCATCATTTTTTAAAACATAGGGTCGACAAAATCCCTCAAGTTTTGTAGAAATTAATTCTCACTCTTATCATATTTCTATGGCCCCATCAAGTTTTTTAAAAAAATATGACTTTTTTCTTAACCTTTGTTTGATTCAGAGATTTTGTGAGGGAAAAGAAAATGGAAAGAAAAATAAGAATGAAAACTAAGGCTACTCATATTGCTAGAGCAGTTTTCTTTAATGCTAGAGCAGCCCACAATTTTTCTAGTGGATTTTTGACATTACTAGCGGATTGTTTTCTTACAAATAAAAAAGTGTTAGAATTTGCTCTATCATAAAAAAAAATTGCTCTGGCACTATGATTTCTCAAAGAGTAATATTTGGGGCACTAATAAATTCCACTAACACTCACACCCACACTCTATCTCTCTCCTAGTGGCACTGTGGGGTCCGCAGTAGACCCAAAGTGTCACTAAGAGAGAAATAGCGTGTGGGTGTAAGTGTTCGTGGAATTTGTTAGTGCCCCTAGCATTGTTGTTTCCCAAAACTAATTCTCTCATGTTTTATCTTGTGTTTTCTTTCATGCTTAAGAACATTAAAAATAAAAATAAAATTCTAAAATCTAATTGTAAAATATGAATGAAGGAAGGGAAATGACTCACAAATTTTAAAATATTTAATTTATTTCTCAAACTTAATTTGTTTTATTTTCTAATTTTCTCATCATTTTTTTATTAACCAAACAAAGGAAAATGTTTTCCTCTGTGTTTGTCTCACTATATCCAAGAACCAAACAAAGCCTGAGTATTTTATTAATTTTCTGACTTGGCCCCACCAACTTAATTAGCTAGTGATTGTCTTTTATTTATTTATTTTTTTTTTTTGAAAAAGTAATGCTATACTTCTTAAATTTGTATTACAAATATAGTTCCCAACACATATGGCAGTGGGACCATCTAATTTTCATATGATTCCACTGCCATATGTGTTGAAAATCATATTTGAAATACAAAATTTGAGAAAGCATAGCATTACTCTTTTTAAAATTTTGTTTATGCATCTTTAGTTTATTAAATTTTAAATGAATTCACACATTAGCTCCTTCGTATTTTTAACTTTTGCTTTGGCTCATGCCTATATACAATTACAGTACTTATTATCATGAACCATTAAAAATTGAATAACTGTTTGCTATATTTGTTGGTTTGGGCGTGCCATGGCCTTGTGAGGTAGACCCAAACTGTAAACACAAAATTTCCTAAATCACTTGTGTGAGTGATACACAAGGTTTGAGAAATCTAACTTCTATCAGTGCGATTGTGTATGGTGAGTAGGAAAGTACCCTCACCAAAGATCCCTAGACAGTGTTGAAGCACACAAGCCTAGCAAGTGATGAAATAAACAAAGAGAAATTAAATAAAAAGCAGGATTTTTATTTAATTAAAAGTGAGAAAGAATTACAATGGATGTAATATAAAAAGCTAAGAAAGCCTAAGAACATAAAAGGATGCTAAGAATGCATTGGAATGCTTTTGGATGCGGTTTGAATGCGGTTTATCGAGAGTGACGCGGAGTGTATTGAATAGTTGGCCGGCCTGCTGTATTTATAGCGGCCATGGAGGTCTCCTAGATAAGGTAGGAAATATCTGATGAATATAATCTGGTAAAATATACCAGATTTGTCACCCAAATCTGCTCTTGACTCCCATAATTATCTGGTATAAATACCAAATTTATCTCCATATCTGATAAGAGCTGCCATATCTTAAATAATATATATATACAGCTATGTATATATCTGTGTATCTGGTCCCCTTTGTGGCTTCATTCGACTGCCTTCCCCTCCAAGTAAATGATATATATAATAATATCATGATATTATCTCCAAATATTATCCCTTCCATATCAGATAATATCTTCCCAAAGCTGTTTGATATTATCTCTAATATAATTTCCCTTAATAAGATAATATTTAACATATCAACCAAGAGAGTTTGTAGGGACTGATACTCTTCCAAACGGTAGCCAAATATGTGTCAACTTTTTAAATAGCATAAATATATAATGGCCAAACCAAGTACTGAATTTAAATTGCCTTTTCATGTGGCCATATGATTGCTTCCTCATCATGCCCGAACTGTTAACACTCTTAGAAGAGTCCGAATATAGCTGTGATGCTTAGTCCGAATTATATTGTAAAATCCATCACCAAAGGTATCAAATGGTGATAAGATTCAATGGGGTCCACCTTATCACTTTCTAAAGTGACCAAATGAAACTAAAGAGTTGAGCCCGATTAGAGATTAGGCTGACCAAACAACAATGCAATTATTGAATAACAACCAAAATTACAAATTGGTCAAGTGACCAAATTACTAAAGTGAGGTGGCCCACCTTTTTGCTTATTCCTCCACAATCAGCAGTCCGATGCACATTGATTGAACCGGGCTATGGTTCCATAAATTTGTCAGTCCGATCATATGGTAGTCAGTCTGAACTAATAATAGTACTAGTGTTTGCCCGATTAACTATTAACCAATCAGTCATTAATTTTGCAAACGGTCACATGAGTCCGATTAAGATATTTCAATCGGCCTCTACCAACTTTGATTTTAAAAAATGTATTTTTTAGGTGCAAACAATTGCCCCCCTGGCCGTTTAAAATAAAATCAAGTGAAATTTTGAATGGCCAAATATATCTAGAGACCGATTACCTTTTAACTGCGATCGGGCTCATCATGTAGACCGATGATCTTTGAACTAATATCGGGCTTGGCCAAAAGACCGATTGTAATTGTTGTAACGCTCCTTTCAAATAAACTGAATCGGGCCCTCCGTGTGTAATATCTCACTGTAGCATGACTGAAACAACCTCATATAATCGGGCTCCTCCACTTGACAAGCACTCTTGAAATAAGTTACACCATCGGCCTCTATGTCCGATTCAGCATCCTAACATTACTTTATTTTATTATTATTTCTTGCCTTCGGTCTCGTGAGTCCGAATAGCACTATTGACTGAATTAATTCAGTCCGATCTTCAGCACCTTTTCAGTCTTTTGATAATACCATTGTTGTAAAAATAACCACCAAATTAAAGATAATTTTTGGTGAGATCCACACAGCCATTGTGGATGTAAATTAACAGTAGCCAAATTATTAATTGGCTTAGAATAAAGATAATAATCGGTCACAATAAGGAGACCGAAAAGTTTGAACAATTCCTTGAGGGTGAGTTTCCTCAAAGAAATATTTTCAAAAACTTCATGGACCGATTTAATTTCAATCGGTCTCGGCGAAGCTTGCCCCCCGAGTGGTTCATCGCCGATTTCTTCATCACCAAGAGGGTCTTCATCATCGTCCTCCTCATCACTAGGAGGCTCTATGGCCGAATCAGAATCACTCGGCCTTAAAAAATTTTCTTCTTCGGCCTCAATAGAATTTTGAGGCTCGTCTTGAATTTGCCCCCCGAGTGCTTCGTCGTCTTCTTCAACCTCAGGGAGGGGCTCTATGGCCGGTTCAAGATCACTCGGCCTTTCCTTAGAAATTATTTTTTCGCCATCTTCTTGCCCCCCGAGCGGCTTGGACAGCATGGAACCTAGATCGGTCTCTTGATGTGGAGTGGCAACATCGGCCTTCTCGGGCCGTTGTCGTGACTTTAAAAATTGTTCAATCTTTTGCCCTTGAGCCTCTAGTATTGCCAGGCTTGCTTTCGTGTCCTCTTCAAATCGGCTAAGCTTGGCCAGCTGTTGTCTCGAGTGCGCCTTCATATCTTCAAGAGCCCGAAGAATGTTGTCACAAACTTGCTTCTTTCGCCAGTCACCGTATAGAAAATCGTCTAGAGACATGAACGAATCTCCCTTAGGCGGCGGTTCATCAGCTCCACTCGAAGTTGTGAGGAGGCCGATTTCTTGATTAAAAAATCGCATGTCGGCCTCAAAACGGTCTATCTCATTGTAAAGATGACCAGTTTCATTCCAATATCCATCGTTGTAGAGACGATAGATTTCTTCGTGAAGTTGGCGTATTGACTCATTCCGCCAACCAATCTGGTTGTTGTAGAAGTATAGCCATGCTTCGGTGTGTGCATGGCTCATCACTTGGCGGTCCCACCGGGCGTGCCAAATTGTTTGCTATATTTGTTGGTTTGGGCGTGCCATGGCCTTGTGAGGTAGACCCAAACTGTAAACACAAAATTTCCTAAATCACTTGTGTGAGTGATACACAAGGTTTGAGAAATCTAACTTCTATCAGTGCGATTGTGTATGGTGAGTAGGAAAGTACCCTCACCAAAGATCCCTAGACAGTGTTGAAGCACACAAGCCTAGCAAGTGATGAAATAAACAAAGAGAAATTAAATAAAAAGCAGGATTTTTATTTAATTAAAAGTGAGAAAGAATTACAATGGATGTAATATAAAAAGCTAAGAAAGCCTAAGAACATAAAAGGATGCTAAGAATGCATTGGAATGCTTTTGGATGCGGTTTGAATGCGGTTTATCGAGAGTGACGCGGAGTCAGTTGATAGCTTGGCCTGCCTGCTTATTTATAGCGGCCTGTACGGTAGAGATAAGGCAAGTAGAAAATAATCTGGTAAAATATACCAGATTTATCTCCCATAATTATCTGATAACAGCTGCCATATCTTCAAATATATACATATATGTATATATATATATTGATCTTGAATCTGGTCTCAATAATGGCTTGGTTCGGCTGACTTTGTTAGCAAGTAAAAGATATCTCCATAAAAGTAATAACATTATTTTACCAAAAAATAATATTATCTTCCCAAAATAATATAATATTATCTTGCCAATGTGATAATATTTTCCCTCAATAAAGCTGATAATATTTACTTCCCAAATCAGATAATATATTAAAATATTATCTTTTCTTAAGTGATAATATTATCACATTGAGAGTTTGTAGTGTGATACACTTCCCAAAAGGTAGCCAAATCTGTGTCAACTATCCATCTTGTCACACACGTGATCATATTAAACACCTGTATCCTGATTTGGACGCGTGTATGAGGTACCATCATTGGATTACCATCATGGCTTGAATGACCATGTGCTGGCCATGCACAAGTTGGTTTTCATCAAATTTTAACCAAAGCTGGTAGTCCGAACTAATGAAAAATGCCAAAGGCCAAATTACCATGGCCTTCACTAGAGGCCGACCAAGCATGTGAGGTGGGCCTCCCAAGGTTTACTTCATGTATGCATTTGGCAGAATGGCCAACTTGATTCTAGGCCGATGGATACACCCACAATGATGATCAAATGGAATCCAAGCCCGATGAAACAGAATTAAATGGCCAAATTATAAAATGGTCAATGAAATTGACCAAAATTAACTTGGACAAAAATGATAATGAAACCCACTCAGCCCAATAGTCATGTGGTATGCCCGATAAAGTTTAAGCCCGAATGAAGCAAATGGCAGTCCAATTTCACTATGGTGACATAACAAGGCTTGTCTGATGACATATGCATAGCATCATTCCAATTTCCACTAGTAATAATTGGCGGGCCCACCATGCTCTAAATGTGTATTTCCAACCAAGCATGCCAATGAAGTAATAGAATTAAGTATGCTAGGCCAGCCCGAACACACAGTGGTCAGCCCGATTAAAATAACAATCAGTTTGATTGAGTCAGTCTGATCAACTTTGAACTAATCACTGTCATTAATTTCGCAATCGGTCTCATGAGTCCGATTAAAAAAGTTCAATCGGCCTTATACTAATTTTAATTTAAAAAATGTATTTTTTAGGTGCAAACAATGCCCCCCTGGCTGTTTAAAAATGAAATCAATGCAATTTTTGAATAGCCAAATATTTTCTACAGACCGATTACCTTTAAACTGATACCGGCCTTGGTCATGAGACCGATGCTACACCATAGTTTTAACGCCAACTTGATTAGTCATTGTCATCACTGCACATCTACAAACTTTAATAACGGGCCAATGATGACGTGGCCACACTGGTAAGTAGTTTTGCACTTACTAACTCCATGCCCGATTAACTCATTGCAGCCACATGAAAATACCATACAGATACACCATAGCATTTGATCCTCAGGCCCCACCATGTGTATGAAGTCATGCACTGCCACGTCCCAGTCTTTACTACCAGAAGCTGTAAAACCATAAGTTGGGCCAAGCAAGCCAAATTGAGGACAAGTGTAAACCGGGCCCACCATGTGATCAGACTTGATAATCAAGCTTGAAAGCTTGGTTGTATCACTGCCCTGATGCATTGAATAAAGCGAGCGGTCAATCAAGAAGTCACCTCAAAACTGATTCCGCTCAATCCAAGGCGACATCTAAATCATAGGCCCAACCTGTTGAACCAGTCAGCATCAATTTGTACCAATAATATGCGTGAATCAGCCTCCAACAAACTATGATCAACACCAACTGTGAGACTTGTGCTTGTATCGGCCTGTATGTCCGATTTTTGCATTCAAAGCTTCCTTTTAGCTTATTTATTATTTTTTCTTCTTTCGGCTTGGTATCTCAGTCCGAATTTTATTTTGTTCGTGCCAAATTGTTTGCTATATTTGTTGGTTTGGGCGTGCCATGGCCTTGTGAGGTAGACCCAAACTGTAAACACAAAATTTCCTAAATCACTTGTGTGAGTGATACACAAGGTTTGAGAAATCTAACTTCTATCAGTGCGATTGTGTATGGTGAGTAGGAAAGTACCCTCACCAAAGATCCCTAGACAGTGTTGAAGCACACAAGCCTAGCAAGTGATGAAATAAACAAAGAGAAATTAAATAAAAAGCAGGATTTTTATTTAATTAAAAGTGAGAAAGAATTACAATGGATGTAATATAAAAAGCTAAGAAAGCCTAAGAACATAAAAGGATGCTAAGAATGCATTGGAATGCTTTTGGATGCGGTTTGAATGCGGTTTATCGAGAGTGACGCGGAGTGTATTGAATAGTTGGCCGGCCTGCTGTATTTATAGCGGCCATGGAGGTCTCCTAGATAAGGTAGGAAATATCTGATGAATATAATCTGGTAAAATATACCAGATTTGTCACCCAAATCTGCTCTTGACTCCCATAATTATCTGGTATAAATACCAAATTTATCTCCATATCTGATAAGAGCTGCCATATCTTGAATAATATATATATACAGCTATGTATATATCTGTGTATCTGGTCCCCTTTGTGGCTTCATTCGACTGCCTTCCCCTCCAAGTAAATGATATATATAATAATATCATGATATTATCTCCAAATATTATCCCTTCCATATCAGATAATATCTTCCCAAAGCTGTTTGATATTATCTCTAATATAATTTCCCTTAATAAGATAATATTTAACATATCAACCAAGAGAGTTTGTAGGGACTGATACTCTTCCAAACGGTAGCCAAATATGTGTCAACTTTCCAAATAGCATAAATATATAATGGCCAAACCAAGTACTGAATTTAAATTGCCTTTTCATGTGGCCATATGATTGCTTCCTCATCATGCCCGAACTGTTAACACTCTTAGAAGAGTCCGAATATAGCTGTGATGCTTAGTCCGAATTATATTGTAAAATCCATCACCAAAGGTATCAAATGGTGATAAGATTCAATGGGGTCCACCTTATCACTTTCTAAAGTGACCAAATGAAACTAAAGAGTTGAGCCCGATTAGAGATTAGGCTGACCAAACAACAATGCAATTATTGAATAACAACCAAAATTACAAATTGGTCAAGTGACCAAATTACTAAAGTGAGGTGGCCCACCTTTTTGCTTATTCCTCCACAATCAGCAGTCCGATGCACATTGATTGAACCGGGCTATGGTTCCATAAATTTGTCAGTCCGATCATATGGTAGTCAGTCTGAACTAATAATAGTACTAGTGTTTGCCCGATTAACTATTAACCAATCAGTCATTAATTTTGCAAACGGTCACATGAGTCCGATTAAGATATTTCAATCGGCCTCTACCAACTTTGATTTTAAAAAATGTATTTTTTAGGTGCAAACAATAACAAAACACAATAGAGATTACAAACAACAAAACTCAATACTCTCAAAACAAGCAAAACACCTCACATAGCAAACTGTAATCTTTCATACACACACACACACAAAATAATAATAATAATACTAATAATAATAAATAAATAAATAAATAATAAATAATAATAAAATAATTATACTCTGAAAATGTGTATAAATAACAAATTAAAAAAATCACCTCAAGGGCGCTGCCCCCAAAACGGTACCCCCATGTTATTCTCTTGGATAGCCTAACTAGTAACTCTGTAGCAACCTGTAATTTCTAATTCCCTAATATTAAATAATATAGCAGTTTTATTTTACTACTGGTATTATTCCTAGTAGCAGTATTATTTTAGTAAATAATTACCCGTATTTTTATTTGTAAATACAATACCTTTAATTTGGTAACGCTTCGTATTTTTATTTTGTATTATCACTTAAAGACTACGCCCATAAGATACCCTACGATTTGGGATAAAAGCCAGTGTCACATCGCCTACATTATTGTCCCTAATAATTATATTTGGGATATTTTTCAAAAGCTAATCAGACCAACTAAACTAGCTTAACTGACTATACCAGACTGAACAAACACAACGGACTGATTGATTTCAATCAATCAGCTAGCCACAAGAATAAAGAACACTATACTTCATAGGTTTCAATAGAATATGAAAAGGATTATAACCTTCAAATTGATAGACCCAAATCATAGATACAAGACTTGGACCTACCAATTACCCCTAGGTATAGTCAAAATCAACCCTAACCCTTACTCAATTCACCAATTTATAGAAAATTAAGAGATCAAAACTCAAGAAATTCAAATGGGATATTAAAGATCTCATGACTTTCAAGAGAAGAGCATGAACAAAGATGGATAAAATCAAAACTCAATTGATGATCCAAGTCAAATTTCACTTTGAAAAGTTGTTTTACATCAAATCCATTGTTACTTAGATCCAAATCAATAAATATAAGAAAGAATTCAATCATAATTCATGTGGTGTGTGATGAAATGAGGTTAGAAGAGACTTTTTGAAAATTGTGTAAAAAATCCTAAGAAATTCTATGAATTGTGATTGAATTTAAACTAAAAACTAACTAAGGTTGGAGGATTACCTCCAAATATCCTCGGGTTCTTCTTGTCTTGAGAAGGTCTTCACAAATCTTCAAATTCTTCTTCAAGCTCCCAAGTCTCCTTCAATGGCTTCCTCTTTGAATTACTCTCAATCCTCTCTAATTCTTTAGCAATTGACTTAATTGTCCAACCTCTCTCAATGGAGATAAACATCTCCTTATATAGACCAATTAAGGGGTTAATTCAGTAAATTCGAGATGATCTTGTATGTGCAATGGCATCTTTGGGTGCTAAATACGTATTTAAAAAAAAAAAACAGACTGTTAGTGAATGCCGGCGCGGCACTCAGCGAGTGCCACCAGCTTCGCCGCGAGCCGCCTCCTTCTTATATATATATTCTCCTTTTTCTTTTCTTTTTTCTTTTTCTTTTCTTTTCTCTCATTTTTTTTCTTTTAAACAAAATTCATTTTCTTTCTTTTTCTTTTCTTTTTCCTTTTGAAATCCTTCTAAACAAAATTTATTTTCTTTCTTTTTCATTTCTTTTTTTTTTTTTTTAATTCTTCTTTCTTTTCTTTTTCCTTTTGAAATTTTTCTAAAATTTATTTCCTAAAAAGAAACACACACATATATTTAAAATTTTAAATATTTTTATTAATTTTCTTCCATACGTATTTTCCCACCCAAATTTCCCCAGTATTTTGTTACATTTCCTCCCTTCTTGAGTTTCGTGATCTTGGAGACTAAGAGACTTTCCAGAGAGCTTGAATACTTTCAAATTCTGCCAGATATTGCCGTCATTGGTTTTGGAGTTAATCATCCCCTAGATTCGACGGTTGGTCAAAATCGTGGTGTCTACATTGACCAAGCGGCCTTTATGGGCAGTGATGATATATCATCAGAATAAACAAGTTATTGCAAACTTGAATATCTTGATGGGTTTTACCCATGCTACATCAGTACGGTAATCCTATCAAGCGGCTTTTATGTCCGGAGTTGTTCTAAATTAACGGCCTTGTGCCAGATGGTTTTGTTGAGCCGACTGAGTCGAGAGATTATGGTTGAGATAAAAGAGTCGGTAAGAAGGTTGCATGTACATGTATGGTCATATATCCATTGATTAACTATTAAATAAATATTTATAAGTGACGACTTGAATGATTGATTAACCGTACTTTAAGGTACTAACTATAACGGTGTATCGTTTATTTTAAAGTTGTAATAAATAAATAATACTCCCTCCGTCCCATTTATTGAGTCCATTTTGGGCATCCTTTCCACTTAATTAGAAAAGAAATTAGTGCATTTATGTCAATCAAAATTTTTTTTTCACCCAATCTACAATATTTACATTAATTTTGTAGAGAAAGTTATCAAAATCATCTCAGAATAAATAATTTATGAAAAAATTGATTTTTTTTGGGACACTTGGAATAGTGAAACTAGACTCAAAAAATGGGACGAAGGGGGTAATATTTTATTTTAAATAAGGCGATTGGTGCCTTAAGATAATGGTTATTAATGTAATGAAGGGGGTAATATTTTATTTTAAATAAGGCGATTGGTGCCTTAAGATAATGGTTATTAATGTAATGACTTTAAGCTAGATTTTATTTTAGCATGAATATTATTATCTTCCCTGCCACTTTATATACTCTGTTTTATTATTTCATGTTAATCTAAGTACAGGACAATCGATCCATCACTTGTCATGACCTATGGATCTAAAACGGAAATAAATTTTTTTTCCTATTTTGTTACATCGGGGCGTGACAAAATTTTTGGTATCAGAGCCTTGGTTGTATACTTAGGCCTAAGCGTAGACAAGTTTTGATAGCAAAAAGATAGGCATAGACCGAGTGTCCTCAGTACTTAGGATACGACATCCAGATATATTAAGATTAGTCATGATATAAGATAGTTTTCTTTTGTTAGGTTATCATGGACCCATATCGTTCGTGATACTTATGGCGGACATGTGATTTCCCCTAACTCTATTGAGCCTCTTGATTGGAATATTTATTTTGCGATGATATATTATCAGGCCACAATTAGTGTAGAGTATATGGCATTCGATTCATGTCGACAATGCTATAGACGTGGCATGAGTTCAATTGTAGGCCCTTTATCAAGCTAAGACAGATAAGCTAGTGGTGATAGAGAGGGCTAGGAATGATATATATATATATATATATATATACCTCTGGATATGGAGATGGTTCAGGCATACCTTGCACATTTGATTGCTCCATTAGTAGCCGTACTATTGCACCTATCGATGACCTTGATGATGATAAGGATGATGATGATAAGGTGTAAATTGTTGCACCTGCGATGGTTGTAGGGATTGATATAGCACCTCATGCCATGGATGACGAGATTGAACCAGCACCCGAGGTTTATATCATCGAGATACCCGAGCCGCCACCAGAGCTACTAGTAAAGCTCGTTGTTATGGACAAGGCTCCATCCCCAATGTCAGATGATGACAATAGCTTTTGGACTGCCATTTATACAACCCGCAGGCCTAGAGTATGGCATCGTTTGCCCATTGCTCCCACTAGGTGTGTTTATATTTATGTTTATGGACATTTTGTAAATATTGGACTAGTAGTCCCCTTTTGGCACTGACGCATCTTATAAATAGTACTAGGATGCATATAGGGCAATGACTTCCACATGTTATGTCAAGCTAGTAGTCCCAAAGATCACATATTTTGACTAGATAGAAGCATTAACTCGACATTTTAAATGTAACTGCTTCATCGAACCCACACACACACTCATACACTTGCATATGAAGTTTTGGAAGTTTAAAATGCTGGATTATCAAGTGGAGAAGAAGCATTAAGATGATCAACATCCATTTGGAGCTTGCTAGTGAAGTTCTTGAAGGATCAACTCACACATTCTTCATATTCATCATCTTTTGCATCATCTAAATCATAGTGATAGAGTATCCCTACTCACTCTAAATACATGCTTTCTTATGTTAATTTACGATCTATGACCTTGCATGGCACATGCATTGAGTTTAAATACGAATTCTATTATGAAACTAACTAAATTGTTGGAAACTGTCAAACCCAAGCGCTCGAACCCAACGGGCAGGCCAGGACTTAGCACTCGACAGGCCTAAGTGCTCATGTTCAATAGAGTTTAAAAGAACAGCTTGTTGCATGATAGATTTATGATGATCCATGATATGTTGTTAGTACCACGAGTTATAATATTTGTACTTTGGGTTGTACTTGATGTATATGCTTGCATGTGCTTACTGGGAGTTGTACTTTATGTTGTTGAAATAGTACTTTAGAAATATACAACTTTATAATGAAAAGACTAAGGAATCCTAGAAATTATGAAGGCAAGCGATCGACGCTCGAGCCTACTAATTTTAACACAAACATGGTTTTCTATAGTAAGTAATGAAATCAACCCGTTAGGCTTGCACGTGCTATATACGAGCACTTTGAGAATGATATTATGATAATAATGTGCATTAAAGATTTGTACCACATGCATTAGTTGATGATACAAGAAAGCAACGATAACTCCGATAACGAGACAATTATATCCATCGGTCCAATCCTAGTGGCTTGTCCATGTGGTCAAATCGAGAAAGAGTAATGAGTAACATGTTATCATTCGAATATCACCGAGGCTAGTAGAGAAATGGTGGCAAATATGGTAGTACCTTGTCGGTACTTTTTTTGATGGTTAACAAGCCATTTGGGTAGTGATGATAAGTTAATTATGTCTGAAGGAACAAGATGGGGGGGTTACCATAGGCCAAGTCGGGCATAGATGTCAAGTAAGTGGCCAATTGGGCAAGTAATGACAAAAAGGTAACCTAACGGCCCTAAGGTGACGATGTTCCAAGGCTAAATGGAATAAGATGGGGTTACCATAGGCCAAGTCGGGCATAGATGTCAATCAAGTGGCCAATTAGGCAACTAACAGCCGTAAGGCGACAATATTCCAAGCCAATGACATTTATGCTGGATGTATGCAAAGAGTCGTGTAGGTGAAAGATTGGTTTTGTGATCAAAAGTAAAGTGTCGATCGGTGAGGAGTGAACCAGCGGTTCAAAGTAAAGTCGAGTCGGTACAGATCGAAAAAATAGTCTAAAGTGATCAGTCCATTGATGTCAGTTATGTTTCTAAGTTTGGATGTTTTCCTAACGCACGTAATATGGGGTTACTCATAATGTTTTCAGAAGTATAAAACGGAACGTTTTGCCTTATTAACGAATAACCAAATGTTTTCTGAGCCTGTTCAAGTGTAGTAAGTTTACTCAATCAGCTTGTATAACACCCGCATTTGTGTTATTGCATTTTATTGCATTGTTATGCATGATAATGTGATGTGGCGTGTCTTATGACACATGTTTGAGTGAGTTTTGACTCACGAGTTGATTTGGGTATATGTGTTAGAGAACCCATTAAGACGGTAGTGAATGAGTACTGCGATGTTGTGAAGTCTCTCCGAGTATGAGATGGTCACTGTGTACCACCTTAAATGTTTATCTGAGAATAAATGTTTACCTATGTATTTCAATATCTGTATTATTGTTAGTTTAGAATTTATATCTGTTGTTAGTTTTAGTATCCTAGTGAGAACGAATTGACACGCTATTAATTTGGTAGGCTAATTAGCAACTTCGAAAAAGTCATATAAGAATTTGCGTTTTAGCAACCAAACAGAACTTAGTCGAAAATTTTTATAATTTTGAGGTTTTACTCGTAAAGCTATGAATTGACTGTGTAGAAAGTTTCAAAGACTGTTTAGGAGTTTTGAAAATTTGCGGGGAGGTAAACATAATTTCCAAAAGTGTTGCCTATATATAGATAGAGATGATCTTGAGATATTTTCAAAACTTACAACCTAAGTTTCAAGAGGTGGCTAAAAGGTGATTTTGATTGCTTAAAGCTTCTCGCCGCCAAACGTCGGACTTCTGCCCATTTATTTTCTCCCAAATTTCATATTCGAACTCCTTGAGGTAAGGGCTTCGTTTTGATATATGTTAGGACATGTTTGGCTAAGTTTTTCGAAAAGTTATTTTCTAGAAGTTTTCATAAAAGTTGATAATTGAATTTCTGATCGATAGGAATTGTACTAAACGGACTTCTGCACGTTCTTTGTGCACGGGTTTTCTTCGGATTGAATTATAGGAGCGTTATTTGGAGGTGAGTGATTCAACCTGGCAATTTGGAATGATTTCTTGACATGTATTCATGTTATGTTTGAATAGCATGTGTTAATTCATAGAGATATATTGTGTAGTTCATATCGGGCAATTATATTGATAAGTAGGCCCAATAGCATGGTGAAATGTTTTAATTACCGAGAGCACGGTGATATGTATTTGAGCATTTTAAGTTGCTTATTTGGGTCAGAAGGAGCACGTAGTCACTAAGCCGTTTTATGGAGCCAATATAAGCATTAAGGTTGCACGATTGAAGAAAAGAATCGTGGGTCTTACCCTTTCGCGTGGACTTATTGGCGAGGAGTCGCGGATTGGGAGCATGGAATGTGCACGTGAGTCTCCCGCGACTAGTATGAAATGTAGAGATGTGAATGCAATCATGTTTATCAGTCATGTGCATATGTTGATTTATTCACTAAGCGTTAGCTTAAACAAATCGAAATATGTATGGTTATTTAAATAACCATTGCAGGTATGGATACTGGCGAGGTATCGGGAAAGTGATCGCAAGATGTTGGGAGTTCACTTAGAAGGCGAAACATAGATGTTTATCTCGTAGTTTTGTAATCTAACACGAGAATTTTTCTGTGTACGCTTGTGTGCTATACCCAAGTGTAGGTAATCGTGCAAGTAATATAGTACTGGAAGTCCAGGTCAATCCCACAGGGAAGGTTGAAAATTAATTACCTAGATTAGACTCTAAAAAGAAAAAGAAAATTTAATGCTTAAGGAAACTGTAGAACACAGAGTTCTACGATTAACAACTATTAAAATTAAACGCAACTAAATTTCTTTAAACTGATAACTAACTAGTTAACTAGAGCAATATTTTAAACTAGTTTTCTTAGTAAAAGGGAAGTGTTGGGATTACACGAATCCACAGTGACCTAGCCATCTACTATGCAATCACGTTAAAGCTCATTGGAGTACATCTTCTAAAATATTCCGTATTTTTCTAAAGATAGAGAATCCATAGCCCTTTCATGACCGGGACTATATCATCCAAATTAAGTTCAAAATAGATGAAAGCAGTTTAAAACAATAATTAAGACTCCCACCCACAATGGTGTTAGCATTGAGAGTTGTTTGCAAAAGATATTGAAGAAAAATGCTTTAAGGCTTTAAGTTTAGAGACTGTTTTGACAAACTGAGCATTTGGGAACAGTTTGATAACAAATCTGTAAAACAGAAAGTCTAGGAATACAGTATTGAATGTTCTCAAGAATCAGAGGTTTCGATCGATCGATGCGCTCTTAATCGATCGAACATTTTCATCTCTCGATCGATCGAAATGTCTTCGATCGATTGACTGTATCTCTGTCTCGATCGATCGAACTAACTTTGATCGATCGAACACAGGAATTATTCTGATGCATGGCAGAGGCTTAAAATCACGGTTTCATCATGATCTCCTAACCCGAGGACTACTCAGACATAGTCTGGAGTGTCTTAGATTCGTTTTTAACGTAAAAGTCCATTAGGGATGCGTTTGGTTGAGATTTAAACATGAAAACTTTGGAAAACTATGGTTTAATAACTAAATAACAAGAAAAACTACGTTTAACATTACTTGTGCTACGAATAACTAAGAATAGAATGCTAATAAACCAATAAGATGAAACCGAGAACGTTGTATTAAGCTTAATTTGAAGAAAATCCAAGAGCAACCAAAATCCAAACCTCTGAAAACCTACAAAACAATGTAAAACTCTCTATCTCTCTGTGTAAAACTTACAAAAAAAAACTGAAAGTAGGCGTCCCTTGGACGTGAATACAACTGGTATAAATAGAAAAACCTAAGGCTAGGGTTACAAAAGATGTCCCCGCTGCGTGCGCGTAAGTTCTGATAAAAGCCATGTTCGATCGATCGAACATCTCTTGATCGATTGAACTTCTGGGATCTTCGAGCGCTTGAACTGCATTCGATCGATCGAAACCTCGATCGCTCGAGACCTCTTCGATCGCTCGAAACTCTCTTTTCATTTTTGAATTGTCTTCATTGAACCCAAGCACTTCCTTTTATCTTGCTTATTCAATTCTTCACACAGCAACAGTAATCTGCACAAATAACCACTAAAATAATACCACTTATCATAAATTAATCATATTGTGTAAAAACTGGCATTGTAATTCTAATTGCAGATAAACAAGGGAATTATAAACTAATTCAGTGTATTTTCTTCTTTTATTGCGGTTGTATTTTACAAATACCCCCGCTTGTCACAACCCCCAACTAGCGATTTGCTAGTCCCTAGCAATAAAGAGAAAATAAAACAAGCTAAACTAATACTACAATGATTAAAATAAAACAAATTAAAACTAAAGCAAACTAATCTAAATAAAAAGAAACTACCTAACTCACTTTCGCAGGAATCGTGGTTGCATTTAGCAAATGCAACAAGCCGTTAAACCCCTAGGTTCCCCCTAGTGGACGAGCATTGTCTTGTGAGGGTTTGCAGTGAATATACCCACAAAATTCTCTGATTCTAAGATTAAAAAGATATAGAATAACGTGTAAACACTCTCTTCTATTCAACTATTAATTTAGCTCTACAAAATATATCATCCTCATTCAACAATTTAATCTCATTAGATGTGCAATGGGGTGTATTGAGGTCAAAGTATAAGATTAGGGATTTAGGATCTCATAATAGATTGGGCAGTATTTACTAGGTGTGGGGTTGAGAATAATGCATATTCTGGAATATCGATATATGTATATGGAAAGGTAAGGAGCGAATAACGATCGCTTAAATCATTTTCTCAACTTCTTAGTTTTAGCACTTCAGTGTTCGTTGAGTTTTGTTGGTAAATCCTGAACGTTCTCCTCTACTAAGCAGCCAAAATAAAGAATTAGAGAATATTCGACGAATTTAATATGTATTTTCAAGAAAACGATTCGAATTTAATGTGATAATTCCCTCAGGATTGAAGATTGGCTTCAAAAGTTCACTAAGGGTAACTAGTTTCCACTACTTATTCTTTAAAGTACAAAAGGCATATTAACTCTTATTTAGGTTTTCTGCATAGCTATTAACGCGTGAATTTAATTCATAAAAGATGAGAATAAAATGGTTGTGTCATTGCTTGATAACAGCTAAATAGAAGTGAATATTGCAAGTCGTTCTACCAATAAAGTTTATAATTTCAAAAAAATTTCCAAATTTATTTTAAAATTTGTTCAAAATTTTCCAAATTCAACTGAGATTGTATGACATGTACATTAAAGTGATCCAGATTACTAAGTATAGACATGTGCAGGTGACTATCTATCTACATGCCACCCCTAACTGAAAATTGCGATGTCCTCAGAAGATAATTTTCAAATATAGATAGAGAGATATCACATGTCAAAGCATAGTAATAACCGCAAGCGTAACAATCTGTATAGAAAGCATACAAACTCCAAGAAGGAAAGATCAAATAGAATATGAAAGATAGAGCACAGGATCCATACATAAACAGAATTAATCACTGGAATAATAATACAATGAAAGTAACAGAGCAGTGATTATAAAATCCATAAAACAAAATGTAATACCCCGTATTTTATTTTCGCTTTTTAATTAAAAAAAATACCAGTTTTGGAAATGGGCAGTATAAATTTTACCTGTGTGTGTGTATCATTGCGTGAGCTCAACACACACAAGGGTATCTTGTGGAATGTGTGTGGAGTGTCTTGTGTGTGTAGTGCAAACATAGTGGTGTGTTTTATATGCATAAGTGCCAAGCACTTTACATTTATATATACACATCAATTAATTCCTCCCCTCATCAGACTCTCTATCTCTCATCTATCTCTCAGTCTCTCTGCAGCTCTCTCTCTCGGCAAGAACACACACACACACACATATTATTACATACACACAGATTACATATATTGATACACATATACATATATATTCAGAGATTGGAGAAATTGCTCAACATTATTTTTAAGGTACGGGGTTGTGTACAATATGCTCTTAAATCTCCGGAGTATTTTCTTTGTCATCCCTATTTGTACTCTTTTTGATTTATGTTGTCTTTTTATTGGAATCCATGTCTTTTTGGTTATATGTTATTATAATATTATTTTGGCTAAGTGCTATGGGACTAAAGGGTCATGAGTAAGGAGCACCTACCAATAGTCCAACAGGCCTCAGGGACCGATGTACTGGAGACGGGTGAGGTGAGGTGAGGTGGCTCTTTACTAGGTGACCAAGAGGAACCTGGTATGATGCTCTTGTGGGTGAGCGGGTAAAATTGTGTGAAGAGGTGGGTTGAGTGATTGGTCTATTTTATTTGATCCCAGCAATTTTTATGTCGTCGTGGTTGTTCATTGTACTTTTGAGCCTTTATTATTCCTGTCATATTGTATACTTCCCCGTGTGTTATTTTAGATGCAGGTACCATTGGTAGCAGTCAAATTGGAGCACATTAGAGTACCGTGTGGGTTCGAGTTATTTGGGTCCTAACCATGTAAATGAATTTAAATGTAATTTTGGGCACTCAAATGTAATTCATTTTATTTATTTTTAATAAAAATACCCTTTATTTTTGCGGGGCGTTACAAATGGTATCAGAGCCTGTACCCAGCCGGAAATGTAGGACTTAGTTCCACATCGCCTGGGCGAATCAATGAGGGTAGTACTATTTATTTGTACTACTTGGATTTTTGTCTCTACAAAAAAAAAAAAAAAATTTGAAAATTTTCAAGTTGTTTGTCAAAATATTTATGCTGTAATTTCGCGGACGAAATTCTTTTAAGGAGGGTAGAGTGTAATACCCCGTATTTTATTTTCGCTTTTTAATTAAAAAAAATACCAGTTTTGGAAATGGGCAGTATAAATTTTACCTGTGTGTGTGTATCATTGCGTGAGCTCAACACACACAAGGGTATCTTGTGTACACATGGAAACCACTCAAGAAATTAGTGCAGTGTGTGCTGTGTTTAGTGGAATGTGTGTGGAGTGTCTTGTGTGTGTAGTGCAAACATAGTGGTGTGTTTTATATGCATAAGTGCCAAGCACTTTACATTTATATATACACATCAATTAATTCCTCCCCTCATCAGACTCTCTATCTCTCATCTATCTCTCAGTCTCTCTGCAGCTCTCTCTCTCGGCAAGAACACACACACACACACATATTATTACATACACACAGATTACATATATTGATACACATATACATATATATTCAGAGATTGGAGAAATTGCTCAACATTATTTTTAAGGTACGGGGTTGTGTACAATATGCTCTTAAATCTCCGGAGTATTTTCTTTGTCATCCCTATTTGTACTCTTTTTGATTTATGTTGTCTTTTTATTGGAATCCATGTCTTTTTGGTTATATGTTATTATAATATTATTTTGGCTAAGTGCTATGGGACTAAAGGGTCATGAGTAAGGAGCACCTACCAATAGTCCAACAGGCCTCAGGGACCGATGTACTGGAGACGGGTGAGGTGAGGTGAGGTGGCTCTTTACTAGGTGACCAAGAGGAACCTGGTATGATGCTCTTGTGGGTGAGCGGGTAAAATTGTGTGAAGAGGTGGGTTGAGTGATTGGTCTATTTTATTTGATCCCAGCAATTTTTATGTCGTCGTGGTTGTTCATTGTACTTTTGAGCCTTTATTATTCCTGTCATATTGTATACTTCCCCGTGTGTTATT
The DNA here is from genome assembly GCA_033977485.1 of Hydrangea macrophylla. Taxonomy (NCBI): domain Eukaryota; kingdom Viridiplantae; phylum Streptophyta; class Magnoliopsida; order Cornales; family Hydrangeaceae; genus Hydrangea; species Hydrangea macrophylla. The sequence goes on from CM066992.1 coordinate 30,048,662, forward strand.
TTAGATGCAGGTACCATTGGTAGCAGTCAAATTGGAGCACATTAGAGTACCGTGTGGGTTCGAGTTATTTGGGTCCTAACCATGTAAATGAATTTAAATGTAATTTTGGGCACTCAAATGTAATTCATTTTATTTATTTTTAATAAAAATACCCTTTATTTTTGCGGGGCGTTACACAAAAGTCCAACATGTCCAAACTAACCAAACCACAAGAAAAATATGAGAGAGAAGAGAATACAGTCATACCCAACCAAAACAACCTAACAACCACCAACACTGAATCTATACATCATCGGCGACGTTCGATAAGATCTCAATAAGCACATCTGGAGCATCTCTATCTTCACCCTCAGCAACTGTAGTAGCCGTCGCCGGGTCACTCGTAGTCGGAGCAGTTGGTGTAGATAATAATGGATCAGTTACGACTGGAGGTGGTGGAAGCGATGTCTCATAAGAAAGCAGTGTCGCCGATGTGGATGGAGTAGAGGGATTAGTCGGTGGTACAGAAGGAGTAGGAACAAGAACAGATGGAGCTGCCGATGTAGATGGAGCAGAACGATCAACCTGAGAAACTGCGGATGAAGGACCAGTAGTGGGTGGTGGAGGTGTATGCAAAGACTGGTCAACCCCTATCTGAATCAGTATAGCCTCAAGAAGAGTTGTCATTCGATCCATCTTGCCCTCGAGTCTGATCCGGGCCTCTCTCTCCTCTAATAGCAACTCATGAACAGTAGGGAGAGGCGCGGATGAAGAAGGCTTTCCCTGGGCGGGAGCCTAAGACCGCTGTCTCAGCTCGAACTGTGCAACCTCAATACGAGGATCAACCTCGTCGTTAGAATCTAGCTCCTCAGCCTCTGTGGGCGTCCCAGAAGCTGCACCCTCTGTATCGGTGCCTCCTCCCCTCTTCTTCTTCGCCCCTACCTTAGCCTTACCCTTTGCTTTTCTCTTTTTCTGAGCATCAGAACAGCGGGCCGCCATTTCGCCAAATCGACTAAAGGCCTGAAGAATCGAATCAGTGGCCAATGGAACTAGTCCAGCTTGCTCAATGACCCGATGTATAGGCCAAGCGCCCTTCAGATGGCGCTTGGCGGGAATATACCGCGTAGGCTGAACCAGGAAGTCAATATATAGGCGAGACAGAAAGACTCGCTGTCCTATCCCAATAGCATACAGAGCACAGGCATACCACGCGACGAACTTCTCGTGATAAGATGTCATAAAAATACAGTTCACCAGCGTCAGATGGAGGAAGTGATAGTTCTCAGTGAGAAGCTTATCCTCGATGAGAGAAACGTCGTTCCAGAACTAAACGGCGCCGCCTGTAAGCTCACGGATAATGGTGGTCGAAGGCATCTCTGGGGCACCTGGTAGGCGAGGATAGAAACAATCTGGTACCTCAAGTACCCCCAGAGTAGCTGAAACGGTGGCAGGGCTGAATAGGATCTCACACCCACAGAAGAATGATATGTATGTGAACTGGGCCGCGGGATCCTTAATCATAGAGGAGCAGGCTGCACGAACCCAATGGATGTTGATCGTCTTGGGCTAAATCAACATATTGTACCATGATGGCTGGTCTCTGATCCGTCCTAGGAACCACGAAGCTGAAAGCCATACGGACTCGAGGGGCCGCTCCAACATAACCTTCCTGGACTGGAAGTATCTCGTAAACCAAACACGATCCTCCTCATTTTTGAGCCCATGATCTGGTATAGGGTCGGGTATAGTAAGGTCAAGCGGCTTGGACTTGTGGTACCCTATGATAGGATTCATAGTGAAAGTCCTGAAATGGGAGAAACAGACAGAAAATACATTAAAAGAATGAGATAGAAAAGAAAATGAAACTGCTGCCCTTCGACTGATCGAAGAATATTTGATCGATTGAGAAAGTCCTATGTTCGATTACTCGAGCCGAGTTCGATCGATTGAAATGTTTCTGGGCTCGATCGCTCGAGCCCAGTTTGATCGATCAAACACAGCGAAGGAACAGCGACAAGAATGGAGATGGAAACGAACCTCATATAGACAATAGCCAACAAAACAACAATTAAATGGTTTAAAACCAATGGGGGGCACCCCATAACAATTCAAATGAAAAAAAAACGAGGGAGTGTATCGGGACCTCACCTCGAGATACGCGCGAAGGGGGAGATAAGGAGGATGATGATGGTGATCAGAGGGACCAAGTGCTCCTTGATTGGTGTGATTGTACATACATGGGGAGTCCAAAGTTTGCACGAGCCTCTCTGTCTCTGATCGCTTGAGCATGAGGGAGAGAGATAGAGACTGAGCAGGTGTATGAAAGATGCCTCATTTAAATACAAGTCTCAATCGATCGAGAATGTTCGATCGATCGAACTTTCGATCGATTGAGGCCTGCTGAAGCGCTCGAGGTTTTGATCATTTCGATCGATCGAACATAGAAATTCTACAATATCACTGAATTAAAAGATTATACACCACCAACTAACTAACATCATTATGGACATACAAGAAAATGATAAAAACAGTTCATTGACAGGTCATGTAAGCCAAAAAGTCATCATCACCATAGAAAATTTGCAAAATTTTATAGATTAAACATTATAATAGCATCAATTTTGTAACATTGTTGCCCCCAACATGGTATTTAAAACCTTATTGATAAAGAAAAACTAAAAGAAACTGAAACTAATAAAACTTTGTCTAGGAATATACTTCAATTGATGAAAGAAAGATGAAATGACGGAATACAATTGAAGTGAAGCACTACTCTTCAAGCATGAAAATATCTTCTTCCATAACTTCTTTCTCCGCCCAAGCTTCGAATGTGGAGTCCAAACTTGATGATTCCCTTTTCCAGAATAACCAAAAAGCAGCCAGGGCATCATCGAGCAAGTATGAACTCTCCAAGGAATTGATCGCACATGCAGGAGGTGATCCGAATGGAGACAGCGATAACGGAGTGTAAGTTCGCAATAGACTTTCCTCTTGCGGTGAAGAACCTGAGGACCTTATGTATGGTCCAAATCCATGGAACAACTGATGTGGAAGGAACAGTGGCGGTAACATTTGATTCATAGTGACAACCCTGACAAAGGAAACCAAAAGAAAACAAAAAGAAGGAAAGAAATTAAACAAAACAAATGAAAGAACTAAAGGAAAGGGATAAACAAAACAAGAAATGTGACCAAGAAATAACCTCACTATTGGCATGATATCACCATGTGCACTAGCAGGTAAAGGGCATTGAAGCCGGAACAACAAATAACTCAAATGCACATAAATGTAGGGAACCACTTCGATGACAAGGAAGTCATCAACATAAATGAATACAACATTATGGCGTTCTGGCACCACATCCTGTAAATCTTCTTCTTCCCACGGTTCCCACATTGAACCGTTCTCCCATTGGTCCATCTGAGCATCACCGACTTCCCAAACAACATACCCCTCTGGTTTCTCCTCCTCTTCAGGAAATTCCATGTGCTCAAAAGGATTAATCTGGAGGAGAGCAGGGTTGTATGGGATATATCCTTGGGTCAAGTCAACGACATCTCTGCCCCTGGCCCTTGATAAGGAACAAAATAGAAGGCTATCTCATCGGCAGTCCGAGGGGGGTTATGATATTTTGAATCAGCCCATGACCCAATTGAGTGGACATCATCATCTCTCATATTGAATAACCTGCGGGAGATAGATAAAATAGAATAGCAGATTAGAATCGAGGTCACACTCTAGAAATAAATAAACAAAAGAAATAAAATAAAGCAAAATGCAGTGAAGGAAAGAATACAACAACATGGTGAATACGCACTTGAGCATTTTAGTTCGAGGAATAATCGGGCTCATCCAGTTGGATGTGCTCGACCTCTGGTTGGAAATCCTCTAAGAACGGTTTTAACCTTTGGCCATTGACCTTGAAACTTTCGTCATTCTTAGGATTGAATAACTCAACAGCCCCATGTGGAAAGACAGATTTGACTATAAAGGGTCCTGTCCACCTAGATCGGAGTTTTCGTGGGAAAAGGTGAAGGCGAGAATCGTATAACAAAACTTTTTGCCCCAGCTAGAATGATTTTCTAATAATCGTCCTATCGTGGCGAGCCTTCAACCTTTCCTTGTGTAATCTCGCATTGTCGTAGGCATCTCGACGTATTTCTTCCAGTTCAGCCAACTGGAGTTTTCGAAGATGACCTCCCTCTTTAATGTCGAAGTTCAATGAGCGGGTCGCCCAGTATGCTTTATGCTTGATTTCAATGGACATGTGACATGCTTTTCCGTATACTAGCCTGAATAGGGACATTCCTAGATTTGTCTTGTAGGCAGTAAGGTATGCCCAAAGAGCATCGGTCAGTTTATATGCCCACTCCTTTCTGTTGAAACTAACTGTCTTTTCGAGAATATGCTTGATTTCTCAGTTAGCCAACTCTGCTTGCCCGTTCGTTTGTGGGTGGTAGGCTAGAGCAATCTTGTGGTTGACCCCATATTTCTTGAGTAGTGACTCCAAAGGCCTATTGCAAAAGTGTTTGCCTTGGTCACTTATTAGTGCTTTTGGGGTTCCGAAACGCGACAGAAGGTGCTCCTTAAGAAAGGACATTACTGTTTTGTGATCATTGTGTCTTGTCGGTGTCGCTTCTACCCATTTTGATACATATTCCATAGCTAGGAGTATATATTCACAGTTGTTAGATTTCGGAAAAGGGCCCATAAAGTCTATGCCCCAGCAATCAAATATTTCAATTGTGATAATTGGATTTAAGGGCATGGAGTTCCTTTTTGAAATTGTACCAAGCTTTTGACAGCGTTTGCACGTTATGTAAAAAGCGTAAGCATCTTTAAACACGGTGGGCTAGTAGAAACCACTGTGTAGAACTTTTTGTGCGGTCTTTTGCGAAACAAAATGGCCTCCGTAAGCCTTAGAGTGGCTGGATGCTAAAATGACGGTTATATCCTCATTCGGGACGCAACGCCTGATGACTTGATCAGCACAACACTTGAACAAGTAAGGGTCATCGAAAAAGAAATAACGTGCGAACGAGAGGAATTGTTTCTTGTCCTGATTTGACCAGTGACTAAGGGTCTCTCCCATAACTAGATAGTTCACTATATCCGCATACCAAGGCAAACTGGAAATAGCCATCAATTGCTCATCTGGGAATTCATCCTTTATTAGTGTGGGTTCAGTGTTGTCAACAAATGTTAACCGAGATAAATGGTCAGCGACCACATTCTCTACTCCTTTTTTGTCCTTGATTGTGATATCGAATTCTTGGAGTAGGAGTATCCAATAGATAAGCCTTTGCTTCACATCCTTCTTAGATAACAGGCACTTCAGAGCTGAGTGGTCTATAAAACAGACAATTAGGGACCCTATTAGATATGACCTGAACTTATCTAGAGCGAAGACTATTGCTAGTAGTTCTTTTTCGGTAGTCGTATAATTCATTTTAGCTTCGTTAAGTGTTTGACTAGCATAGTAGATTACCTAAGGCTTATTATCCTTCCTCTATCCTAGAACTGCGCCAATGGCATAGTCGCTAGCATCACACATTAACTCTAAAGGCAAACTCCAGTCGGGTGCCTGTATTATCGGTGCAGAGGTAAGGTGTTCCTTAGTGCGTCAAAAGATATTTGACAGCTTTCCTACCATTCGAAAGGCATGTCTTTAGCCAATAGTTGACACAGTGGTCGGGAAATCGCACTAAAATTTTTGATAAAGCGACGATAGAATCCCGCATATCCCAGAAAAGATCGGATGTTTTAGACTGTACGAGGGACAGGTAGGTTTGAGATTATATCGATTTTTGCTTTATCGACTTGGATACCCTTATCAGAAATAATGTGGCCGAGGACAATTCCCTTGGTGACCATGAAGTGACATTTTTCCCAGTTTAATACTAGGTGTTTGTCCTCGCACCGTGCTAATACACGTTCCAGATTATCTAAGCAATTTTCAAAGCTATGGCCGAACACTGAAAAGTCATCCATAAAGACTTCAAGTATTTGTTCAACCATATCGCTAAAGATACTTAGCATGCACCGCTGAAACGTAGCAGGTGCATTGCATAACCCGAAAGGCATACGTCTGTAGGCGAAGGTACCGAACGGACACGAGAAAGTTGTTTTCTCTTGATCTTTAGGAGCAATTTCTATCTGGTTATAACCGTTGTATCCATCCAAAAAGCAATAGTACTTATGACCCACCACTCGTTCTAGCATTTGATCCATGAATGGTAATAAAAAGTGGTCCTTTCGGGTCACGGTATTCAGTTTTCGATAATCAATACACATTCGCCATCTGGTAGGGATGCGCGTTGGTACTAATTCGCCATCTTTATTAGGAATAACCGTTATGCCTGCCTTCTTGGGCACCACCTGGGTTGGACTGACCCAGGGGCTATCAGAGATAGGATATATAATCCCAACATCGAGTAGTTTTAATACTTCCTTTTTAACTACTTCTTGCATGTTAGGATTCAGACGCCTTTGCATTTGGTGTGAAGGTTTAGCGTCTTCTTCCAAATATATTTTATGAGTGCACACAAACGGACTTATGCCTCTGAGATCGGCAATGGTCCATCCTAATGCTCCCTTATGTTGTTTTAGCATTTGGATTAATTTACCCTCTTATTCCAGACTGAGAGTGGATGAAATTATAACAGGATAAGTTTTTTCAATCCCCAGGAAAGCATATTTGAGCTCTTTAGGAAGCTTCTTCAATTCCAGATCGGGAAACTGAAAATTAGAGGGCATAGCTAATTTTGTTTTCGGAGGTAGGGGTTCATAAAGTGTTACCCACTTGCATTCAGCTCTATCCTCCTCTTGCGTATTCATAATGAGGCAAGTATGATTTAAGGCAGAATCCAATAGAGTGGAATCTTTAGGTCGATAGATAGTGTCAAATTGCGACACAACTATCTCCAAAGGATCTTTATAATCAACGAAATCTACCTCATCTTCGATGACCGTTTCGACGTAGTTGACCTCCTCTTCATCCTCGTATTCTTCAAGTCGGGGATTTGAGAAGATTTTGACATTCAAAGTCATATTCTCGAATACGATGATCATAACACCACTTCTAATTTTAATTTTGGCATCTATGGTGTTAAGGAAAGGACGTCCGAAAATCACCGGGATTTGTGAGCATGGATTGGACACAGGTTCGATGTCCAAAATTACAAAATCAACAAGGAAGACAAAAGAGTCTATTTGTGCTAGAACGTCCTCCAGTATTCCTCTAGGGTATTTAACGGATCTGTCTACCAGTTATAGCGCAACTCGGGTAGGTTTGAGTTCACCCAACCCTAGTTGTTTATAAACTGAGTATGGCAGTAGGTTCACGCATGCTCCGAGATCAAGGAGGGCGTTGTCTATTCTTTGATTTCCAATTCGGCACGAGACAGTTGGGGTACCGGGGTCTTTGAGTTTTGGAGGCAATTCATTTTGGATGATTGTGCTTGCTTGGCAAGCCACATAAGCGTGTTTCTTTATACTTTGCCTCCTCTTGACCATGCATAAGTCTTTGAGGTACTTAGCATAGGCCGGCACTTGTTTGATTGCATCAAGGAGTGGAAGATTGATTTTGACTAGTTTGAACAGTTCCAAGAACTCCTGATTCTGTGCCTCATTTTTGGGGTTCCTAAGCCTCTGAGGATAAGGCACGGGGAAAGGGCATTTGGGTACTTCGTCGTTAACAGGCTCCTTTCCGGACTTTCTCTCAACTTCCTCTACTTGTTTAGGAGCTTCAGTGTTTATTTCTAATGGTTCATTATTAGTGGATGGCTCTTCTTCCTGAGTAGAAGGTTTGTTTTTATTTACCACTTCGTCCTCCTCATACTCTTCGGGAGTAGAGAGAGGCATATTTATCCCTATAGTCTTGCTGCTTCTCAGAGTAGTCACGGCTTTAGCTTGTTCATGGTTAGTGGGACCATTGTTGTATCCCCTAGGGTTTTGAAGTGGTTGGGCAGGAAATGTTTCACCCAATCCCTCTTGTCGTGCATCCATCCTATCTAACATCGCAGACATTTTGCTTATCATTTGAATTAATTGTTGCGTTAGATTCATGTTAGAAAGAGGATCTTCCTCCTGTGCCTTTTTGTGTGGGGGAACGTACACGTTCGACTATTGATTAGAGGGTTGCGCTTGGTTATAGTTATTAAGTCTATTTTGATTGAATGGCTGGGGCTGCCTATTGTATTGCCCTTGATATTGGTTATTGTTGTTATAGGGCTGTTGTTAGTATTGATTTTAGGTCCCAACATTATTTTTCCAATCAAACCCAGGGTGATTCCATCAATTGTTATTATTTTGTGAATTATAGTTATTATAGGAATTCCCCGCCCCCCTATGCCCTTGCATGGCATTTATTTCCATGGGGGTTGTTCTTGAAAATACGGCACATTGGGACAATATTGATTGGTATGTCCCAACATATTGCATGTGCCGCATTCGTCAGGCAAAACCTGCCTAGAACCTTCCCCTTTCATCCCTAATTCCTCTACTCTCTTAGCTAATTCCTCATATTTATTTATTAGGTGATCTTCGCTTTTTAGTTGGTATAAACTCTTCTCCTCTACACAGAATATCTGTGAGCATGGGATATCTTCAGAATTGGACCATTCATGGGCATGTTCAGCTAGCCACTCAAAGTGAGCTTCAGTTTCTTCAGTGTTTTTGCGAAGAAATGGTCTTGAACTCATGATCTCGACCAACTTTTTAGTTTCACCATTTAACCCTTCATAAAAGTAGCTTATGGTTTGCCATTTCTCATACCCATGATGTGGGCATGATAGAAGCAAATCCTTGAAACGCTCCCAAGTTTGGGTGAAGGTTTCATTGCTCTTTTGTTTGTAAGAGTTAATTTGTCGTTTAAGCTCAGTGGTCATGCGAGGTGGAAAGAATTTCTTTAGAAATGCAGTGTTCATCGCATGCCAGGTGTAGATTGAATTAGGCTTCAACGTGAGTAGCCACGCTTTTGCTTTATCCTTCAAGGTGAAAGGAAATAGCATTAGACGTGTCACGTCTACAGGAAAATTTTGTGAAAATGTTTTAAAAACATCCTCGAAGTCCTTGATGTGTAGATATGCCTTCTCGCTATCCATTCCATGGAAGATAGGAAGAAGTTGAATCATTCCGTTGCGAAATTGAAATTCGCCAGCATGAGGTGGAATGAGAATACAAGAAGGTGTTGGAGCATGTTCAGGTGTCATGAGATCGCACAAAGGACGAAGTGAATTATCGATTGGGACAACCACATTATCACTGTTTTCACTTTGATTATCGGCCATTGAATCAATAGGTGTAGCTATGGGATTAATAGAATTAGAAGAATCAGCTAAGTAGAATGGATTTCCAAGAATTCCTTCGATGGAATTTTCGAACATGAACGGGAAAAAAATCCTAAAAGGTTTTAATCTAAAGAAGAAAAGAAAAAGAAAATAGAAATAGACAAAGATAGATTGAGGTACACTAAGTATTAATTCGTCGCCTTCCCTGGCAACGGCGCCAAAAACTTGACAGGAGAATTTTTCTGTGTGCGCTTGTGTGCTATACCCAAGTGTAGGTAATCGTGCAAGTAATATAGTACTGGAAGTCCAGGTCGATCCCACAGGGAAGGTTGAAAATTAATTACCTAGATTAAACTCTAAAAAGAAAAAGAAAAAGAAAATTTAATGCTTAAGGAAACTGTAGAACACAGAGTTCTACGATTAACAACTATTAAAATTAAAAGCAACTAAATTACTTTAAACTGATAACTAACTAGTTAATTAGAGCAATATTTTAAACTGGTTTTCTTAGTAAAAGGGAAGTGTTGGGATTACACGAATCCACAGTGACCTAGCCGTCTACCATGCAATTACGTTAAAGCTCATTGGAGTACATCTTCTACAATATTTCGTATTTTTTTAAAGATAGAGAATCCATAGCCCTTTCATGATCGGGACTATATCATCCAAATTAAGTTCGAAATACATGAAAGCAGTTTAAAACAATAGTTAAGACTCGCACCCACAATGGTGTTAGCATCGAGAGTGGTTTGCAAAAGATATTGAAGAAAAATGCTTTAAGGCTTTAAGTTTAGAGACTGTTTTGACAAACTGAGCATTTGGGGACAGTTTGACAACAAATCTGTAAAATAGAAAGTCTAGGAATACTGTATTGAATGTTATCAAGAATCAGAGGTTTCGATCGATCGATGCACTCTCGATCAATCGAACATCTTCATCTCTTGATCGATCGAAATGTCTTTGATCGATTGATTGTATCTTTGTCTCGATCGATCGAACTAACTTCGATCGATCGAACACAGGAATTATTCTGATGCATGGCAGAGGCTTAAAATCACAGTTTCATCATGATCTCCCAACCCGAGGACTACTCAGACATAGTCTAGAGTGTCTTAGATTCGTTTTTAACGTAAAAGTCCATTAGGGATGCGTTTGGTTGAGATTTAAACATGAAAACTTTGGAAAACTATGGTTTAATCACTAAATAACAAGCAAAACTATGTTTAACATTACTTGTGCTAATTAACCAATAAGATGAAACCAGGAACGTTGTATTAAGCTTAATTTGAAGAAAATCCTAGAGCAACCAAAATCCAAACCTCTGAAAACCTACAAAACAATGTAAAACTCTCTATCTCTCTGTGTAAAACTGATAGAAAAAACTAAAAGTAGCCGTCCCTTGGACGTGAATACAACTGGTATAAATAGAAAAACTAAGGCTAGGGTTACAAAAGATGTCCCCGCTGCGTGGGCTTAAGTTCTGATAAAAGCCATGTTCGATCGATCGAACATCTCTCGATCGATTGAACTTCTGGGATCTTTGAGCGCTTGAACTGCATTCGATCGATCGAAACCTCGATCGCTCGAGACCTCTTCGATCGCTCGAAACTCTCTTTTCATTTTTGAATTGTCTTCATTGAACCCAAGCACTTCCTTTTATCTTGCTTATTCAATTCTTCACACAGCAACAGTAATCTGCACAAATAACCACGAAAATAATACCACTTATCATAGGTTAATCATATTGTGTAAAAACTGGCATTGTAATTCTAATTGAAGATAAACAAGGGAATTGTAAACTAATTCAGTGTATTTTCTTCTTTTATCACAGTTGTATTTTACAAATATCCCCGCTTGTCATAATCGAAGCGTCTATTTCATTTGTTTAGTCAAGAGACTTGTAATAGGAATGGATGATGGCCTTGTGTATGTTTTATATTTCCAAGTGTTGTAAGGATCACTTTGGAGTAGCTAGAACTTCGTTTTTATTTTAACTTGGAGAACATGGTTTGGGTGGGTTAAGTTATTATGTATACAAACCTGGAGTTCACGTTTTAAAATGTTTGCTTGTCAACTTCATGCCTTGATTTAATGTTGAGATCGTTTGAGGTCGTAGGGTCGCTTGACCTTAGGCAAAATCCTAGTGCAAGAAGGATTGTTGTCAGAGGGTCATTCGACCGGTCGAAAGGGACAGTTTGACCGATCGAAGTGCCCTCTGCTGTGAAGGATTATTGCCGAGGGTCATCCGACCGGTCGAAAGGGGCATCTCAACCGGTCGAAATGACCCCTGCATGAAAACTTTTTATACCCCTTCCGCAACTTATTTAAATGTTTTGATTGGTTCTTAGGGCACCTTTGGGACCCCTTTGAATATAAATTCATTCGTTTCAAAATATAATTACGTTTTTAAATTTATACGAATTTTACTAACTTCGGATGTATTGTTTCATAAGAGCAACTACTCGTTGTTATCTTTAAAGTTTATTCTCCGCTGCTACAACTTTGAAATGAGTAGGAAGAGCCTCGGTGGCATGCCACGGGCTTCGATTCCGCTATTGTGGGATCGGGCTGTGACAGCTTGTATTCAAACTGAATACTTTCATGTTCTAGACAATCAAACGTCCAAAAATTGCAAAGGATGACTACCCAGAAGAGGAATATGCTGAGGAAGGTTATGGCTTCGTAAGTTAGAGGAAGGAGTTTAAGGCTCTTAGTTTCATTTGTCTTTTGTTTATGTAGGGCATTGGGTGTCGGATTTTTTATTATTATTTTGTAGGGCACTGGGTGCCAGATTTGTTACTATTATGCTTTAGGGCTTGATGCCTAGGATATTACTTTCTTCTTCTCTTTCCTTTCTATGGATGGTAATAATGCTACGTAAGACACTATTGTTAATGTTTAATGTTACTATTTTCTTTTACTATTATTGCTGTGATTCTATCTTGTTATGTGCAGTCATGTGACTATCAACTTGCCACGTATCCTTAGGACCAAAAGATAAACTATTTAAAAATTTTCCTATGTTGGCTACGCCAGGGCATGACAGATTATGTTTGGGATAATTTTCTAAAGCTAATCAGACCAACTAAACTAGCTTAACTAACTAAACCAGACTGAAAAAACACAACAAACTAATTGATTTCAATCAATTAACTGGATTATTTATATGTAATTATTGACGAGCAATCAGTAACTTTTTTGTGGTTCAAAATGTAAGTGAGGTGTATGTATTATGAAGCCACGGATTTGGTTTGGCTCAATAATCGCAATTGATTATATAGGCTTGCACAGACAAAACATAAAAACACACAAACTCACTAATGTGCTCTTTCTCAAGAACACAACACACAATTTTAAAGCTCTCTTACTCTCACTTCCCTTCCATTGTGCGCTCTCTCTCTCTCTCTCTCTCTCTCTCTCTCTCTCTCTCTCTCAATCACACACATACATATACATTCTAGAAATCAAGAGAAAGAAAAGAAATATAGAAAAAGGAACATAGTAGAGGAGAAGAAGCTCTCAAAGCCATAGCCATTGTTATATTAGCTCGGAGTTTTATTTTAGTTTCTCATAATTTCTTCATACTCTCAATCTCGCCAAACCAGAGAATGGTGAGTCTCTTAAACCCACTCTTAATGTAGTACAAGTCATTATACACAATCTATGGGCTTCGAAAGTAGGTGAATGTGTATAGATATATATATATATATAGCCATGGAGGCTGATCTGGCATGTGAGCATAAGGCAAGGTGGTAGTAGTCTCCTTGGTAGAGTCCTGAGGCTCATCCTCCATTATCACATCTTTCTCATCCTCGTCCTCATCATCATCCGAATCTGAAGAATCAGAAGAATTAGAATCGGAAGAAGAATCAAAGCTCGGGGGTTTACTATAGCGTACATCACTGCCCGTAGGTTCGTCCCCAAACATGATATCATCCCTAGATGAATAGGCTAAAGAGCCCTCATCTGAGGAAGAGGAATCATAAGGAGCTGGGACAGGCACAGGTGGCCTATGGGGGCAGTAACGAGGAAATGGAGCACTAGCATGGTAGGAGATCAAATCCTGTTGAAGCAACCAACACTACTCAGTGACACTAAGGGACTAGGATGTCGGCCGTGTAACTGTACGCAGCGGGGTAACACTCGACATCAACCCAATGACTCGCTACCTGACACATACCTAAAAGGCCCCTCACTCCTATCCGGTGAAGACGGTGGTGAAATAGGATGATCCATAAGCTGAACTACGACTGAGAGAAATAGGATATCTATTGGCTGAAAATTTGGAAGATATAGATCTATATAAATAGTGAAGCACGACTTTGTAATTAGACAGGAGTTGATACTTATTTTGACAAAGAAAAATAAAAGTAAAAAGGACATCTAGACACTACAGACTATTAAAAAATTGACTTGACTTTGGATTTAAATATAATAATTGCTCAATGTCTATAAATGGAAATGTCTCCCCCCACCTCCCGCCCCAAACCTGAACATTTTTATTGTCCCTGATGAAATAAAAATAAATGAACAAAGTAGGAGCATTAACATAAACTAAACTTATAAGCACAACAATGACAATTATAATAGTTTAAGTGCAATATGAATCACGTCAACATTAGAAACATGCATAAAAGAAACTAGACATATATAATGGTAGACAGATAGCCCAAAATAATAAATGTAGTGTAGAACAAAAATGACATATTTGTCTAGTACATGTCCAATAAAAACAAAGAAAAAGAAACCAACTGCAAATTAAACTACTCCAATTGAGTTGGAGAACATCATAAAGAGCCTATAAAATAGAAAAGCAAAAGACAATATATATGGATTCGATCTAGCATCAGTCCTAGACTATGACAAAAGACTCAAGGAAAAGAAAAGAAAAAGTACAGACTTTGGACTGGAACAGAGCACATCTAGGCCAATCATCCAACTGTCTGCCCCTAACAACCAACCAAACCAAACATAAACTACCCAATCAATACAAATACCTCAATCCTCTTCACCACCTAAAAGCTCATCAACATCTAGCATAACATCCATAGTGTTAGGAAATCGTGTTCCCAGAATCCGTTGACAGAAAGTATAACTTGGTACGGCAAAATTTATGTGAAAGCTATAATAACCCTACAATGGCGGAACTAGGGTTACCTTCAGCTGTAAGAACGGATTGATGTAGTAGACGAATTGAGAACACGGGCTCGATAACACTTCACGATCTTCTACCGTATTTCTCTGCTGTCATAATCTCGAATTGAGTGTGGGCTTTTTTCGAAATCATTTCTATTTTCTGCTCTCTCTTTCTATGCTCTCTATATGAAAAACATAAATTAGAGGAGAGCCAAGACAACATATATATATATATATGGAGGGCCAATACAACATATACATAAGCTACGATCAATAAGGAATAAGCTTCCTATGGAATTAGGAAACCCTAATTCGAACTGAAACATATTCCTATTTCCATTAATTATAATTCCTACCACTAAAGAATTATAATTGCACTCCTACCCTTATCTCAAAAATATATTTCGAGCTCCATGTTATTAAATGCTTATCTCTTCCACGTTAAGATTACAGATATCCATTAATTAAATAAAATTATTAACAGTCATATTGAACTAATCTCTAAATATTTCCTTGAGATCCTCTGCTTTTACTTATTTGATATGCCAGATACAAAATTCATCTACAGGGTTTGACATAATCAAAACTTATAAGCTTTCTCAAGGGGCTATCATCAATCCCAAAACTAATACGTGGATTCTGGCACGAGAATTTTTCTATGTGCGCTTGTGTGCTATACCCAAGTGTAGGTAATCGTGCAAGTAGTAGTCTGGTTAAGTCCAGGTCGATCCCACAGGGAAGGTGTTAAACTAATTACTTAGATTAATCTCAAAAACGGAAAATAAAATTCAATACTTTAAAGGAGCGTAGAACACAAAGTCCCACAACTTATCAACTACTAAAGATAAAACAATTAAACTAAATTAAACTAATTACCAACTAATTAATTAAAACAAAGATTTAAAACGTGTTTTTCTTAATAAAAGGAAATGTTGGGATTACACGAATCCACTGCGACCTAGCCATCTACCATGCAATTACGTTAAAGCTCATTGGAGTACATCTTCTACAATATTTCGTATTTTTCTAAAGATAGAGAATCCATAGCCCTTTCATGATCGGGACTATATCATCATAACGAAGTTTGAAATACACAAAAGCGGTTTAAAACAATAGTTAAGACTCTCACCTACAATGGTACTAACATTGAGGGTGGTTTGCAAAATATATTGAAGAAAAATGCTTCAAGGCTTAAAGTTTACAGACAGTTTTGACAAACTGAGCGTTTTGGGACAATTTGATAACAATCCAGTAAAACAGAAAGTCTAGGAATACTGCATAGAATATCCTCAAGAAAAAGGATGTTCGATCGATCGACGCGCTTTCGATCGATCGAACATCTTCTTCTCTCGATCGATCGAACTGTCTTCGATCGAACTAACTTCAATCGATCGAACACAGGAATTAATCTGCTGCATGGCAGAGGCCTGAGATCATGGTTTCATCATGATCTCCCAACCTGGGGACTACTCAGACATGGTCTGGGGTGTCACAAATGTGTTTCTAACGTAAAAGTCCATTAAAGTTTTGTTTGTTTGTGTTTTAATCATGCAAACTATGAAAACTATTTGTATAAATGTATCTAACATGTAAAACTATGTATTCAATAGATTATACTACTCTAAACTAAGTGCAGAATATAAATAAACAATAAGAAAGTAACCTGGAAAGATCAACTTTGATTAAACTAGAGAAAAACCAATCCAAAAGCAATATCCAAGCTTGTAAACCTACAAAAACATATAAAACCTCTATCTCTCTCTCTAAAAACTGATAAAAGTAAAGTGGGCGTCCCTCTGGACGTTTACAATACGAATATATATAGCAAAGACCTAATGCTAGGGTTGAAATCCCGTTAACTGCTGCGTGCGCGTATATTCTGATAAAAGCCATGTTCGATCGATCGAACGTCCTTCGATTGATTGAACTTTTGGGTATTTGATCGCTTGAGCTTCTCTCGATCGATCGACCCTTCTCTCGATCGAATGGTCTTCAATCGATCGAGCTCTGTATTTCAGCTTTTAATTGTCTTCATTAGAATCCAGCACTTCCTTTTATCATTATCTTTCAATTCTTCACACAGCAATTGTAGTCTGCACAAAATATAGCTAAAACACACAACTTATCATAGATTAATCAAATTGTGTACAAATTGGCATTATAATTCAAATTGCAGATAAATGAAGGAATTGTAAACTAAATTAATACATTTTCTTCTTTTAGCGCGGTTGTATTTTACAAATACCCCCGCTTGTCACAACCCCCAACTAGCGATTTGCTAGTCCCTAGCAATAGAGCGAAAATAAAAACAAGCTAAACTACACTATAAAAGAAAAACTAAAATAACTAGATCCAGATTAACTAAATTAAAATAACAAGAAAGAAAACTACCTAACTCACTTTCGCAGGAATCGCGATTGCATTTAGCAAATACAACAAGCCGTTAAACCCCTAGGTTTCCCCTAGTGGACGAGTGTTGTCTCGTGAGGGTTTGCAGTGAATGTACCCACAAAATTCTCTGATTAAGCTCAAAAAGATATAGAATAACTTTTAAACATTCCCTTTTCATTCAACTATTGATTTAGCTCTACAAAACATATCATCCTCATTCAAACCATGAAAGAAATGCACATGTTCCTCATGTCACCAAGATAAAAATAACATAAGCATCACATCCATGTATCCGTGCGTGTGTGAAATTAACAGCTATACATCGAACTTTATTTAGAGTTATTTTAGACTATCATACTCTCAGAACTTGTAGTTTCAACTCAATCCTCACATAGTTGTCACACTAAAAAATGAACATCCCACAGAAACTTGGCTAATAATGATCGCACATGGTATGAAAGCTTTGATAGGAATGATTTTTCGAATACTAATGCTTTCATACTTAACTCTATAAAAGACGAACATCTAGAGTGTATAGTCTCATGAAAGGAACACCACTTACTAGAGGAACGAAATACCGCGGATAACTCAACTTACACGTTCATGTTTAAACTAAGTTGTTGAGAATCATTAAGACTTTCACTGAACGGTTTTTATTTAGCAAGGTAGAAATGAAAGGGTAAGAAGTTGCACATCTTTATCATGTGATTGAATTTAGAAATTTCCTCTTTACGTCCTTCCAACCATCCTCTATTTTTTTTAACCTGGATTACTCCTTCTTCCTTTTCTCTTTTATGTAGCCCCTCCCACAACTACTCCCTCCTCATAATCTACTTCAACAATTTAATCACCTTGAATGTGCAATGGGGTTCATTGAGGTCAAAGCATAAGATTAGGAATTTCAAATTTCATAATGGATTTGACAGTATTTACTAGGTGTGGGGTTAAGAACAATACATATTGTTAGAACGTTGATACAGGTATATGGAAAGGTAAGGAGTAGATAACGATGGCTTAAATCATTTTCTCAACTTCTTAACTCTTAACACTTAAATGTTCATTGAGTTTTGTTGGTAAATCCTGAACGCTCTCCTCTAATAAGCAGCCAAAATGAAAAAATTAGAGACTATTCAACAAATTTAATCGGCATATTCAATAAAAATAATTCGAGTTTTAATGTGATAAATCCCTCAGAATTGAAGATTGGATTCAAAAGCTCACTAAGGGTAACTAGTTTTCACTACTTCATTATATAAAGTACAAAAGTCGTATTAACTCTTATTTTTAAGTTTTTAGCATAGCTATTAACACGTGCAAATGATTTGGATACAAGAATGATCAACATATGCATTCATCCTAGAGAAACTAGAAAAACGCGTGAACTTAACTCATAAAAAGGATGAGAATAAAATGATTGTGTCATTGCTTGATAATAGCTAAATAGAAGTGAAAATTCAAAATTATTCTACCAATTTAATTCAAAAACCAGGTTAATAGTTTGGAATTTTTGAATTTTTTTTTTATTATTATTTTTTAAAACTTCTAATGGAGATTGTATGATATTTGCAATAGATAGAGTGATCCAAATTGCTAAGTTAAAATATGCACATGTGATTATCTATCTACATCCCACCCCCAACTGAAAATTATAATGTCCTCAGCAGGTGATTTTCAAAAATAGATAGAGAGATATCACCTGATAGTATCATAAGATTCGCAAGTCTAACAACCTGGACAGAAAACATACAAACTCCAAGCAGCAAAGATCAAAAAGATATGAAATATAAAGTATCAGATCCATACATAACATAGAACCACTCACTGGAAATATAATAAAGGAACGAATAGAACAGTGATAATATATCCATACACACAAAAATCCATACTATCCAAACCAACCAACAAAACAAAAATAAATATCACAATAGTGTCAAAAAAAATATCCAACAACCGACCAACACATACCAAACCCAACCACAATAACCAAAACTAACAAAAAATAATCAACAACACCGATCCCCCAGAAACTAGACATCATCGTCTACGTCCGATAATATCTCAATAAAAACATCAGGAGCATCCCCACCGCCACCCTCAGCAATAGTCGGTGCTGCTGGGTCACTCGTAATCGTGGCAGGTGGAATAGATAATGGTGTGTCGGCCACGACAAGAGGAGGTGGAAGTGGTATCTCTGTAGCAGGCGGTGGTGCCGATGATGTAGAATGTGTAGTATCAATCTGGGAAGAAGGATCGGCAGATGATGGATCTGTGGTGGATGGGGGAACTACAGCAGTGGTAGGCGTGACGGTGGAAATGTCTGGAGCAGCTGCAAGCGGATCGTTGGGTATGGCAGGAGCAGCTGTATGAGCAGCTTGGTCGACACCGATCTGTATCAAGATCGCCTCCAGTAGAGTAGTCATCACATCCACCTTACCCTCAACTCTAATCCTGGCCTCCCTCTCCTCCAATAACAACTCATGAATAGTCAGGATAGGCGTAGAAGAAGACTCTTCCTGGGTACGAGCCTGAGACCTCTGTCTCAACTCAAATCTTGCCACCTCCTCAACAGGATCTAACTCCTCCTCCAAATCATGCTCCTCAGCCTCGGTGGGCGTCCCAGAAGCAGCACCCTCAGTATCGGTGCCTCCTCCTCTCCTCCTCTTCTCTCCAACTTTCACCTTGCCTTTGCCCCACCTCTTTCTCTTCTGTGCCTCAGACCGGCGGGAAGCAGTCTCGTCAAAACGGCTGCGAGACTGGACAGTCATATCACCCGCCAATGGAAGTAGACCTGCATGCTCAATCACCCTATGAATGGCCCAAGCACCCTTCAGGTGCTTCTTGGCCTGAATGTAGCGTGTAGGGTGCCTCATGAAATCTATGTAGAGGCGAGGCAAACAGACAGGCTGTCGTGTCCCAATCGCATATAATACCCGGGCATACCACGCTGCAATCTTCTCCCGATAGGATATCACTAGGAGGCAGTTGCTAAGGGCTAGATGCAGCATATGATAATTATCGGTAAGGTAGACGTCAGGAATAAGAGCCTCGCCATCCCAGCCAGGAAGAGCACCCCCAGTGATCTCTCTGATAATAATAGTCGAGGAGAGCAGCGGTGTGTCGGGGCGATGTGGACAAATACAATCAGGTACCTCGGGTACCCCAATAGCAGCGGAGACAGTGGCCAGACTAAAAATGATCTCCCGGCCACGGAGGAATGAGCGGAGTGTGAACGGAGCAACTGGATCCCTGATCATCGTAGCACACGCCTCCCGGATCCAGGATAGATTAACGAGCTTAGGCTAGGAGAAAAGCGTGTACCACTGTGGCATGGTGCGTATCCATGCAAGATACCACGGAGTAGCCAGCCAAGTTGTCTCGAGGGGACGCTCAAGCATGACCTTGCGCGACTGGAAATATCTGGTGAACCATACCTGGTCTTCATCGTTTCTGAACCCGTGCTCAAGTATAGGGTCGGGTATAAAGGATATGAAACTATCACACTTCGATCGATCGAAGCTTGTTCGATCGATCGGTAATAATGTGAGTTCGATCGCTCGATCTGTGTTCGATCGATTGAAAGGAGTCAGGGCTCGATCGCTCAAAACCTGTTCGATCGATCGTACACAACGAAGTGGCAGTATCACCGATTGAGAACGGGAAGAGCCCGAAAACAACAAATACATCAAGAAAACTAAGAAAAGGAGTTAAATAACTAATGGGGGCACCCCCATTCGAATTGGAAATGGAAAGAACACGAGGGGGTTCTTGGAGCCTCACCTCAAGAGACGCACCGAGTAAAGGAGAATAGTGATGCCGCTGATGATCAGGGAGACCAGGTTCTCCGCAATTGATATGGTTTGAAGTGGGGGCCAAAATCGTGTGAGTCTCTGTCTTCGAGCGATTGAGCGTGTGGGAGAGAAAGAG
This sequence comes from Hydrangea macrophylla, assembly GCA_033977485.1. Classification (NCBI taxonomy): domain Eukaryota; kingdom Viridiplantae; phylum Streptophyta; class Magnoliopsida; order Cornales; family Hydrangeaceae; genus Hydrangea; species Hydrangea macrophylla. Next base: position 30,069,382 of record CM066992.1, read on the forward strand.
AGACTGACGAAGTGTCTCGGTGATGCCTCGTTTAAATATAGGTTTCGATCACTCGAGATGGGTCGATCGATCGAATATTCGATCGATTGAGTCCTCCTCAAGCGCTCGAGGTTATGATATTCTCGATCGATCGAGATATGTTCGATCGATCGAACATAGAAATTCTACAATATCCCTGAATTGAGAAATTACGCACCCCCCAACTGACTAACACTGGTCTGGACATACAGAATAGTGATAAACATAGTGCATTGACAGAACATGTATCATAGTAGAAAATTACAAATTTATATAAATAAATCCTTAAAATAGCATCCACTTGCAATATTAATGCCCCCAACATGGTCGTTAAAACCTTATTTAAAAAGAAAAACTAAAATAAAACTGAAATTAACAAAACTTTGTCTAAGAATACACTCCAATTGATGAAAGAAGTATGAAATGACATAAAACAATTGAAGTGAAACACTATTCTTCAAGCAGAAAGATTTTATCTTCCACAACCTCCTTCTCTGCCGGAACTTCAAATGTGGAGTCTGAACTTGATGATTCCCCTTCCAAGAACAAGCAGAAAGCAGCAAGGACATCATCGAGCGAGTCTGAACTCACTAAGGAATTGATTTCACAGGTAAAAGGTGATCCGGATGGAGACAAGGATAATGGAGTGTAATTGCGCATCGGACTTTCCTCTTACGGCGGAGTATCCGGGGACCTTATGTATGGTCCAACTCCATAAAAGAGTTGATGTGGAAGGTACAACGGTGAAAATGGTGGATTCATAGAGATATTCCTGACAAAGAAAAACAAAAAGAAACGAAGAAAATAAATTAACTAGAGCAACAGAAAGATCAAGCAGGAAGAATTTAAACAAAGCAAATCGAAAAGAAAACAAAAGGAATGTGATCCAGAATTCACCTCACTATTGGCCTGATATCCCCAAGTGCACTAGCAGGTAGAGGGCATTGAAGCCGGAACAACAAATAGCTCAAATGGACATAAATATAGAGAACCACTTGGATGACCAGGAAGTCGTCAACATATGTGAATATGGCATTGTGGCGTTCTGGCACCACATCCTGTAGGTCCTCTTCTTCCCATGGCTCCCACATTGAGTCATTTTCCCATTGTTCCATCAAGGCGTCATCAACCTCCCACACAGCATAACCCTCTGGTTCTCCCTCCTCTTCAGGGAGTTCCATGTGTGCAAATGGGTTGATCTGGAGGAGAGCATGATCATATGGGATGTATCCGTGGATTAAGTCAACGATGTCGTCAGCTCCTGGCCCTTGGTATGGAGATAAGCAGAATGCTATTTCATCAGCAGTCCACGGTGGGCTCTGATATTCTGAATCAGCCCATGACCCTATCGAGTGAACATCGTCATCTCATGATCAAGATCACACTCAAAAAGGAATAGATAAACAAAACAAAACGAGAAATAGGAAAAAGAAAAAGTACAACAACATTGTTAAAAACGCACTTGAGCATTCTAGGTGGAGGTATAGTCAGGCTCATCCAGTTGGATGTGCTCGACCTCGGGTTGGAAATCTTCTAAGAACGGTTTTACCCTTTGGCCATTGACCTTGAAACTTCCATCATTCTTAGGATTAAATAACTCAACGGCCCCGTGTGGAAAGACAGATTTGACTGTGAAGGGTCCTGTCCACCGAGATCGGAGTTTTCCTGGGAATAGACGAAGGCGCGAATCATATAGTAAAACTTTCTGCCCAGGCTCGAAAGATTTACGAAAAATTGTTCTGTCATGGCGAGCCTTCAACCGTTCCTTGTGGAGTTTGGCATTATCATATGCATCTCGTCGAATTTCTTCCAGTTCTGCCAACTGCAGTTTTCGGAGATGTCCTCCCTCTTTAATGTCGAAGTTTAATGAGCGTGTTGCCCAATATGCTTTGTGCTCAATTTCAACGGGGAGGTGACATGCCTTACCATACACTAGCCTATATGGAGACATTCCCAGATTTGTCTTGTAGGCAGTATGGTACGCCCAAAGAGCATCAGTCAGTTTATAGGCCCAGTCTTTTCTGTTGAAACTAACCGTCTTCTCTAATATGTGCTTAATTTCACGGTTAGCCAACTCTGCCTGCCCATTCGTTTGTGGGTGGTAGGCTAGTGCAATCTTGTGATTAACCCCATATTTCTTGAGTAGTGACTCCAAAGGCCTATTGCAAAAGTGCTTGCCTTGGTCACTTATTATGGCTTTTGGGGTTCCGAAACACGATAAGATATTTTCCTTAAGAAAGGACATTACCGTTTTATGGTCATTGGGTCTCGTCGGTATCGATTCTACCCATTTTGATATATATTCCACAGCAAGGAGTATATATTCACAATTATTTGATTTAGGAAATGGGCCCATGAAGTCAATGCCCCAACAATCGAATATTTCAATTGATGATGGGAGTTAAAGGCATTGACACGACTAAAAAGTTGTGCGCTCTTGTGCAACACCCAAGTGTAGGTGATCGTGCAAGTAATATAGTACTGGAAGTCCAGATCGATCCCACAGGGAAGGAATAGGGGGAATGCCTACTAAGTTATAACCTAAAGCAAAAGAAAAGAAAATAAGAATATAAAAGTGGAGGTTCTACTAATCCTAATTAATTAAGTTAAACTAAAGCTTATATAAACATAACTAATTAAATAAATAAACTAAAGGTGTTGGAAATACAAGAATCCACATCAATCCTAACCATCTACCATGCATATTCATTAACGTTCTATGGAGTTCATTCCTTTTCAGCATTCCGTATTTTTCTAAAGATAAAGAATCAATAGCCCTTTCATGACCGGGACTATATCATCACAAGTGATTTAAAATACTTGAAAGACGGTTTAAAACAATGGTTATTACTTGCACTCTAAATGGTGTTAGCATTCAAAGTGGTTTTCAAAAGTCATTGAAGAAAAGGCCTTAAGGCTTTAAGTTCTAAAAACTGTTGTGACAAACTGAGCTTATTGGGACAATTTGATGACAGATTTCTAAAACAGAAAGTCATGGAATACTTAAAAGAATCATCTCAAGAATTAGCAAGTTCGATCGATCGAAGCGCTCTCGATCGATCGGACAGCCTCATCCTTCAATCAATCGAAATGCCTTCGATCGCTTGACTATGGCCCTGGTTCGATCGATCGAAATACCTTCGATCGATCGAGCCCAAGTTTTCTAAAGATTGCATGGCAAAGATTGGGAATCAATGTTTCATCACATATTCCCAACGTCTAAACTACAGAAACGTGATTAAATTAATACATGAATAACAAACTAGAGTAATCATAGCATATAAACTAATAGCAATCAAATAACAAGGATTGGGAAGAAAAACCTGGATATAATCTGAAATAAACTTGAAATAAACATGAAAGAAACTTGAATCTTCAATAATCTTCAGTAAATCAATGGAAAAGAGGAAGAAAAACAAGAATCTAACCTAATCTACTCCTAATCTAACCCTAAAACTACCCTAAATTGATGTTCTGTGCGTTCTGGAGCGTCCTCCCTTCGTTTGGCGTCAAAACGACGTATATATAGGGTTCCCACAGAGTTTATGCAACTTTTGGGTGAAAATAAGGTTCGATCGATCGAGCTTAGTTCGATCGATCGAAGGTTCGATCGATTGAACTCTCTTCAATCGCTTGAACTTCTCTGATTTTGACAGCACTGCACACCGATGGGAGAATGGCCATAACGTTTTACTCGGACCTCGGATTGACCTCCCGTTTGTGGCCACGTGACCGTAACTCAAAGATCTACATTTTATATCTCTGGGAAAATCTTCCAAATCTGAAGTCTTCATTATCAAAATTGGTGTTTTCTCAGCTGCTTCTGTTGTTCTATCCACCAGAATCACTTTTCTTTAGCTCTACTTCATTGATTTGCATCCTAATACCTATAAAACAATGCAAAAACATATGTTTTAGCATTAACACAATAAAAATAACATTGTTATTAGAATGCACCTAAATGTAGGGACTTTAGGGATAAAAGATGCATAAAATACCACATAATACACTATAAATATGCACATTTCACCTTGAATCACACCCCCCAACTAGCTCGTTGCTAGTCCCTAGCAATGAAGCGAACTACAACAGTGTTTATTTAACTCTAAAAATGAAAACAAAATAAATTAAAATCCTAACTCACTTTCGCAGGAATCGCAATTGCATTTAGGATATGCAACAAGCCTTTAAACCTCTAGGTTCCCCCTAGTGGACGAGTGTTGTCTCGTGAGGGTTTGCAGTGAATCTACCCACAAAATTCATGTTTAAGGTAATGGTTCTAGTTTAAATGTTTTCAAGAAATTTTTCCTCTCATTTAACAATGTAGTTAAGCTCAACAATATTATGAAAACTCTCTAGTATGCCATAGCCATGCAACACACACATTATAGTTAATCTACTATCAAAGTCATTAGAATATTCCATACCTATTAATCATCAAGTGTGTGTGTGAATGGACAACCAAAATACAAAACATTAATTTCAAAGCTCGCATAACCTAAGACACTATCAAGACGTTCATTTTGACTCAACTCTTACCGGGATTACACTCTCAAGATGAAATCACTCCGAATTGGGTGTAATAATTATCACTCATGATATGGAAGCTATAAAGAGTAATTGTATATGGAATCTAATGCTTCTCATATCTAAATAGAAAAACGGACATTTTAGTGCACAAAGTCTCATGAAATGATACTTTTCACTAGAAGAGCGAGATACCGTGGATAACTCTCTCATTACCTTAACTTCAAATCCAATTTACTTAAAATCATCAGGACTTTGAAAAAGAGGTGTTAGATTAAGAAGAAAAAGGCTCGTGATATTCAATTGGGTCAAAGGATGTGATTGGAATGTCTACTATAACTTTTCAAACTTCCCACATCTCCAATCTCTCTCTTCTTCTTTTCTTTTATTTATTTTTTTCACACTCTTCTTTTCATTCCTTTTTTTTTCTTTTGTAACAACCATTGGCATTTTTTTTTCTTTTTCTTCTCATGCTTTTCTTTTTTTCTTTCATTTTTTCTTTGCCAACTTTTCCTTATTCACACTAACATACTTCTTGTTAACGCAACACATCACAATCACACCTAAATAAAGAACTGGTGCTTGAACTCCTAATTTGGAGTTTGGTATAGACTTTAGGATTATGAAGACAAGGCGATTATGATAAGCTCAAGAGGTGAAGTAAAGGAATAGCATAGAGGTAGGCCAAGGCTGTATTATCCATGTATAGTCAAAAGATGGCCTAAATCATCTTCTAAATTAATAGGATAATTCATTTTAGTAAATTCAAGAGCTCTAAAGTTTGGTAAATCCTGAACGTTCTCTTCTAGTGATCAGTCAAAATGAAGAAGAAAAATGAGACTTTCAACGAATTAATACGCTTTTCAAAAAGTAAGAGTAATTTTATAAAACCCTCAAAAACAAAGAATGGCACAAAAGCTCACTTGGGTTATTAGTCTCCACTACAGTCTTTCAAGACACTTAAACTATGCTTACTAATCCATTTTAGCTAAGTACAAGGTTGTCACAACGTGCTTAAAGTATTTGAAGATTAAAAAGCATAAAATATACTATAACTAAGATAGTAAACAAAGTACCATAGGGTATCACATACTAATAGCATACAGAAAATAACACTACTGCATCATAACTAACTACATTAACTAAGAGAGAAATACAAGAACCGTGTTATTATATTAAAAAAAAAATTAAAAATTTTAAAATTTTTTCAATTTTGAATTTACTGAGTCATGTTGCTAAGCAGGTCTATTGACATTGAAGCACCACAAAAAAAATATGAGGCATGCAATGACTCACTCCCCCCAACTAAAACTAAACATTGTCCCCAATGTTCTAAACTAAGCACATGACATGTAAAGTAAAGCGAGAGAAGGAAGGATGTTACCTCGAGGCATTAATATCCAAAAAATAAATTTTTTTTTTCAAGTTACCTGCAAAATCATTAGTAGCAACAAGGAAAAATAGAGAATATACTACAACCACTCAGTAAATAAATTCAGTTAATCAAAATTTTTATCATAGATTAACAACCGAAATTTTTGAGGATCTTCCCAATAAAATAATTTAACAGTGAGAAGAATGTTGGGATCCTCATAAAAATGCAACTCCCCCCAACTAATGTCAGGCTCAAGGTCAGAGGAGATGATGCAAAACCTATGGCTTCCAAATTTTTTTGGGACAGTTATAAAAGAAATACCACACTTTTTAGGAATTATATGTAAGAAACGATTTTTGGTGTTGGTATTTCCTATAACAGCCTCTATTTTAATACTAAAAACAGGGGGAGGCCATGGTTCAATAAAAGGGGCAGGGGCGAAGTGATGTTCTAATGAAGCTTCACCACCCTCCGCTTGTCCTAGAACAGAATCTATGGAGATATAATCATAGGAATTGAATTTCTGTTCTATGCACATGGTTTTGGACTGGACTTGGATAAAGTTATCTATTTGGGCCTCAATGTCATAATCACTCAAGAAGGTCAAGCAGTCTAGAAGATTGTTAGCTTCTTGTTGAATTTTAAGATCATCTAAAGTGGGCCCAATATTTTCCAAGTCTTCTCTCAAAGAATTTTGAAAGTTAAAATTTTGTGAAGAACATGTGCTAGTATCCTTACCATCCTCTTCCACAACACATTCTGTTTGTTCATGAATGGGGTACACATAACATTCAAGCTCAGGATGAGAGCTTTGATTGATAGCAAGGATAGGTGATGGGAAACTTGGTGACACCACCTCTTCGGTCGAAAGAGGTGAGGGTTCATGAATATCACAAGAATCTAAATCAGATTTAGATTTTTCAATTATGTCCTCTCTAGGGTCACTTTCAAAGGTAGGGGTAGAGTCAACAGGGGACTCTTCCTTTCCTAATTGCGTGCAATCACCTAAACTCTCGTCATCTTTTAAAACCTCATTCTCATCCTTGTAACTCTCCTCACTATAAATGTCATCTATTGAGGTGCTCTGGACAAAGAGATTGTGCAGTTTTATCCAAGCAGTGAAGGAGTTGATGTCTGGGGTTGTATGTTGAGGAGAAGATGGTTCTACAACTTCATGCTCAATGGTTTGGTTTTGGAGTTCTTGTTGGGTTATCACTTTCTCAAATGAGTTGTTAACCTCACTCGGTATGAACCCATCACTGTCCTCTAATTCCATTCCATTGTTAGTGTCTTGAAATTCAGGTTGTAGCGTTGAAGGACTGGTATAGTCTTCGAAAGGTTGGCTATCAAATGCTTGTTGATATCTAGCTCCTAATTTATCAATTGCACTCTCTAGCCTTTTCATTTCACTAAGCAGCAATTCTAACATACCATTATCCTCAACTTGGTTATTCTCCTCATTATAACTATATAAAGTTTTACCCCATTGTTGTTGGTAATAGTCCCCTTCCCATTGTGTTTGTGTGCAAGACTCCCCAGAAGGAAAGTCTTGGTGCATTTGGTAATCGTGGGAACTACTACTATATCCTACACTATCATTTTGGTTATATCCCCATTGCGATTGATAGAACTCTCCAGGTGGAGGTTCTTGATACGTTTGATAACATGGGGGACTAACACGATGGTTTTCCCATTGTGGTGATTGGTAGCACTCAGGTTGATAATGTGCATCATATGTGGGTGCTTGCCAACTCGGGGTATAGTTCTCATTACCTAATGTGTACCCATTCGTGGTATTTGTGTTGTATGGAGGGTAATATGGATAAGACATGTTTACCCAAAATATTTAAACAAAAGAAATTTTTTTTTTTTTTCTTGTGAGAGAAAAAGTCCAATGATTTTATTTTTTTTTTTATTTTTTTTTTTAAGTAAAAGAAGAAAAATGGAAAAACTTAGTAAAATCCTAACCTAATTGCCTTCCCCGGCAACGGCGCCAAAAACTTGACACGACTAAAAAGTTGTGCGCTCTTGTGCAACACCCAAGTGTAAGGCTGAGTAATTATATTCATCTTTCTGATTTAACTCCTTTGAGTAAACCCACTATTCTCTACCATTGGTTGCGTTAGATTAATTATCCTTATGATGAACCTTGGGATGTTCTTTATTGTTTCACTAATTGACAGTTATTCGTTGTCCTCTCTGATTTCACTTAACAAGATTTTGGATCATTCTGATCAGTGATAAATCCAATTGTGAATTCATTTGCTTTCTAATGCTATAAGTCACCTCTTTGGACTTATCACCATGAAAATCGATTCCAATAATTCATTTATAAACCAATCATTGTAAGTCATTTGGACTTATGATCTGTTAAATTAATCTTTGTAAATCGTTTGGACTGTCAACCGTTTGACCAACTTTTGCAAGTGCGTATCCCTTGGCATTATTCCAAAGGATCTCTTTGTATTTGTTCACCTAAAGAACTCAAGCATATTGCACCCCTTTGTAAATTAGACTTCATTTCCTTTCATTTCACAAATTCTTCTTATTGGTAACCTTGACTTTTATCATTAAGGCTTCACCTAAATTATTGGCTCATAAGACAAGGAATTCTTATGTCCTACCTGGGAGGCCTTGCGCCTATAGTCATTGCATTACTATGATTATCCTACAGTAATCATCTAATGGTTATTCTCAGATACTCATTCTATACATTGTGATCTTACAAGTGATTGATCATGTACCTCTTTGTTTCTAACTCAGTACATAATGAGTATTCATTTTGTTATGAATTCAACTCCTTACAAGTGAATTCAATCCTACTCCAATTACCAGTAACAACTTATATCCTTGGTATTAATTAATGCATGGAGAAATTGCTTAACAACTTGTATCATCACCTACGATGCCGAAACTCCAAGACGATTTCATGTCGACACGCAAAGGAACTCAATCACAATAACACGCTTAAAAGGACGCCACGACCCCTCCAAGTTATAGAAGACAATCATGAGACCAACAAGACTTCTCAACCATCGCATCAAGAAGCTGAGAGGTAAGAATCTTGCCCAATTAAAGACGCAGAAGAAACAAACCAGTATCCCGAACAACTACTCGAATGCAGTCCACAATCATTGAGGAAAACTCTGGATACATCAAAAATCATCACAAGAGGCAAAAGAAATAATGAAAGTAAAGTTAATCAGACTGTTGTTCAGACACATCTAAAGCAACGTGATATCTATGACAGCTGCGAAATATCTGGACATCACTTCAAAGAATACAAAGAACCGAAACAGCTCACAAGTTGATAAGTGCAGTGCTTCAATTATGGAAAGACTGGACGTGTGCGCAAAGATTGTCCGGAATGAGAAACTCAGAACAAGGTTCCACCACAAAGAAGATCTCGAAAGAGAACTTGCAGATCACCAAATCAATCTCAGCATTGAACAAGACGAAAGACCGAAGGTGCCATATTCAATGTTAGAACTATGAATTTCACTTGGCATTGTTTTAGGAAAGAAGTTTGGACGTTTGAAAGAATTTGTGAGAAGGTCTGATTAGTTAGCCAGTGGGAACCTCACAACCTTAAAATCTGAGATATTTTTAGTACCTTGTACTTTCTAAGACCTAGCAAAATCTAGATTTCGAGCACGAAATCCTCTGATAAGGTAGGTAGAGATGTAGCACCTGAATTTTTCCAAAAATTCCACGTAGGATATTAGAAATTAGTGATGTTGCCACCAAGGTTGTCAGGTATTCACAATATTTTTCACATCAGTATGTTGAAGGAGTATCATCAGGGCGCGAAGCCACATATAATCGACTTCAAGGACATTAAGGCGAATAACAACGTGTCTTACACAGAGAGACCCATAAAGATTTTAGGTCGAGAAACCAAGAAGCTGAGGAACAAGGAGATCCCATGATGAAAGTTCAATGGAATCATCATGGTGAAAGAGAAGCTTCGTGGGAAATGGAGTCAGAGATGCGAGAGAAATATTCTTTTCTGTTTTGTAAATAGATAAGCTCTGATTTCGGGGACGAAATCTTTTCTTTGGTGGTGGAGAGATGTAACACCCATATTTTAATACCAGTATTTCCCATGTATTATTTATGTTTTCTGTCTAGATATAAATAAATATAGTTTGGTTGTATTTCATTTTGTAAGTTTTGACAAGTTATAAATTGACTAATTGTCTAATTTTGCCTTTTCACAACTTTTGTTTATTATATTGGTTTAATACATTTAATTTTATATCTGTAATATTGATTGATACTCACAGTTAATTATTCGTTCAGTCCCGGTGACATTTTCTGTGTGTGCGCGTAATAGTCTGTTTACGTGTATATCGAGGTCACACACCTACACTGGGATTAGTTCGCGTTATTCAAGTTTAATTTCACGTGGGACCCGCGACTTACGCGTGGTACATTTTAATTCGTCCACTTGGACCCACTCAATTAATGACATTTGGCCAAATCTTTAAGTGACATGTGTCCCACTTAAACCCCCATTATATATGGGTATTATACTTCATTTGGGAGCTCATTTTCACACATTCCCTAATCTCTACACACACTAAACACACACTAAATCCCAGCCCCTTTGTTCTTGAGAAAAACCAAGAGAACTTCTCATTTTTCTCTTGCATGTACCATTTCTAAGTGAATCAAGACCCCTACTAGCCTCTGGCACCCTTTTCTCCTACCATTTCAAGTTCTTGGAGCATCTAAGGAGTTGCATGGATGAGTTCTTGGAGTTTTTTTTGAAGCCTTGAAGTTCATATCTTGAAGAACATCACCATATTCTTCATTTCTTCCAATTTCCTTCAATTGATCATCATCCAAACACTTCTCAAGCTTTGTGAGTATCACTCACTACTTATCCTATGTTTATATACATATTTACATGAGAGTTTAAACTTTATCCTTGTCCTCTCTATATACTCCTATACTACAATCTATTCAAGAATCTAAGTTCTTCATCATCATCTTCATCCAAGTTGAAGGTCTAGCTTGGATTACCTTCATTCTTGTAAATCTTAGCTTGCATGTTGGAATTGTGGATGATCTAACATCATCCATGGCTTAGTATACATCCTTGACTACTTAGTCTAGCTTAAAATCATCTTGCATGTCATCATAAATCAATTAAATGCATTGCATGTGCTTGACAATGATTGGAAATAAAGAAACCACACTTTTCAGATTTTGTTTTGCACAGGGGATTCTGTTTCAGCAGATTTTCGGACATGTTACATTATGTTTGAGTTTGTGGAATTATTTTTAGAATAAACTTCATTGAAATATCTTTCTTTTAACATAAGATAGACGTCCATACGATCTCGGAAGATTTAGTTATGAATTTTACAAGAACGGTCGACGAAACTGGACAGAAGCAGTTTTTGTCCCGGACAGAGACTAAATTCGGCCAATGTAAATTCATTCTGAGTTTGTGATATTATTTTTAGATGAAACTTCATTGAATTAGCTTTCTTTTGACATAAGATAGGCACTCATACGATTTTTCTAGATTTAATTAGAATTTCTGCAAGATCGGTCGACGAACTTGGGCAAAATCTGTCCTTAACTAAATAAAGCTTTTGTGTGTTGTTTCGCCATTTCTTTGCGATGCAACTACTTGTGTAACGATTATAATGCTATGTTTATATTGTTTCCTTAAGTACGTCGACTAATTGAATAACTCTCGGCTCGAATTTCATGTAATCGTTTGCCAATTGTCGCCACGCTTGATCTAGTAAATGGTTTAGAATGTTTTAAAACATTTCTTAATAATTACATATTGTTGAAATATTTTAGTGTATTATTTTGTAATGTAAGGTTTTTATATAAATAAATACTTAAAAAGATCCTTGGAATCCTCATAGGATTTAGTAATACATTTTTAGATTTTACAATGGGATTTTAATTAAGTATATTTTGCCTAATGAGGATAAATAGTTAATTTATATATTATCCTTATTTGTAACTTTGAGAAAACTTATTAGTAACATTTTCTATAGTAACATTTTCTAAGGTATAATATTTTAAGGGATGTTGCTATAGTTTTATATGGTTTTGGAAATAATAAACCATTTTTCGGTTAATCCTTTTACTATGTTTCTTGTCGGAAATCCGTAGTAAATAGACCGTTGATCCGAAAATTACGCCGTTTGTTTCTAAAATCTTAGAATAATATTTAAAGAAGTTCCACTAAGTTTGGTGACATTTCGAATCAGTAAAAATACAGCGTACGGTTAGGTACCACACATGCATAGGAACCTAGCCTTTTCAGTGACGGACTCCGATTTGAGTCTAGTCAATGGCGTTGGACTCATAATGATGTGTGGATCATCATCTTAAGGTTTAGGCGCACTTTTGGCATATTTGATTATTTCTTATTTTTAGTGTTCATTTCTTAAGCATTATTGTGTTTATTCGCTGTAGGGATATTCTTGTCTCTACCAGGAATTTTTGTTTATTGCTAAGACGCTCTGGTGAGTACTCTAACTCACTTGGAAACACTCGATTTATAATTTTAACAAGACTTATGTTTTATGAGAATTGGTAATAAAACTTGGGTTTCTATGGTGAATTGTATGCTTAGTAATTTTGGGAAATTGAAATATGCACATCTAAGTGGAATATGGACTTATGATTATGTTATAATCGTTTTAGATGATATTATGATTTTTTTTTATGAGCAAGTGCGATGCTAGGATTGCGACGACGACTGTTGGGTAGATAACCTAAAGGAAGATTATAAAATTGTGCGGGAATGTATAATTGACGCTAACGTCCGATGAATAATGCTTGAGGGTGTGTTTTCGTTTCTTGTCATATCATGGTCAGTCTTAGTTCAGTTCTGGTTGCTATTGTTTTGTTGTTCCGTTGTTGTTGAGATTTCGGGCTCAGACCCAACTTTCCTTGGTAGCGTTCTTTCAGTCGCATAGTTGAGCATAGTTGGTGGAAGTGATGTGTTGATGGTATTATGAATGGTTACAGAGTATCTTGATATGGTCGGCTTTAGAGCACGTATGCCCAATATGGGTATGCCATTCAAGCGGCTTTAGAGCACGTATACTCATTGGATATCCTGATATGGTCGGCTTTAGAGCACGTATGCCCGATGAGGGTATGCCATTCAAGCGGCTTTAGAGCACGTATATCCTTTAACCAACGGCTTACACCGGTAATTTGTGAAAATAGGAGAGGATGTATTTGGGAAGAGTAAGTGATTCATGGGTTTGTGTTCAGTGGATTATGTCTGTTCTTGAAATTGATTCGTGTTCAGTTTTGTTGAGTTGTCCTATCCTTCTTGTCATGGTCTTGTATCCCTGGTTTCGAGTTTAGGATTCTCGATTTAGTGAATGGTTGGTTGGGTTAACGTTTAAACTACACGACAATAGTTGCGAGTATTATTATTAATTCTTTATTGTTTCTTTGTGAGTGTTGTACTCGCTCAGCTTTCGCAAGCTGACGGTGTTTATACCCTGGACATCCTATGTCCAGGTTATCAGTATGGTGATGCAGGTGATGGACATGTAGATGGAGACTACCATGATTATGATGATGCTTGCGATGAGGAAGACTTTGGCTTTGCTAGTTAGCATTTGGGAGCCAACGTTGTTGCGGCTCTTTTATAATTATGTTGTTATGTCTATGTTGTTCGAGATACTACGATGCAATATATTTTGGGCAGACGTTGCCTAGACCTCTATTTATATTTGTTTAAATTTGGGATGGATTTTATGATTGTTTAATATGTATGTTTAATATTTATGTAAGACTTCTACTTCCGCTGTTACTTTTAGCCGTTGCATGAACCTTTATTAAGCATATATTTCTATTAGAATGTTTTATGGACAATCAGACGATCCTTCAACTAGTCGCGTACCTAAGGGTCCAAAGTTGGAAATCTAATTTTTCCCGAACTTTGCTACGCTGGGGCGTGACAGGGTTTTTCGTGGTATCAGAGCCGCGTTGAGTCGCGCTCACTGATTGTCCTATACCTTAAGTTATGAGCCTAAGATTTACCTCGTATTAGTACTGACACTAAGCTAGCTCCTCTTGCATGACTATGGAGTCGTTCTTCGTTCATGATTATTTCGGAGGTCGCTATAATCGCGACGGTCGTATCCAGCCTGCTGACCTTGTACTATATCGACAGTGGATCTACTAGAGGGCGAGGCATATCTTGGAGGAGGACATGCGGAGAGCTATGCTTACTGATGCATTGCAGTATCCAGATCGAGTTTAGCTCGAGTTGATACATGCTTCAGAGACTACCATACTTATTCACCAGGAGCTTATCAGCATGACTCAGGACGAGACAATATATGACGATATATTCTTCCCGATTATCATGGCCGCACCAACAACACCATTCTAACCCGAGCCCATACTAGAGCCAGATGCGGATTCAAATCCCATGGATATAGATAGCGACGACGACATAGCGAGTGGAGAGGATTCTGCAGGCAGTGACCACTCAGCAGACGACCCATCTGATGGTGACGACACGGATGATGATGACCTGACAATTGAGGACGATCCGGCAAGTAGCGACGACGAGCCGATCGAGGAGGTTGACCCAGCAGAAGATCTTCAGAGAGCAGGGGATGATGTACACGACCATCCAGCACCACTAGTTGACGAGGACAAGATGATACTAATGCCTGAGCAGAACCACAAAGCAGATCTAGCTGACATCGAGGAGGAGGACCCTGAGGAGGAATTCTTCGAGGACCCATAATAGATAATAAGAGAGGCAAACTTTACCTTAGATATGGTAGGCAAGTACCATAGTAAGCAGTCATATCCTTTCTACTCATCCCACTCCTTTTGAGTAAATCGATGCCTTCTATTCTAATGACCATTTCTTCTGAAAATGGTATCTATATATTTTGTAAAGTGGCTCCGATTGCCATCAATAACTGTTGTGATACACTCCTTGATAAGTAATTTATTTCCTTGAATTTTTAGAAATTCCCCAGTCAACAATTCTTGAGTATATACCTTGATCATCCGATTCTTGACAAATTCTTTTGAGAACAAGTTCGATCACTAGTACTGCAAAGTCATTCTTTTTTTTTTTTGACTTATTATCCCTTGAACAAATTCTTACAAGTTCATTTCATTTGAAATAATTCTAAATGAGTTCTCTGTTCCTGTTTTTGTTAGGAACTCAAAAACGTTGTACTCTCTGTACATCTTGACCTCTTATTGTCTCTCTCAGTTGCTACCTTATTCTTTATCAGTAGGGTTTCATTTGGACTATTTTACTTATGAAATACCTAATTCTTATTTCATTCATTGAAGGCCTTATGCCATCAGTTACTTTCATTTCCTACAAATCTTGAGATACTACGATTACTTCTATAGTAATCAGTCATCCAATTATTGTTAGATTTACATTTTATTCTTGAAAGGATCACATCATTCTACTATTATACTTCTATCTGTGAGGATTCATATGCCTTTTCGGATTCGACTTCATTTTGGGTCAATCTGTTCAATCATTTCAATCATCATATTCTAACTACCGGGATTATGATGATAACCATAATGTGAAATATAACAAGTTATGATTGCTTCGCATAAGGTATGATAGAAACCTTATAGACACGAACTCATATGTAGGAACAGAAGAATCTTCTCGATCTCTGCAATGGATGAATCATCTCAAACAACAAAGGACCAGATCCATAAGGTTAAGCAACATAATACCTAAGAAGATCGACCCCACCGGTGTATTTCGAAGACTGATACAAGGCTTATGGAAGACCGCTGACGGCACTAGCACAAGTGACTATGGAAACGAGTTATTTAGACATCTCCATATCATCCATTCAGAATCGCTTTTTAGACTACTCAAGCCACAACCTGCTACACTACCAAGGTCAACCCTACTATAAGGAGCACATAAGATATTGACTTAACCCGAGGCGATGGAAGACGCAAGAATAGAACATACCTTCAACAGATCGAACGACCTCATAAACTGCTGACATAGACCACGTTTAATCACAATGAACGACTCGCACCGCGAACATTAGTGAAGATGAGTACTGCATTCCACCTTCAAGTCAATGATCAGATCGCATATGGCCTACCAAGAGAAGACACGTTTCAGGTTTACAACATCGATGTTCCATCAACACGCTGAAGAAATGCATCTCTGAACCTGCGCACGTTATAAATTAAAACCATGTAAGGCTGAGTAATTATATTCATCTTTCTGATTTAACTCCTTTTGAGTAAACCCACTATTCTCTACCATTGGTTGCGTTAGATTAATTATCCTTATGATGAACCTTGGGATGTTCTTTATTGTTTCACTAATTGACAGTTATTCGTTGTCCTCTCTGATTTCACTTAACAAGATTTTGGATCATTCTGATCAGTGATAAATCCAATTGTGAATTCATTTGCTTTCTAATGCTATAAGTCACCTCTTTGGACTTATCACCATGAAAATCGATTCCAATAATTCATTTATAAACCAACCATTGTAAGTCATTTGGACTTATGATCTGTTAAATTAATCTTTGTAAATCGTTTGGACTGTCAACCGTTTGACCAACTTTTGCAAGTGCGTATCCCTTGGCATTATTCCAAAGGATCTCTTTGTATTTGTTCACCTAAGGAACTCAAGCATATTGCACCCCTTTGTAAATTAGACTTCATTTCCTTTCATTTCACAAATTCTTCTTATTGGTAACCTTGACTTTTATCATTAAGGCTTCACCTAAATTATTGGCTCATAAGACAAGGAATTCTTATGTCCTACCTGGGAGGCCTTGCGCCTATAGTCATTGCATTACTATGATTATCCTACAGTAATCATCTAATGGTTGTTCTCAGATACTCATTCTATACATTGTGATCTTACAAGTGATTGATCATGTACCTCTTTGTTTCTAACTCAGTACATAATGAGTATTCATTTTGTTATGAATTCAACTCCTTACAAGTGAATTCAATCCTACTCCAATTACCAGTAACAACTTATATCCTTGGTATTAATTAATGCATGGAGAAATTGCTTAACAACTTGTATCATCACCTACGATGCCGAAACTCCAAGACGATTTCATGTCGACACGCAAAGGAACTCAATCACAATAACACGCTTAAAAGGACGCCACGACCCCTCCAAGTTATAGAAGACAATCATGAGACCAACAAGACTTCTCAACCATCGCATCAAGAAGCTGAGAGGTAAGAATCTTGCCCAATTAAAGACGCAGAAGAAACAAACCAGTATCCCGAACAACTACTCGAATGCAGTCCACAATCATTGAGGAAAACTCTGGATACATCAAAAATCATCACAAGAGGCAAAAGAAATAATGAAAGTAAAGTTAATCAGACTGTTGTTCAGACACATCCAAAGCAACGTGATATCTACGACAGCTGCGAAATATCTGGACATCACTTCAAAGAATGCAAAGCACCGAAACAGCTCACAAGTTGATAAGTGCAGTGCTTCAATTATGGAAAGACTGGACGTGTGCGCAAAGATTGTCCGGAATGAGAAACTCAGAACAAGGTTCCACCACAAAGAAGATCTCGAAAGAGAACTTGCAGATCACCAAATCAATCTCAGCATTGAACAAGACGAAAGACCGAAGGTGCCATATTCAATGTTAGAACTATGAATTTCACTTGGCATTGTTTTAGGAAAGAAGTTTGGACGTTTGAAAGAATTTGTGAGAAGGTCTGATTAGTTAGCCAGTGGGAACCTCACAACCTTAAAATCTGAGATATTTTTAGTACCTTGTACTTTCTAAGACCTAGCAAAATCTAGATTTCGAGCACGAAATCCTCTGATAAGGTAGGTAGAGATGTAGCACCTGAATTTTTCCAAAAATTCCACGTAGGATATTAGAAATTAGTGATGTTGCCACCAAGGTTGTCAGGTATTCACAATATTTTTCACATCTGTATGTTGAAGGAGTATCATCAGGGCGCGAAGCCACATATAATCGACTTCAAGGACATTAAGGCGAATAACAACGTGTCTTACACAGAGAGACCCATAAAGATTTTAGGTCGAGAAACCAAGAAGCTGAGGAACAAGGAGATCCCATGATGAAAGTTCAATGGAATCATCATGGTGAAAGAGAAGCTTCGTGGGAAATGGAGTCAGAGATGCGAGAGAAATATTCTTTTCTGTTTTGTAAATAGATAAGCTCTGATTTCGGGGACGAAATCTTTTCTTTGGTGGTGGAGAGATGTAACACCCATATTTTAATACCAGTATTTCCCATGTATTATTTATGTTTTCTGTCTAGATATAAATAAATATAGTTTGGTTGTATTTCATTTTGTAAGTTTTGACAAGTTATAAATTGACTAATTGTCTAATTTTGCCTTTTCACAACTTTTGTTTATTATATTGGTTTAATACATTTAATTTTATATCTGTAATATTGATTGATACTCACAGTTAATTATTCGTTCAGTCCCGGTGACATTTTCTGTGTGTGCGCGTAATAGTCTGTTTACGTGTATATCGAGGTCACACACCTACACTGGGATTAGTTCGCGTTATTCAAGTTTAATTTCACGTGGGACCCGCGACTTACGCGTGGTACATTTTAATTCGTCCACTTGGACCCACTCAATTAATGACATTTGGCCAAATCTTTAAGTGACATGTGTCCCACTTAAACCCCCATTATATATGGGTATTATACTTCATTTGGGAGCTCATTTTCACACATTCCCTAATCTCTACACACACTAAACACACACTAAATCCCAGCCCCTTTGTTCTTGAGAAAAACCAAGAGAACTTCTCATTTTTCTCTTGCATGTACCATTTCTAAGTGAATCAAGACCCCTACTAGCCTCTGGCACCCTTTTCTCCTACCATTTCAAGTTCTTGGAGCATCTAAGGAGTTGCATGGATGAGTTCTTGGAGTTTTTTTTGAAGCCTTGAAGTTCATATCTTGAAGAACATCACCATATTCTTCATTTCTTCCAATTTCCTTCAATTGATCATCATCCAAACACTTCTCAAGCTTTGTGAGTATCACTCACTACTTATCCTATGTTTATATACATATTTACATGAGAGTTTAAACTTTATCCTTGTCCTCTCTATATACTCCTATACTACAATCTATTCAAGAATCTAAGTTCTTCATCATCATCTTCATCCAAGTTGAAGGTCTAGCTTGGATTACCTTCATTCTTGTAAATCTTAGCTTGCATGTTGGAATTGTGGATGATCTAACATCATCCATGGCTTAGTATACATCTTTGACTACTTAGTCTAGCTTAAAATCATCTTGCATGTCATCATAAATCAATTAAATGCATTGCATGTGCTTGACAATGATTGGAAATAAAGAAACCACACTTTTCAGATTTTGTTTTGCACAGGGGATTCTGTTTCAGCAGATTTTCGGACATGTTACATTATGTTTGAGTTTGTGGAATTATTTTTAGAATAAACTTCATTGAAATATCTTTCTTTTGACATAAGATAGACGTCCATACGATCTCGGAAGATTTAGTTATGAATTTTACAAGAACGGTCGACGAAACTGGACAGAAGCAGTTTTTGTCCCGGACAGAGACTAAATTCGGCCAATGTAAATTCATTCTGAGTTTGTGATATTATTTTTAGATGAAACTTCATTGAATTAGCTTTCTTTTGACATAAGATAGGCACTCATACGATTTTCCTAGATTTAATTAGAATTTCTGCAAGATCGGTCGACGAACTTGGGCAAAATCTGTCCTTAACTAAATAAAGCTTTTGTGTGTTGTTTCGCCATTTCTTTGCGATGCAACTACTTGTGTAACGATTATAATGCTATGTTTATATTGTTTCCTTAAGTACGTCGACTAATTGAATAACTCTCGGCTCGAATTTCATGTAATCGTTTGCCAATTGTCGCCACGCTTGATCTAGTAAATGGTTTAGAATGTTTTAAAACATTTCTTAATAATTACATATTGTTGAAATATTTTAGTGTATTATTTTGTAATGTAAGGTTTTTATATAAATAAATACTTAAAAAGATCCTTGGAATCCTCATAGGATTTAGTAATACATTTTTAGATTTTACAATGGGATTTTAATTAAGTATATTTTGCCTAATGAGGATAAATAGTTAATTTATATATTATCCTTATTTGTAACTTTGAGAAAACTTATTAGTAACATTTTCTATAGTAACATTTTCTAAGGTATAATATTTTAAGGGATGTTGCTATAGTTTTATATGGTTTTGGAAATAATAAACCATTTTTCGGTTAATCCTTTTACTATGTTTCTTGTCGGAAATCCGTAGTAAATAGACCGTTGATCCGAAAATTACGCCGTTTGTTTCTAAAATCTTAGAATAATATTTAAAGAAGTTCCACTAAGTTTGGTGACATTTCGAATCAGTAAAAATACAGCGTACGGTTAGGTACCACACATGCATAGGAACCTAGCCTTTTCAGTGACGGACTCCGATTTGAGTCTAGTCAATGGCGTTGGACTCATAATGATGTGTGGATCATCATCTTAAGGTTTAGGCGCACTTTTGGCATATTTGATTATTTCTTATTTTTAGTGTTCATTTCTTAAGCATTATTGTGTTTATTCGCTGTAGGGATATTCTTGTCTCTACCAGGAATTTTTGTTTATTGCTAAGACGCTCTGGTGAGTACTCTAACTCACTTGGAAACACTCGATTTATAATTTTAACAAGACTTATGTTTTATGAGAATTGGTAATAAAACTTGGGTTTCTATGGTGAATTGTATGCTTAGTAATTTTGGGAAATTGAAATATGCACATCTAAGTGGAATATGGACTTATGATTATGTTATAATCGTTTTAGATGATATTATGATTTTTTTTTATGAGCAAGTGCGATGCTAGGATTGCGACGACGACTGTTGGGTAGATAACCTAAAGGAAGATTATAAAATTGTGCGGGAATGTATAATTGACGCTAACGTCCGATGAATAATGCTTGAGGGTGTGTTTTCGTTTCTTGTCATATCATGGTCAGTCTTAGTTCAGTTCTGGTTGCTATTGTTTTGTTGTTCCGTTGTTATTGAGATTTCGGGCTCAGACCCAACTTTCCTTGGTAGCGTTCTTTCAGTCGCATAGTTGAGCATAGTTGGTGGAAGTGATGTGTTGATGGTATTATGAATGGTTACAGAGTATCTTGATATGGTCGGCTTTAGAGCACGTATGCCCAATGTGGGTATTCCATTCAAGCGGCTTTAGAGCACGTATACTCATTGGATATCCTGATATGGTCGGCTTTAGAGCACGTATGCCCGATGAGGGTATGCCATTCAAGCGGCTTTAGAGCACGTATATCCTTTAACCAACGGCTTACACCGGTAATTTGTGAAAATAGGAGAGGATGTATTTGGGAAGAGTAAGTGATTCATGGGTTTGTGTTCAGTGGATTATGTCTGTTCTTGAAATTGATTCGTGTTCAGTTTTGTTGAGTTGTTCTATCCTTCTTGTCATGGTCTTGTATCCGTGGTTTCGAGTTTAGGATTCTCGATTTAGTGAATGGTTGGTTGGGTTAACGTTTAAACTACACGACAATAGTTGCGAGTATTATTATTAATTCTTTATTGTTTCTTTGTGAGTGTTGTACTCGCTCAGCTTTCGCAAGCTGACGGTGTTTATACCCTGGACATCCTATGTCCAGGTTATCAGTATGGTGATGCAGGTGATGGACATGTAGATGGAGACTACCATGATTATGATGATGCTTGCGATGAGGAAGACTTTGGCTTTGCTAGTTAGCATTTGGGAGCCAACGTTGTTGCGGCTCTTTTATAATTCTGTTGTTATGTTTATGTTGTTCGAGATACTACGATGTAATATATTTTGGGCAGATGTTGCCTAGACCTCTATTTATATTTGTTTAAATTTGGGATGGATTTTATGATTGTTTAATATGTATGTTTAATATTTATGTAAGACTTCTACTTCCGCTGTTACTTTTAGCCATTGCATGAACCTTTATTAAGCATATATTTCTATTAGAATGTTTTATGGACAATCAGACGATCCTTCAACTAGTCGCGTACCTAAGGGTCCAAAGTTGGAAATCTAATTTTTCCCGAACTTTGCTACGCCGGGGCGTGACAATCATCACAAGTGATTTAAAATACTTGAAAGACGGTTTAAAACAATGGTTATTACTTGCACTCTAAATGGTGTTAGCATTCAAAGTGGTTTTCAAAAGTCATTGAAGAAAAGGCCTTAAGGCTTTAAGTTCTAAAAACTGTTGTGACAAACTGAGCTTATTGGGACAATTTGATGACAGATTTCTAAAACAGAAAGTCATGGAATACTTAAAAGAATCATCTCAAGAATTAGCAAGTTCGATCGATCGAAGCGCTCTCGATCGATCGGACAGCCTCATCCTTCAATCGATCGAAATGCCTTCGATCGCTTCACTATGGCCCTGGTTCGATCGATCGAAATACCTTCGATCGATCGAGCCCAAGTTTTCTAAAGATTGCATGGCAGAGATTGGGAATCAATGTTTCATCACATATTCCCAACGTCTAAACTACAGAAACGTGATTAAACTAATACAGGAATAACAAACTAGAGTAATCATAGCATATAAACTAATAGCAATCAAATAACAAGGATTGGGAAGAAAAACCTCGATATAATCTGAAATAAACTTGAAATAAACATGAAAGAAACTTGAATCTTCAATAATCTTCAGTAAATCAATGGAAAAGAGGAAGAAAAACAAGAATCTAACCTAATCTACTCCTAATCTAACCCTAAAACTACCCTAAACTACTGTTCTGTGCGTTCTGGAGCGTCCTCCCTTCGTTTGGCGTCAAAACGACGTATATATAGGGTTCCCACAGAGTTTACGCAACTTTTGGGTGAAAATAAGGTTCGATCGATCGAAGGTTCGATCGATTGAACTCTCTTCAATCGCTTGAACTTCTCTGATTTTGACAGCACTGCACACCGATGGGAGAATGGCCATAACTTTTTACTCGGACCTCGGATTGACCTCCCGTTTGTGGCCACGCGACCGTAACTCAAAGATCTACATTTTATATCTCTGGGAAAATCTTCGAAATCTGAAGTCTTCATTATCAAAATTGGCGTTTTCTCAGCTGCTTCTGTTGTTCTATCCACCAGAATCACTTTTCTTTAGTTCTACTTCATTGATTTGCATCCTAATACCTATAAAACAATGCAAAAACATATGTTTTAGCATTAACACAATAAAAAGAACATTGTTATTAGAATGCACCTAAATGTAGGGACTTTAGGGATAAAAGATGCATAAAATACCACATAATACACTATAAATATGCACATTTCACCTTGAATCAGGCATCGAATTCCTTTTCAAAATTGTACCAAGCTTTTGACATCGCTGGCACGATTTACAAAAAGCATAGGCATCTTTGAACATGGTGGGCCAATAAAAACCGTTGTGCAATACTTTGTGTGCAGACTTTTGGCAGGCAAAATGGCCACCGCAGGCTTCAGAATGACAGGAGGCCAAAATTACAGTTATGTCCTCATTTGGAATGCAGCGCCTGATGACTTGATCAGCACAGTACTTAAATAAGTAAGGGTCATAAAAAAAATGGCGTGCGAATGAAAGGAACCTTTTCTTGTCCTGATTTGACCAATGGCTCAGGGTCTCGCCTGTAACAAGGTAATGTATTATATTTGCATACCACGGCAAATTGGAGATAGCCATCAGTTGCTCGTCTGAGAATTCATCTTTTATAGGTACCGGCTCAGTGTTGTCAGTGAATGTCAACCGAGATAAATGGTCGGCGACCACATTTTCTACTCCCTTTTTATCCTTGATAGTGATATCGAATTCCTGGAGTAGAAGTATCCAGTGGATAAGCCTCTATTTCGCGTCTTTCTTAGATAGCAGGTACTTGAGGGCCGAGTGGTCTGTAAAACAGACTATTAGGGACCCTATTAGATAAGACTTGAATTTGTCTAGCGCGAATTCTATTGCCAGTAACTCTTTCTCAGTAGTCGTATAGTTCATTTGAGTTTCGGTCAGTGTTCAGCTGGCATAGTAGATTACATAACGCTTGTTGTCCTTCCTCTGTCCTAGAACTGCGCCAATGGCGTAGTCACTAGCATCGCACATTAACTCGAACGACAAACTCCAATCGGTTGCCTGTATTATCGGTGCGGAGGTAAGGTGATCTTTTAGTGCATCAAAAGATATTTGACAGTTTTCTGACCATTCGAAAGGTGCATCTTTGACTAGGAGTTGGCACAGTGGTCGGGAGATTGCACTAAAATTTTGGATAAAGCGTCGATAGAATCCTGCGTCTCCTAGAAAAGATTGGATGTCTCGGACTGTACGAGGGACAGGTAGATTTGCAATTATACCGATTTTTACTTTATCAACTTGGATACCCTTATCAGAGATAATGTGGCCGAGGACAATTCCCTTGGTCACCATGAAGTGACACTTTTCCCAGTTTAACACTAAGTGTTTGTCCTCGCATCTCGCTAACACATTCTCTAGGTTTTCTAGGCAGTTATCAAAACTATGGCCAAACACTGAGAAGTTGTCCATGAAGACCTCGAGTGTCTGTTCAACCATATCATTGAATATGCTTAACATGCACCGCTGAAAGGTGGCAGGTGCATTGCATAAGCCAAAAGGCATACGGCGGTAGGCGAATGTACCAAACGGATAAGTGAAAGTCGTCTTCTCCTGATCTTCAGGAGCTATTTCGATTTGGTTATAGCCACTATATCCGTCCAAGAAGTAATAAAATTTATGACCCGCCACTCTTTCTAGCATTTGATCCATGAATGGCAATGGAAAGTGGTCTATCCGGGTCACAGTATTCAACTTTCGGTAATCAATACACATCCGCCATCCAGTGGAGATGCGTGTTGGTACTAACTCGCCGTCTTTATTTGGGATAACTGTTATTCCAGCCTTTTTGGGCACCACCTGAGTTGGACTAACCCAAGAGTTGTCAAAGATAGGGTATATTATCCCAACATCTAGAAGTTTTAAGACTTCTTTTTTCACTACTTCTTGCATATTAGGATTCAGACGCCTCTGCATTTATCGTGAAGGTTTAGCGTCTTCCTCCAGATATATCTTATGGGTGCAGATAGATGGGCTTATGCCTTTTAGGTCGGCAATAGTCCATCCCAAAGTTTGAGCATTTGAATCAACTTATCCTCTTGTTCAGAATTCAATGTGGATGAGATTATAACGGGATAAGTCTTGTCAGTCCCCAGGAAAGCATATTTGAGCTCTTTTGGAAGCTCCTTTAATTCTAGATCGGGAAACTAAAAGTTCGAAGGCATAGTTAACTTCGTTTTTGGAGGTAAAGGTTCATATGGTGTGAACCACATGCATTTTGCTCTATCTTCCTCTTTAGTTTCCATCATGAGACAGTCATGATTTAGGGCAGCATCCAATGCAGTAGAATTGTTAGATTGATAAGTAGCGTCGAATTGTGACACAACTACCTCCAAAGGATCTTTGTAATCTACAAAATCAGCCTCTTCTTCGATGACTGTTTCAATGAAGTTAACTTTTTTTTCGTCCTCGTATTCTTTGGGTCGGGGATTTGAGAAAATCTTGACATTTAAAGTCATGTTCCCGAATACGATGGTCATGATACCAGTCCTTATTTTGATTGTGGCATCAATGGTGTGGAGGAATGGACGTCCAAAAATCACCGGGATTTGCGAACATGGATTAGACACAGGTTCGTTGTCCAGAATCACAAAATCGACCGGAAAGACAAATGTATCTATCTGTACCAGAACATCTTCCAGTATTCGTCTAGGATATTTGACTGACCTATCTGCCAACTGCAATGCAACTCGGGTGGGTTTGAGTTCACCCAACCCTAGTTGTTTATATACTGAATATGGCAATAAGTTTACGCTAGCTCCTAAATCAAGGAGTGCGATGTCTATCCTTTGATTCCCAATCTGACATGAGATAGTTGGGGTGCCAGGGTCTTTTAGCTTCGGAGGCAATTCATTTTGAATGATTGCGCTTGCTTGGCAAGCAACATAGGCATGTTTCTTTACACTTTGCTTCCTCTTGACCGTGCATAAGTCCTTGAGATACTTAGCGTAGGCTGGCACTTGTTTGATTGCATCGAGGAGTGGGAGATTAATTTTAACTTGCTTGAACAACTCCAAAAACTCCTGATTCTTTGCCTCGTTTTGGGGTTTCTTGAGCCTTTGAGGGTAAGGCGCAGGGAAAGGGCATTTAGGTAATTCGTCAATGACGGGCTCCTTTCCAGGCCTTCCCTCAACTTCTTCTACTTCTTTAGGGGCGTCCTTGTTTAGTTATAATGGTTTGTCATTAGTGGACGACTCTTCTACTTGAGTAGATGGTTTGCTCCTAGTCACCACTTCCTCCTCTTCATACTCCTCAGGAGTAGAATGAGGCATGTTTTTCCCTATGACCTTGCCGCTTCTCAGAGTCGTCACGGCTTTTGCTTGTTCATGATTAGGGGAACCATTGTTGTATCCCTTAGGGTTTGGAAGTGGTTGAGCGGGAAATGTGCCACTCGAACCCTCTTGTCGTGCATCCATCCTCTCTAATGTTGCGGTCATTTTGCTCATCATTTGAATTAACTGTTGTGTTAAATTCGCGTTAGAGAGTGGATCTTTCTCTTGCATTTTTTTGTGAGGCGGCACATAAACATTTGCTTGTTGATTATGTGAGGGTTGAGCGTTGTTGTAATTGTTTGATCTATTTTGATGGAATGGCTGGGACTGCCTGTTGTATTGCCCTTGATATTGATTATTGTTATTGTAAGGCTGTTGTTGTTGATATTGATTTTGGGTCCCAGCATTGTTTTTCCAATTGAACCCGGGGTGATTCCATCTATTGTTGTTATTTTGCGTATTGTAATTATTGTAGGAATTCCCCGCCCCCCTATACCCTTGCATGGCATTCATTTCCATGGGGGGTTGTTCTTGAAATTACGGCACATTGGGACAGTATTGAGTAGTGTGTCCCAACATGTTGCATGTGCCGCACGGTTCTTCAGGCAAAAATTGCCTAGAACTCTCTCCTTTCATTCCCAATTCTTCCACTTTCTTTGCTAGTTCTTCATATTTATTCATCAGATGATCCTCACTTTTTAGTTGATATAAACTTTTCTCTTCCACACAGGATATCTGTGAGCGTGGGACATCATCTGAATTTGACCACTCATGAGCGTGTTCAGCTAGCCACTCGAAATGAGCTTCAGCTTCCTCTGTGTTTTTGCGAAGAAATGGCCCTGAACTCATGGTCTCAACCAATTTCTTAGTTTCACCATTTAATCCTTCATTAAAGTAGCTAATGGTTCGCCATTTCTCGTACCCGTGATGTGGGCATGAGAGTAGCAAATCCTTGAAACGTCCCCAAGTTTGGGTGAATGTTTCATTGCTCTTTTGTTTGTAAGAATTTATTTGTCGTTTAAGCTCGGTGGTCATGTGAGGTGGAAAGAATTTTTTCAGGAAAGCAGTGTTCATCGCATGGCAGGTGTAGATGGAGTTTGGCTTCAAGGTGAGTAACCACGCTTTTGCTTTATCCTTCAGGGTGAAAGGAAATAGCATTAGACGTGTTACGTCTACAGGACAATTCTGTGAGAAATTTTTACAAACATCCTCAAAGTCCTTGACATGTAGATACGCCTTCTCGCTCTCCATTCCATGAAAAGTAGGAAGAAGTTGAATCATTCCATTGCAAAATTGGAATTCGCCTGCATGAGGTGGAATGAGAATACAAGATGGTGTAGGCGCGTGTTCGGGTGTCATGAGATCACACAAAGGACGCAGTGAATCGTCGATTGGTACAACCACATTATCATCGTTTTCACTTTGATTATCAGCCATTGAATCGATCGGTGTAACTATGGGGTTAATAGAACTAGAGGAACTGGATGAATAGAATGGGTATCCATAAATTCCTTCGATGGAATTATCGGACATAAAGGGAAAGATCCTAAGAAAATTTTTAATCTAAAGAACAAAAGAAAAAGAAAAACAGAAAGAGATACGAATAGATTGAGGTAATCGAAGCGTTAGCTTGTCGCCTTCCCCGGCAACGGCGCCGAAAACTTGGCACGAGAATTTTTCTGTGTGCGCTTGTGTGCTATACCCAAGTGTAGGTAATCGTGCAAGTAGTAGTCTGGTTAAGTCCAAGTCGATCCCACAGGGAAGGTGTTAAACTAATTACTTAGATGAATCTCAAAAAGGGAAAATTAAATTCAATATTTTAAAGGAGCGTAGAACACAAAGTCCCACAATTTATCAACTACTAAAGATAAAACAATTAAACTAAATTAAACTAATTACCAACTAATTAATTAAAACAAAGATTTAAAACGTGTTTTTCTTAATAAAAGGAAATGTTGGGATTACACGAATCCACTGCGACCTAGCCATCTACCATGCAATTACGTTGAAACTCAATGGAGTACATTTTCTACAGTATTCCGTATTTCTCTTAGGATAAAGAATCTATAGTCCTTTCATGACCGGGACTATATCATCACAATGAAGTTTGAAATACACAAAAGCGGTTTAAAACAATAGTTAAGACTCTCACCTACAATGGTACTAGCATTGAGGGTGGTTTGCAAAATATATTGAAGAAAAATGCTTCAAGGCTTAAAGTTTACAGACTGTTTTGACAAACTGAGCGTTTTGGGACAATTTGATAACAATCCAGTAAAACAGAAAGTCTAGGAATACTGCATAGAATATCCTCAAGAAAAAGGATGTTCGATCGATCGACGCGCTTTTGATCGATCGAACATCTTCTTCTCTCAATCGATCAAACTGTCTTTGATCGCTCGACAATGTCTTTGGTCCGATCAATCAAACTAACTTCGATCGATCGAACACAGGAATTAATCTGCTGCATGGCAGAGGCCTGAGATCATGGTTTCATCGTGATCTCCCAACCTGGGGACTACTCAGACATGGTCTGGGGTGTCACAGATGTGTTTCTAACGTAAAAGTTCATTAAAGTTTTGTTTATTTGTGTTTTAATCATGCAAACTATGAAAACTATTTGTATAAATGTATCTAACATGCAAAACTATGTATTCAACATATTATACTACTCTAAACTAAGTGCAGAATATAAATAAACAATAAGAAGGTAACCTGGAAAGATAAACTTTGATTAAACTAGAGAAAAACCAATCCAAAAGCAATATCCAAGCTTGTAAACCTACAAAAACATATAAAACCTCTATCTCTCTCTCTCTAAAAACTGATAAAAGTAAAGCGGGCGTCCCTCTGGACGTTTACAATACGAATATATATAGCAAAGACCTAATGCTAGGGTTGAAATCCCGTTAACTGCTGCGTGCGCGTATATTCTGATAAAAGCCATGTTTGATCGATCGAACGTCCTTTGATCGATTGAACTTCTTGGTATTCGATCGCTTGAGCTTCGCTCGGTCGATCGACCCTTCGATCGATCGAATGGTCTTCAATCGATCGAGCTCTGTATTTCAGCTTTTAATTGTCTTCATTAGAATCCAGCACTTCCTTTTATCGTTATCTTTCAATTCTTCACACAATAACTGTAGTCTGCACAAAATACAACTAAAACACACAACTTATCATAGATTAATCAAATTGTGTACAAACTGGCATTATAATTCAAATTGCAGATAAATGAAGGAATTGTAAACTAAATCAATACATTTTCTTCTTTTAGCGCGGTTGTATTTTACAAATACCCCCGCTTGTCAGATTCCATCATTAATTAATATCCACCACAAAATTTATATTATCACCCAATCCAATGTGATATTGACCCATTTAAGGATCTCACCCATTTAGGGATCAAAGTGTAAATAGATCTCACCCATTTAGGGATCAAAGTGTAAATATCACATGTACGTGTCTATTAATTAACTTAGGATTTAGAGCATAAGCACTCATAATAACCATGAGATTTTAATTATCTTATAAGTCAGTTTAAAGATAATTACCCAAGACAAACCTACTATACCGCTATGCTGTAGTCCTAGCGATGGTGTGTCTAATCCTATCTAAAATTGTCACACCTCGGAATGGCAAAAATAGAGAAAAAAATATTTCCTTTTTGATCCTTGGGCAATGACTGGTAAAGTCACATCATTGTCCACACCACATAGTACTACGCAACATGAAATATAAAGAGATCACGACAATATAATCTAAGTTTTGGATAACTATGGACACACGGAATTCCACTTCTTTTTGTTTTTGTTTGAAATTGATTTGGATCAAAGAAAAGGAAGGTCTGTTGAAAATAGATACAGAGTCACTACTTGGTCTTTAAGGAACCAAGAAACCTAATTTTGACTCACCCAAACGGATAAAGGGCACCGGCCCTTCATAACCAAAGAACTTGGTTCGGGATTTTGGTACGAGAAAGGAAGGAGCCTTTATCACGACTAAAACACCCTCAACTCGCCCCGTCTCTCGACGGGACTCAATTAGCATCCAAATAATCATCTTTTACTATGTTTGCTTCAACAATTAATACTATGATAGGTATATTACATCACATAAGAATCTTAAAATAGAAGATCAAAAGATAAGATATCATTCATAAGATCTAAGCCAAATATCACACAATGCAAAAGTGAAAGACCACACAAATAAACCTAGGAAAAATCATCTAATCACATATCAAGTAATTAAGTTTCCCTAATCTAAAAGGGACATGAATTGTTCTTGAAATAAATAATCAAAGAAATCAAAATATGTTTAGCAAGCTAGTATGATGCGTGTTAATCTTTGAGAAAAGAAGATCTCTCAAAACCCGGGACGGATGAGAAAAGAAGATTAGATCGAGGGGGAAGCATGAAAGTATGATCAAATTCATTCCTTATAATCTTCTTAGATTATGAGTCACGAAAACCCCAAATCTTTGCATGGATGCAATGTATGTATCTAAAATGTGTCAAGGTTGTAATGTGTTTTGTGTTCATGGATTCCTAGAATGACTTAGAAGTCTAGAATGTGTATGTATGAATGAAGGAAATCATCATGGGATGTGTAAAAATTTAGTATGAACTACTTCCTATGACATGAGCTAATTAGGAGTGCATGTAAGCGTCAAATCAAACGATGGAAGTAAAAGTGTGCTTGCTGTGAATAGTGGACAGAACAGTGACATGATCTTTTGGAAATTGAAAAGAGGGGTTAGGAATGTTTTAAATGTATGCTTTTTTATGGAGATCTTTCTTATTGTGTCTAGAACACAACTCAAAAAGAAAATCTTTAATAACTATTACAGATTGAGAGAAATCATATGAACAATAGAGGTTACTCAGAAATAGAGTTCGTACTATCGACTGAAATGTCAAAAAATCTTAGAAAATGAAACCAAATGATCTAGGGGCCCATTTTATACAAAAAATTCCCTCAGACACTGAAGTTTAAGGGAAAAATAGTTTGGGACCACTCATTTTGGAAATGTTTTCTGTAAAATAAGTTGAAAGTCGACCAAGTTGCTGTGACAGTAAAGGCAGAATATCTGGAGAGAATGTTTGGACCAAAATGGAATCCTTCCAAGTATTTTCAAGTCAAACCAAATATCATGGGTGTTCTCTAATGAGTTATGAAAACTTTACAAGTGGTCTTACATCCATACATTGAGTATTGAGTTCTAGAGAAATCTTTGAGCACAAATCATTTACTATTTTGACTCACTGTTTTAAAGATTTTGGGAAAAACTTGAGTTTTCTTTCTTGAGATCAAAATGAGAGGGTTTGACAGGGGTTTTGAAATAGAAGTTTTGAAAGTATATTTTCAACATCAAATAGAGATTATGACCTTTTGAAATATCAACATCAAACTCATAATCAAGAACCCCCAATATTATTGGAGAGCTTCATTTTTATTTTGAACATAACTTCAAGGATACCTTGGAGGTATTGAAGTTATAATCATCATCTATTAAACATGTTTTTGAGGTCAAGAGCTACTATCCATAAGAATTCACTCACCTAAAACTTCATGTCATCATTTAGATGATGAAGAACAAGTAAGTAAATAAAGAAAAATAAAAAGAAATGAGGTAAGAAGAGATGAACATATATATAAACAAGCAAGTAAATAGCAATCAATAGATGATAATCAATGTGATATTGGACTTGTAGCTTGGTGCTTCACTCATAGATATTGACATTTGGACATGGAAGTAGCTTCCTAACTCAAGAATGCTCAAGAATGGTGATTGGGGGTATTTGGAATGTGAAGTATAAGAGAGGTAATGGAAGAAAACAAGATTAAAACTCACTTTCTTATAGAAAATCAATGGGAGAAGATCCCTTTCCTTCTTCTAAACCTATCTCTATTTCTCTTTCTCTCTACAACTTCTATGGACTTTGCACTTTCCCCCCCCCCCCCCAAAATGAAGAGCAATGGGGGGTTAATATAGGCTAATTGGGGTGGTTTTGGGATTTTAGAAGTACTCTCATTGGTCTCAAACATCTGTGAACATAAAACTACATCGTTTTGGTTTTTAATTAATCAAATTGGACCCCCAAATAAATTACAAAAATAGACTCTACGACGGTTGAGTGCCCCGCGGCACTGCTCCTTAGATGCCAAAAAAATTGTATTAGGCCCCCAGAGGTTCCGGTATTCACGAAAAGGCCCTATTTCCTCCGAAATTCACAGAAAATGCATACGAACTCCAAACTGAGCTTGTGATATACCGTTGGAAAGGTATCGGAGTCTACTTTCTATATAAAATGTTTCGGAGTCAGGTCACTTTGAAAATTTTATGGTATTCGCAATAAAAGCCAATATGCTCGCCTTTTTCACCTTCAGAAATTCATAATAAATTCGTTTTAAATCCAAAAATTTTGTGCGATATACGGTTGGAAAGCTATTGACCTCTAGTATCCATGAAAAATGGTTGAGAATTGTTACGGTGCTCCGGTTTCAAAGTCAACTTTTGATCAAACTGGTCAAACTGGGGATTCCCGGGAAGTTCTGAAAACCTCTGGGAGCTCCCAGGAATTGACGTTTTCGTTCGATTTTCTCTCAAAACCCATTTTAGTATTTCCCACATGATCTAGAATGATCCTGGAACTTTTTGGCAAATTTGGACGATTTTGGTCAAACATGGCCAACTTGGTCAAATCTTGGTCAAACCGGTCAACGGGGACTTTTTGGGAACTTTCGGGGGTCTCTGGGAGCCGACGATTTCATCCGGTCTTGCTTTAGAACTCATTTTATTACTTTTCTTACGATGTATTGTGTTTCCAGAATATTTGGTCCGAGTCTGAGAGCGCTCGAGCTTTCAGGGGTATTCTGGTCATTCTGAGCATTTTAAGAGATAGAACGAACTTCCAGGAGTCCTTTTTGAGTCTTTTCGATCATTGTGAACCACCAAGCTATGGGTCTCCTAAATCTGATAGCCGACAAAATGGAGTGTCTACAATAACATATCTTAGAGTCACAAGAAAGTTACTAGCTATTACAATCAGAGTCTCGAATCAAACAAAACATAAATGAATTACAAACATCAAGGCAACATATGCCTGATTACAAAAAGGTTTGGAAAGCAGTAAGGATAATTAAACTATGATCTAGCCTAATCTTCAATTGACGTAAACGTATTACTCGACATAGCAGTCTTCCTCCGCCTAATTGCCCTCAAGGTAATCCCCTACGGGAGCATTATCTCCAGCATAGTAGTCCTTGCCTTCAGGTCCTTCATCTATGTAGTCATAAATAGGGTGCCTTGGAACGTAGAAATGTCCAGCAACATAAACGCTGTCATCTTAATGAAAGTTGAGTGAGTTAGATATTAACAGGGTATCAAATATTAAAGTTATTACAAGTTATTAACGATAACAATTAGACTCCATTGAGAGTATCTTCTCTTCAATCAAATCGAACATCCGATTACTAACATCTTACTCATTTTAAGACTGACAAAACATTCTGATAGGAAAACAGACTCAATAGTAGTTCAACTCTATAGATACACCATTGCTTCATCCACTGCTTTTAAGAACATATGCATAGTCCACCGTATGTCATGGACACCATGTCAGTCCATCCCCAACTTTTAAGAACATATGCCCGATTCACTACATTACAGGGATATAATACTTTAAGCAACAGTACATCATTCTAATGCCATGACTTAATGTCATATACCAGTGATCAAGGTCCACCGCAAGTCATAGACACCTTCGTCTGTCTACCACATTTAAGAACATATGATTAAATCATCTAGCTATCTTAGGGATACTTGGTCTGATCCACCTCTTTTAAGAACATATGCATAGTTCTCCGCTTTTAAGAACATATCATGACCAAGGCCCATCCACGTACGATTCCCAGATTTTAAACAAAGCTACTTAAGTTCAACTCTTTACATGACAATTCTGTGCGGCCTGACTACGTTGAATGAAACGGATTAGAACCCAAATGGTTCACGACTAATAAGTTGTCTAACATCACAAACATCATCGGTTAATCTTAACGTCACTACGATACTACGTCACTACGATCCTACGTCGGATTATCTCATTATTCAATAGTATTGCATGTGGGAGATTCAGAGCAGTATATAAATGACTAAACAGTTATAATATAAACTAAACAAGAATATTGACATTCTGTAACTGCCAATTGATTGGGACATAGGTCCAATCAATTGGTATAAAAACAATAACAATTGATTGGGGAAAAGTCCAATCGATTGGCTCATAATCCATGCCAATCGATGCTAACTTTGGCAATCGATTGGGACATCTACAATGGCAATCAATTGCATAAAAATGTCAATTGATTGGGATCTTATGTCACGCCCTAGAGCAGCAAAAATAAAGAAAAAAAATATTTCCTTTTTGGGTCCATAGGGAATGATAAGTGAAAGTCACTAATTATCCATACCACACAATACTAGTCCACAAGATTAATAGCAACAGTAACACAATCAACTGAACATACAAACAATTCTATTCAATTACAACATCAGAGTAGTCCTCGAGATAACAAGTCTAGAGACAACATATGCCCAAGTACTCGTTAACTAAAAGTTTAACAAAAATAAAACTAATTATAAACTAGTTACAACTATCTTCATATCTACAGCTGACGTAAGGATAGTCATCAGCGTAACATCCTTTTCCAGCGTAACCGGCATTAGTGGGGCCACCTTCTGCAAAATCCCCCTCAGGGTAGTAGCTATCATCATAAGCTCCCTCACCTGCAAAATACGGTATAAGATAGTTGGGACGGAGAATGTCCAGGCAATAACGACCGTCAGCTTACTAAGAGCTGAGTGAATAGAAACTCACAGGGTACCAATGATATAACGTATAACAATTTATTAAAGTGTCTAAGATATAGTGTTATAATAGTATCTTTCTCTGTATTTCAACATCTTTTGCTCAACCCTTATCGTCTTGTTAATAAAACTCAACACAATACTGACTCTTGGAATAAATTTGATTGTACAACTCCTAGATACACCAATGCTCTATCTACCGCATCACCATAAGTCTTAGATACCTTCTACCGCGTAACACCGCAAGTTATAGAGGTCATCTACTGCGTACACCATCAGTTGTAGATAATACATAAGTTTATCCCTCACTTTTAAGAACATATGCACAGTCCACCGTATGTCAGGGATTTAACGCTTCAAGCATCGATACATCAATTCTATTGCCACGACCATTCGTCAAATCTACCGCGTACTTATGATCAAAGTTCACCGCATGTCATGGACAACTTCGTCTATCCACTGCGTACTTATGATCAAGGTTCATCACATGTCATAGATATTGTACCAAAATTTGTAGACTCACACGCCTATCTATCGCGTACTTATGATCAAGGTTCACCGCATGTCATGGACAACTTTGTTTGTCCACCATGTACTTATGATTAAGGTTCACCACATGTCATAGATACCATGTCTGTCTACCGCATACTTATGATCAAGATTCACTGCATGTCATGGACAACTTCATCTATCCATCGCATACTTATGATCATGCAATATACATTCCCGTTCTCTTCCAAGAACTTACCAAACCTACTTAACGTTTGTACTGCTAACGATTACATGACAGCCCCCACTTGGTGGCACGACTACTCTGATTAAAATGATCAGGTACCGAACTCATACATGAATCGCATAGTATCTAACGTCATCATGTTAATCCATTATTCTTAATCATACTTATCTTTGTTGTCACATTATCCCTGATCAACCCAAAGTCGTATAATAGAAGTCTGAATTAAGAATCGAACATCCGAACCTCTTATATAATAAACCAAAGAACTAAACCATATTCTGCAAATCTCGATCGATTGAAACTATTTTGATCGATTGAGGAAAAGTAATGTTCGAGCGATCGAAGTCTATTCGATCGATTGAACCTTCAATCGATTGAACTTCGTTCAATCGCTCGAGAGCCATCTTCTTCAGCAGAATTCGTAACCAACAACATATAACCGTCTTGGGGACGTGTTATTACTCCTAAACATCACCAAAAGCTTGTAAACATTATAATAAAGAAACCAAGTGAGAAAAAAACTCACTTAGGGTGTGATTGGCTTGAGCTTGGAGCTTGAGCTCCACCAATGGTGGCTGTTCTTCTCTCTCCTCAATCTTCATCTCTCTCTATCTTCTCTTTCTCTCTTCCCTCTTCTTCTTCTTCTTCTACTTCTCTATCTTTCTCTCTAATTGAATGTATATGTGTGGATGTGTGTATAATATATGTATGTATGTGTGTATATATGTGTAAACACAAGCACACAATCTCTCAAACTCACAAAGATTTTAGCAAACTACATACACATACGAGCACAAGGTTTATATAGGGAAAATGGTGGTGCAGGTGGCTATTTTTACGTGAAACTTGGAAATCCTGATGATTACACCTTTGATCGATCGAAGTAAGTTTGATCGTTCGTAGATCGATCTAGTTTGATCGATTAAAAAGGGTTTAATCGATTGAAGTAGGGACCACGTCATAAATTCATGTCAACAGGGTTTCGATCGATTGAAGAAGGTTCGATCGCTTCAATTTTAAAATGTTCGATCGCTCGAAAGAGCTTCAATTGGTTGAAAGTGAAATTTTAAGAATGATCAAGAAAAATATATAGAATCTTTGTGCATAAATAATTATTTAAAAATACAAGGTATTACATAATCCATCACTCAATAAAAGATTTCATCCTCGAAATTAGAAGCATACAGGGTTAAAACAAAAATGGAAACTTTTCACGCATCTCTGACTCTAGCTCCTACAAAGCTTCTCCTTCATCATGATGCTTCCACTAAATCTTCACTAACGGAATCTCCTTATTCCTAAGCTTCTTGATTCCACGGTCTAAAATGTGAATCGGTCCTTCGTTGAATGTAACGTTGTCATTGACCTCGATATCTTTGAAGTTGATCTCATGCGCTGGGTTATGAGCACACTTCCTCAGCATACTGGTGTGGAAAACGTTGTGCACTCCTAACATCTTTGGCGGTAATGCAAATCGATAAGCAACCTTTCCAACACACTCTAGAACCTCAAACGATCCAATGAATCGTTGTGATAGCTTGCCTCTCTTCTGACCAAAGCAAACAATCCCTCGAATAGGTGAGACTTTAAGCAGCACATGATCTCCAATGACAAATTCTAAGTCTTTGCGTCGCTTGTCAGCATAACTCTTGTGTCGCATCTGAGCTGTCCTCATCTTCTCATGTACAATCTGAATCTTCTTGCTGGTTTTTCGTACCATATCTGGCCCAAGAAGTTGAGTCTCTCCGACTTTGGCCCAAAAAAATGGTGATTGGCAAGGTCTTCCGTACAAAGCTTCAAACGGGGCCATCCCTATGCTTGTATGATAGCTATTATTGTAGGCGAACTCGATCAAAGGTAGGTGAGTCTCCCAAGAACTCTCAAAATCAATAATGTAAGCACGTAGCATGTCCTCTATCACTTGATTGACTCATTCAGTCTATCCATCTACCTGTGGATGAAAATCTAAACTCAAGTTCAATGTTGTTCCCATCGCTGTCTGAAGACTCTTCCAGAACTCTACAGTAAAGAGCGAATCTTTATCTGACACTATAGAAATAGGTACACCATGTAACCGTAGGATAATTCTTCTCATGTACCTTCAACTGTCTTGATCCATATGCAATGACATTCCCGTCTTACATAAGTACACACCCAAGTCCTTGATGCGATGCATCACTATAGATTACATACCTTTCTCCACTCTTAGGTATCGCAAGTACTGGTGCAAAAGTCAATCTTTCCTTTAACTCTTGAAATGCACCCTCGTGCTTGTCTATCCATTCGTACTTCATCTCCTTCCTTGTCAAATTTTTTAAAGGTCCTGTTATCTTGGAAAATACTTCTACAAATCTTCTGTAATATCCTGCTAAACCCAGAAAACTTCTGACTTCGGTCGCGTTGGTCAGTCTGTTCTAACTTAAAACTGCATCAATCTTAGATGAGTCCACTGAAATACCATCTTGAGATATAACATGTCCTAAGAATTTGACCTCCTATAGCCAAAGCTCACACTTACTGAACTTTGCATACAACTTGTTATCTTGAAGTGTCTGCAAGGCAATCTGTAAGTGCACCTTGTGATCTTCCTCCGTCTTTGAGTAGATCAGTTTGTCGTCGATGAATACTATAATGAATTTATCCAGATATGGTCTGAATACCCTATTCATTAAATCCATGAATACTGCTAGTGCATTTTTCAATCCAAAAGGAATAACTAAAAATTTATTATGCCTGTATCTTATCCTGAATTTAGTCTTCGACACATCCTCGGGTCAAACTAAAAGTTGATGATATCCCGAATGCAGATCGATCTTTGAAAAGATCCTTAACCCCTGTTACTGGTCGAATAGGTCATCTATCCGAATAAGTGGATATCTATTCTTGATCGTATATTTGTTCAACTCCCTGTAGTCTAAACAGAGTCGAAGTGGTCCATCCTTCTTCTTCACAAACAGAACTAGTGCTCCCCAAGGTGACGTACTTGGATGAGCAAAACCTAGATCTTCAAGTTTCTGAACTTGCTTCTTTAGTTCTAACATCTCATTTGGTGCCATCCTATATGGAGTCTTAGATATCGGCAATGTACCTGGTACTAATTCCACACAAAAGTCTATTTTTCTTTTTGGCGGAAGTCCTTTAAAATCCTAGAATACATCCTGAAAATCTTGTATAGTAGGAATCTAATCTATCTTGAGTTTTGTATCCGCACTCCTGATTGTAGCCAAACTACTCACAAGAAACATGTCGTTTGTTGTCTAACACTGAAATCTGATTGTCACTCATCCTTATATCGGGAATACAATCGTTCTAGTAGGGCAATCCAAGTTGGCATTATACTTAGTCAACCAATCCATCCCTAGGATAATGTCAAACTTTAACATCGATAATACCACCAAGTCTGCTGGAAGATTCCTATCCCCCAAGGTCAGTGGACAATCCTTACATACTTTACCCAGCTTAACAGCCACTCCCAGTGGTGACATAGCATTAAGTGATGGTTCAAGTGTCTGGGGTTCTAAACCCAACTGACACACAATCTTAAAGACAATAAAAGCACGTGTAGCTCCAGTATCAAATAAAGCTTTAATTGGATAATGAAAGAGTACAAGCGTACCTTCCAAATGTTGCTGCTCGTCAGCATTAAAGCCTGACCCCGCTAGAATGATAACATTCATCCTTATCTGATCTGGAGGTACTTGAATTTCTTGAACTGTTGCTCCATAGTATCCTCCGCGTGGCACACGACAATCCTCTCAAGTGTCCCATCTTATTGCAATTCTGGCAGATAGCATCCATCCGGCGGTTAACCCTGAGGGCTGTGCAGAATTTGGCTAGGTGCCCTGGCTTTCTGCAATTAAAACATCCTCCAGTGTTGGTTGGCTGGGCTGTTAGCAATGCCTGTGGCTATGGTCCTTGTTGGCGATATTACTGGGGTCGAGTATAGCCCTGTTATGGCTTCCTGGTTCCTTCCCAGGTTCTCTTGTTTCCTTGAAAATGTCCCTGAGGTCTCCAACTCTGGGTATTCCTTGGTGGTTGGTTTGAAAAATTCCGCAGCTAAAATCCTCTTGACGACTAAGGTCAATTTATCTGTGGTTACTATGCTTGATATGCATCTTTCTCTAATCTTGAAGCAAATCTGACAATTCTTTCGAATGACTGATTCAGATGACCAACCATCATATGTCTAAGGTGGGGGTTCAATCCTTGGTGAAATCTTTTCACCTTCTTCTACGGAGTGTCTATCATATGTTGGGCAAAATGAGATAGACTCTCGAATTGTGTTGTATATTACCGTACAGTCCATCCTCGAACTAAGTTCATGAAATTTTTTTCTTGTTGATCCTTTTCATCGTCTGGAAAGTACTTCTCCAGAAATCTTCCCTTGAACGTCTCCCAAGGCATTACTCTCGCAGCATTTATCCCAATAGTAGCTCGCTCAGCTTCCCACCAACCTGCGGTGGCGTAGGTAAGCTGGAACGTAGCAAGTCGATGACGCTTTTCTTGGTCATTACATTCTAATGCTTCAAAAATCAACTCCATTTCCCTAATCCATTGCTCGGCTTTCTAGGGTTCTGTTAGTCCATCAAACTTCTCAGGACGTAGTCCATGAAAATTTGCTAATAACTTATCTCTTGTTTGTCTCTGCGAGAACGATACAACTGGGGGTTGGAATGGTCGTTGATTTGTACCATGGCTGTAGGCATCCCCTACATATTCCATCTTTTGTATAAATGATTCAAAGACTCCAAATGGGTCCATTCCCTCTAGGATTGGGGCTCTAATACGCGCTTGGTGATTTCTCAAGGATCCTACCATAATGAATACAAGTGCCTACAAGAGACTAAATGCTCAGCTGAAAGCTTTCTCGCAGAAACGAAAACAAGATAGGCGAGAAGCAACAAGAACTAATAGTTCTACTAAATAACTCATCAAAGCAACCATATGATCAATATCAAAAGTATTGCTCGTATATATATCAAAAGATGTACCGCATAGTACACATTAGTTAAACTGTGTACCACATGGGGCAAAGCTAAAATAGTACTAAGGTCAGCTATTACAATACTACTACTAAGGATAACATCTATACAAAGCTATGGTCAAATAGCAATCTCTCAAGCTCCAAAAATCATGTGGATAATATGTCCTAATATAAACTAACAAAATCTAAACCCTACAAATCTTGACTCAAAAGTCGTCGGCATCTGATCCTCCTACTGGTGCCTTGTCCTCTAGTGCAATATCCATCTCCACAAGTGGATCGGCCTCTGCTGGTGCTACTACTCCTCTAACTACTACTGCTATATCCCAGTCCTCGACAATCATGTCATCAACCTCCATCTCCTCAATACCAAAAGCTGGCTTGGCTACATTGACAATCAACTCGGCAAAATCCCCAACTAGGGCCATAGCATCTGCTAATGCAGCCATCCTATCAGAACTCTAGCTGGCTGTGCAACCATTACTACCACCCACTAGGCTTCCATGTTAGCAATAGCTGCCATATATAGTATGGGTCCTGCTGGTAAATCAAACTCCAGGGGTATCTCAGGTACTATAATCTTCTCTGGATCAACTAAAGTATCCTCTACACCCTCATCTCCTACTATATCATCCCCTCCAGCAATAACATTCTCATCGACTAACTCTGGGTCCTCCTCTAGCTCCTCGTCATCCTCGACTAGCTCGATGTCCTCTACGGGATCCTCCTCTAGCTCAGCATCTACTATCAGCTCGGCCTCTAGTGATTCTGGCTCCTCAGGTTGCTCCTCTGGCTCAGGAATGGGTACCTCAAGTACCGATGATAGTGGTGCTACTGTTGGTGCTGCCTCAATAGGTCCTCCGAATAGCTCGAAGCTCAATAGCATCCATCTCTAGCTTACTCTGGATCAAGCATAAAATCTCCTAGTAGATATCCCTACCAATCCTCGCTGAATGGTAAGCATCCATACTCATCTCTGTAGGGTGGATCTTCCTGGTCACATAGAGAGCCTTCCACATGTCCTCTTTTAGATATCTACTAGCTATCTGGTGTATGTGATCATGATAAAACTCTAGATCACCTGGCTCCATGGTATCCCCATGGATCACGTGTCCTCCATAGGCATCGGACACAAACTTATGGAACTCTGGATCCATAATGCTAACCTGTAAAGGAAACTATCTATCGTCAGAAAGACGAACTTATCTTATCCTATCTCATCTCAGGGATCTCAAAATAGTAGGACCAGATGGTGTGGAATCATTTAGTGAACGAAAGTATCACAAACCTAGGGCTCACATACCAAAAAAAATCCTATCACGTACCGGAGCAGCAAAAATAGAAAAAAATAAATTTCCTTTTTGGGTCCATAGGGAATGACAGGTGAAAGTCACTAATTATCCACACCACATAGTACTAGTCCAAAAGATAAACAGGAAAAGTAAATAACTGAATATAAAATGATTATATCTATTACAAAACATCAGAGTGTGGCCACAAGATCACAACAGGTCTGGAGACAACATATACCTAAGTACCCGTTAACTAAAACAAAATGGAGTTCGACAGAACAACAAAAATAAGCTAAATACGTCTATCTTCAGATCTTCAGCTGGTGTAAGGATAGTCATCAGCATAGTGCTCCTCTCTAGTATAACCAGCATAAGTAGGGCCATCCTCTGCATAACCCAACCTTGGGTTGTAGTCATCATCATAAGTTCAAATTGTTGGGTTTGTACCCTCAAACCATTACTTTATGTATGAGACATTGACATTTTAATATATGGATATCAGCTTACATTTCATTGTGTATATACATTTCCTTCATGAGATGATTGTTAATCCTTAAGTATCATAGTAAGTAATTTGTGTGTGTATGAGATACATACAAGTGAGATACGAATTATTATTCTTTGATGCTTAGAGCTTGTCACAGTGGATGATGAGACTGTATATCTCATCAGGTTTACACTGTAGCATG
The DNA here is from genome assembly GCA_033977485.1 of Hydrangea macrophylla. Lineage (NCBI taxonomy): Eukaryota > Viridiplantae > Streptophyta > Magnoliopsida > Cornales > Hydrangeaceae > Hydrangea > Hydrangea macrophylla. The sequence continues at coordinate 30,112,312 of CM066992.1, forward strand.
ATTAACTACCATTGGATGGAGTGATTCATCTCAATCACTAGAGTGTAACTCTTAGTTAATTTACTAGTGCTTATAGTGCATTGACAGACCTGAGCTTTCCTATTGACACTCAAGACTGTCAACAGTCGATTGGAACTCATAACTTGTATAAGTTACATGTTCTCAATCTTGAGACGAGTATGAACACAGACTGTGGATATGGCTGCTTTAACTTACCAATTAGTGAGGTCTATAGAAGATCAACACCTGGGTATCTTCGGTATGTCATGTTCACAGGGTTGTGAACATATATTGTCAAGATAGAATCTATCCTCTGAAAGAGAGTAAGCATTCCCTTGAGAATGTCATCAAGTTAATTACTGAAAACTGCAGTCTTGTTGATAAGTAGTTATCAACATGTTTGGTAATCATGAGGGGTGAATGGGACTCAAGGAATACAAGAAGTAATCATGATTCAGGTTGACAGTAATCGTTTATCCGACTGCCTGAATATGATTACAAACGCTAAAGGTAGAGGGACATTAGTATAACATATAAGTCTAGTTATCGCTTCGGATATGTTCTTTTGCATTAGAGTTTAGTTATCATTTTATAGTGGAGTAAACGTTAACTAATCAGTTGGTTAGTTTGGTCATCAAAGAGTTTGGTCATGGGAATTAACAACTGGTTTGAGCCAACAATAAAGAGCCTAGAAGGTCCCATTCCTAGCTTTGCTTGGATATATGGAAAGGCATATGAGGATGATGTCAAGACAGGTTCGATCGATCGAAGTTGTCTCAATCGATTGAAGTCTAGATAGGTTCGATCGATAGAAGCCACTTCGATCGCTTGAACTTTAGGTCGGTTCTGGGAATCTATATATAGGGCAGCTGCGTCTAGAAATAAGAGTTCGTCGTTTTAACACGCCAGAAGCTGCAAAAACTATTTTTAGAGCTCCCAAACCTTCACTATCCTCTCTATTAGGGTTCCCAACAACCCTAGTCCTTCCGGCAGGCATTCGTAGGAGTCATAAGGGTGAAGACAACCTAGTGGAGGCTACTGCACTATCCAGGAGAAAGAAATTCAGAATTGGGTTCAAGACCCGAGGTATGATTTCTTGTTCCCATCTTATGTATGTATCTGCGGAATTGACGAGTAGTAGATCCTAAGCTACCAATAAGTTTTTATAACTCAATATTTCTGCTGCGCATTTAAAAATAATTTTTAAACCTATTTTTTCCTTCAATTGGTATCCGAGCCACGCTTGTTGGGATCTATAGATGCGTTTTGGAACACTAGTTTTGATCTGCATGTTGATTTAGAACTGTTTACGAAACTGCATCATCACAGATCTATTTTTGTAGTGTTTACGCAGTAGAATACAAATCTGTGATTGCATTGGATGCATGATGAATTCGATCGATCGAAGTAGTCTCGATGGATCAAACTTCATCTATTCTCAAGCGATCTAACTAGTTTCGATCGATCGAACTTTGGTTCTGTTTGATCGATCAATGGTGCTCAATCAATCGAGGGCGATTCTCTATCCAAGAGTTTAGTTTACAATTTTAAAGTGTTAAAATGTATACTTTATTTTTTTTAATTATGCTGTAAAATTTTTTAAACCTTTCTGTGAAACTGAAAGTTCAATCGATCGAAGAAGGCTAGAAAAACTGGTGCGACTTTCCTATTCGTAGGATTGAAGTCGCAGCGCCCTTTACACATGCCTTAAAAACAAACCAATAATTGAATACAACAATCACCAAACATAAACATTGAAATACAAAATAAAATATTTGTTGATGATCGGTGCCATGGGAGATAGTGGACTAATCTTCCTGCAAAAAGGGTTAATCGTACGCACATCCACACATATATAACAAATATATGTAACTATTTGAACCCTAATTGATTCACATAGTGCATAAACTCTTTATGCACTGAATTAGAACTCAAAAGAGCATTTCACTTCTCTGTCACACTTTGATCGATCGAGAAAGGTTCGATCAAACCAAGAAGGAGGTTATATGGAGATAGAGCCATGGGAGATAGAGGCATCATTTGGATGCTTTTATTTCATTTTAGTTTTTTGTTTTATGTGCTTTGTTTGTGATTGGCATTTAATTATATTATTACAACTTGCATGCACGTAAAATAATTTTTCTAAAATAAAATTCAAAAACCATTTTCAATGCATTAGTAAACATTGGATGTTTATGGGTAATGTGTGGAAACAATTTTTTCAAAAGCAAAATCCTTTACTACCAAATCTAGTGGGAGAGGGTCTTATTAATAACACCCAAAATCTTCCATTAACGGTTCATTATAAGATGAGTAGTGCATTCTATGTCACCACGCCAGGGGCGATCATTCCATATGGAGGGTTCACTACTCATTGGGTACTAGATGTGAACTTCCTATAGATAGGATCAATTAGACGTGTTAGAGGGTGACCACCACATAGAGGCGCTACTTGAGGCGGTTGTGATTGGATCCTAGGTAATGGTATACACTAGCTAAGCTATGGATAAGGGATCCCACACGAGGCATTATTCAGAAACTTAGAGATCAAAAGGGTTCAGGAGTCATTACTTGTTTTGCAAGAGTTGCATAGCGGACAAGTCATGATTAATTGAAAGATCGAATATTGACCACCACACGGAGGCTTTCTTCTTTCGTTTTGATATTCCGGCGATTTTGTCTTAAAATAAGAGTTTTAAGGATTCTTTTATTTCAAACTGTCAAAATCTGATATCCATATTTATTTTGTCGTTTGATTTTTTCAGTAAATCATAATGTCTGGATCTACTTTTAGTCCACTTGCCACGATACTCACTCAAAACAAGTTAACTGGAAATAACTACACTGAATGGAAATAAAACCTTGACATTGTATTAACTGCGGAGCATCACATATATATCCTTACCACCCCATGCCCCAAAGAACCCATGGCAAATGCTTCGGCAGTTGCTAGACGCGAGTTCGATAAATGGAAAAAGTTTAATGGAATGGCCCGTTGCTACATTCTGGCCTCAATGGCTGGTATGCTGCAACACCAATTTCAGTCGAACAATTCTGCCAATAACATTATCGAATCCCTGAAAAAGGTGTTTGGGGAGCATGGCACGCCTGCCAGGCAGGTAGCTATGCAGAAGATAATGAGTGCAAAGATGTCGGAAGGGACTCCAGTCAAAGAACATGTTTTAAAAATGATTGGTTATTTAAACGTGCTGGAGACCCTAGGTGCCAACATCGATGCACAGACCCAAGTTGATATGATCTTCAATACGGTGTCGTCGTCATGCTCTCAATTTAAACTGAATTATAATATAAATAAAATGGATTTTTCAATGAGCGAATTAATGAGTTCTTTACTGGCAACGGAAGGGGTGATCAAACCTGGGGGCAACATTTTGAACATTGAGAAAAGTTATTCCTCCTTTCGATCTACACCGAAAGGAAAGAAAGGGAAGAAGAAGGCTGGCACTGGTAGTCCAAGTGTTGAACCGGTTCCTAAGATTGCAAAATCCAAGGGAAAAGGTAAGGGCAAAGGGATGGTGGGTGGCCAAGGCAAAGGAAAGTGTTTTCAATATGGTGAGAAGGGCTACTGGAAGAGGAACTATCCAGAATTTTTAGCTACAAGAATTCAAAGAATCCTTAGTTACAAGAGTTCAAGGTACGATTGAATCACGTGTGATTAAAGTAAGTTTTATAACCGATACTTCAAACACTTGGTGCATTGATTCTAGTGCGACTAACCATATATGTAATTCATTACAGGGCTTCAGATCAACCAGGAGGTGCAGTGATGGGGAGATCGTAATTACTCTAGGTTCTAGCACAACCGTATCTGCGGTTGCTATAGCAATCGTAGTTTTAGAATTTTTTGACAATAAAGTTTTGATTTTATCAGTTGTACTTTACGTCCCTCCAATGAGACGTAATTTAATTTCAGTTTCAAATTTATCGAATAATGGTTATTCTTTTCATTTTGGAATTGAAGTTGTGATTAGAAATGGTTCTTTTATTTGTTCTGGTGTTAAATTAAATGGTTTGTATGTGATTAATCCCAATATTTCTAAAGATTCTTGTATGGAACTTAATAACTCAGTGGTAACTATACCATCTAAAAGAAAGGAGCCTTCCACTAATCCAATAAGGCTTTGGCATATAAGGCTTGGGCATATCAATCTAAATAGGATTGGCAGACTAGTCAAAGAAGGGGTCTTAGGCGATTTGGTTCTCGAACCAATGGAAGTCTGCGAGTCTTGTTTAGAGGTAAGATAACCAAGATGCCCTTTCCCGCAAAGGGCAACATAACCAATGCATTGTTGGAATTAGTTCATACTGATGTGTGTGGACCAATAAATATTAGAACACGGGGTGGTTATGAGTATTTCATAACATTTATTGATGACCACTCTAGGTATGGATATGTGTACCTAATGCAGTACAAGTCTGAAGCCTTTGAAAAGTTCAAAGAGTTTAGGGCTGAAGTGGAAAAGCAATTAGGAACACATATCAAGGCCATTCGATTTGATCGAGGTGGCGAGTACCTCTCTAATGAGTTTATTGATCACCTTGTACAGAATGGGATTCTGTCATAATTGACTGCACCTGGTACGCCTCAGCAGAACGGTATAGCGGAGAGAATGAATCAAACTCTTTTAAACATGACTAAGTCAATGATGAGTTATTCGGAGTTACCTTTATTCTTTTGGGGTTATGCTTCAGAAACCGCGGCATAGATACTAAATCTAGTACCAAGCAAATCTGTTCCCAGGACACCACGAGAGATGTGGATTGGGCGCAAGCCTTCTTTGTAACATCTCCGGATATGGGGGTGTCTGGCACATGTGCTGAAAGGAAAGATGAGCAAGTTATATTCTAGATTGGAAGTATGTTACTTCGTAGTGTATCCAAAGGGTACTTATGGATGGTATTTTTGTTAGGGATATGTACTAAAAGCCATGCTTTATGTAGTTGATTTATTATTCATTTGATAAAATCAGTTAATCCATTTTTATGAGAATCTGTGTAGGCAATATTTGTATTATATTGTTTATTTAATATTATGCATGTGTGTCTTTCATTCTACATAGTAGGTGGTTTGGTGTGTAGATGTCACGCCCCGACGTAGCATAAATATGGAAAGCGTTTAATTTCCTTTATGGACCCGTAGGTCGTGACAGTTTGAAGGATCGATTCCGTCCCAAACGTCGAACAACGTAAAACCATTCATCAGAGTAGAGCAATCAAGGCTTATAAAATTTTTCTAACTTATTACATATTACAGTACGGGGTCTACTAAGGCACAAGCCGCCTTAAAACAAAACAATAACTTAGTGTCTATTACAGTTATCCTTATTACAAACCCAGTTATAATTTAAAGACATATAATCATTAAGCAAGTTTCTCATTCCAAAAGCCGCCATTCTCAGTTAGCGTAGTCATAAGTTTCCTCCTGATTATAACCTGAAAAGCCTGAACACGAATGTCCAGGACGCATCAACGCCGTCAGCTTCAAGAAGCTGGTGAGTATTAAAAACATAACTTTGAATGTAAAACATACCCATTTACCTCTTCCCATTTCCATTTAAATCCACAAGTTTATATTTAAGATAAAGAGCTCGTTTAGAAAACAACCACAACATTATTTAAAAGATAAATTCACACATATGTGACCGTGTATGAGAACGATGCACCATCTCATCTGACCGACTCTTTTCTCTCGACAAAACCCAACAACCCACTATCCTACTCCTGGTATCTTTGAAACACTAAGATAGCCACACTTTAGCAACGGGGCGCCAGGGAGTGTCCAGTTTGCCTCACACTTTGGTCCGGGGTACCAGGGAATGTCCATTACCTCACACTTTGAATACCCTAACCGCCATGCAAATACTGGAGCAACCTCACGCAGTATCCAAACTCGAGTATCAGGGAGTGTCCGTAGGCCACACTTTAGCACTACCATGGGTGCCAGTGAGTGTCCAAGTGCGGCGTCACACACTTTAACGCTTCCATGGGCGTCAGGGAGTGTCCATATTTGCCACCGTCGCATTTCAAAGATACTCTCACCGTAACCTCAACCATAACCACAACCACAACTACAAATCTCAATCTCAGTCTCAATCTCATACTCTTTTCACACTGACCATTACTCTTTCCACACTGACTGACACCCACATGCATGCACAACAGACTCCATATGAATGTCATCAAACTTTAAACATAAAGGAATTCACAGAATTATAGAAATAACGCGCGTACAGGGATTGAAAATTCGTAATTTATTGCCTTAATCATTTTAAACATAACTAATAGCATTCTGTATTAATAAATTCCCAAACAGAACCTTAATAGTACTTTAAATTCCATCACAAACAGTCCCTGACCACAAAACAAGCAAAACTAGAAACTGCCGGAAATCGCGCGCGCGGGCCGCTCGCGCGAGTCGCTCGCGCGGTGGTGGCGCGAGTTTGTGCAGTAGCTTCGTCTTATTAATTAGTTGTAATCAATGTAATTTTTTTTTTTTTTTTAACAATCTTAAAACAGATTCTATATATATTTTACAAAACAAAAACAGATTCGTTTCTGGAAAAACAGAAATCATATTTTGGAAAACAGTTTTTCGTTTTACAAAAAAAAACTGCTACTGTAATCCTCGTTTTCTGCCCAAACGGTGCAGAATCTGAGAAAATTGTATTAGACGAAAAGTGTGCAGAATCGAGTTTTAAATTTCCTTCGTTTTCCTAACAAAAATCTGAAAACAAAATTCTGCTACTGTTAAAATTAAAAGAGAAAATATTAGATTTAATTTCTAATATACTTTCTCATTGGGACAATTTAAGGTCTAATACTTTGACAGTAGTCACTAGGGACTATAATCTTCCTAAATCAACTCTAAAACTCATTTTGATTAAGTTTGGAAAATCTCCAATTTTTCAAACTATAAACTTCCACGTACATCATCAATGGTGAATCTTAAAATTAACTACCTAAATCAGTAAATAAGGAATGAGTTACATTTTGAGTGAGTTAGTAATACTCACTGATATCAAAGATGAAGGGATGAGTAAATGTTGAGAAAGAATTCATCAATAAGAACTCCAATTGAAAACTTGGCTATGGAGTTTGAAGTCTTCTTCCTCTAAAATAAATTTTGTAAAACTCACTGTATATTATTCTCTCAACCCTCTCAAACTTCCGAACTTGTAAATGTGCAGAATGGTGAGTATGTGGTGTAGTGTATGTATATAAAACAAGTATGAACTTGGGGCCCAAGAATTTCTTAGGATTTCTTAATAACCCACTTTGGTTTAACAAATCTAATAATTAACCACTAATTTCTAAACTATTAGTAGATTAATAGGATTGTGCATAATGTGTAGATACCCACTAAATCTCCATCATATAAGTGTAGGTAATATATGTAGTGTGGAGTTATACCACTCTCGGATGATCCAAGGGCCAAGTATATAGGGGTCAATTTGTGGGTGTTTGGCAATTAAGCTATAGACTTAACAATTACACATGCAAGGTACTCATTACCAAACAAAGCACAATCAAAAGATTACTTTTCCATTAATAAAATTAAAGTAAATGTCATGTCCGACTTTATATCAATTCAAAATCTGTGGAATTTTAGCACAGCGCGGACAGTTTTGAAAGTAAACTGGTAGTTTTGTGACGCAGTGTTCGCCACAAAAATACAGAAAATTCGGTTTAACGTAAGAATTGATTTTCTGGTTTTATAAAAATACAGTTTGAGTTTAAAAGAAATAATTCCACCGTTTTGAAATACAGATTTGAAATTTAACACAGGTGTTACTAAATTTATAAATTGCAGTTTGACCCCAAAAGAATTTTAATGCACAATAAATAGGCCATAAGGTTATAAAACGTGACCTCGCAGATAATACAATTTTTTTAATTTAAATATAAAAATGCAATGAAAATGTAGGTTATTACAGTAGAGTTTAGCTTACACACGGAAGATCAGACCATTAGATCTTGTAGAATGTAAGATTTTGGTTTACATTCTTAGATGGATTGGACACACCATCGGTAGGACTGCAGCATGGTGTTGTAGTAGGTTTGTCTTGACTGCGGGAAACGGTATAGTTTCAACTCACCATGCTGGTACACTTTGTGTATTAAACGGGACCGACTTGGGGTAATTATCTTTATACTGACTTATAAGATAATTAATACCTCATGACTATTATGAGTGCTTATGCTCTAAATCCTAAGTTAATTTATAGACACGTACATTGAATATTTACACTTTGATCTAAAGGGTGAGATCCTTAAATGGGTCAATATCTCATTGGATTGGATGACAATATTAATTGTGTGGTGGATATTAATTAATGATGGAATCCATGTCTTAATTTTGGGATTGATGATATCCCCTTGAGAAAGCTTATAAGTTTTGATTATGTCAAACCCTGCAGGTTGATTTTGTATTCGACATACCAGATAAGTTAAGCAGAGGATCCCAAGGAATTTTAAGAGATTAATTAAATATGATTGTCAGTAATTATATTTAATTAATGGATATCTGTAATCTTAACATGGGGAGATAATAAGCATTTAATAACATGGAGCTCAAAATATATTTTTGAGATAAGGGTAGGAGTGCAATTATAATTCTTTAGTGGTATGAACTATAATTTATGGAAATAGGAATCTGATTCAGTTCGAATTAGGGTTTTCTAATTCCATAAGGAAGCCTATTCCTTATTGACTTCTTATGGTCCCTATCGTAGCCTATATATATATGCTACTTTGGCTCTCTCCTCAGTTTGCGTTTTTCGATCAAGAGTATTATAACTCGGAATAGAAAAGAGAGCGTAAAAAGAGAGCAGAAACATTAAGGATTTCGAAGGAGCCCACACTCAATTTGATATTTTGGCAGCAAAGGAATACGGTAGAAGATCGTGAACTCATTGAGCACGTGTTCTTGATTCATCTACTACAGCAATCTGTTTTAGCAGTTTAAGGTAACCTTAGTTCCACCCTTGTAGGGTTATTGTAGTTTTCACGTAATTTTTTGCAGTACCAACTTATATGCACTGTCAATGGATTCTGGGAATGCAGTTTTCTAACAATTTTTATGATCCAAGAGAACAAAAAGTGTTTGTTAGTAAAAATGCCATTTTCTTGGAGGATGATTATATCATGAACCATAAACCTAAGGGAAGGATAGATCTAAGAGAGATAAAAGAAGAGCCCTTAGTCCAACCCGCAGTTGATAACGATGTAAATTAAAAAATACCAATTCTTCACCCATTTCCACACTGGTACCTCGTCGTAGTGGGAGGATTATCAGCCAGCCTGATAGATACATGTTCTTAGGAGAAGTTTTTGAATCTATATCCATAGAATCTAAATCTGATCCTACCACATACGAAGAGGCAATGGCTGATGTAGACTCAGCTCATTGGGTCAAAGCTATGAAGGCTGAATTGGAATCTATGGATTCCAATCAGGTCTGGGATCTTGTAGAACTTCCAACCAATATTAAACCCATTGGCTACAAGTGGGTCTACAAGTGGAAAAGAGGATCTGATGGAAAGGTTGAGACATTTAAGGCCAGGCTTGTAGCGAAAGTTATACTCAGAAGGAGGGCATTGACTATGAGGAAACCTTATTGCCGGTAGCCATGCTTAAGTCCATCAGAATACTCTTATCCATTATTACATGCCTAGATTATGAGATCTGGCAGATGGACGTCAAGACTGCATTCTTAAATGGCAATCTTGAGGAGGACACCTATATGCAGCAACCAAAATGGCTCATAGCTGGTTAGAAAGGTAACTTGGTATGCAAACTGCAAAAGTCCATTTATGGGCTTAAGCAGGCATCCAGGAGTTGGAACATCCGATTTGACCAAGCGGTCAAATTGTTTGGTTTCATACAGAATTTGGATGAACCTTGTGTATACAAGAAGTGTGAAGGGAATGTGGTGGTTTTTCTTGTGCTCTACGTTGACGACATTCTACTCATTGGAAATGATGTAGCGGCATTGTCAACGGTCAAGGTTTGGCTAGCTAGTACTTTCAATATTAAGGATCTAGAAGAGGCGAGCTATATTCTTGGAATAAAGCTCTTTCGAGATTGTAAGCGAAAGATAATGGGATTATCTCAACCTGGTTATATCGATAAGGTATTAACTAGGTTTTCAATGGATAATTTGAAGAAAGGTTTGTTACCATTCAGGCATGGTTTGGCGTTCTCCAAGGACCAGTGTCCAAAAACACAAGAGGAGAGGAATTGCATGGCAGGAGTTCCCTATGCTTTGACAGTGGGAAGTCTCATGTATGCAATGTTATGCACTAGACCAGATATCTGCTTTGTCGTTGGCATGGTTAGTAAATATCAATTGAATCCAGGTCCAGAGCACTGGAAAGCCGTTAAGCACATTCTTAAGTACTTGAGAAGGACTAAAGAATACATGCTTATGTACGGTGGTAGTGAGTTAATTCCAGTAGGATACACTGACTAGGACTTTATGTCAGATAAATATTCGAGGAAGTCGACGTTTGGTCATCTCTTTAACTTGGGCGGTGGTGCTGTCAGTTAGAGGAGCATTAAGCAGAAATGCATTGCAGACTTAACTACAGAAGTTGAGTATGTGGCTACTTGTGAAGCCGCAAAGGAAGCTGTTTGGCTCAAGAAGTTCCTTATAGAGCTCAAGGTGGTACCAGCGTCGCTGTCACCTATTACACTTTATTATGATAATAGTGGGGCAGTGGCTCAGTCCAAGGAACCAAGGAAAGGGAAAGCACGTAGAGTGGAAATATCATCAAATCCGAGATATTGTTTAACGTGGAGATGTGACTGTCAGCAACGTTGCCACCTCTGACAATCTTGCAGATCCGTTTACAAAGGCCTTGCCACAGAAGGTTTTTGATCGTCATTTAGATAGTCTAGGTCTCAGATGTAATCCTATATGGTTGTGATTGTAAGTGGGAGTTTGTTGAGTTTGTGCCCTCAAACCATTACTTTATGTATGAGACATTGACATTTTAATATATGGATATCAGCTTTACATTTCATTGTGTATATATGTTTCCTTCATGAGATGATTATTAATCCTTAAGTATCATAGTAAGTAATTCATGTGTGTATGAGATACATACAAGTAAGATACGAATTATTATTCTTTGATACTTAGAGCTTGTCACAGTGGATGATGAGACTGGATATCTCATCAGGTTTACACTGTAGCATGATTAACTACCATTGGATGGAGTGATTAATCTCAATCACTAGAGTGTAACTCCTAGTTAATATGCTAGTACTTATAGTGCATTGACAGACTTGAGCTTTCCTATTGACACTCAAGTCTGTCAACAGTCGATAGGAACTCATAACTTGTATAAGGTAGGTGTTGTCAATCTTGAGACGATTATGAACACAGACTGTGGATGTAGCTGCTTTGACTTACCAATCAGTGAGGTCTATAGAAGATCAACACCTGGGTATCTTCGGTATGTCATGTTCACAGGGTTGTGAACATATATTGTCAAGATAGAATCTACCCTCTGATAAAGAGAAAGCAATCCCTTGAGAATGTCACCAAGTTGATTACTGAGAACTGCAGGCTTGTTGATAAGTATTTATCAACATGTTTGGTAATCATGAGGGGTGAATGGGACTCAAGGAATACAAAAAGTAATCATGATTCAGGTTGATAGTAACCGTTTATTCGACTACCTGAATATGATTGTGAATGCTAAAGGTAGAGGGACATTAGTACAACATATAAGTCTAGTTATCGCTTTGGATATGTTTTTTTACGTTGGAGTTCAGTTATCATTTTATAATGGAGTAAACGTTAACTGATCAGTTGGTTAGTTTGCTAATTAAAGAGTTTGGTCATGGAAATTAACAACTAGTCTGAGCTAACAATAAAGAGCCTAGGAGGTCCCACTCTTAGCTCCGCCAGGATACTTGGAAAGGTACATGAGGATGATATCAAGACAGGTTCGATCAATCGAAGTTGTCTCGATCAGTTGAAGTCTGGACAGGTTCGATCACTCGAATATGGTTCGATCGATCGATCGAAGCCACTTCGATCGCTTGAACTTTAGGTCGGTTTTGGGAATCTATAAATTGGGCAGCTGCATCTAAAAATAAGAGTTTGTCATTTTAACACGCTAGAAGCTACAGAAACTATTTTTAGAGCTCCCAAACCTTCACTATCCTCTCTATTAGGGTTTTCACCAACCCTAATCCTTCCGGCAGGCATCCATAGGAGTCATAAGGGTGAAGACAACCTATTGGAGACTGCTACACTATCCAGGAGAAAGAAATTCAGAATTGGTCAAGACCTGAGGTATGATTTTTTGTTCCCCTCTTATGTACGCATCTATGGAATTGACGAGTAGTAGATCATAAGCTACCAATAAGTTTTTATAACTCAATACTTCCCCTGCACGTTTAAAAATATTTTTTAAACCTGTTTTCCTTTCACCAACACCTGCATTATTAGGGACAGGATAGTCTGGACGGGGAATGTCCAGGCAATAAAGGCCGTCAGCTTACTGAAAGCTGAGTGAGAACTAACTAATACAATCTCAAAGAAATAACGTAATTACCTGTTACGAACTATATATAACAGTGAAACTAATTATATCTCTTCCTCTTTTATTCGGACACATCATTAACCGATTCTCATCCTCTTCCCATTCTAAAACTGATTGTACCAAGACCAATTGACTATCTCAAGCTGATTGTATCATCACGACATACCAGTGCTCTTGTTCACCGCTTTTAAGAACACTTACTGTTCACCTCTTTTGAGAACTCTTGTGAGCACCCATACATCATTCTCATATAACGACTGGTTTACGAACGTACCCATACTCTTGTTCACCACTTTTAAGAACTCTTACTATTCACCTCTTTTAAGAACGCTTGCAAGTACCATACATACATAGCTCTGGTAAATACAAACCATGGGCGTGCCACATCTACTCTTGTTCACCACTTACTTTTAAGAACTCTTACTGTTCACCGCTTTTAAGAACGCTTGCGAGTACTGTGCATCCATAATTTTCACGATCCTGATAAATCCTTGTTACACACTTATCGAATTCAACCTGAGCGAACCATCAGCTTGACTCACATAACCTCAAAAATAACCAATAACCCACTGACTCAAACACCAATTACTCAATGCTACCCAGTGTTATTATCTCTGAATCCTATCTCGTTATCGCGTCATATTACTACTAACGTTCCGAACCTGGCTCCATTACTCACTATATTATCTCAATCTCATTATCGTATCCCATTATCTCTGTAATCCATAATATTGCATAATAGAAACATAAAACAATGATTAAACAACTACACATATGAATTATAGACTTAAGGAACATATCCATGTTCTGCTAGGTTCGATCGATTGAAGTCATCTCAATCGGTTGAAGAAAAGTGAACTTTGATCGATCGGAGTATTCTTGATCTATTGAAGTCAAGGTGGTCTCAATCGATTGAAGTCATTTCGATCGATTGAGAAACAGGGTTGGTTGATCAATTGAATGCAGTTCGATAGCTCGAACTTCGTCTTCTCCAGATTCTGCATTGAACGTCCATAATTTGGTAAGGTGTGTTTGGGTGATTATTAAACGTTCAAAAACTTGTAACACATCATAGCTAAGCTACCGAGTGAGTTTGGGACTCACCGAACATTGTTAAGGGCGCGTTTGGCAAGCTTGAAAGCTTTGAGCTCCCTCCAATGGCATCCTCTTCTGTTCTCTCTGTCTCAGTCTATGCTTCTCATTCTCCTTTTCCATGTCTCCTTCTCTTCTTCCTCTTCTTGTTGACAGTGAAAAGATATATATATCTATGAGTGTGTATGTATATACATATTGATGTGTGTGTAAAATATATATATATATATATGAATACTCAAAACTCAAAACTCTCTCTCTAACTCTCAAGTTCAGCAAACACACTACACTCATGAGCACAAGGTATATATAGGGAGAGATGGGGTGCAGGTGGCTGGTTCTGCGGGAAACCTGAGAATTCAAATAATTACAAGTTCGATCGATCGAACTAAGTTCGATTGCTCAAGAGCAGATCGGTCAGGTTTGATCGATTGAAGAGGGGACCACGTCATAGATTCAAGTCGGTAGGGTTTCGATCGCTCGAACAGGGTTCGATCGCTTGAACTTTGGAAATGCTCGATTGCTCGAAAGAGCTTCGATCGATCGAAGATAAAATTTCAAGTATGAACAAGCGTAGTATATGGAATCTCTATTCATAAATAATTATTGAAAATACGAGGTATTACAAAATTACTCCTATCAAACCAGCTAATGAAAACCAGATGTACACGTAGGATCATTTTAAAGTCTGACCTGACCGAAAATTATTGAATGTACTGAAAATAAATTTAAAAACAAAAAAATCAAAAGAATTGAGGGATGAGAAAATAAAATTTATTTGGGTATCAAAGGATCCAGTCCTCTTTCTCAACCAAAATTTTCTTTTGTTTTGATTTGAATTGTCTTTTGTAATAGGAGTAAACTTTAAAAGATGTGTCATTATGAGCAATAAAACCAGGACATTTTTCTCTATAAGAATTCAAACACCATCCTAACCGTTTAGCTTTCTTTTTTATGGCATAAAGGCTAGTGCTAGCAAAGGATTTCTTCTGCTCAGAAACAAGTGAGCGACCCATTAACGTCTGATCATCGACTATTAGGTCTATTTTTTATACTCTCAGCCAAAAAGAGAGGCTAGACTCTACCCGCCACTCCTTCCAACTATCAACTAAGATCTAATTAAAGATGGCTTAGAGGAGGTGGGTAGGAATTTTATTTAAAAACTAAAAATATTTCTATTAAGAAATATATACATTTAGAAACTAAAAAGAAAATATATTTTTTCTTTTTTAAAAAAAAATTCTAAGAACTATATTTTTTTTAAACAGAAAACTAGAAATCTACATTTTTCTCTCTTTCTCTTTCTTTTTTTTGTTTAACAAAGTTTAAGACAATGCATCATTACAATAATAATAATAAAAAGAATTATGGTATAAACTTCATAAATTATAATGGCCCTGACTTGTGTGTCATTCATTTTTTTGATAAAGCAATGAAAAAATATCACCTATCTCTTGGAAATCTAAGAACCTCGTAGGGTCGTAGATTGAGTGACATTTCCAAGCTTCTTTGGTGAATGGGTACCTACAACTTATGCATTGTATTTTTGTTAAATAATGGAAAAGAGAGAATAAAATTCTAAAAATAAAAACTAAAAAATTAAGCCGGATCAGAAAGAAAAAAAAAACTAAATAAAATCAAAATCAAGCTTTTCTCTAGATTATAGATCTTACCTTTAGTGATCAATAGAGTGGATCTTGATTTTGGATCATAGAAATAAAAAAAAAACTAGAAATAAATGAGAGAGAATGAGATATCGGGGGAAGAGAGTTGCAGAGAGGAGAGAGAGATCTGCGATGAGAGGAAGAGAGGAAGAATAAAAAGAAAGGAAAAAGAGATATAGGGAAAAGTTTTTAGGGTTTGAAGCCCTATATATAGTTATTTTCTCTTTTTCAGTGTATCTCTCTCTAAAAAGATAAATTAAAATTTTTAAATTTTTTTTTTAAGAAATAAAGATAAAACAAACAAACCGGTGTTAAGCGTCAAACCGTCCCCCTCAACTGAGTCTGACATTGTCCTCAATGAGTGAGATAAGAAAAAGAAGCCAAGAATAACACCTATAATAAAAAGAAACAAACAAAGACAATATAGAATAATAATGACAAAATTAACATACATATATAAAGAGTGACCAAAATAGGAGTATAGGACTATGAGAACATAAATACTTTGATACACTATGTCCTATACTAATTATGATTTAAGATATTAAGGAGTATTATAGTTGGGGTCCTCCAAGGAATGGACTCCAACTCAGGTTCAAATCTTTCTAAAAATGGTTTTAATCTATGTCCATTAACTTTAAATGTATTTTCATCTTTAGGGTCTTCAATCTCGGCAGTTCCATAAGGATAAACATTTTTAACTATATATGGACCAGTCCATCGAGATTTTATTTTTCCTCTAAAAAGATGTAGTCTTGAGTCATATAATAGAACTTTTTGCGCGTGGGTAAATCTTTTACGCAAAAGATTCTTATTGTGATACATTTTAGTTCTTGCTTGATGAATTCGAGAATTATCATATGCATCTTTACGAATTTCTTCAAGCTCACTTGATTGTAATTTTCTTAAAATTCCCCCCTCTTCAATATTATAATTTAAAATCCTAATAGCCCAATATGCCTAATGTTCTAATTCTACTGGTAGGTGACAAGCTTTTCCATAAACAAGTCTATATGGAGACATCCTCAGATGGGTCTGATAAGCTATTCTATATGCCCATAAAGCATCTGTTAATTTTGAAGACCAGTCTTTACAATTAGAATTCACAGTTTTTTCGAGAATAGGCTAAATTTGCCTATTAGCTAATTCAGCTTGTCCATTTGTTTGTGGATGGTATGCAGTTGACACCTTATGGGTCACTCCATATCTTTTCATTAATTTTTCAAATGGCTTGCTATAGAAATGAGTTCCTTGATCACTTATTATTGCTTTTGGAGTTCCAAATCGAGAAAGTATATTATCTTTTAAAAATGCAATAATTGTACGGTGATCATTTTTTCTTGTAGAAATAGCTTCTACCCATTTTGAAATATATTCGACTGCTAAAATATAATCATATTGGCAAGATGGAGAAAAAGGTCACATAAAGTCAATGCCCCAACAATCAAATATTTCAATTATAATTACAGGGGTCATTGGCATTTGATTTCTTTTCGTAATGCTGTCCAACATTTGGCAACGGTGATAAGCCTTACAATATAAATATGAATCTGTAAATAGAGTTGGCCAATATAAACCACTTTGTAAAATTTTCATGACACTTACTCGAGATGAAAAATGTCCTCCACAAAAGGACGAATGACACATGAAAAGTACATTTCGATTTCTTCATTAGGAACACATTTCCTAATCACCTGATCAGCATAATATTTAAACAGATATGGATCATCAAAGTAGAAATGCCTAGCAACAGATAAGAATCTCATTTTATCTGATGATGACCAATTGCTTGGTATTTTTCCATTTACTAAATAATTAATAAGATCAACATACCATGGTAGGGAAGTCATAGAAAATAATTGTTCATCACGAAAAGAGTCTTGAATAGGTAAAGGTTCCCTGGTATTGTCTTCAAAAGTGAGACGAGATAAGTGATCAGCTACCACATTTTCTACTCTTTTTTTGTCTTTAATTATTAAATTAAATTCATGTAGTAGGAGTATCCACCTAATAAGCCTAGGCTTAGTATCTTTCTTTGAAAGTAGGTATTTCAGAGCTGAATGGTCCGTAAAACAAACAATTGGGGAACCAGTCAAGTATTGCCTAAATTTATTAAGGGCGAATACCACGGCTAGCAATTTTTTTCAGTAGTTGAGTAGTTCATTTGAGCACTATTCAGAGTTCTGCTGGCGTAGTATATAACTGATGCCTTTTTATCCTTTCTCTGCCATAGGACAGCTCCAATGGCAAAGTCGCTTGCATCACACATTAATTCAAATGGTAATCTCCAATCCAGAGATTGCATAATAGGTGCATTAGTGAAATGCTCTTTTAATTGCTCAAAGGAGTTTTGACGTTCTTTAGTCCATTCAAAAGGTGTGCCTTTGGCCAGTAATTGACATAAAGGCCTAGAAATAGTACTGAATTTTTTTATGAATCAACGATAAAACATGTATGTCCTAAGAATGAATGGATGTCTTTTACAGTCTTGGGAATAGGTAAATTAGCTATAAGATCGATTTTGGCTTTGTCTACCTGCATCCTATTATTAAAAATAATATGTCCTAACACAAAACCTTTAGTGACCATAAAATGACATTTTTCCCAATTTAAAACTAAACTTTTTTCTTCATATCTCTGGAGAACTTTCTGAAGATTGCTAAGGCATTCATCATAGGATTTACCAAAAATTAAAAAATCATCCATAAAAACTTCTAAAATCTTTTCTACCATATCACTAAAAATAGTTAGCATACACCTTTGAAAGGTGGCAAGTGCGTTGCAAAGACCAAAGGGCATTCGGCGATAGGCGAAAGTTCCAAATAGACAAGTGAAAGTAGTTTTTTCCTGATCTTCTGGTGCAATCTCTATTTGATTGTAACCACTATAACCATCTAGAAAACAGTAATACTTATGGCCCGCTATTATTTCTAACATTTGATCCATAAAAGGTAAAGGAATGTGATCCTTACGGGTTACAGCATTAAGTTTTCTGTAGTCTATGCATACATGCCATCCAATAGTGACACAAGTGGGAATTAATTCTCCCTTTGAATTCGGAACAACTATAATTCCTACTTTCTTTGGCACAACTTGTGTTGGACTTACCAATTTACAGTCGAAAATTGAATATATATATATATATGCCCATGTCGAGTAGCTTGAGACCTTCCTTCTTAACTACTTCATGTATAATAGGATTAAGTTTTCTTTGTATTTCTCTTGAGGTTTTAGCATTATCTTCAAGATATATATTGTGAGTGCATATTGAAGGGCTTATTCCTTTTAAATTTGCTATACAAATCCAACCAATAGCACTTTTATGCTTCTGAAGCATACTAATAAGTTTATTTTCTTGACTAAAGCCTAGAAAAGATTATATCATTACGGGGTAAGTATTATTACTACCAAGGAAAGCATATTTAAGCTCTTTAGGGAGTTCTTTTAATTCTAACTATGGAGTTTGTAAATTAGATGGGAGTGTTAATGTAGTCTTCGGTGGTAAAGGTTCAAAATGTGTGGTCCACATTGCTCCTTGAATTATTTCTTCTATTAAATCTTCATTAAAACTGTTTGGCTGGTTATTTCCTCTAAGGATATAAGTGGAATTATATGAATGCGAGTGTGTCAGGCAAGCAAATTGTCAATGTGTGAAATCAAAACTGCGCCTCACCAGGGAGATTGTGGTGACATTTGATGCCTTAACAAAGACTTTAAACGTGTAAAGATACGACGAATAGAACTTCAAACAAATTAAAGTATAACTACTCCTATGAAAGAACAGTAAAGAAAAGAAGAATCGTAAAGTAACAGACTGTTTTATTAAGTAAAATAGACTATAATCTAACCTTGAAGCTAACTTCGAAGGTGTCCTAATTCGAACTCTAAAAGTTCTGTTAAAAATATAGTATTTGTAAAAGTATAGAAGTGTATTGGTTGATGTTGATTGTGTTTTTCTTTTCCTTGATCATAGACTTCTTCTATTTATAACCATTGAGGCTTCACAGTAGTCTCGTTCGAATGCTCCCTCTTCTTTTCAAACTGATAACTGCCAATTCAAATGTCACCGTCTTGAGTTGACACCTATTTTTTAGTTATTCTTTAATGATCAACACGTGTCCCTTGGCAGTTTATATTTTAAATAGAATGAACAGCAAAACTACTCATAACTGCTTCTGCATCATTGTGGATGCCGATGCATGTTGAGAATGGTCCTGGTGTACTCCCTCGACAGTGTCCTAGGACGGATCCCAAGGAGCACACTTCAGGGAGAACTAGGACTTCCTCACGCGATCCTAGAGACAAAGAGTCGCCACCTAATTTTTATCGAGAATTAGGAAACCCAAGTTTGACTCGCCCGAAATTGAATAAGGTTACTCACCCTTCATTACCAAAAACTAGGTTCGAGGGTCTTGGTATGAGAGGGGAAGGAGCCCAATCAAGACTAAAGCACCCCCTCCTCACCCTACCGAACGATAGGTCTTGATTTAAATATCCTTGTTTTTAATTCATAATTGGTATTATTTCCTCAAACATAATAGATAGTATATACATATCAAAAAGGAACATCTAGGAAAATCATGTCAAGAGATTAAATCAAGTAAAAGTTGTAACGCCCTGTATTTTATTATCATTAATAAATAAATATTGCATTTTATTTCCATGAGTATTTTAATTTAATTTCTCTTTGTAATAATTATCTGGGGTCAAACCGTAATTTTTAAAACATTTTCTATGGTTTCAAAATCAATATTTATATTTTTGTATAACCGGGAATTGAATTCCTACATTAATATAATTTTCTGTATTTTTTTATTTCAACCGTAAAATACCAGTTTTGGAAATGGGCAGTATAATTTTACCTGTGTGTGTGTATCATTGCGTGAGCTCAACACACACAAGGGTATCTTGTGTACACATGGAAAGCACCCAAGAAATTAGTGCAGTGTGTGGTTAGTGGAAGGTGTGTGTAGTGCTAACTTTGGTGTTTTATATGCATAGTGCCAAGCACTTTGCATATGATATATACACCCACTAATCCCCCTTTTGGACTACCTCTCATCTCTCTCGGCAGCTCTCTCATCTCTCACTCCCAAACTCTCTCAAATTCTCTCAATCACTCTCTTGCTCTCTCAAGATCACACAACACACACATACAGTTTATATATATATAATCAGTCACATACTTAGACACACATATATATACACATATTGGGTTACCAAAATCAAGAACGGAGGAGGAAATTCTCAACGACGGATTATTACGGCGGAAGTTCTCGGCCTTTAAATTTCTGTATAATCGTCTCTGTGAGTAATTTAAACTCACTCTCAATGTCTATATATGTAAATTTCAGTATATATATGTGTATATATGTGTATATATATATGATACACCATTAGAGCTTAAAAATGGAGCTTTGAAAAAGTTAATCAAAATCGAATCCGTGAATTGTAATTGAAAGATATTGATCCCAATAGGCTACGGTTCGAATCCTACGGCTTAATTCATCCGTATCGCGACGTACCGTTGATTTAAAGTTTTGTCACCTCTCGGTTTTACGTGAAATCCGAGAGCTACGATTGAAATTAGTTAAAACCGATCGCGTATTCGTAATCCTTGCGGAAAAACGAAGAAATCCATATATTACATATCTTGGTTGAAGTAGATTTCAGAAATGGGTCAAAAACAGGTTCTAAATTCGTAACAAACAGCTCCAGATTCGGCACGGTTAATAACAGTGTCAGATTGGCCAAAAACAGTGCCAAATTTTGGCACTGTTATAAACAGTGCCAAATTAGTTCCAACCGGTTGCATTTTTCAGCACTGACGACTTTTAGTATAACGGCCATAACTTCCTCTAGGAAACTCGAAAACGCGCACGGTTTGAAGCGTTGGAAACTAGACTCAAAGAGCTTTCTGTTGATATGTAATTCATGTATACAAATTATAACTCATTTTTAATGGCATTACTTCAAAGTATATTAGAAATTCAATCTAATATTTTCTCTTTTAATTTTAACAGTAGCAGAATTTTGTTTTCAGACTTTTGTTAGGAAAACGAATGAAATTTAAGGTTCTGCCCGCGTTGTCCTAAGTAAAACTCGATTCTGCACACTTTTCGTCTAATGCAATTTTCTCAGATTTTGCACCGTTTGGGCAGAAAATGAGGATTACAGTAGCAGAAAAAGTATATTAGAAATTCAATCTAATATTTTCTCTTTTAATTTTAACAGTAGCAGAATTTTGTTTTCAGATTTTTGTTAGGAAAACGAATGAAATTTAAGGTTCTGCCCGCGTTGTCCCAAGTAAAACTCGATTCTGCACACTTTTCGTCTAATGCAATTTTCTCAGATTCTGCACCGTTTGGACAGAAAACGAGAATTTCAGTAGCAGTTTTTTTTAGAATGCTATTAGTTATGTTTAAAATGATTAAGTCAATGAATTACGAATTTTCAATTCCCGTACGCGTATTATTTCTTTAATTCTGTGAATTCCTTTATGTTTAAAGTTTGATGACATTCATGTGATTTATTAATGGTGTTATTTATGAAACATTGACATACATATTAGGGTTGAGGTTGTGTCAACATGCATGTGTGTGAGAAAGTGTGAAAAGAGTAAAGAGTGGCGTTCTAGTTGTGCGACCTCAATATCGATCGGATATTATTCTTGGTATTTGGAGATGATAGTGTTGTGTACGACTTAGATATCGATCGGATAATATTCCTGGTATCTAAGGCGCGCGTTTCGGATATTGATCGGATATTATTCCTGGTATCCGAAATGATGGTATTGAGTGTGGCTTAGATATTGATCGGATATTATTCCTGGTATCTGAAGCGATAGTTTGGTGTGCTGTTTTGGATATTGATCGGATAGTATTCCTGGTATCTGAGATAATGGTTTGTTTGTGTTGAGTTTTGTTGAGAGAAAAGAGTCAGAAAGATGAGATATTACATTGCTCATGCATGGTCACATATTTATTGTTTTCTTTATTTTCCCCCGTGGGTTATGTTGGAATTGGAACCTTGAATATATTACTGTTAAGTTAAAATTGCACCGTTGTTTATATGCTTATATATACATTGCGAGCACTTGTTTATTTTGCTCACCAGCTTTCATAAGCTGACGGCGTTGATGCGTCCTGGACTGTATGTCCAGATTTTCAGGGTCAGGAGAAGCCAGGGTATTTTGACTATGCTACTTAGAGTCAGGAGACTTTCCAGGAGGCTGCTTTATATTTCCTATGTATTTTAATTTGGGGTTTGTAATAAACTAGTTTAGACTTTTGAATAAGGCGTTTTGTGCCTAAGACTATGACTATTGTAATAGTTTAGTAAGTTTTTATTTCGGAGCTTATGTTCTGTTAGTATCCTTTGCTTTAGAAATGTTGTTAAGTTATTTGTTGCAGGGACAATTGGTCATACTCACTTGTCACGACCTACGAGTCCATAAAGGAAATTAAATGCTTTCCTGAATTATGCTACGTCGGGGCGTGACAGGCTTTTTGGTATCAGAGCCAGGTTATGGCTCGACCAATTGTCCAGAACACATAAGATCTCCCGTTAAGATAGAATTGAGATAAGATAGTTCGACTTTATTCCGTGTCTAGTCGATTTCTATCGTTTAGAATTTTCTTTCTTATCAAGAGGTTGACCGAATTCTGTTGATTGATGGATAGGTACCGTTCTCTCGATCAGATGGCTAGAAGAAATCTCAGGAATCGTCCCGCTATTGAAGATGCACCGCCAGTAATAGATCCAACCGGGATGTTCGAAGCTTTTGTAAGGAGGTTGGAGAGGGTTAGTGATCAGAACGCAAGGAACAATAATCAGAATGGGAATTACAACGGGAATGGGAGGCAAGCCCACCAGACTGGAGACAAGCTTCTCAAGGAGTTTCGCGCTCTGCGACCTGAGTATTTCGCTGGAACTGATGAACCCTGGCAAGCGGAACAGTGGCTACGTCAGATGGAGCGTATCTTTGAGACCATAGAGTGCACTGATCTGGAGAAGAAGCGTCTGGCTATCTTTCAGTTGTCTTATGCAGCGGCTGATTGGTGGGATGCAGAAAAGGCGACCATAGGGGAAGAAACTGCAAGGAGAATGCCGTGGGTGGTGTTCAAGGAAAGGTTTCTCGAGAAGTATTTCCCCGAAGAAGAGAAGGACAAGAGGGAGAAAGAGTTTATGGAGTTGACTCAAGGGAATCTGACTGTCCGAGAGTACACTACTCGATTTGAGCGTCTGTCTCGCTTTGCTCCACATATGGTGGACACACCCCAGAGGAAAATCAAGAAGTATCACCGAGGTCTCAACCTGTCTCTCAGACATTTGACTATGGGGCATCTGGGCCAGTCATTTGAAGCTCTGGTGAGATTGGCTACGGGGTTAGAGAATGATGGGTGTCAGAATTCGAAGCCGCTTGGAAATCGACCTCCGCAGAAGGGTTATCCCGGACAGAAACCAGGGTACCCTCAAGGACAGAAAAGGACCTGGGATGGAGGGAAGAAACCTCAACAGACACAAGCAGTTCAGCAGTATCAGCCTCTAGCAATAGAAGGGGTCAAAAACAACAACTGCTTCAATTGTGGAGTTCCCGGTCATCGAGCTAAAGATTGCAGAGCACCTAGGCGTACGGATCGTTCAGGAGTTGTGTGCTATAATTGTGGCATGCCAGGTCACATAAGTCCAGAATGCAAGGCTCCTAGGAAAGGTAACTATGGTCAGCAAGGACAAGCCCGTCTGAATGCTGTTATTCCCGAGGCTGCTGGTTATGAGGAGGCAGGGTATGAAGAAGGTACCAATGAGGAGGGACCGCCCGAGCAACGAGCAGTGGAAGGTACTCTAACTTTGTTTAACTCTCATGTTAAAGTTTTATTCGACACGGGTGCTACACATTCTTTTATATCTGTTAAGATCGTTCAGAAGTTGGGTATCATACCGCATCGTTTAGAGGAAGCTTTGAGTGCTGTCTCACCCTTAGGGACCACAGTCAAGTTATTACATGTGTGTAAGGATTGTCCTCTTCGGTTTGGAGACCGCGAACTTTTGGCGAGATTGGTGGTTCTGTCGATGAAGGAGTTCGATATAATCCTGGGAATGGATTGGCTCGAGAAGAATCATGCGAAGTTGGATTGTGCAAAGAAAAAGATCACATTTGCGGACAAGGGGAATCAACTCTTCGATTTCCAATGTAACCCTTCGGGTGATATGTTCCTCACTAGATGCCTAGCAAACATTGAGGTTGTCGGTGCAGAGGTGACAGTATCATCTATACCGGTAATCAACGAGTTCGAGGAAGTATTCCAAGATATTTCAGGATTACCGCCGGAAAGGGACATAGAATTCTGTGTGGAATTAGTGCCAGGTACTCGACCTATAACCAAGGTTCCCTACAGGATGGCCCCTACAGAGTTGTTGGAGCTGAAGGAACAAGTTCAAGAACTTGAGAAGTTGGGTTTTGTTCGTCCAAGTACTTCACCCTGGGGAGCACCAGTGTTGTTTGTGAAGAAGAAGGATGGGTCAATGCGGCTGTGTATTGACTACCGAGAACTGAATAAGGTTACTATCAAGAATAAGTATCCTTTACCTCGGATAGACGATCTGTTTGATCAGTTGCAAGGAGCCACGACCTTTTCTAAGATTGATCTACGGTCAGGGTATCACCAGTTGAGGGTGCGGAAGGAAGACATACCTAAGACTGCTTTCAGGACGAGATACGGACACTATGAGTTCTTAGTAATGCCGTTTGGGATGACAAATGCTCCAGCTGTGTTTATGGACTTGATGAACAGAGTATTCAAGCCATACTTAGATCAGTTCGTTATTGTCTTTATTGATGATATTTTGATCTATTCCAAGACAGAGGAAGAGCATGAACAACATCTGAGGATCGTGTTGCAGACTCTCAAGGATCACCGCCTGTATGCTAAATTCAGCAAGTGTGAATTCTGGCTTCAGGAAGTTAAGTTTCTCGGGCATGTGATCTCTCAACAAGGAATCGCGGTTGACTCATCAAAGACCGATGCAGTGGCGAATTGGACTCGGCCGACCAATGCTACAGAAGTCAGAAGTTTTCTGGGACTAGCTGGTTACTATCGGAGATTTGTGGAAGGTTTCTCAAAGATAGCAGCCCCGTTAACTGGTTTGACTAAGAAAGATTTGAAGTTTGAATGGACTGATAAGCATGAACGCGCTTTTCTAAAATTGAAAGAGAAATTGACAACAGCGCCAGTGCTTGCGATACCAAGGAATGGTGCGAAGTTCACTATTTTTAGTGACGCCTCGTATCAAGGATTGGGATGTGTCCTTATGCAAGACGGAAAGGTTATTGCCTATGGTTCAAGACAGTTGAAGCCGAATGAATTGAACTACCCAACTCATGATTTAGAGCTGGCAGCAGTAGTATTCGCGCTTAAGATCTGGAGACACTACCTCTATGGGGAGAAATTTGATTTGTTCTCAGATCACAAAAGCCTTAAGTATTTGTTTACTCAGAAGGAGTTGAATATGAGGCAACGTCGGTGGATGGAACTGATCAAGGACTACGACTTCACATTAGAGTACCACCCCGGTAAGGCAAACGTAGTCGCTGACGCCCTAAGCCGGAAACCTCAAGGAATGATTGCTTCATTGATGTTGAGGGAATGGAAAGCCTTGGAGTCAATAACAGAATTTGATGTGCAGATTTCTGAGGGAAGTATCGGGCAACACTTTGGATGCTTGGTAGTACAACCAACACTTGTGAGTCGAATCATCGAAGCCCAGAAGGAAGATGAGAAGTTTCAAGCATGGTTCGCCAAGATGTTAGAGAAGGACCCGACAGAATGGAAGGTTGGGGCCGATGGAGGATACCGATGTCGAGACAGATTGTGTGTGCCAGATTCAGGAGGTTTGAGAAAAGAAATTCTCAAAGAAGCACATAAATCAAGACTGACAGTACACCCAGGAGGAACAAAGATGTATAAAGACCTGAAGAGAAACTTTTGGTGGGAAGGGATGAAACGAGAAGTAGCCGAGTTTGTGTCTAAATGTTTGACTTGTCAACAAGTGAAGGCCGAACATCAGAGACCCTCGGGATTGTTACAACCCTTACCTGTCCCAGGATGGAAGTGGGAGCACATAACTATGGATTTCGTGGTTGGATTACCCCGGTCACAACAGAATCATGACGCGATTTGGGTAATCGTGGATCGTTTGACGAAGTCTGCACACTTTATTGCGTACAATATGACTTACCCAGTAGAAAGGATGAGTCGAATGTACCTACAGCAAGTGGTGCGACTGCACGGTGCGCCTGTGTCAATTGTATCAGACCGCGATGCACGTTTTACCTCGGGATTTTGGGAAAGTCTGCAGAAGGCTATGGGAACTTCGCTCAAGATGAGTACTGCATTCCATCCTCAGACCGATGGGCAGACCGAGCGTGTTAATCAGATTATGGAAGATATGCTCAGAGCTTGTGCAATTGACTTTGAAGGATCTTGGGAGACGCACTTACCTTTGGTTGAATTTGCGTATAACAACAGTTATCACTCGAGTATTGGAATGGCGCCGTTCGAAGCTTTGTACGGACGGCCATGTCGATCTCCATTGTGTTGGGCTGAAGTGGGAGATACAGAACTGTTAGGACCAGATTTGGTGAGAGAGACCAATGAGAAGATTTCACTGGTCAAGGAAAGGATGAAAACTGCACAAAGTAGACACAAGAGTTATGCGGATCGACGTCGAAAGGACTTGGAGTTCAGTATTGGAGATCACGTACTCCTTAAGGTTTCACCTGTTCGTGGAATAATACGTTTTGGTCAGAAGAGAGGGAAGTTGGCACCTCGTTTCATCGGACCGTTCGAGATTTTGGAGCGTGTTGGGAAAGTGGCTTATCGGCTTGCGTTGCCACCAAAGATGTCTGGTGTTCATAATGTGTTCCATGTTAGTATGTTAAGGAAATACATACGGGACCCTTCACATGTGGTTAATTTTGATGATATTGAGACGAGTCAGAATGTTGTCTACAAGGATAGACCTGTGAGGATTCTTGACCAGAGTATCAAGAGGCTGAGAAGAAGAGACGTTCTTTTGGTTAAGGTTCAGTGGAGGCATCATGACGAAGGAGAGGCGTCGTGGGAGTTAGAGTCAGACATGAGGACTAGATACCCCGAGTTGTTTCAGGATTAGTTAGCTCAGATTTCGGGGCGAAATCTCTGTTAAGGTGGGTAGGGTGTAACGCCCTGTATTTTATTATCATTAATAAATAAATATTGCATTTTATTTCCATGAGTATTTTAATTTAATTTCTCTTTGTAATAATTATCTGGGGTCAAACCGTAATTTTTAAAACATTTTCTATGGTTTCAAAATCAATATTTATATTTTTGTATAACCGGGAATTGAATTCCTACATTAATATAATTTTCTGTATTTTTTTATTTCAACCGTAAAATACCAGTTTTGGAAATGGGCAGTATAATTTTACCTGTGTGTGTGTATCATTGCGTGAGCTCAACACACACAAGGGTATCTTGTGTACACATGGAAAGCACCCAAGAAATTAGTGCAGTGTGTGGTTAGTGGAAGGTGTGTGTAGTGCTAACTTTGGTGTTTTATATGCATAGTGCCAAGCACTTTGCATATGATATATACACCCACTAATCCCCCTTTTGGACTACCTCTCATCTCTCTCGGCAGCTCTCTCATCTCTCACTCCCAAACTCTCTCAAATTCTCTCAATCACTCTCTTGCTCTCTCAAGATCACACAACACACACATACAGTTTATATATATATAATCAGTCACATACTTAGACACACATATATATACACATATTGGGTTACCAAAATCAAGAACGGAGGAGGAAATTCTCAACGACGGATTATTACGGCGGAAGTTCTCGGCCTTTAAATTTCTGTATAATCGTCTCTGTGAGTAATTTAAACTCACTCTCAATGTCTATATATGTAAATTTCAGTATATATATGTGTATATATGTGTATATATATATGATACACCATTAGAGCTTAAAAATGGAGCTTTGAAAAAGTTAATCAAAATCGAATCCGTGAATTGTAATTGAAAGATATTGATCCCAATAGGCTACGGTTCGAATCCTACGGCTTAATTCATCCGTATCGCGACGTACCGTTGATTTAAAGTTTTGTCACCTCTCGGTTTTACGTGAAATCCGAGAGCTACGATTGAAATTAGTTAAAACCGATCGCGTATTCGTAATCCTTGCGGAAAAACGAAGAAATCCATATATTACATATCTTGGTTGAAGTAGATTTCAGAAATGGGTCAAAAACAGGTTCTAAATTCGTAACAAACAGCTCCAGATTCGGCACGGTTAATAACAGTGTCAGATTGGCCAAAAACAGTGCCAAATTTTGGCACTGTTATAAACAGTGCCAAATTAGTTCCAACCGGTTGCATTTTTCAGCACTGACGACTTTTAGTATAACGGCCATAACTTCCTCTAGGAAACTCGAAAACGCGCACGGTTTGAAACGTTGGAAACTAGACTCAAAGAGCTTTCTGTTGATATGTAATTCATGTATACAAATTATAACTCATTTTTAATGGCATTACTTCAAAGTATATTAGAAATTCAATCTAATATTTTCTCTTTTAATTTTAACAGTAGCAGAATTTTGTTTTCAGACTTTTGTTAGGAAAACGAATGAAATTTAAGGTTCTGCCCGCGTTGTCCTAAGTAAAACTCGATTCTGCACACTTTTCGTCTAATGCAATTTTCTCAGATTTTGCACCGTTTGGGCAGAAAATGAGGATTACAGTAGCAGAAAAAGTATATTAGAAATTCAATCTAATATTTTCTCTTTTAATTTTAACAGTAGCAGAATTTTGTTTTCAGATTTTTGTTAGGAAAACGAATGAAATTTAAGGTTCTGCCCGCGTTGTCCCAAGTAAAACTCGATTCTGCACACTTTTCGTCTAATGCAATTTTCTCAGATTCTGCACCGTTTGGACAGAAAACGAGAATTTCAGTAGCAGTTTTTTTTAGAATGCTATTAGTTATGTTTAAAATGATTAAGTCAATGAATTACGAATTTTCAATTCCCGTACGCGTATTATTTCTTTAATTCTGTGAATTCCTTTATGTTTAAAGTTTGATGACATTCATGTGATTTATTAATGGTGTTATTTATGAAACATTGACATACATATTAGGGTTGAGGTTGTGTCAACATGCATGTGTGTGAGAAAGTGTGAAAAGAGTAAAGAGTGGCGTTCTAGTTGTGCGACCTCAATATCGATCGGATATTATTCTTGGTATTTGGAGATGATAGTGTTGTGTACGACTTAGATATCGATCGGATAATATTCCTGGTATCTAAGGCGCGCGTTTCGGATATTGATCGGATAGTATTCCTGATATCCGAAGCGATGGTGGTAGTGTTGTGTACGGCTTAGATATCGATCGGATATTATTCCTGGTATCTAAGGCGCTTGTTTCGGATATTGATCGGATATTATTCCTGGTATCCGAAATGATGGTATTGAGTGTGGCTTAGATATTGATCGGATATTATTCCTGGTATCTGAAGCGATAGTTTGGTGTGCTGTTTTGGATATTGATCGGATAGTATTCCTGGTATCTGAGATAATGGTTTGTTTGTGTTGAGTTTTGTTGAGAGAAAAGAGTCAGAAAGATGAGATATTACATTGCTCATGCATGGTCACATATTTATTGTTTTCTTTATTTTCCCCCGTGGGTTATGTTGGAATTGGAACCTTGAATATATTACTGTTAAGTTAAAATTGCACCGTTGTTTATATGCTTATATATACATTGCGAGCACTTGTTTATTTTGCTCACCAGCTTTCATAAGCTGACGGCGTTGATGCGTCCTGGACTGTATGTCCAGATTTTCAGGGTCAGGAGAAGCCAGGGTATTTTGACTATGCTACTTAGAGTCAGGAGACTTTCCAGGAGGCTGCTTTATATTTCCTATGTATTTTAATTTGGGGTTTGTAATAAACTAGTTTAGACTTTTGAATAAGGCGTTTTGTGCCTAAGACTATGACTATTGTAATAGTTTAGTAAGTTTTTATTTCGGAGCTTATGTTCTGTTAGTATCCTTTGCTTTAGAAATGTTGTTAAGTTATTTGTTGCAGGGACAATTGGTCATACTCACTTGTCACGACCTACGAGTCCATAAAGGAAATTAAATGCTTTCCTGAATTATGCTACGTCGGGGCGTGACAAAAGTCGGATGCACATGTAATACAAGAGAGAGGTATACTTATAGTGGTTAGTCCCGCCCGAGACCGATGCAAGTAAAGGAAACATGTCATGATATGCAAAAGGGAACAAGAAGACTTACATTGGTTCGACTCAAGCAGAGTCGCAAAAAGCAAAAAGAAAGGAAACATGTAATGCAATCTTGCAACAATCCTAGATAAGATGTCTCTAACACATAAGCATATAAATGAAGACTATCCTAAAGGAATTGTGTCATTGAAAACAAAGTTGTAAACCTAGAAAAATTTTAAGAGAAGGGATAGAGATAGTACACGATACATGGGCACTAAGACACATGTAGACGAGGCAAGTCCACAAATTAAAGTCCGAATCCACGGCATTCAATTCTCTGCACTAAGACACCAAAGAATACCCCAGCATTGCAAAAACACAAGCAAACAAATGATATGCATGATGAACAAAGAAAACATGTCATCAATCAAATTTCCAGATTCAGCAACCTCTAATGAATCCTATCAAAAGTGGTCTTAAACATGAGCTGGGATAAAACCCTTTTACAGAAAGTTAGATACATGTCTTAGGGAACTTCTCCAAAAAGTAGAACCTCTTTACCATTTTTGAAGTTTGAGAAATTAGATTTTGGGAACAGTGAACTAGGACTGTCCACTATTCAAAAGAAATCTATTTCATTATAGTTTATGAAAAAAATGATCCCATGGATATGTCATGACCTTAAGGTTTCTAAAAAGTTGTTTTAAACAGACTCTGTTATTCTGGAAGTTTGATATCATTTGACAAATGAATGTAAAACATAATAGAAGTTCATGAATCATGTTAATCAAGTTAATCTAAGCTTTTAATCTCTCATTAATTCATCTTAGATGATTTCTAAACCAAGTTTAATTCATCAATTGTTGTTGAGTGATCAAGGTATGACCATTTTGTATACATAATCATAATTGTAGTTAAATCTAGAAAATTCCATAATAGTTGCATCAACTTCAAATGCTTAGAAAATGATCTTAACTCGATCATATGCTCACAATTTTACATCGACATATCGATACATGAGTTAGGAATCATCCCCAAAAAGCAGAATATCGATAACTATTATAAATTTTCTAAAATTCGATCACAAAGAGACTATGTTCAAATCTGTCAACCGATTCTCAACAATTTCTAAAAATAGCATATGGATCCTAGAGATTCTCAAAACGGATCGAATGAAAGCAAATTCATCAAAGTTTACCAAAAAAATTAAAATCCATCAAACTATGGGTTTTGGTGGACCAAACTTATGGACAAAATCAATCTGTTTTACTGAATTTTATCTACTTCATTTTAAAGTGTGAGAAAAACATCTTAGGTGATGATTGAAGTTTATTAAAGAGATCAAACTCATAGATCAACTTAGTTAACATAATTTCCAATCAATTTAGCCCTAAAGTTCTATGAATAACTCTAGATCATAGATCAAAGGGACATACAAATATCCTATTAGAGATGAAATTCAATAGGAATTCTAGGTGATAGGAATAATCAAGAGATAGGTATGAACATAGGAATCATCCTTTTCATAGATCATACTTCCAAACCATCATAGAATTCAAAATAGACACATATATATAATCAAGTATGCATGGATTTAAATTAAATAGAAGAATGAAATCAAAATTGAGAGCAAAAGTGAAAATCAATCTCTAATTATATATTATCAATAAAATCAAAGAGACTTGGATCTAGTCATGTGAGTTTGTGAAGAACAAGAGAGGAAGAAGATGAGTGTTCTAACAAATAAAACTAAACTAATTTAGATCCAAGTCTTATAGATCGATATATAAGAAATTAGAGATGAATATTGATGTTTACCTCTTGGAGGATTCTCAATTATATGATCAAAGTTGATTTGAAGATTCTTCTTCTTCAAGTGTGTTTCAAACTCTTAAAGCACTCATCCATGGAAGTTAATGGAGGCAATTTATGTCCAATTGTAATCTAATTATCCTAAGATTAATTCATAAAACTTCAATTCATAATTTTTTCTCTCTTTCTAGTAATCTCTTAAATTGAAAGTAAGTATATTTTCAAGTATATTCAAAGCTTCTTCAATATGACCTAAGCTCTAGGTGCTCTCTAGATCTTCCAAGTATATCAAGATGATCTCACATGGATCTATATATAGAGTTTTGAAAACTTAACTCTTAAGTTACAGGATTAAAAAAGGATTTTTAAAGAGCAGAAAAGGGTTAAAATGGCCATTTCGGTGCCTAAACACAGTTTCCATGCAATTTCCTCGTAGTGGGAGGCTTTTAGAAGGGTCTGGAACCAAAAAAGCTTGATAGAGGGAGAAAGTATGAGGTGGCAGCTTAGGTGGGACCCACCACCCCCTAAACCAATTCCTATTTGGGTTCCCTGGGTGCCCTTATGTCATGTTTCAAATTTTACGTTCACTGCTTTTCTAGAATTTGAAAAAAATGCTTATTGGTGTCCGAAATCGTCCATTTACATACTGTTGGAAAGCTATCAAGTTGAATTTCAGTATAAAAATATTCTAGGAGGTTTTGAAATGAAAATTGAAGTTCAATTGAAGCCCGAAAGTTCTTCGAACTTTCGTTGTCTTTTTTAAATCAAACGACGTGTTTTCCAAAATTACTTTTAAATGTGCATCGATTTTGAACTTTTCTCTAAAATTGAATCTCTGGATACCTAGAATACTGCATTTAGAACACTTCGTGTTCATATAACCCTAAGTGAATATGAATTCTGAGAGACAATTTTGACAAAATCGGATTTATGCATGGAAAAGGGCTTTTCTGAACTTGAAGTCACTTTCCAAAGTTTGACCTTTCAATTTTGTGGAATCTAGTACCTTCCACGGGGTACTTTTCATCGTCGAATCCTCTAAGATGTTGTCCACCCTAAATCCTATCAGTGTGGTCAAAATTGGGTATCTACAATCATCCCCTACCAAGTTAATTGTCTTGCCACGTCGAATCCTTCGTGGCACCTTTTTATTGGCTGGATAATTTGATCATAAACATTACCCCCCCCCCCCCCCCCCCCCGCGCCATTTTCCTTTTGATTCGAAAAAGATAATGGCAATCGTGGCAAGATCATGCCGGGCAGTTTGAGATTTTTGTGCAATCTTCTGATCATGGTTAAATTGAAGATCCACATCTGCATTTATCTTCACATTGGCTGCTATTTGCTTAGTCTTTATATCTCCAACTTTGCTTGTCACTTCGAATTATTAACTATGTCTGCTTCTCAATCTTCATTTGATCCTGATGATCACTTTCCTTTGATCTTTCGGAAGAAGTGATGTTTTCAATTAAACGTCCTGAAATTCCTCATCAAACCAATTGGGATTCTCCTGAGATTACTCTTGAGCCATTCACATATTCTAAGTGGGAAAAATGGCACAACATGTTAAATCGACCAAGTACATCTTCATAGGGCAAACTTCATCTTCGAACCCTTTGAAATCAATCTACAATTCTCAAACATTTCCTCCTGCTTGGGAATAACTCATTTGCCATGGTGAAGGTGTAGGATATTGCAAAGGCATGAACCTTGAAATAACAACTACTGCACCTTCAGTTATTCATCCAAACTTCGAATATCCAGAGACTGAAGGAATCATTTGAAGTAGAATAATAAATCCATATTATCCTTTCTCGAATCGCTTCTCTTAAGAACAAAACTTGTTGAATGCTTGGCTGATCTCTTCCACCAATCCTCCTAATGAAAGATTTCAAAGAGGTAATTTCTTAACTCCACAAGACAGGCCTCCAATTCACACATATGTAAGGGCAACTGATGAAAAACTTTCCAATGAGCATTATTCCTCAGTGTTTCTAACCAAATGTAAACTTTTTGAAAAAGATTACAAAGAAAGAGTGCTTCTCCTTGACTACTAAATGATGATGCCAAAAATTGGTAAGAAAGATTTATGCGGGAAGATAGAGTAGAAAGAGGTTTGTATGTGGTTCGGCCCCGTTAATGAGGTGACCTACGTCCACGGGTGCGTCTAAGCGCTTCTCACTAGCAGATCACCGGCGGGCCTGGTGAGCCAACAAAGATGGGCGGCACTACCAGTAACACCGGCCGGGTATATGCGTATGGGTGGTGAGTTCTCTAGCGAGTAAGTATATGCTCGGAGAAGTAATTTTTCGGATCCCTCTAAGGAGGATAGGTGGGCTCTTTTATAGATGTAAGAGTCCACCCTTACATGGTAAGTTTACTAGATTAGGAAGCCTAATCTAATCACAATAGATTTGCACAACATTAGGGGAGTTTCCTAAGTGGCTTAGGAAATCATTGATTCTTTCTTGATAGAGTCATGGACGTATAAGGAAACGATGGGAGACGCCATCTACTCCGCGCCTACCGGGGGGTCAATACGCCCCGTCCCCGATCTGCCGAGTATCCCGGACAGTTACAGCTGAACACCTCGAAAGTGTGGGCTCCATGCTCTCATTTCGGACTATCTGCTGACCACGTGGTGGTCGGACCGTTACAGAATATTTCTGGACGTATCAGCTGCCCCCCATTTTCAAAGTTGAGATGACGCCTTGCCAGATGAAATTTGAAAATTAAGAATGTCTTACCGAAAAAAAAAAGATCGGGATCCCCGTCGGAACAGGGCCGGTTTGTAATGACCCGTCGGTATATCGACCGAGCGGTGACCCTGCAGGACCGGGCCCCCCGGCGCCACGTGTCCACTAGTTACTAGTCTGGTTCGGATCCAAAGCTGCCAGTTTGGAAGTAACCGAATCGTCTAGGTGGCAACCAAACCATCACGTCGTGCATTCAATGCTCACGCTTTTTGAGACGATGCCCCACGTGCCCGAAATGACAGTTTCGGCGGGAGAGCATGTGAGCCATCCGATCAAATTTGATCCTAACCGTTCGCGATGCCTATATAAGGAGCACTTGTTCAATTTGCTTCTCACTGCAAATCATCAACAAAATTGCCCGAGCAAAACACTCTGAGCTCCTTCTTCTCTGCTGTTTTCGTTTCCCAAACTTCCCTCAAATGGCCTCACATATTGATCTGTCATCTGATGAAGGGCTCAGAGCCTTTCGAGAGGATTGTCACATTCCGGACGACGTTGAAGTCCGTCCGTACATTGAGGGGGAGGAAGTAGCCTTCCCTTTCTTCCTCATCAGCAGCTATCTGCTGCGTATTGTGGGACTACGTTTTCCCCTCCCGGTCTCCTTTTGTGACCTGCTTGAGGGGTTGTGCATCCCACTCTGCAAGTGTCGTCCAAACGTCGCCCGCCTCCTCTGGGGCTTATTAGTGCTGAACGAGCGACTCGGGTTGTTCCTCCGTTCCGTCGACGTCGCCAGGTGTTACATCCTGGGCATCGACCACGGGGGTCCTTACTTGTGCCCCAGGGCCGAGGGGAGGGACCTTGTCCAAGGTCTGGACTTCCCGAACAAAAACTGGCGGCGGTACCCTTGGGTCGTGGTATCCGACAACTGGCTGGAGGACGCCATTCTCTGCCCTCCTGCAGTTTTTGATCCCGACCTCTGCAAACAATCTTTTGCTGCCTTCCGCGGCGCGGCCCCTACTGCTGATGATACGGAGGCGATTGACCGAGCCATCAAGGCCTGCCTGTCGTTCTCTGATTTGGTCGGCGGGCATGCGGGTGATGCAGGCATCGGTCCTTCCTCCACGGCCCACGCCGCTGCGGCTTCTGGATCGCGCCGCTATACTCGATCCATGGCCACCTGCCCGCGCGCCACATATAGGGCTGGATCACCCGAGGGGCCAATTTTTCTGCCCACCAGCAGTGACTCCACCTCGTCCGGGGATGCAAGCCCGCCACCAGGCCCGTCCAGGAAGGGAAAAGAGAAAGAAGTTGGTGAGGGGTCTCCACCTCCACCAAAGAAAAGTCGGATGGATCCCCCGGTCGTGCCTAGCTCTTGGATCGGCCTCTCCCTTGCTAACCTGGAGGGTCGTCTTCAGGAGGTGGAAAAGCAGACCGCTCATCTGCAGACAGGCTCGGTTATGCAGAAAGTGGATACTCACACCATCAAGCTTACTGTGAAGGAGCTGGTGGCGAGGTTGGCGGCCCTGGAGGAGGAGGTCAAGGCTTTGAAGGACAAAGGGACTTGACGGCCTTTATATATATATATTTTTTCAGGGAGGCTATTATAAATGCCCCCAATTTCTGTACAGTTCACCTTCCATAGCAATAAAAAGGTCCTCGAGGCCACATCTTTCTTTCACTATGCTCCTTTAACTGCTTATTAACTCTGTGCTACGCTGGGCAGCTAATACCCGACCGGTGTATGAATGTGCCTAGGTTGCGGCAACTCGGGCCCGGATCACCACTGCTCTGTACCAACCAATCGTTAGTCAGGTTAGAACCTAACA
The DNA here is from genome assembly GCA_033977485.1 of Hydrangea macrophylla. Classification (NCBI taxonomy): domain Eukaryota; kingdom Viridiplantae; phylum Streptophyta; class Magnoliopsida; order Cornales; family Hydrangeaceae; genus Hydrangea; species Hydrangea macrophylla. Next base: position 30,149,248 of record CM066992.1, read on the forward strand.
ATGGTGATGTGGTCGTAACCGAACCGATTGCTAGCTAACTGAACCGTCGCGTCACGCAATTAATGCGCGCGCCTTTTGAGGCGACTCTTCACGTAACCAAAGCGACAGTTTGGGCGAGAAATCTCCTGGACCGCTGGATCCACTCTGATCTTGGCCGTTCAGAGTCTTTATATAAGGAGTACTTACCTCATTTCTTGCATCCCTTCCTGATCTTCTATTTTCTGCTTTCTTCCCTCTTCCCCCCGTCCTTTTTCATTTCGGAGCGAGGCTGGAGAGAGCGAATCTTGTGGGGTTCGAGCGGGAGTGGGATTTCTTCCTCCTCAGATTCTGTGCGTTCTTTGAGTCGGGTGGAACTTTAACTCATCTGAACCGAGCAGGTGTTTCTTGCGCTATTTTGGGAGAGTGTTACCTGGTGCTGAGGAGTGTCTACTCGTAACCATTCAGGTTAGTGACTCTGTCCCCCCTGTATATCAGGCTTGGGGTTTCCGATCCATACGCAGGTTGTAGTTTGTGTCTGTTCCTTGCTGTTGGGGCACCGGCAATGGAACACTCCGGCTTCAACTCTGCGTCGAGATCGGAGAGTGAATAGTATTGGTCAGAATCCCTCGGGGCCAGTATGGACCGACTCCCTGCGTCCCTGACCGATCATCAGAGTGGGGCCAGGATTCCCGTTCGTCTGTCTGATAATGAGTCTACCCAGGAGGCCCCTGTTGCCTCCGTCTCGAGGGGTTCGGGCGACGAGTTGCCCAGAGAGACTGACCCCGTTGTGTTTGCCTGTGAGTCCACCCTTTCTACGTTGCGTTCCCAAGACCTTCTCCGGATCAGAGAGAGGTACTCTCTTCCTGACGGTTGCGCCCTAACCGTAAACCCTGACGGCGCGCACCTCTATCAGCCTGGGTTCGTCACCCTGTTTGAGGATGCTATGATGGCGGGCCTCCGACTACCCCTTCACCCCGTTGCCTGGGACGTCCTGATCTATCTCAATATCGCTCCTGGGCAATTGGCTCCCAACGGATGGAGATTCCTAATGGGGTGTATATCGCTGTGGCCTCAGGTGTTCGGGTACGAGCTTACCCTCCATGAGTTTCTTTGGGCCCACCGACCATTCCCTGTGCACCGGGAAGTGGAGTTTTTCTCATTTTCTGCCGGTCCGGGCAGGAAAATTATCGACAGATGCCCCAGCAACAACAAGAGGTGGAAGGGCAAGTTCTTCCAGGTGTCCACCCTTCGCCTTTGTGACATGGCTCCGGGGACCCAGCTTAGGACATCCTGGGCTGGGGAGTTGAGGGATAAGACCACCCTTCCGAGTTCGTCCGTTCTTTCAGTTTTTAGGAACGTGATGGCTTGCTAACTGACTTCATTTCTCTGTGCACAGCTGGCTCACAGAACCTCCCGAAATCTCCGAACTGTGCCAGGCCAGGATCTGGAACCTAGCAGAGTTGCCCACTAGTGTTTGGAACGTATTATCCCGAACAGGGGACTTTGTCGAGACCTATTCCCCTGAGGAGCCCGTTCCAGCCCCCAGCTTTTCACCCCTCATCCCCGGTGAGTTCCCAGGTTGCCTTACTGGTTCGCCTTGCACTTGTCCGTATTATTTCTCACATTTCTGACCGTGTTATCTTGCTCTTTCGCAGAAATGGTCCCCAAACGCAATTTGGAGCAGCTGAGGGAGAGACAGGCTGCTACCGCCGCCGCTGCTACTACTCGGGTGGCGATCGCCCAGGGGAAGAGGCCAGCCACCGAGGCCCTGGGCGGTGAGCGCCCGCTCCGACGCATCTGCCATGGGACGGTCAACCGTCCGGACCCTGCGGGGACATCGGCTCCCTAAAGGTTGGTTGTTGAGGAGCCCGCACCCTGGGCTGATATTCCATCCAGTCTGCCCATTGGTAGGCCTGGTGAGGTTCGGGATAGGCTAAAGTCTGTCCTAATCCCGAGCCAGGTTGAAGTATGCGCCGGGCTGCCTCCCCAGGACTTCCAAGGATGGTTGTATAGCCTTTCCCATCTGGTAAGTGTTCTTTCTCCCTTCAAATATTGGCCTGCTCTCTTTTTACTTGCCTAACCGATCTTCATCCTCTTCCCGCAGGTTGGCTGTATGGCCGAGGGATCCGAGTCCCTCCTGTCTTCCCTGGCCGGGAAGGCCGCCGCTGCTGACGTCGCCCTTTCGAAGGAGCGGAAAGAATTGCAAGTAGCAAAAGCTGCCTTGGTCGTCGAGACGAGCAAGACGAAGTCAATGGCCTTGAGTTTAGGTGTGGCTCAGGCGGACCTGGCAGTGGCTTTGGCCGAATTGGAGGTTTCCCGGGCCCTCACTGCGGCAGCTGAAGCCCGGGCGAAAGCGGCGGCCGAGACACCAGCTGCAGGGGCCTTGAAGGGCGCGTTTGATGAGGGCTTCTTCCAAGGTTATGACGATCTGAAGCGACGGGTAGCCCGGGATCACCCCGAATGGGTCCTTTCGGCCTACGAGGGGATTGACTCGGATTACTAGGATGTCGGTGAAGATCCCATAGCTGGTGAAGCTCCTGCGGTTGGTGAAGACCCTGCGGCCATTGCTGAGGCCACAGAACTTGCCCCAGGCGGGAACTTGGGGGACGAAGGACTTGCCGTACCAAGGGAGCAGACCGGGGAGACCGAGGATGTGGTCAATGTGGAAGACTGACTCCCCGGTTCCTCCTTGTTGTTTTTTATTTCATTGCTTGTAGTTTTTAGTTTTTTTTTTTTGGGAGGCCACTACAACTGCCCCCCCAGGCTTTGTACATTTTCTTTGATTAATGAAAAGACCCCTGAGGTCAGCTTTCCATCAACTTTGTAGTGTTTTTGTACTATGCCTTTTTGCTAGTATCCGTTCAGTTTTTGGCCGACCTAACATCTGCCTTAGCAAATGCTTTAGGACCGTAACACACAGAACACCTAGTCGAACGATGTAATTCTCTGTTTTAGCCTCAACATTCCCCTTATCCCCCTGCCCCCCAAGCATTTTGCTAAGGCGGGAATATGGGAGTACGGGAGTAAGTAGCCGTAGGGAACTGACCTGGAACATGGGTGGTTGCAGGGGCTTTTGAAGCTTGCCATCATCGGCCACCTAGGGGCTTGGCCCCGTCGTCGGCTGGACCTAGGCGAAACTTAATTAATTTCCTGTTTGTAGGTCTAGTACCCTTTTGTCCTCGACCTTCTTGCGAAGGCGGGGGCATGCAGAGGGGCAACCATAGGAAACCGACCTGGAACATGGGTGGTTGCAGGAGCATTTGAAGCTTGCCATCGTCGGCCACCTAGGGGCTTGGCCCCATCGTCGGCTGGACCTAGGCAAAACTTAATTAATTTCCTGTTTATAGGTCTAGTACCCTTTTGTCCCCGACCTTCTTGCGAAGGCGGGGGCATGCAGAGGGGCGACCATAGGAAACCGACCTGGAACATGGGTGGTTGCAGGGTCCTTTAGTGCCTGGGTTCGGAGACCGAGGTCCTTTCTGCCTCGGGGTATTGCCCGAGGTCTTTTTTGCCTCGGGGTTAGGCCCGAGGTCTTTTTTGTGCCTGGGCTCGGAACCCGAGGTCTTTGTTACCTCCGGGTTTGGCCCGAGGTCTTTTTGTGCCTGGGCTCGGAGCCCGAGGTCTTTCATGCTTTGCACGGTGTACTGACCGGGGTGAATTTTCGAAGCAAACTTTATCAATTTTATTTGAAAAATAACAATCTGTAATAGTTGCCCAACCAGGGCTACACGAAAAGAACTTGTCCTATAGTACTAGATTCCCGTAGCCAGGTGCTACTGATAATACTTGCGGAGGTACTGCACGTTCCAGGGTTGACTGAGATCGTGCCCATCCATGTTCTGTAGCCAGTAGGTTCCCGGTCGGTTGACCCGAGTCACTATATATGGTCCTTCCCAGTTTGCTCCCAACTTTCCATGGCTTGGAACTCGGGTAGACTGGTTCACTGCCTTAAGGACGAGGTCCCCGACTTGAAAGCTCCGATGCTTCACCTTGCTATTATAATACCGCGAGACCCTTTGCTTGTAAGCTGCCACCCTGAGATAGGCCTGGTCTCTTTTTTCTTCCACCAGGTCTAGTTCTGTCCTGAGGGCTTCTCCATTGTCTTGGTCACTGAAGGTAGCCACCCGGTATGAGGGTAGCCCAAGCTCTGTGGGGACTACCGCCTCAAAACCATAAGTTAAGGAAAATGGGGTTTCGCCCGTAGCTGCCCGGGGTGTGGTGCGGTAGGCCCACAGGAGGGCTGGTAGTTCTTCAGCCCACAGGCCTTTGGCATTCTCAAGCCTTGTCTTGATCGACTGCAAGATTGTGCGGTTGGTCACCTCGGCCTGACCATTAGCTTGTGGATGCTCGGGAGAAGAGTAGTGATTTAGTATCCCATAGCCTGAGCAGAACTGTCTAAAGATGGGTGTATCAAATTGTCTTCCATTGTCGCTGATCAGGACTCGTGGGATACCAAACCTGCTGAGGATATTTCTTTCCACAAAGTGTTCCATTTTCCGCTCGGTTATCGTTGCCAGGGGCTCGGCCTCCGCCCATTTGGTGAAGTAGTCAACAGCTATCACGGCAAACTTAACCTGCCCTTTACATGTCGGTAAGGGACCGACGATGTCAATTCCCCATTGGGCGAATGGCCAGGGACTGTGGACCGGCGTTTGGAGCTCTCCCAATCTGTTGAACATGGGAGAGTATCGCTGGCACTTGTCACACCTTCGGACATACTCCTGTGAATCTCGGGCCATGGTTGGCCAATAGTAGCCTTGTAAGAGGGCCTTTCTGGAGGGTGCCCGACCTCCTACGTGGTTCCCGCACACACCTTCATGAATTTTGAACAGTATCGCTTGAACTTGCGTAGGGTGAACACAGCGGAGGTACGGGACAGTGAACCCCCTCTTGTAGAGGACACCGTCAAGGATATGGTATCGTGCCGCCCGGTACTTGACCCGCCTTGCTTCCTCTTTGTCGTCTGACAGCCTTCCTGTTATCAAAAATGTCACGATTGGATCCATCCAACTAGGTCCTGGAGTGACCGGGTCAACCTCCATGCCCTCTGAATTGATCACACTTGGCTCGGGTAGGAATTATATCCTTATCCCAGGCAAGTCTGACTCAAATGATGAGGCGAGGCAAGCCAGCCGGTCAGCTCGGGCATTTTCTTCTCTAGGTATCTGAGTGATGGAGAACCCTCGGAGTTGATTGGAAATCGTCCGGACGAGGGCCAAGTAGGCTATCATGCTATCCTCCCGCGCTTCGTATTCTTGGTTTACCTGATTGACTACGAGCTGGGAGTCGCTATAGCTCTGGACTTGTTGGACACTCATTGAGATGGCCAACTGTAACCCGACCAAGAGGGCTTCGTACTCGGCCTCGTTGTTGGAGGCACGAAACCCAAACCTCAGAGCATATTCAAGCTGGATACCATCGGGGGTAGTCAGGATGATCCCGGTCCCACTACCTTGTTGGTTGGAAGAGCCATCGACATGTAGCACCCAAATCGGGATGCCAAAATGCAATCCGAGTGGTAAGGCCGGAGGCTCGGGTTCTTTGACCGGGTCTTCTGGGTATGTAAACTCGACCAGGAAATCAGCGACGGCTTGTCCCTTGATGGCCGTCCGAGGTCGGTAAGTTACTTCAAACTCTTCCAATTCCAATGCCCACTTGACGAGCCTCCCGGATGTGTCCGGCCGAGAGAGAATTTTGCGGAGGGGCTGATCGGTCAACACTATGATGGCATGGGCCTGGAAGTACGGGCGGAGCCTTCGGGCTGAGGTGATGAGGGCGAAGGCCAACTTCTCGATACGGGAGTATCGGCTTTCCGCACCTTGTAATGCCTGGCTGGTGTAGTACACTAGGAACCGTATCCCGTGCTCTTCCCGGATGAGTGCCGAGCTAACCGCCGACGGTGACACCGCCAGGTACAGGAACAGTTCCTCTCCGGATGCTGGTGTTGACAGTAGAGGAGGTGAGGCCAGGTATTTTTTGAGTTCCTGGAATGCCTCCTCACACTCTTCGGTCCACTGAAAAGCTTTGCGGAGGATTTTGAAGAACGGCAGGCACCGATCGGTAGCTCGGGACACGAATCTATTAAGTGCGGACACCCGTCCGGCTAGGCTTTGAACTTCTTTTGTTGATTTAGGTGACCGCATGTTGATGATAGCTTGGATTTTATCGGGGTTTGCTTCGATTCCCCGCCTGCTGACTAGATGACCGAGGAACTTTCCTGACGAGACACCAAAGGTGCATTTGGCCGGGTTCAACCTCATCTTGAAATTTCTCAAAATGCTGAAGGCCCCGGCTAGATGCTCAAGGTGGTCGGGCTCATCCCGGCTCTTGACCAGGAGATCATCCACGTACACTTCCATGAACTTTCCGATGAGGTCTTTGAACATGAAATTGACCAGGCGCTGATATGTAGCCCCGGCGTTCTCAAGGCCGAAGGGCATGACTCTGTAATAGTACGTGCCCTGGTCGGTGATGAACGCCATCTTTTCTTCGTCCCCGGGGTACATGCTGATCTGATTATACCCTGAGTAGGCGTCCATGAATGAGAGGAGTGAGTGGCCCGCTGTTGAGTCGACGAGGAGGTCTATCCTGGGCAGCGGATAACAGTCCTTGGGACAGGCTTTGTTGAGGTCGGTGAAGTCTACGCACATTCTCCACTTCCCATTGCTCTTTTTGACCAGGACAACATTAGCCAACCAATCGGGATAGTAGACCTCCCGGACAGAGTTCGCCTTTAGGAGCTTCTCGACCTCCTCACTTACTACCGTTTGTCTCTCGGGGGCCATGCCCCTCCGTTTCTGCTTCACTGGACGGCAGTCCGGGCTGACGTTGAGATGATGGGACATCACCCGGGGATCAATCCCGAGCATGTCCTCATGACTCCAAGTGAAAACGTCCTGGTTTTGCCTCAGGAACTGGGTCAACTTTTCTTTCAAGGCAGGCTCCAGTAGTGCGCCTATGTTAACCGTGCGACCTGGGTGTTCTGGATCCAGCACAACTTGCTCCAACTCCTCCATAGGTCCTATCATGTCCCTCTGGTCCCGGGGGTCCATTTCTTGGACGTTCAGTGTTTCGGTGATTGCCCCTCGGCGCAACGAGCTAACATAACAACTTCGAGCCGTGGTCTGGTCTCCTCGCAAACATCCGGGTCCCTAGGGAGTTGGGAATTTCACGGTTAAGCTGTATGTGGAGACAACTGTTCAGGCCCTGTTGAGGGTCGGCCTTCCAAGGATGACGTTGTAGGCCGAGGGGGCCTCTACTATCACAAAATTAGTCAGCATGGAAACCTGCTGCGGGTAGGTCCCCATGAGAACTGGGAGCTCGATCGTACCGAGCGGTTGAGTGCTGGAGCCGTTGAATCCGACCAGGGGAGTAGCTACCGGCCGGAGCCGATCCCGGGAGATCCCGAGTTGGTCGAATGCCGCTGTAAACATTATGTCGGATGAGCTGCCTGTGTCAATCAGTACCCTCTGGACCATATAATTAGCTATAGAAAGCGTCACTACCAGCGGGTCGTCATGGGGGCAGTGGAGGCCCTGTACATCATCGGACGAGAACGTCAAAACGTCAGTTGGTGATGAGCCGGTGGATTGGACCTGCCATACATTCGCTTGGGATGCTCGGGCATGCCTCTTCCGTGCCGACTGAGAATCACCTCCGCCAGATGTTCCTCCGGAGATCACGTTAATGTGGCCGAGCGGTGGAGGGGGCTGACCGGGAGCTTGGGCTTCCTGTCGGGGCCGTCTGTCCGTTGTGACAAACTCGGCAAGATGTCCCTGCTCGATCAGATTCTCTATTGCTATCTTCAATTTGAAGCAATCCTCTATTTCGTGGCCGTGATCCGTGTGATAACGGCAAAACTTCTCCTGATTTCTCTTACTGGGTGGGGCTCTGAGTTTAGCTGGCTGCAGAAGCAGCCTATGTGCCTCTGCGGCGGCCATCACCTCATGTATGGGTCGGGAAAGGGGTGTAAAAGCCATTAGGGGCTGGCCTCTAGCATCTCTTTGATCTTGCTTTGGCTTCTTTCCCGGACCCTTCTCGAATCCCTCGCGCTTGCGCTTGGCTTTTGGGGATTCGTCTTCCGCCTGGCTGACGCGTTTTGCCTTCAAAAACTCCTCGATATCTATATACTTTCTGACTCTTTCCGAGAGTTTCACCAGAGTTGCCGGTCGGTTGCGATGAAAAGACGTGGCCACCTTGGTGTGTTGAACTCTTGAACAGAAGGCCATGATTGCGGCCGTCTCGTTGAGGTTGCGGATCAGGAGCCTCTACTGGTTGAAACGATCCACATACTCCCTTAAAGATTCACCCTTCTGCTGCTTGACAGCTAGCAGCTGGGTGTCCGGTTGCGATCGGTCTAGCATCCCGACAAACTGGCTGATGAAGAGTTTGCCGAGGGTTTTGAAGTTGTCAACCGTCCGGGGCTTTAAGGCATGGAACCACTGTGCGGCCGATCCCTTTAGGGTGCTGGGGAAAGCCAGGCACAGCAGCTCGTCTGTCGTGGTGACCAGTGTCATCTGCACCTTATAGGTGCGGATGTGGTCCACCGGACTCCCCGTGCCATCGTATGAGCTAAGGTGCGGGGGTTTGAATTTCCGTGGTATGGGAAATCGTGTCACTCGGGTGGTGTAGGGTGACTCTGTTTTTGTATTCGTGAGGTCGTGATCGGACTTGCGGTTCAGCCTCTCAATCTGCTGCTGCAGCTCCTCGACCTGGGCTTTGACGTCAGTGCGCCCGGTCCTCCTTTCTGTGTCCGAATGGTAGGTGGGGTCGGAAGATGAGGCCTCCTCCTCAAAGTGCGTCGACCTCAAAGATAGTACCCGACTGTTGGTTCGGATAAGCCTGTGCCTAAGTTCCCCTCGGCTCAGGACAGGAGGATCGTCGACCGATTTCCGGATTTTCCGTCCGGATTTTTCTGCCCTTGCTGCGCGCCGTCGATCAATGATGATTCTGGCGTCATCCGCTCGGCACGCTCGGTGAGGAATGTACCGAGGCACCCTTTGAGAGCGCTTAGTAGCCTGGCTGCGCTCTCCACCTGCGGGACGCTCCCGGTTTGGTGGGGACACCGGAGCGGATCGCGCATGCTCTTGCACCCGAGGAGGCTGGCTGACGGGAGTGCTTTTCTCAGGTCGACTCTCTGACGCGGGGCGCTTCTCATGTTGGGCCATAAGCGCGTCTATCTGCTGTTGTGCCCGACGCTGGCCCTCCAGGAGCTGCTCCAATGCCGCTGTGACCTATTCGGTGGTCATGGAGGTGGCCCGCGGCTCGATCTGCAGGTTTTCCTGACCGGCTGAGTCGGCGGGGTTGTCGGTCTTCTTACCCTTCTTCGGTGGCATGTCGATCAGTCAAAGATTTTGTTGATGAGAAGACTGTGTCTTTCCCACAGACGGTGCCAAACTAATGAAGCCAAAAATTGGTAAGAAAGATTTATGCGGGAAGATAGAGTAGAAAGAGGTTTGTATGTGGTTCGGCCCCGTTAATGAGGTGACCTACGTCCACGGGTGCGTCTAAGCGCTTCTCACTAGCAGATCACCGACGGGCCTGGTGAGCCAACAAAGATGGGCGGCACTACCAGTAACACCGGCCGGGTATATGCGTATGGGTGGTGAGTTCTCTAGCGAGTAAGTATATGCTCGGAGAAGTAATTTTTCGGATCCCTCTAAGGAGGATAGGTGGGCTCTTTTATAGATGTAAGAGTCCACCCTTACATGGTAAGTTTACTAGATTAGGAAGCCTAATCTAATCACAATAGATTTGCACAACATTAGGGGAGTTTCCTAAGTGGCTTAGGAAACCATTGATTCTTTCTTGATAGAGTCATGGCCGTATAAGGAAACGATGGGAGACGCCATCTACTCCGCGCCTACCGGGGGGTCAATACGCCCCGTCCCCGAGCTGCCGAGTATCCCGGACGGTTACAGTTGAACACCTCGAAAGTGTGGGCTCCATGCTCTCATTCCGGACTATCCGCTGACCACGTGGTGGTCGGACCGTTACAGAATATTTCTGGACGTATCACTAAATATTGGGTTTTCCTAACACATAAGTACAAGTGGTTGACCCATTCGAGGATATGAGTAATCCTTTCTTAAAACTAGATAAATTGTGCAGGAGTGGTCCTATATTTGAACATATCCCCCCTGTTTTATCACCTTCCTCATGCTTAATAATTCAAGCACAGAGACTTTTAGTAGCTTTCTCACATCTCCTATTCTCCATTTTCCAGGAATCAAAAGCTCGAATCAATTTTGAGTGGAGTTGTCACATCTTATGTCATGAATGGGACATTTCAACACTTGTTCGAACCCAACTTGATTTCACCCTTCGAACCTTACCTACTCATGTAAGGTGGTATTCTCATCATCAAGAAAGTGTTACACACTTGAATTACTTGACAGACCTGTATGACAGCTTCGAGGAAGGTCCAATTGCAATTCTTAATGAAGTATCAGAGTTTAAAGACAAATTTATCTATGGGTGTAGAAGTTCTAATGAAGAGAGTGATACTTCCTTTTATTCAAAGCCTGACCTCGAAGATCAAATTGTATGTCTCAAAGATGAAGCCAAAGCTGTTGGCATATCCTTTCGAGGTAAAACTCCATTAACCAAAGAGCTTCGAGGTCTTCGCAGAGCCTTGGCCAAGATCAATTCTCAACTAAATCAGTATGAAGAACAACTCAAGGATGCTTATTTATCCCTTTGAAGCGATGATAGATTGGCATTGCCAGCTAGAAACTTAAGTCTTGAGATAAAATAGAAGCAGAGTATTTTACTTACTATTGGAATATGTTCCACAATCTCGTAACTTATGGGTTTTCACATTATTATTAATCATGTCTGTAATTGTAATTGTAATGCCATTAAGTTCAATGAATTATAAAAATTCATGTAAGTTTTGACCAAACTGAAATGGTTTATTCTAAACCAGAATGTATTCATTTTTGAAATAACGGCTAAATGAGTAACAAACCCTAACGGCTATTTTTCTAAATAAATGCGCTTCTTCTCAAATGACACCAAACACTATAAATAGATTAGGGATAAGGATGAAAAAAAATCCTTCTAACTTATGCAAACTCTTCTTTTCCCATCTATCTCCTTTGCATTCCATCTTTTTCACAATCATTCTCATTCTACTCTGGTTATCTTGCTTCCCCAAAAATGGCTACATCCAGAGACAATACTCAACTTCATAAAGTCTGTGATGATTTCAAAAAAATCAGTCAGGAAGAACAAGAATAGTATTAGAATGGGCAAAAAAACCTCACTAATCAATGAAATCCTTGTCCCTATAACCTTTCCTAACCATGAATCTTCTATTGCCGTTGGTCCCTGCCTAAGTACTGCTAATCTCAAACTTCATGTCTTATCCTAGATTAGGACAACAGCATCTAGCATATCAGTAAGAAATTCCCATTCCTAGGAGTGAATTAAAATTTTGACATTGGCCCAAACCTGGGAAATAGTGGCCAGAATGGGTAGAAAGGATTTTAGACAAGAAAAGAGAGGCCTTGATTGCAACAGGAATCTATCATGTTGTTAACCTTTCAAAATATCCAATCGAAGCCAGTCCTAACCTACTTACTGGAGCTCTATGCTTCTAGAACCCTATCTTCAACCATTTCTAATTTTGTTTTGGTCCAATAGGTCCAACCGTCTTAGATATGTGTCATTTATTAGGATTTCTGTCTCATGGGGAGGATGCTCACCCCTACATGGTGGAATCTGATAGCCCTCCAATTCACGCTGATTCAAAATCTTTAGGATATACTAATTTCCTAATTTCTTATAAAAAGTCATAAGGGAATGTAACAAACACAGAGTATTATAGCTTTCTTCTCTACTGGCTTTCGAAGCATTTGCTGTACCTCTTCCCAAAGGGTTGTTCTTGAATTCTCCAACATTGCCAAAGCTTTGGCTACTTGTTGAAGACTAGCTTTGGCTCCCTTTGTGCTAGGATCCCTATATAGATTCTTTTCTGATTTGTGCTATGACCCCTGTCTTCCAAATCAAGGTGGTCCTTTCTGGATTCTGCAACTATGGCTATATGCCTATTTTCCAAAAATTCATAATTTAGGCCCTAGAGAAAATCATGTTCCTCATGGGGTTTTCTTTGCCCTGCTACCAAATGTTGAAGATACTTTCAAAGAATCTCTAACCTTCTTTCTCGATCTCTCTGCAGTAAGGTAGAATGACATGTTCTAACCTTTTTCTATCCTTTACAATCCTGAGGACAAAACTCCTCTTTACCCTCTGTGGCTGTGTCATATTCTGGATAGAACAGCAAACGCACTTGAGTTAAAGGCTGCATGTGGAAGCTTTTTGATTAGCAGAGATCTATTTTTGGAAACACCCTTAGCACTAAATCTTATGGTGAACTCTACCTCCCAAACCAATTTTCGAGACAGTTTGGTCTCACCTAATCAATTCATTTCCCAATCAAAAGTCAAGCCAACACCTTTATAGCTTATAAAACCACTTCGAGAGTACCAGAATCAATGATAACTACAGCTTTAGTAGTTTACCAGAACAAAGTCAGCAATCTGGAGTTCACCTCTCTGCCAGTGTACACAACCTGCACCCCTGACTTCTTAAGTTGGTGGGAAAATTTGATGGTAGCATCGATGGACAAATGCCAGCTCTTGAGACATATTGACTCAAAGTCAAAAGGTAAATAAATTAACAACTCAATCACTTTTCTTTTGAATGGAGAAAAAGGTTTTCTAATTACTATTGTTCAAATTCTGTAACATAGGAAAAACACCTGGTGAGGGTTCTTCTTCTCATCCAAAGCCTAAGTCTTCGAATGCTACACCTTCTCTCCAAACCTAAGAGAAGACTGATTCTTCCAGTAGAGAGTCCTCCTCAATCAATTGGAAGTAAAGAATCTGATGATGAAGAAGAAGAAGACTCGAGCCCTGCAATACAACTTGTTCAAAAAAAGAAAGCCAAGACAACTACTGAAGCAACTGCTGGTTCGAAGATCATTAGGGAAGCTCCCATTCCAGCAGTTCCCATCTCAAAGGTAGAACCTTAACCTGAGCCTGCTTTATTGATCCCACAAGCAAAACTTACCAGTCCTAAGATTTCAGAGATTCAAGAATCTTCTTCATAGGACATTCAATCTTTACTGCTTGAATATCAACCAGTGGTGAGTTATTGAAATTTTTGTAGTATTCTTCTTGTTCTTATCTTTCCTTACAAATAGGTTACAAATAACTGTTTATCCTTTTTCTTAACTAGATTGAATCTGTTACTGAAGTTGAAACTGGGCCTTTAAAGGCCAGTACAAGTTCTGATCCTGAAGCTATTGTAGAACAAGATCCATTCATACCTCAAACTGCTTCAATCCCCCCAAGCTCTGAAGAGTTCCATATGTCTCTTCCTCATAATCTTACCCCTGAGGAAGTAAAAGAGTTTAAGGATAGCCTAAAACATGTTTTGAAGATAGAAGACACTGCTTAAACTGACTTTCAAGAATTCTTTCAACAAATGACAGGTCAGAGTATACCAATGGAACCCATAGTAGCAGTTGCTACATTAAGGTTCTTTAGCAAAATACCATTTGAAAACTTTGAAGATAAAGAAATCCAAAGAGCTTTGAAAATTTTGAGTCAATTCATGTTAGACAGTTCTGAAATCTCCATCCCAGACAAAGAGGTAATTTCAAAGGTTATGTCAACCTTCAATTTCAATTGTTTCCTACTTGAGTGAGTTGTTAAAGAAAGGAAAAGATTGGAAGTTGATATGGAGTATACAACAGAAAAGACTTTAGCAATGAACCAACAACTAGAAGAGTTTCATGAGAGTAACATTGCTATTGACAAACTTTCTACAAAAAGAGAGAGCCTCTTAAAGGAGCTCGAGCTTGTGGAGATTGAATTGAATGCTTTAAAGACCAACCTGGAAGATGTTCAAACCAAGCTTCTGGTTTTGAAGATAGAGTTTAAGTCTAAACCTTTAAAGAACCAAGATTCAATCTCTAGGCAAAAATACATTCTTAGTCAGTCAAAATTGTATACTAGGTCTTGGGACAATTTTAGACTAAAGGCTCAATTCATAGGTAAGTTGGTATAAAGAATTATACCATAGGATTTTGTAATTTTGCCAAAGACTGGCTTGTAATTACTTCGAATATCAATGCATGGTCTTATTTGTGAATGTTACTTCTCATTTTAGACTTCTTGCTTCCTAAATAGTTGGATAATATTGTTTGAGAAATCTACCATTGATTTTCCTTATATGCACATAACCACTTAAATTTCTTAAATGATAAAATCCACCTTTAAAATTTTTATGGATTTGAAATGCCCCTTCCCACTTAGGAGACCATTTCCAAACTTTGGATCTTTAGATCCAATAGGCATTATTGTTTTCCAAACCAAATCTCCTTCATCAAAGGTTCTTGGTTGGACCTTTTTATTATATCCTCTTACTGTGATTCTATTTTGTATCAGGATATTATTAAGAGCCTTAGCTCTTTCTTCATCAATGTCTTCTAATTCAATAGTCATTGATGTTTGATAATCATCTAAGGATAATTGATTTTGCTTCATAATTCGAAGAGAATTAACTTTTATCTTAATTGGTAAAACTGCTTCATAACCAAAAGTTAAAGCGTAAGGAGACACCCCCGTACTTGTTCATTTTGAAGTTCTATGTGCCCACAAAACTTCTGGCAAAATCTCATGCCACATCCTAGGATTATTTTTTATGACTTTAGCCATATTTTTCTTTATGATTTTATTAGTTACTTCAGCCTAACCATTAGATTGGGCATAGTATGGGGTTGATTTTGACATTGTAATCCCCAATTTACTTGTAAAGCAACCACATCCCCTTCGAATATAGAAGCATTGTCAGATACAATGGTTTGAGGAATACCAAATATGTATACTACATTTTCTAGAAATTTGACAACTGTTGCTTGAGTCACAGTTTGCATGGGTTTTGCTTCTACCCATTTAGTGAAATAATGTGTGGCCACAATAATGAATCCATTACCCTTCGAAGAAGGAGGACTAATTTTTCCTATCACATCAATGGCCAACCTCTAAAAGGCAAAGGTTTTATCACATATTGAATATCAACAGTGGGTAAATGTTTCAAAGGACCATGTTTCTAACATTCTTGACATCCTTTGGCAAATTCAATACAAGCTTTTAAAATTGTTGGCCAATAAATGTTATGCCTTTGAAGTAACCATCTCATTTTAATCCCAGATTAATGGGCACCACATAATCTTTTATGAATTTGAGCTATAGCTTCAATTCCTTCGAGATTACTTAAGTATTCCAGTAGTAATCCATCACTTCCTCTTTTTAACAATTTTCCATTATACATGATGTAATTGACAGATTTCAATATTATGCTTCGATTGGGCTTTTCATTCAATCCTGAGAGATAATCTATGATTGGTTTTCTCCAATCATCATGAATTTCTACATTTGATATATTAACAAAAGGTAATCTATCCACCAACATCGGTAATAATTTCCTATAAGCAACTTGTTCTATCCCAATATCTTCAACATTTGTTCTGAATCCAGATGCCCTCTGAGCCACATCATTGGCTTCTTCATTAAAACTTCTAGGAAAATGCAAGAGGTTTACATTATCAAATTTGGATAATAAACCCATTGTAGTGTTATAATATATTTTTAAAGTACTACTCATACATTTACATACCCCATTCATATGGTTTATAACCAACTGGGAATCTCCAAAAATACCTACAAATGTAGCTTTAAGATCTAACAAGGTTTCGAGACCCATTATTAGATCTTCATACTCAACTTTATTGTTAGTGCATAGTTTAAAGCCATATTTTGTTTAATCCTCTCAGGTGATTCAATAATGAATCCAATGCCTACAGTAAATTCAGTTTTTGAACCATCAAACTATAATTTCCATGGACTAATAGTTATACACCCAATTTCATAATTTCCCTCTGTTTTGAGATAATTTGGGTAGTCAGCCAAAAAATCTATTAAGGCCTGCCCTTTCACTGCCTTTTGAGATACATAGAATAAATAGAATTCTGATTAGGTAAGAATCCATCTACCAATTTGAATTCTTAAAATAGGTCGAGTCAATATATACTTAATTAAATCGAACTTAGCAATCACATAGACTTCAGTGGGAAGAAGATAATATCTCAGTTTTATTACTGCAAAATACAAGGATAAACATAGTTTTTCCATAAAGGAATATTTACATTCGACAGGATTTAAGAACCTACTAAGGTAATAAATAGCCTATTGTTTTTTATCATCACTATCTTGGGCTAACAGGACCCCAATTGATGCTTCTGCTGCTGAGATATAAAACTTCATTGGTCTGTCCTTTCTTGGAGGCATTAACACTGGTGGCTTCACCAAATAATCCTTCAAGGCTTGAAAGTCATCTTGGTGTTTATCTTCCCACTTTAATTCTTTATAATCCTTCAACTTCAACAAAGGAGAAAATATCAGAGTTTTTCCAATAGTATTGGAAATGAACCTTCGAATGAAATTAACCTGTCCCAGGAATCTTTGCAATTCTTTTTTGGTCGAAGGGAGTTTACTTTGAATAATTGCTTGAGCTTTATTCTTATCTACTTGAATTCTCTTTTCATGTACCAAATACCCCGGGAAATTTCCAGTACTAACCCCAAAAGCACATTTTAATGGATTTAACTTGAGTTTAAAAAATCTCATTCTTTCGAATGCTAATTTCATATGTATGAGGTGATCATCGAATGATCTAGATTTGATAATTATGTCATCTAAGTAATATTCTAAAAAAGTTCCAATCATATCATGAAAAATAGCATTCATAGCCCTCTAATAAGTAGCTCCTAGATTTTTCAACCCAAAAGGCATTTGTACCCATTCGAAGGTACCTATATTCCCTAGGCATCTAAATGAAGTTTTATGAATGTCTTCCTCAGCAATACATATTTGATGATATCCTGAGTGACCATCCATCATAGACATTATAGGATTTCCAGCAGATCTATCAATTAATAAATTAACTATTGGCATAGGATATCGATCCTTAGGTGTGGCCAAATTAAGATTTCTATAATCAATATAGACTCTTAATTTACCATTTTTATTCATAACTGGAACAACATTTGAAAGCCATTCAACATACCTGGCAGTTCTAATGAAGCCTGCCTTGAGCAACCTTTCGATTTCTTCTTTAATCTTCATGGTGACTTCTGGTGTCATCCTTCGAGGTTGCTACTTTATTGGTTTATATCCAGCTTTGATAGGCAATTTATGCTCCACTAAACTTCTTTTGAGTCCTGGTAATTCATCATAATCCCAAAAAAAACAGTCTCGAAATTCTTTTAATAATTTGATCAATTTATTTTGGTCATTCTTTTCAAGTTTAGAACTTAAATAAGTAGTTCTTTTTAGTTGATCGGATCCTAAATTGATCTCCAATAAAGGATCTTGTGACACTTCTTGTATAGAACTTTTTGGCATTACAGATAATTCTTCCTTGCCAGCATCCCTTAACTCTTGGGGTTCTTCTTCGAAGACATAATCTGACCAATTTATGGTCGAATCTTTTTCGATCCTTGATTCTAAATTTGCGATCATCAACTTTTGTAAGACCAATTGAATTGTCTCTTTTACATCTTCTATTTCTATAGATGTGTGAGTCAATAAACTAACTTGTCATCATCCAATGGTTCCAAAGGACTAAATGACATATCAGCCAAAATATCACAATTCTCCTCTGGGGATTCATCTTCTGACTCTTTAAGGTTAATTGGTTTAACATTCTCTTGATATAATTGAGCTTTGACACAGTTAGAACTTGCATGGAAAGGCTTAGTATCAGCCTTCACTATTTTAATCTCACAGTTTTCCTTCACAAGCAACAAAATCTGATGCATTGAAGAAGGAACACATCGATTAGCATGAATCCAATCTCTTCCTAATAAGGCATGATAACTAGGACTAGCATCTATCACAAAGAAAACAGTTTTAGATTTGTTCGAACCTACTATAGTTTCAATAGGTATTACCCCTTTGGTGTTTTTTTATCACCAGTGAAGCCTAATATCATAATGCGAGTCTGTATCAATTTTGAGTCTTGTTTATTAATTTTCTTCAAAGTGCTTTGAGGAATAATATTGGCAGCAGCACCATTATCAACCAATACTTTATTTAAAAGAACTCCATTTAAACAAGCCTTTATTTATAATGGTTTAAGGTGCTTAGTCATTTTTGTTCATGGTTCTTCGAATGAATATACAAAATTACAATCACTAAAAATGAATGGAGGAAGATTTATCTCAGTAGATGCTTCCATTTCCATTTCTTCATCCATTTGTTGATCTTCTGCTGCTTCGAAGATCTTTGGTAATGTAAATGTGGTAGTGTTAACTTCCATTTGCTTTGGAAATGTGAAACACTGGATGAATATACTCTTATTTTTGACAATCTCATCATTGATTTTCATCTCAGTATTTCCCAAATCTTGAGATTCTACCACTGTCATTGCTTCATCTCCTTCATCAATACTCGTGGCCTTTTCCAATTCCATAACCTTGGCCTTAATGATACTCTCTTCAGACATAGTATCATTATCAGCTTTTAAATATCGGTCGAATCAAGGATTAGGCTTTGAAATGCCACTGGAGTCTTTCTCGATCTCATTGTCCAACTCTCGACTTTGGGTCTTCATGTTGGAAAATTCTTTCCACATGGTATACTTCCTCTGAAGTCTCCTTTGCTGAGTTCTATTTATCATAGGAACCGTCTTTTGATTTTTTCTTTAGGATGTTGAAGCACACACCATGTATTCTTTTCAACCCGTAGAGGTTTGATCATCTTGTTTTTGTTTTGAGATTCTTGTTGATCCATCATATTTTTGGCCCTATCATCTTGCATGACAAACCAATTTGGGGGTATGCACTCACATGCACATTATTTTATACACCAAAATTTTGAAAATTTTTTGATACTTGTGCTCAAATAAACAATGTTACCGACGTTTTTGCAATTTTAAGTCGATACTTCTTGTTAAATAACTTTGGATTGTTATAGAATGGTAAACAAGAGAATATGTGATTAAATATTTGCTAAAGTTATGATGTAATGTTTTAAGTTATGTATTGTTTGAATCGTAGTTTTATATCATAGATTTGCACATAAACTTATGCACTACACGTAGTCACTTGAATACATGTTTGATGTGAACTATAATATGATTCGGATTTCTAGATAACACATGGTGGAGACTAAGCCCGGGGAGCTTTTGAGCCGATCTTTTCTTTTTAGAGGGTTATAAACATTTTGTGTTTGTCAAATTTCATTGAAATAGCGCATCTACTTGTTTAGTCTCATTATTCTTGTCTTGGTTGATAGTCAAGTTAAAATATTTGTTACCATGCTAAATAATCTTCCGTCGTATATGTTGAAGAACCATATAACCATAGGAAGTGATTTTAGGCCCTCTTTGTTTACTACCGACCGAAGAATTATAAACTTCCTTAGTTCGCCCTTTGAGCCGTTACAATGCCTCTTTTTCTTTGTTCACCATTATCCTCTTTAAAAGCTCCGACCTGATCAACTTGGAGTATACCACTGGAAGAGTGATCAACTTTTAGTAGTATTAAGGCGATGTGTTGATTGAGAAGAAGAAAATTAGATGTTATTGGGGTAGTTACTTGGTATTCAATGCATAATCATTTGAGAAGCAAGAAAAGAAAAAGGAAAAGAAACAAAATAAAGAAGAGGAAGGTTGAAAAAAATTTGAAATGAATGAAAAGGAATGAAGAGAAAGAAAAGATGAAAGTTTGTAGAAGAAGAATGAAAGAGATCGAACATGCCTTACAATGCCATTCTAAAACTACCTAATGAATCTTTGCTATCCTTTTTCATAGCCTGAGCCACAATACAACCTTTGAAAAGTCCTATTTGATCCTAGAAAAGATGGTTTAGATATGAAAACGATGGGAGGGGGATTAAAACTTGGTAATGACTAATTTTTCTTGATTGTTGGCATCCTATCTTTGAGACTATTGTTCTTTCGTGTCATGCGTCTTTTTCGAGTCATATGTGAGCATTTCTCATTTTGAAAATATGTTTCCTTTACTCACATATATTAGAAAAATTACACCTGTTTCGGAGTGTTTCATTTGAGAGTGTAATTAACATTGTGAGATTCGTAGTCGAGACATAGTTAAATGGTTATCCGAAGTATATTCCAAGTTCATGACATATGCGTGTTCATTTGACTACCATATCACACACGTGCAATTTTATGAGGAACTCTATTGATTTATACGATGCATGTGCTTAGGATTGTTTTCCATGATGTAAGTAGACATTTGATTCCGTTTCTTCTTGTTCGTTATTCTATTTCGAATCATTGTTTTATAATAAGGAGTATTGAATGTTATGTTTTTCTTTTTAACAAAACTTTTTAAATTTATAAGTTAATAAAGATGGTTGTGGGTAACTTGTTGACGAGAACCCTCACGAGACTTTACTCGTCCGACTAGGGACACCTAGGGGTTTAAAAGGCTTGTTGCATATGCTAAATGCAATCGTGATCCATACGAAAATGGAGTAGTGTTTGTAGTATTAGTTTTTATTTTAGTTTTGCTCGAGGACTAGCAAAATGTAGGTTTGGGGGTGTGATCGGGAGAGAACTAATCCTAATTATACGCCTTAACGAGCATTTGTTAGTACCTTTCTATCCTGTTTTTGTATATTTTTACTTCGTTTTCTATTTTCTGACAGGTTTTGGAAGAAATCAAGTAAACCAGGCTAAACAGGGTGAAAAAGCACAAAGAAAGAAGCTGAAAAAGCCAACTCGCGCGCGCGACCCGCGCCCGCGAAAACCAAAAATCGCTCGCGCGATCCGCTCGCGCGAGATACCCAGAATCGCTCGCGCGATCCGCGCGCGCGAAGGATCAAATGTCGCGCTCGCGCGATATATGTAAAAACCAAAGTTGCGTATTTTAGTGTAATGAAGACTCCTGTGCAAACGAAACTGCTGAACGACGTCTAGACTGTAAATTACATCAGTTTCAGTTTGTTTCGGGTTGGGAAGCCTTCCAAAACTTGTTGTAAATCTATATATACTCTATTTTACTTCAATTGAAGGGTTACACACCCATACATACACATTCTACAACCATACTTCCAGCCATTGAAGGGAGGGAAGCAAGGAGAAGAAGAAGAAGACCAAGGATTTCCATGGCCTCCTCCATCAACTACTTGCCATCCATCACTTCCATGGACGGCTAGATCATAGATCTAGGGTTTCAATGAAGCCCTAGATGAGTAATAGGGTTTTATTTATGTTTTTATTTTAGTTTTATTATGTATGAATGACAGTCACATGTTTAGAGGATTTTTATAAATAAATCGTACTTCTAGTGATTAAATCATTACTTTCAGAATTTATTCTTGTCTTAGATCTATTTTGACTGTGATGTGCTCAACGATCTATGCTTGCTGTGCTTGTTTAGATTGTTTACATGTGATGGTGCTTTATTGATTTGTGCTATCAAGTATCCGAATAGTCCATGCCTAGGTTAGACGGATTAGATCACAACCCTAGTTTAGTGTGGGATAATTCGTGCTAACCGAAGATGGATTATGTTGGTGCTTGAACCATGATTATCTTCTTGTCGGAGGAATTGGGCTTGTAGTTACAATTCCCCATATTCATCCAACGTAATAAGTTAAAGTAATTCATAAATATTCCTATTACGAAACTAGTGGTGGATTTGCAATCCTAGGTTCCCTTTACATATTCATTAAAAACACTTTTAATTGCTTTCATAGTTTAGATTTACTTTTATAGTTATTAGTTTAATTAAATCCAATTTAAATCCATTTTTCCTAATTAATTAGACTTAGGTTTTAAAATTAAGAGCTGTAGTAATCAATCTCTGTGGGTTCGACCTTTACTTCCACACTGCAAATCTTTGGAAAAGTAAAGAACACTTTTTACATATTGATATTGACAACATCAACAGCGTGCGAGCCCCATGGAACAGCTGATGTGGAAGAAACACCGGAATACCATTGAGAAACATAGTGACAATCCTGGACAAGGAAACGACAAAAGACAAACAAACCGAGATTAAGATAACGGAACACAAGAAACAAGGATTAAACACGAAAAGAAAAACAAGGAATAGGAACAAAATAAATAGAAATGTGACTAAGTTCCAACCTCACTATTGGCATAGATTCCCAAAATGCACTAGCTGGTAAGGGGCATTGGAGCCTGAATAGCAGAAAGCTCAGGTACACATAGCGGTATGGGACCAACTCGGGAACAAGGAAGTCGTCAACAAAAACAAAAACTGCATTGTGACGTTCCGGGACGACATCTTGGAGGTTATGATCTTCCCATGGCTCCCACATATCATCATTTTCCCATTGTGCCATGAGTACATCATCCACCATTCTTCCCTTGTACAGGTCTTCTTCCTCATCCACATCATTGTCATCATGAAATTCCATATTTTCATATGAATTGATGTCAAGGAGGGCCGGTGGGTATGGAAGGTACCCTTGGGCAGCATCAATGAGAGTGTGAACTTCAGGGTCTTGATGAAGCAAGGGGCAGGGTGTGAGTTCACCCTCAGTCCAGGTGCCACAACGACATTCTGAATCAGCCCATGAACCGATAGAATGAACATCGTCACCTCGCATCTATGTACCTGCAATTGAGTAGTTCAAGGTATAGCGGATTAGAACGAGATCACAAACATAAAAGAACAAACGAAGAATTAAAAACAAAAGAGAGAAACTAAAATGCAGGGAAAGATAAGGAATACAACAACAATATGGAACTCCACTTTGGATTTTAAGTGGGAGAATAGTTGGGCTCATCCAGCTGGATGTGCTCAACTTCAGTTTGGAAGTTCTCCAAGAACGGTTTCAACCTCTGGCCATTGACCTTGAAACTATCATCGTTCTTTGGATTGACGAGCTCAACCGCCCCGTGTGGAAAGACAGTTTTTACAATGAACGGGCCTGTCCAACGGTAATGGAGCTTTCCTGGGAAAAGGTGGAGGCGAGAGTCATACAGCAAAACTTTCTGCCCCAGCTCAAATGATTTACGAAAGATCGTACGATCGTGGCGAGCCTTCAACCTTTCCTTATGCAACCTTGCAGAGTCATACGCATCTCGTCGTATTTCCTCTAGCTCTGCAAGTTGGAGCTTGCATAACTGACCTCCTTCTTGGATATCAAAGTTCAATGAGCGTGTTGCCCAGTAAGCTTTATGCTCAATTTCAACAGGGAGGTGGCAAGCTTTCCCGTAAACCAATCTATACGGGGACATACCTAGATTCGTCTTGTAGGCAGTACGGTATGCCCATAAAGCGTCGGTCAGCTTGTATGCCCAGTCCTTTCAGTTGGAGCTAACCGTCTTTTCGAGACTATGCTTGATTTCTCGGTTAGCCAATTCCGCTTGCCCATTCGACTGTGGATGATAGGCAAGAGCGATTTTATGGTGGACTCCGTATTTCTTGAGAAGTGACTCCAAAGGCCTATTGCAGAAATGCTTGCCTTGGTCACTTAGTAAAGCTTTCGGAGTTCCAAAACGAGACAAGATATGCTCTCTTAGAAAAGACATGACCGTTCTGTGGTCATTGCATCTCGTTGGTATTGCTTCAACCCATTTTGACACATACTCTACAGAAAGGAGTATGTATTCACAGTTATTAGACTTGGGAAATGGACCCATAAAATCTATGCCCCAACAATCGAATATCTCAATTGTAATGATAGGGGTTAAAGGCATAGAATTCCTTTTAGAAATAGTTCCAAGCTTTTGACAGCGTTGGTATGTCTTGCAAAAGGAATACGCATCTTTAAAAATTGTGGGCCAGTAGAAACCGCTTTGTAGAACTTTTTGTGCGGTCTTCTGTGAAGCGAAGTGGCCACCGTATGCCTCAGAATGGCATGATGCTAAAATTACAGTTATATCCTCATTGGGGACGCAGCGCCTGATAACCTGATCAGCACAGTACTTGAAAAGATATGGGTCATCAAAGAAGAAATGACGCGCGAACGAGAGGAACCGTTTTCTGTCTTGGTTTGACCAATGATTCGGGGTTTCTCCCGTGACAAGGTAGTTCACGATATCAGCATACCAAGGCAGACCACTTACTGCCAGTAGCTGTTCGTCCGGGAACTCATCCTTAATGGATTGGGATTCAGCATTGTCGACAAAAGTCAATCGTGACAAATGGTCCGCAACCACATTCTCTACTCCTTTCTTATCTTTGATTGTTAGATCAAACTCTTGGAGTAAGAGTATCCAGCGAATGAGCCATTGTTTAGCGTCTTTCTTAGACAGCAGATACTTGAGGGCCGAGTGATCTGTAAAACAGACGATTGGTGACCCTATCAGATAAGACCTAAACTTATCCAAGGCGAATACTACAGCCATCAGCTCTTTTTCAGTAGTTGTATAATTCATTTGAGCTTCATTCAAAGTTCGGCTGGCATAGTATATCACATATGGCTTACTGTCCTTTCTCTGGCCTAGGACCGCGCCAATGGCGTAATCACTAGCATCGCACATTAATTCGAAAGGCAAACTCCAGTCGGGTGCCTGTATTATAGGTGCGGTGGTGAGGAGCTCTTTTAGATCCTCGAAGGACTTTTGGCAACTTTCTGACCACTCGAATGGTGCATCTTTGACAAGAAGTTGACAAAGAGGTCGAGAGATTGCACTGAAATTCTGGATAAACCGACGATAAAATCCCGCATGCCCCAAGAACGAACGGATGTCTCTCACTGTACGGGGGACAGGTAGATTTGAGATTATGTCGATTTTGGCTTTATCCACTTGGATTCCTTCATCGGAGATTATATGGCCGAGGACTATTCCCTTGGTCACCATAAAGTGACACTTTTCCCAATTCAAAACTAGGTATTTATCCTCACATCGCATTAATACATGCTCGAGATTGCTGAGGCAATCTTCAAAGCTATGGCCAAACACTGAAAAATCATCCATGAAGACTTCAAGGATGTGTTCGACCATGTCACTGAATATGCTTAGCATGCACCGCTGAAAGGTAGCCGGTGCATTACATAAGCCAAACGGCATTCGACGGTAGGCAAATGTACCAAATGGACAAGTGAATGTGGTTTTCTCCTAATCTTCAGGAGCAATTTCAATTTGGTTATATCCACTATATCCATCCAAAAAGCAGTAATACTTGTGACCTGCCATACGTTCCAGCATTTGATCCATGAATGGTAAAGGAAAATGGTCTTTTCGGGTCACAGTATTCAACTTTCTGTAGTCAATACACATCCTCCATCCAGTGGGGACACGTGTTGGTACCAATTCACCATCTTTGTTTGGGATGACCGTTATGCCTGCTTTCTTTGGCACCACTTGGGTTGGACTGACCCAAGGACTATCAGATATCGGATAAATCATCCCAACATCAAGTAGTTTGAGCACTTCCTTTTTAACTGCTTCTTGCATGTTGGGATTCAGACGCCTTTGCATTTGTCTTGAAGGTTTAGCGTCTTCCTCCAGATATATCTTATGAGTGCATATAGATGGGCTGATGCCTTTGAGGTCAGCAATCGTCCATCCCATAGCATCCTTATGCTTGGTCAGCATTTGCACTAGCTTACCTTCCTGTTCATGAGTTAAAGCAGATGAAATGATCACAGGATACGTTTTTCCAGTCCCTAGGAATGCATATTTTAGCTCTTTGGGTAGCTCCTTTAACTCTAACTCCGGAAACTGAAAACTAGAAGGCATTGCCAACTTAGTTTTAGGAGGCAATTGTTCATATGACATTACCCACATGCATTCTGCTCTATCCTCCTCTATCGTATCCATCATAAGACACATCTGGTTCAGGTCAGCATCCAATGGAGTTGACTCGGCAGGCTGATAGATATCGCCAAATTGAGTCATCACAACTTCCAAAAGATCTTTGTAGTCAACCAAGTCAACTTCATCTTCAATGACTGTGTCAATGTAATGAATTTCTTCCTCATCATCCTATTCTTCAGGTCGGGGATTAGAAAAAATTTTGACATTCAATGTCATGTTCCCGAATACGATAGTCATGATACCACTTCTAATCTTGATCGTGGCATCAATAGTGTTGAGGAATAGACGTCCAAAGATAACCGGGATGTGTGTACCAGGATTAGACACAGGTTCTGTGTCCAATATCACGAAATCAACCGGAAAGACAAAAGAGTCTATTTGGACAAGGACGTCCTCTAACACCCCCCTAGGGTATTTCACAGATCTGTCTGCCAATTGCAAAGTGACTCAGGTGGGTTTGAGTTCACCCAACCCTAGCTGTTTATAGACTGAATATGGCAGTAGGTTCACGCTTGCTCCTAGATCGAGGAGTGCGTTATCTATCCTTTGATTCCCAATTCTACATGAGACCGTAGGTGTACCGGGGTCTTTGAGTTTTGGAGGCAACTCATTTTGAATGATCGCACTTGCTTGGCATGCGACATAAGCATGTTTCTTCACACTTTGCCTCCTCTTTACCGTGCATAGATCTTTGAGATACTTAGCATAGGCCGGCACTTGCTTGATAGCATCTAGGAGTGGAAGGTTAATTTTGACTTGTTCAAACAATTCCAGAAACTCCTGATTCTTCGTCTCATTCTTGGGTTTCTTCAACCGTTGAGGATAAGGTGCAGGAAAAGGGCATTTTGTTGGTTCATCCTCAACAGACTCCTTTCCAGGCCTTTGCTCAACTTCTTCCTCTACTCTAGGAGCTTCAATGTTTGCCTTTATTGCCTCGTCATTAGTATACGGCTCCTCCTCTTGAGTAGATGGTTGCTCAAGCTCATTATCCACCACTTCCTCCTCTTTGTACACTTCGAGTGTAGACAGAGGCATGCTTTTCTCTATGATTTTTCTGCTTCTCAGCGTAGTCATGGCTTTAGCATGTTCTTGATTGTTAGGACCATTGTTATGTCCCTTGGGGTTCGAAAGTGGTTGGGCAGGGAATGTTCCTCCTGAACCCTCTTGCCGTGCATCTATCCTTTCTAACGTGGCAGACATTCTACTCATCATCTGTATGAGTTGCTGCGTTAGATTGGCATTAGCAAGTGGCTCTTCTTCTTGTACCTTCTTGTGTGGTGGCACATAGGTATTGGTCTGTGGTGCATTGGAGGGTTGAGCTTGGTTGTAATTATTGGTTCTGTTTTGATTGTATTGATGAGACGGCCTATTGTTTTGTCCTTGATATTGATTGTTGTTGTAGGGCTGCTGTTGATATTGATTTTGGGTCCCAGCATTATTTCTCCAATCAAAACCGGGGTGATTCCATCTATTGTTACTTTGAAAGTTATTGTTGGAATTCCCCGCCCCTCGAAAACCGTGCATGGCATTCATTTCCATAGGGGCCTGCTCTTGAAAATACGGTACATTGGGACAGTATTGAGTTGTATGTCCCAACATGTTGCATGTGCCGCATGGTTCCTCAGGCATAACCTACCTAGAGCTCTCTCCTCGCATCCCTAGTTCTTCTACCTTCTTTGCCAGTTCTTCGTATTTGTTCATCAGATGATCTTCACTTTTCAATTGGTACAAACTCTTATCTTCCACACTCGATATTTGAGTTCGAGGTGTATCTTCAGAGTTAGACCATTCATGAGCATGTTCAGCTAACCACTCAAAATGAGCTTCAGCCTCTTCAGAGTTAGACCATTCATGAGCATGATAGGTCGCAACATATCATTAGGCCTAATCACGTGGTTCATAGATATGTGTATAGTGCATATATAGATGGTGTTTGGCGTAACTTCTCGTATAAAAGTCCATTCATGGAATAGACTTTTTAAGATGGACTTTTCAAAATGGATTTTTTTAGGGAAGTGTTTGTTTGGTGAATGAGTGTTTTTAAATAAAAGTGCATGTAAATACACAAATACGTTTGGTGGCAACATCTCAAAAGTACAGACTTATACATTACTTACCCTTAAGCATGAATTTAAAACTTTTTTATTATTACATGGGAAGCAGGAAATTTCAAACATAGAATCTGGATACACAAGCAGGCACTAAGTGCTAGTCCTTAGCCACTTAAGCAAGGAAAAATTGAAAATAAGTTCCATGTGAAGCACATGTGGTAATCTTTGCAGTTTTATTTATTTATTATTATATCATTATTATTTTTTATCTAGTAACATATTATTAAAGAAAAAAAGTGATACATTATCAAAGAAAAAAAAACAATAATAATACGTTAATGTTGAAAACGTTGGTTTAATATTCCTTTTGTTTGAACAAGAGAAATGTTTTATTAGTAAAGTAGCACAATTCATAGACAATCGAGACACAGCCCCATATATGAAAGAAACCCAAACAAGACCTAAATCGACTAAAAATTGATAAGCAATTTTCTTATAGGAGTTGTTATAAACCAACATTCGGGTAGGGTATGTAACTTAGATAGATTTAGATAAATATGGTATTAATTATAAGATATGGGATAAAAAAGTAATTGTAAGTAGAGAGTTCCGGACTTCTAGGAAAGTGCAAAAATCACATTTTTGAGAAGTTAGGATTTTTGATTTCTCAAATCAAGCATTCTAAAGATGCACTTCTTGTCAAAAAGTTCATTCCTAAACCTCATAAAACGGATTTCACTTGTATAAATTGACTTCTTCCTTCAGAAACTCATTTCCAAAACTTTCCAAACACCCTCATAATATTTTGGACATACAAATAACCCGAGTAATCCAATGTAAATTGACGGATGTATATCTATTCTCAAACTAAAATCTAATGCAATATATATTTCCGTGAGTACAAATCTCCTTTATCATAAGTCTCATTCACATTTGAATGAGTTGATATGGTTGGGAAGTTATACTTTATATTTATCTTTTCAATTAGAATATTATTGTTCAAAAAGTACGTAATATAACTAATGTGAGTTTTGAGTAGCAAAATTGTTGATTTTATTTTATTTTATTATTTTTTTTAATTTTTTTAAAAGAAAGAATGAGTTCGGAGTCACGCATAAGGCTTCTTCATCTATAAATATAAGTGCTCAAACTAATCGAACCAAAAAGTAATCTTTCAAAAGTGTGATTTTTTAGATTTGCCAAATATTAGGAGGATCTTGACATAGTCTAAACTCTAAAGGTTTGAAGGACAAATTATTCAAAAAAAAAAAAAAATCGGAACGGGACTCGACTCTAGTAGATGGCTTTTCATTCCTAAATGCATGTGCTCGTAGTGAACAGATCAAAAAATGAACCTTCACAGGCTTGGTGTGTGAGCTTTACGAAGTTTTGAAAGAACCTTGACATAATGGAGGTTTGAGGGGCAAAATTGTCCAATAATTATTGGAATGGTAAAAGACTCATGCTTTTCCTTGAATATATATATATAGATGCTCGGATTACCACATCAAAAAATGACCTGTCGAGGTAAAATCGTGAACATGAGCTATTTTGAAATTGGAATTGCAGCCCACTTATTACATGGATCGTTTGTAAAGACACCTTCAACTTGGCTGGCTTGTACAAGTCGTCTTTCCAAAAGACCTTCAATTTGTCTATTGAATCAGGTTATATTTTTGGCAGAAAAGGCGAGAAGTCTGTAATAACCTAGAAATATAGGCAAAAATTCCAAAAAATAACTACCAAAAGTTTAAAGTCCAATAAGATTCTTAGTTTGATAAAAAAACCCATTAAAGATTAATTTTCTCTTAATATTCATGTTTGGTCTAGTAAAATTGTACATAAGAATTCATGTACATAATTTCACTTAATATTCATGTGTGGATGATCTTTCTTTAATCAAGAATCTTAATTATTTTTAATTCAAATAGATTTTTAATTAAATCACCCTTGATAATTAAATTTGAAACTCTCTAGAGCTGATATATAATTTGTGAAACTACTTGGGTCTTAAAAAAAATTCAAACATTTTCACTTGCAAAATATTCTAGAAGGAAGCACTGTATATTAATTATTACTACACAAACCAAATGATCAAAATTAACCCCACAAGGGAATTAACTGTTAAATATTAGCCTTATATAGTTAGGTTAAATAGTAGTATTATTCTCATGTAGGGGATTAATTTTAAATTTAACCTTACAAGGGGAGTTAAGTGTTAATATTTTAGAACAATATTAGAATTTTTCATCAATTTTGAGAAAAAATTAAATATTTTCACTTTACTCTAAGGGTGTGCATCGGTTGATTCGCTCGTTTTTTCATGTTTAAAACTCGACCAATAGATATGGTTCGGTCGGATTTTTTTGTCACTTTCGGTCAGACGGTTTGATATCCTTTTGTGAATATATTTTGAAAACCAAGCGTATAGGCTCGGTTCGGGGTTCGGTTGTTTTTTTTTTGAACTGCTCTACTTTACTCCGAAACCAAATAGAGTTAAGTTCACAAAGTATAATGGAGTAAAGTGAAAATAGAGCTACCCACATGGGGTAAATAAATAATTAATCCAAAATATATTATTACACAAAACCATATGAAATTTGAAACTCAGGTAAAACAAAATAGGGCCTCTCTCTCTCTCTCTCTCTCTCTCTCTCTATCCATTCCTTCGAATCCAAGGAAAACGAACAGGCAACAACGGTATAGATGACCCTCTAGAGACGCCGATCTGAAAATCATCTGAAACTCATTTTCTGCTTTCCAAATTTTGTTCGTCTAAGCCATCATTTAACAAGGATCATCGGACCCAGATTGATGACTCCGACCTTCATATGTCGGCTCCGTCGCTAGACTCTCTGCAAAATCTTGATCCTAACGGTCAGTTTTCTGCTCATTTGCAATTCTATTTTTCTGGGTTTTTCTCAAACAATCAATCTCATATCATGAATTCATCGAATGCTAATAATGGGCGACCTGGGTTTGGGAGTTCAAGCGACATGAATTCGGGTTTAGGTTTCAATTCGCCCGGATTGGGATCGGGCAAGCCGGCATTTGGGTCGGCTTCGGGTCTTTCGAAGCCTCGGTTGGCGAAGTTGAGAAAGCATCCGAAGCCGACGGAAACTCGCAATGTTGATCCGGGTTTCAATCCGTTTCGCCCTGTTTCTGATAATTCCGTCCCAGCCTCATCCGGGTCGGAAATGGGTAGTTCGGTTCCTGGGAATTTTAGCTTTGGGAAGGTTGATGATGGGGCATTCGTGTTTGGATCGAGTCTGAGTGATTCGAGTTTGAATTCGAATTCGAATTCAGGTATAGAAAGTTCGGGTGTAAATGTTGGAAATATGATTGCTGAGGACATGAGGAAATTGAAAATTGATAGTGAAAAAGACTTCATGGGCACCAAAAATGCTGTAAATAATGTAAATGTCAGTGATAGAGAGAGTTTGAGAGGTACTAATGAAATTGGCGCTTCAAAGCTCACAGATGAGATGGGAAAGTTGAAAATGGAAGGTACAAAGAATGTTGAGATTACTAAGAATGCTAAGGTTGTGAATGATCAAAACAATTTAAGGTTTGGAAGTGATAAAAATATTGCTAGTGGTAAAAATGTGGTAGCAGAATTACTCCCAAATGAGTTGAAGAACTTGAACATTGAAGACCCCGGAGAAGTTGATGGAGGAAGAGTTGTAAATAATGCTGATGATATGGAGAAGTTTCCATTTGCAAGCTCGGGAATGACACTTCATAATAAGATGAATAGTTTGAATATAAAGGACTCTATAAATACTTCTGTAGGTGAGAACAAAGGGGCTCATTTTGGTTCCAGTGAGAAGGGTAGCTTTGTGTTTGGAAGTGGTACAACCATTTCTGGTAATTTAGGTGGTAGAACAGAAAATATGATTATAGATGAAATTGGGAAGTTGAATATTGGAAGTGGGACTGATCAAAAACCTGGCCAAGCGAAGATGGGATTTTCTTCGTCTGGATTCTCTGTGAACAAGATGCACCAGAAAAATGTGGATAATAAGAAGTTCAACAATGTTAGTAATACGATTCCCACGGAATTCGCATTTGACCATCCACAAGTTGATACAAAATTGCATGGCACCTTTGAACCAGTCGAGAATGTTTCTACAGTGCCTTCTATGGAGGGACCCAAAAAGAAGGATGGTTTTAGTTTCACTAGCAAACGGGATGATATAGGGACACCCCCTATAGAATTTAAAACTCCAAACCTGAGAGGAAACCTTTATTCTGGGATAAATCAGAAGCTGGAATTCGGTGCAAAGTGGGAATTTGGTAAAGACACTAGATCAAAGAAAAAAAGAGGAAAATTGAGGAAACCGACCTCAAATCCGTTGTGGGCTGGGCAAAATTATGTTACCCAAGAAAGCAATTCACAAGAAAATGTAGAGTCTTACGAAGCATATTCGCCTATGGATGTCTCCCCGTATCAGGAAATATTGGCTGATGATAAAAATTCAAGAGATACCTCCGTGACATCCGATGGGTCCGTCAATCTTGATGACAACTTCACATCAGATGATACTCTTCCTACAGTTTCACATGATCCAACAGATGAAGATTTGGTCAACGCAACACAGTGTTTGGATATTAATGAAGGGGACAAAAAATACCCAGAATCAAAAGGGGAAGATTCTGAAAGCTTTAAGTCTGCAGCTGAGCAGTTAGACAACATATCTGATATGTCTGTAAATTCAGCAGAAACTGGAGACAGTGTCAGCTCAAAGATTGAGAGGCAAGTTAGTGATGGAAGAACACAATTTAATTTTGCTTCAAGTTTAGAAGATACCGAAGCGGCTAATTTCACTTTTGCTGCATTTTCGTCTTCTCAAAGTCAATTTTTGTCATCAGCCCGCTACCAGAAAAAGAAAAATTGGACAAAAGTGGGTCAAGATTCTTACAATGCCACTCCAAATGCAAAAGTTCAATTTGCAGCATCCTCTGTGCAGCCTTTTCCTCTTTCTGGAAATTCTTCGGTTATGTATCCTAGGCTGGGTCAGAAAGAAGATCCATCAGGTCTGTCTATTTCATTAAGCAAAGTGGGTAACATGTCTGAGGCAGTTAAAAAACAGGAGATCCTGCGAGAAACTACCTCTGTTCCTGCTGCTAGTATTTCGGCTCAAGAAGCCTGTGAGAAGTGGCGGCTAAGGTGTGAATTTATATCCGATGATCTTCTAAATGTACACATATACATGTATACGTTTATATCAATGTAGACAATGTTACATGCACTCTTCTGAATAGGTTGAAGTACCAGTATCGGACTCTCGACACTTGGATATGGTAGGGGGGATGTTGGCAACTTCTAGTTGGACACACACCAAGAAGCTTGTTAGCTACTTGCGTAATAGACTTTTAAAGTCCCTTTGTATTGTTTTTGCCACAAAGCTCTTTCAAAACGGATGAAGCCTGTTAATAGTCTTATTATTTCATTGAAAAACATGAGTAATGCTATGGTCCCCAAATCTTTATCCCAAAATAGGATCCCAGCATATGTTGCAGTGGGACCACACTGCAACATATGTTGGGATCCAAATTCGGAATAAAGGTTTGGGAACTATATCAGAGCTTTATTCTAAAAAACTATTTTCGCGCAAAAAATAAGAAACTTGTAGATTTTTTTGTCCCCATGTCCGTAGATTCGTGAATTTGGGAAGTCTGATACTTAGACATGTACCACTACCTGCATTTGCATGCTTACTTGAGTCCATGTAACATAGGATGTAATATTTGTCTAAGGAACTTATAGAAATATGTGTCAAATTGAGTATGTTTGTACAATTCCTATGCTTAAACTCGAAATGTAAACTCTCTTGTAATTATTGTATGTTATGGTAATGTTGCTCAAGCAGGCAGTTTTGTTATGTGGCTATGATATTTGGTCATTAAATGTCAGTTCTAAGTGCATGACTACGAACTAGACTTTGTTGAAACTTTTGATTTTGATTCATACCAGGGGAAACCAAGCCTATGCAAATGGTGATCTGTCTAAAGCGGAGGATTATTACACACTAGGGGTGAATTGCATTTCCCAAAGCGAGACATCTAGAAGCTGTCTCAGGGCTTTGATGCTGTGCTATAGCAACCGTGCAGCAACGAGGATGTCTCTCGGAAGAATGAGAGAAGCACTTGGAGACTGTATGATGGCTGCTTCAATAGATCCCAACTTTGTCAGAGTGCAAGTTAGAGCTGCAAAGTAAGCCTCAGCCTTTGTCTATGTTCTTGTTTATTTAAGATCTGTTTGTTCATGGATTTACTGAGGTAAAAGAAAAAAACACTGGGGAGAACACTTTTCTTTTTTTGTTAAAAAGAAAAACAGTGAGGAAAATCAGAAGGAAAAGAACATAGAGTGCAAAATTTAAAATTACAAATTTTATGTTTTGTGGGTTGCACCGTTCCTCTTTTCGCTAGTGCTTTCTTTCATGATGAAATGACATCAGAAATTACAGGTTTCCAAAAGCTTTAACTTTGTGCTAACTGCATCCATTCTTAACTTGAGAATGCAAAGTTGTTCTATCACTAAGATTGTTTGATGCTTAACAATTCGTGGCTAATAGTTGCCATGGTTTTGCTCCAATTTTTGCTGTATGCCTGTATGTCACAGCCTATGTGATTTCGTTTTTAATAGTACAACAAATACACATAAATAGAAGCAAAATAGGGACGCGACCCATATACATTGGAGATTTGGACGTATATAAAATATGAAAGAACAAAGTGAGTGAAATTCGTATCGCCCAAAAGTTAGAAGAATAGAACCGGTTGATATCACCCATGGTGTAACAACCCAAATATACAATTTCAAAAGAAGGGTTTTGGTCTATGGATGACTTGTCTCCATTGAAAGTTGGCCTATTCCCATCTCGCCAAGTGTTTCGCATTAAGCGCAGAGGTGCCATGCTCAACACCTTCCAAACACATCCATTAAATAAAAAAAAATCGAATAAAAATGGTCTACTCCCAACTCCCTTTGTGAAAATATCCGCAAGTTGATCACCCGACTTCACAAATGGAGTGCAAATAACACCACAACTCAGATTTTCCTTGATAAAGTGCCTGTCAATCTCCATATGTTTAGTCCTATCATGTTGCACCGGATTATGGGCGATGCTGATTGCAGACTTCTTGTCACAATATAGTCTCATAGACTCGGTGTGTTCAAATCTCAAATCTTTTAACAACAATTTTATCCACAATAGTTCACACACACCTTGAGCCATGGCTCTGAACTCAGCCTCGACACTGGATCTAACTACCACATTATGCTTGTTGCTCCGCCAAGTAACAAGATAACCTCTCACAAAGGTACAATAGCCAGAGGTGGATCTTCTGTTTATGACATAACTAGCCTAATCAGCATTAGTGTATGCCTCCACCCTAAGATGATTGTGTCGAGCAAAGTACAAACCCTTTCATGGAGCTGTTTTCAGATATCACAGAATTCTGAATACAGCTTCCATATGAGTCTCACAAGGAGCATGCATGAATTGGCTAACTACATTAACAGCAAAGGCAATGTCTGGACGAGTGCGAAAAAGGTAGATGAGGCGATGAACCTTTCCACAAGCCTTTGACATCTTCCTTTATCCACCTCCACTCCACTACAATCATCACTTGGTTTCTGATTTGGATCAATCGGAGTATTACATGCTCGGCTTCCAAGCATCCCAGTCTCCTTTAACAAATCCAGTGCATACTTCCTTGGAGAGATAAAAATTCCGTGCTTGGACCTAGCAACTTCAATCCCCAAAAAATACTTGAGAGCTCCAAGATCTTTTGTTTCAAACTCTATGGATAAATACTCTTTCAACATCTGCATTTCTTCTAGGTCATCCCCAGTAAGCACTGTTAAAGTATAAGGGTATCTTTGTAATTGTTAATAGTTTTCTCATTAATAATATATATATATATATATATGTTGGCTAACCTGTTAGGTTAAGCCTTCATTCTCTCTTTTTTCTCTTTGTCAACATGGTATCAGAGCCACCATGGAGATACACCATCAAACTGCAACCACATCCTAACCTAGCCCCTTCCTCACCATCGCCGAATAACCCAGCCCCTCCCTGACCATCGCCGGACGTCCCAGCCTCTCCCTGGCCTGCGCCGCAACCCCCAGCCCCTCCCTGGCCTACGCCGCAACCCCCAGCCCCTTCCCTGGCCATCGCAGCTCCTTCTCAACCCCCCTTTGACCTGCGCCGCAACCTGGACAGCTAGCCGAGCCCTTTTCCTTCATCTCTCAACCCTAATCGAGCCCTCTTGATACAGATTCGCATAGTTTTCATTCAACGTGCAGTTTTGAGTAGTGCTTTCTTCTTCATACTTTTTCGGTCCTCCATGGGCCTCATTGATTAAAGTCTGGTATGTGTTCTTTGTGAATGTGCTTCTCCGTTTGTGTTCGTATGTTGGTTTAAGACTCCCATTCGATAGTTGGTTTCAGTATGGCTGATTTCGGTTCCACCAAGAATGTCAAAGATATTGTAAGTACTCAAATTATCACGACCAAATTGAATGGGTCCAACTACTTGTTGTGGGCTCAAGCTATGAAGATTGCTATAGGTGCTAGGAAGAAGCTCAAATACATTTTGTCTGGACCTCCCTTATAGGATGATAAAGGTTATGATGATTGGGTTTCTGAAAATTATACTGTTATGTCTTGATTGTGGAATAGTATGGAACCGACTATTTCATCAAATGTCATGTTTTTGTCTTCGGCCAAGGCGATTTGGGAGTCTATTCACGATATGTTTTCCATAGACAACAATGTTTCTCGGGTCTATGATGTT
The DNA here is from genome assembly GCA_033977485.1 of Hydrangea macrophylla. NCBI lineage: Eukaryota > Viridiplantae > Streptophyta > Magnoliopsida > Cornales > Hydrangeaceae > Hydrangea > Hydrangea macrophylla. The sequence continues at coordinate 30,185,927 of CM066992.1, forward strand.
TATTAGAATTTGTTTCTTTTTCAGCAGAATGAGAAGTCGATTAGTGAATACTACAGTACATTCAGGGGTTTAATGGATGAGTTAACACAGTATCATCCGGTTACGAATGATATCGAAGTTATGAAGAAACAACGTGAGGAATTTTATGTCTCTAAATTCCTTGCTGGGTTACATCCTAACCTTCAACACGTCAAGTCACAAATATTAGCAGGCGATGGTAGCATACCTTCATTGAGTAATGTGTATTCTCGCATCCTTCGTGTGACTACTGTGTCTTCCACTGCTTCTGAGCCATCTGCAAAGGATAATTCTGCACTTGTCACATATTTAGGTAATCAGGGGAACTTTCGTGGTCGTGACAATTTTCATAGTCATCGAGGCAGTGGGGGTCGTGGTTTCGGTAATTACCAGTCAGGTTTTAATAATAATCGAGGACGAGGGGGTCCTCCCGGTCGTGGTCGTGGTCGTGGTTTAGGTCGAGGACGTGGGAGAACTGGCTCTCTTTATTGTACCCATTGTGGGGGTGACAATCACACAGTTGATCGATGTTATGATCTTCATGGTAAGCCCTGGGAGAATCCGTCTAATCCAGCTTTGTTCACATCTGATAATCCCTCTGCTCCTCACCAGGAAGTTAGTGCTCCTATTCCACAAGTTGTTACATCTTCTAGTGAGTCTATCACTCTATCTCGGGAGGAGTATAATGCCTTAGTCCAGCAACAACAACAACTATCCGTGTCTGATTCCGCTGGCTTTGCTCATTCAGGTAACATTGCATGTTTCTCTTCTTCTTCTCATTCCCCGTGGGTTATCGACTCAGGAGCGTCTGCCCATATGATTGGTAAGTCTAATAATTTTTCAAAGTTGACTCATTCACCTACTAAGTCCTCAGTTGTACTTGCTGACGGTCGGTCTTGTCCCATTGTTGGGAGCGGTTCTGTCTCTCCGACCTCTTCTCTTACTTTGTCTTCTGTCAGTTATATTCCTCAATTTCCTTTTAATCTCTTGTCCGTCAGTCAACTTACTAAATCACTTAATTGTTCTGTAACATTTTACTCTGATTGTTGTGTCTTTCAGGATCTCAGCTCGAAGAAGATGATTGGTGGAGGTCATGAGCGGAATGGTCTTCACTACCTTGAACAACATTCCTCAACTAATAAACCAGTGGCTTTACAGGTAGCTGTCTCACTGCATCAATGGGATTATCGTCTGGGTCATCCGTCGTTGCAGTCCTTGAAGCTGGTTTTTCCATCTTTTAAGTCTGTGTCTACGTTAGATTGTGAGGCTTGTCAGGTAGGCAAGCACCATAGAGTATCTTTTCCGTTACATCAAAATAATCGTCGGTCCACTCCTTTTGAGCTGGTTCATTCCGACATTTGGGGTCCATCTAGGCATAATAGTCTGTTAGGTTTTTCTTATTTTGACACTCCGATGGACTCAAATGTAAAGTTTAGTAAAGATGATGGAGAAGACTTCAGTGATGTTGGACGATATAGAAGACTTGTGGGTAAGTTGATTTATTTGACTGTGACTCGACCAGATATCTCCTTCTCTGTAGGAGTTGTTAGTCAGTTTATGCAGAATCCCAAATTATCACATTGGGAGGCAGTGTGTCGTATTTTGAGATATTTGAAAGGTGCTCTTGGAAAAGGTTTAGTGTTGAAACCTTCAAATAATTTGGAGATAGTGGGGTTCTCAGATGCTAGTTGGGCAGGAGATCATTTAGATAGATGTTCGATGTCAGGGTTCTGTGTATTTGTTGGTGGCAATCTTGTTACGTGGAAAAGTAAAAAGCAAAATGTAGTGGCAAGGTCAAGTGCTGAAGCTGAGTATAGAGCTATGGCTCATACTGCTTGTGAGATGTTGTGGGTAAAATCTATTTTGGAAGAGATGGGGTTCTCAAGTGATCAACCTATGAAGATGTATTGTGATAATCAAGCTGCCATGTACATTGCCAGTAATCCAGTGTTTCATGAGAGGACCAAACACATTGAAGTCGATTGTCATTTTATTAGAGATATGGTCATGAGGAAACAAATTGTTACGTGTTTTGTTAGGACAAATGATCAGTTAGGAGATATTTTCACTAAGGCTCTGAATAAGGGACCTTTCTATGATCTTTGTAACAAGCTGGGCATGATAGATATCTATGCTCCAGCTTGAGGGGGGAGTGTTAAAGTATAAGGGTATCTTTGTAATTGTTAATAGTTTTCTCATTAATATATATACATATGTTGGCTAACCTGTTAGGTTAAGCCTTCATTCTTTCTTTTTTCTCTTTGTCAACACAATGTCATCAACAAACATTATCAAGGCTGTACTTTTGCCCTTGTGACGGATGCTTGATGAACGTCGTGTGGTCGGCTTGACCTGTACCATATCTGAGTATAGCCTGTGTAAATCTCTCAAACCATGCCCTTGGAGACTATTTTGGGCCATTAATGATTTCTTTAGTTTGCACACCTTACCTTCTATCTTGACATCCTCGAAGCAAATGTCTCCTGATAATCTACCCCATAAGTCTGTGTGAGCCGTGAAGCCCTTAGCAACAAGTCGGGTTTTGTACCTCTCAATGGAGCTATATGCCCTATGCTTCAGGTATACACCCCACTTGCACACCACAGTCATTTTGCCTTTAGGTAATCTCATCAATTCCCAAGTGCCATTCTTATGAAGAGCTTTCATCTCCTCAACCATAGCATGCTTCCACTTGGGATCAACATCATCTTGAAGATTGTTACGAACAAATACAGAGGCAATTTTCAGAAGGAAGGCTTTATAGGAGAGAGACAAGTAAGAGTATGACACAAAATGAGAAATAGTGTGTTGATTACAAGCCCTAACACTTTTACGTACAACAATAGGAACATCAATCAGACTTCATAGGAATAGGTGTATGAGACCTAACAGGAGCATCAAGATCAGATCCAGAATTACGTAGGTTCTTCTCACTTGAAGGAGACGTCAGCGGAAGAGTAGAAGGAACGGTTGCTTTATTCTTGGACTTACTCTTTGTGCCATTTGAATAGATTAACATCTTCTTCTCCTTTGATGGAGTACAAGTGTCTTCCTTCTCCATCTCCTTTCCTTCCCTTTCCTTTTCCTTTACCACCTCAGCCTCCGTCGCCTGAGTGGTATCCATGACTGTAACTGGGGACAAAGACAAGGACGAAGGCACCTCTTCCTCAGACCACTTCTCCCCCCAAAGAGGTGATTGAGAACAAGTGGAGGACTGAAAAGAAGACTGAGACTTATGGAAAGTGACATCCACAGAGAAAAACCATTTCTTAGAAGGAGGATGATAGCACTTGTAACTTTTTTGTGTGGGAGAGTAGCCCACAAAGATACATTTAATAGCTTGGGGTTCTAATTTTCCACGAGTAGGAGAATGATTGTAAACAAAGCACACACAATCAAACACTAGGGGAGTAACAGAAAACAAAGGAGATGTGTCTTGATTTCAACAGGTGCCCGTTTGTTCAACGCTCGGGTTGGAAGACGATTGATAAGATAAACAACGATTAAAACTGCTTCACCTCAGTAGGATTTAGGAGCCTTGGCTGAAAACATTAAAGAGCGTGCAATATCAAACAAATGATGATTCTTGCGCTCCGCCACCCCATTTTGTTGGTGTGCAAGACATCTAATGAATGATCCCATGGGAACAAAAGTAATCAGCAAGACCCGAATCGATGTACTCACCTCCCTTATTAGATCGTAAAATTTTCAGATTAGTCCCAAATTGAGTGCACACCATTTTATAGAAAGCTTTAAAAAATGAAAAAACTTTCCTTTTTTTCTTTCATCATATACAACCAAGTGGTACGAGAATAATCATCAATAAACGTGACTAACCATTTATGACATTTCAAGGATACAAAGCGAGAAAGACCCCAAACATCAGAATGAACCAAAGCAAAAGGAAATGAACTTTTATTAAAACTAGGAGCAAAAGACGCTCGATGATGTTTACCAAATTCACAAGTTTCACAAAGAAAATCAGAAATACTTTTATTCAATACTAAAGAAGAAAACAAATGCTTTAGTAAGTTAAAGGAAGGATGTCCTAAATGCTTATGCCAAAGATCTATATCTTCAGCTTTATTCTCACAAACAACGATGTGGTGTGTCAACGGTCCTCCAACATCCAAGAGATAAAAGTCCGTTCTCTCTACTACTGTCAATGGTTACACTACATTATAGATCCTAAGTAAGGGTGTAATCGGTTAGGTTCAGTCGGTTTTAAGAGTAAAAATCCCACCGAACCGACTAATCGATTTTTAGATTAGTGAAAACCGAAACAGACCAATAGATGTGTAGAACCGAACCAAACCGATCGACTGTAATCGGTTCGGTTTCGGTCGGCTTGAGATAGATAAAGAGAACAAAATAGACCCAAATCGTAAGAACACACCCCCAAATCAGACGAAAAAAAGACCTAAATCAGATGACAAACACCCCAATCGTATGAACAAACACTCAAACCATAACAAAAAAAAACCTCAAATACACAAGATAGCAAAGAAGAGCATATCAATAACAAACACAAATATGAAATGGTTTACATATATTGGCAAGAAAAATAAAGATTACAGTGTAGGTTACTGTTGACATCTTAAAGAAAACCTAAGGATGAGATACTTGAATCATACATCGAGAGAGATTCAGAGAGCTACGGTTTCTGTCTTCTAAAGAGAGGGATAGTGAGAAGACCCACTAAGCTCGATGTTAGTGAAAGATAGAGAAGCTTCGTGTTTGATCGGAGGCTTTGCTAGTTGAGATAGAGGTCGTGAGATCAACGATGGAGAGGTTAAGCTTCATGATTGGTCGCCGGAGAGAGAGAGAGAGAGGCGGGGGGGGGGGGGGGGGGGTGGGGGTTCTAGGGTGGCTCCTGGTGGCAGCGGCTGACTAAGAAAGGAAGAGAATGAGATGAGATGGGAAGTTAGGGTTTCAAGCTTTGAGAGAGAGAGAGATGAAGAGATCAGTTTTCAATTGTGGCGGCTAGGGTTTCAAGGTAAGAGATTAGGTAGAGAGAGATGAGATTAGGTTGAGTTTGATTTTAGTAAAACGTGAAGCTGTAGTCTTATTTAGTCTTTCTAGACTATTCTTTCCTTTGTAAAATTTTTTATTATATCTTTTATGAATTAGTTAATGTATTTTATATGTTTTATATACCTGTATGCAGTTCGGTTCGGTCGGTTTTGGCCTTAACATAAGACGAACCGAAACCGAACCGCCAAACCAAAATTTTAATATTTAAACCGAAATCGACCGTGAGGCTTGTTAGACCGACCGAAACCGACCAAAACTACTCGGTTCTATCGGTCGGTTTGGTTTTTTCAAAATAACTTACACTCCTAATCCTAAGTAATATGACTGATGGATAACAAGTTATGAGAGAAATTTGGAACATGTAACACAAACGACAAAGGCAGGGACGGAGTGGCATGAATAGTTCGCTTCCCGGAAATCGAGAAAAAAGTACATCAGCACCATGAACCCTGTCTTGACCTGAACAAGACTTATAAGCAGAGAAAATGTCAGAACACCTAGACATATGGTCAGAAGCACCAGAATTGATAAGCTAAGGAAAGGAAGAGTGAGATAAGAATGCTTTTGATGTGGTGACTAAGTTATCTGTCTGAAGCAAATGAAGAGGAGGCACGTGTAGATGCATATGAAGCGGACATACGGTGAGCTGTCAAGGTACGGAGAGTCTCCTCTACCTCAAAAGCTTTAAACAGTGCCGAATCAGAAGTGGGGAGAGGCTGATCAAGTAAAACCAAGGCTTTGAATGCCTTTGTTGTGGTGTTGTTGTCACTCCACTGTGAGTGCCTCTGTTCGAGCTCTGATACCATGTAGAAATGACTTAGGGTAAAAACTAAGGAGACCAACAGAGCCTCCTGTATTTTATTATGTATAAATAGAGAAATTACAAGAGTTCCCTTAGGCTAAACGAACTAAAAGAACATAAAGAAAATAAATATAAAACAACTTCTAGCAATAGCAGCATCTTTACGCTCCGTATGCTGAAATAAAGAAATACAAAACCCTGGAACAATTCATAAAACTTAGATATAGTTGTTGCAGTCCTGCCACAATGTGGAGCCAGAGGAGGTTTTTGAGCTGGTAAGGAGCAAATTTCTATTTCTAGATTCATTTTCTTTTTAGATAAGAAGTTTGTGAAATAAGCACCTTGAAGGGCATTGGATATTTTAGAAAGAATTTCACAGAACTTGGAAATAAATCATGTCCATTTTAACCCCCTTTTTCTCGATGTGTTATGGTCCTTATGGACTACAACTGTGAGACTCTGAACCAGCTTGCTTTTTGTTAGGTTTTTTCAATGTTTAAAGTAATGAAGTACAGTGGCAGGATGTTGGCCTTTCATACATGTTATGCACATCATTTGCTTGTTCTTGTTGATATTATTTTTGTCTAGACTGATTGATTTGTGATATATAATGGCTGTGTTAATGACAGTGAAGCTCAATATTTTAGTATATGCTATATTGCTTACTTAAGTTGTTATATGCTTTTCTTTAATAGCATTTCTTTTGATAAGAGATTCCCCACTTGTAAATGATATACCTGAAAGGTTCTGTAGTTCCTGGCCTATTGACATCCATGCAAGTTATCATTAGTTGAGTGATATATTTGTTAGACATTTATTTGGGTAAATATCTCGGACCTCCCCTGAGATTTGCCATTATATCAGGCTATCAGCGCCCTCCCATGTTTTGATAATATCAACGACGTCCCTTGCAAGTAAAGATTTGTAGATGCTGTTAGATGGGTATCTAGGAAGCACCAGTTTAGATGCTGGTGTGGGGGATTCATCAATTTTCCAAAAGCTACGATGCGGGTGCGGGTTGTACTAGAGTAAATAATTGAAAATATATATGTTTATATAATTACATTAACCAATCTGCTACTGCAGTGTCTTGATTTTATATGGAACTTAAACATATATACCAAACAAAAGGCTACATAAGCAGCATTAGCTTTGTAACGCGTAATCCAACTCCCAACTTTCTTAAGGCTTTGCTTGGTTCATGGATTTGGTGAGGTAAAAGAGAGGGGAAAGGAAAACTAGATGGAAAACTAGTTCCTTTTTACCTTACGAATGGGACTAGTTTTCCATCTTGTTTTCCTTTCCCCTCTCCTTTCTCTCACAAAATCCATAAACCACACAAAGCCTAAATTGACCACAACGTTTTCAAAATAAAGTTTGAGACAGATTTTTAACAAAATATATTAGAAAAAGCACCCAAGAAGAATCCATGCTAGTGCGGATGCAGGTGTGAATTTTTCAGCCTTTTAGAAGAACCCGTGCTTCCTTGATGGATATGCAAATTTACAGAAATACCCTTATGTATAACATATTGCTACTAGATGGAAAACTGAAGGTGATATAAAGTGACAATTATGGCGTTTTTGTAAATTTGAAAAGGACAGATTTGTCCATTTACAAGGTCATTTACGTCATTTTGTCAAGATAGGAAAGGTTTTGTTTTCAAATAACACATGTATGTGCACAAATTTGTCAATGAAAAATTGTTTGACATCACAAGATTGTGTCCACTTCCGTTAATGTCCGTTTACGGAGGGAGGTGGCGGCCCCTGATACAAAGTTTGGATTTTAAGGGAGGTCGATGATATTATTCAAAACAAAGGGGAGGTTGCTAATGCAAAGAAAAACCTCCGGGAATGTCAAGGATGTTTACCTTGGATTTGCTGTCTTCGCATATCAACTTTTCATACTGTTCAATTGGCCTCAATTTTGGGTTTGGTTTAACATTGATAGTAATCATGCCCCCTAACTTTACATCCCTTTTCTTCTTGTTTTTTTAGTTGCTACCTCGCCCTAGGGGAAGTTGAAAATGCAGTACTACATTTCAAGAAGTGTTTGCAATCAGGAAGTGATGTCTGTGTGGACCGGAAACTATTGGTAGAAGCCTCTGAAGGCATTCAAAAGGCACAGGTATTGTTAACAACCTCTTTCACGATATTATATGCTCAAGAATATCATGATAAGTCTAGCTCTCTTGGTTTGCCTTGGGCAGCACATGAAATATCTGAGGGTTTTTTTTTTTTCCTCTAGTAGAAATACTCCTGAGAAACGAACATACGTTTTTAGCTTGCATGAGAGGTTTGGGGCTCACATGGCTTCATTTTCTTTAATTACTTACAACAAGGATATTATCGAGTGAATGTTCTTTCCAACCATGTTGAGAACTTGGGATGATGAGTATTGAAAAAAGAAAAAAGAAAAAGAAAAATGGGTTTGGTATATGTAATTTATTGGCTATAAGTCAATGCTTGTGAATGTCTCAAAAGTAACTTTTGAGTGGGATTTAATCCAGAATAGGTATAGTTGGTTTACAATTAAAATTGACAAGCATATAAGATTTTAGATATTGACTAGTTCTATTTTGATGTTTAGAAGTTGGAGCAGCATGGGCAAAAAGCTTATGTTTCTGTTTGAATCATTTACTTCAAACAATGGTTATTCTTTTTTTTTTTTTTCGTTTGCTTTTGCTGTATTATTGTGCCGCACTACTTCTTTTGGACATTCTTGACCTTACACCTGAGGGTTGAACTAGACCTTTTATTTTCCGAATAGTGTAATCTTTTGCTTCAACTTTGACCTCTTTTAGAGCAGCATCTGAAGCTTGTTGAGTTGCATTCAGTCATGAAACAATGTGGACCGTCCTTTGTAATGTGATATCCACCACTTTACCATTGGCTGGTATCACAATAATTTCTGAGCTAAGATAATTTTGACTCTTCTTTGAAACACAGTATTGATGGAGTTGTCAAATTGTTGTGGTTAGTCTGTCGAACACGTCGAACTCATTTTTTTTCCCCATATACAATATCCATTATCAAGCATAACCTTCTTGTCTATTTGTCGTTTTAGGCACGCAGGCTTCTACTTAGTGAGAACAAAGGGAGAACTCGAACCACTGATTTTTAATACCAAACTAATGTAGAACAACCTTGATTTCAAGGTTAAGAAGACTAAAAGAAAGGAATAGGAGAGAGAGGCTTTCGCAATCACAACTAGGATCTTAGGCACTCACGCGCACGCCTAGAAGATATTGGCTCAATAATATCAGTGGGTAGTACTAGAGTGATTACATGATATACCTTTGTATATATATGAATGAGTTGTCTCCCAAAAAATATATAAGACTGAGTTTCATATTTCCACTTAATGCACTTGTTTTATCTTTAGATAATTAAGCAAAGTTGGTCCTATACAATAGATGCATGTATATGCATTGCATATATATGTGGTTGGGTCTAGCTAAGAAGCAGAGATACAGATACGTGGCACGGCCACGATTCAATACGATGTGGCGACACTGGAAAATGATGAACAGGTATTTAAATATTCATGAACATGTGATAACGTATTCGTGTCGATGCTTCTTAGCGTTATCTAAAAGTAAGTGTATTGAAGTTTTAATTAATCTTTTTGTTATTCTTTACCTGTATTTATACTGAACATTTTCATATGTGCATTAATATTGGGAAAATTTTGTGGTTCTCTCAGAAAGTGTCTGAGTGCATAAGCCAATCCGTTAACCTTTTGCAACGGAGAAAATCCAGTGATTTGGAGAGTGCTCTAGAGATAATTGCTGAGGCTTTGATAATAAGCTCTAACTCGGAAAAACTGCAAGAGATGAAGGCAGAGGCTCTTTTTGCGGTATGTGCTTAAACTATTTCATTCTTGAATCTTTACTTAGGTCAGTCTAGCTAACCTAGGGCACGTTTGGGAATGCATAAAAAACAAGATTAGGTTCAGTCCCATTTCCACTTTCTATCTGGTGTGTATGAAAATCAACATCTTACTGGTTTGACAGAAAACTGATTTAAGAGTGATTCCAAAATTAACAAAAGGGCATTTAGCCAACACTTGAATGTATAGAAACCGGTTCACTTATGGACTGCAGAACCGATTATTTACCTTCCCAAACAGCTCCTTAGAAAGTGTTTGGAGTCAACAATCCGCCATTTATGCTTAACGCTCAAGTGATGGTTTATAAAATCTAACAGCTGCGGAAGTATGATGAGGTTATTCAGATGTGTGAGCGGGCCCTTCTTTTTGCTGAGATGAACACTCCATCAGATGTTCAAAGCCACTTAGCACATTTGGATGGTTCTGAGCTCTGGCCTGGGCGCCTCATTATAAAGTCCTATTTTTATCTAGGAAGGCTTGACGAAGCTCTCGATTTTATCAAGAAGCAAGAGGAAGCAAGCTCCTTTGTGGAAAAGTAATACCTAATCTTTACATACATATAGATATATACATAAATAATATGCCCTTTTGCATTTTTTTGGTTGATTACTGTACGGCTATATTTGTTGATGATTTTAAGTTCTTGATGCTAATTCACTCTACAGGAATGGAAGCAAGAGTCTAGAAACGGCAATTCCCTTAGCTGGGACTGTACGCGAGCTCTTACGCCTTAAGGTATGTCTGTTTTGAATTGAAGTCCTCTTACACTGTGTTTTGTTATGAAGGAAGAAGGTAAGGAAGGAAAGTGGAGGAGGGAAGAGGGGAGGGGAAGATGATTAAAGACCTTGTTTGTGCGAGAAAGGAGGTGAACGATGAGAAACGGGAAGAGGGATCAATCAGAGCCCACGATTTTTCATCTGTGCGAAAGTGGCTGATTGGGGGAGGGAAGAGTCGTTTTTGAAATTTTTTCCCATAAGAAAAAAATCGTTCGTTTTATTTTTTGAGGGTACAATAGTAAAATATACAATATTTCCTTCTTTACTTTCTCACCTCCGTTTACCAAACAAAAGGAGAGAAGGCCACCTTCCTTTCTCTAGGATGCCTCTTCCTTCCCTCTCTCTTATGTTCATTCCACTTTTTCGTTGCTTTTACCAAATATAGCATCATGGTTATAATCGGTTGATCCAGGGGCCGACTCATACGAGTCGAGTCGAGTATCATACAAACCTATACGACGAACGTTTCACGACTAGTAATTTTGAGCTTCAAAGTTGTAAGTTTTGTTCATTTTTAGCACTTAACTGTATTTTTAATGTATATAGTGTTTAACTATTGTTAAGAGAGAGGAAATTGAGAGAGAGAAAGTGAAGGCTTAATCCAATTAGGTTAGCCGACACACACACACTCACACACACACACATATATATATCAATCAACAGAGCAATTACAGAAATATCCTTAAACTAATACTTATATTCTAACAGTCCCCCTTAAGTTGGAGCATAGATATCTATCATACCTAGCTTGTTACAAAGATCATAGAACGGTCCTCTACTTAGTGCCTTGGTAAGTATGTCTCCTAGTTGATCACTAGACCTAACAAAAGAAGTAACAATTTGCTTTCTCATAACCATATCTCTAATAAATGGCAATCAACTTCAATATGTTTGGTCCTCTGAGGAAACAATGGATTACTCACAATGTACATAGCAGTGTCCTAAAAATCGGCCTAGGCGGCGCCCGGCGCCTAGGCGCTAGGAGGTGCCCGGCCGCCAAGATTTTCCCTAGTTGTTTGAGAAAATTGGCCAGTGGATTAGTCGGCCTCTAGGCGGGGGCCTAGGCAGTGCTAGGCGGGACCTAGGCGGGCTAGGGTGATAATGCTAGAGAGTGTTATTTGGGTCTGACTTTTTGGAAAAAAAACCCTAACATTAGTATATATATACACTTAAGGTTTAAGTTAATTATGGAGAGATCCCTAATAGTTTTTTAAATATTAAAGCCTTCTAATAATCTTTACTTATTTCCAAAAAACACCATATAACCTTTATATATATATATATATCTATTATTTGAACCACAAATCTATAATTATTTTTAATTAACACCACATAACTCGTATATATATCTATTATATAATTAATTTTATTTATAAAACAAATCCGCCTGGGCCCCTAGGTGCTAGGCCCCCCTCCGCCGCCCAACTAGCGCCTAGCGATTTTTAGAACATTGGTACATAGCTGCCTAGTTATTACAATACATCTTCATAGGTTTACTACTTGCAAATCCCATCTCTTGCAGAATAGTCTTCACCCATAACAACTTACACGCAGTATGAGCCATAGCTCTATACTCAGCCTCTGCACTTGACCTTGCAACTACATTTTGCTTTTTGCTTTTCCAGTTGACAAGATTTCCACCAACAGACGCATAGATCCCTGATGCTGAACATCTATCAAGACTATCTCCAGCCCAACTGGCATCTGAGAAACCTACTACCTCCAAGTTATCTCAAGGTTTCAACACTAAACCTTTACAAGGAACACCTTTCAAATACCTCAATATATGACACACTGCCTCCCAATGTGATAACTTGGGATTCTGCATAAACTGACTAACAACTCCTACAGAGAAGCTGATATCAGGTCGAGTCACGGTTAAATAAATTAACTTACCCACAAGTCTTCTATATCGTCCAACATTTGAAGTCTTCTCTATCATCTTTACTAAACTTTATATTTGAGTCCATCGAAGTGTCAACAGGTTTTGATCCCATCAATCATGTTTCATCTAGAAGGTCAAGAACATACTTTCTTTTGGGATAAGAAAATCCCTTCCTTAGACCTTGCTACCCCAATACCCAAGAAATAATGTAGTAGCCCCAAATCCTTCATTTGAAAATGCTTATAATAACTGTATACTTTCATTGTCATTGCCAGTAATCACTATGTCATCCACAAATTGCCAGAACAATCGTACCTATCTCACAGTGTCTTACAAAAACTGAATGATCAAAACTAGTTCTTTTCAACCCATATGAACTAGCTACTTGGCTAAACTTGTCAAACCAAGCCCTTGGAGATTGTTTTAAGGCCATAAATAGATTTCAACTTACATACTTTATGTGACTCCCCTTGTGCAACATACCCAGGAGGTTGCTCCATATACACTTACTCTTGTAGGTCACCATGAAGAAAGGCATTCTTGATGTCAAGTTGATAGAGAGGCCATTTCTGAGTAACAGCATAAGACTATAAGATGAGAACAGAATTGAGTCGAGCCACAGGTGAAAAAGTCTCTAGATAATCAACACCAAAAGTCTGAGTGTACCCTTTAACCACCAAACGAGCTTTCAACCGTTCAACAGTACCATCATGATGATACTTAACCACATAAACCCAACGACAACCGAACAACATGTTTCCCAGAAGGAAGATCAGTTAACTCTCACGTACCATTTTTGGACAATGCCAACATATCATCATCCATAGTACTCTTCCAACTTGGAGAAATCGATGCTTGAGTATGAGATTAAGGAACAGAGACTGAAGATAAAGCACTAACAAAGGAACGAAGTGGTGACGATAAATGAGAATATGCTATAACCTAATCAATAGGATGGTGAGTGCAAGAATGAGTACCTTTTCGAAGGGCGATAGGTTGATCAGGGGATTGGAGAACCTCAGCCAAAGTTGATGATGATGGAGGCGAAGCTGGCAGGTCATCAGTATTGGATGGCTTGCCATGACGGCGATACACCTGCAAGGGTGGAGAACTAGAAGGAGGAATGGGTAAAGGAACAGGGGACGACGGAGCAAGAACATCAATATCTAAGCAAGCACCGGAGGATGAAAAAAATGATGTACCTTCAAAGAAGGTAACATCTGCACTGACCACATAACGGCAACTCTGAGGATTCCAGCATTTATAACATTTATGAGTACGAGAATATCCCACAAATACACATTTGGTGGCTTGAGAATCCAATTTATCATGACCAGGAGTAAGAACATGAACAAATGCAGCACAACCAAACACACGTGGTGGTAAGGCAAACAAGGACTTATGTGGATAGAGAACAGAATGAGGAATACCACCACGTAGATGAGGGCATGCGATTAAAAAGATAACATGCAGTGAGTATAACATCCCCCTAAAATTGTTTAGGAACATGCATATGCAACATAAAAGTTCGGGCAACCTCAAGAAGGTGTTGATTTTTTCGTTCAACGACACCATTCTGTTGTGGAGTATAACCACAAGGGGATTGATGAATTATCCCCTGAGAATCGGATTATAAAATACGAACAGTGCAACCAAAATGAGTCATAATCTCTTTATGAAATAATTGGAAAATAGAAGAAATATTTGAACGTTCTTTCATTAAAAATATCCATGACACCGTGGAACAATTATCCACAAAAGACACAAAATAAGAAAATCCTAACAGACTCTTATGTCTAGACATACCCAAATGTCGGAATGAACAAACTCAAAAGGAGTGGCCTATGATGCTTACCTAACTGGTAAGCCTCACACTCTAAATTAGACATAAACTTAAAGGATGGAAACACCAGCTTCAAGGAGTGCAGTGACGGATGACCTAGACGGCACTGCCATTGATGTGGTGAAAACAACTACATGTAAAGCCGTTGAATTATTTGCTAACGACCATTCCGCTCACGACCTCCACCAATCATCTTCTTCGCGTTGAGGTCCTGAAAAACACAATGAGAGGGATAAAAAGTTATAGAACAGTTTAGAGATTTAGTAAGTTTACTGACTGATAACAGACTAAAGGGAAATTGAGGAATATAATTTACAGACGACAATGAAAGAGACAAAGTGGGAGACACAGGACAATGTCCAATAATAAAACAAGATCGTCCATCAGGTAAAACAACTGAGGGTTGTGTGGATGGACTAAGTAATTGTGTAAATACATTGGACTTACCAGTCATATGTGCCGAAGCTCCTGAGTCGATGACCCATGGTGAAAGAGCTGATGAAGAAAAACATGCAATGTTACCTGACTGTGCAAAACCAACAGTATCAGACAAGGATAGCTATTATCGTTGTTGTTGGATTAAGGTATTGTATTCCTCTCGGGAAAGAGTGATAGACTCATTTGAAGATGCCACTGCAGGTGGAGTAGGAGTACTAATTTCCTGATGAGACCCACCAGAGTTATCAAAGGAAAATAAGGCAGGATTAGGAGAGGTCTCCCAAGGTTTCCAATTGATCATAACACCTGTCCACAGTATGATTGTCACCTCCACAATGGATGCAATAAAGAAAACCGCGACCACGACTAGAACCACAACCACGAGTTGGGTAACCTCCCCGTCTGCGATTACTAGGAGGAACCGGACTGAAATTACTAAAACCATGACCACCACGACCTCGATTATGAGTAGGAAAATTACCATGTCCACGAAAAGCCCCCCGATGTTCAGTAGATGTAATAAGTGCAGAATTATCTTTGCTTGTAGGTTCAGAGATGGAGGAGCGCGAAGCACACGAGAATACACATTTCCCATGGAGGGAATACTACCATCACTTGCCAAAAATTGGGATTTAGCTGACTGAAGATTCGAATGTAACCCAGATAAGAACTTGAAGACATAAAACCCTTCACATTGCTTCTTGTTGATTTCAATGTCATTTGTGACAAGATGATATTGATTAAACTCATCCATTAAACCTTTGAAAATGTTGTAGTATTCACTAACAGATTTATCACCCTGTGGAAGCATAAACAAATTTTGAAAAACCTCATACACTCTAGAAACATTCTTTTCCATTGAAAAAGTTTCATGGATAGACTCCCAAATTTCTTTGGCTGATAACAAAAACATAATACCCGACAGAAGGTTCTATGCTATTCCACAACCAGGACATAACCACATAATTCTCAAGTACCCAATCTTCATAATCCTTACTATCCTTAGGTGGAGCACCAGACTCAATATATTTCAACTTCTTCCTAGCCCCTAAGGCGACTTTCATAGATTGAGCCCAAAGCAAATAATTAGACCCGTTCAACTTGGTGGTTATAATTTGCATACTTACAACATCAGACGAGGAGATCGAACCCGTTTTGTCAGCCATAATAACGATAGGAGTCTTATACAAATATCAAAATTTTTTATTTTTTATTTGTTGATTTTAACACCAAATGCGAAGCAACATCAACACCAAAAGGGAAACACAAACATAACCAACCAATTAGGTCTATGGAGGAATTGAGACAATACGAACGGAGGAAACACCAATCAAAACAGTCTAGTCACAGAACCCATGATGTAAATCTGTCCGCTGATATAGACGAAGGAGAAATACGAAGGAAGAATCAAATGGGATAGGCTAGGGTGAGTCTCGGCTTGATGGAGTGTATCGACTAGGGTAAGAGAGGTTTGGTGGGGCTCAGTTTAGGCTAGATTAGTCAGGTGGGTCACGGCTGGTGTAGTTTAGGGTAGAGGAGGTTGCGGCGTGATGGTGTAGGGCTGTGTGGGGTTCGGTTCAGACATGGGGATTGTGTGGGAAAAGGAAGGGGGGGGGGGGGGGGGTGTGGGTTGTTGCGGCGTGGTGGTTAGGAAAGAAAAGGGGTCTCAGTTGGAGGTAGGCTGCGGCATGATGGTGTGAGATTGTGGTATAGTCTCGGATGGTGTTGTGGTGGCGCAAGGTGGTGTTGTGGCGCAGAGAACCCTAGATGGGTGGCTCTGATACCATGTTAAGAGAGAGGAAATTGAGAGAGAGAAAGTGAAGGCTTAACCCAATTTGGTTAGCCAACACACACACATATATATATATATATATCAATCAATAGAGCAATTACAGAAATACTCTTAAACTAATACTTATATTCTAACGGCTATCATTATTGATTTTTTGGAAAAATTGAATTGTATGATTCAAGATTCAATATAGTTCACGATTCGGCAAACCGGAAGTTACCTTTGGTTTAGAATTTGTTGGTGTATATATATATATGAATACATATATTTCATTGTAAACTGCAGGCTGCAGGGAATGAAGCATTTCAATCAGGAAGGCATGCAGAAGCTGTTGAACATTACACTGCTGCTTTATCGTGCAATGTTGAGTCACACCCTTTTGCAGCTATTTGTTTTTGCAACCGTGCCGCTGCATACCGAGCTTTGGGCCAAATCACCGATGCCATTGCAGATTGTAGCTTAGCTATAGCTCTTGACGTGAATTATTTTAAGGTGTGACTCTACACTACTGTTATCCTTTGAAGCACTTGGATATTCTCTAAGAGGAACTTTAGGCTCTGTTTGTTTTGTGAATTTTACTAAGGAAAAGAAATGGAAAATGATAATGACAACCATTCCCTTTGTGTTTTCCTCCATGCTTAACTAACATTAGAAATAAAAAAATTTCAAAATTCTAATCGGAATTGAAGAAAAGAGGAAGGAAAATGACTTGCAACGTTTAAAAATTTTCACCATATTTCTTTTCATTTCCTATTTGTTTTCCTTGCTAACCAAACAGCGGAAAGTATTTTCCTCTATGCTTTCTTTTCCTTTTCCCTCACTAAATCAATGAACCAAACAGAGTCTTAGTCGGGTTGTCTACACTGTCTGGGAATACCTAAATTGGACAAATCTCTCCGGCATACTTATTCTCAAAGTCATAACCAGGATGATGCTGGATAGATCTGAAAATTGTGCCAAGTTCATTTGCTTCTTCTCATATTTATTATTTCATACCCACAAGTCACTAAATTGGTATTCTGAGAGGTAACTAGGCAAGCATTAACGTAAACGGAAAATCACCAGAGTATTCTTTTACCCAAAATTTTTGTCCATCTCTCTAGGGAGAGAATTGAGATTCTTAGAAGATTCTCACTATGAAGCGTAGAACCGTGATTCTAAATGAGGACAATTCCCTATATGGAAGATTCCTGCTTCTAAGGTTGTTGAGCTAGAGAATTGGTGTTCTTTGTTTTTGCTGGGAAGAGAATTGGTGTTCTATCATAATATTATTATAACCCGTGTTACGAACAGGGGTTCAACAAGATGCTCGGGAACATTTGTTAAGAAGATGCAAATATTGCATATATTGCTTGACCAATGGTTGTTATCTTTAGCTCTTCCTCGAGCCCTTCTTTATGGTTCCCTTTTCGGGATTGGCTGCCTCTAGACATATATTCTGTTTTTCTTCAGCAAGTTTTTACATTTTTTTCCTTAGAAGTGGAGGTACTTTATTCTTTGTTGTCAGTGATCCTCATTTCATGTCACATGAATGGCTAATCAAATGTTTCTTTGAGAAGAATCTTAATTCTTTGTAAGCTATTGCATTGTCTCTAGTTCACACACAAAAGTTCTACTTTGGAATTCCAATTTGTCACCCATATTGATATATAATGACATTTCAAAGTTGTGATATCAGACAGCGTTACGTTGCAGGATCGGTATTGAGATACAGAAAAATTTTAAACAATAAAAAATGTAAATAAAAAACCAATAAGAACAACAAAATTGGTCCATCAAATAAACAAAATGAACCATTAACCACATAAAATATTGTTTAGTTCTTCAACACAAATGTTATTGAACAAAAGTCTATGACAGTTTTGTATGATAGTTAATTTTTTTTAAGAACACTCCTAAAGTACTTGTTATTTGTAAAATAAGCTTGATAGACACGATCCAATGAATGTCTTCCTCGTTCTTATCATAACAGTCCCAACGACATCATCATACAAATGAGACGATGTTCTCTCACTATATTTATGTAACCTGACGTGGTCTCATCTCGGTGACCAAAGATACTGCAATGGCTCGGGCGAGATGTATCAGCTGCGGACGATATTTTGTACCATGAGAATATATATATATATATATATATGCACACGTATCTGCAAACATATATGTATTTGTTTGTTTCAGCTCGCAACTTGTTAGGTATTTGTGCTTTAATTATGGTTATTTATTTGCAGGCAATTTCTAGACGAGCCACTTTATATGAGATGATAAGAGATTACGGACAAGCAGCTATTGATCTTCAAAGACTCGTAACTCTTCTTGTAAAGCAAGTGGAGGAGAAAGGCAATCACTCTGGATCATCTGATAGAATGGGCTGGGTGAATGAGCTAAAACAAGCTCAATTGCGGCTTTCTGTAGTGGAAGAAGAAGATAAAAAGGAGATCCCATTAAATATGTACCTCATTCTGTAAGTTTCTCTTTTAATTTTTTGCAGCACTTACCATACACACACACACACATGCATGTATTTTATGGAATCATGTCTGAGTCTTGAAGTAAACTTGTCATTTGGTCTGCACCCCGTGATTGAATTAATAAGACGCCTAACTGTGCTCCTGATGTAAGTTGTAGAGCTTCTAGTGCTTCCTCTGAAAATAGTTCTAAAACTACAGGGTTGCTAGCTATATTTAGGCTCTGTTTGGTTTGCGGATTTGGGGAAGGAAATGGTAAGGGAATTCCTCTATGCGTAAATAATGTTGTAGATTAGAAATTTTCAAACTATAATAGAAACAAACAAAGAAAAAAACGAAGGCAAGTGATTCAAAGAATTTAAAATTTTCTTAATTTATTTCACATCCTGTTGTCTTTTCCTTACTATTTTCCTCACTGTTTTCCTTATCAATCAAAGAAAGAGAAGTGTTTCATTTGTGTTTTTTCTTTCCCTTCACTAATTCCATGATCCACCTTGACGAATCGATGTAGTTAATCTTTTAACATTTTCAATCTTCTTGTCATCTTTGTAAATGTAGACCTTTCGTCTGGTATGAGCCGTATGACATATGCATTGCCTTGACTCTATACTAGACTAAGAGAAAGAAGGGTCTCACCAATTTTATACTGTATTACATTGTTTGTACATCTTATTGTAGGTAATTTTGAAGAGCAATGTAGTGTATTGGGTTAGATGTCGAATTGGGTCAAATGTATATCATTTGTCTCCTCTAGTAATTGGTGAGACTAAAAAAGTATTTTGCATGTAATGTGCAATAGTTGATATTTCTATCTGCATTTGCTTTTGCACCTTTAGTTTTAGACTTGAACCTTTATCAGATTTTAATTTCCACTCTACTTGTGGTTGGTTCAGTTGTAGGATTTTAGCTTTGAATGTCAATGTTTCGGCTAGGAATTGCTTTAGTTATGATTCTTTTCAGATCAAAGATAGTTTGGTACCCGTATTTTTACAGTATCTCATTGGCCCTCGATTTTCAATTCGATGGAAGTGCTACAATATACAATAGATAGTTTAAGATGAAGTTTTCATAGAAATTTAGGGTATTGAAGTGTTTCTAATCCTAGGAATATTTTCCCCAACAGAAATTCTTGTACCCTTGTTGGTACAATACTTATCTGCAATTCTTTCTTTTCTTCTCTTTTTACTTCTCCAGCTGACCTAGACCAAAAAAAGAAAGTTCCATTATATGGTCGTCATTTCTCTCTGTTGAATTGGAGCATCCAACCCAAAACCAATTGGCAATGGGTGGAATAGCCCCATGATCTTATATATTGAGTAGCAAGGCTTTAAATTCCCGATGTGGGATTATAATCTCAACATGCCGCCGCACGTGTGACATGAGATAGGGTAACGTGGAGCGCATGTGGCCAAACTGGCCTGACAATAACATACTCTGATACCATGTTGAATTGGAGCATCCAACCCAAAACCAATTGCCAATGGTGGAATAGTCCCATGATCTTATATATTGAGTAGCAGGGCTTTAAATTACCGATGTGGGATTATAATCTCAACACACTCTTAAGTCTTAACAACTGCAATATAAACTTTATGTAAGTCAACATTGTAGAAATTTTTTTCTTCATTTTAAGCCAGTTGTCACAATCAATGAATGGCTTTTGTTCTGTCCTGGTACTGTTTTTCGTTATTTAATCTGCTTTTTATTACTTATGGTTAAAAGAATTGATTAGGTATGCATGTGTCTTGATTTATTTAATGATGATACTGTCTTTTGTAGAAATTCAGTGTACTTCTTGAACGTGCCTATCAATATCAGCCTGTAAATCACCTACCTTTCCGTTCAATGTCAAATGCGCATTTAAATTTTAATCTATTTAGTAGAAAATTGCTCTCTTCACCGTTTGGATGGGCATATTGTAAGAACAATAATTATGTTTGCGTATGTAGCACTAGTGACTATGCATGTAGTATTTTTTCTTTTCATCTTGGATGTGTAATGAGGAAATGGTATTTTAAGGCTCTGTTTGGTTCGTAAATTTAATGATGTAGAGGAAAAGATATCACTGAGCAAGACATCTCTCTTTGGTTAATAAGGAAGCGAAATAATATAAAGTGAAAATAGATGAAAATTTGAATTAGTGTGAGTCTCTTCACCTCCTCTTTTCTTGAGTTATTATATTTTAAAAAAAAAATCTAATTTCTGATTTTATTTAAGGAAAGCAATAGGTAAAACATCGTGAAATTAGTTTTACTTCTCGTTTTCCTTTCCTTTCCTTTCCCTTTTCCTTCTTGAAACCCGTAAATGAAATCCATGAGGTTCCTGAAATTGTTGTCATTAATGTTGCGAAGGTCGATTATATAGGGCCTCTAAAATTCATTTGCAATTTCAAATCATTGTACCAGGGGAATTGAACCTTCAGTTTCAGCATCAGAAATCAAGAAGGCCTATCGAAAAGCTGCACTCAAGTATCATCCTGACAAGGTTTGAGCTTTTAATATATGCTGATAGATTTGTTTTTATAACATTTTTTAATATTTGCATTTACTAATTTAGGCTGGCCAATCCTTGGCAAGAAGTGAAAATGGAGATGATGGGTTCTGGAAGGAAGTAGGAGAAGAGGTCCACAAAGATGCTGACAGGCTTTTCAAAATGATTGGAGAGGCATATGCAGTACTTTCAGACCCTACCAAGGTTATATTCATATTTTGACAATCTTATTCTGTGTTTGAAACGGAAGTAACTTTTTCTGTCAAAGTACATGGATCAATACCGGTGCACTTTTAGATTGAGAGAGATAAAAAGAACAAAAGGGGGAATGCAAATGGAGATATAGAATCATGATAAAGTGAGAGTAATTTGCTATAGAAGCTGAGGAGCATGGGGTTCCGTCAATCCCCATCTATTGAAGTTTAGGAGCATGGGGTTCTGTCAACTCCCATCTCATGTCATCAAAATACCATCTCAATATGAGAATGCAAAAAATGTTTGACAACGAAGATGATAACATAAGCGTTCCAAAGTTTGCATTCCAAGCACACCCTTATGCTGCGTTTGGAACGGAAGTTACGTTTTTTCCGAAGTACATGTATCAATATTGATTAGTTTAGGTTTAGTAAGATAAAAAGAACAAAAGGGGATTAAAGATGGAGACAGGAGCATGATAGAGTGAGAGTGATTCGCATAGAAGTTGAGGAATATGGGGTGGTTCCATCAATGATCAAGCCCAACTGATTTCGTCGAATGTAAAACAAAAATCCAACTTAAAAGCGGAAGCAAATTACACTTTATTTCTAGAAAAAGTAAAATTGTATTAAATCGTATCTATAAGATATGTTGACATTTGACAATGAAGAGTGTTATGGTCATATTCTCGCCAATTTGTATGTACATTATCATCTTCATTTTCAACTTATTTACAAGATGCATTCTAATATAGTTGTCACATTCTGAGAAAGCAAATCTTACATGCTTTTGCTTTTAAGTTGGAGGAGGTGTCTCGCCTATAGGGACTTGGGTTGGGGTTTGATGGAACCAAGTCATCTCAGCCGAGTCAACTCGGTTTCGAAGCACACTAATCTGAAATGTACAGATGATACATGTAATAATCAAAACGACGAAGGATTGGAGGCCGTTTCGGCTGTATCGTACTGTATCGCCCGCTTCAGTAGCATATCGAGCCACGATGCGGAGACGAAACATGCAACACAGATCTGAGGCTCAATAGCATTTCACATCTTACCTTTACTTTGTTATCTTCGTAGATTTGAAGTATAGGGCTTCTTCGGACTCCACAGATCTCTCTCTCTCTCTCTCTCTCTCTCTGTGTGTGTGTGTGTGTGTGTGTGTGTGTGTGTGTCGTTCTCTCTCTCCATTTCTTTCAGTGTGTCTGTCATCTTACCAAGAGCTGCGACTGAGGTAAAGAAAGGTAAATAAAGATCTAGGGTTTTGTTGTTTTTTATTTTGTTTTTTAATTTATAAGTTATTAAGTATAATATTTTTTACTTACTACACCGTACTTATTATGCTAAACTTACTATATTCTATTTATTATGGTCAATTAGATTTAACGATAGTTTAGTGTAATTATGTTGTTTTAAGGACAACTAAAAATAATGTTTAGTCATAAGTCCCTCACTTATTTTTGGACAAAAATGCCCCTCGCCAACCCTGAGCCACCACTACTGCCTTCGACCTCGTTCCCCTCCGACATCACTACCTAGTTCGGCTTTCCCCGATTTGTGCTGCCTCGCCAACAACACTTGAAAATTTTCACCACTTTTTAAAATTTCTCCACTCTTCAAAATGAGGTGATATTTTACCACTTTGAACAGGGGTATAATCGTCATAAACGAAAAAAAGAATCATTACTGATAAAAATTTCACCACTTTAAAATTTTTACCACTATTCAAAACTTGGTGAAATTCACCACTCTGAACAGGGTTATAATCGTTATAAAATATGAATAATACAACAAATGGACCTTAGTAAACACAATTACCCTAGTGAGGAACCTAAACAAAAGTGCAAAACCACTAGAATTCTCTAACTAGGGATTTATATATATAATTTTCCCTATTTATTTTGCTAAACTTACTTATACTACACTCTCTCTCTCTCTCTCTCTCTCTCTTGGTTAACTACTACTATGATACTTTTTTTTTTTTTATTTGCTTAGAAACTACTTATGTGATACTTACTTGAACACAGGAAAGGCCGACTTTAAAAGCAGAGACAAGGCGACTAAGTACTTACTATATTATAATTATTTTAATATCATGTGTGTTATATTTTAAATTAATATAAGAGTAATGCTATGCTTTCCAAATACTAATCCCAAATTCCCATTCCAAATGATGTGGCAATGGGCCACTGGATTTTGATTGGATGATCTTGAAGTGGTCCTCATCATTATTGCCACTGGGCTCACTACCACATCATTTGGGATGAGAATTTCGGATTAGGATTTGGGAAGCATAGCATTACTATTAAAATCATGCTTATCATTAGTAGTTATTTAATTTTGTAATTGCATATAAAATTGTGAACTTGTGCAAATTTGTGACTGTTATATTTGAAATTATATAATGTCTGCTTATCCAATTATGTGCGCAGTTTTATCGGACACTAGATTGGCAGTGAGTTAGTTGAACAAAATGTGATTTTATAAATGCTACATTGTGTATTATGATAATCTATTATACCAATCTTCTTATTCTTATTCTTATTATTTTAGAATTTTCATTATTTTTTCATACTTTTTGAACCTTAGATCTAGCGTATAGCCCGATACTAGGCCTCGGCGCCGCGGCCGAGTCGGCTCAGTGGCCTCCGTGGCGGTGACCAATACCGCGACCTTGAACCATGGAAGGAACCCATACTCCTTCACCTTTATAACAAAGAACACTCACTCTATAATGTCTCCATCTTCATCTCTACCCTTCTTTCATCTTTTTTCACTCTCTATAGCTAAAGTACATATAAATATTTACATATGCCGCGAAAAAAAGAGTTACTACCGTACCAAACGGATTATTACCTAATTACAATTGACAAGAAGGCATTTTGAAAATGTCATTCCAAGCCCAGCCTTATTTTGTTCCCCTCTTTCGTTCTTTCTTTCTTTCTTTCTTTCTTTCTTTTTATTTATTTATTTATTTTTATCATTCTCACACTTTTTAAGGAGGCATTACAGCTGAATTATATATAATGCAAGAGTTGCAAAGCTAACTTTCCTCTCTCTCATGCACACACTCACATATAGAACCAATAGGGACATCTTGCACTTGTATGGTCTTGATTGGTGATATGTTAACTTCAATGATTTCTGCAAGGTTTTTAGAAGATTGTTATATGTTAGTGGTTGGTTTGGTTCCTTGATTGGAATTGCCTTAAAGAAATTTTACATAGCATTCATGGGTAAAAATTCATCTCGTAGAACAGATTTATTTAGAAGTTTATATTCACTTAACAAAGTATACTTTAAATCATGAATCTTTATCCCTAGAAAACGTATAAAATCATCACATAGGAGACCCATGATAATGTCACTTATTTTTCTAATTCATCTCATTCATGATGATGGATTTCTGTATAGACTGTATTGACAAAGTACGTATCCTCCGTTCTTTTTTCTTTTGTACGAGATACTAAGGCACTAGGCAGTGTGTATTGAGTTAACCTGAATAAATTCCCAAGCTTGAATATATTTTGAAGCTATTTAGTTTATTGAGGTAAGCTCCTACCCAGAACACTCTTAGAACTAGAGAACACCAAGCCTACATGTGCATTCTGCAAAGGTAATAGTGTTTTTTTTGTAATAATTAGACTTTAACATGAGCATTTCATCCATTTTAAAAGAGGAGTCTGTGGATGTGTATTTTGAGAATGAGATTAAGTTCGTACTAGAGTAGAGATTTGTGCAAGATTAGCCAAAGATTCTCAAGGAGAAGTAGGTCAGGTGTAAGGAAGAGCAAACTAGAGAGGATGGAATGGGGCAAGTGTTCTACAGAGAACCAAAGTGCAATGATAGAGCTCAAACCCTAGAGAGAGAAAGTTTAGAGAGAGAAGCTCTGCACATAAATTCTGCAAAACAACTGGAAAAATGTCTTATCCATTGTCATGGGATACTGTGCCTATTTATGGGCTTAGGGTCACGTGGAGAGCACGGTAGAAATCCGTACTTGAAAATCCACGTGTTGACACAATTGATAATCCGCGTGTCACCGTAAGACGACAAAAAGGAATATGCTTCCATGACGAATCACAAGAACTCCAATAAACCAGCCTATTTCCGGCCCGACCAAGGAGTTTGCCTGATTCAAACAAATGCTTATGAATGCTCAATTTAAGAGTTGAAGAGATGAGTTTAAGAACAAACTAGGGTTTGGAGACCAAAACCCTAAAAGAAGAGCTCTTAAGCTCACTTGGTATAAACCAATATCAAATGCAAAATATTCCAAAACTAATTTACCCTAACCCTAGCCTACTATTTATACTCTAGTTGACTTATACTACCCTTACATGCTTGTGACTAATCCAAAACAACAACCAAGACAAATAACATAAAAAAATACTTTTAATAAAGCATAAAGTACTACATCATACTCTCCCTCTAAAAGAAACTTGCCCTCAAGTTTAATAACCAGCTTCCTCATTTTGACTTTGGCGGTGGCTTTCCTCTTACGATTAATCTTGGAAAATGTCATAGTTACCATCCCATAATCAAATGTATCTTCAGATCTTATGATCGGAAACAAGATATAGCCTTGTTCTTCAAATTTCCAATTCCTTTCAATTCCCATAAACCTTTTTATAGATTCATCATCTTCAAATATCTTCTCGTTTTCACTATTACACAACTCAATCGCAAATTCATCACCCAAGGCAAGTGTCTTCAATATTTCACCTTTCACCAACCCCTCAACAAAAACTTCCAATCCAATCGTGTTCTTATCCTCAATACAAAGAGGATATTCAAGAACATTAATGACATTTTCTTCTAGCCTCTCATTATTAGAGCCATACTGCTCTTCACAATTTGTTAAAGCAACACCATTCTTCTTTGGAGACCAAAGAAATTGAATAAAGTCCAATTCCTTATTCTCAAACTCGCTCACATAGCAATCATCAAATATTGGTCCCTTGTCCAAATCCTTGTTATCCACGTCATGTCGAGTTTCTTCAAACTCGCTTTCATAACAATCGTCAAATGCTGGTTTCTCACATAATTCATAGTCATCTTCTAGATTTGGTGTTTCCTCAAACCCATTTTCATAACAATCCTCAAATAACGATTCTTCATCCAAGTACCCGTCAAATGTTGGTTCACCATTAAGAACCAACTTATAATAATTGTTAAGAGACGTGAAAGAGAAAGAGAAGGCTTAACCAAATTAGGTTAGCCAACATCTATATATATATATATATTAATCAAAGAACACTTACAGAAATACTCTTAAGACACTAATACTAATATTCTAACACTCCCTCTCAAGTTGGAGCATAGATATCTATTGATGATGCCGAAATTTGGATAAGAAGAAATATACGAAAGAGTCGGACACAATGAAGTTTGTATGTGGTTCGGCCCCGTTAATGAGGTAGCCTACGTCCACGAGTGCGTTGATGCGCTTCATTAGCAGATCACCGACGGGCCTGGTGAGCCAACAGTTGAGCGGCACTACCAGTAAAACCAACCGGGTGTATGCGTCTTAGTGAAAATAATATGCTATTCTTTAGGTTTAGAATGCGACCCTTTCAATGGGGACGGGTGCCCTCTTTTATAGGTGCAAGAGACCACCTGTACAAGGTAAGTTTATAGATTAGGAAGCCTAATCTATTTACAGCTTGATTTACATGAATTTAGGGGTGTTTCCTAAATGGTTTAGGAAACTACTTGCTCCTTCCATTTAGTCTTCTAATTAGGATAGGTAACTGCCTGGAGACTTGCTGGCCAAGCAATCACGCCTACTGGGGGCGCGCCCATGCGGGGTCCATCTGGAAAGACCGCCCGGACTTACAACCAAACCGGGCGGTTTTGCGTAACAGCCCGGGATGGCTGTGTAGTCAGTCCAAATTCAAGATGACTTGGTTTCTCTTTGCTGAGGTGGCTAGGCTTAACTTTGACCTGATATTTTTGTGCATATCAGCTGCCCCCCATTTTCGAAACTAATGGGATGCTCTATCGGATGAGGTTTGAAAATTAAGACTACTTCTAAAAAACTGTTCGGGAAATGGCCCCAGGTTACTACCCGGGTCGTGACCGATTGAGCTGGTCTTCCGGGGTGAGGACCGAGCGATGGCTATGTGGGCCCGGGACCAACTTCTGCCACGTGTCACCTAGTCACTGGCCTGGTCAGGATCCAGCGAGGCTGGTATGAACGTAATCGAACAGTCACATCGTAATCGGACCGTCACGTCTGGCATTAATTGGGCGCGTCTTTTGAGGCGACGTTCCGCGTGCCCGAGATGACAGTTGTCGGCTCGCTTAGGCAGGAAAATTTCCTAGCCGTTAGATCTAGCTTGATCTGGACCGTCCATGCTCCCTATATAAAGAACACTTGTTCATTTATGGGATTCCTTCTGCCAATTGATAGAGATACCGAGCGGTTGAGAGCAAAAAAGCGTCCGGTAAAGTTTCCCGAGCCCTTCTTCTGTGCTAATCTTTGTAAGTGTTCCCTTTTTTAGTTTCAGTTCATCATTCTCTTCCTCTTCTTTTCTAAGTGAGGCTGGAGAGGGCGAACCCTCTTAGGTTAGAACGAGAGTGGGACTTTTTCTTTCTCAGGTTCTGTTCTTTCTTCAAGTTGGGAGGTACGTTAGATAGGTTGAGCCGAGCGGGTTGTCCCCAGGTAGTTCTAACCGAGTGTCACCTTGTCTTTAAGACTGTATACTTTCTGCCTTTTAGGTTGATAACCCTGCCCCCTTTGTACCTCAGACTCGGAGTTCCTGACCCATACCTAGGTCGTCCTCTACTCCCTGGCCAGTCACCGAAACCCCAAGGATGTGTCACTCTGATTTTGACTCGTCTTCACGGTCGGGGATGAGCGGTCCGGGTCAGAGACGCCGGACACAAGTTTGAGTCTGTCGTCCGCGTCCCCCTCTGATCACCATAGCCAGGGCAGAATCCCAATCCGTCTGCCTGACGATGAGTCGGACCAGGAGGCCCCCGTTGCTTCCGTTTCCCGGGGTTCGGGTGATGAAACACCAGGGGAACCCGACCCCGAAGTAGCCTTCGCCAATGAGTTCATCCCATCTACCCTGCGTAGTGAAGATCGCAGCCGCATTAGGGATAAGTACAGCCTTCCCGACCACTGCTCCCTGGCCGTGAATGTCAGTGGAGCCCAAATCTACCAGCGGGGTTTCACCACCCTATATGAGGACATCCTCATGGCTGGATTCCGTATTCCCCTTCATCCGGTCGCTCGGGATGTCCTTATTTACTTGGGGATCGCCCCAGGGCAGCTGGCGCCGAACGGTTGGAGGTTTTTCATGGGGTCTATCTCTCTTTGGCCCCAAGTTTTTGGGTATGAGCTTACCGTCCAGGAGTTTCTCTGAACGCACCGACCGTTTCCCGTACATGGGGAGACCGGGTTCTTTTCTCTCTGGCTCGGCAGGGGAGAAAGATCATAATGAATTGCCCGAGCAACAACAAGGGTTGGAAGAATAGATTCTTCCAAGTATCCACCCTTGGACTCGGTGAGCGGGCCCCGGGGATCCAGATGAGGACTTCTTGGGCGGGAGAACTAAGGGGTAAGTTAGCGCAGTAGCTTCCGCTCACTTCCTTTACTTTGATTTGAGACTAACTGTGTTACATTTTGCGTGGCAGCGGGGTCAGCCAGCCCACCTAGTATCCTCAAGGTGTGCCAAGAGAGAATCAAAAGCTTGGCGGACCGCCCCATCAACATTTGGGACGTTCTAACCTGCTCGGGAGACCAGAGAGGCGATCACCGACCAGAACACCCCGCTGAGGCCCTTGTCTTTCCCTCAATCATCCCTGGTAAGAGTTTGATCGGCAACTTAATTTCGGTTATTCTTCATTCCCTCGTTGCT
Organism: Hydrangea macrophylla; assembly: GCA_033977485.1. Classification (NCBI taxonomy): domain Eukaryota; kingdom Viridiplantae; phylum Streptophyta; class Magnoliopsida; order Cornales; family Hydrangeaceae; genus Hydrangea; species Hydrangea macrophylla. Next base: position 30,215,426 of record CM066992.1, read on the forward strand.
CTGATTACTGACTTCGAGTTTGCTTTCTTTTTGTAGAAATGGCCCCCAAGAGAGATTTTGAACAGTTGAGGGCCAGGCAGGCTGCTGCCGCCACACGAGTGGCAAAATAGAGGAGGAAAGAGGTTCGTTGCAGAGGCCTCGGGTAGCGAACACCAGCTAATGCGAATCCGGCACGGGACTGCGAACCGTCCATAACCCGTCGGGACTTCAGCTCTCCACGCGGTGGTGGCCGAGACTTCCCCCCGAGCGGGAATACCGTCCGGGGGCCGGTTGAGGAATCGGCAGTGATCAGGGAGAGGGTCAAGTCCGCCCTTCTCCCCAGTCAGGTGGAGGCGTGTGCAAACATGTCTCCCAAGGCGTTTCAGGGTTGGTTATACAGCCTTTCCCATATGGTAAGCACTTGGCGCTTCTGCCCCTCTTTACCACAACTTCTCCTGTGTTTGATTTGTTAACTGACCGTCTTGGATTTTTTTTTTTTTTTTTTTCAGGTCGGCTGCATGGCCGCAGGGGCCGAGTCATTCCTATCCTCTTTGGCTGGCAGGACCGTTGCTGCTGAAGCCGCTCTGTCTGAGGAGCGGGCGACCTCAAAGGCTAGGCAAAACGCCCTGGCTTTGGAGAAGGACAAGGTAAAGGGCTTGGCCCTGAGCCTTGGTGTAGCCCAGGCAGAGTTGGCGACTGCCTTAGCAGATCTGGAGTGTAGAAAGTAAATTGTTATGTTTTAAATTTAAGTGGAGTGTGTAGTGATTGGTGTAGAGAGCAAAATAAGTGGGTGCTAATAGAATTATCCTAAGCTAAATCAAATTCAGCGTCATCCGCAAAATACATGGCGTTTACTCGCCCTCTACCTGTTCTTCCTCTTCCTCTTTGAGCCATCTCAATTTACAATCAAGTTGATATCACAATTAGCCAAAACTGAATCAAATCTCAAACCACAACCAACAGAAAATCCACAATCCAACAAGACACAAGCGAAATGATATTGAAAATTACAAACCAACTAGTAGCCATAATCCAAGCCCCGTCACAAACCCAAATCAAATTACTTGTTGAAAACGTCAACCCAATCGGAACAATTACAACCAAGGAAACCTAGAACCGAAAACCAACGAAACCAATTGGAACATAAAGTGACTTACCCAAGCAAAAATTGGCCCCACAAATGGTTGGTTCAACCAAACGAGACTCAACAGAAGTTCATGACCCAAGGAACTCTTCCAAAGATGGTCGCGAGAGGCTGTGAAGCAATCGCAGCTTGGACTCCTTTCACTGCCAGGATTGAAATTGACATTACAGATGTTGTGACTCACGTACGGCCTGGTTCGAAGCAATCGCTGAATCACTTTGGGTCCAATTGCTTCGGCGATGGTTCGCGAGCCACAAATGTGGGTGTCGGCTAGTTCGAAGATGCTTCAAGGTTGGTTTCAGCTGTTCGATGGTTCGCATTAGGTTCGAGTTGGTGCTCAAAACTTAGAGCTGTTTGAGCTCTTGCATGGTGTCGGCGATTGACTGTTTTGGTTTGAGATGTATGAAGGCTGGTTCGAGAAGATCCACAAGGTCAGATCTGGTGGCAATATGGGATGTGATTCTCCTCTACGAACAAGTTCGATGGCTAAAATTTGATTTGGCTGCTTCGATCGAGTCGCAAATGGAATTGCGAAGTGGACTTGTGTTACCGACAGTCACAAAGTTGTTTGAGCTTTGTTTGGTTGAGATTTCTACAAACAATCAGTTGGGTTCTTCAATTCTCAGGTTCGAATGAAGGCTCTGATACCAAATGATGCAAGCAAATGCTTATGAATGCTCAATTTAAGAGTTGAAGAGATGAGTTTAAAAACAAACTAGGGTTTGGAGACCAAAACCCTAAAAGAAGAGCTCCTAGGCTCACTTGGTATAAACCAATATCAAATACAAAATATTCCAAAACTAATTTACCCTAACCCTAGCCTACTATTTATACTCTAATTATGTTACCCTTACATGCTTGTGACTAAACCAAAACAACAACCAAGACAAATAACGTAAAAAAATACTATTAATAAAGCATAAAGTACTATATCATAGCCTCGGAGAAAATAACCTTTGCAAGTAACCCTGGTGAACCTCTTCCTTAAGCCATCCAAGCCACGAAACCTGAGAATCCCAATGACTTTGCCGTGTATCAAAGTCATCGATAGCTTTGGTGCGGCAAAGTTGAACCCAAGACAGAGATTTTGCCCCCAAAGTCTCTATGTGCGCCATTTGAGAAGTGAGAAGTTTTTTCCCATGGGTAAGTTACCCATTCTTGTAATTTCCTTGGAGGAAATATCCATGGTGGAATGATTTCCACCAAGTCCTGCGCGCCACTTTCCATGAGTTTCCCATCTTTGTGAATCAAAGCTCCAATGATGACACGTGGCATGATTTGATTGGCAAGGTAAAACTAGTACCTACAGAGTCCATGTGACAGCATTGGTCAGCAGTTGTTGATATAGTTGGTTACTTGGTTTACAACACACAATTGGCTGTTTTATTTTTTAGTACAACCGTCGAATTTATTTTGTTTGCCTTGCGCTGTTAACTTGGTTACATTCTATCTATTTGCAGAGGTCACGTTATGATCTTGATGAAGAGACAAGGAATGCCCAAAAGAGAGGAAGCGGAAGTAGCACTTCAAGAACCCATACAGATGTCCGTAATTACCCGTTTGAGAGAAGTGGCAGTAGGCGACAATGGCAAGAATGGAGATCATATGGGAACTCTCAGTCTCGTGGGTCAGAAAAAACTCGATCAAATAGGTATTCATGATGAGGTATAATAAGAAAATCTTGAGATTCAAATTTCGTCAAATGAGGTAAGACCTACTCAGATGATTCCTAAAGAAGGAAAAGAAGACCTAGTTGGATAACGGTTTTGTTCAGTGAGCTGCGTTCTATACGTATCTATACTATGGTAGCGACAGCATAAGGGCAATGGCCTCAGCCAGTCGCTGACAACTTACACGTGCAGATGGAAGATTTGGATGGTTCAAAGGAGTGAGATACGAACATACTTTCTTTTTTGTTTTCTTTCTTTTTTTATTTTTTTTTATTTTTTATTTTTTATGCCAATTGAGTTTTCAGACATGTTATAGATTCCTTGAAGTTTAAGTGAGTATACTTGATGACTTGAAACAAAGAAAAGAACACGGGAAGCTTCATTTGAGAGAGAGAGAGAGGGATTTTTGACTGAGTTGTATATGTATTGGCAATGTGTATGAGTGTGATAGTGATAGAATGTGTTGATGCAGCCAAGAGAGAGATTGATGGTCCCGGCAAGGACAGAGGTTATGATGCAAGAGAACAGAGGTTTTCCATTGAGAACCAGCAAGGACTCCCTCAAAGCAAACTGGTCTTGTTTCTCTTTATTTCAGTATAGATTTTTTTTTTTTTTTTTTTTTTCACATGAGAAGAAAAAGGTTTTGATTGTACAGTCACTGTCCACTGTGTGAAATTGAAAAACCAAGCAGCAGAATTTGACAAATTTGAAAGTTTGAATGAGAATTTCGTTGTTTTGTTGCATTTCACTGTCTTAAGTTCTATGGTAATTGAGAGGTCTTGTTGCCTTGTACTTCATTGGTTTTGTGAGTAAGGCTTGAACAGATCCAATTCCAAGCTATGAAATAATAATAGTCTATATCTTTTCCAATTTCCAGCATTAATCATTGTGAATATTGGTCAAATTGATTATTGATCCAATTAGCTAAACATGTCCGAAGTATCCAAACATTTTTCATGTTTTATCCATGCTGGTATGTTCTTTCCAGTTATATATATCCATTGTCTGATGAGAGGTAAAAATCTCTTGAGCAGTAGCCGTGGAGACAATTTGAACTCTGTCTTTTGCAAATGCATAAATATGACAAGGTTCTGTCTTACTCTCATTTTAGTCTAGTTTTTATAAAAACGTGTTATGTTGGTTGGGCAAAAATCCTATTGTAAGCGTTATTTTTTTTTTACCAAGGAAAGACTCTCCTGCAATTATAAGACATTGAACAAACTCTTGAATATGTTACAAAACCTAGGGGTGATAGGAAAACCCAGCTAGTCGAACCGGCCGGCGCCAACCGTTTTACACCGTTTTGGGCGGTTTTGTAGGGATTTGGTCGGTGGTCGGTTTTAGTTATTAGAAAAATCAAGTTTTTGGCTCGGCGCACGGTAAACTTAAATTTTTACTGATTACCGGCCGAACCGACCGCAAATTTGAATTAAGTAGTACATAAATAAGAGTATATAGGAGTATATATGAATACACGGTACACATAAATTCTAATACACAATATAATAATCTAATTAGATCAAATCAATGCTCAGTGGCACACCTTTTGAGGCACTCTTTTAGCTGGTTGTATCTCAAACATATTCTAACCAGATTTTTCTGTCTCTCACATTGACGTTTCTCACACACCACTGACAACACACACCCCATCTCCTTCTCTCACATATTCCCAAACTCAAACCTTTTCCTTCTCTGATATCTCACTCATCTTGCAAAAGCAAAACCCCAACCCTCAAACAACCACCATCACCTCTCCAGTGCCGCAACCTCTAGGCCGACGACAAAGTACGATCCCCCTCTCCCTCTCAATCTCAGTATCTCTTTCTAGTGTGATTTTTCGATACTCAGTTTTTTTTTTCTTGGTGTTTTACCTTTATTGTGGACTTCTATCTCAATATATCTTAGTTTCTATTTGAAGTCTATTTTTAGGGTCTCTTTCAAGTCTTATTGTAGGGTCTCTAGTTAGGATTTCTAATTTTAGGGTTCCTAATGAATACTAATTTTAGATTCATCGATTTTTGTGTCTCTTTCAAGTCTTATTGTAGGGCCCCTACTTAGGATTTCTGATTTTAGAGTTTCTAATGAACAATCATTTCAGTTCTTTGATTTTGGGGTTAATGTTTACATCAGTTTTGTGTCTTTTTTTTAATTCATTTATGCAGATCTAGAGAATCGATGTTAAAAACTAACCCAAACCGAATATCGACCACACCAACCGACATGACATCTGGTCGGTGGACAACTGCACACCGAAAGTGTCGGCTGAAATCGGTGTCACAAGTATGAAAACCGACTTTCTCGGTTCGGTGGAGAATTTTAGCAGAAAACCGCGTAGTACCGACCGATATCACCCCTATACAATACCCTTCTCATGAGGGAGTACTCATTTTGTTAAAATGGGGACTTCAGTTTACAGTTGTTGGATCCAGTTTTCAGTCTATAAAATTATTCCAACACCCTTAATGAAAAACATGATCCAACGGCTGTAAACAGAAGTCTTCACTTTAAAAAAATGAGCAAGGAACACTTATATATATATATATATATATATGGCAGAGCCATACGTTTCAACTCTCAGCCACAGGCAAGGGGGGCCTCAAATAAACACAAACTTGTTTCGGCCAAAAACGATGGTATGCTAAAAGAGATATTGCTAATGGACAACTAATAATAAACCCGAAAAAGTCGGTAGAAAAAAGGATTTTTCATTAAATTCCTAGTTCACTTATATCCTCTGCCTTGAGAGAGGAGAGGAGAGAGAATGCTCATGAAATAATACTGATTAAGTCAGTCATCTGTTACAAGTATGAATGGTCAATAAATCAAAGGGGATTAACCACAACATGTGTGTGTGTGTATACATATATTTATTATGTAAAAAAATCATTGATGCCTAGCATTGTAAACCACAATATTTGGGCTCTCTTGGTCTCTTCTCACAAGAATCACAAATGGTGGGGCAACCTTCTTAACTCTACCCTGAAATGAGAAAAGTGAATAGTCACTATACCTGAATAAAGAATATAGTTAAGAGGCTTCTAAGCTTAGACATCAAAAGCAACACTGAAAATTCAACCTCTGGAGTGGCTAGGAAATTGAAGCGGAAATTTGAGCTGTTCATAGCGTTCCAAGTCACATCCTCTACCCATATATTCCAAATCCAATCTCTTTAGGATTCGTTTCAACCATCCAAGGAGGCCTGTTGATTGAAAAAGTAAAATAAAATAAAAGAGTTAGCCAAAAGTCCAAAACTAAAACAGAATAAAATTGTCGAAAAACACGTTATCGGGCAAAATTTTTACTTGTTAATTACAAAATTAATTGTTCCTTGGGAAGCGCGTTTGAGTAGAGTTTCCCTAGCTTCAATTGTGATTCCTTCAGGCTATACAGAGAAGATAACAAAGTTAAAAAATAAAATAAAATAAATAAAAATAAATGATTGAGGTGTATGAACTATGAAGTTAAAAAAGATTAAACTAAATGATTCATCTGGTGTATGCATATATATACCTCTTCAGGAAACCATACTCCAGACTGTGTGCTTCCCTCAAGAATAGCTAATACAAATGCAGCTGTCGAGATTCCAACTGATCTGCAATACATATTTGATTATAGGACATTTTCCGGAAAAAAAATATTGGACTATAGGAAGTGTTGGAATATAGTTATTGTTGGGCCCAATTTGTCCACGTGTGCTCCACATCACTCTATCTCAGTAATCTACGTGTTTGGCTCTCAGTCATGCCACACGTGCGGGGGGGCGTGTTGAGATTGTCCCACATCAGGGACTTATAACCTAGCTACTCAATATATAAGTTCAAAGGACTACTCCACCCATTGCCAATTGGTTACTAAAAAAGATCTCTAGATTTTAGAGCCCGTTTGGATCGCAGATTATTGGGATTATTGAGAGATTTGTCTGGCTAGCAAAAACTTTTCCTCAAAAGGAAATCCACTTTAAAGCTGAAAAAGCAGCTTAAATCAGAAGCAGCAGTTTGCTGATTTTGTAATAATCAATTAAAGAAAAATCTCTTATTCTCACAGCAATACCAAAAGGGTTCCTAATAGGTTATTAGCATCGAAAGAATGAGCTAAAGAAATGCAGGAGGGGGAGATATGAGGTTGAACTCAAAAAAACCATAGAAAAAGATGCTAATTTTCATTGACCAGCATCATTTATCACTAGCCCAATAGGCTCCGAAAGTCAAACTTACACCGACAGTCTTCTGTGACTAAATATAGCTACTGTGTGACGCCCATCTGAGCATTCCAAATCAACCTGCGCAAATTAATCAAAGATTAACTAACATGTAAGCATTGATAACCAATCATTTCATGAAAATGAAAACTCAACAAAAAAAAAAAAGCATCTTACCCTCATTGATACACGCTCACCAGCAATTCCATCGATTGCTCGTACTAGTGGGTCAAATAATTGAACCAACTCTTGAACTCTACTTCTGTCTCTTAGAAATTCCTGCATGATTTACCCCAATATAAGCCTATTATAAGGAGCTAGAAGCACAGTAGTATGGATTTGATGTTAAGAGAAGATCAACCACTAAATCATTTGCATCTCAGTTCCAAGTCAGTGATATTATTTACAGTAAACACTAGTCAAAACTAAGTGGTAGTTGTGAGTAGGGGGTGAACCAGGAATTCGTATTTTGGGGGCTGAGTTACGAGTTAGGATACCAACTTGGCCACCCATAGTTCGGGGGTAGCCCCCCTGAGGCAACTTTTGGATCTATTTAAACATATATTCGGGCATGGTTTTTGTATCAGAAAGATTACAGTTTTACTATGTGAGGTTTTTGCTAGTTTGAGAGTTGGGAGGTTTGGTGCTCGCAATCTCTATTGCGTATTGTAATCTTTTGTCTTATGGCTTACCACAATGAGTGTTGTAATTGTATACAGGCATGAACCATATAGTAAGTTAAAAATTTGGAGGGGCTACACACTTTAAAAAAAAAAAGTTTGCAGGCGGTGGTTTTGAGTCTTTTGACTTGCAACTATTTTGCTCAGCCTGTCTTGCCCTCATACTCGTATCTATCTACGAGTGTGTGTGTGTGTGTGTGTGTGTGTGTGTGTGTGTATGTGCAGACAGCAGAGGGTAGAGAATTAAGTTGCCCTAATTTCAACTTTTCAGTCTCTTCTCAACTCTTTTCTCTTCATTCATTTTCCTCCCGAACCTTAATCTCACATTATATAACCTAACTTGAACAATATGACTAGATACCAGGAAGCAACACTATCTAAAAAACATCTTGATGATCAGCACTTAATATTCACTTTTATAATGCATCCAAAAAATTCATAGAGAAAATCACGGACCATACCATCAGCCTAAAATTAGTGGTGTGTTTAATACATGAACAGAGGATTATTAACATTGAGACTGTAAAAGCATACTGGAGGAAGAAGATTTGTCATAGCTGACATTCCCCAATTCCAGAAAAAGGGTGCAGTTCCAAATCGAGCACTAACAGTTGGTATTCCTAGGATCTCATGAGCACTCCTCACTTCCGGCAAATTCCTGAAATCACAGTCTTGTTTGTTAAAAAACTGTTCTTGGAAAGAAAAAAGTAGCTGAAATGTAACTGTATTTCCCTGCCTACAGACTCATGCATGACATTTTGGCTGCTTTGAGAGTAACTCATTCTCAAAGAACTTACAATAGATAAACGTCTCTCTTTCCTATCCCTTCTCCAAAATCAATGTCAAGCATTCCGCTATAGGGCTTTAGTTTAGTCTTTTGACCTGATAAAAGAGTAGGTCATCATGGTTAGCATTGGATACAATTTGGATGAGCAATTCAAATAATAAAAAAAGACTTTTTCTAGTGATGTGTTTGAGACCAACCTTTATTATACGCAACAACTTCCTCCCCAAGAAGCAGAAAACTAGTGGCTAATATCGTTGGGCCAGCACCACCAGAGCCTGCTGTATAGTAGTAGAATCTGAGATGATAGCATGTAAGTTGCTTAAAATGGCTTTTGAAATGATAAAAAAAAAAAAAAAAGGATCATAATAGACTGTTGAGCTAATTAAAGATATTTCAGCAAATCCAGTAAAATGTATGCGACTGTTTGATTCTCATTTAATGATTTTCTTGAGCACCAGAGTATGAGTAGTCTAACATGAAAACATAAGTAAATCTGAAGATCTAGTAAAGTTTGACAACCAATAGATACTCTTAAAGGACCAATCCTTGTCTTAGCCAACAGTCAACAAAGAACAGGAAGATTGACAATAACGTTGTTATGGAGATAAAGTCATGTTGCTGAAAAGAATCGAAATTTCATTCCACAGAGTTGTTTCGGTCAACCATGAAACAAAACAATTTCGAAATCCGCAAACGTATGTAAACAACGTTATTGTCAAAAAATGAGAGAGGAAAGATAATAGTGTAAGCAGCATGCAGGAATTGATTAAAATGAAGTTGTTTCTGCCCGTATATGGAAACAGCAGTATGGGTATCGCTTGAATACAAAAAATGTGATACATAAGAGGTGAATTTGGGCCAAAAGGAGTGTAAGCAGCATGCTAATCATGCGAGCAGCCACTAGTTTACCCAGGGAAAAAAAAACTCAGCATAAGCAATTCTAGGAATTAATTATAAGTAGGGAAAGATGAGTACCTTAGCCTCTCGGGTTTCCCTTTGCTTTCAGTTCTTGCAGCACGAACTAGTTCTGCTGCCATCACTGTCATTAAACCGCTAAAAAGTTTAAGAAAAAAATAAAATAAACGAAAAATAACAATAATAGCAAATGTAAGAATGTATTCAATTTGCAGGGAAAACATGATCCGGCTTCACTTATGGACTAAAGATGGATCTATATATGGGCAGACATTCGTGTGCAGGAATAACTCCCTACTTGCTGTTGCATTTTGTGTCCCCATTCCCAGTGTAAGAGATGAAATTTTGTGTCAGATGGGAAATGCCATAAAACTTTGTGCAACCCATTGGAACTATACAAATTTAGTATGCAGGAAACTTGCACGCGCAACCTCAAATAGTTTAGAAAAAAATAGACGATGCACTGACTTTATATTTCTGATACTTTGCATTTCTAATGACTAAAGTGGCACCATGAACCTGACATGAGACGGTGGTGTAGAACCAGAGAAGGCGGAAGCTGAGGAGAGAGAATAAGGGATAACACAAGGGGAGAGAGAGAGAGAGAGAGAGAGATGCCACACAAGCCAAAGAGATGAGTAGGACAGCCTTTCGGTCCCTTTTCACGTGTTTTTTTGCCATTTTTGGTGATGTTTCGTCTAGCATTCTCTCATTCAACAAGGATTCAATTTTGATTCCGTAAATTGGGGAATTCCTAGAACCACTAGAGGATTATTGAGTGGATCGGTATTGTGTGGCGTGGAACCGCAAACATGGGAGTTTGACCCAGGCTCACTAACTTGGGTATAACTTTGCGTTCAGTCCAAAATGGATTAAAAAAACACGTGAAAATGACCCGAAAAGAACAGCCTTTTATCGGGCCCAAAAATCGTGCTTAACCGCTAGCAGTTTCGGCGGCGTGGGGTTTGGAAAGACGGTCTTTTTGACAGGTTGCTTTGCAAAAATGGGTCAAATACCATGTTTGCAGTCCCACGTTGCATAATACCCATCCACTACACAAACTCATTTCTAATTAATCTAAATCTGAAGTTCACATCTATCAAATGCTTTTAAATATGCAAAATTAAAATATGTAAACCCCAATCAATTCCTAATAATGTGCCGTGAACAAAGCCGAAAATAAATCAATTCCTCAATTTAAGAAAATTTCAATCTTTTAAAAACCAATGGTTCTTATTCCCCTCAGACGGAAGGCACCTTCGAAATAGTTGGGCAGACATCCAAGAAATCACATAACTATTGCCCTAGGACCGAGACATCTATGATCCATAGTATGGTATTAACCCTATCAGATAGAGTTGAGCTGTTTTAAAACTACAATTATTTTCAATTTTCTTCATAAAAGTTTGCGTATATATGTTGGTTGTGGCTCATATTATAATGGGTCCATTTCAGTGGGCCCAAGAGTCAAGTGGGATGGCAATGTGCCCATGGTGGAGATATGGAAACTTCTGCCTCTCCAGTGTGGACGTAGGCACAACGTCGTGTTGGAATATATGGAAGTTTGACAAATGGGAAGATAAGAATTAATTAAGATTTGGGGAGATCTGATAATATTAGCAGATCTGAGAATTAATGGTGGGATTTTATTAATTATTATTAGGGCTTAAGTCATGGCTTATGTCATTGATTAGGTCATTGCTTATGTAAGCCCTATGGGCACTTTAGTATTTTTCACTTCTTAGTTTTGCCTATATAAAGGCTTGTAATGCTTCATTGTAATTATCCCATTCTATTCTATATACAACTTATATTAAGATTTTCTACATGGTATCAGAGCCACCCTAAGTAGGGTTTCCAAGATCACCACCACCGCTGCCGGCAGGTGGTAACCCGCTGCCCGCCGGGACTTCTTTTTGTTGCCATTTTTTCATCATCATTCTCAGTCTCTACAACCAGCCGAAGCCCACCCAAAACAGCCCATCTCTTTCTAAAGTTACAGCAGCCACCGATGGTCTCTTTCCGGCGATGATGTCATGATGACGTCATCATTTTCCGACGAGATTTCCGGCCAAAATTGACATGCCCAGCTGCGCCTCTTGATGTGGATCATCATGGTGTTCTTCGTTTTTTATTTAGGGACTGTTTGGAGGGGTTTTCTATTTTTTTAATATTTTCGGATTTTTTGGGGCCATTTTTTCAGATCTGATTTTTTGGGCTGTTTAGTGTCTTTTGATGCTTCAAATCTTCGCCATGTGCTGCGATTTAGCCAAAGGAAGGATTGTTTGAGTGATTTGTGACCATTTGGTTGTTTTTCTTCATTTCTGGGTGAAGAACAATGGTTCGGCCCTCTCTATTCCTCTGTTTTTTGGTGCGGCTGCCTTAACCAATGGGGTTCCTGGTCTTTTTTGGCTGCTACTGTTTGGATAGACCTTAAGGATCTGTGTGGCTGCTGCTTTGTTTGGTATTTACAGTCTTAAGGGCATGTTTGGGCATGCAGATCTTGTACGAAGGTTGAAGATGATGTCCAAGATTCCCATATTTCCTTCTTTTTTTCAAATCAGCCCCGGCATTTTTTTTTTAATTTCAGATCTACCCCAAATTTTTTTTTGAAAAAAAAAAAAATATATGTGACCTTTTTGCCCCAAATATTTTCTGAAATTACAAATTAGCCCTAAATTTTTTCAAAATCTCATTTTTTTTTAAGTCATGCTTGGCTTTGGGCTTCAATGTTTTGTTTCCATAATCTTCCAAACTTCGGTGTTCGTGTTTACTCCCACCTTCAGTTTGAGGGGGAGAATATAGGGATAGAGGACCAGGTGACGGGACCCCAAGGAGGGGGCCCGCTATATCACATGGTCAACAAGACCAGCCGAAGAGAGACCCGCTATGCACAGATGTATTTGGGATCACTACCACCCTTCACTTTGAGGGGGAGTGTTGAAGACAAGACAACTATCTCTCTGTGACACGAAGGTTGCTGCCGTGGACACTTTCACCTTTGGATGTTTGTAGGACGAGAGCCGACCTTAAGAGGAGCCGCACATGGACCACCCAAGAAGGAGTCGCACGTGGACGAGAGCCGACCTCAAAGGAGCCGCACGTGGACCACCCAAGAAGGGGTCGCACGTGGACGAGAGCCTACCTAAAAGGAGCCGCTACAACAGTCTACAAGGATTAATTGAGGATAGTTAGGTATAAGATTGTCTTCCATATTCGTGTACAAGTTGGACACTTCGACAAGTATCTGTGTGCCAACTTGAGGGGGAGTGTTGGAATATATGGAAGTTTGACAAATGGGAAGATAAGAATTAATTAAGATTTGGGGAGATCTGATAATATTAGCAGATCTGAGAATTAATGGTGGGATTTTATTAATTATTATTAGGGCTTAAGTCATGGCTTATGTCATTGATTAGGTCATTGCTTATGTAAGCCCTATGGGCACTTTAGTATTTTTCACTTCTTAGTTTTGCCTATATAAAGGCTTGTAATGCTTCATTGTAATTATCCCATTCTATTCTATATACAACTTATATTAAGATTTTCTACACGTCGAACGTAGAAATTCTCTGTCTTTATCTTTTTGTTATTTCTCTTTGCTATTGTTTGCATGTGTGTTTCGATCCAACAATATATTTAGGATGTCAGTGAAATGTTTAAACAAGAGGAAGTAAGAATGTGTTATAGCACCATTGCTCACGCCTGGATAAATTCCACCAGTTGTTATGGCGGGAATATTTGCTGCCACTGCTTTGCTCTTATAAGATTTTGCACGCCAAGCATAGCTTGTATCATCACACACATCAACATATGCCGTCTGTCGAGAGACAAAAGAACACCATTTCTTACGATAAAGTTACATTTACTTAGAAAAGAAGATAAACTAAAACAGATGTATATTATATATATATATGACATAATATATAGGAGAATAAGAGATTTTGAAACATGTTAAATCACACTTATTCTCACCTTCGTCTGTATGGCAGCTTCCAGCACAGAACAATTCTCTGCCTGCTGGAATGGCCCTGCAGCATGTACTACAAGGTCCACATCTGCAGAAGAGCCACAATAAAATAAAAATTTTACTGTTTGGAAAGTCATAAATTACAGAGAAATAGTTGGATGTCCTAAGAATATCTGATTCTATAGTCATTGTGCTTTATTTTACTTGGATACAAAAAAGATCATTCTCATGGGCATCGACTATTACTTTCTCAGTCGAATGATTTTGATGATGCTTGTAGTGATTGCCATTCGAAGTGATTCCCAGGCTGTAGTTTTGTGGGCACTCAAGTGTGAAACCAGGCCATCGAAATACAGAGAATTGTTTAATGATTTTGATAATGCTTGGAATTGTATCTCAAGGGAGAATGAGGTAAAATTGACTCAAGTTCCTCGGAATGCAAACTCTTAGCAGATTTTCTATCTAAATCAGGGGGCTCCGTTTGAGGCTATATTCTAGTGGTGCCTTTCACTCGAATTACTTTGGGTTTTTTTTGGTGTATAGCATTACAGTCCTTTTTTGTTTTCCCATGGTAGTATGGAAATGTATAGATACGGGGGGTTTTATCATTTACTAGGGTCTTAGGTGAATTCTAGAATGGCTTTCTAAACTGTAAATCTCCCATTTATCAATCTACCGGTTTTTTCTGTTTAACTACCAAAAATAATAATAATAATAATAATAATAATAATTAATAATTGTAAATATGTGAAGACACAATATATTGAATGAATTGACAAGAGGAATACAAGGGCCGATATATAGGCTTACAACTCCTAGACTAATATTCTAGCTAAGCGATGTGGGACAACACATATACAATAATACACACTATTACAAGACTACCTTTAACACTCCCCCTCAAGCTAGAGCATATATGTCATATGCACCAAGTTTGCTACAAATATATTTCACATGCACTGTATGAATAACATTTTGCAAAAGCTTCTCTCGAATAAAGTGACAATCGACTTCAATGTGCTTTGTCCTTTCATGAAACACGGGATTAGAGGCGATATGAACTGCAGCTTGATAATCACAAAGTAAACTCATTGGAGTAGTCTGAGTAAACCCAAGCTCCTCTAATAAATGCTTCATCCATACTAGCTCACAAGTAGTGTGGGCCATGGCTCTGTACTTGTAGAATTGAATTAGGGTAAAAACTGAGAAGACCAATACAGTCTTCTCTCTTTTATTATATGTCAAATAATCAACTATTACATCAATTACAATAATACCCTTAGGTAAAATAATCAAAGACATAAGACAAACATAACATAAAATATAAACTCTAACACTTCCCCTCAAGCTGGTACAAAGATGTCTCTTAAACCCAGCTTGCTAAGAGCAAAATGAAATGGTCTACTTCCAACTCCCTTTGTGAGAATGTCTGCAAGTTGATCTCCGGTCTTCACAAATGGAGTACAAATCACACCACTATCAATCTTCTCCTTGATAAAGTGTCTGTCAATCTCCACATGTTTAGTTCGATCATGCTGCACTGGATTGTGGGCGATGCTAATTGCAGACTTGTTATCACAATATAGCCTCATAGATTCATTGTGATCAAGTCTCAAATCAGTTAACAGTAACTTGATCCACACTAGTTCACACACTCCTTGAGCCATTGCTCTGAACTCAGCCTCTGCACTGGATCTAGCTACCGTATTCTGCTTCTTACTCCTCCAAGTAACAAGATTGCCACCCACAAAAGTACAGTAGCCAGATGTCAGTCACGGAACCTGCCCAATCTACATCGGTATATGCTTCCACCCTAAGATGGTCATGTCTAACAAAAAATAGACCCTTACCCGGAGCTGACTTCAAGTATCTCAGAATCCTGAAGATCGCATCCATATGAGTCTCACGAGGAGCATGCATGAACTGGCTAACACCACTAACAGCAAACGCAATGTCTGGACGGGTGTGAGACAGATAGATGAGTCTTCCCACAAGTCTTTGATATCTCCCTTAATCTGCTTCTGCTCCACTATTATCATCACTTAATTTCTGATTCGAATCTATTAGAGTGTCACATGCTCGACTTCCCAGCATTCCAGTCTCCTCCAGCAGATCAAGTACATACTTTCTCTGAGAAATAAAAATTCCATGCCTGGATCTAGCAACTTCAATCCCCAAAAAAAACTTAAGGGCTCCTAGATCTTTTATTTCAAACTCACTGGACAGAAACTCGTTTAACTTTTTCATTTCTTCCAGATCATCCCCAGTTACAACAATATCATCAACATACACAATCAAGGCAGTAGTCTTACCTTGAGATGAATGTTTAATGAATAACGTGTGATCAGCTTGACTTCGATTGAAACCATACCTGAGCATTGCCTGTGTAAACCTCTCAAACTATGCCCGTGGAGATTGTTTCGGGCCATATAATGACTTTCTGAGTCGGCACACCTTCCCTTCTGTCTTAGTGTCTTCAAAACCAGGAGGAATATCCATGTATATTTCTTCATCAAGATCACCATGAAAAAAGGCATTCTTCACATCAAATTGATGAAGAGGCCATCCAAAGTTGGCTGCCAATGATAGTAGAATCCTTACAAAATTCATCTTTGCGACTAGAGCAAAAGTCTCCTGATAATCAATCCCATATGTCTGTGTGAAGCCTTTAGCAACAAGTCTGGCTTTGTACCTCTCAATAGAGCCATCTGCTCTATGCTTCACAGCATACACCCACTTTCATCCCACAATCCTTTTGCCCATAGGTAAACTCATCAATTCCCAAGTACCATTCTTACGAAGAGCTTTCATCTCTTCGATCATTGCAAGTTTCCATTTGGGATCCGCAAGAGCATCCTGGGCATTGTTAGGAATAGACACAGAAGCATTTTTTGAAAGAAAGGCTCTATAGGAAGGAGACAAGTGAGAATAAGACACAAAATTGGAAATAGGATGTTGGGTACAAGCCCTAACACCTTTACGTAATGCAATAGGGACATCAAGATCAGAATCAAGCTCAAATAAAGACAGGTGTATAAAACTTATCAGAAATATGAAGATCAGAATCAGAAATACCTTGGTTCTCAACACGAGAAGGAGATGTCAATGTCAGAGTAGAGGGAGCGGTTTATTTATGCTTGGATTTACTCCATGTACCTTTTGAATAAACCAGCAACTCCCTCCCTTTTCTTGTTGGAGTACAATTTGTTGGCAATTAGCTGTCATTTAGCTGTCTTATTAGCTGTCATTTAGATAGAATTTCTACTTATTTCCTACCATTATTAGGTGGTTTATATTTGGGTCATGTTGACCATTTAATTCTCTCATTTATTAGGAGATTTTTTCTTTCCTTCTTTCTAGCTCTCAGCATTATGTATATATTCATTAGTGATTAATGAATAAAATAAGCTTGATTCTATCAAAGTCTTCATGGTATCAGAGCCACCCTAAATAGGGTTGGTTGAAAAACCATCTCCACCACCCACCATTGCTCCGGCCACCTCAAACACCACCATACCTCCAGCCGAAACACCCAAACCCCAAACCCCATCAGCCGCTGCTCTAGCCTAACCCTAAGACCACCATACCTCCTCTTCGAGACCCCAAACACCCTAACCCCATCAGCCGAAGCCCTAGACATCACCATCTAATCATTGGGTCCATTGTTTCAACTTGGTAACCGTTTCTTCTCATTTTTTTTTTTTTTTCCCGGACAGCTTGCTGCTGGTTGGTTACATATTCCAGTCATCTTGATGTTCTCTTAGGCCCTTTGTGTGGGCCATTGATTTCTTCCCGGATGCAGTGAGTGTTGATTACTGTCTCTTTATTCCCGTTTTTTTTGTGTGAGTGTTGAGGGTTGTTCTTTTTTATCTTACAATGACTCTTGATAAGCCTGAGGATTCTGCGACTTCTGGTACGTCTCAGTCACAAACAGGGGGACATGTTATTGTTTCCAATGAACACCCTAACAATATGAAAATCACCACATCGTTGTTTGATGGCCAAAATTATCTTTCCTGGTCTAGATCAGCAACCCTCACTCTAAAGAGTAGAGGCAAATTGGGTTATGTAAACGGGAAGATCCCAGTACCTCCTCCTGCAGATCCGGGTTATGCCAAGTGGGAAATCGAGAATTCCCTTATCATGAACTGTCTGGTTCACTCTATGATTCCTTCCCTTGGTGAAGGTTTCTTGAACTTAGCTACAGCTAAGGATATATGGGATGTTCTTGCAGATACATATTCCAGAAAGGGGAACGTTGCTCAGGTTTATGACCTGAAACGGACTATTGAGAACCAGAATCAAGAAGGAATGACTACGCTCCAGTATTTCACTACACTTACTGGCCTGTGGCAAACTTTTGATCATTTTCAGGATTTTACTCCGGCCTGTTCGGCAGATGCTGCTAGTTATCAGAAAATTATTGAACGAGATCGCATATTCAAGTTTCTTGCTGGTTTGAATCGTGAATATGATCAGATTCGGCAATCCAGTATTTCACTACACTTACTGGCCTGTGGCAAACTTTTGATCATTTTCAGGATTTTACTCCGGCCTGTTCGGCAGATGCTGCTAGTTATCAGAAAATTATTGAACGAGATCGCATATTCAAGTTTCTTGCTGGTTTGAATCGTGAATATGATCAGATTCGTTGCCGTGTTCTGGGAATGACACCTCTTCCCTCACTACGTGAGGCATTTGCTTATGTTCAAAATGAGGAAAGTCGACGTACTTCTATGTTATCCTCTCCTACTCCTGATCGCTCTGCTATGCTGTCTGTACCTCAGCCTGATGGTCGCAATCAATCTTGGAACAATAGCACTGGTGTCCCAGATGAGAAAGATAAATTATGGTGCGATCACTGTAATAGACCCAGACATACTCGAGAGACCTGTTGGAGGCTCAATGGAGGTCGTGGTACTCGTGGTAGGGGAGGACGCTCTGGAGGGAGATTTGGGGGACGTGGAGGACGTGGCCGTAATACTCAAGCCCACCATACGGAGATTATTGATTCATCCTCCATTATTGCTGATTCATCTCCAGCTGCATCTAATGCTTTGTCTTCCTCGGAAATGGACACTCTCCGTCGCTTGATGACTAGATTGGATACACCGACTATTGCCTCATCGTCTTTTGCTCATTCAGGTAACTTAGCCACTTCCGTAAGTGCACTACATTCTCAATCTAGTATTCCTTGGATTATTGATTCTGGGGCATCTGATCATATGACTGGTTCATCTCCCGTGTTTTCCACTTATAAACCATATTTAGGTCAGGATAAGGTCAAAGTGGCTGATGGAACCGTCTCTTCGGTTTCAGGCAAAGGTTCAGTCTATGTTACTCCCTCATTGTCATTATCTTCTGTTTTACATGTTCCGAGTTTTTCCACTAATCTCTTATCTATTAGTCGTATTACTCGAGACCAAAATTGTTGCGTCACCTTTTTTCCGTCTTACTGTGTTTTTCAGGACCTTATCACGAGGAGGACGATTGGCAGTGGTAGAGAGGAGAATGGTCTTTATCTTGTAGATCCACAGGACCAACAACAATTAGCTCATCATACTACTCTTGCTGGTTCAACATCCAATGATATCATGTTATGGCACAGACGCCTAGGACATCCTTCCTTTGGGTTACTTAAGTCTTTATTTCCGTCATTACTATCTAATAAAACTGTATCCACCTTTCGGTGTGAGGATTGTGAACTTGGAAAGCACCACCGTGCTTCCTTTTATCCCAGTAATAATAAAAGTTCTGTTCCTTTTTCTCTAATTCATTCAGATGTTTGGGGTGCTTCCCGTATTGTTGCACTTAAGGGCCATAGGTGGTTTGTCACATTTATAGATGATTGTTCTCGTGCTACTTGGGTTTATATGATGAAAGAAAAGAGTGAGGTTCATTCCATTTTTAAAAACTTCCACAAAATGATTTGTACCCAATTTAATGCGAGTGTCAAAATTATTCGTTCAGATAATGGGGGGGAGTATTTCAAATCTGGTCTTGAGGATTATTTTTTGGATCATGGCATAATTCATCAATCATCTTGCACCAACACCCCACAACAGAATGGGGTTGCTGAACGTAAGAATAGGCACCTCCTTAACACTGCTAGGTCTATGTTATTTACTGCTCAGGCTCCAAAGCCTTTTTGGGGAGAGGCAGTCTTAACTGCTGCCTATCTTATCAATAGGCTACCTACTCAAGTACTCAACAACAAATCTCCGGTTGAAGTACTTTCTCGCCCTCCGGCCTTGTTCTCTATCCCTCCTAAAGTCTTTGGTTGTGTATGTTTCGTTCATAATCATGCTCCAACACGAGGAAAACTTGATCCTCGTGCTATCAAATGTGTTTTTGTCGGTTACTCTCCTACCCAGAAAGGCTATAAGTGTTACCACCCTCCTACCCGGAAGTGGTATGTTTCCATGGATGTCACTTTTTTCGAGGAACAGTCTTATTTCACTCCTCACACACCTCTTCAGGGGGAGAATAGACATATTGAAGAGGTGCCTAATAGAGTTGAGAATAGACATATTGAAGAGGTGCCTAATAGAGTTGAGAATAGACATATTGAAGAGGTGCCTAATAGAGTTGAGTTTTTGACTAGTGATGTTCCTGTGCCCAATGTTCCTGTGTCTAATCCATTTGAGATACTGGGGACTATTGAAAATGACAATGATGATGAAACAGAGGAACCCAGAAGAAGAGGAGGGAACCCAGAAAGTGATGATATAGTATATCAGAGAAGAAATTGGAGGATGAAAGATAAGACCATTGCTCCAGATCCGCCACTTCCATCTCCTTCTCCTGATAAGAACCTAGGTAACTCTGATTCTATTACTGTTGTTGATTCGCCTGTCATTGTTTCTACTCCTGTTATTGATGATTTAGATATTCCGATTGCTACAAGGAAGGGTGTTAGGTCATGTACTCAACACTCGATATCTAAATTTGTTTCATATAGTCGCCTCTCTCCTTCCCATAAAGCCTTTGTGTCCAATCTTGCTTCTGTGTCTATACCTAACCATGTACAGGATGCACTCACGGATCCCAAATGGAAACATGCTATGATTGAGGAAATGAAAGCCCTTCACAAGAATAGCACTTGGGAATTGGTTGACTTACCTAGTGGGCACAAGACAGTGGGGTGCAGATGGGTGTTTGCAGTTAAACATAAGGCAGACGGGTCCGTTGAAAGGTATAAAGCTCGGTTAGTTGCAAAAGGTTTTACACAAACCTATGGGGTAGACTATGAGGAAACATTTGCTCCAGTGGCTAAGATGAATACTGTGAGAGTTCTTTTGTCCCTCGCTGCAAACTTAAATTGGCCCCTTCATCAATTTGACGTTAAAAACGCGTTTCTGCATGGAGATTTGGCTGAAGAAGTATATATGGATATCCCTCCAGGTTTCGAAGATTCTAAAACCAAAGGGAAAGTCTGCAGACTTAGAAAATCTCTATATGGACTTAAACAGTCTCCAAGAGCGTGGTTCGAAAGATTTACTCAAGCTATGCTGAAATATGGCTTTAAACAAAGCCAAGGTGATCATACACTATTCATTAGACATTCCTCACAAGGGAAAGTCACCGTTCTCATAGTGTATGTGGATGATATTGTCTTAACAGGAGACGATGTGGAAGATATGCAGGAATTGAAGAAATATCTGGCCAAGGAATTTGAAATAAAAGACTTGGGAAATCTCAAGTATTTTCTGGGGATTGAGGTGGCTAGAAACAAACAAGGAATCTTTATCTCCCAGAGAAAATATGTTCTTGATCTTCTCCAAGAAACTGGCATGCTAGGGAGTAAAGCATGTGATACTCCTATGGAAGCTAATCATAAGTTAGGGGATGACACTGATGGAGCAGTTGTTGACAAGGGGAGACACCAAAGCTCTCGGAAACAGGCCTCATCATTTCTATCTAAGCAAGCTGGGCATGAGAGACATCTTCGCACCAGCTTGAGGGGGAGTGTTGGCAATTAGCTGTCATTTAGCTGTCTTATTAGCTGTCATTTAGATAGAATTTCTACTTATTTCCTACCATTATTAGGTGGTTTATATTTGGGTCATGTTGACCATTTAATTCTCTCATTTATTAGGAGATTTTTTCTTTCCTTCTTTCTAGCTCTCAGCATTGTGTATATATTCATTAGTGATTAATGAATAAAATAAGCTTGATTCTATCAAAGTCTTCACAATTACCTTCATTTTCAACTTCGTCATCCCCCTCGTTACTTTTCTTCCTTTCATTATCAACTCCAATCCCCCCCCCCCCCCCCCCCCCCCCCCTCCCCTCATTCTCTCCCTCATTACTGCGTCTTCTTTCCATCACTGGGACAGGGAGAGTCACTTCTTCCTCATACCACTACTCCTCCTGAAGAGGTGACTCAGAACAAGGTGAAGACTGAAAGTAAGACTGAGACTCATGGAACGTAACATCCATGGAGAAATCATTTCCTAGAGGGAGGATGATAGTAGCGGTAACATTTCTGAGTAGGAGAATACCCCACAAAGACACATTTGATAGATCGGGGGTCTAACTTCCCCCTAGAAGGAGAGTGGTTGTGAACGAAACAGACACATCCAAAGATACGAGGAGTAATAGAGAACAGAGGAGAGATATCAGAAAGAACTTCAATGGGTGCCCTTTTGTTCAAGACACGAGTAGGGAGACGATTAATGAGATAAGCCGCAGTTAACACAACTTCACCCCAGTAGGATTTAGGTGCATTAACAGAAAAAATCAAAGTGCGAGCAATATCAAGTAAATGTCGATTCTTGCGCTCCGCCACCCCATTTTGTTGAGGAGTGTCGGTGCAAGATGTTTGATGAATGATCCCATTAGAACAGAAGTAATCGACCAAACCCGATTCTATGTACTCACCCCCTTAATCAGTTCTTAAAACCTTTAGACTAGCACCAAACTGTGTACTCACCATTTTATGAAAAGCTTTAAAGATGGAAAACACCTCTCTTTTCTCTTTCATCATATATAGCCAAGTTGTTCGGGAATAATCATCAACAAAAAATGACAAACCATCTATGACCTTTCAAAGATTAAACACAAGGACCCCATACATCAAAATGAACTAAAGCAAATGGAACTGAACTTTTATTAATATTTGGAGCAAAAGAAGCTCTGTGATACCAAGTTCACATGTTTCACATAGAAAGTCATAAACATTTTTATTCAAGACTAATGAAGGATATAAATGCTTTAGTAAATGAAAAGAAGGGTGTCCTAAACGCCTATGCCAAAGGTGTATGTCTTCAGCTTTATTTCTCGAAACAACCGTGTGATGAGCCACTGGTCCTCCAGCATCCAAAAGATAAAGTCCACTCTCTTCTCTACCACTGCCAATCGTCCTCCCAGTGGAGAGATCCTGAAAGACACAGTAAGAAGGGAAATAAGTTACACTGCAGTGGAGTTTCTGTGTAAGACGACTGATAGATAAAAGATTATGAGAAAAATTTGGGGCATGTAAGACAGAGGAAAGAGGTAAGTTTGGAGCTGCATGAATAGTACCCTTCCCTCGGACAGAGGAAAAAGTACCATCTGCAATACGAACTTTATCTCTTCCTGAACATGGTATATAATCAGAAAAAATATCAAAACATCTAGACATGTGCTCAGAAGCACCTGAATCAATAATCCAGGGAGAATAGGAGTAAGACAAGTGTGCTCTTGCTGGAGGGACAAATGTACCTGATTGGGCAAATGAAGTAGAGACACCTGTGGATGTAGAGGCTGTAGCAGAGGAAGTACAGTGAGCCATCAGGGTTCGGAGAGCGTCCTCCACCGCAGAGGCAGTGAACATAGCTGGAGAAGTAGTGGGTGGAGGGTGATCAACTGTAACCTATGTTACATGGACTCTTCTAAATAGGAGAAGTACCCGTGTCGACACGATTCTTTGCGGACATGGGTATGACACTTGGGTAGGACCCTTCTAGTGTAGTTTAGTGTAATTTTCAGCCAAGAAAGGCAAAGTACCCGTGTCGGATATGGCAATCCATACCCGTGTCCTCCGGACACTTTGAAGAGTCCATGTAACATCGACTGTAACTGAGGCTGTAGGATCCACAGTGGTAGAGTGATGAGCATAGCATTACGGCCATTAAACCGTCCTCCTCGTCCCCTAGACTGGCCATAGCGACCCCCTCGACCTCCCGGGGACCCCTTCTGCCTGGGATAACCATGTAATTTATAGCATGTGGCCCTGGTATGATATTTGGTATTACAGTAGTCACAAAACTGCTTGGACTTATCTAGTATTGTCACGGCCACGGTTCTCATCCCTCTGAGAAGCCGAAATAAGAGCAGAGCGCTCTGTAGAGACAAGTGGAAGCATAGCAGAACGACGGCTTTCCTCGTTCTGGACATAAGCAAAGGCCTCCTGAAGAGAAGGCAGAGGTTCCATTCCCAGTACTCAACTGCGAATTGGATCCAAATCAGAATGAAGGCCCTCGAGGAACTTAAAAATCCTCTCTTCAGTAAAAGCTTATTATAGGCCACAGAATCAGTAGGACAAACAGGCTTGAAGTCTAATAAGTGATCCAATCGTTTCCAATTGGTGGAGAGAGAAGTGTAGTACTTAAGAACACTCAAGTCACCTTGTTCTGATCGGCCAATCAATCTACATAACTAAAAAATTGGTGCCGAGTTCCCCTTGCGGAAATAAGTGTTGGCCATGGTCTCCAAATATCTTGGGTTGTCGCCATGTCCAAAATACCTTCAGCTATCTCAGGTTTCATAGAATGACTGAGCCAAGTCATGACAATGAAGTTCTCCATCTCCTACTTGTCATTGGTGGCATCCTCAGGATTAGGTGCTTTAATCTTTCCATTGATGTAACCCATCTTTCCTCGGCCCTTCAGGGACATAACCACAAACCCAAACCATGCCACATAATTCAGACCATTAAAAAGAGATGTAGTGAGCTTTACGTTCGGGCTATCGATTGGAGGGACAACATAAGTTTCACTCCTAGAATTCACGGTAGACTTTTCAGGATCGTCAGACATCGTGAATAATTCTCAAAGAAATAGGATACCCACAATAATCACCACACAAGGAAAAAAACTGATATCAATGGATTCGAAGCACACAAGAACCAATCACATCACCATAAGGATGCACAATAGAATCAGTATAGATCAATGGCCATCAAAGGGCCAGGAAAAAAACTGGGAAAACTGAAACTCTAATCAAAATAAGTGGCGGTATGAGTATGGGTGGTGAAGAAGAAAACCAAAAAAGAAAAAGGAGTATATGTGGGGTTGCGGCTAGGGCTGGGCTGGGCAAGCATGCAGGGCACGATCTGGAGTGGGAGCAGATGGAGGGTTGCGGCGAGGCTGGGTGGGGGTGTGGTGAGGTCGGCATAGGCTAGGAAGCCATGGGAAGGGCCATAGGGACTCGGCGAAGGTGGGAGAGGACTGGGTGGGTCTTGGCGCAGGGTGGGAGAGGCTCAGCTAGACCCAAAGACCCATTAGGGTTGGTCGGCTGGACTGTAGCAGGGTTTAGGTGGTGCCGCAGAAAGGTTCAGTGGTGGTTGGTGATGGTGGAAGGTGGTGGTTTGGGTAGGATATGAAATCTCTCTAAGAGAGGCTCTCATACCATGTAAAATTGAATTAGGGTAAAAACTGAGAAGACCAATACAGTCTTCTCTCTTTTATTATATATCAAATAATCAACTATTACAATAATAACTTTAGGTAAAATAATAAAAGACATAAGACAAACATAACATAAAATATAAACTCTAACAGTACTCGGATTCTACGCTAGACCACTACCACAATTTGTTTCTTGCTTTCCATGACACAAGGTTGCCTCCAACTATAACACAATAGCCAGTAGTGGACCTCCTATCACCAGGAGAACCTACCCAATCTGCATTGGTATAACCTTCAACTCGTATGTGACCATGGTCTTTGTATAACAAACTACACCCTGGAACACCTTTGAGATATCTCAAAATGTGTGTCACTACATCTCAATAGGTTGTTTGAGGACAATCCATAAAACTGGCTAATCACACTCATAGGCACAGCGAATGCAATATCGGGTCTAGTTACTGTTAGGTAATTAAGCTTTCCTACAAGACATTTGTACTATCATGGGTCATCAATGAGATCTCTCACTGATCTAGTAACAACTTATTATTAGGATCCATAGGAGAATCCAAGGGCTTGGACCTAACATGCATGTTTCATAGAGGAGATCAAGAACATACTTTCTTTGAGAGAGGCAAATCGTAAGTTGCACGAAGCAGGAGTGGGGTCGGGAGCGGGAGCACGAAAGCATGAAAACATAAAAGAGTCTAAGATTTGGGGCGTTTAAGGAGCGCTATGTGAATAAAATATACTATATATATTATATGTATATTAAAAAATATATACTTAAAAGTAAAATTATAATTTTCTTGAGGTAATTTAGAAAAAGAAAAAAAAAACAACTAAAAGGTAAGGGTGCAAATCAAAACTAACTCAAATAATGTGGTACATTGCAAATTATTAATTATTTTGAGGTTGATTCGGAATGTAAATAATTGTAGGGAACAAACAAATTTATTCAGTGAGTTGGTTCTTAGCTATACATGCATGACTTAATATAATACTACTATCATTTATTTTGACAACCTGTACACCATGATAAAATAACTAAACTCCCAAACCAAAGCTCAACTCATAAAATATACGGAGTAATATTTTATGAATAGTATTAATTTGCCATTGACTTTTCAAATGATGCTAGCACACAAACCAATGCCACACCAATAGTAGTTACACAAATTTACTATCTATTGCCATCCAAAGAAAAAACCAGAAGTCTCTAGAGCACAGAAGGATTCGAAGAGAGAGAGAGAGAGAGAGAGAGGATGGAGGAGAAATACGGTAAGCCAATGTCTAACAATGATGAAATTTTTTCTTCTCTCTCTTCTTCCTCAACATTTCTCTTCTTTTCTTCCTTTATCTGTTTGTTTTTTTGTTTGACTTTCTCCTGTCTCCGGCGTGTTGAGTTGTTATGTTAGTTTTATAATGTTTTATTGTCTTTTGGGGTCTCATTGTAATATTTATTTCTTATTATTAATGTAAATATAAAAGGGTATGACAAATTGTCAACCCTAAGTTTTGCCAAAATATTCTTTCAACATGGAATCAGAGCCAAACCTGATATCCCTCACCACTGTGCCGTGACCACCACCACCCTCCACCTGCGCCGACACCACCACCACCCAACCTGACCTGCGCCGACACCACCAGCCCCCTGGGAGCCTGCACCGAGACCCCCATCACCCTCCTGACCTGCGCCGAGCCTTGTAGCTCTCTCCCAGCCCTGCGCCGCATGCCATAAGCCATCCCTGGCCTGCGCCTACACCCCCTTGACCCAGCCGCAAGCCCTAACCAGCCATTCCTTCATCCTGGCCTGACTTTCGCCCTTATTTAATCACTTTTAACCCTAGGGCAGATTGAGATCTTTGCCCAATATCAGTAAGCTGTTTTGATTTCGTAATAGTTTTTTCCCTCCTTTTTTTTGGTCCTCTTATGGGCCATTGATGACTGGATCGTGCCACATTTTTCTTCATCTTCTCCGTTTCCTCGTATTGGGTGTGGGTATTCTCTTTACATTTTGGAACCATGACTACTGAGACCAAGACTACGTCTCCTGAAGGTTCTAAATCATCTACCAGTGATAGCCCTGTAATTACTACACTGAACAATCACAACCTGAAAATTACTACCACCTTGTTCAATGGCCAAAATTTCCTTACCTGGTCCCAATCGGTGGCTCTTTACTTGCGAGGTCGAGGGAAGATGGGCCATGTTGATGGCCGTATTCAAGCACCGATCACTATAGATGCAACCTATGATAAATGGGAAATTGAGAATTCCCTTATTATGTCTTGGTTGATCAATTCAATGATTCCAGAAATTGGTGAAGGCTACTATGGTATGAAGACGGCTAGAGATATTTGGGAGACAGTGGCTTCTACTTATTCAAGGAAAGGGAATTATGCTCGGGAGTTTGAGCTGACATGCTCCATTGATCGTTCTGAGCAAGGGTCTATGACTGCGACTCAGTACTTCACCTTTCTGACCACCAGTTGGAACCGGGTGGATCACTTACAGGATTACCAACCCGTTTGCCCTATTGATTCTGCGGGATATCGCAAGCTTCTAGAGAAGCAACGAGTGTTTAAGTTCCTCTAGGGACTCCATACTGATTATGACTTAGTCCGTAATCGGGTTCTGGGGATGGATAATCTTCCCTCTCTTCAAGAGGCATTCGCTTATGTGCAAAATGAGGAAAGTCGTCGTTCAGCTATTCACCCCTGCCACTACTAAGAGATCCGCTTTAGTATCTATTCCACCATCTGATAGTACCAAGCAGGCCCGTAGTAAGGATACTTTGACTGAGTCTGGTACTTCGGACAGGGGCACACAGTTTTGTGACCATTGCTCTCGACCACATCATACTAGGGAGACGAGTTGGCAACTCCATGGTCGTCCTCCTGGTGGTCGTGGCCGTGGCCGTGGTCGTGGGGGTAGTTCTGGATACACTGGCGGTCGTGGTGGTCAAGCCCGAGCTTATCATACTACAGTTACAGATGTCCCAGATGCTACTCTCACTGTGCCTTTCTCTATTGCACCGTTATCTGCTACTGAGTTTGAGACGCTTAAGAATGTAATGGCCCGTTGTGCTCGTTCTACATCCACCGGCGCCTCATCCTCCTTTGCCCAGTCAGGTATTTCAGTCACTTCAGCAAGAGCTTTCCTCTCTCATTCTTCATTTCCTTGGATAATTAATTCTGGTGCTTCAGACCATATGTCTCGTTCTTCTAATTTGTTCTCTGATTATAAGCCTTATTCAGGTCAAGAGAAAGTTAAAATTGTTGATGGTACTTTTTCTTCAGTTTCCGGAAAAGGTTTAATTTGTGTGACTCCTTTATCACTAACCTCTGTGTTACATGTTCCGAATTTCTCACATAACCTTTTATCCTTGAGTCGTATTACACGTGATTTAAATTGTTGTGTAACCTTTTTCCCTTCTCACTGTGTCTTTCAGAATCTTACCACGAAGAGGATGATTGGTAGTGGTAGAGAGGAGAACGGGCTTTACATATTGGATGAAGGGGAGAAAATAGCTCATCATACTGTTGTTTCTAGGAATAAAGCTGAAGACTTAAAACTTTGGCATAGGAGATTAGGCCATCCATCAGTTTATTTACTTAAACATATGTTTCCCTCTTTTGTTTCTAATAATGATGTTTCTAGTTTTTCTTGTGATGCTTGTGAACTTGGAAAACATCATAGGGCTTCTTTTGCCCCTATCAATAATAAAAGTGCTCTTCCATTTGATTTGATACATACTGATGTTTGGGGTCCGTCCCGTACTGTCTTTTTAAAGGGTCATCGTTGGTTTGTGTCATTTATTGAAGATTTTTCTCGTACAACCTGGTTATATATGATGAAAGAAAAACGAGAAGTTTTTTCAATTTTCAAACACTTTCATAAAATGGTAGGCACACAGTTCGAAGCTGTTGTTAAGGTCTTACGTTCTGATAACGGGGGTGAATATCTTGATTCTGGTCTTGCTGATTATTTCTCTGCCTAGGGCATTGTTCATCAGACGTCTTGTACTCGTCTTGTACTGACACCCCCCAACAAAATGGGGTGGCAGAACGTAAAAATCGTCATCTCTTAGATGTTGCTAGATCATTACTCTGTTAACGCTCCTCGGTCTTATAGGGGTGAAGCTGTCTTAACAGCTGCTTATCTCATTAATCGTCTTCCCACTCGTGTTTTGGATAAAAAATCACCTCTACAAGTTCTTTCTCCATCATCTTCTTCATTCTCCATTTCTCCTTGGGTATTCGGTTGTATATGCTATGTCCATAATCATTCTCCAACACGTGGGAAGTTAGATCCCCGTGCCATCAAATGTGTTTTCGTCGGTTACTCTCCTACTCAGAAGGAGTATAAATGCTATCATCCTCCGTCTCGGAAGTGGTATGTGTCTATGGATGTCACATTTCTCGAGTCTTAGTCCTACTTCTTTGATTCCACCTTACCTCTTCAGGGGGAGCAGTCGTATATTGAAGAGGTATCTGAGGGTTCTTTGCCTATGATGTCTGAAGTGGGGAATAAAATAAATGATGAGAGGGAGACGATGAGAGTAATTGAAAACATTAATGATGGGGAACCAGAGGGGAATAAAAAAGAGAAAGAGAAAGAGTTGTTAGTCTATTCCAGAGGGACATGGAGTAAGAGTAAGAGGGATGCTACTTCTCCTCCACATTCTCCACTGCCATTCTCTCAAAGTGATGATGATCCTAGTGACTCTGATTCAGGTAATTCTATCACTTCTGTTTCTAAACCATATAATTTAGATGTTCCTATTGCAGTTTGTAAAGGTGTTAGGTCTCGTACACATCCTATTTCGAACTTTGTGTCTTATTCTCGATTGTCTCCTTCCTATAGTCTTTCTTTCCAAAGTTTCTTCTATGAGTGTCCCTAACCATTTTCAGGAAGCTCTTTCTGATCCCAAGTGGAAACATGCCATGGTTAAGGAGATGAAAGCTCTTCATAAAAGTGGCACTTGGGAATTGACGACATTGCCCAAGGGAAAAAGGACTGTGGGATGTAAGTGGGTTCTATTGAGCGTTATAAAGGTCGGTTGGTGGCAAATGGGTTTACTCAGACCTACGGTGTTGACTATGAGGAGACCTTTGCACCAGTTGCAAAGATGAACTCTGTCAAGATTCTTCTATCTCTTGCTGCTAATCTAGACTGGCCGTTCCACCAATTTGATGTGAAAAATGCGTTTTTACACGGTGATTTGGAAGAAGTGTATATGGATGTGCCTCCAGGTTTCGAGGACTCAAAAACTGAGGGAAAGGTGTTTAGACTCAAAAACTCTTTATATGGTCTGAAGCAATGCCTAAGAGCATGGTTTGAGAGGTTTTCCCAGGCAATATTTCGTTATGGCTTTAAACAGAGTCACGCAGATCACACATTGTTCATCAAACACTGTTCATCAAACATTCATTGCAGGGTAATACTATAGCTCTTATACTACACGTTGATGACATTGTACTTATAGGAGATGACTTTGAGGAAATGAGAAAGTTGAAGAGCTATTTGGCCAATGAATTTGAAATCAAGGACTTAGGGGCATTGAGAATTTTTCTTGGCATTGAACTTGCTCGGTCTAAAGATGGATCTCTATCTCTCAGAGGAAGTATGTTCTGGATTTACTGAAGAGACAGGGATGCTTGGGAGCAAAGCGTGTGATACACCCATGAAACAGAATCAGAAGTTTAGTGATGATAGTAGTGGAGCTATGGTGGATAGGGGGAGATATCAGAGACTTGTTGGGAAAGTCATTTACTTATCTCATACTCGCCCAGATATTGCATTTGCAGTTGGTGGTGTTAGCCAATTTATGCATTCTCCACGAGAGTCACATCAGGAAGTTGTCTTTCGAATTCTTCGATACCTGAAATCTGCTCCCGGGAAAGGATTATTTTTTGCTAAGCATAATCATCTTAAGGTGGAGGCTTATACTGACGCCGACTGGGCCGGTTCAGTTACTGACAGAAGATCTACTTCAAGTTATTGCACATTCGTAGGGGGAAACCTGGTTACTTGGAGAATTTAGAGGCAAAATGTTGTAGACAGGTCTAGTGCTGAAGCCGAGTTTAGGGCTATGGCCTAAGGTATTTGTGAGCTCCTGTGGATTAAGTCATTGTTGAGAGATTTGAAGGTTGAACATTTGGACTCTATGAAGTTATACTGTGATAATAAGTCTGCAATTAGTATAGCGCATAATCCAGTTCAACATGATTGCACCAAGCATGTAGAAATTGATCGACACTTCATTAAAGAGAATCTTAGTAATGGTACCATTTGTATTCCTTTTGTGAAGACAGGTGATCAGGTTGCAGACGCTCTCACTAAGGGTATTGGGAGCCGACAATTCAACTCTATTCTAGGCAAGCTGGGCATGAAAGATATTTTTGTACCCGCTTGAGGGGGAGTGTTGAGTTGTTATATTAGTTTTATAATGTTTCATTGTCTTTTGGGGTCTCATTGTAATATTTATTTCTTATTATTAATGTTAATATAAAAGGGTATGACAAATTGTCAACCCTAAGTTTTGCCAAAATATTCCTTCAACACGGCGAACCATGTCCTAGTTCCCCTTTCTATACTTCTTTTCTTCTTCTTCTTATTCTTCTTCTTCTCGATCTGTCTTTCACTTACCAGACGCTTCTACTCCGAAGAGAATCGCGACTCTCCGACGAAAGACTCGTGGTTCATAGACGAATCTCTCGGAGAATCGCAGTTCCTAGTGAAATTCGTAGAGGACTTGGCCGATTCCTGCAACTAAGGGCAAATCCCTTCACTAGACCTAGCCACTTCAATGCCCAGAAAGTATCTAAGTTGTCCCAAGTCTTTAGTTTGGAACTACTTTTGCAAGGACTTCAACTCCTGAATTCCCTTGGAGTCATCTCCAGTTATAATAATATCATCAACATACACAAGAAGTAGGATTTTACCGCCGCAGACCAAATTCAACTACTTCACTAAATCTTCCAAACCAAGCACGAGGGGACTGTTTTAGGCCATATAGGGGACTTTTTCAACCAACAAACCATACTAGACTCCCCCTGAGCAACAAAATATATACTTCCTCCGAAAGATTGCCATTCAGAAAGGCATTTTTCACATCCAAGTGATGTAACGACTAGTGATAAGTAGCAGCAAGAGACGAATAGAAGCAAACTTGGCAACTGGAGAGAATGTCTCGGAATAATCAAGACCATAAACCTGGGTATAACTCTTGGCAACAAGACGTGCTTTCAACCAATCAAGTGTGCCATCAGGATGGATTTTAACAGTAAAAACCCAACGACACCCAACTACAGACTTCCCAGATGGAAGAGGTACTAACTCCGAAGTACCAGTTTCTCTCAAGGCAAGCATCTCATCCTCCATAGCTTGTTTCCATCCTGAATGGGAAAGAGCCCCTGCACTAGACTTAAGAAGAAAGAAAGTAGGCAAAGAGGCAACAAACGAAGAGAAAGTAGGAGACAAATGATCATAAGAGACAATTTGAAATAAGATGAGAAGTACAAGTACACTTACCCTTCCGGAGAGCAATCGGAAGGTCTGATTCTGACGGAGGCAGATATGAAGACACGGAGGCCACAAGCGTAGTAGCTGAATCCTGAATAGCCCAAACATTATGATGACAACGGGTGTATATCTAGAGGTCGGAACTGAAGAAATTGAGAATACTCTTCACCGGAGATGGAAATTGGATCACCCGCGACAGGAGCATGAGAAGATGATGAAGTATCACTTAAAACAACAGCATGTGCAAATCGAGCAAGGCGACCAATGAGATCCCAACACGTCTCCTAATAATGACCGTCCTTATCACAATTGGTGCAATAAGAATGACCACCACGACCACGACCCCATATCTACCACAATAACCACCACGGTAACCACCACAACCACGACGGGGATTACCATCACCCCAACCATAAGTGGGCAGTGAGCCTGAGTAACTAAAGCGGAATGACCAGTAACAGAAGAATTAGAACCCTGATCATGAGACATACTCTGGAGAACACGCTGATCTGTGTTGGCAAAAGAGGGCAAAGAGATTTTAAGCCAACAAGAAATTTCATTACAGCCATTTGCTCCCGCTGTTTCTTTGTATCAGTAGTAATAGGAAGAGCACCATTCAATTCTTCAACTAACCGTTTAAAGGAGGCAAAATAATCAGTAACTGGGAGATCACTTTACTGCAGCTGAAAATACTGAGAAGATAGATCATACATCCGAGTGAGATCGCTGGAGAACAAGAGATGAGCATAATCCCAAATATCCTTACAGGTGCCCAAGTAACTGTTGAGAGTAGTTGTTTTATTTGTTTTTAGTTACTTGTATTATTTAATACTTGTTAGTGGGTCTTATTTGTAATTATTTTCTTCTCCTCTTTATGATTAATATATAATAGGGTTAGATTATTTTCTAACCCTAAGCTTGCAATTATTTGTTTTAACGTGGTATCAGAGCCATGGGATCTCCCATCCACCACCACCACCTGCGCCTAACCCTAACCACCACCACCTGCGCCTAACCCTACCACCAACACCGAGCCTTCCCCACTCACCCATCCTCTCACCGCAGCCACCAAAACTCACCCAGACCTGCGCCGCAGCCACCACCACCTCCCTGCCCTTCGCCGCAGCCTTCAACCCCTTCCAGGCGTGCGCCGCAGCCACCCCCACCTCCCCTGACCTGCGCAGCCTCCAACCCTATTACCCCTAACCCTGCGCCACTCCTCCAACCACCCTGGACTAATCCAACTTGTTGTTCTGATTTCCTTTCTTTCTCGGTGTTGTTAGGTCCTCTTATGGACCCTTGATCACGATTTAGGGTTTCCCATCTTCTACGTTATCCTTCACACCTTTGTTTGGGTTTTCCATTCTTATCCGGTGCTATGGCAGACAAACCGGAGACTTCTTTACCAACCACATTTCACACTGTGGTTGCTCCTTTGGATCCCAACTTGAAAATTACTCCCATTCCCTTTGATGGCCAAAACTATTTGAAGTGGTCACAGGCAGTGGAATTATACCTGAAGGCACGAGGGAAGATGGGTCATCTTGATGGGCGCGTAACTGCCCTTATTTCTACAGATCCAGGCTACGATAAGTGGGAGATTGAGAACTCCGTTATCATGGCATGGCTTATTAATTCGATGGTTCCTGAAATTGGTGAGAATTTCTATCGCATGAAGACTGCTAAGGCGATTTGGGACACGGTTACATCTACTTTCTCTCGCCGGGGGAACTATGCACAGGAATTTGAGTTACTTCGTTCTATTGACCGTTCGGAACAAGGTGACCTGACTGTCACCAAATATTTTCAGTTTCTTACCACTAGTTGGGATCGCATTGACCATCTTCAGGCCTATCAGCCTGTCTGTGTTGCGGATGCAGAGGGGTATCGGAAGTTACTAGAAAAGCAAAGGGTCTTCAAATTTCTCCAGGGACTTCACCCAGATTATGATGCAGTTCGTAGTCGGGTACTCGGGATGGACACTCTCCCCACCCTTCAGGAGGCCTTTGCTCATGTACAGAATGAGGAGAGCCGCCGTTCTGTCATGCTTCCACATGCATCTACCGAGAGGTCTGCTTTGGTATCTGTCCCACCTAGAGATGGGACTCCGCAGTCAGCCTCTTCCGATCGCCCTGTTGTGATCTGTGATTATTGTTTTAAGCCCCATCATACTAGGGCTAACTGCTGGAGCCTTCATGGCAAACCCCCTGGTGGTCGGGGAGGTCGTGGAGGTCGAGGAGGGGGTCGTGGAGGTCGTTCTGGGGGCCGTGGAGAGGCTGCCCGTGCCCATCATTCTGCTGTTCCTGAGCCTTCAGCGCCAGTTTCTAGTGGTCCTCCGCCATCTTCTGATGCCAGCTCTAGCTCTTTGTCTGCCTCCGAACTTGAGACTCTTCGGCACCTTATGGCACGGTGTGTTACTCCGACATCTACAGGCTCTTCCTCATCCTTTGCCCAGACAGGTAATGTTGTTCCATCACCACGAGCATTCCTTTCTCATGTCTCATCTCCCTGGATTATCGATTTCGGGGCCTCTGATCACATGTCCCCTTCATCTAACCTTTTTTCTGAATATGAGTCTTCTTCAGGCCAGGATAAAGTTCGAATAGCTGATGGTACCTTCTCCTCTGTTTCCGGGAAAGGTTTAATTCATGTTGCTCCCTCTTTACCACTCACTTCTGTGTTACATGTTCCCAGTTTTTCTCACAACCTTTTATCTTTGAGTCGTATTACTCGCGATTTGAACTGTAGTGTAACCTTTTATCCTTCTCGTTGTGTGTTTCAGGATCTTATCACGAGGAGGACGATTGGCAGTAGTAGAGAGGAGCACGGTCTATACATTCTAGATGAAGGGGAGAAGTTGGCTCATCATACAGTAGTTATAAAGAATAATGCTGAAGACCTACACCTTTGGCATAGGAGATTAGGACATCCTTCTTTTTCTTTACTTAGACATATGTTTCCTACTCTAGTAAAACAGACTGGTATTTTGAATTTTTCTTGTGATGCTTGTGAGCTTGGTAAACATTTTCGAGCTTCTTATGCTCCTAGTGATAATAAAAGTTCAGCTCCATTTGCTTTAATTCATACTGATGTTTGGGGTCCTTCTCGTACTGTGTCATTGAAAGGTCATCGTTGGTTTGTTTCTTTTATTGATGATTTTTCTCGTACCACTTGGATATATCTGATGAAAGAAAAACGAGAAGTATTTGCTATTTTCCAAAATTTCCACAAAATGGTCAACACTCAATTTGGGGCTGTAGTAAAAATCTTACGTTCTGACCAAGGTGGTGAGTATATTGATTCCTGTTTAGGTGCATATTTCTCCTCTCAAGGTATTGTTCACCAAACTTCTTGCACTGCCACTCCACAACAAAACGGTGTGGCAGAGCGCAAGAATCGTCACCTTCTAGATGTTGCTCGCTCCTTACTCTTCCAAGTTAATGCTCCTCGTACTTATTGGGGAGAGGCAGTCCTTACAGCTGCTTATCTCATTAATAGGCTCCCCACTCGTGTCCTCAATAAACACACACCTCTTCAGGTTCTTTCTCATCCTTCCCTCTCCACTTCCATTCCACCTCGTGTCTTTGGTTGTGTTTGTTTTGTTCATAACCATTCCCCTACTCGTGGGAAGTTAGACCCTCGGTCTATTAAGTGTGTGTTTGTTGGTTATTCACCTACACAAAAGGGTTATAAGTGTTACCATCCTCCTTCTCAAAAATGGTTTGTGTCGATGGATGTCACTTTTCACGAGTCTCAGTCCTACTTTGTTGACCCTCAGGCATCTCTTCAGGGGGAGACACGGTGTGAAGAGATACCTGTTACTTCTGTATTACCTATGATGATTGAGGTAGAACAGGAAAGAGTTGAAGGAGAGAGTGAGGAAGTTGGGATAGAGAGAGATGACAGGGAGCCTGAAGGAGCGGGAGTTGAGAGGGAGAGAGAGTTAAGAGTCTATTCGAGGGGGACATGGAGTAAACGTAAGGCTAGAGAGACTTCAGAGACTGTTGCTTCTCCTCCTCCACTGCCATTCTCTCTGAGTGATAATGATTCAGGTAATTCTCCAGATATACCCTCTCCAGAAGAAAATGATTTAGACATTCCCATTGCTGTCCGTAAGGGTGTCAGATCATGCACTCAACATCCTATCTCCAATTTTGTATCTTATTCTCATTTGTCTGCCTCTTATAAATCATTTCTTTCAAAAGTTTCCTCTGTCAGTGTTCCTAACCATGTTCAGGATGCTCTTGCTGATCCCAAGTGGAAACATGCTATGAGTGAAGAAATGAAAGCTCTTCACAAAACTGGCACTTGGGAACTAACAATGTTGCCTAAAGGTAAGAGGACTGTGGGGTGCAAGTGGGTGTTTACAGTAAAGCACCGGGCTGATGGTTCCATTGAAAGGTACAAGGCTCGATTGGTAGCAAAGGGTTACACTCAGACTTATGGTGTTGACTACGAAGAGACCTTTGCTCCAGTCGCAAAAATGAATTCGGTAAGAATCCTTCTGTCCCTTGCAGCAAATCTAGATTGGCCTCTTCACCAGTTTGATGTGAAGAATGCCTTCCTACATGGTGACCTAGAAGAGGAGGTTTACATGGATATTCCCCCTGGTTTTGAGGATTCCAAGACAGAGGGTAAGGTGTGCAGATTGAAAAAATCTTTATATGGTCTTAAACAGTCTCCGAGAGCTTGGTTTGAAAGATTCACTCAGGCTATGCTTCGGTTTGGTTTTAGACAGAGCCATGCAGATCATACATTGTTCATCAAACATTCTAAACTGGGTAAGATCACTGCACTTATTGTTTATGTTGATGATATCGTGCTCACAGGGGACGACTTAGAGGAGATGGAAAAATTGAAAAATCAGTTAGCCACAGAATTTGAAATAAAAGACTTGGGAGCCTTGAAGTTCTTTCTGGGAATTGAACTTGCAAGGTCCAAACAAGGGATTTTTATTTCTCAAAGGAAATATGTTTTGGACCTGTTGAAAGAAACTGGAATGCTTGGTAGTAGAGCTTGTGATACGCCTATGGAGCAGAATAAAAAACTCAGTGAAGACAATAATGGGGAATTGGTTGACAGGGGGAGTTATCAGAGACTTGTTGGTAAGCTTATTTATTTGTCTCATACTCGCCCTGATATTGCTTTTGCAGTTGGTGTTGTTAGCCAGTTTATGCACTCTCCTCGGGTGTCACACCAAGATGCAGTCTTTAGAATTCTTCGCTATTTGAAGTCTGCTCCCGGAAAGGGCTTATTTTTTTCTAAGCATGATCACCTGAGAGTTGAAGCTTATACAGATGCTGACTGGGCTGGTTCTGTCACTGATAGAAGGTCTACCTCCGGGTACTGTACGTTTGTTGGGGGTAACTTAGTTACCTGGCGAAGCAAGAAGCAGAATGTTGTTGCAAGATCTAGTGCTGAGGCTGAGTTCAGGGCAATGGCCCAAGGTATTTGTGAGCTTCTTTGGGTCAAGTCTTTGTTGAAGGATTTGAGGATTGAACATGTTGATTCCATGAGACTGTACTGTGATAACAAAGCGGCAATCAGTATAGCTCATAATCCTGTTCAACACGATAGAACCAAACATGTCGAGATTGATCGGCATTTTATCAAGGAGAAACTTAGTAGTGGAGTTATCTGCATTCCTTTTGTGAAGAGTAGTGATCAAGTTGCGGATGTTCTCACCAAAGGGATAGGAAGTCAACCTTTCCATACTGCTCTAGGCAAGCTGGGCATGAGAGATATATTTGTACCAGCTTGAGGGGGAGTGTTGAGAGTAGTTGTTTTATTTGTTTTTAGTTACTTGTATTATTTAATACTTGTTAGTGGGTCTTATTTGTAATTATTTTCTTCTCCTCTTTATGATTAATATATAATAGGGTTAGATTATTTTCTAACCCTAAGCTTGCAATTATTTGTTTTAACAGTAACCACACATCCGCAACGTGTGGTTCCATAGAGTTTCAAAGGATGGGAAATGATTTGGACATCCATTTGTTTCCATGTCTTGATGGCCTTCTCGTCGATGGTAGGAGTAGACTCGGTAAGGTAATCATCAAAACCTAAGCTAGTGAGGGCAATATTGACAGTCTGGGACCATTGAAGGAAATTAGAGCCGTTTAACTTTCGTATAGTTAGTTGGGGAAGGACTTTGGATTCCATAGATAAGGGCTGAAGATAACTTTGGATCCAAAAAAATTTTATATACATATATTTTTTTAATTTTGCGATGAACAGTGATCGCTATAATTTTTTATTCATTTTTTTTTTTTTGGCGATGAACAATGATAGCGCTAGACAGTGATCGCGAGATTTTTTTTTTTGCTATGAACAGAGATCGCGATAAATTGTTTTTTTTTGCTATGAACAATAAGACTACGGCTGCTAGGGTTTGAAGTGGCTGCTGGTTGGCGCAGGCTGGAGAGGGCAGCAGGGGCTGCGCAGGCTGGAGCAGGCAGCAAGGGGTTGCGTTGGATTGGAGAAGGCAGCAAGGGGTTGTGACGAACTAGAGAAGCAGGGTGCTGCGCTGCGCTGAACTGGAAGTTCGATCTCTCTTTTTTTTTTTTCTTTTTTTTAAACTCTCGGATCTTTGACAAAGATCCGACAATTTACAAGGCACACGACACATTCTTGATCAACTTTGATCGGCAACAAGAGGAGCGAACCCTAAGAAAGGGTGGCTCTAATACCATGTAATATATGAAGACAATATATTGAATGAATAGAAAAGAGGAATACAAGGGCCTATATATAGGCTTACAACTCCTAGACTAATATTCTAGCTAAGCGATGTGGGACAACACATATACAATAATACACACTATTACAAGACTACCCTTTAACAACAACAATAATAATAATAATAATACTTTCTTAGTCCACACACTAGTCATGCTTTGTTCCAAGAGTCTACCAAGTCCTGGTAACAAATTACCGCATCTATATGCCTTGTAACACAGTTATGAACATGGGAAAAGGATACGACAGACAAGTTCGGACACGGCTAAGACACGACCAATAAAAATATTACATTATTTAATTAGTTATACAATATGATGATGCCAAAAATTGGGTAAGAACAAGAAGAATAAGACGAAAAAAATTTGTATGTGGTTCGGTCCTGTTAAAAAAGGAGCCTACGTCCACGCGGTGTGTCGGAGCACTTTCACTAACAGATCACCGGCGGCTTCTTGGTGAACCTACAAGGAAGATGGCACTACCAGAAAACCAGCAGGGTATTTGCGTATGAATGATGTATATTGTTATTCTGTGAAATAAGAATGCCATCCCCTTTAGTGGGAGTGAGTGGTCTCTTTTATAGATACAAGAGACCTACTCGTACAAAGTAGATTAGGAAGCCTAATCAAAAGAGTTTTGGGAAAAGAATATTTTTATTAGGCTAATCCCATGTATATATATATATACAATGTTTAGGAAAACAAAAAAGGAAAGAGATATCTCCTAATAAATAAAAAATAATGACTGGTCAACATGACCTAAAATAGAAGAATAAAATCAGCAGAAAATTCCCTAATTCCAGCACTCCCCCTCAAGCTAGGGCAAATATATCGACTAGCCCTAGCTTGTGAAGAGATGACCGAAGAACACCAGGACCAATAGACTTAGTGAATATGTCTATTGTTTGTTCACGTGAGGTGACAAATCTTGGTGAGCTAATTCCCGACTTAACTATCTCACGAATGAAGTGAATATCAACTTCTATGTGCTTTGTTCTCTCATGAAGGACGGAGTCGGATGATAACATGATAGCCGACTTATTATCACAAAACAAGGTAGATGAGTCCTTCACAGGAAACCCCAATTCGTCAAGAATAGAACGGAGCCAAAGCAGCTCACATGTCCCCTGGGCCATGGCATGATACTCAGCTTCAGCAGAAGAACGGAAGACAACTGCCTGTTTTTGCTTTTCCACGATATTAGGTGATCACCACGAAAAGTACACAAACCAGAAGTGGAACGTCTGTCGCTTTTCGAACCTGCATAATCTGCACCAGTAAAACAAGAAAGACCCGACTATATTCCTGTCTTAAAGAACAGACCAAGACCCGAACAAGTCTTAAGATATCTGAGAATATGATACACAGCATCCAAATGAGAGGTTCGAGGTGAGTGCATAAACTGACTTACAACACTAACAGCAAATGTCAAATCCGGTCTTGTGTTCGTCAAATAGATGAGAGGACCCACAAGGTGCTGATATACTGAGGGATCAGGTAATAACTCCCCCAACTCAGTAGATAGCTTCACGTTTGGATCCATACGGGTGTCCTGAAGGAGATCCAAAGCATACTTCGCTGAGATAAAGAGATACCATGGCTTGAGCGAGCTACTTCAATACCAAGGAAATATCTTAGAGGACCCAAATCTTTAATATCAAATGACACCCCAAGATCATGCTTTACTTTAACAATACTTGCAGCATCATCACCCGTAGTAATAATATCATCAACATAAACTGAGATAATAATACACTTCCCTTGGGAGTTACGACGAAGAAAACAGGTGTGATCTAAGTAGCACCGGATAAAAACCATAGTAAGTACCACTTCACTGAAACGGCTAAACCAAGCACGAGGAGACTGCTTCAATCCATAGAGAGATTTTTGGAGGCGACAAACTTTCCCCGAATACTCTCCCTGAGCTCGAAAACCAGGAGGGGGATCCATATAGATGACTTCAGACAAATCACCATTAAGAAACGCGTTCTTGACATCAAGCTAATGAAGAGGCCAAGAATAGGAAGCAGCAAGAGAAACAAGAAGCCGGACTGTGGTCAGTTTAACAACCGGAGTAAAAGTAGCCCCGAAATCCTTACCTGGAACCTGTGTGAAGCCCTTAGCCACAAGACGGGCCTTATATCGGTCAACGGTGCCGTCTGCCAAATACTAACACTGAAAACCCACTTACAGCCAACTGTACGTTCACCATCCGGGAGAGAGACAAGTTCCCAAGTCTGATTATCCTGAAGAGCACTCATTTCTGTTTTCATAGCAGCCACCCACTTTGGATTCTGGAGAGCTTCATGAACAGTGCGAGGAATGGAGACAGAATCAACTGCACTAACAAATGAGCCAAACGGTTTTGACAGACCCTGATAAGAGACATACTTAGAAATTGGATGGTTAGTACTGCTCAAAAGAATAAAACATGAAGGAGGACGATGAATACGAGTAGGATAACGAGGAGGAGCAACATCAGAGACTAAAGGAGGAGATGAGATACCTGATTCCGGAGAAGATGTTGGCATGGAGTCTGAAGCGCAAGGATGACGAGAGTACAACTGTAACGGGTCAGTTGTAAGGATCGGAGGCAAAGAGTCACTGGGTATGTCACTGGGTAATTCAAGAATAGGAACAGGACGAGGAAGGACTGAGACATCATCCACAACATGCTTTACTGGAGTTTCCAAAGAGGAAGAAGCATCTGGAAAAAAAGGAACTGATTCCAAAAAAGTGACATCCAAAGAGTGATACAAGTGACGTGTGACAGGATCATAGCAACGATATCCTTTGGACATGGAGAAATACCCTACAAAACACACCGAACAGCCTTGTCATCAAGTTTAGTACATGTAGGGCTGCGATTTTGGACAAAACAAGTGCACCCAAAAACCCGGGGGACAATGGGAAAGAGTGTACTACCAGGCTTAAGGACATGAAGCGGGGCCTGGCCTTGTAGAATACAGCTAGGAGTACGATTAATAAGGTAAGTAGCAGTAAGGACAGCAAAATGCCAAAAAAACTTGGGAATATCCATACCACATAAGAGACACCTAACCATAGCCATAAGATGACGATTTTTACGTTCGGCACCCCATTTTGTTCGAGGGTGTAAGGACAAATAAGTTGTTGAAGAATTCCCCCTTTATTAAGTTCGGCCCGAAATTCATTAGTAATATATTCTCTACCATTATCAGACCGAATATTACGCACCACAGTATGAAATTGAGTTTTAATCATTTGAAGAAAATTTCTAAAATGAGAGAAAACTTCATATTTTTTCTTCATAAGATAAACCCAAGTACAACGAGTATAATCATCAATAAACGTGACATAATAACGGTGTTGATATAGAGCAGTGACAGGTGAGGGTCCCCAAACATCTGAATGAATAAGATCATAGGCACTGGGTGCTCTATGCATGCGGGGAATATAAAAAGTGCGAGTATGCTTTGACAATTCACAGACCACACATTTAAATTAAAGTCTTTGCAGGCTTTCTTCAACAGAGGAAATAACCAATATAAGTACTGAAAATTTACATGTCCTAAACGAGTATGCCACAAGTTCAATGTTTGAAGAGAAAATCATATTTATTAGAATCGGGCAAGACAGAATTATTAGAAGTAGACAGAACAGAAGCTTGTAGGCTGGATGACAACCCTCCTGAAGACGGAGGATCACCAAAGTAATAGAGGCCATCACACTCATACCCCCTACCAAAAATCTTCTTCGAAGTCAGGTCCTGTAAGTAACACGACTTAGGTAAGAACACGACAGCACAATTATGATCCTTTGCAATGCGATGAACAGAGAGAAGATTATAGGCAAAATTAGGGACAAAATAGACAGATGTAAGAGTGATGCCTGGGGACAATTGAGTATCACCCTGACTCTGGATAGGGATGGAAGATCCATCTGCAATACGGACAAATTGATGAATAGAAGTAAACGGAGATGTGAAAGTGGAAGCCTCACCAGTCATATGATTACTTGCCCCAAAATCCAGAATCCAAGTGGGATGTTCTGACTTACCATAGAGAGCGGTGGGTGTACCTGTAGCAAGGGTAGCTGTAGGACCAGAAGATGAGACTGACGTACCCAACCCCAAGCGTGACTGAAGCTGAGCAATCTGACTCAGTAGGAGAAGTCATGATGCTATGAAGAATACCCAGAAGACGATATGAAAAGATGTAGACTTGCCGGAATAATAACCAATATCGGCAACAACAGTGATCACAGTCGGACACTCGGCGAATGACGACGGGGGCAACCGGAGACTCGGTTGCCCAGACTGGAGACGAAGAGCACGAGACTCTAATACATCATAAAGAGGCTCGAGACGGGCAAGAGAGGCAGTCGAGTGGCTGCTGGACCAAAACGAGTGGCCTGGTTGGTGCGCTGCAGGTGAGGGAAGGCTAGGACCTGCGGCTGAGGCTGGGTAGAAGCTGGAAGGGTTGGCCTAGGTGGTGGTGGTGGTGAAGGTCTAGCGCAGAGAGAGGGGGAGGATAGGTTAGGTTGGTTTTTTTTTTTTTCCTTCCGGCTTTGATACCAAAAAGAGTTTTGGGAAAAGAATATTTTTATTAGACTAATCCCATGTATATATATACAATGTTTAGGAAAACAAAAAAGGAAAGAGATATCTCCTAATAAATAGAAAATAATGACTGGTCAACATGACCTAAAATAGAAGAATAAAATTAGCAGAAAATTGTCAAATGTAAGATAAAATGATAGTGAAAAGCTTAGGTTTCTAACCTTGGTTAGAACCTTTTATATTAAGAAGAAAGACAAATATTACAAGTAGGTCCTTGGACATACAACAAAATACAAAACATAACAACTAAGAAGAATAACTAACAAATAACTCTAACACTCCCCCTCAAGCTGGTACAAATATATCCCTCATTCCCAGCTTGTCCAGAATAGTATGAAATGGGCGACTCCCAACGGCTTTAGTAAGAACATCAGCAACCTGATCACATGTCTTCACAAAGGGAACACAAATAGTACCACTATTAATATTTTCTTTGATGAAGTGTCGATCGATTTCCACGTGCTTTGTTCTATCATGTTGAACAGGATTATGAGCTATACTGATGGCCGCTTTATTGTCACAGTATAGCTTCATAGAATCTGTCAGTTCAATCTTCAAGTCCTTCAGCAAAGACTTGATCCACAACAACTCACAAATACCTTGGGCCATAGCCCGGAATTCGGCTTCTGCACTGGACCTAGCCACTACATTCTGTTTCTTGCTTCTCCAGGTAACAAGATTACCTCCTACGAACGTGCAGTACCCTGAAGTGGACCTCCTATCTGTAATTGAACCGGCCCAATCAGCATCAGTGTACGCTTCCACCATTAGGCGGTCATGTCTCATAAAGTGCAAGCCTTTTCCCGGAGCAGACTTTAGATACCGAAGAATCCGAAAAACAGCCTCTTGATGTGACTCTCGTGGAGAATGCATGAACTGACTGACAACACTTACGGCAAAAGCAATATCTGGACGAGTGTGAGACAAATAAATAAGTTTACCAACTAGTCTCTGATAACTCCCCCTATCCACTAATTCCCCACTGCTATCATCACCAAGCTTCTGATTTTGCTCCATCGGAGTATCACAGGCTTTGCTGCCAAGCATCCCTGTTTCCTTTAACAAGTCAAGGACATACTTCCTTTGGGAAATAAAAATCCCA
Source organism: Hydrangea macrophylla (assembly GCA_033977485.1). Lineage (NCBI taxonomy): Eukaryota > Viridiplantae > Streptophyta > Magnoliopsida > Cornales > Hydrangeaceae > Hydrangea > Hydrangea macrophylla. The sequence continues at coordinate 30,260,350 of CM066992.1, forward strand.
TGCTTGGATCGAGCAAGTTCGATCCCAAGAAAGAACTTCAAGACCCCTAAGTCCTTAATCTCAAATTCAGAGGCTAATTGCTTCTTCAACCTTTCCATTTCTTCCAAGTCATCTCCTGTTAGCACAATGTCATCAACATAGACAATAAGAGCAGTAGTCTTACCCTTTGATGAGTGTTTGATGAACAACGTGTGATCTGCATTACTCTGTCTGTACCCAAACAGTAGCATAGCCCGTGTAAACCTCTCGAACCAAGCTCTAGGAGACTGTTTGAGGCCATACAAGGATTTTTTAAGCCTACAAACCTTCCCATCTGTCTTGGAGTCCTCGAAACCTGAAGGGATATCCATGTAGACCTCTTCTTCTAAATCACCATGCAAGAAGGCATTCTTCACATCAAACTGGCGAAGAGGCCAATCCCGATTTGCTGCGAGAGAAAGAAGAATTCTGATTGAATTCATTTTTGCAACTGGGGCAAAGGTTTCCTCATAGTCCACCCCGTAAGTCTGAGTGAACCCTTTTGCCACCAATCGAGCTTTGTACCTCTCAATAGAACCATCAGCTCGATGCTTCACTGTGTACACCCACTTGCACCCCACAGTCTTCTTTCCTTCAGGTAACTTGGTCAATTCCCAAGTGCCAGTCTTTCGAAGAGCTTTCATCTCCTCAGTCATGGCATGTTTCCACTTGGAATCAGCAAGAGCTTCCTGTACATGGTTAGGAATACTAACAGAGGAAATTTTGGAAAGGAAGGCTTTATAGGAAGGAGATAGATGAGAATAAGACACAAAGTTAGATATAGGGTGTTGAGTGCATGATCTAACACCCTTTCTAACAGCTATAGGAACATCTAAATCATTTAAGTCGAGAGAGGGTGTATCAGAGGAATTACCTGAATCTCCATCACTGAGAGGGAATGGCAATGGTAGAGGAGAAATAGGACCAGTATTACTTTCTGGAGTCTCTCTGACTCTTCTTTTACTCCATGTCCCCCTAGAATAAACTCTCAACTCACTCTCCCTCGGCTCCTCAACTACCCCTTCTCCTTCTTCAGGTTCACCCCTCTCTCTTTCAACAGGCTCAGCTTTCTCCATCTCAGGTTTCTCTCCCTCAACTCTCCCCGTCTCCAACTCAATCATCATAGGGGAAACAGGTAGCCCTTCACATCTAGACTCCCCCTGAAGGGGTACCGTAGAGTCAATAAAGTAGGACTGGGACTCACGAAATGTGACATCCATAGTGACGAACCATTTCCTAGAAGGTGGATGGTAACATTTATAACCTTTCTGAGTGGGAGAGTAACCAACAAACACACATTTAATAGCCCGAGGATCTAACTTTCCACGGTTTGGACTGTGATTATGAACGAAGCACACACAACCAAAGACACGGGAAGGGATGGAAGAGGAGAGAGAGGAGTGGGAAAGAACCTCAAGGGGGGTTTGCTTATTTAACACCTGGGTAGGAAGACGGTTAATAAGATAAGCGGCGGTTAAGACCGCCTCACCCCAATAAGACCGAGGAGCCTGAACCTGAAAAAGTAAAGACCGGGCAACATCTAAAAGATGACGATTCTTACGCTCGGCAACCCCATTTTGTTGTGGAGTGTCGGTGCAAGAAGTCTGATGAACAATTCCATGGGCACAAAAAAACTTGCTTAGACCCGAATCTATGTACTCACCCCCATTATCGGACCTAAAAACTTTCACAACTGCCCCGAACTGGGTACACACCATTTGATGGAAATTTTGAAAAATAGAGAAGACCTCTCGCTTTTCTTTCATCATGTACAGCCATGTAGTACGAGAACAATCATCAATAAAGGACACAAACCACCTATGACCTTTCAGAGATGCGGTACGTGAAGGACCCCAAACATCAGAATGTATTAATGCAAAAGGAACTGAACTTCTAGTATTACTGGGAGCATAAGTTGCTTTAAAATGTTTCCCAAGTTCACATGCATCACAAAAAAACTTGGAATTTGAAGTTCCATAATTAGCAACAAGAGATGGAAACATAAATTTTAGTAAAGAAAAGGATGGGTGTCCTAAACGCCTATGCCAAAGCATTAAATCTTCAGTAGAATTCTTCAAAACGACGGTATTATTAGCAAGCTTCTCCCCCTCATCCTTCTCATCCAAAAAATAAAGTCCCTGCGTCTCTCTACCACTGCCAATCACCCTCTTCGTGATAAGATCCTGAAAAATACAGTGAGAAGGGAAAAAGGTTACACAACAATTTAAATCTCGAGTAATACGACTCAATGATAAAAGATTATGAGAGAAACGAGGAACATGCAAAACTGAAGTCAGGGGTAAGGAAGGAGTGACACGAATAAGACCTTTCCCCGAAACAGTGGAGAAGGTACCGTCGGCAATTCTAACTTTGTCCTGACCTGAACATGGCTTATAATCATAAAAAAGATTAGAAGAGCGAGACATATGGTCAGAGGCTCCTGAATCAATAATCCAAGGAGAGGAAGAGTGGGAAAGAAAAGCTCTTGCTGGCTCAACTACATTACCTGACTGTGCAAAAGACGACGAGGTACTAGTGGCAGACGAGGAAGTGCACCGGGCTAGCAAGTTCCTGAGAGAATCAAGCTCAGTAGAGGACAGAGGGCTCGGCTCAGAGGCAGGAGCAGTATCACCGGGAGTAGAGTCAGAAGTCTCGGTAACTGCAGAATGATGTGCACGGGCAGCCCCTCCACGGCCAGCAGAACGACCCCCACGACCTCCTCGGCCTCCTCCACGACCGCCTCGACTACTAGGGGGACGACCATGAAGAGTCCAGCAATTGGCCCGGGTATGATGGGGCCGATGACAATAATCACAAATCACCACAGGTCGATCAGAAGGAACCGTTTGCTACTGGGTCCCTTCTCTAGGCGGAACAGAGACAAGGGCAGAACGCTCAGTGGATGTAGGCGAAAGCATAACAGAACGACGACTCTCCTCGTTCTGTACATAAGCGAAGGCCTCCTGAAGGGGAGGGAGAACATCCATCCCAAGAACCCGACTACGAACAGCATCGTAATCGGAATGAAGCCCTTGAAGGAATTTGAAGACTCTTTGCTTCTCAAGGAGTTTCCGATACTCCTCTGCATCAGTGGCACAGACAGGTTGGAAGGACTGCAGATGATCAACTCTGTCCCAACTAGTAGTAAGGAAGGTATAATATTGGGTGACTGTCATTTCACCCTGCTCGGATCGGTCAATGGAACGGATAAGCTCAAACTCTTGAGCATAGTTCCCCCGTCGAGAGAAAGTGGAAGCAACGGTGTCCCAAATAGCCCTAGCCGTCTTCATGCGATAAAAACTCTCACCAATTTCAGGGACCATGGAATTGATGAGCCAAGACATGATAATGGAGTTCTCAATCTCCCACTTGTCATATCCCGGATCAGTAGTAGAGGGGGCGGTGATACGCCCGTCAAGATGTCCCATCTTCCCGCGTGCCTTCAGATAAAGTTCTACCGCCTGTGACCATTTCAAGTAGTTTTGGCCATTGAATGGAATGGTAGTGATTTTTAGATTGGGATCCAAGGGGGTAACCACAGTCTGAACGGTCGGTTTATCAAGGTCCGCCATGTTTTTGTGCCCGAATGGAAAACCCACACAATATGAAGGAAGACGAAGGAGATGGGTACGAAGAGATCAACAAAATTGCTTCAAGGGTCCATTAAGGGACCAACACTACACCAAACAAGTATCACCAATCAAAATAGTAGCCTTGGAATGGTGTCTTGAAAAACCAGCCCCTGTGGGACTTGATTAGGGCAGAGGAAAAGAGGTTTTAGGGTTAGGAAATTAGGCCAGAGTGTTTCGGTACAAGTTATGGAAGAACACCCAAGCTTCGGCGCAGCCTGTGGAGGTCTGCTGGGCTGCGGCGCAGCTTGGGGTGGTGGTGTGAGCTGCGGCGCAGCCTGTGGTGGTGGTCTGAGTTGCGGCGAGGCTTGTGGTGGTGGTGTAGGTTCCGGCGCAGCTTGTGGTGGTGGTGGAGTGGTGGTTTGTTTGATTAGGGTTAGGGTTTTGAGCTAGGCTCTGATACCATGTCAAATGTAAGATAAAATGATAGTGAAAAGCTTAGGTTTCTAACCTTGGTTAGAACCTTTTATATTAAGAAGAAAGACAAATATTACAAGTAGGTCCTTGGACATACAACAAAATACAAAACATAACAACTAAGAAGAATAACTAACAAATAACTCTAACAAAAATTCCCTAATTCCACCATAATCTAATTACAATTGATTTACACAAATCGTGGGAGTTTCCTAAGTAGATTAGGAAACAACCTGCACTTTCCGTTTGTCCTCTAACCGGGATAGGCAACTGTCTGGAACCTTGTAGAGCAAGTCATGTCACTCACCCGGGCTGCGCATGTTGCGTAATAAACTCGTATCGTATACCCGGGTTGTGGGCCCAGACCGGGCGGTCTTGGCGGGATGACCCCAGATGGTAATGTATTGAGCGCGCCTTCCGAATAACTTGGCATCTCCTGACTAAGGTGGCGTAGATTGACTTTGACCTGATATTTTTGTACGTATCAACTGCCCCCCATTTTCGAGGCTGATGTGATGCTCTATCAGATAAGGATTGAAAATTTGCGAAACTCGGTAGACCGCTCGGGACACTCTCAGGGGTATTACGCAGGACCGGACCCGCCACCTTGGTCAGTCGGGGTTTGGACCGAGCGGTAACCTCGGGAACTTGGGGTTGGTAGTTGCCACGTGTCAAGGAGTGATTGGTCTAGTCAAGGTCCAACAAGACCGGTGTTGGCATAACCAGTCAGTTGCGTCGTAACCGAACCGTCAAGTCGTGCATTCAATGCGCGCGCATTTTGAGGCGTCGCTCCACGTGCCCGAGGAGACAGCTGTCAGACGGTTTAGGCGGGAAAACGTCTTGGCCGTTGGATATGATCTGATCTGGACCGTTCATGCTGCATATATAAAGGACACTTGTGCATTTCTGCCATTCCTGCTGTTCAGAGAAAGAGAATACCGAGTGGTTTGAGAGAAAACAAAACTCCCGACTAAGATTCCCGAGTTCTTTCTGCGCTTAATTCTTGTAAGTCTTCGCTTTCCCAACCTTGTAATTCACTGTACTTTCCTCTCATTCTCTTCTTCTCAGTCGTACGTTAGGCTGGAGAGTAGGAATCCATTAGGGTTTGCGAGGGAGTGGGACGTTTTCTTTCTTAGGTTCATCTCCCTCTTCAAGTCAAGTAACATAGCAGGGCAACTGAACCGATCGGGTTGTCCGGGATTAGTCCTGACCGACTGCCACCTTACTCTGAAGACCTTGTACACTTTGCCTTTTAGGCTAGTTACCTTGCCTCCTCTGTACCTCAGGCTTGGAGTCCCTGACCCCTACCTAGGTCGCCGGTTATTCTCTCACCCAGTCACAGGAGCTTTAGAGATGTGTCATTCTGGCTTTGACTCGTCTTCCCAGTCAGAGGTCGAGCAATCACGGTCAGGGACCCCAGACACAAGTGTAGACCCACCTTCTACGTCCCCATCTGACCAGCACAATGAGGGTAGGATTCCTATCCGGGTGTTAAACGATGAGTCCGGTCAGGAGACCCCAGTAGCCTCCGTCTCTCGAGGTTCAGGCGACGAAACGCCGGTCCAGGGTAGTCCTGAAGTGGCATTTGCCTGCGAGTTTATCCCTTCCAGCTTGCGTACCCAAGACCTTAGTCGGATTAAGGAAAGGTACGCCATTCCCGACCACTGTTCCTTGGCCGTACACGCCGGCGGGGCTCACCTCCACCAGCCGGGCTTTGTAACTCTCTATGAAGATGCCCTCATGGCTGGCTTCCGCATCCCCCTCCATTCGGTCGCCCGGGATGTTCTAATCTACCTGGGGATCACTCCTGGGCAGTTAGCACCGAACGGTTGGAGGTTCCTGATGGGGTACATCTCTTTGTGGCCCCAAGTCTTCAGGTACGAGCTCACCCTTCAAGAGTTCTTGTGTACCCACCGACCATTCCCAGTGCACGGGGAGGTTGGATTCTTCTCTCTAGGAGCCCGGCAGGGGAGAAAAATCATCATCAACTGCCCAAGCAACAACAAGAGGTGGAAGAACAAGTTCTTCCAAATGCCCACTCCTGGGCTCTGTGAGGAAGCCCCAGGAATCCTACTGAGGACTTCCTGGGCGGGGGAAGCTGAGGAGTAAGCCCATTATGTCATTTCTTTTTTGCTTTCCTTTGCTTTTACTGTAATCATGAGACTGACTGCTTTGTGCTTTGTTTTGCAGTGGGATCAGTTGACCCACCGAGCATCCCCGAGGAGTGCCAGAATAAGATCCGGCACTTGGCGAGCCTGCCTACAAACGTCTGGAACGTGTTGACCAAGTAAGGAGATCGGAAGGTAACTTACGATCCAGATCAGCCCGTTGAAGCCCCCGTTTTTCCTCTGATCATTCCCAGTGAGTATTCCCCGACCTGGTGAATTTCCTTACTTTGGTTACTCATTTGTTGGTTTCCGGGGTTGCTGCCCCCCCCCACCCTTCTTTTTCCTTTTGCAGAGATGGGTCCTAGGAGAGATCTGGAGGTGTTGAGGGCCAGGCAGGCCTGCGCTGCCGCTCGGATGGCGGCAAGGGGGAAAAGACCAGCCGTCGAGGCCTCGAGTAGTGACCGCCCGCTTAGGCGGATTCGGCACGGGACGGCGGCTCAACAGGAACCGGGGGAGACGTCGGTCCCCTGAGTGGTGGTGGTGGAGGACACTGCTCCCGGGGCGGACGCACTGCCCGGGAGCCGCTAGGAGAGTCGGCGGAAATCCGGGAGAGGGACAGGTCGGGCCTTCTTCCGAGCCAGGTGGAGATGTGTGCCAACATGTCTTCCCAGGCTTTCCAAGTGTGGCTGTACAGCCTCTCCCACTTCGTAAGTAGCCTCATCGCCCTACTCTTTGTTTGTTTATTCTGTTTGCTTTATTGACCGACCGGTTTGTGCTGGCTTTTTGTAGGTCGGCAACATGGCCACTGGAGCTGAGTCCTTCCTGCCGTCCCTGGCCGGGAGGGCCACCGCTGCTGAAGTTGCCCTGTTAAAGGAGAGGGCAACCTTGGAGGCTAAGGAGACTGCCTTGGACGTGGCGAAGAATAAGGTCAAGGGCTTGGCTCTGGGCCTGGGTGCAACGCCTTGGTGGCAGCCGCAGACCAAGGTCTGGGCGGAGTTGGCAGCCGCCTTGGTAGATCTAGAGGCTTCCCAGACCAACCTGGCGGCGGCAGAGGCTCGGGAGAAAGCTCTAGCCGAGACGGCGGCGGCGGGGTCCACCGAGGAAGCCTTCGACGATGGCTTCTTTCAGGGTTATGAGGACCTGAAGAGAACGTTGGCCCGAGACCATCCTGAGTGGGACATCTCGTCTTACGAAGGGATGGACTCGGACCACTGGGATGTGGGGACTTCCGCCGCCGAGGGCACTGCTGCTGAGGCCGAAGCTGCTGAGGATGTAGCTCCGAGCGGGGATGTTGTCCCGAGAGGAGAGGCTAGAGAGACCGAGGAGGTGGTCGTTGTAGACGTCCCTTAGTTTTTTTATTATTATTATTATCAATTTTTTTTTTAGGGAGGCTACTACAACTGCCCCCCATGCATTGTACATATTTTGCTATTAATGAAAAGGTCCTCTGAGGCCGCCCTTTTGCAACAACCGTTTATTAATGTCTTTTTTTTAACTTGCCTATGCCCGACTGGTTGTTAGTCGTGACAAAAACCCTGCCTTAGCAAAAGGTTTAGGACCGTGACCGGTAAGGAACACTTGGTCTTCTACGGACCTGCACTTTGGAGGTCCCGTCCGGTATAGTGTAGGGTTTTGGTCCTGCTATTGTCCGGACGGTTTCTCTGGGCACTGTAGGTGCTTAGGAATGTTTAAGAATTCCAAGCCTTGTTAATGCCCGGTGTGATTTCCTGTTTTAGTCCAGAATCCCCCTGCCCCCCAAGCGTTTGCTAAAGTAGGCGTTTGTAGAGGGAGTGACCGTAGGGAACCGACCTAGAACGTTGGTAGTTCCAGGGTCTTTTGAAGTTTGCTATCATTAGCCACCTAGGGGAATTTGACCCATCGTTGGTTATGGACCTAAGCGAAACCTGTGCCTCGGGTTTGATCCTGAGGTCTTTTTGCACCTTATGTGTGATCCCGAGGTCTTTTGGTCATGAAATACTGGTAGGGAATATTATTTGAGACAAAACAAAAAATCTTTATTTCTTTTGAAAACTATAATAATTGCTCGGGAAGGGCCACAAATTTCCTAATCAATGCTAATCCGTTCTTGTCCATTCTTCATTGAAAGTACTTGCGAAGGTGCTGCACGTTCCAGGGAGGTCTTGCCCTTCTAGAGTCTGTAAGCAGTAGATTCCCGGGCAGTTGACTCGGGTGACTCGGTAGGGTCCTTCCCAGTTTGGACCCAACTTCCCGTGACTCGAGACCTTGGTAAGCTGGTTTACTGCCTTGAGGACTAGATCTCCCACCTGGAAGCTTCGGTGCTTGACTTTGCTGTTGAAATACCGGGAGACCCGCTGCTTGTAGGCTGCTACTTTCAGACATGCCTGGTCCCTTTTTTCCTTGATTAAGTCGAGCTCCCCTTTAAGAGCTTACTCGTTGCCTTGCACGCTGAAATTTGCTACTCTATACGTCGACAACACGAGCTCTATGGGTACCATCGTCTCAAAGCCATAAGTAAGTGAGAACGGTGTTTCTCTCGAACCTAGTTTTGATGGATTGCAGGATTGTCCGGTTCGTTACTTCGGCTTGGCTATTGGCTTGAGGATGCTTGGGGAAGAGTAGTGATTTGATATTCCGCGGTCTGAACATAACTGCCTAAATACCGGGGTGTCAAATTGCCTTCCATTGTTGCTGACCAGTACCCGGGGTATGTCGAACCTGCTGAGGATATTCTTTTCAGTGAAACTCTCCATCTTCTTCTCGATTATCGTTACCAAGGACTCTGCTTCCGCCAACTTAGTGAAATAGTCCACAGCGATGACGGCAAACTTGACTTGGCCTTTTGCCATTGGGAGGGGACTGACGATGTCAATACCCCACTGTGCGAACGGCCAGGGCTGAGGATTGGTGTCTGCAACTGCGCCAGGCCGTTGATCATGTTGGCGAACCTCTGACACTTGTCACACTTTTTGACGTACGCCAGTAATACCCTTGTAACAGAGCTTTGCGAGAAAGCGTCCGACCACCTACATGGCTTCCACACACTCCCTCATGGATTTCATATAAGATTCCTTGAGCTTGGGCGGGGTGAACGCATCAGAGATAGGGGATAGAGAACCCCCTTTTATACAGTACGCCATCGACGAGGTGATATCTGGCTGCCCGATACTTTACCCATCGGGCTTCATCTTTTTCGTCTGGTAAACGGCCAGGGGCTGAGGATTGGTGTTTACAACTGCGCCGGGCGGTTAACGTACTCCCGAGAGCCCCAGGCCATCGTTAGCCAGTAATACCCTTGTAACAGAGCTTTGCGAGAAAGCGCCCAACCTCCTACATGGCTTCCACACATTCCCTCGTGGATTTCATATAAGATTCCTTGAGCTTGGGCGGGGTGAACGCATCGGAGATAGGAGATAGAGAACTCCCTTTTATAGAGTACGCCATCAACGTGGTGATATCTGGCCGCCCGATACTTTACCCGTCAGGCTTCACTTTTTCGACTGGTAGGCCTTCAGTTGTGAGGAACGTCACAATCGGATCCATCCAGCTGGGCCCTAAAGCAACCGGTTCGACCTCCATGCCTTCTGAGTTAGGTACGCTGGGCTTGGGTAAATATTCTATCCTTATCCCGGGTAGGTCTGACTCAGAGGATGAAGCAAGGCGGGCTAACCGGTCGGCCCTCGTATTATCTTCCCTCAGGATCTGTGTGATGGAGAACCCCTTAAGCTTGTTTGAGACTGTTCGGACAAGGGCTAGGTAGGCTACCATGTTGTCTTCCCGAGCCTCATACTCCTGATTGACTTGATTGACCACGAGTTGAGAGTCACTGTACCCCCGGATTTGTTGTGCGCCCATCGAGTTGGCCAACTGAAGCCCGACCAACAACGCTTCATACTCGGCCTCGTCATTAGAGGCCTGGAACCCGAACCTTAGGGCATACTCCAGTTGAATCCCATCGGGTGTAGTTAGGATGATCCCTGCCCCGCTACCCTGTTTGTTCGAAGACGCGTCCACGTAGAGTACTCATACCGGGTTATAGACCGTGAGGTAATTCGGGCGGGGTGAGCTCCTCGACCGGATCTTCTAGGTATGTGAACTCTACGAGAAAATCCGCTATGGCATGTCCCTTAATTGCTGTTCGGGGTCTATAGACCACTTCAAATTCTTCCAACTCCAGTGCCCACTTGATGAGCCTTCTGGATGTCTCAGGTCTGCTCAGGATCCGACGGAGAGGTTGGTCCGTGAGGACCACAATGACATGGGCCTGAAAGTATAGACGGAGTCTCCGGGCCGATGTGGCGAGAGCAAAGGCGAGCTTCTCGATGTGGGAGTACCCGCTTTCGACTCCTTGGAGCACCCGGCTTGTGTAGTAAACCGGGAATTGTATCTCATGCTCCTCCCGAATGAGTGCCGAGCTTACTGCTGAAGGTGACACCGCCAAGTAAAGAAACAGTTCCTCCTTTGGTACGGGCGTTGAGAGCAGGGGAGGCGATGTAAGGTATTTCTTGAGATCCTGATATGCCTTTTCACACTCTTTCAACCAATGAAACGCTTTGTGAAGGATCTTGAAAAATGGCAGACACCGGTCGATAGCTTGGGAAACAAATCGGTTCAGCGCGGCCACTCACCCGGGTAAACTCTGGACTTCTTTGGTTGACCTGGGCGACTGCATGTTGATGATAGCTTGAATTTTTTCGGGGTTCGCCTCGATTCCCCGTCTGCTGACCAAATGTCCCAGGAACTTCCCGGACGACACTCCAAAGGTGCACTTAGCCGGGTTCAACCTCATCCGGTATTTTCTTAAGATGCTAAAGGCCCCGGCCAAGTTCTCGAGATGGTCGGACTCGTCCCGGCTTTTGACCAAGAGGTCGTCGACGTACACCTCCATCCATTTCCCGATCAAATCTCTGAACATGTGATTGACCAAGCGTTGATAAGTTGCCCCAGCGTTTTTGAGGCCGAAGGGCATTACCCTGTAGCAGTATGTCCCCTGGTCAGTGATGAAAGAAGTTTTCTCTTCTTCGCCCGGGTACTGCGGATCTGATTGTACCCAGAGTATGCATCCATGAACGAGAGCAATGAGTGGCCTACTGTTGCGCCCACTAGGATGTCTATCCGTGGCAGTGGGTAGCAATCTTTGGCGCAAGCTTTGTTTAGATCGGTGAAGTCTACGCACATCCTCCACTTTCCGTTGGTCTTTTTGCCCAAGACGACATTGGCCAACCACTCGGGATAAAGAACTTCCCGGACCGACCGTACCTTCAGAAGCTTCCCGACTTCCTCGCGCACTGCTTCTTGCCTTTCGAGAGCCATACCCCTTCGTTTTGCTTGACCGGGCGGGAATATGGATCCACGTTTAGCCGGTGAGACATGACCTGAAGATCGATTCCGGAAATGTCTTCATGGCTCCAAGCAAAGACATCTCGGTTTTCTCTCAGGAACAGGATTAGCCTTTGTCTGAGTTCCGATTCCAGGAGAGCGCCGATGCTGATAGACCGGTCGGGGAACTGGGGATCTAGGATCACTTGGTTGAGCTCTTCGTTTGGGCCGACCCCTATCCTTGGCTTCCTTTGGATCCATCTGCTGCACATTCAGCGTTTCCGCAATGGCCTCTCTGCGTAGGGAGCTAACATAACAGCTCTTGGCAGTTGCTTGATCTCCTCTTAGGCTTCCAGGTGCCTTGGGGGTCGGGAATTTGACCATCAGGCTATACGTTGACACAACCGCCTTGGATTTGTTGAGCGTTGGCCTCCCAAGGATGACGTAATATGCGGGTGGAGCTTCCACAACCACGAAGTTTGCCATCACCGAGACTTGTTGTGGGTAGGTCCCCATTAAGACCGGCAGCTCGATCATTCCAAGTGGTTGCGTGCTTGAACCGTTGAACCCCACTAGGAGAGTTGCCATTGGTCGAAGTCGATCCCTGGATATCCCGAAGTGATCAAAGGCTGAGGCAAACAAAATATCCGAGGAACTGCCCATGTCCACTAGCACCCTCTTAACCGTGTAATTGGTTATGGAGATAGTCACCAACAGTGGGTCATCGTGAGGGCAATGCAGGTCCCTTACGTCGTCGGATGAGAATGTTAGCACATCGGTCGGCAGGGAGTTGGCATATTGGACCTGCAGGACATCCGCTCGGGATGCCCGAGCATGTCTCTTCCTTGCCGACTGTGAGTCCCCTCCGCCCAATGTTCCTCCAGATATTACATTGACGACGCCGAGCGGCTATAGCTGCTCGGGAGCTCGGGTATCCTGCCATGGTCGCCTGTCTGTAGTGACAAAATCGGCGAGATGACCCCGCTCGATGAGTTTTTCGATGGCAATCTTGAGCTTGAAGCAGTCTTCGATGTCGTGACCATGATCTTTATAGTACCAGCAAAACTTGTCCCGATTTCTCTTCTCCGGTGGGCTTTCAGATTTGCCGGTTGTTTGAGTAACCTCTGAGCCTCAGTGGCGGCCATGACTTCATGGATAGGCCGGGAAAGAGGTGTGAAGGCAATTGGGACCTGATCCCGACCGCCTCGTTACTGATCCTGCTTCGGCTTCTTTCCCGAGCCCCTCTCAGGGCCTTCACGCTTCTGTTTGGATTTCGGGGACTCATCTCCTGTGAAGTTGGCGCATTTAGACTTCCGGAATTCTTCCATGTCAATGTATTTCCCTACCCTCTCCGAGAGTTCAACCAAGGTGGCCGGCCGGTCATGATGGAACGACGTGGCAACCTTGGTGTGCTGAACCCCCGAGCAAAAAGCTGTGATCACGACCGTTTCGTTCAAGTTGCGAATTTGAAGCTTTTGTTGGTTGAAACGGTCAACATAGTTCTATTCTCCCTTGCGTTGTTTGACAACCAGCAACTGGGTGTCTGGTTGTGATCGATCGAGCATCCCCACGAACTGGCTGACGAAGAGCTTACTGAGCGCTTTGAAATCGTCGACCGTCCGGGGTTTGAGGGCGTGGAACCACTGTGCAGCTGGCCCTTTGAGGGTGCTGGGGAAGGTCAGGCAGAGCAAGTCATCGGCGCTGGTTACAAGAGTCATCTGAGCCTTGTAAGTCCGGACATGATCGACCGGGCTCCCTGAACCGTCGTAAGAATCAAGATGTGGTTGTTTGAATTTCCGTGGGACGGGAAATCCTGTGATCCGGACGGTGAAGGGCGATTCAGTTTTGGTGTTGATGTGATCATGACCTGGCTTGCGGCTTAGTTTCTCAATCTGTTTTTGCAGGTCCTCAATTTGGGCCTTGACGTCCTCCCGATCGGTACTCCGCCCTGAATCTTGGCGATAGGTCGAGTAGGACGAAGACGCCACCTCTTCAAAGTGCACCGTCCGTAGGGACAGGGCTTGGCTACGACTCCGGTTAATCGTATGCCTAAGATCGCTCCGGCTGATGGCCGGACGATCTTGGGCTGATTCCCGAGTCTGTCGTTCTTGCCCGTCCCCTCCGGCAACGCGTCTCTTGTTGATGATATCTCTGGCGTCCCCCTTGGGTTTAGATTGGCCCGGGCACGTTGCTTGGTCCGTATAGGATCCCAGCCACGCTCATTGTTCCCAAGCCGCTCAACCTCCTGGGGAGACGGTGGTGCGGTATGGGCACGCCGTCCGGTACACCGGGGTACCGGACCACGCTCATTGCTCTCGAGCTGCACCCCGGTCTGTAGGGGCTTGTTCTGTCGGGCCAGCAGGGCCTCGATCTACCGCCGGGTCTGGCGCTGGCCTTCCAGAAGTTGCTCCAAAGCTATTATGACTTGCTCGGGAGTCATGAAGACCGCTGACTGATTGGTCGACGGATCCGCCTGATCCGACGGCTGAACAGTCTTCTTGTTTTTACGAGGAGCCATGGCGATCAGTCAAGAGATTTATTTTATTGAGAAAATCTGTCAAGTTCCCACAGACGGTGCCAAACTGATGATGCCAAAAATTGGGTAAGAACAAGAAGAATAAGACGAAAGAAATTTGTATGTGGTTCGGTCCTATTAACAAAGGAGCCTACGTCCACGCGGTGTGTCGGAGCACTTTCACTAACAGATCACCGGCGGCTTCTTGGTGAACCTACAAGGAAGATGGCACTACCAGAAAACTGGCCGGGTATATGCGTATGAATGATGTATATTGCTATTCTGTGAAATAAGAATGCCATCCCCTTTAGTGGGAGTGAGTGGTCTCTTTTATAGATGCAAGAGACCTACTCGAACAAAGTAGATTAGGAAACCTAATCTAATTACAATTGATTTACACAAATCGTGGGAGTTTCCTTAGTAGATTAGAAACAACCTGCACTTTCCATTAGTCCTTTAACCGGGATAGGCAACTGTCTAGAACCTTGTAGAGCAAGTCATGTCATGCACCCGGGCTACGCATGTCGCGTAACAAACCCGTACCGTATACCCGAGTTGTGGGCCAGACCGGGCGGTCTTGGCGGGATGACCCCGGATGGTAATGTATCGAGCGCGCCTTCCGGATAACTTGGCATCTACTGACTGAGGTGGCGTAGATTGACTTTGACCTGATATTTTTGTACCTATCACAATATATCATGTCCCATCCACTCCTTTTTCTAAATTTTCAAGTGAACCCATTGCTTTTGTCCCATTTTATTTTATTACGCATTTAGCTCAATCTTTTGAAAATATTTGAAGTCGCCATCATGCCGTGTAGTTCCCTTATCCAGCCTCGTGTCCAGTTACATGAAATTAAGACACTTTCTTTTATGCATATGTCTCATGTCTGCGCATGTCAGTGTCCGACATGAACACGATACGCAAATTGAAGTGTCCATCCTCCATAGTCTATAGCCTCTCAAGAAAAGAGAAAAATCGAGGAAAAAATATAATCTGTGTGAACCAGTCGAGAGAATTTAGCTGGACTTAAATGTTCCCCACAAATTGAGGAAAAAGTTTGAGAACACAACTGCAATACGGACTTCTACTACCTAAAACTTACTTCCTGCTTATACAACCAAAAAACAAGCACTAGTGCTACTAAAATAAATACAAAAATAGCAAATGAACATAAAATAAATAGTGCTTTTAATAAATAAAAAAAATGTGGATTAATGCTTCCAAAATTCAACTTCCTATCCAAAACAAAACATTAGCATCTTTAGACCGCCACAAGGATAACTAACTGTGATTCAACTTACTTTGTCCATGTGAAGGCATGGTTTTCAAAACATTGGGATGACATGGGTTCTTTCTTCTTTTCTTTTAGCAGTCGAGGAAACTACAGAACTTGGGAGGCTAAGCATTAAATTTTGAGACAATTCTTATTTATTTTATGTTGCCAGTATGTCTTCTCACTTCTTTACATGAGTTCTAACAGAAACAAGAGACAATTATTTTAGGAAGCAATAAGAGGCTAAAAACCAGTATATACCAGGAGGATAATACAAACACTCAATCTAGAAAAGCAAATGCAGATAACCAGCAAAGAACTCACCAAAATAAAGTAAATAAAATAACGAGCAAAAAAATGATAGCGAAGTAGGGGATACAGACTCTGATAGTTGTGAGTATGGTTACTAACTATTAACCATGAAGACAACAAACTGCTACAGGATAAAGAAAAGGGAGTTGCTAAAACACCCACCAAATTTCTCTCTTTATGCACATGTACACCGCATAATGTGGTGTAGAGAGAAATTGGGTGTGTGTATGTGCCACCTCTCTAAAAGAAAAGGATAAGAAAAGGAAGAAATGTGATAACATCATAACAGCATTAGAATAATATAATCATGAGACTCTAGGCAGGCAATCGAACTTAAATAACAAAATTATTATAGAATCCATGCACCATTCAAGGTCGCTTCCAATGACTTTACATCATCAATGTTGACTTCTGCAAACTCAGAGTTCTTCCCAAGTGTAGCCACCATAGCAGCACCTTTTTCCCTATCATGTTACATAATTTAGATAAATTAGCATCTAAAAAATTGGAAACCTTAGCAACTCCAAAACCCAAGCACATGTCAATAAAAAAAAACTCAACAGAAGAGCTGCTTTCGTAAAATCCTGACGAGAATAATTATACAATTCTTAGCACACTAATAAACAGGCGACAGAGTAATTGGGGCCTTCTGAATTTAGATGGATGTGAGTTGACATTATCATGATCTATATTCCTTTGTGGATATGAATGGGAGAGAACGCAATAATAGGATCAATAAATACTCTTCACTTCAGCTGTAGCACCAGATAAACTGAAAATAGCACAAGGGGATTCCCATATGTCAAATGCAAGAAAATCTGTATAGAATGGCTTCAAAAAATTTTATTATTCAGTCAGACGTTGATACCTATTTCATGAAACATCAGTTCAACTGTATGTAGCAATAATGCAAGTACTAATGTCAAACTACTAAGGTCAACAAATGCAGTTCATTATGAACAAAAGTCACCTCAGCATGAACATATAGATTTGCTCATTGCACCTTCTAGAAATTCAAACTATATGACAATTTAGGATGAGTTCTCAAAGCCTCTATGCTGATTGCTGTGTTTATCTAGAGTTCCCAATAGGACAATGTTTTTATCCTTTGGAGCTACTTTTCAGTTTTCACAAAGAACTTAGCGCACCCCACCAATCCACATGCAAGCTATTGTCTGCATTGGGTTAGTCCTCATGGGTTTAAAATGCGTCTTGATTCCAAGAACCTGTTCTAACAAGTAATTTTGGGCAAGCATAGGATTTGAACGTTATCTCACATCATCCTTCTTTGCCTTTTGTCTCAAGCGTCTTGAATCTTGGATCTTAGTCGTCACAATCCACTCTCTAAAGGGCCACATGTCTCGTGTGAGACCCACCCCATCAACACAAGTAGGTCCAGCTCTTTCACCTTCTTTCAGGTCCCACTAAGGAAACTAAGTATTAAAGACAACTACTCTTTCTACAGTTACTATTCTTCCACTTCTTTTCATTGGTTGCTCTATCTCTAACAAATCAAAGTTATATGTTCTCTTAGTGAGTTTTAATATTTCGATCTCGCACTTGCAATAGAAAAATCATAGACACCACCTCCTATCAATTTTGGACTATTTTTTACATCAAGTACACTTTCTAACCCAATACTTATGCTTCCACATTTTCCGGTATGTTTCGCCAAAAACAACTTGATTTCTAAGGAAACGTGTGAATTTTGATTTTGAATGCATTTTTTATTTTGGTTCACTAGGATTGGACATATCAACGGAAACAAAAAGAAATTTTGGTACTTGCTCTCAAAGCTTTTACAGGCATTTCTTTAATTGAGGTCAAAACCTTCTTTATTGGATAAACTTGCTATGGGAAGGAATTATAATGTAAGAATACCCATAACCATGAATTGAACTCATGGATTTATTATAGATGTGCATGTCCAATAGACATCACAGAAGAACAATGTATTAATACAATTGAACTCTATCCTCAATCCTCTTACTCCCTCCATCCCAAATTAAAAGTCCTTTATTCCATTTTGTGATGTCCCATATTCAGAGTCCTCTTTCAAAAGTCAACGTACTTTATATATAAGAATCTCCCACTTTTCATTGTGGCATTGGAAATTTGAACTTGCAAGTAGTGCAACTATGGAAAGTAGAAAATTTTCACAACAATCAAAAATGAACTTTAAGGCTTTGTTTGGTTCTTGGATTTATTCAGGGAAAAGGAAAAAAAAAATACAGAACAACATTTTCCTTTGTATGGTTAATAAGGAAAACCATGAGGAAAATAGGAAAGAAAAGATAATAAATTGAGAAGTATATTACAGATTTTGAATGTCGTGAGACATTTCCCTTCCTTTTTTCTTATACCATGATTAAATTTTATAATTTTTTTTTGTTTTTATTAGGTTATTGAAGCATTCACCTTTCTTTTCCCTCACTAAATCTATGAACCAAACAGAGCCTAAATAGTTGGAAAAAGGGACTCTAAATATGGCACAGAGGAGTATAAAATAGGTAAATTCTATCCCAAATTCACACATTCCAATCCAATCATTGTCCAGATTTATCAAAACTGGAAAAAGACTACTACAGCCTCTTAATGCTTGCTAGATTATTAACCTAAGTTTCTACTAGCTACCTCAAGCATTTCAATGTTTTTCAAAAAAAAAAAAAATTAAGTGTTATGTAATTAGAATCACCTGTTTCGGCCGGCGATGACAATGCGGAGATCGGGGCAGAGGTTGGAGAGGGCAATGGCAGTGGAGCCTCCCACTCTGCCAGTTCCTCCCAATATCAAAACCCTAGAATTCCGGCTCTTCTCTGGAAGTTGAACTCTGTTGCTATTCTCACTCTCTTTAGCTGCTGAGGCCACCCGCCTTAGTGCTTTCACATTGTTCATGATATGCATACATATTGGCGCCATCTCTCTCTCTCTCTCTCTCCCTCCCTCTGGTCGAGAATTCTATCCCTTTTGTTATTGTTGCCAGTTATCAGTTCATCGTTGGTGCTGACGTGGCAAGACCCGGAAATTGAGCAGTGTGATTTTCAACACATATGAACAGGGTTCTATAAGGTGAGACCACTTTAATATGAGTGAGGCCTAGATTGACGCTCATTTTGGTATTTTTATTTTTTTTTTAAGTATAATTTCATTTTAAATTCATTTAGTAACTAGTTTGATGAGTTTTGTAAAAAATTTATGGCTTTTTTTGGAAAGTTTTTAAAAGCTCTAGAATGGAGGTTTTAAAAGCTCAAGATTGCTTTTTGATTTCATGATATTTTTTTAATAGTAATGTGTCATTTGTACAAAATAATCAAACAACTTAATAATAAATTTCATAAACTACTTTTAAAAAACCGCGTGTGGGCCAAACTACTCTAATGAAAAAATCAAGTAGTTGTGATGTGTTGGAATCAATTTGGCAAGAAAATATTGAATACAATGGTGACACCACATCACCAAACCAACGTGGTGTGATCAACCAATTATGTTTTCTTAATTGAACAACTAGGCATCAAGAAAATTACTCAATAAAATTGTCACACCCGTTCCAGAATTTTATGGTTTTAACATTCATGTTTGGAATTTTATGAATTATCAATGTTATATGATAACGGTGGGAGAGGTTGACTATGGGTCAACGGTGAGGTGTCAGTGAAGACATGGGAACGTGGTACTTCATGTTGCATTGGCATGGTTAAATGGCATTTATGTGATTTGAATGTTATTTGACTTTTCTGGTATTTAATGAATAGTGAATTATACTTGTGTAGTGTAATTTCTGGTAATGTCGATGTTGTTAAATATAATTTAGAGAACTGTGGTGAGAACGTAAGTGTGACGTTATAGAAAAGCTAGGTTGTGTAGAAATTTCACAGAATTTAGTTTCCGAACGTAATTTTGGACCCAAACGAAACTTAGTCAAAAACTTTTGTGAATTATAATTTTCACTCGTAAAGTTATAAAATGGACGTGTGCCACGTTTCGAGAGACAACTAGAAGTTTTGAGAACTCGCGGGGTAGTAAACGTAATTTTTGAGAAATTTTTCTATAAATAGGTGAGGGTGAGTTTGCATTAGTTACAAAACTCATATAAATATCTTGAGAGAGGAAAGAGAAGGAGAATTGTTACCTCGGGTTTTGCGACGACGATCGGCGACCTTTCGTCCGTCAGATTTTTCCCAAATTCGAGATTTGAACTCATGGAGGTAAGATCTTCATTTTGATACCACTTAAGCCATGTTTGGCAAACTTTTGTAAAAATCTAATTTCTAGGAATTTGGGAAAACTCCTATAAACTTGTAGGAATCACCTCAAATCTGAGATCCGACGTTTAATTGGCCCTCAAGTCGATCCTTCAAAGTTTGGAGGAAATCGCACGAGGTATGAAATTCTAACTCGTGAAATAAAGAGAAATACATGTTTTAGATTTCAATGACGAAATTGAGATCCGGGCAAAATTCATATGTTAACTTAGGGCCGTTAATTATGCACACGCTTAAATGTGAAAAGCATGTCTAAATTTACGCGAGCATGTTGAGTTGTCTATGTGGGTCAAAGGGAGGACTTATAAAAATTCATGCCAGAGTAAGCTTCTCGATGTTTGAGAATTTTAGTAGCGACGGCTACTGTACATGGTTTAAGGCTTGGACTTGCCAGGGCACTTGGGGGATGTAATGGTTGTAGGCTTGGACTAGCCATTGACATCGCGGTTTAAGGCTTGGACTTGCCGCTACCAGATGAAGGCGTATTTTTCTACCTAAAGACTATTGATGTGATTATGAAGTAAAGCATGGTTTGTCTTATATTGCATATGCTTGAACTTGTGCACTCAGCATATAGTTGAGCAGTGAAGATTTACTCCATTGCAGGTAAGAAGAAAGATAAAAAGAAGCGGGAGGAGTGAGGCCGATGAGACGATGAGAACCACTATTGTTTATATTTTTGTTCCTTTCCTAAACTTGTATAAGGATTCGGGAAGTTGTAATAGATTGTAATAGAATCATGGTTTAGTTTCGTAAAATTGAAATCTTGTTTTCAGACACCTATAATTATGTTTTAATCGTTAGTGTATCGCTGTGTTTGTGTTGGTTTTGAATCGAAGGAGTGTAGCTTGGAATGGTGCAGAGAATTAGTGTGTTGATGCCAATCAGTTGACTAGTTTTTGATACAGCGACTGGATCGCTGGTTTGAACTGAATACTGCTTGATATGTTTGGGGATCAGTCGACTGGGTTGAGAAAATAGTCGACTACATCATGTCCCAGAACACCACTGTCTGCTAGAATAGAGTACTAGTCGACCAGACAACTTCAGTCGACTGATAAATTTAGGCACCAGTCGATTGGGTTCCCGACACAGTCGACTGGATCGAGTTGTTAATCTTTTAAACTTACTGCTTTTGATGGTCAGTCGACTGGGTCCCCAATACAGTTGACTGAACGTCTGTTTTCAAAATTGAATTCTTTTGGGAAGTGTTCCAACTGGCAAAACTTTTTGTAACTCTAATTTAAAGGATTCTACTTATGTTTTCCGCTGCTATTTACTTTAATGAACTGGATAAGCCTTGATGGCGTGCCACGTGTCCTGTTTTCGCATGTTAGTGGGATGGATCATGACATTTATTGGTATCAGAGCTAGAGGTAACAAAACTTTGGGAACGTTCGACGACGAGTGGAGTGTTGAGTGAATTGTTACATGTTATAGAGTGCATCCATGCATAGTAGAGATGTTTGATGCATATCTATGTTATTTTACATACATGATATTGTTCTTGTCATACATGCATAGTGTTTATGCATCGAGATTAACAAGTTGATTAATCATGGGTGACCGAGAATTATTACCGCATACCCGACATATGAATGAAATGGCAGAAATGATTGGGAACATGGGAAATATGATCCGGAACATAGCAGAACGATTACCTCCAACGCCTTCAATTGAAGTAGAACCAATAGTTGTAGTGCATGCACCTGAGAATAGAGGTATGAGATCAGTATCTGAACAATTTGCTCGAAGAAAACCAATGGAATTCCATGGGACACCCGACCCAATGCTCGCAGAACATTGGATAATGGAAATGGAACGAATCTTCCGATCTATCCCGATGACTGATAGGGAGAAAATGGAAAATGCAAGTGATGTACTAAAGGGTGAAGCCCAGAATTGGTGGGTAAATGTTCTAGATCAAGGAGCACCAATAACGTGGGAGGGATTCAAGGCATAGTTTAATTGCCGGTTCTTTCTGCGAGCCACCTACAATGCGAAAAAGCGAGAGTTTGATAACCTCAAGCAAGTAGACATGAACGTAACTTAGTATACTTCCAAGTACAATGCTTTGCTGAGATTTGGAAAGGGTTCAGTACCAGAGGAGGAAGATAGGGCAAGGAAATTTGAAGAGGGTTTAAGGAAAAATATTCGTTTGAGAGTAGAAACCTATGAGCATTCGACTGTGGCAGCAGTGCAACAAACGGTGCTTGTGGCCGAGAGTGGAATGGAAAGATCGAGGCAGAATCAGTACGATAAATGGGGAAATGAGAGTGGTGATAGGAACCAAGGCAGATCTTTCAAGAGACCATTTTAAAGAGGCTCTGGTTCTAGTTTTAGTGGTTTCAAGAGGACACGAAGTAACATACCATTGTGCTTACTTTGCAATCGACCACACTCAAGCCAATGTTTCATGACCAAAACCCAGAATAGGAACCAAGGAGCACTACACCAAAAGAGCACATTTCTAACGGTAATTTACCGTTAGTAAAATTATTACTAACGGTAATTTACCGTTAAAAATAGAGTGTGGCTAATAATTCTAACGGAATTTCTAACGGTAATTTTCCGTTAGAAAAAGTATTTTTACTAACGGTAAATTACCGTTAGTAATATGTTTACTAATGGATATTTTCCGTTAGTAATTTATTATCCCTAACGGAAAGATTCCGTTAGTAATATTTATTCTAACGGTTTATTTTCTAACATTTTTGTATACAAAATACTAACGGAATTTTGTAACGGATATTTACCGTTGTAATAAGATAGTTTCTAACACTTTCGTGACAATTACTAACGGAAATTTTCCGTTAGTAATTATTTTAAATATGAAAAACATAAATACTAAAATATGCTCTCTAATTTTATTTGCACCTAATTTACATCACGACCTCATCGCATTTACTATGAACATATAACAAGCGTAAATCCAAAACATAAAAAATAGAAGCTCAATTTATATTAAATACAAGAACTATAATCCAAAATAAGCATAGTTATCCTTAAATACAAACTATTTCTACATCCAAACCAAAACTAACAAACCATGTTTGAAATTAAAAGAGTAAATCCATCCAAAACTAAACTAATTGGCAAACAAACCATGTCTGAAAATTAAAATCATAGAAAATAAAACAAAAGGAGTCAACCGATCCTTAACCAAACACTCAAGCCAAATCACAAATCCCCTTTGTAAGAATTTTGGTGCTGCTGCTTGTATGTTGAGATGTTGAGTACTTCGAAACTCCTACAAAAATTTGAATAAATTAAGCATTTGTAAGTAATCCAATCAATTAAACAACTTACTTAAGAAAGGAAGTGAAGTAAACTCTCAAACTTGATGATGGATTTCATGAGCACAAATAGAATGTGCAAGCAATCACATTGAATAAAAGAAAGCATTAAAGCTTCATTATTATAAATGATTCATACACATCCAAAGTACACAAAAGAGAAATGAACAAGAAATAATTAGAACAATTGAAATTGAAACCAAGTTTTCAAGATACTTACTCTACTAAAGATATATGTATCAAAGCAAGAAAATAGCCATAACTAACATAGATAATGGATTATCTAAACTATATACCAAACACCCAGCACAAAAAATGAATTAACCACCCATGGAATTTTAGTTAAATCTTGTGTCCTTTAGTTAAATCCTGCATGGAAGTGCTGTCCTTCTATTCTTACTTCTTTTCAAATTTTCAGTTTTCTTTCTTCCCTAATCGCCTCATACCCCGACGCGATGACATAATCAAATAATTGGCTCATACTTCAAATCGGCTGCACATTGACTTGAAAACTTTGCTTATGTGTTAATACTACTCTTAACCAACGGACTACTTTATATATAAATTCATAAGTTCGAGCATAAAACAAGTCCAAAATATGAAAAGAAAGTCGGGAAAGGAAATTAAAATAGATAGATTTCTTTCTTCAGATGATAAGAGAGAAAATAAGGGATAAAGAGACAATGCTGCAGAATTTGTTCTCTAACCACTTCCCTAGTTTTCAAGCATCAAATTTCAAGAATAAATGACAATGCTAATAAAAAAAGAAGGAAAAGAAACAATAGTGAAAAGTAAATTACAAACTTTTGACTTTTGTAAATCACTTTCCTCTCTTCTTTTTTTTTTTTTGAAAGTTGCATTAGTATTTTAAAGAATTTTAGCATTACATGTTATTTAAGTATGAAAGAAAATACAAGGATAAAAATGCAAGAGATTAGAGAACTAGTTTTAATTTTTGTTTTCCTTTTCTTTTTCTTTTCCTATAATAACCAAAACCATTAGTGGCAGGGCTCTTGGGTCATCCGGACCCATAATTGTCTCATATATAATCTCACCTTGTTTTCATTGCTTCAATATCTTGAAACATGATATGTCTAAAGACTCAAAACCATTATATGAAGGAGAAAAAGAAAACAGCAAGAAAGAACACAATTTTTTTCCTACAAGAGAAAGGGATTTTGATGAAATGAAATGCAGAAACTTTCAGTGTGTTCAAGGATTTTCCTGACTTAAAAGAGGAAAAGGAAAACGTTCGTTCACGAGTCAAATGCATAGAGGTGGGCTGCCCACTTCAAAGAGACACAGGAAGCGAAACACTAACAAGTGTGATCAGTACACATAAACTTAAATGGCTATCAGATGCATGTCTTTTCATCAACTTAAGCACGGAATGATGATAATCGATCATAGTCCAACTTCAACCAAAACCATGCAGCAATAAACAAAAATAGTACTATAAGGTGAGTGAAGCATTACTCCATTAAATGGAGTGACCAGAAGTTAATTCAGGTAGATCACCTTCATTGCCACTTTTGCAATTGCAGCGCGAGTAAACTTTAGAACCAAGCTGCTGGACAGGGGATTGGAGTAGGGTACATCGGTCTCTGACCACGATAATATCCACGTTCACCTAGATTTGATAATATGAATACCCTGCCTGCCAAAGGTCACAAATTAATATATGACTATATGAGCACATATACAAAGTTTAAACACTTTGAACAAACAATTAGCTAAAGCAATAAGAGGAATTTACCTCAATGGTCATGGGTATTAGCTGATAGAAGCCTTAAGAACAAAATCCCTAGGGTATAGAGATTGTTCCAATAGAATCCCCAAATGTAAAGAATCATTAGCTAATGTATTAGGAATGACAGGATAAAAATCATTTAAGATGAATTAATAGCTTAATAGCTTCTCAAGAATAATCACTTAATAGCTTCTCTTGCTATGCATTAGCCAATCAAAGTGTAACGATAATTTTTATTTGCTAAGCAAGATTTAGATATACTAAAAATAGGCACTAAGCAAGAGATGATTATATGCAGTGCCTATTGTGAAAGAGATGATTCTATGCAATTCTAACATGCACCGAATTAGGAGACAGATCAAATTCAACTCTGCCAATTATTGCATTTTCTTCTATGTATAGAGAGAGACTGAGAGAAATAGGAGAAACCTCATAGAAGATCTTGAGTGGCTCACTGACTGCAATAGCAAAGTAAACAAAGCAACGGTCAATGTTTTGCTGATCAACGAAGAAAAAAAGATTGGATCATTGAATTTGAATTGAGGTTAAGATCTTGCTTGATCATCTCCTCTATTTCCTATTGTTACCAAAATCCAATGGAGTAGAAAGTGCTTGTCACAGGTTAAGGTGAAACAGTTATAGTTCCAAGAAAGAATTAACAGAAAAGAAGAAAAAAAAAAGCTGAAGTTCCATTTCGAATAATAATCCTATAAAAACTTTGAACACAAACGACTTACCCTCCAAGATTGGCACATTTCTTTTTATCGTCCAGGAATGTCCTTCATTTGAGATAGTGGAGTGGGGCCTGTTGTCCTACTATAATACCTAACTTGACAATAAGTTGTTGAGAATTTTTCTTCCAACTGCTCGTCCAAGGTAAATTGGAATGCTCACAGAAAGAGTTTAGCAAGGCGCTTGTGCTTTGCAAATTCAATGCTCCTAGTCTTCCCTCTTACTGCCTATACAGTTGTCCGTGTCCCCTAACCAAAACATGAATAAATACATGTCTTATAACATTTTTAAACACAAGCATGCATAAATGCATAGAATTAATAAATCATAAGAGTCTGCAGTTGCAATCGTACCAACTTTGCTGAAATAAACCTACTCTACACTAGGTGATGACTCAACTGGGTAGGGTTGGAAAACACATTATCTGTTGTATGTTGTCTTATATCTGAGGATTTTTGTAGTCCAATTCCCTCTTGGCTTCTTCTTGTTGGACTGCTACATGCCATTTTTTACTGTCCTACAACATTTTGCGTTAGATGACAACAGTATATATTAATGAAAATAAAAAGGCAATTTGACTCGAGAAACTATATTACCTTGGCATGCTAATCAATCTACCAATTCCATGCGAGTATACAAAACAAGCACATACTTAGATTAACATAAAATGTAGAATGGAGGGACCATTGCATTATTGCCGAAACAAAATACTAAAGCCTAAAATTTCTAAAAAAGAATTAATATATTGAAAGATAATAACCCATCTTCAAATGCCATAGGGAACTAAGATTTATGAGTTATTGGCCATTTATAGAACGCCATTGTTGAGTCTCAAGCATAGAGTAGCTGAAGATCTACTAGAACACAAAAGCTTAAAAAAAACTCAGATTAAGATGAAAGAGACAAATTAAATTAAAGCATTAAAAATGAATAATGTTCTAGCGTGAAAATACAATACCTAAATGAATGAAAATAGCTTGTTCAGTTCAAGAGTCACCATTGTAAGTAGAATGCTTAAGAAGTGAATTTTTTTTCCCTTTTACCTCTTTCAGACTCACACGCATTATGCTATCTTAGTAAGTGCATACATCCCCAACGAAGAAAAGAAAAGAACAAAAAAGAAATTGTATCCATTATGATTAAAGCCAAAAATTAATTACTCCTTTGTCCCAATAAAGGGACCTTTTTGGAAACTCTAACTAGTAAAGAGAACCTATTTTATTGTGGTGAAATTATTCGAGTTTTCATAATTGCCCTTCTATTAAGTTCAAAATTTCAAGGATTACATTTGAATAAAAAAAAATGGTGAGCTTTCAAGGGAAATTTTGGAATGCCCATAGTTAATGTGCAACGACTTTTCAAAAGAAAACTCTAAAATTATGACATTTCAAAATAGAATAAAGAGTCTAAAATCTGAGCAGAGGGATACAATAAAAACCTGGGAAACAAATAGAAAATTCATAATGCTCATTCGCAAATATTTATCAAAGTATTGCTTAAGACCTCAATCTAGTTTATTTTTCTCGAAAGTAGTTCCAAAAAAACATATGCATGGAGCCAATGGATTATTCGCCACTATCAATATTAATATACGTTTATAAGTTAAATGCATTTTGCACCCTCAAACTATACTCTATTTGGCACATTGGTCCCTAAACAAATTTTTTTTTGCATTTTGGTCCCTCAACTAACATTTTGTGGCAATTTGCAGTCTCTGTCACTTTTAGTCACTTTTGGCGTTACTAAAAGTGACTTTTTCCATCACTAAAAGTAAAAGGAGGGGGCAAACTGTCACAAAATATTAGTTGAGGGACCAAAATGTGAAGAAAAAAAATTGTTTAGGGACCAAAGTGCCAAATATGGTATAGTTTGAGGGTGCAAAATGCATTTTACCCTATATTTATATATGTGCATATGCATATATGTATGTGTGTGTGTGTGTGTGTGTGAATGTATCTTTACATGTGTATGCAAGGAATTCATTAATAGTTCCAGCACATAACAAGAAAGAGACTGCACAATAAATACCATAGTTGTTCAACTACATGAGAAGGAATTGATTTAATCTAGAATATGTATTCTAGAACACAAGACCACCTAAACATACAAATTAATATACACAACATTTCTAAATGTAACCAGAAACAAAAAGAACCTCTATAGGATGTCAAGGTTGATAAGACTAACAATACAGGTTCAACTTTTCAAGCTTATAGACCATTCTATAATTGGTTCTGCTCAGTGGTAGGGCTATGTGGTGCTTTGTGGATTCAACTGAACCCACTGAAATTCGGGGGAAAAAAACACATTTATATACAGAGTTTAGTGCTTTGAAAATTATTATTTACTAAGTTGACACTACTAAAATAATGGGAAAATAAGATAAGGGTGTCAAATTTATAGTTTTGATGATGTCCAAACAACCCATTTTTATTTCACAATTGATTCATGTGTTCAACCAAATGGGTCTGTCTAGTTCACCCATATTTTGTAGTGTCATTCTAAACCAAAAACCACATTTCTGTGATGTTTGAACCTCATCAAGTTGCATTCTACTACACCCATATTTTGTTATGTGATTTTAGGTTTTACTATGATACAACTGAAAAAATTTCCCTGCTACACCACTAGTTTTGGTGGAACCACTAACGGAACTCCCAAATGGGTTTAACCATTGAAAAAAGGTGCGGATGTGTATAATAGTAATTCTAAAGATGTAACCACCAAAATGATGTAGTAAAAAAAAAGAAAAAAAAAAAAGAAAAGCACAACCTTTTCCAAATGAAAGAACAAAAAAACTAAACTCTTATTCCCTGTACCATTATACAAAAAACTAATATGTACATCTAAAATCCACATGAATTTTTTTTTGAATCAGTAACAAATAAAAATTATTGATAATAAGATGGATACCAACCCCACAATGGGCCATGGCCAAAAAGCCAACGCCCAACCCAAACAAGCCCATACACATGTCCCAACCTTAGGAAAACTCACTCAGGAATAAAAGCAAGCAGATGGATATCAATCATAGTGCACCCCAAAAAACTCAACAAAAGATAGTCATGGCATGATTAAAATACACCCATTGTGGGGTAACAAAAAAACTCAACATTTGAAATATTTTTCTCAATTGAATTGGTAGATCAAGAATGGTTTTGCCTATTCTGATTTTCTCTCTGCAATCATTCAATCATGAACTGATAATACGTAGTCTATGCAAGATGTAAATCGTATAATGGAAAAAAAAAATCTAATTACAAAGATAAATCTGTTTCTATATGTCCCAAAATAAAACTTTCCATCTACCCTAAAATTAACATTAATCAAATTGGGGCTAGAATTTGAACAATACAAAAAGAACTAACCAACTAAACCTTGAACAACACAAAAAGAACTAACCTGAACAGGATTTGGAAAGCAAATTTCCTTCCCAAGTGTTGGACGAAGAAAGAGAACAAAAAATCAAAGAGACAGTGACTGCAGTGGGTTTGTTAGAAGAGAAAACAGGGGGAGATTGTTCATGTTCTGTGAGTAATACTTAAAAGCATTTACTCACTACTTTCCTTACCATTGACACTATAACCGGCCCTCTTTTGGGCGCCAAAATAAAATTTCTACCGCCAAAGAAATTAATGACGACTATGTAATCTTGACATACGGTTCGTGATATTCTTTGTCATTTTGTGACTGGATTGTTCTCTGTCACTATAATGTAGGATTTAGTGATGAAATGATAGTCGCCAATGAAATTTTTGCCACTAAATATCAGATTTCTTGTAGTGTTGCCGATACGGAGTCGGAGCGTGAGGGTCGTGAGGGTGTGGGGTGCGGGTGAGGGTTGTGAGGGTGAGGAAGATTAAAAATTAAAAATTAAATCTATGGAGTCCTAAATTTCCATTCAACTAAGCCTAAGACAGATTGGGAAGAAAAAATTGCTGGATTTTGAAGATCTTGTGCAATGGAGATCCAATCAAGATGCACGCGCGCACACACACACACACACACATACACATATATATACATAGAGAAAGAGAGGGAGAGGGAGAACTAGGGCTATATATATATATGCACACACATATATGTACATATGTACCTAAGAAGAACAGGGCAGAGCAGATCTGAGCAGAGCAGATTCAATGGAGAAACAGCGCCGGCGAAAAAGTAGCAGCGATAGAGAAGCAGCAATAGCAGCGGATGCGACGTGAGAGGGAGAGGGAGAAAGAGAGAGGGAGAAGGAGAAGGAGAAGGAGAAGGAGAAGGAGAGGGAGGGAAAAAGAGGAGGAGTGGGAGAAGAGAAGGAGGGGGCGGTGCATAGAGGGTTTTTAACCTAGAGGGATTTTGTTTTGTTTCCCAAAGTGTGTGTGTCTCAAACTGTGTGTGTGTGTGTGTGTGTGTCTCAATCCACCGATCTGAGTATGTGAGATTGAGAGTGTGTGAGTGTGGTCTTACCAGATCGACGGCGGCGGGGCGGCGAGCTTCGCTGGCTACGGCGGGAAGGAGGAGACTTCTCTTTCTCTCTCTCTCTCTCTCTCTCTCTCTCTCTCTCTCTATATATATATATATATATATCTTCTTCTCAAATTCTATTCTCCCGCTTTAGCCAAAGATAAATTTCTATTCCCCCGCTACAATGAAGATCTACATACCTTTTATTTTCTTTTCTTTTCTTTTTCTTTTCTGTATGGAATTTTAATTTCGGTTCAACTTTCTAACGGTAATTTTTGGTTAGTATGTATTTACTTACTGTTAGCAAATTCAAAATTACTTAGATCAGAATATTACTAACAGAATTTGTATATTTCTAACGGAAATTTACCGTTGCAAATTTGTAACGGTAAATTTCCGTTAGTAAACCAAAAACCTCAGTGTTAGAAAATTGGCTGAATGGTGTAGTGAGAGGGAATAGTACAAATTCAACTCTTGACATGAGGGGTAAGTGTTATGATTGTGGAGTGTTTGGATACCAAGCCAAGGATTGTCCGATGAAGCATTCCCATCAATGAGCTAGTTCTATGGCTTCTAGTGGGTCAAAGCCTAGACAGTCTAACGATGGGAGACAAGGGACAGAGCAACGTCAAGGGAGGGCATACCAGATGAACCCAGGAGACATGGCTGCTTCACAGACAGTAGCCTGAGGTATGGTGCTTGTATGTTCGCGCTTAGCACACGCATATTTGTTGACTCAGGATCTACTCATTCATTTGTATCGCATGCCTTTGTTGAACATTTGAATGTTAAATCGACACCGTTAGGATATGAATTATCTGTTGCCGTACCCCTTAGTAAATCAATAGTGACGTCTACGGTATACAAGAACTATGCAATTCAACTAGGTGAAAAGTTGATGACTGACAAACACTCAATATTGCACATTTATGTGCCAATAATATAGACATAGTGCTCATTTAATCCCTCAAATTCCTAGTTTACACGCATATTTGAATTAATATAATTTAATGGTGATGTCACTCAAATGAGTGTAACTATTTGTTTTTACATATTTTATATGTTTAGGTAAAAATGAAGTGAAATGAAGGGAAGGAAAGAAGTAGCAACCACACCGAAGCATTTCTCATATAATAGTCAAAACTCAAAATCGTTGTAAAGAAAGAACAATCCAAAAGAGAATTTAATAAAAAAAAAAAAAAGGAAAAGAAAAAAAAATTCAAAGAGCATTGAATGCTCTGATTAGGATAGGTATACATAATATATATATATATATATATCATTACGTAAAATATTAAAAAATTGTCTTTCCCTTCTCTCTCTCTCTCTCTCTCTCTCTCTCTCTCTCTCAGCTGCAGGTTCTCAAAGTCCAAGAAGGTGTCAGAGAACTGAAGAAAATGGGACAAGGCGCGAAGAAGAAAAATTGCAAAGCTGATGAACGCAGTGACGAATGTATCACAAAAATCGCCTATAAATAGAAGGAAGTAGCAGCTTCAACAAACATCCTATAACCAACAATCACAACAACACACACTGTTAGGGAGAGAATAGTTTAGGGTGGTTATCATGTGAGCACTTCATATTGTCCCTAGAAGTAGTAAACTTTAGTTTTTCTTTGCTTTTTTCTAATTCTAGTAGTTTTAAAATTTTACTTTTATGTAATTGATAATTTCATGTTCCAAAAATATGTAGCAAAACTTTGTGTACTGTATTTCTTAAATTAAAATATTTGTTTTCTCGTAGTTCCTTTGTCAATTTGTAGTAGTAAAATATTCCTAGTAAAATTTATATTTAATATGTTTAGTCTAGTAGTACTTGTAGTTATCCCCTAAAATAGTTTGAAACCCCAAATTTCCAATTTTTATAGCAATATTTTCATTCACTAGAAGATAGACTTTGCAAGTAAATGACATATTTCTTAGCCACGTAGTTGTTATAATCACCTTCTAAAGTCCAAAGCACACTATACCTATATTTCATTCCAAAATTATATTAGGATTTGGTTTGACCTTATTTGTATTCTTGGAGTTCAACCACTGTGACTCCACAAGAATCCAAAGTCAAAGGTTTAGTATTTTTATTATTAATTCAATATTTCCATTTGTTTATGTTTTATTAGCATAGTTGTACTAAACTTTGTTATTTTGCAGATTCCACAAATTCAACCCCAACACATGTTAAGTGAGGAAAAAAAAAATATTAATATTATATTTCACATTTACCTTAGTTTTATAACTTTAATTTTAATTGGGTAGAGTATATCTATTTAATCTTTCTTTAAAAGATTATTTGGAAGACAGTTTCAATTCAAAAATGGTAGGCTAAAACTTTAATTGGGGATATGCAATAAAAACTTAGAAACCACAACTTCTGTGCACTAATCTTAAATGGGCAAATTTATCTAGATGGGTTGTTTTTCCATTTATGCCTAAAAATATCTATTTATCTATAGTTTATGACCATTTAACATGTTTATATACTATGGCTATATTGGGCTCAAAAGATTACATATTTGACATAAGAATATAATTATGTGGATTGTCAAACTATGCCTTTTGTCATAAAAAAACTTCTAGCATACTCAAACAATTCATATGATAAAGTTTACATTTCAAATATATGTTTATATATATTTCTATCTACTAATGGACAGACAATTGTGTAGTGGCAGAGTGGTGGGGACTGGGCGCCGAATAACCCACGTCCGCGGCGGGTCACGGTTCAAACCTGACTACTGCCCAATTGCCTTTTTATTTTTCTTTAAATCAAACGACGTAGTTTCATATCAAACCTGACACACTTTATATGATCCTGACTAGTGAAAGTTTATTTTCAAATAAAGAATGACTATGCGGTCTTAAATGCCAAATCCTTTTCAAATGCACAAAAGTTGTGGGATCTAGTGTTAGTTTGCATATTCCCAATTCTTTAAATCATTTCCCCCTAGTTAATTAATATTTCCTATTTTTAATAACTTTGCTTAAATATCTGTATTATTTCTATCTTTCGCTATTATTAAATCCATAAAGTTATTTGATGTAAATTTAGCTTTTATTTATTTTTCTTCATTTTCTTACTAGTATCTTAGTTAATTTATTTTGCACCGTTAAAATCTTTACTGTAAACTACTTAGGAAAAAAATAGCTTTTAATTAGTTTTATTGCAAAAATATAAAAATTAGTAGTTTAGTAAAACCCCACAAAAATCCATCATCTTCATCTTTTATTTTTTTCTTAGTGACAAAATAGTTATTGCCTATCTTTGTTTCCTGTTCCCTGTGGGTTCGACCTGGACTTCCAGAACTTTATTACTTGTACGATCACCTACACTTGGGTGTGATAAAAAAACGCGTCAATAGGATGTTGTCAAGTTTTTGGCGCCGTTGCCGGGGACCAGTTAATATATAAATAAAAAAAAGAGTTAGGTTTAAAACAATTTTTCCTACTATATCTATATCTATATATATACTTATTTTACCTTATAAATAATTTAGTTTTTTTTTTTTATAAAAAAATGATAACATAAAAATAATAATTAAAAAAAACTATTTATAATTTTTCCTTGTGAAATAAGTAAAAATATATATTTATAAGTATGTAACTATTTATCTTCTAAAAAAAAGGAGCATATATATACATATATAAACATATCTTCTAAAAAATATATATATATATAAAAATAAAAATTTAAAAAATATATATAAAAAAGAGTTTTTTTTTTACTTAGCTAATAATAATAATAATAATAATTGATACACCCAAAATCAGCCTATGCCCGAGCGATTCTATTCTGCAACTACTGACAAGTATCATCCCGAGCGGTTTGGTCCAGCTGATGCTTCCCGAACGGTTCATCCACGACCCGGCCAACAGGTCGGGAAGACCGCGCATGTCACACCCCAAATTTTCAGACAATTAAATATTAGTTAAGGGGAAATCCCTAAACCAATATCCAGTTGTCCAATTATTAGAGGTGATCGAAATGTAAAACATTACACAATCTGTACAGGATAAAACTTAACTCACAAATGCAATATATCAGTAAAATATTCCAACAATAAGGATGAAAACCTAAGGTTCCAAAATCATAATTAATATCTTTCCATAAATGTCATGCAAACAATATCTTAAAAGTCAAATGGCCTACACGCCAATATCTAAAATATTAAAACTCTCAAATAAAAATTATAAAAGCTAATAAGGACTTCACACTTCTCCTGCTACCAGATTGATGTTGTCAGAATCAAGATATAAAAAGTATACTTTACTTTTCTAAAGATTTGTAGCAGTGAAAGTAAATGTCGAACCCACAGAGATTGACTTACTACGACTCTTAATTTTAAAACCTAAATCTAATTAATTATGAAAACGATATTTTGATTTGAATTTTAATTAAATTAATGAAACTAATGAAATTAAATCTAAATTATGAAAGCGATTTAAAAGTGTTTTTATAAATATGTTTAAAGGAACCTAGGATTGCAAATCCACCACTAGCTTCATAATAGGAATATTTATGCATTCAATTAGATTATTCAGTTGGATGATAATGGGGAATTGTAGCTACAAGCCCAATTCCTCCATCAAGAAAATAACTATGGTTCAAGCACCAACATAATCCATCTTCGGTTAGCACAAATTATCCCACACTAAACTAGGGTTGTGGTATAATCCGTCTAATCTAGGCATGGACTATTCGGATACTTGATAGCACAATTCAATTTAAGCACCATTACATGTAAACAATCCATACAAGCACAGCAAATATAGATCATTGAGCACATCACAGTCAAAATAGATCTAAGACAAGAATAAACTTTGAAAGTAATGATTTAATCAATAAAAGTACGATTTATTTATAAAAATCCTCTAAACATGTAATCATCATCCATACATAATAAATCTAAAAGAAAAGCATAAAATACACCCTATTACTTGGCTAGGGTTTCATTGAAACCCTAGATCTAGGTTTAGTTGGCCATGGAATTGATGAACGACAAGAGGTTGATGGAGGAGGCCATGGAAATCCTTGGTCTTCTTCTTCTTCTCCTTGCTTTCCTCTCTTCAATGACTGGAGTTTTTGTTGTATATGGCTGTATCTAATGTTGTGTAATGATGTGTAACCATAAAATTGATTTAGAATAGGATTTATATAGAGTTTGGAAGGATTTAGGAAGCTTTCCTAAGCCAAATCGCACTAAAACAGCTATATTTACGTTTCTGGACGTCATATGCACAAACCACCTTCGCTGGGCACTTTAATTTAATAAAATACGCGTTTTTGGTTTTTTCAAAGGTCGCTCCCGCGGCCCGCTCGCGCGAGGTAGTTTTCGCTACACTGCGCGACTTTCGTAGAATTGCGATAACGTTTTGCTCGAAACTCGGATTGACTCGCCATTTGAAGCCACGTGTCCGTAACTCGAAGATCTACATTTTATATCTCTGGAGAAATTTCTCAAATCCAAAGTACTCTTTATCAAAAATGCAATTTTTCGAGACTGCTACTGCATTCAGCTTTCACCGGAATCACCGTTTGAACCCAGAATGACTTCCAAAGCCACTAATCATTGGATTTTTGTGCATTATCAAGTTAAAGCTCCAAATCCTACAAAATTTAGAATACTTATTAAAAAATAACTAATAACTACATGAAATAGGCTAACAAAGCGTATTTTTAGAACTATAAACGGCAACTATTCGTCGCCGATCACACCCCCAAACCTACTCTTTGCTAGTCCTCGAGCAAAAAGAACTGAAAAATAAAACTACTACTACTACAAATACTACTCCATTTTCGCATGGATCACGATTGCATTTACCATATGCAACAAGCCTTTTAAACCTCTAGGTGTCCCTAGTCGGACGAGTGAAGTCTCGTGAGGGTTCTCGTCAACAAGTCACCCACAACCATCTTTATTAACTTGTAAATTTTAAAACAAATTTTATTGAGAACAAAAACTAATAGTCAATACTCCTTATTATAAAACAATGATTTGAAATAGAATAACGAACAAGAAGAAACGGAATCAAACGTTTACCTACGTCATGAAAAACAATCCCAAGCACATGCATCGTATAAATCAATAGAGTTTCTCATAAAATTGCACGTGTGTGATATGTTAGTCAAATGAACACGCGTATGTCATGAACTTGGAATATAACTCGGATGACCATCTAACTATGCTTCGACTACAAATCTCACAATGTCAATTACACTCTAAAATGAAACACTCAGAAACAGGTGTAATTTTTCTAATATATGGGAGCAAAGAAATATATTTTCAAAACGAGAAATGCTCACATATGACTCGAAAAAGACGCATGACACGAAAGAACAGTAGTCTCATGGATAGGACGCCAATAGTCAACAAAAATTAATCATTACCATGTTTTAATCCCCCTCCCATCATTTTCATATCCAAACCATGTCTCCTAGGATCAAATAGGACTTTTCAAAGGTTATAACGTGGCTCAGGCAATGAAAAAGGATAGAAAGGATTCATTAGGTAGTTTTCAGAATGGCATTGTAAGGCATGTTCGATTTCTTTCATTCATCTCTTCTACCAACTTTCATCTTTTCATTCTCTTCTTTTCATCACCTTTCTTTTTCTTTTGTTTTTTTTTTCAACCTTGTTCTTTTTTTTTTTTTTTCCTTTTTTTTTCTTTTTCTTTTCGTTGCTTTTTGAATAA
Source organism: Hydrangea macrophylla (assembly GCA_033977485.1). Classification (NCBI taxonomy): domain Eukaryota; kingdom Viridiplantae; phylum Streptophyta; class Magnoliopsida; order Cornales; family Hydrangeaceae; genus Hydrangea; species Hydrangea macrophylla. The sequence continues at coordinate 30,297,101 of CM066992.1, forward strand.
TCAATCAATAAATAACAAGGCAACCACCCCAAACATCATCTTATTTTCTTTTTCTTCTTAATCGACACATCACCTTAATACCATTAAAAGTTGACGAATCTCTTAGTGGTAAACTCCAAGTTGGTCAAGTTGGAGCAAAAACAAGGATAATGGTGATTAAGGGAAAAGGGCATTTTAACGGCTCAAAGGGCGAACTAAGGAAATTTTTATCATTTTTCTGGATAGTGGTAAACAAAGAGGGCCTATTATCATGTCCTATGGTTATATGATTCTTCAACTTTTACGACGGAAGATTGTTTAGCATGGTAACAAAGATTTTAACTTGACTATCAACCAAAACAAGAATAATGAGACTAAACAACAAGTTAATGCGCTATTTCAATGAAATTCGACAAACACAAGATGTATTTATAACCCTCTAAAAAGAAAAGATAGGCTCAAAAGCTCACCGGGTTTAGTCTACACCTTGTGTTATCTAGAAATCCGAATCATATTATAGTTCACATCAGACATGTATTCAAGCGACTACGTGTAGTGTATAAGTTTGTGTGCAAATCTATGATGTAAAACTACGATTTAAACATACATGACCTAAAACGTCGCATCATGACTTCAGCAAATGTTTAACCATATCTTCTCTTGTTTACCATTCTATAACAATCATAGTTACATAACAAGATGTATCGACTATTGCAAAACCGTAGGTGACATCGTTTATTTAAGCACAAGAATCGAAATTTTTTTCAAAATTTTGGTGTATATAATAATGTGCATATGAATGCACACCCCCAAACCTAAACCGTTCATTGTCTCCAATGAAACAATAAAATGAAAGAAAGGAGAGTAGATAAGAAAGGAACGATAATACCTCAATCTCGACACTCACAAACAGGTGAACGTATAATAATATGGAATCAAAGTTTAATTACTCCAAACGGAGCACTATTTCACCTGTTAATACTTAACAAAAGAAAATTAAACAAACAAATAAAGGCTAAAATATAATACATATGTTCTTTATTTATTTATTTATTTATCAATAAAAACTAAACTAGAATTTAAAGAATGTAATGAAACACATAGAAGTAAAACTATCTAAACAAAGACAAACTCGATCGTAAAAAACTACCAGAAAATAAAAACAACTAAACAGGTGTGGGAAACAGAAGGTAAAAGAACAAAGAGAAAAAACAGAAAATCCTACCTCGCGCGAGCGGGCCGCGCGAGCAAGTTTTGCGCGCGCGAACCCCTCCGCGAGGTAAAGCAGAGGCCTGTTTTACGTTTTATAAAAGAAAAATTTCTAAGTCCCCAGATCGCACGAGCAGGCCACTCGAGCGACCTCCTCGCGTGCGCGAATTCTGGCGCGAGGTGATACTGAGGCTATATATTACATAAGGTTTTTAAAAATTTTCTCTAAGGGGCAGGATCGCGCGAGCGGGCCGCGCGCGCGAAATGCCATTTTTCCTCTTTTTTTGTACTTTTTTGTAAATAAGCCGAAAATAAATTTACTTCGACCCCCAAACCTGTTCAGAAAGACCATAACTGAATCAAAAAGTCCCAAAAATAACAAAAAACTAGAGAAACAGATTAAATAAAGCTTGGGTTGCCTCCCAAGAAGCGCTAATTTTTATGTCTTTAGCTAGACCAAGCTAGCTCAAAACTCATGGAGGCTGTAAATCGGACTGTGTACCCCTAAGGATATCAGGGAGACTCCGGTGGTAAGTCGAAAGAATGTCATTTTGGATTAATTCATTTGACGGATCATCCTTATTATGTTCAAGTCAATTTTTCACCTTCCGAGTAAATTCCTCATTAGGGTTTGGTTTATTCAAATCCATCCGCTCATTATTCACTATATTATTCCCTCACTCATATTTAGTTCTCTTTTAGGCTCAATATTCCGTCTTACCTCACATTCCGCCTCACATAGGTAATCGTCGTCTTTAGGAGGTTGATCCATAGCATTAAATACGTTTAATTTTAAGTTCATGTTCCCAAAATGACACCTTCATTACCCCTGTCCGACAGTTAACACGAGCGTTAGCGGTTGCTAAGAATGGACGGCCTAAGATGACATGAGTGTGTTTCCTAGCATCTATCACGGGTTCGGTGTCAAGGACCATGAAGTCGACAGGATAATAGTATTTATCAACTTTAACTAAGACGTCCTCGACGATTCCTCTAGGTATTTTAATAGAACGATCCGCTAATTGTATGGTAGCGGCCGTAGGTTTAAGTTCACCTAGTCCTTGTTGTTTATAGACGTGGTAAGGTAAGAGGTTAACACTAGCTCCTAAGTCAAGGAGAGCCCTATGGATGACAATGTCACCTATGACACATGAAATAGTTGGCGTACCAGGATCCTTATACTTTGGAGGTGAGTGTTGGAATATAGAGCTTACTTTTTCTACGAGGAAGACCTTTTTCGGAGTATGACTGCGTATTTTGCGCTTTTGAGTGCATAGGTCTTTAAGACATTTAGCGTAAGCGGGAATTTGTTTAATAGCATCGAGGAATGGAATATTAATTTTCACTTGTTTAAATACCTCGAGTATATCTTCTGTTTTTGACCCTTTCTTAGACATATGTGACGGTCCATCAACGTTAGGTGGAAATGGCATTCTCGGAATAGAATTCGTTGGGACCGGTTCTTTATCTTTCTTATTCCTTTTCATTTCCTTACCCTCCTTATTCGAGTTATTATTTATATTTCTCTCACTCGTATCCGGAATTTCAACAACTTCCTCTTCTTTAATAGTCGTCCTAGTCGAAACAGCGTTCACGCTCTCACTCGACCCCCCCTTTTCGTACTGTCCCTTAGGATTTTGAATAGTTTGACTAGGCAACGTCCCCTCGTTTCTACGACTCACTACATTAGCTATTTGTCCTATTTGGGACTCAAGCTTCGCAATGGATTGTGTATGAGAGTGCACTATTTGTGCTTGTGCTTGGACTTGAGTTTCTATGTTTTTAAGGGATGCCAACACCATAGCCTCAAAAGCGTTATCCCTTGGAGGGTTAGGATTAGGAGGTGGGTGTGGGTATTGATTTTGTTGATATTGGGGTCGATAAGTATTAGAAAAATTGTTCAACATAGAATTATAATTATTCCGTGGGAATTGTTGCATAGAATTAACGTGTTGCTCAACAAACTCCGGATATTGAGATGCAGAAGGACATGCAAAGATATTATGTGACGGTTCAGAACATAATGCACATACTTCTGAAGAAGGTGGATTGGACCTAATTCCCATCCTCATAAGTTGGTCAAGTTTTCTATTTAATTCTTGTATTTCAATTGATTTACTTGACTCAAACTTTACCTCTCGCTTAGGTCGAAGGTACCCCTCAGAACGTACCGACATAGCCTGATGCATCGAATTCTCACTCAACGTTTCAAATATTTTCCAGGCCTCGTCGGCGTTTTTGTGTAGGAAGGTACCCGCACAAACGGCATCGACGGTATTACGGACAGAGGGAGTAAGTCCCTCGTAGAAAACCTGTACCAACTGCCACTTAGGAACCTGATGATGTGGACACGAGCGTAATAATTCTTTAAATTTTTCCCATGTATCATAAAGTGATTCCCCATCTTGCATCACAAAGTTTGTTATGGATTTTCTTATCTGATTCGTACGCATAATAGGGAAAAACTTTTGTAAAAATGCGGTGTGTAAGGCTTCCCATGTTCTAATTGTGTTTGGCTCCAAAGATTGGAGCCATTATTTAGCTTTGTCTTTTAAAGAGAATGGGAAGAGACGCAGTTTTAATTCATCATCAGTGAAATTTTGGATTTTTAAAGTAGAGCATATATCTTGAAAATCTCCTAAGTGTTGATATGGATCTTCATTTAAACGGCCATGGAAAGAAGGAAGTAGCGAGATGGTAGACGACTTTATCTCAAAGTGAGATGCCGTCGCCTCCGGTAATTCGATACCTGCTTGTGGCGTGTAAGTCGTAGGAATAAAATAATCTTCAAGCGGAGGAGGTGGTGGTATATTAAGATTATTCATATTATTTCCATTGTTTCCGTCAGCCATTTTAATCGGTTCGATTTTAATCGTTCGAGTTCTCCTTAACTGTTTAAGGGTACTTTGAATTTTGGCTTCAAACAACGACGACGGAATCAGCGTTGATTCGTCGTCTTGCAACCTAGCTCTAGAAGCTTGGGTTGCGGACTTACTACTTCTTAAAGTACGTTCAAGTTCAAGATCGATGAAATGCAATTCAGGTTTATTTGAACGTGTACCAAACATAAACAAAAAAGAAAATAAACTAAAATAAAGACTGACTAAAATAAATACAAAAAATAATCACGCAAGTAAGACAACAAGCAAGCACACAGTACTACTATGATGCATGAATATTATCCTGTAATGCAATGATCGTGTCAAGCCCAGCGCCCCGGGTTTCCTAGCTAATGCAGTGCAATTCACCCTAAACTAATGCAAATAGTGCGTCACAGCGCCCTGACTTACAGTGGTTTGAAGCGAGTTTCACAAGAAGCAATTTACTTGAATTTCATTATTTTTTTAATGTTTTATTGATTTGCGTAAGGTTCTTTGGTGTGCTTAGCTAATCCACTCAGAAACGCTAGAATTTTGACGACTCGAGAAACTACAAAATAACATAAAAAGTTAGTAACTCGAAACAAAAATGAAAAAATAAGAAAAGGAAAAAAAAACCTAATCTAATATTTACGAATTAACTAAACTAAGATTATAAAACTAAAGGTAGTAATGCAATCCCCGACAACGGCGCCAAAAATTGATGTTGTCAGAATCAAGATATAAAAAGTATACTTTACTTTTCTAAAGATTTGTAGCAGTGAAAGTAAAGGTCGAACCCACAGAGATTGACTTACGACGGCTCTTAATTTTAAAACCTAAATCTAATTAATTATGAAAACGATATTTTGATTTAAATTTTAATTAAATTAATGAAACTAATGAAATTACATCTAAATTATGAAAGCGATTTAAAAGTGTTTTTATAAATATGTTTAAAGGAACCTAGGATTGCAAATCCACCACTAGCTTCATAATAGGAATATTTATGCATTCAATTAGATTATTCAGTTGGATGATAATGGGGAATTGTAGCTACAAGCCCAATTCCTCCATCAAGAAAGTAACTATGGTTCAAGCACCAATATAATCCATCTTCGGTTAGCACGAATTATCCCACACTAAACTAGGGTTGTGGTATAATCCGTCTAATCTAGGCATGGACTATTCGGATACTTGATAGCACAATTCAATTTAAGCACCATTACATGTAAACAATCCATACAAGCACAGCAAATATAGATCATTGAGCACATCACAGTCAAAATAGATCTAAGACAAGAATAAACTTTGAAAGTAATGATTTAATCAATAAAAGTACGATTTATTTATAAAAATCCTCTAAACATGTAATCATCATCCATACATAATAAATCTAAAAGAAAAGCATAAAATACACCCTATTACTTGGCTAGGGTTTCATTGAAACCCTAGATCTAGGTTTAGTTGGCCATGGAATTGATGAACGACAAGAGGTTGATGGAGGAGGCCATGGAAATCCTTGGTCTTCTTCTTCTTCTCCTTGCTTTCCTCTCTTCAATGGCTGGAGTTTTTGTTGTATATGGCTGTATCTAATGTTGTGTAATGATGTGTAACCACAAAATTGATTTAGAATAGGATTTATATAGAGTTTGGAAGGATTTAGGAAGCTTTCCTAAGCCAAATCGCACTAAAATAGCTATATTTACGTTTCTGAACGTCATATGCACAAACCACCTTCGCTGGGCACTTTAATTTAATAAAATACGCGTTTTTGGTTTTTTCAAAGGTCGCTCCCGCGGCCCGCTTGCGCGAGGTAGTTTTCGCTGCACTGCGCGACTTTCGTAGAATTGCGATAACGTTTTGTTCAGAACTCGGATTGACTCGCCGTTTGAAGCCACACGTCCGTAGCTCGAAGATCTACATTTTATATCTCTGGAGAAATTTCTCAAATCCAAAGTATTCTTTATCAAAAATGCAATATTTTGAGACTGCTACTGCATTCAGGTTTCACCGGAATCACTGTTTGAGCCCAAAATGACTTCCAAAGCCACTAATCATTGGATTTTTGTGCTTTATCAAGTTAAAGCTCCAAATCCTACAAAATTTAGAATACTTATTAAAAAATAACTAATAACTACATGAAATGGGCTAACAAAGCGTATTTTTAGAACTATAAACGGCAACTATTCGTCGCCGATCACAGATCCCACGAACTTGTCACTATCCCTGCACATTCCGATCGGCTACGCTCCAAAAAGAACGCACCCGCGAGAAAAACACAACGGGTCAATCACATGACTGGTATGAGTTAAATAACACTAATCACACACAATCTTAGGGATCGCTCACAATCCCTTACACCAACACAACAATAATAAATAAAAGATCGGGCAGGAAAGCAGTTCCGCTCACATAACGGGACAAAGGGGTAGTTTCCCTTTTTTTGTGGCGGCCATATAGTTCCTACCCGAACTAGACTGAATAAATACTTACCCTTCTTAGCTATGGTAGGCCAATACCTGCAAACACATTAGTGGGCCTACCATCCTGCATAAATAGATGTTAGTACAAAAAATCAAAAATCATACTTTAAATGTTATTTTAAAAAAAAAAAATTTATCTCCAAGAAGGAGTTGGAATAGGAAAAAACTTAAAACACGAAAGATGTTCAGAATTAAATTTCCAAGGGAAGCCATGTGTCCTCGCTCATTAATTCTAAACACGTAAGTCAGAAATTAATTATTAAGCTTCAGCTCATAAAACACGCGATATTCAGCTGATTCTGAAATTAAATCAAAACGGTGTCAAGATGACGTTTTTAGTAAAAGTGTAAAACACGAAAGTCGCTCGGATTGTCGTTTTACTTCAGGATACGCGAAACGACCCTCAATTGTGAAGTTAAGTGACCAAATTATCTAATTTACTAATCTGATCCTATTTATTATTAGTTCACAATGTTCCCAAAGATTTTACGGTACACATACAAGACTACATTTAAACTAACAGATACCCACATAAGTTGGTTGATATGACAAGGATTCGACTACAACAAAATATAACGAACTACATTACAACGTATAGCCGCAATTTAAGCACCACATGTGTTTTAGTTAATTAAACCTTATGTTCAACACTTCGGCCACCCATCCATGGTTCAGCCTATACATATATCCCATGTGTCTCATAACGTAATACTAACTCCCACTCCGGTCCCAACTCCCATGGGGTATCACTGGGATTTGAGTCTACATCGAAAGGCTAGTACTTACGTTTTTGACGTCAATAAACAATGTCTAAATACACATGAAATAGACCAACAAGCCGGACATAAGGCTTAAAATGAAGAGACGGGTCATCCACGTAGTCGCCGTCTAATCACACAAGACGGGTCATCCATGAAGTCGCCGCCTAAACTCATAAGGAGCAATGGTGAACATTAAAGGATTTTGTATTATTAACTTCTATAAAAAAAATCTTCACACAAATGGTCTCACATTTACAAGTTTATGAAACCCAACATTAGATGAGAATGCTTACATCTCAATGAAATTTCACGTTATATCATAATAACGAACACGAGTTTATCCCGACAAATAAATCAATTTAGACATCCAATAGGTTTTAAATCATAAAAAAAATTGCTACTGAAATTTAAATCTACAGCCCAAACGGTGCAGAATCAGGGAAAACTCAAAACACGAAAAGTGTGCAGAATTACGTTTTACATAGGACACCTAGACGGAATGTTAAAATTCCAACCCACGAGTTTACAATAATTTTCTAAAGTTTCTGCAACTGTGTGAAATAAAAAAAAACGAATTTCACATATATTTCTTAATTACTATGAATATTTCACATATGGTTTTATCAAACTAACCATTCACCTAACCCTTTTCGAATACCCTAATATCATAATCACAAAGTCACACGAAGGGGGAAAGAAAATATCTATATTACTTCACAATAACGTGTAACCATTACAAAGATTTAACCCTAACAATTAAATTAAACATACACTAATTTGATTTACTCCCATATACATATATACATACGTGTATATATATACTCGGATACACAAAATTTAACTCACCTTGTGGATCAAAAAATCGACAACCACGAATGCTCCGCGATTTCACACGTGCCCACGAAGCCAAGACCCTTCTCCCTTTTTTTTTCCCCTCCTTTTTCTTCTTCTTCTTCTTCTTCTTCTTCTTCTTCTTCTTCTCTCTCTCTCTCTCTCGGCGGCGGTGCAGAGGGGGGTTTCCTATTTCATAATTACCTAACCTAATATAATATAATATTATGTTATATGTATAAATATGATACACACACAACATATGGTTGTAGTACACACACACACCCGAGCACTACTCACACACACACACACACACACACACAAGACACACCAACACATGCACCTGGCCCACACACCACACACCCATGGCCCACACAGTACACACATTAAATATTAAACAAAGAAATAAATAAAAAGAAAAATCAATAATATCTTAAAAAAAAAAGTTGTTACAGCGCAGGCACATCCCACCGCGGGAACAGCTCATCCGGGCCCACAGGCATGATCCCGAGCATTCCGGGCAGTTTCCTACTCAAGCTAGAAGACTAATGGAAAGTGCAAACTATTTCCTAATCCAATTAGGAAACCCCCACAATTAATGTCAATCAATCATAATACAATTAGGAAACTTACTTGATTGGTTTCAATCACATCCTAATTGGATTATATTTCCTTATCCATGTACGAGTAGGTCTCTTACATCTATAAAAGAGACTTCTCACCCCCCATTGAAGGGACCGACTTTTCAGTCTACACAGCACCTCTATAGCATTCATCAACATGCCCGACCGGCCTACGCTAGCTCCAGACTTGTTGGTTCACCACAGGCCCCCGGCTCTTTACAGTATAGTGAACGTGCTCAGACACAGCCGTGGACGTAGGTTCCTTCATTAATAGGGCCGAACCACATACAAAAACCAGTCTCTCACTCTCTCTCTACTTAAATTGCTTTAACTAAATTTTGGCATCATCAGCTTGGTGCCGTCTGTGGGAAGCGACAAGTCTTCTCATCAACAAATCTCTTGACTGATAGCCATGCCTCCGAAGAAGAGTGAGAAGACTGCGCAGCAGGCTAATCGGGATGTTCCGCCAGCCCTGGCACCGGTTGTGGCAGTCATGACATCTGAGCGGATCACCGCAACCCTCACACAACTCTTGGAGGGCCATCATCAAATACAGCAACAGATCGAAGCCATGCTGGCCCAGCAAAGCAGTCCTCTAGTGGCTAGGAAACGACCCGGAAACGTTGTGCATGGTCGGGAACCGATCTTGACCAGACAACGTGCCTGGGCCAACCCGTCCCCAATTGAGGATGCCAAAGACATCAACAGTAGGCGTACTGCCCGAGAGGAAAGGTAGGAGCATACGGCCCAGGAATCAGTCCAGGGTCACTCAGTGAAGAGTCGAGTTGTCCCTAGGCACACGATGAATCGGAGTCATATCCAAGCCCGATCCTAGAGGATAGTACACTGCCATGAAGAAGAAGCCTCTTCCACCGACCCGACCAACCCCTCAGATACCGGTCGGGAAGGAGTGGAAGCCCGAATCAAGGACTTGCAGTAGCAGATTGACGGAGTGGCCAAAAGGCTTGGTCAAAACCGTGCTCAGAATCAGGCCAATACCGAGACATCGTCACCGTTCTCCAGCCATATCACGAGGCTTGCCATCCTGCACAAATTTAAGCAGCCTCGCCTAGATCCCTATAACGGCTCGGGAAGCCCGATCGACCACGTCCGGACCTACAAGGCTCAGATGGCCCTAGCCACCAACTTCGATGAACTACACTGCCTAGCTTTCCCCAGTACTTTGAAAGGCCCGGTCGTGCAATGGTTCTACTCCTTGGAGCCCCGATCGGTCCGCAGTTTCAAGCAACTCAGCAAGAAGTTCATCAACCAGTTTATCGATATGCATGAATGGCCAAAGCCTGACATACAGCTACTGACAGTCATACAAAGGGATAATGAGGCCCTCAAGGAGTTCATCAGCAGGTTTAATCAAGAGAAGCTCGGCATCCATGATCTTGATGAAACCACTGCTATTATAGCCTTCTGCTCAGGAGTTCAACACACCAAGTGCGCCATGTCGTTTCACAGAAATCGACCGGTAACCTTGGTTGAACTCGCAGAGAGGGTTGGAAAATACATTGACACTAAAGAATTTCTAAAAATCAAAGACACCGGGCAAGAAAGCAACGAGTCTTCCAGAAGTAAGTGAAAGCGAGATCAGCCCGGGGGTTCTGACAGTTCTTCCAGTTCACAACAGTTCGGGTCAGGCAGCCCTGACCCGACCTCCAGTTCACAGCGGTCTGAGTCCGATAGCCCTGACCTGACCTCCAGTTCACATCGGTCAGGATCAAACAGTTCCAACTTTGTCTCTAGCACAGAGAAATCAGGAGCTCGATGATCCTAATTTGACCCCCCTGTCTCCATCGGTCTAGATGAGCCCGACTGTAGTGGTACTTTCCTGATCACCGCATGAGGCTCCACTGATTATCAGAGAGCCCTTACAAAGACCTCGGCCTAACCCCGAGGCATACAAAGACCTCGGGCCTACCCCGCGACATCCAAAGACCTCGGGCCTAACCCCGAGGCATCCAAAGACCTCGGGCCTAACCCCAAGGCACAAGCTTCGCTTAGGTCCAACCGACGATAGGGGCAAACCCCTAGGTGGCTAATGATGGCAAGCTTCAAAAGACCCTGCAACCACCATGTTCCAGGTCGGTTACCTACAGTCATAGCCTCTATAAGACCCTCGTCTTAGCGAAAGCTTGGGGGGCAAGACGGCGTAATGAACTAAACAAGCAATCACACCGGGTATCTACAGGCCTCGCGGATAACCAAGTCAAAATCTTGGACAACCCGAGCACCTACAGTACTCAGAGGCATTAACTCCACTTTGGTCCAAACCGACGATAGAGGTGACAAAAATCTCTTAGGTTGGCCCACGATAGAGGAGCAAAAAGGACTCTATAGTGACACGCTCTAGGTCGGTTCCACCAACATGGTCAAGCTCTTCTCCCAACATTCTTGACGAAGGCTGGCTGGACGGAAGACAACCATCTTGGGGAGTAAACATAAAAGGACCCTAAAGCAATACGCTTTAGGTCGGCTTTTCCAACATGGTCAAATTCTTCTACCCACAACCTTAACGAAGGTTTACGGGTAGAAGATAACCATCCTGGGAGCTAACTCAATCAAAAGACTCCGAAGTAGGCCGAGTCTCAACTCTCGGTCACTTCTCGAGCATTCAAAGATTCCGAATTAGTCCGGGTCTCAACTCTCGGCCAGTTCCCGAGTACTTAAAGGTCCCGAGCTAGGCTGGGTCTCAACTCTCAGCCAGTTCTTGAGGACTCACAAGACTCAGAAGCTCCAAGGCAGCTTCCCCGAGCACTCAGACAGTGGCAGGTGGCATCAAGTAGATTTCCAAACTTGCCTCGATATAGCATCCAGCCAACCTTGGAAATGGGGGACAACTGATACACCCAAAATCAGCCTATGCCCGAGCGGTTCTATTCTGCAACTACTGACAAGCATCATCCCGAGCGGTTTGGTCCACCTGATGCTTCCCGAACGGTTCATCCACGACCCGGCCAACAGGTCGGGAAGACCACACAGGCACATCCCACTGCGGGAATAGCTCATCCGGGCCCACAGGCATGATCTTGAGCATTCCGGGCAGTTTCCTACTCAAGCTAGAAGACTAATGGAAAGTGCAAACTATTTCCTAATCCAATTAGGAAACCCCCCCCCCCCCCCCCCCCCCCCCCCCCCCCACAATTAATGTCAATCAATCCTAATACAATTAGGAAACTTACTTGATTGGTGTCAATCACATCCTAATTGGATTATATTTCCTTATCCATGTACGACTAGGTCTCTTACATCTATAAAAGAGATCTCTCACCCCCCATTGAAGGGACCGACTTTTCAGTCTACACAGCACCTCTATAGCATTCATCAACATGCCCGGCCGGCCTACGGTAGCTCCAGACTTGTTGGTTCACCATAGGTCCCCGGCTCTTTTACAGTATAGTGAACGTGCTCAGACACAGCCGTGGACGTAGGTTCCTTCATTAATAGGGCCAAACCACCTACAAAAACCAGTCTCTCACTCTCTCTCTCTCTCTCCTTAAATTACTTCAACCAAATTTTGGCATCATTAATAATATCTTTATCATTTTGTTTTTCTTGTACTTCTTATGTCCTTAGATACTACTGAAGCTTTATATCAAGTACCACATAATTCTAATATTTCTAGTAATTTATTTAGTATACAGTTTCCTAGAATCATTGCTGAAATTGAAGGCATGGAAGGAATAACTGATGATACTCATAATGAATATGGGTATAATATACCACAACCTGTCTTATCAGAGCGTGAACAATGGTCTTTACGTAATCTATTTATCCCAGAAATAATCATCACTCCTTTTTGCATCACTCTACCTAGACATACAGGAAATTTTAGACATAACATGCTACCATGCTTACCAACTTACCACGGAATTAAAAAAGAATATGCTTATGTGATACGTTTGCTGATCAAACTTGTCCTATTGAGATAATCTATCTCAAACTTTTCCCTTTTTCTTTAAAAGATGAAGCTAAATCTTGGCTTTTATCTCTCCATCCTGGATCTATAACTTCATGGCATGATATGAATGAAGCTTTTCTAAATAAATTCTATCACAAAAATTTAACTTATAGCTTGATGCGAGAATATAAACTTTTCACTCAAAAAGAGAAGGAACCATGTATTGAAGACTGTGAATTTTTTTATAGATCTCCTACAAACCTGTCCACATCATGGATTTAAAAAATGGTGTATAATTCATTTCTTTTATGAAACATTAGATCCAGAATCAAAGGAAATAATTGAAGCCATGTATCAAGGGGAATATTTTAAAAATGATGACGAAGCTAAATCATACTTTGATTGACTTTGCAAAGACGTTCCACAATGGGAAAACGAAGAAATTGCTTGGAAAGAAAAGACTAAAAGTTCACAGCAATCACAAACAGAAGATGAATTAGTAATAAAAGTTGAAGAATTAGCTCGTAAACTAGTAGCTCTTAAATTGGAAAAAGCTAATCCTCCTCAATCTAAAAAGAAATTAGAACTTTACAGTACATGTCATATGATGAGTTACTCTACAAAAAAATGTCTTAATACTCCTATTTATCAAAGATGTACCCCTGCCAAAAAGTTCTATTATATAATTCAAAACTACATCTTCTTAAAAGAAAAATGAAATCTCGATGGACTGGTCCATATATTGTAAAAAAATGTTTATCCTTATGGAACTATCGTGATTGAGGACCCTAAAGATGGAAATACATTTAAAGTTAGTAAGCATAAATTAAAGCCATTCTTAGGAGATTTTGAAACTGAGTTGGAGTCCTTTCCTTTGGAGGACCCCAACTATGATATCTCTTAAATTCATAAATCATGATTAGAATTGTACATAGTAGGAATTTTATTTTAACTTAATTTTATTTAATTTAATTTAATTTTATTTGATTTTATTTTTCTTACTATTTAATATTTTTTAGGAATTATAACATATTATCTGATTCACAGGTAACAAAGAGATATGAACCCATTTCATCATGTAGAGGTGCAAGAATGAGTATAAACCATGCCAGTTCGTCTAACAATAACAACTATCTTTCAGAGGATAGAACTTTGTCAGATGATGATACATGCCCACATTTCGAATATCTCATGGATTCTGACGAGGATGAAATGTTCTACACTAGGTGTGTCGATAAAATTTATGACGACACTGATGAAGAAATTGATTATTTAGTAGAATCTGACCAACTTAGGGAGTGGAATGCTGAACCAGTATTTGATGGCTTAGATAACTGGCAAAATATTAATACAAATTACGATGAATGGGAACAAGCTCAATATGAGGTGTTCCAAGAATTATATTATGAGTATGAAGAAAACGAATGGGAGCGGTACCTAACATCCTTAGTACAATTCCTCATCTATGATGAAAATAACACTATTTTTGGATGGGGGCGTTTGTTAACTAGAGTTGTAGTTAACGGGGAAATGTTAAGGTACGCCTTTCAGAGGGATTGGTTCTTTTTCCAACTCGAATGGGGGACATCTCTAGTCCCTGTCTTTATTGAACAATTCATTCCTAAAAGTGTCACTGTCGAATATAGTATATTCATGGAAATAACAGTGTATGATGATTCCGACGTATATGACTATGACACCCACCTGAGGTTTCGAGTTTACTGTCCTAGACCTCGAAATGATCGCCCTTCATGAGCAATAAACCCAGTTAATGTCTAGATATGTTTAAAAAAATGCCTGTCTATATTTTTATTGTAATTGTACTTTTCTTTTTGTTATATATATATATAAGAAAAAAAATCATCACTGTGTTTTAAGTATCAGAACCACTTGCACTTATTATTTTATGAGTTCTGATATTTATCAAGTCTTACAAATCTCAAATAATGCTATCTAATAAATGTACTAATTTGTATGTTTAAACTATCCCATTGCAGTCCAAAATAAAAAGGCTCACCAAAAGTATTGCTAGTTTAAAAACTATGTTGCTAAAACTGCCAGATAGCAAAAATTTGAATACAAGATCGATCATTTGAAACTGCAGTTCAAAAGATCAATTGTACAGTAATTTTTGATCACTTTATAGTGATAGTACTTTTATTTTATTATATATATAAGTTAATTTTGTCATTATTATTCTATCTTTTATTTGTATTTTTTTTTTATTATTACAGGTGTTATACTTGGCTTCTTTTCTCATCTCACTCATTGAGGACAATGTCAGACTCAGTTGCGGGGGACGGTTTCACGATTAACACCTGTTTGTTTGTTTTATCTTTATTTCTTAAAAAAAATAAAAAATAAATAAATTTAACTTCTCTAGAGAGAGATACACTGAAAAAGAGAAAATGGCTTTAAATAGGGCTTTGAACCCTACAAACTTTCCCCATCTCTCTTTTTCCTTTCTTTTTCTTTTCTTTTCTTTTCTTCTTCCCTCTCGCCGTGATCTCTCTCTCTCGTCTCCTCTCTGCAACTCTCACTCTCTCCCCCGATCTCTCATTCTCTCTCATTCATTTTCCATTTTCTTTAATTTTCTCGATCCAAAATCAAGATCCACTCTACTGATCACTAAAGGTAAGATCTATAATCCAGAGAAAAGCTTGATTTTGATTTTATTTTTCTATTTTTCCGATTACGGCTTAAATCTTAAATTTTTAGTTTTTTAGATTTTTATTTTCTCTCTTTTCCATTATCTAACAAAAATATAATGTATAAGTTGTAGGTACCCACTCACCAAAGAAGCTTGGAAATACCATTCGATCTACGGCCCTACCAGGTTCTCAAATTTCCAAGAAACAGGTGATATTTCTCCATTTTAGCTTTTAAACTACAAAAATGGACGACACGCTAACTATTGGTCTCATGTATTTTGAACTTTACATTGTCATTTTCCTAATTGCTATTATACTGCGTTGCCTTTGCTTAAAAAAAAAAGAGAGAGAGAAAAATATAATTGTCTTTTCCTAGTTTTCTTTAAAAAAAAAAATGAATGACGAACACGTCACCGCTCTTATGATTTTCGAAGTTTATACCATAATTTTCCTTATTATCATTATTATAATAATACATTGTCTTGGACTTTTCTAAAAGTAAACAATATAAAAAATGTAGTTTTCTAGTTTTCTGTTCTAAAAAAAATAAATAAAAAGAAAAAAAAATTATTTTCTTTTTAGTTTCTGAATGTATATATTTCTTAATATAAATATTTTTAGTTTTTAAATAAAATTCCCACCCACCCCCTCTAAGCTCTCTTTAATTAGATCTTAGTTTATAGTTGGAAGGAGTGGAAGAGTTGAGTCTAGCCTCTCTTGTTGGCTGAGAGTATAAAAAAATGGATCCAATAGTCGATGACCAGATGATAATGGGTCTTTCACTTGTTTCTGAGCAGAAGAAACCCTTTGTTGGCACTAGCCTTTATGCCATCAAAAGGAAAGCTAAAAAGTTAGGATGGTGTTTGAATTGTTATAGAAAAGAATGTCTTGGTTTAGTTACTCATAATGACACATCTTTTAAAGTTTACTACTGTTACAAAAGACAATTCAAATCAAAACAAAAGAAAATTTTGGTTGAGAAAGAGGACTGGATCCTCTGATACCCAAATAAATTTTGTTTTCCCATCCCTCATTTCTTTTTCTTTTTATTGTTTTTGTTTTAAATTTATTTTTAGTACATTCAATAAATTTCAGCCAGGTCAGACTTTAAAATGATCCTACGTGTACATCTGGCTTTCATTAGCTGGTTCAATAGGAGTAATTTGCATGATCCCAACATCACCAGATATGTCTAGTACGGTGAATGACTCTAGAGGTAGCGAAAAACTAGGTAAAGCCAGAGTTATCTCCTAGCCTCTTACTGATGTTTTTAGATTGCTAGGGATTCTAGACCCATTTCTTTTACTAGAGGTGGATGGGCTATCATGACAACTTGGACACTCCGGATTACGTAGCCTCTTTTGTATAGGTGCAGAGGATACTAGTCGCACCAGATATGTATCCAACTTAGTGGATGCGCTTAGGAATTTTTCAGAATTTTTTTATTTTACTTTATATAAGATAAATTTGACATGTTAATGTAATTTTGGGTATGTTAATAGCATACAACACATTGTCACATGTTTTACTATTTTCAAATGCTAAAAACTCTTTAAACTTTAAATATTTTGAAACAGTGTGAAAATATTTACTGAATCTAAATGGATGAGTAAGCATAAACTATGCAGTTTAAAGACAAGTAGTGGAAACTAATTAACCCATCATGTGAGCTTTTGTGCCAATCTTTCTTTATGAGGCTTACTATTCTTTTCAGTCTCATTTTATTCTCTTTATCATATCACTTGTTGAAAGTCTCATTATTATTCTTTTTGACTGATCATTAGCAGAGAACGTTCAAGATTTACCATTAGAACGTCTAAATTGCTTGAATGAACAAAGTCAATCTATTTTAAAAAATGATTTAGGCCATCCTTTCTTTCAAATGCACCCCCCCTTAACATAATATTATCTTATTCTCAATTCTCTCCAAATCATGCATTGCTCCACCTAGGAGTACAAACCTCACTTCTATATCTAGGTATGTGATTGGACTGTAATGATATTGCAAGAAGTGGTAAAGAAAGAAAGGAGTTGATTTTAAAAAAAAAAATTAAAAATAAAAATAAAAATAAAAATGAAAAACTAAAAAAAAAAAAAACTACTGTACATATGATAAAAATGAGAAGAAAAAGAAGAGGTTGGAATGAATTGCGCAAACACTCCAATCACATGCTTAGAACAAATACACCCCAAATCTCCTACTCATCTTAATTTCTAACCTACCAGTCAAAGTCCTAATGATTTAAAGGAAATTGATTTTTAAATTTAAGTAATAAGGATGTTCTCCACGGTAGATCGCTCTTCTAATGCTAAGTATTCTTTCATGAGCCTTATTGTACTCCAAATACCTATATATATTATGTCATAAAAAAAAATAAAAAAAAAATAGAAGCAATTTCTCTGTATTTGCTTCCCTACCAAATGAGATATTCTCTACACTAGTTTATGAGAGTTTCTCCTTAAAAGAGTGAAATCCTAGTGAGATTTGAGTTAAAACTACAAATTTTATGACTGTTAATAATTGAGTAAATTAACTTTGAAGTTAATATCAATTGCTTGACTTTTCAAGTACACACTGTAAGTTTAAAGAGTATAAAAAAAATGCTACCATTGACAAACTGTGAATATATGTGTTGCATTACTATTACATACTTGGAAATTTCATTTTATTGTCAAATTTAATCTTATCTATTGTAAAAGGAGAAAATCTACCTTTATTTTTATTTTACTTTATTTTTACATTATTTTTTTTTTTGAATTTTGTGGGTATATTCACTATAAACCCTCACGAGACAACACTCGTCCACTAGGGGTAACCTAGGGTTTAACGGCTTGTTGCATATGATAAATGCAATCGCGATTCCTGCGACAGTGAGTTAGATTTTATTTTCCTTAGTTTATTCCTACTTTTTAATGAAACTTCTAGAACAATTTCTCTTTTCACTTCATTGCTAGGGACTAGCAATAAGTTAGTTGAGGGGTGTGACAAACATTGAATATTGCACATTTATGTGCCAATATAATAGGCATAGTGCTCATTTAATCCCCAAAATTTCTAGTTTTACACGCATATTTGAGTGAATATAATTTAATGGTGATGTCACTCAAATGCGTGTAATTATTTGTTTTTACACATTTTATATGTTTAGGTAAAAATGAAGTGAAATAAAGGGAAGGAAAGAAGTAGCAACCACACCGAAGCATTTATCATATAATAGTCAAAACTCAAAATCCCTATAAAGAAAGAACAATCCAAAAGAGAATTTAAAAAAAAAAAAAAAGGAAAAGAAAAAAAAATTCAAAGAGCATTGAATGCTCTGATTAGGATAGGTATACATATAATAGATATATATATATCATTACGTAAAATCTTAGGAAATTGTCTTTCCCTTCTCTCTCTCTTTCTCTCTCTCAGTTGCAAGTTCTCAAAGTCCAAGAAGGTGTCCGAGAACTGAAGAAAATGGGACAATGTGCGAAGAAGAAAAATTGCATAGATGATGAACGCAGTGACGAAATGTATCACAAACTTCGCCTATAAATAGAAGGAAGCAGCAGCTTCAACAAATAGCCTACAACCAACAATCACAACAACACACACTGTTAGGGAGAGAGAGAATAGTTTAGGGAGAGAATAGTTTAGGGAGGTTATCATGTGAGCACTTCCTATTGTCCCTAGAAGTAGGAAACTTTAGTTTTTCTTTGCTTTTTTCTAGTTTTAGTAGTTGTAAAAATTTACTTTTATGTAATTGATGATTTCATGTTCCAAAAATATATAGCAAAACTTTGTGTACTGTATTTCTTAAATTAAAATATTTGTTTTCTCGTAGTTCCTTTGTCAATTTGTAGTAGTAAAATATTCCTAGTAAAATTTAGATTTAATATTTTTAGTTTAGTAGTACTTGTAGTTGTCCCCTAAAATAGTTTGAAATCCCAAATTTCCAGTTTTTATAGCAATATTTTCATTCACTAGAAGATAGACTTTGCAAGTAAATGCCATATTTCTTAGCCACGTAGTTGTTATAATCACCTACTAAAGCCCAAAGCACACCATACCTATATCTCACTCCAAAATTAGATTAGGATTTGGTTTGGCCTTATTTGTGTTCTTGGAGTTCAACCACTGTGACCCCACAAGAATCCAAAGTCAAAGGTTTAATATTTTATTATTGAGTAATTCTTTGGTGACAACTGTCATACAACTTTCATATAACCTCCTAAAAAGATGTGTTTTTCTCTTTCCTGTGATGTCATTGGACCCCACAGTGATTTAGGAGGGAGAGAGGCACATCGTTTAGGAGGTTGTGTGAAAAGTTGTATGAAAGTTGTCACCAAAGAATTACCCTTTATTATTAATTCAATATTTCCATTTGTTTATGTTTTATTAGCCTAGTTGTACTAAACTTTGTTATTTTACAGATTCCACAAATTCAATCCCAACTCATGTTAAGTGAGGAAAAAAATATATTAATATTATATTTCACCCTTACCTTAGTTTTATAACTTTAATTTTAATTGGGCGGTCACTGTGTATATCGATTTAATCTTTCTTTAAAAGATTATTTGGAAGACCGTTTTAATTCAAAAATGGTAGGCTAAAACTTTAATTGGGGATATGCAATAAAAACTTAGAAACCACAGTTTCTGTGCACTAATCTTAAATGAGCAAATTTATCTAGATGGGTTGCTTTTCTATTTATGGAAAAAAATATCTATGTATCTATAGTATATGACCATTTAACATGTTTATATATTATGGCTATATTGGGCTCAAAAGATTACATATTTGAAATAAGAATATAATTATGTTGATTGTCAAACTATGTCTTTTGTCATTAAAAACACCTAGCATACTCAAACAATTCATATGACAAAGTTTACATTTCAAATATGTGTTTATATATATTTCTATCCACTAATGGACATACAATTGTGTAGCGGCAGAGTGGTGGGGACTGGGCGCCGAATAACCCACGTCCGCGGCGGGTCACGGTTCAAACCTGGCTACTGCCCAATTGCCTTTTTATTTTTCTTTAAACCAAACGACGTAGTTTCATATCAAACCTGACACACTTGATATGACCCTGACTAGTGAAAGTTTATTTTCAAATAAAGAATGACTCTGCGGTCTTCAATGCCAATTCCTTTTCAAATGCACAAAAGTTGTGGGATCTAGTGTTGGTTTGCATATTCCCAATTCTTTAAATCATTTCCCCCTAGTTAATTAATATTTCCTATTTTTAATAACTTTGCTTAAATATCTGTATTATTTCTATCTTTCGCTATTATTAAATCCAAAAAGTCATTTGATGTAAATTTAGCTTTTAGTTATTTTTCTTTCTTTTCTTACTAGCATCTTAGTTAATTTATTTTGCACTGTTAAAATCTTTACCGTAAACTACTTAGGAAAAAATAGCTTTTAATTAGTTTTATTGCAAAAATATAAAAATTAGTAGTTTAGTAAAACCCCCCAAAAATCCATCATTTTCATCTTTTATTTTCTTTTTAGTGACAAGATAGTTATTTCCTATCTTTGTTGCCCGTTCCCTGTGGGTTCGACCTAGACTTCCAGAACTTTATTACTTGTATAATCACCTACACTTGGGTCTGATAAGAAAACACGTCAATAAGATGTCGTCAATGATTGTAGATCTTATACCAATCACTGTGAGCCATTTTGATGTGATATTAGGAATGGATTGGTTATCACTTAACCAAGTTACCATAGATTGTGCATGGAAAGAAGTTAATTTTCAATCAGCGGTACATGGAAGTTTTTGTTTCCAAGGGAGTGGGGTTATACCGCCACCGTATTTGAATTCGGCTATCAGAGCAGGTAAGTTGTTGAGAAAGGGATGTCGAGGATTCCTACGTTCAGTGACTGATGTCTCAGCAACCGAATCAAGAGTAGAAGACATTCCGATAGTGCAAGAATATTCAGATGTATTTTCTGATGACTTTCCAGACGTACTGATTGAGAGGGAGATTGAGTTCACTATTGAGGTTATGCTAGATGCAAGACCTGTATCCAAGGCACCGTATAGAATGGCGCCTGTAGAATTGAGAGAATTAAAAGTTCAACTACAAGAACTAGTTGACAAAGGTTTCATTCGACCTAGTATATCACCGTGGGGAGCTCCAGTGTTATTTGTGAAGAAGAAAGATGGTTCAATGTGTATGCGTGTAAATTACCGAGAGTTAAACAAATTGGCAATCAAGAACAAGTACCCATTGCCGAGAATTGACAATTTATTTGATCAACTTTGTGGGGCACAAGTATTTTCCAAAATAGATTTGAGATCGAGCTATCACCAGTTGAAAGTAAAGGCTGAAGATGTTCAGAAAATAGCTTTCAGAACGCGCTACGGACACTACGAGATCTTAGTCATGCCGTTTGGAGTTACCAATGCACCAGCCGCATTCATGGATCTTATGAACCAAGTCTTCAAGGACTACTTGGACGATTTTGTGACAGTGTTAATAGATGATATCCTTATTTATTCGGCGAGTGAGATTGAACACGAGAATCACTTGAGATTAATACTTCAGAGATTGCGAGAGAAGCAATTATTCGGAAAGTTTAAGAAGTGTGAGTTCTAGCTACCTAGCATTACTTTTCTTGGTCATGTGATTGACAAGAATTGAGTTTCAGTTGATTCTCACAAAGTGGAGGCAGTATCAAAGTGGCAGAGGCTGACATCCGTATATGAAATTCGGAGTTTCTTAGGTTTAGTTAGATACTACTGCAGATTCATAGAAAATATCTCAAAGATATCATTGCCAATGACGAAGTTAATCAGGAAGGGTGTTACATTCTAAACACAGAATTGAAGTCGCGATTGACAAAGCACCTATTTTGACAATACCCTCTGGGGTTGAAGGGTTTGTGATCTACAGTGATGCGTCACATCAAGGTTTGGGATGTATACTTATACAAGGGGGTAAAGTAATTGCCTATGCTTCTAGACAGTTGAAGACACACGAGGTTAACTATCCGACTCACGATCTTGAATTGGCCGCAGTAATCTATGCTTTGAAGATTTGGCAACACTATCTGTACATGGAGAAATGTGAGATCTTCATAGACCATAAGAGTTTGAAGTACATCTTCACCCAACTAGACTTGAATATGAGACAGAGAAGGTGGTTGGAGCTGATAAAGGATTACGATCTTTTGATAGAATATCATCTGGAAAAGGCTAATGTAGTAGCCGATGCATTAAGCCAGAAAATGCTGAACCGATGAGCTAACTAGTCAAAAAGAATTGATCAGAGACATGGAACATTTAGAATTGGATGTGATACCAGAGACTAGTGGTGGCTTAATGATGGCGATCATAGCACACCCAGATATTATCGATAAGATTAAGAGGGAACAATTTAACGATGTCTACTTGTGCAAAATGAGACACGAGATACCTTTGGGGAAGCGATCTAGATTTATATTGGAACAAGGAACTCTGAAACTTAGGAATCGAATGTGTGTGCCGAATGTGAAGGACTTGAAAGAAAAGATTCTAGATGAAGCATATAGTACTAGATATTCAGTGCATCCGGGAAGCAACAAAATGTACCAGAACTTATGGGAGAACTTTTGGTGTAAGGGTATGAAACATGAATCGCTAAGTATGTCTCAGAGTTTTCGGCATGTCAGCAGGTCAAAGTGGAGAGTCAAGTACCTGCGAGACTACTGCAACCATTGCCTGTGTCAGAATGGAAGTGGGATGAGATTATAATGGACTTCATTTCTGGATTTCTGTGATCTTTTAATAAGAATGGCAAGATTTGGTGATAGTTGACCGCTTGACAAAATCAGTGCATTTTCTACCGATCAAGATGACTAAACCTTCGAAGTTAGCTGAGTTGTATGTGAAAGAGATTGTAAGACTACACGGGGTTCTAACTGTGATTGTATCAGATCACGATAGTAGTTATACATTGAGGTTTTGGGGAAGTTTACAAGAAGCTATGGGTATGAAGCTGTGTTTTAGTACCGTATTTCATCCTCAGGCCGATGGGCAGTTAGAGTGCATGATTTAGACGTTAGAGGATATGCTTTAATTGTGTGTCCTAGACTTTGGAAGCGATTGGGAGAAACACTTACCGCTAATTGAGTTTGCTTATAACAACGGCTTTCAGTCAAGTATCGGAATGGCACCGTATGAAGCTTTGTATGGGCGTAAGTGTCGATCATCGGTTTGTTGGTCCGAAGTTGGGAAAAGAAAGTTACTAGGATATGAGTTAATACAGGTGACTACTAAGAAGGTAAAGCTGATCCAAGAGCGACTCAAGACAGCTCAAAGCCAATATAAGAGCTGTGCGGACTCTAAGCGACGACCGCTAGTATTTGAAATTAGAGATTTTGTATACTTGAGAGTATCACCTTCGAAAGGCATTGTTCGATTCGGAAAAAGGGGAAAACTAAATTCAAGATTCATAGAACCTTTTGAGATCCTAGAAAGGGTAGGTCCAGTGGCTTACCGATTGGTGTTATCCTCAGAATTAGAACACATGCACTATGTATTTCATGTGTCGATGTTGAGACGGTGTATGTCGGATATGAGCAAGATCATGGTACCAGAACCGTTACAAATTTAAGAGGATTTGATTTATAATGAACATCCAGTGGAGATACTAGACCGAAAGGAGCAAGTCTTGAGAACTAAGACAATTCCGATGGTGAAGGTACTATGGCGTAGTCATACGGTTGAAGAGGCTACATGGGAAAGTGAGGAAGAATTGAAGAATGAGTATCCACACTTATTGACGTATGAGGTATAAGTTTGGGGATAAACTTTCTTTTTGGAGGGGAGAGTTGTCACACTCGTTCCAGAATTTCATGGTTTTAGCATGCATGTTTAGAATTTTATGAATTATCAATGTTATTTGATAACGGTGGGAGAGGTTGACTTTGGATCAACGGTGAGGTGTCAGTGAAGACACGGGAACATGGTACTTCATGTTGCATTGGCATGGGTAAATGGCATTTTATGTGATTTGAATGTTATTTGACTTTTCTGGTATTTCATGAATAGTGAATTATACATGTGTAGTGTAATTTCTGGTGATGTCAATGTTGTTAAATATCATTTAGAGAACTGTGGTGAGAACATGAGTGTCACGTTACATAAAAGGTAGGTTGTGAAGAAATTCCACAGAATTTAGTTTCCGAACGTAATTTTGGACCTAAACGAGACTTACTCAGAAACTTTTGTAAATTATAATTTTCACTCGTAAAGTTATAAAATGGATAAGTGCCACATTTCGGGAGATAACTAGAAGTTTTCAGAACTCGCGGGGTGGTAAACATGATTTTTAAGAAGTTTTTCTATAAATAGGTGAGGGCGAGTTTGCATTAGTTGCAAAACTCATATAAATATCTTGAGAGAGGAGAGAGATAGAGAATTGTTGCCTCGGACTTTGCGACGACAATCGGTGACCTTTCGTCCGTCAGATTTTTCCTAAATTCGAGATTTGAACTCGTGGAGGTAAGATCTTCATTTTGATACCACTTAGGCCATATTTGGCAAACTTTTGTAAAAATCTAATTTCTAGAAATTTGGGTAAAACCCCTGTAAACTTGTAGGAATCACCTCAAATCTGAAATTCGACGTTTAATTGGCCCTCAAGTCAGTCCTTCAAAGTTTGGAGGAAATCGCACGAGGTATGAAGTTCTAACTTGTAAAATATAGAGAAATACATGTTTTAGATTTCAATGATGAAATTGAGATTCGGGCAACATTCATGTGTTAATCTTAGGCCCGTTAATTATGTACGCGCTTAAATGTGAAAAGCATGTCTAAATTTATGCGAGCACGTTGAGTTGTCTATGTGGGTCAAAGGGGGGACTTATACAAATTCATGCCGGAGTAAGCTTTTCGATGTTTGAGAATTTTAGTAGCAACAGCTACTGTGTATGGTTTAAGGCTTGGACTTGCCAGGACACTTGGGGGATGTAATGGTTGTAGGCTTGGACTAGCCATTGACATCGCGGTTTAAGGCTTGGACTTGCCGCTATAGGATAAAGGCGTATTTTTCTCCCTAGAGACTATTGATGTGATTATGAAGTTAAAGCATTGTTTATCTTATATTGCATATGCTAGTACTTGTGCACTCAGCATATAGCTGAGCAGTGGAGATTTGCTCCATTGCAGGTAAGAAGAAATATATAAAGAAGCGGAAGGAGTGAGGCCGATGAGACGACGGGAACCACTCTTGTTTATATTTTTGTTCCTTTCCTAAACTTGTATAAGGATTTGGGAAGTTGCAATAGATTGTAATAGAATCATGGTTTAGTTTCGTAATATTGAAATCTTGTTTTCAGACACCTATAATTATGTTTGAATCGTTAGTGTATCGCTGTGTTTGTGTTGGTTTTGAATCGGAGGAGTGTAGCTTGGAATGGTGCAGAGAATTAGTGTGCTGATACCGATCAGTCGACTGGTTTTTGATACAGTTGACTGGATCGTTGGTTTGAACTGAACACTACTTGATATATTTGGGGATCAGTAGGATGGGTTGAGAAAACAGTCGACTGGATCATGTCCCAGAACACCACTTTATGCTAGAATAGAGTACCAGACGACCGGACAACTTCAGTTGACTGATAAATTTAGGCACTGGGTCCCTGACAAACATTGAATATTGCACATTCATGTGCCAATATAATAGACATAATGCTCATTTAATCCCCCAAATTCCTAGTTTTACATGCATATTTGAATTAATATAATTTAATAGTGATGTCACTCAAATGCGTGTAAAAATGTGTTTTTACATATTTTATATGTTTAGGTAAAAATGAAGTGAAATAAAGGGAAGGAAAGAAGTAGCAACCACACCATAGTTTATTCATATGAATAGTAGTGAATAGTAATGAATAGTAAAATTTTTGAAAAATACGTCAAAAAAAAAAAAAAAAAAAAAAAACCCAAGGCATCACTGTTGAAGACAGTGATGCTTTGATAAAAATCTGTTTTCTTTGATTCCGTTCTCTCTCTCTCTCTCTCTCTCTCTCTTTTCAACATAGGTGTCAGAGGAGCTGAAGAAAATCAAGGCGCAGCGAAGACAATTTTCAAATCGCGTGCCAACAATGATGAAAGCAGTGACGAATACTTCTCAAAATTCGTCTATAAATTGGACGAAGCAAATGAGGAGAGAGGAGGAGAGCCAACAACAGAGAGGAGCTCCACAAGCACAAAACACACTATTAGGGAGAGAATAGTTTAGGGGAGGTTATCATGTGAGCACTTTATATTGTCCCTAGAAATAGGATACTTTAATTTTTCTTTGCATTTTCTAGTTCTAGTAGTTGTAAAATATTACTTTTATGTAATTGATGATTTCATGTTAAAAAATAAGTAGCAAAACTTTGTGTACTATATTTCTTAAATTTAAAATATTTGTTTTCTTGTATGACCTTTGTCAAATTGTAGTATTAAAATATTCCTATTTAAAATTAGATCTAATATTTCTAGTCTAGTAGTACTTATAGTTGCCCCCTAAAATAGTTTGAAATAATTTCCAATTTTTATAGTAATATTTTCATTCACTAAAAGACAGATTTTAGGATTAAATGTCAGATTTCTTAGGCACGTAGTTGTTGTAATCACCTACTAAAGTCCAAAAGTACATCATACCCATATCTCACTCTAAAAGTATATTTGGATTTGGTTTGGCCTTATTTGTGTTCTTGGAGTGCAACCACTGTGACCCCACAAGAATCCAAAGTCAAAGGTTTAGTATTTTATTTTTGGTTCAGTATTTCCATTTATGTATATTTTATTAGCCTAGTTGTACTAAACTTTGCTATTTTGCAGATTCCACAAATTCAACCCCAGCTCATGTTAAGTAAAGAAAAAAATATATTAATATTATATTTCACCATTACCTTAGTTTTATAACTTTAATTTTAATTGAGCAGTTACTGTTTACACCTATTTAATTTATCTTTTAAATTTTATTTGGAAGATAGTTTCAATTCCAAAATGGTAGGCTAAAACTTTAATTGGGGATATGCAAAAAAAATTTAGAAACCACAGCTTCTGTGCACTAATCTTAAATGGGCAAATTTATCTAGATGGGTTGTTTTTCCATTTATGGCAAAAAATATCTATGTATCTATAGTATATGACCATTTAACATGTTTATATATTATGGCTATATTGGGCTCAAAAGATTACATATTTGAAATAAGAATATAATTATGTTGATTGTCAAACTATGTCTTTTGTCATTAAAAACACCTAGCATACTCAAACAATTCATATGACAAAGTTTACATTTCAAATATGTGTTTATATATATTTCTATCCACTAATGGACATACAATTGTGTAGCGGCAGAGTGGTGGGGACTGGGCGCCGAATAACCCACGTCCGCGGCGGGGCACGGTTCGAACCTGGCTACTGCCCAATTGCCTTTTTATTTTTCTTTAAACCAAACGACGTCGTTTCATATCAAACCTGATACACTTGATATGACCCTGACTAGTGAAAGTTTATTTTTAAATAAAGAATGACTCTGCGGTCTTAAATGCCAAATGCTTTTCAAATGCACAAAAGTTGTGGGATCTAGTGTTGATTTGCATATTCTCAATTCCTTTAAATCATTTCCCCTAGTTAATTAATATTTCCTGTTTTATAATAGTTTTGCTTAAATATCTGTATCCATCTTTCGCTATTATTAAATCTAAAAAGTTTATCTCACAAAAATTTAGCTTTAATATATTTTTCTTCCTTTTCTTACTAGTATGTTAGTTAATTTATTTTGCACTGTTAAAATCTTTACCATAAACTGTTAAGAAAAAAATAGCTTTAATTACTTTTATTGCAAAACTATAAAAATTAGTAGTTTAGTAAAACCCCACAAAAATCCATCATCTTTTATTTTCTTTTTAGTGACAAAATAGTTATCTGCCTAACTTTATAAAATTTTATTCCGTTCCCTGTGGGTTCGACCTGGACTTCCAGAACTTTATTACTTGTACGATCACCTACACTTGGGTGTGATAAGAAAACGCGTCAATAGGATGTCGTCAGTCCCCGACATAGTTGATTGGATCGGGCTGTTGATCTTTTAAACTTACTGCTTTTGATGGTTAGTCGACTGGGTCCCCGATACAGTCGGCTGGACCTCTGTTTTCATAATTGAATTCTTTGGGAAAGTGTTCCAACTGGCAAAACTTTTTGTAACTCTAATTTAAAGGATTCTACTTATGTTTTCCGCTGCTATTTACTTTAATGAACTGGATAAGCCTTGATGGCGTGCCAGGTGTCCTGTTTCCGCATGTTACCATGATGGGTTGTGATACACCAAGTCAACATGCTGAGCGGCATGACCTTTTAATCTAAACCATATATAAACATGCTCCCTATTTCCAGGGGATCATGATAACTGCTATGTATGTTATGATCCCCTGAAAATAGTGGGCCAATGTATGGTCTCGATTAAAAAGTCATACCAGATCAACATGCTGACATAGTGTGATAATTACAATGAATAATTTCTGTCAAACACATGGCAACTTCTCATTTACTTGTGATACCATATGTGACGTGGTATACCCGTGATAGTGAATATTGTCTCTTATTTGGCATAGAGTAATGTTATGCTTTCCAAATTCAGATTCTAAACTCATATTCTAAATGATGTGATCGTGGGTCTACTGAATTTTAATTGTAGTAGGCCCACTGTCAAATCATTTAGAATGCGAGTTTGAGATTTGAATTTCAAAAGCGTAGCATTACTATGTGGGACATTGGGGAGCATAGTAGTACTCATTGGTTTATGTATGTGCAAATCACAATTGCCAAAAATAAAAAAAACAAACAAACAGATAGCTAGACAGAGAAACGAAGAGACTTTATGTACTTTTTCTTAGATAGTTTTTCTACTGGTTCAAAGTGTGATTAGTCCACTTATGCAACCATGTGTATATTACACACCAGTAAATTAATAAAATCTTAGAACAAAGACGAAAACTACACAAGGACATATTATTATTTGCACTGAAAAAAATACATTTTTTAAAGATAAAATTGGCAGAGGCTGAAAGTGATTTTTTGTTCGGACTTATGAGACCGATCATGAAATTAATGGCTAAGTGATAGGTTCAAAGTTGGTAAGACCGAATGAGTTTTGCTCGGGCTGACTAACATTTCATTCGGACTGCCTCATCAACATGGTTTCATTCGGACTGTTCAAAGTTTATACATAAAGTCAATAGTGGTGGGCCACCTTGGTTGGGCCCGTATATCAATTTAGCCGGTGTTTGATTTATCAATGGACCAGTTAATGATTGGTTGCCTCAAGCATATATCAATTTGGGCTGTCACTATGGTTGTGGACATGCAGCCTCCAGGAGTCCACCCTCCTTTTTCTTCTAACGAGGTTTCAGAATTGATTTTCCTTTAAAATGTTTGAAGAAAAGAAAGAAAGTCTGTGAAAACAGATATAGAGTCGCCACTTGGTCTTTAGGGAACCAAGAAACCCAATTTTGACTCACCCAAACAGATAAAGGGAACCGGTCCTTCATAACCAAAGACCTTGGCTCGGGGTTTTGGTACGAGGGAACCTTTGTAAAAAATAAAACACCCTCAACTCGCCTTGTCTCTCGACGGGCCTCAATTAGCATCCAAATAATCATCTTATACTATATTTGGTTCGACAGTTAATATTATGATAAGTATATTACATTGCATAAGAGCCTTGAAATGGAAGATTAAAAGATAAGATATCATTCATAAGATCGAAGCCAAATATCACACAATGCAAAGTGAAAGATCACACAAAATAAGCTTAGAAAAAAAATGTCTAATCACATATCGTAATCAAGTTTTCCTAATCTAAAAAGGGACATGAATTGTTCTTGAAAACAAATAATCAAAGAGAATGGGATATGCTTAGCAAACTAGTATGATGCATGTTAATTCTTAGAAAAGAAGACTCCTCAATCCCCGGGACGGATGAGAGAGGAAGGTTTGTTCGAGGGGGAGCATGAACGTAAGATCGAGTTTATTCTTTATAATCTTCTTAGATTAAGAGTCACAAAAGCTCCAAATTTTGCATGGAGGCAATGTATGATCATAGAATGTGCAAAGGTTGTAGTGTGTTTTGTGTTCATAGATTTTCTGAAGTGATTTAGAATTCTAAAGTATGCATGAATGAATGAAGAATGTCATTGTAGGATATGTACAAATGTAGTATGAACTAATTCCTAAGATATGGGCTAATTTAGAATGCATGTAAACATCTAATCAAAGAGTAAAAGTTAAAACATGCTTGCTGTGAATAGTGGACAGAACAATGAACTGATTTTGTAAAAATGGAGAAGTGATGTTAGAAATGTTTTTAATTCATGATTTTTTATGGAGATCATCCCTACTATGTCTAGAACACATTTCAAAAATCCAAATCAAGATAGAAGTTACAGATTGAGAGAAATCATATAAACAAGAGAGGTTACTTAGAAACAGAATCCGTATTGTCGGCTGAAATGTAAAAAACTCTTAGAAAATGAAAACAAAACATTTTGAGGCCTATATTATACAGAAAGTTCCCTAAGACATTGAAGTTCAAGGGAAAAATGGGTTGGGACCACTCGTTTTGGAAAAGCTTTTTGAAAAATAAGTTAAAACTTACCCAAGCTGCTATGACAGAGAAAACAGAATGTATGGAAAGAATGTTTGGGTCAAAATGGAACTCTTTTAAGTGCTTTTAAATCAAACCAAAAATCGTGGTCATTCCTTAATGAGTTAGAAAGACTTTCCAAGTGGCCTTGCAATCATCCATTGAGTATTGAACTCATAATGACATTTTAAAGTTGAATAACTCACTATTTTGAAGATTTGGGGAAAACAAGTGTTTCATTTCTTGAAATCAAAATGAGGGGTTTAAGAGGGGTTTTGAAAAGGGAGGTTCTGAGGGTGTATTTTTAGAAATAAATGAAGATTATCACCACTTAGGAATTATCTTCAAGCTCATGTCAAGAACTTCCAAGATTGTTGGAGAACATGGTTTTATTTTGATCACGACTTCAAGAAAACTTGGGAAGTATTGAAGTAGGTATCATCATATATCAAACATATTTTTGAGGTCAAGAGCTACTATCCATGAGGATTCTCTCACCTCAAACACCATGTCATCATCTAGATGGTGATAAACAAGTAAGTATAATAAGAAAAATAAAAAAGAAATGGGATAAGAAGAGATGAACATTAATATAAACAGGCAATCAATAGCAATGAATAGATGATATTCAATGAGATATTGGACTTGTAGCTTGGTGTTTCACTCATATATGGTGACATTTGGACATGGAAGTTGCTTCCTATCTCATAAATGCTCAAGAAAATGGTAGTTGGGTGTATTGAATGGAAGTATGGATGAAAGGAATGAAAAAAAACAAGTTTAGAACTCACTTTTTTGTAGAAAATCAGTAGAGGAAGCTCACTTTTCTCTCTTCTAGCCTTATCTCTATCTATCAGCTCTCTTTACAACTTCTCCTAAACTTTGCATTTGCTACCCCCCCAAATGAGGAGTC
This sequence comes from Hydrangea macrophylla, assembly GCA_033977485.1. Taxonomy (NCBI): domain Eukaryota; kingdom Viridiplantae; phylum Streptophyta; class Magnoliopsida; order Cornales; family Hydrangeaceae; genus Hydrangea; species Hydrangea macrophylla. The sequence goes on from CM066992.1 coordinate 30,328,949, forward strand.
AAAGGGGGTTTATATAGGCCAATATGGGGGGAGTTTGGGACTTAAAAAGTGCTCCTATTGGTCCCAAACATCTGTTAACAAGAAACTACATCATTTTGACTTTCAATTATTCAATTTGGACCCCAAATCAAATTACAAAAATGGACCTGTTTGGGGGAGAGTGCTGCGGCAGCACTAGGCCTGTACCCCGGCGGCAATGGGCCAGTGCCGTTGTGGTACTGCTCCTCAGACGCCCAGATTATTATATTTAGGCCCCCTGAGGTTCCGGTATTTACGAAAAGGCCCTATTTCGTCCAAAATTCACAGAAAATGCATACGAACTCCAAACTGAGCTTGTGATATGCCATTGGAAAGATAATAGAGTCTACTTTATATAAAAAATAGTTCAGAGATAGGTCACTTTGAAAAGTTTTACGGTATTTGGGATAAAAGCCGATTTGATTGCCTTTTTCATCTTCGAACATTCATAATAAATTTGTTTTAAATCAAAAAATTATGTGCGAATATCGTTGGAAAGCTATTGACCTCTAGTATCCATGAAAAATGTTTGAAAAATGATACGGTGCTTGCCACGTTTTAACTTTTTTAAATTCAAATACGAGTCGCCACTTAATTTTTAAAGGAAAATTAAGAAACCTTTTTAAAAGCAAACTGATTTTTTGGAAACCAGAGATTTCTAGGTCCCAGGATTATGGAATGAGAGGGGAAGGAGACCGACGGACTAAAATGCCCCCTTTCATCCTATCTCGTGATAGGCCTCTACTAAACGTCCTAGATATCGAATTATTAATTTAAGCATGCCCTCAACTAATATATAGATATAAATATACATTACACAAGCTTGTTGAAAAAAGTACAAGATTGCTAACGATAAAAGGCATACAAAACCAAGTAGATTCATCTAGCAAGTGAATGATATGCAATAGAGAACAAAAGAACTTACACGAGATCCAACGGCGAAAGGAAATGTGCAATGCATGAAAATGAATAGAAAACCTAAAAAAAAGGGTCTCTAACACATATATATACACACATAATGCAAGATCTAATCTAAGGTGTCGCGCATGAAGTCAAAATATCAATAAAAATCAAGAAATGAAATAAATGAATAAAAAGTCAAGAAATCATACCTCAATAGTGCTACAAAACAAAGGTTAGTCCATATACTTTGAACACAATATAATTTCAAATCCTAAATATTATGCCGAACCCCTAGCTTAAATCTAACAAACATTAGAGAAAGTTGACAAAACTATGAATTCCTTCAAACTTGTTAAAATCACAACATCTCTATAGATATACAAGTCTCAACTAGGAGCCAATGTAATGTCTATATAGAGATGGTACAATCTCTACATGATTAAAAGGAATCCATGACTAAACTCAACCAATTGTAACTTATCACAATACAAAACAATGCCCTAAATTACAAGAATCAATACACATGTGATGATAATGGATGTATGAAACATGAAGAAGAACAAGCTATGAATCATTCGTTGATTTGGATCATTTAGCCTCTGTATTTGAGTTCAATTAATCATAATCAAAACATATTTCAAGCCTTAAGGCATTAGAAAATCATTTGGATCATCATTTACAAAGTCTATCAAATCCATAACAGAATTCCAGGAACTACAGAGAGCAGACCAGACTTTCAAAAATAGGAAAATCATACTTTCCATGGTGATTTTTGGACACTAGGTGCCTCTGTGAGTCTAGTTTTTATCCCAAAAAGAAAATCAAAGATCAAATAGTCCAATATTTGGGAATTGGACCAAGACCAGACACTACTCAGAATTTATCAACTCTCTGTCTAGAGATTTTATGTGATTTTCCAAAAATAGTAAATGCATGAACCACTTCAAACTTTTTAGGGGATCTCGTTGATTCATTAAACATCATGGAAACATTTATTTGAAGTAAAAAATGTTTGATTAAGGCTCTGATCTATTCAAATCAATACTGACTTGCTGTTCTAAAATTTTGGACAGAGAGTAACTAGTCCACAAATCCCAAGATCAAACCACGTTAACTATAATATTTCATCAAAATAAAAATTACAGTGGTAGATCTCTGTGTTATGAACACAGTCCAATTGGTCTCATTCAATTCCAATGGATCATGATTTAATTAAAAATCTTTGATCACATATTGTCATTGAAATTACTGCAGCATAGATGAATTAATGCCCATGATTCAAACCAAACTTGATCTATAATTCTATAGAGAATTTAGATTAAGTGTGACTATGATCACCAAATTATAAAAAAGGGAATTCATGGACTTAGCCTTGGGTGAATCCCAACATAGATATCATGAGAGAATCTAAAAATGGATTTCAAGGACTTACTCAATTCTATAAACTCAAGACACTTGAATTCACTTAAATTCAACAATCAACTTATAAAAATTAACTTCATCTAAATCCAATTCCCCTCTTAAATTAATGGTCCTTGGGGATTCATAACCTATTTCCTTTGATTCCTTTCCCAAATAAATGATCCTAGAGGATTAAGGATTCAACCTTCATAGATTTCAATGAAATATGAAGAACTTCATGAAACCTCCAAATTGATGGGTCCAAGTCATGAATATAGGACTTGGATCCACCAATTATATAAGGCTATGATCAAAACCAACCCAATTCTCATATAACTCATAAATTTATAGAAAATTGAAGGATCAAATTCAAAGAAACCAAGTGAGATATTGAAGACATCATGATTCTTTAGAGAAGAGTATGAACAAAGAGAACTGAAAAAATAATCCAACTACGATCCAAATCAAATTTTCTTTTTCATTTTTTTATTTAAAAAAACTTATATTATATTAAATCTAAGGCTATTAAGACCCAAATCAACAATTATGTGTGAGAATTCAATCACAATTCAAGTGGTGCTTGATGAAGTGAGATGAGAAGAGACTTTTTAAAAATTGTGTAAAAGAACCTGTAATTCTATGAATTGTGATTGAACTTAAGCTAAAAACTAATTTAAATTAGAGTATTACCTCTAGAAATCCTCCGAGTTTCTTGATGAAGATCTTCAAAGTCTTCAAGTCTTCTTCAAGCTCTTCAAACTCTTTCAATGGTTTCTTCTTCAATTCTCCTCTTTCTCTCTCTAAAATCTCTCAATTATAATACCAATCTATATCAAATTGTTCTTTTTCGTAATGGAGATGTATATCTCCTTATGCAGACCAACCTTGAGAGATCAATTGGGTAATTTCGGGGTGTTTGTGCATGTTCCATGTCATCTTCTAGAGTTCAATACATATTTAAAAAAAAACAAATTGTTACAGGCTACGGCAGTCGCTGACTTGTCCGTGGCACTCAGTGAGTGCCGGTCCGGCACCCACGGACTGTCGTAGCGGCACTCAGCCAGTGCCGCCGGGTTCACCGCATGCCGTTACTAACAGACTTCCCCTTTTTTTTATTATTTTTTATTCATTTATTTATATATATATATTTATATATAGATTATATATATTTATATTTTTTGTTTTGTTTTCTTTTTCTTTTGAAATTCTTTTTTTCTTTTTCCTTTTTCATTCTCTTTTCAATTTTTTTTTCCTTTTCCTTTCTTCTTTCTTTTTTTTTTTCCAAAAATTATTTTTTTATTTTTTGTAAGAAAATAACATCCATCTTTTTTTATTTAATTTTTCTAGACAAATTTTTTTTTCTACATATTGCACACCCCAAAATTGCCTACCTCTCTTTCTTTTTTCCCTTTAAAAATTTCATCGAGACTGAAGAACCCCCCAAAGAGCTTGAATCACTTTAAAGATCTTCAAATGCTGTCGGACATTGTCTTTATCAGTTCTAGAGTTAATCATCCCCTGAATTCGACGGTCGGTCAAAATCGGGGTGTCTACAGTTTGCCCCTCTTCAGCAGAACTTGTGAAGCAAGGTATATCACAAGTGAATGTCGAAGCCTGTGTGAAGACAAGCCTTTGACCGAACTATTGAATTCAGGTAAAAACAAAGTGCGTTGCAAAAACAGGCGCAAAGAAGGTCGGTGCTAGTCGTGCTCGATGGTGAGTTGCCTACGTATCCCAACGGGAATCAGACCGGGACATAGATCGGGTAGGGGATTACCTTTACATACACAAGTATTCATGCAGATGAGTGCACCTATCCCATCGTGATGCGCATGCATATGCTGTGATGGATGCCAATGCAATTTCATGTTTTATGCTTTCATGTAATGCTAATGGGATGATTTGAAATCATATTGTTTCGATGCTTATAGATGTATTCTAAGCCCTATGCTTCTAATGTCAGGGTTTTCATTATCCGTAACCACCTCGGTCCTTTGGATAAGTGCTACTGACTGGATTGTGCTTCATGCCTTATGTCCTGGTGTCAATGCAGGTTCACTTTCTCAGAGTGCAATCGGCATTACGCCCCGGTGCCAATATAGGTTTGCTCCAAGTATCTGCAGCACTTCAGCCTCGCACAGATACGTTAGCTCTTGGTATCTGTGACACTTCTGTCCCGCACAGATACATTTGCTCTTGGTATCCGCAGCATTTCGGCTTTACACAGATACATTAGCTCTTGGTATCTGCAACACTTTGGCTCCACACAGATACGTTAGCTCTTAGTATCCGCAACACTTCATCCCCGCACATATATGTTAGCTCTTGGTATCTGCAGTACTTCTGCCCTGCATAGCTACATTTTCTCTTGGTATCCGCAGCACTTCAGCCCCACACAAATATGTTAGCTCTTGGTATCCGCAGCACTTTAGCCCGGCACAAATGCATTAGCTCTTGGTATCTGCAGCAATTCGGCCTCGCACATATATATTTGATCTTGGTATCCACAACACTTCGGCCCCGCATAGATATGTTAGATCTTGGTAATGCGATCTTTCACTGGGTGATGCGATATTTCGCCAGGGGTAATGCAATCTTTCATCGGGGTAATGCCATCTTTCGCCAGGTAATGCGATCTTTTGTAGGGTGGTGCAATTTTTCGCCAGGTAAGGCAATTTCTCGCCAGGTGGTGCGATCTTTTACCAGGGTAATGCGATCTTTCGCCGGGTAATGCAATCTTTCGTAAGGTGGTGCGATCATTCGTCGGGGGTGTGATCTTCACCGGGGTAATGCGATCTTTCACCAGGTAATGCGATCTTTCACAGGGTGGTGCGATCTTTTGCCGGGGTAATGCAATCTTTCGCCGAGTGGTACGATCTTTCATCGGGTAATGGGATCTTTAGTAGGGTGGTGCGAACTTTCGCAAGGGTAATACGATCTTTCACCGGGTAGTGCGATCTCTACCCGGGTCACTTCTAACTCAAGGATTCACTCTTCAAATTTTCAATTTCAAATTTTCAAGATCCCCAGACTATTTGACTCAATTCAATTCAAACTTCTGAAATTGGGAGTTAATCAGACTCAATTCAATTTAACTTTTCAAAAAATCAATAGTCAAATCAGACTCAAATTAATTTTTATTTCAAAATCAGGAGTCGATCAAACTCAAATAAAAAATTTCCAAATTATGAGTCACTTTGACTCAAATCAAACTCAAATTCCATTTATCAGGAGTCAAACAAACTCAATTTATTTCAAATTTCAAGACTTGGAATCAGTCGGAGTCAAATTTATTCAAATTTCTAAAATCGGGAGCCCATCAAACTCAAACCCGTTTAATTTTAAAAAATCAGGAGTTAATCAAACTCAATTCAATTAAACTTACCTTCTAAAATCATTAGTCAATCAGATTAAAAAAAATCAATTTTCTAAAAAATCAAGAGTTAAGCAGACTCAATGATTTCAAAGTTTCCGAGTTTAAATAGTCTTGAAAGAATTTACTTCCTTAAAATCGAGAGTCAATTAGACTCAAAGAATCTCCGGTCTGCTGGGTTCAGACTTGAATCAATTTTAAAAGATTCAGGGCCATTCCTGCTCAAAGAATTCAAGTTTTCTAAAATCGGGAGTCAAATCAGACTTAATTCAATTCAATTCCTAAAATCGAGAGTCAAATCACACTCAATTCAATTCAGCTCAATTTCTAAAATTGGAGTCGGTCAGACGCAGTTCTGCTGAAATTCAAAAATCAGGAGTCAGTCAGACGCAGTTCTGCTGAAATTAAAAAATCAGGAGTCAGTCAGACTTAATTCAATTCAATTTTCATAATCGGGAGTTAATTAGACTCAATTTAATTTAGAACTACAAAGTCCGGGGTCAATCTTGACTTATGAGAAGGGTTTTAAAGTATGCTTTTCAAATATTGGGGGTTTATTCGAAATGAGGGAAAACTTTGAGGGACTTTTAAGAAAAATTTAGTGGTCCCCAACACGAATGTGAAAAATTTGGGGGGAAGGCCAACTGTCACTCGTGGCGACACTTGATGACGACGCGGCGGCACTCGGTGAGCGCCAGTGCGGCAGTCAGTGACTGTCGTGTGGCAATCAGCGAGTGCCGCTGACTTTTCGTCGAGTGCTGGTCTGAGAGACAGTTTGTTTTAAAACAAACTTTAACTTTTTTTTTGCTCATTCTCTCATTCCCTCTTCTATATGATTTTTCTACCAAGATCCTTCTCTCCTTTGATCCTAGGCTCCAATCCTCTTTATCAAAGGTTAGTTTTACTCTCTTTAGCACCAGGATCTCATCTTTACTTGAAAAATCATAGCTTTTTTCCCTTTTTGTTATGTTTTCTTCCATGTTTTCAAAATTTGATCTTTCTTAATCTCTCATGCAGATTTGCTTACATGGCTAGTGGTTCGGGTTCTCATGGGCCTTCTAGGAGAAGATATAAACCTTCCCTCAACCACAGCTCATCATTCCTTTTGGACGATCCCGAATCGCATCTTTCGGCACATACATTTTGCAAAGAGATATAACCGCAAACTCTCTTGCTCTCTATAGATGCAAATGCAATGTATAGTGCCCGATGTATGCATGAATATGACTTTAATCCTGTGCATTTTGTGTTCTTTTGATATCCCCTAGTTATTGTTGCTGTGAATCACCCTGCCCCTTTAGGTTGATTTTGAGTGAAATTTTTTAGATGCTAGGATCTCATTTAGGCTTAGATTTATGCTTTGACTTATTCTTATTGCTCGGTCTCATTGACGTTTCGTTGAGATTATGCCAAAATTTTACTATCCTCTTTCCCCTTTTCCAACAAAGGGATCACATTAGTTCAACCGAATTGATCGATCTTTTCACTTTTCATTTTCAAAAGTGAGAATTTCATCGGTTTAGATAGATTCTCAATACTTATCTTCTTTTTTTAAAACGGGAGTCAAAATTTATGACTGCTTTGTATTTCAAGAATGGGAGTCACCTTGACTCAAACAAATATCTTTATTTTTTCATTTTCAAAACAGGAATCGTTTTGACTTAGTCAAGCCATTTTATTAAAAGATACTTTACAAACCACGGAGTCATTTTGACCCACAAATTTATATTTCACAAACCATGGAGTCGATCAGACTCAAAATTTCATATTTCACAAACCATGGAGTCAATCGGAGTAAAAAAATCATATTTTACAACCACGGAGTCAATCGGACTCAAAATTCATATTTTCCAACTATGGAGTCATGGGAACTCAAAAGTTCATATTTTACAACCATGGAGTCGCTCGGACTCAAAATTCATATTTTACAACCACAGAGTCGCTCGGACCCTAGATTCAAATTTTCTTCTAGACTTCATTATTATTATTTTCATCACTCTTATTATCCTTCTTCCCGCTTTGCCTGCTTATTTGTTCACTCTTTTATTTTATTCTTTCATTTTCTTTTCAGGTGCCCGAAGATGCACTTAAAGGCCACGGGAACTTAGCTCACGGGTATAGATGGTACAAGGACCTTTCTGATACTGTAAAAGAAAGAATTAATGCAGTCGACTTCAGGCTTTTTGTGCAACTTTTAGAGAAAGCTCCAATGACATGGCTTAAATTCAAGCCTTGGTAAAACGGTGGCGGGACACCACAAATACCTTCCACCATCCATTTGGGGAGATGACAATGACCCCACTGAATTTTTCAATGATCACTGGCATTTCTTTCGGCGGCCTCCCTGTGGCTCGATTCAACGACATTGGTAGTCAACATGAATGGATCATTACCTTGCTTGGTGCTCACCCCGGGGATCTTATTGTTCCGGAAAAATGGTTCCTTGATACCTTCAGGGGTCAAGATTTTACTAATGACCAGATGATTCGAGCCTTTATTATGTACGTGTTGGGCTGCTCTTTGATGTGCACTAGGGCGAATAGGATTAATCTACCTACCTGGCATCTCTGGAAGATATTGATCGCATTAACCAGTACAATTGGGAGGAGCGGGATTAGCCACCCTTAACCGCCATATGAGCGATGTTTCTCGAGGCAATTTTCCTTCTACGGGCGGTTTCTGGAGGGCTTAGGAGGTAGAATTTTATTTATTATTATTATTTTTTTAACCTTCAAAATTCCTTCTAAATAAATATGTATATATATATATATATATATTTAACTCATCTCTTGATGCTTTCTTCGCAGATATGGTCCTATGAATACCTTCACATGAGGGCCCCTAGTACTAGAGCGGACGAGAATGCCATCCTTCCCCAGGGCCTGAAATGTAGGAAAGGAGCAACGTGCCAGAAAGCTGGGGCCCATGATTTCATTGATTGTAGAAATTTTCTAACCAACCTACGGCATGTTCATGTGAGATAGAGTCCATGGTCGGTTGCTTTCCTAAAAGCCAGTGCAGAGCTTTAGGCTATCTTCGGTTTCTCCAGGATGAGGATTTTGATGGTCAGGGGAAAGAATGGTACTTGGCTGAGAGGGTGACTAGACAGTCGCTCGTCGCCCTTATTTTTTTATGTATAGATGGCTCCTTCATCCACTATGAGGAGCACTGAGACCTTTGATCACAATGACTTGATCACGGCTTTGGGCTGGGATGATATTATAAATTATATGGAGGGCCCCGATGGGTACGCTAACTTTCGGATGAATTCACTTATGCACAACTTCCCTTTGATGGAAGTTACTTAGGTAAAACCCTTTTCCATTGTCCAAAATTTTCTTCTGCTTTGCAGCACTGTATGTTATGAGTTGATTTATTTCTCTCGCAGTCCGTCCCTGGAGGAGCTGATCCTCTATCTCTCCATCAATGGAACTAGAATGTGCCCTTGGTATATATGGGCCAGGAGACCTCATACCAACTTAGTCCATATACTCAGAGTGTTCCAACCATCCCTCTATAATATGATAATGTCTCTCGGGATTATGTAGGAGAGGGACTATCATATGCTCATACAGTTCAACATTGGATCCATGGCCGCGAATGGAGAGTAAGTTCGGAATATGCCTCATCCTCTGATTATTATCTAATCTTTCATTTCTTAAATTCTTTTGACTTTTCTGAGACTGGTGCTTATCACTTAATTTTCCTCAGGCTGACAGAGCGAGAGCGGTCGCAGAGCTTCAGGTTAGAGCTTAGGTATATATCTCGATTCCCTCTTCTTGTGAAAGTTGTAACTCTAAAGAAAAAAATACACCAAATGAGTTTGCAGACTTAATGAAATTCATATTTAAAAGGTGAGTCTACGGTTTTGAAAGAATTTATGCTTACAACAAGTGAGTTTGTGGACTTGAGAGAATTCATAAAAAGGTGAGTCCGCAGACTCGAGAAAAAATTCATATTTACAAAAAGTGAGTCCACGGACTTGAAAGAATTTACATTTTCTTCTTCTTTGTCCTTTTCTTCACAGGAAGAAGAGATCGCCGCTCTAAGAAGATAAATTCAAGAGCTCCAAATGAGCCGGGGTGGCAAGTACCATGGATGCACTGGAGGTATCGATCAAAGTGGAGTTGATGGTATAAACGGTGGTGATGGTGGAGCTGGGGTAGCCAAACAGCTCAATAGGCGCCCAGGAGGAACCCCAGACGAGGATGACCCACTCTCTCTTTTCCTCTTATTTAGGATGTCTCTACGTGGACAAAAAATAATTGAACTTCCCCTTCCTCTTTTTTTTATTCATGCCCTTTTTATGGATTTGGATTTAGCTAGATGGATGAATGGATTGACGGATGATATGCATGCATGGTGGCCTTCGAGCCAATTTTGATATGCTATGCTCATGCTTAATTGCTTTTTATGGTATCAGATGTTTTCTTAACAACTTCTTGAAAAATGAATGCTCCTTTTTTTTTATTGATCATGCTTATTGATGAATGATACAAACGGTGATGCTCAAATGCCAATTTTCTTGCTCTCTGTAGTAGTTTTCAATTTTTTTTCATGCAGGTTTTGCACTTATTGAATTACAAATTACACCAGGAACTGCCTGGAACCTGACCGACACTAAATGAAAAAGGGGTGGCACTTACTGACAGCAGTACGACACTCATCGAGTGCCGCCGGCACTCATTGAGTACTGTTTGGCTCCCAGCCTTACTTAAATGGTTCTTTTTCTCTTATTTTGTGCTCATTTGTAACTTTCAAGACTTCTCATTCTCCTCCGATCTCTCATGACTTCCATTAGCTCTCATATTCTTTTCCCCTGGATGGACACCCTCTCTGGCATTGATAAACTTAATTTTGAGTGTTATAGGATGGATCATCTCTTTTCCTTTCGGCGGATGGCTTTGGATGAGGATCTACTTCGAGCTGCTATTTGGTGCTGGGATCTTACACTTCATATTTTCTGGTTCGGGTATCAAGAGATCTGCCCAATGTTTGAGGAGTTTAGTGCTATCCTCCACACCGACCCTTTTGCAGATTTGATAGTTACCCCAATACAGGCAGGGTACGTGTAGGATCTGGATGCCCTTTTTCACATTTCCCATAATGCCACTAGTTCCTTTATCCAGGATTGACACATCAATTTTGAGCTCCTATTTTCAGCTTACGGTTCCATTGGGGACCCTGATGATGGTAGATACCAGATCAATCGCCGTAGTGCACTTTCTATCTCCATGCTTTCCTATTTCCTTTTCCAATCATCTGCTAATATACTCATACCTATTGCTTGTGGTCTTCGAGAGATGAGGAGTGCCATCATGCTAGTCCTGGGAGAGACCCTGTTATGACTACACCATGCTTATAATACTGGATCAATGCTACTTTCTGGGGCTACCTATGTTCTACAAATATGGCCTATAGAGTGTCTGGGTCTCTTTGCCCGCCCTTCTCATCTTGGGAGGCATTTCCCTTGTGACCGCCTAGAGATTCATCGCCCATTTTACTCAGCTGATGATTGGTTTGCTTAGCTATAGAGTCTTTTATATGAGGACATCCATTGGATCTGCCCCCAATGGATTCATTGCTCTGTCACGATGCGACTACCTGGGCGTCCTGGCGTTTGGCTACCCGACTTATATGCTACAACCTTATAAATTCCAAGCCAAGTAGTCCGTCAGTTCGGACTTCTTCAGGACGTCCCAGAGGATATCACCATATATTTTACGAGGAGTTCTACTTTATGTCCTACTGTTGTGAGGGTTTTTACTGAGACCTGGCATGGTAGGGTGGCCGCTCCTTTTCGGAGGACTCATGCTTCAGTTGTACCTACTACTGAGTATCTTCTGGAGATCCAGACACTGGTTGAGAGACAAGCTTTATAGACAGACTTAGACATAATGGAAAAAATAGGGGAAAGCTCGTACTTTTCAAAATTTCTGATAGACCATATCTACTCTTGTTGCGCTCTTTAAAATGTGATTTTTACTTTTTCCTTCCAAAGAATGTTTTTGTATTACAAAATATTCTAACATGTTCAATTAAAGTGTTCACTCTTTCAATTTATTAAAATTTTCTTTTCAATGTCTCTTCTTGACCTTTATTACCTTGTTTTGAGTCTTGCTTAGAGCTTTAATCATTCTATACCATGAATTCTCATTTATTTTCACATAGTGCTCATCTTGATAGATAGTAGATCCAAAGATGGGTTAGGGAATATATCTAGGTTCTTCGGGTAACAAACGAAGTTTGCCCCTGGTTTTGGGGAGAATGCAATTTGCCCCTAGTTTAGCATGGAGAAACTCAAAACACGGGGTTTTGTTAAGAGTTTGGTTTTGTTTTTTTTTTTTTTTTTTTGTGTGTGTGTTTTTTTTATTGGACCGAAGGCTTTGGGAGCCCGCCTACTTATCCCCGAATGGGTATCAGGTCCATAGTAGTTAGGCCAAGGCGTGAAGAAAGGTGCCATTCAGGCAATTTTTATTAAAGACAGAATCGAGTAGGTTGCCTACGTATTCCCTAGTGGGATAAGATAAAACATAGTTCATCGATGTAGGAGGTTTTGAAATAAAAGTCTCATGCAAAGTATTTTTTGAGGCAATCAAGGTTGATTGGCTGTTTAAATTCAAACCCATCTAGGTCCATAAGATAAGTAGCCCCTCCGGAGAGGAGAGTCATAAACGGGCACTTTGAGCTCTTTGAGGACCAGGTCACCCTCAATAAGTTTCCTTAGTGAACCCTTTTATTGAAAGCACGAGCTATCCTCTTCTGATATCCCTGAGTATGATTTATTGTGACTAAACCTTTTCTCATCAAGCAATATTATTTTACCCTTTTCTCCATCTTCAATGGTTACAATCATCTCAAATGAAGGTTGGTTTCTTTCTTTTATGGATAATGGGATCATGGTAACTCCTACGGGAATTTGGATCATTGAGGTGAGGGTTGCTAAGGAATCGGCTAACTGGTTTTCCTCACGAGGAAGGTAATAGAACGAAATATGCTTAAATTGTACTTTTAAACTCTCCAGATATTCATAATAAGGTCTCAACTTCTCATGTTTCACTCTCCAGTCACGTCACACTTGGGATATGATCAAGTTAGAATCCCACAAAATTTCAATCCTTTTAACTTTTAAAGCCAGGGCCGCTTCCATTCCGATTATACATGCTTCGTATTCCGCTATATTATTGATCTAATTATACTTAGGCTTGACAGCTAGTGGAGTGGGGGTTCCTCTAGGCGATATATTGATGACTCCTACCCTATATCCTAATTTGTTAGCTACTCCATCGAAATGGATCCTCCACAGGTCTTCTTTTACCTCCATCACTCCCTCATCTGGGAACTTAAACTCTCCTTTCTCCTCGAATTCTATAGCAAGGTCAGCTAGATATTCAGTGATCTCCCTTTGACAGATTTGGAAGTGACATATCTTATATCAAACCCGGCTAACATCATGGTCCATCGGAAAATTCTACTGGTTAGGGCGGGCTTTTCGAACATGTATTTGAGTGGGTCTATTCGGGATATCAAGGTTATAGGAAAGGCTATCATATAATGCCTAAGGTGGCGAGTACATAGCTTTATCCACATGTACCTATTCTTCTTCTTGGGCCAACATACACCCATCAATCTTTCGGTTACGGATAAGTATAGTAACAAAGGTTTTCCGAGTTGGGGAGGTGATAGGACAGGCCAGTTTTGGAGATAAACTTTAATCTTATCAAAGGCTTTTTGGCATTGGCTATCCCACTCAAACTTCTCTCCTTTCCTCAGTTATTTAAAAAGTGGGTTGCAGGTCATTGTGAGTTTTGATATGAAATGGCTAATGAATTGTATCCTACCCAAAAATCGCCTCAACTCCTTCTCACTCTTTGGCAGCTGCATTTCGACTATGGCTTTTATCTTAGTTGGGTCCACCTCTATCCCCCTCTGAATGATAAGAAATCCGAGTAATTTCCCAGTGGTAACCCTAAAGGTGCATTTCTGCGGGTTCAAACTCATCCTGAATTTTCTTAAACTATCGTAAACTTCCTTAATGCTCCTAAATGACCCGCTCTCTCTTTGGACTTTACGATCATATCACCCATATATACTTCTACCTTTTTGTGAATCATATCAAGTAATAATGTGGTGGTAGCCCTTTGGTAGGTCGCGCCTGCATTCTTAAGTCCGAACGACATCACCCTATAGCAATATGTACCCCAAGGCGTGATGAAAGTGGTCTTCTCCCTGTCCTCCGGTGCCATGAGAATCTGATTATACCCTGAAAATCCGTCCATAAAAGACAAAAGCTCTTGTTTTGTTTTCTTTTTCTTTTGAAATTCTTTTTTTCTTTTTCCTTTTTCATTCTTTTTTCAAATTCTTTTCCTTTTTCTTTCTTCTTTCTTTTTATTTATTTTTTATTTTTTTTAAATTTTTTGTAATAAAACAACGTCCATCTTATTTTATTCTTCCAGACTAAAATTTTTTATACGTATTGGACACCCAAAAATTGCCTGCCTCTCTTTCTCTTTTCCCTTTAAAAATTTTTATCGAGACTGAAGAACCCTCTGAAGAGATTGAATCACTTTAAAGATCTTCAAATTCTGTTAGACATTGTCGTCATCGATTTTTTGAGGTAATCATCCCCTGAATTTGATGGTCGGCCAAAATCGAGGTGTCTACAACAGGCCCCACTCCAACGATCTAATAAGGCATACCAATTACCAAATGTATTTGATAGAATATGTTTAGTCGGCCTGCACCATATGCTACATAGTGTATCGACTAACATGGCCTTTGGAGTTGAGATTGGTAATTGGTATAGTGGAGCCCATTAATTTTTAGTTGATCAGCCTTAAAATATTATCTTCCCCTGGTGATAAATATTACTACGTTGAGATAAGGAAGGATGATATCAAAATATTATCACTTATGGAGAATATTATCAAGATTTGGGAAGAGAATATATTTGATATTATATTATAAGGGAGTATATATATATATATATCTTTACTTGAAGAGGAAGTCATAGTATGAAGATCAGATACAAACCAGATTCTTCAAGGGTCAATTACAAAGATATGAAAATCTTATATTACTTCCATATTTAGGAGGTAAATCTAGTATTTTTTAACCAGATTATTATTATGAAGATTTCTACTTGCCTTATCTCGAGTACCAGCCAGGCCGCTATAAATAGGCAGGCCGGCCAAGCTTCCAACCACTCCGCGTCACTCTCGATACACTGCATCCAAAATGCATTCTAAATAGCATTCTTAACACTATTAGCCTTTTTATATTTTGAGGCTTTCTAAGCACTCTTAGCATTCTCTTGTAATCTTTTCTACTACAAACAAATAAAAATAAAGTTTGATTTAATATCTCTTGCTTGTGTTTTCTCACTTGTATGGCTTGTGCGCTTCAGTACTACCATAGGACTTTCGGCCAAGGTTACTTTCCTACTTGGCCATCACAATTGCATCGATAGAAATTAGATTCTAAAAGCCTTGTGTATCACTCACTCACACAAGCATTGTAGGAAATTATTGTGCACACACCGAACCGCTTTTGGTTTTGGCACGCCCGTGCAAAAACTACAACAAACATTTTGGCACGCTCGGTGGGACATTGCCGAGTGATGAATCATTTTTACCGAAGTATGGCTGCAATTCTACCATGACCAGATTCGTTGGTAGGGTGAATCAATAAGACAACTTCGCGAAAAAATCTATCGTCTCAACAATGATGGATATTGGAATGAAATCGGTCATCTTTATAATGAAATAGACCGTTTTGAGGCTGACATATGATTTTTTAATCAAGAAATCGGCCTCCTTAAAGCTTCGAGTGGGGTTTATGAACTGCCACCTGAGGGAAATTCGTTCATGTCTCTAGATAATTTTCTATGCGGTGGATGGCGAGAGAAATTTAAATTACTTATTGAAAAAGTAAAGGAGTTCGCTCGCTAACTTGGAGGGGTCGCAAGAGCAAACCTGGCAATACTGACATCTCTGAAAAAGGAGACCGAACAAATTGTCACCACACCGTCCAAACCGCTCGGGGGGCAAGGAGACGAAAAAATAATTGCTAGTGATAGGCCAAAAATTTTCATTTCGGCTAAAGAGCCCATCACCGATGATGAAGAAATCGGTAAGGAAGTGCTCGGGAAGCAAACTCTAAACGAGCCTTACAATGTTGTTGAGGCCAAAAAGGAAGAGCTTGATAAACCGGATGATCTTATTTCGGCCATGGACCCTCTTGTTGATGAAGAAATCAGTGATGAAATGCTTTAAAAGGGGGGGGGGGGGGGGGGCAAGCGTCACCGAGACCGGTTGATTTTAACTCTGTCCATAAATCTTTTGAACATATCTCTTTGAGGAAACTCACTCTCGAAGAGTTGTTCAATTTTTTCAGTTTTGTTATAGTGACCGATTATATTTTCCATATTAAGCTAATTAATTGTTTAGCATCTGTTAATTTACATCCATGATGGCTTTGTGGATGTCACCAAAAATTAATTGTGATTTGGTGGCTGTTTCTGCAACAATGGTACTATTAAAGAAGAAGAAAAGTACTGAAGACTGAACTGAATTAATTCGGTCGATTCATCATTTGGACTGTCTAACCAGACCGAAAAGGAAAAGAAGAAAGAAAAAGGGATCAACTGGAGACATGGCTACACCTTAGGAAGTGGAGTTGCTTTTTCAAATCAATGGCCCAAAAGTCAACATCAAAGCTATCATAAGGTGTGTCAAATGGTATTGACATGTTTGGTTGCTATTTGTCATAGGTGGGCCCAGAGAGTTTGTAAAATAAAGCTTAAAATTTGACTGAAACATGGGAATACAACTCCAGATTGACACCGATCTGTACAAAGCTGAAAGGATAGTTTGGGTGTTGTGGTCTTTAAATATAGAGCTATACCAATCTTGAACAGATCGGTCTTGAAATATTTCGCTTTTCAAATTTCACTTGTTTACATTTTAAAGAGTTAGGGGGTGTTGTTTGCACCCAAAAAAAATATATTTTTTAAAGATATAATTGGCTGAGACCGAAACTGATTTTTTGTTCGGACTTAAAAGACCAATCATGAAATTAATGACTAAGTGATTAGTTCAAAATTGATAGGACCGAATGAATTTTGCTCGAGTTAACTAATATTTCATTCAGATTGCCTCATCAACATGATTTCATTCGGACTGTTCAAAGCTTATACATAAAGTCAATAGTGGTGGGCCACCTTGGTTGAGCCCGTACATCAATTTAGCCTGTGTTTGATTTATCATTGGGCTAGTTAATGATTGGTTGCCTCATGCATATATCAATTCAGGCAGTGTTTGCTTTAATTTGCGCGGGCGTGCCAGAACCAATAGTGGTTCGAGTTGTGCAAACTAATTTCCTATATCGCTTGAGTGAGTGATACTCAAGGCTTATGGAATCTAACTTCTAACAGTGCGATTGTGATGGCCAAGTAGGAAAGTACCCTTGGCCTAAGATCCTATGATAGTACTGAAGCGCACAAGCCATACAAGTGATGAGGAAAAAAGAATTAAATAAAATGCATATTTTATTTAATAGAAAGTAGGAAAGATTACAAGAGATTGTAATAAAACTACGAAAGCCTAAAAATAAAAGGAGCGCTTTTATTTGCCTAAAAACTAAGAATGCATTGTAGAATGCTTTGGGATGCTGTAATCGAAGTGACGCGGAGTGTCTTGATTGCTTGGCCTGCCTGCTGATTTATAGCGGTCTGGACTGATTGAGATAAGGCAAGTAATTATCTTTCATAATTATCTGGTATAAAATACCAGATTTATCTCCCAAAATCTGCTCTTGACTCCCATCATTATCTGGTATAAAATACCAGATTATTTCCATATCAGTAGATAATATCTGATAAGAGCTTCCATATATCTTTGAATATATATATACAAGTGTATTTATTTCATGAATCTGGTCGACATCTTGGTTTGATTCACTTTGCTTCCTCTCCAAGTAAAAGATATACGCAATAATTGATTGATATTATCTTCCCATAATCTGAATGCTATCTTGATAATATTACCATAAGTGATAATATTTCTCTCCCAAATATGCTTTATAAAAATATTTCAAGACTGATCACCTTCCATTCGTGGGCCTACCTTTCCCAAGTGGCAGAATCATATATACGGTCATATGTGAATGGATGACAAAGCTTGTCAGCCCGATGCCAATAAACCATGACCAAACAAGCCTCGGACTGTTGCAACTTATCACGTGGCCACATGATTAAAGACCAAACCATGGTGACCATATTTATAAAATGGTCAAGTCATAGTGACTAAATTAAGATAAAGTGAAACCGATTGGATTAGTGAAAGCCATAAGTGCACATGGCTTAATCATCAGAATGGTGGCCCACCAATCAAGCAATCAAGTGCTTTGAAACAATCAAACCCACAATGGTCAGTCCGATTTGTAACTAAATGGTTCGACACACGTTCAGTCCGATCAACTTTGAATCAGTTCTTTGACCCCTAATTTTTGCAATCGGTCTATGCTAATTTTTAATTTAAAAAATGTGTTTTTTGGGTGCAAACAATGCCCCCCTGGCTGTTTAAAAATGAAAACAATGTAATTTTTGAAGAGCCAAATTTTTGGACCGATGATTGGACATCTTACATCGGCCTAAATGCTTGACCGATGAATCATCATGAAATTATCAAGTGAATTCCATTCTATCATTTGTCCATGTGAACAAGCCAAGACCACTGTATTTGATCCACATGCCTACCATATGCACAAAGTCGCCACCACGTTTCCAGTCTTTATTCCCTTTCTTTAGTAAGAAAAAACAATCACAACTTGGGCCATGATTGAACATTGTGGGGACCAAATTTTGGTGGCATAAAGTTGAATCAACCATATCACTTCCATTGGTAGACTTGCTAGAATAAGGAGCCAACCAAACCAAACTTTAGACAAGTGCTATCCTTTCCATTGGGCCCACCGTAAATTGACGAGGTCAAACTGACTTGAGTCTTTGCCAGAATGCTACCAGAGCACCAATACTTCAACAGTGGATCCTACCGTCTTTGAACCAATCAATTAATACCAAAGCATTCACCCTTTGCTTTCCCTCTTTTTTTTTTTAAAATTATTTCTTCTTCGGTCTTGTTTCAGTCCGTACATTATTTAGACCGAATTAGTTTTTGATCGGCCTTCAATACTTTTTAATCCCCTTTGATAGTAGTATTGGTGCAAGAAAAACTACCAAATCAAATTTATTTTTTGATGACACCCACACAGCCAATGTGGATGTAGATCAACCCAAGCCAAATAATTAATTGGCTTAAAAAGGAAAATATAATCGGTCACTATAAGGAGACCAAAAAATTTGAACAATTCATCAAGGCTGAGTTTCCTCAAAGGAATGTGTTCAAAAAATTTATGGATCGATTTAGCATCAATCGGTCTCTGCGAAGCTTGCCCCCCGAGCACTTCATCGTCTACTTCTTCATCAACAAGAGGGTCTATGGCCGAAATAAGATCATCCGGCCTATCAAACTCTTCCTTTTCGGCCTCAACATAATTGTGAGGCTCGTTTAGAGCTTGCCCCCCAAGCGTTAAATCTGAAAAACTGCTTGGTTTTTTCCTCCAACCACCGTCTAAAAATTCCTTCAATGACATGAAAAAATTTCCATTAGGTGGTGGCTCTTCCGCTTCACTTACGGCAAGAAGGAGACCGATTTCGTTGTTGAAAAACTGTATATCGGCCTTAAAACGGTCAATATCTTTGTAAAGATGACCGATCTCATCATCGTATCGGTCCTTAAACCGATAAATTAAACCATGAAAATGGCTTATTTTTTCGTTCCTCCAACGAATCTGGTCGTGGTAGAACTGCAGCCATGCTTCGCGGTGTGCATGGCTCATCACCTGGCGGTCCCACCGGGCGTGCCAAATTGTTTGCTTTAATTTGCGCGGGCGTGCCAGAACCAATAGTGGTTCGAGTTGTGCAAACTAATTTCCTATATCGCTTGAGTGAGTGATACTCAAGGCTTATGGAATCTAACTTCTAACAGTGCGATTGTGATGGCCAAGTAGGAAAGTACCCTTGGCCTAAGATCCTATGACAGTACTGAAGCGCACAAGCCATACAAGTGATGAGGAAAAAAGAATTAAATAAAATGCATATTTTATTTAATAGAAAGTAGGAAAGATTACAAGAGATTGTAATAAAACTAAGAAAGCCTAAAAATAAAAGGAACGCTTTTATTTTCCTAAAAACTAAGAATGCATTGTAGAATGCTTTGGGATGCTGTTGTCGAAGTGACGCGGAGTGTCTTGATCGCTTGGCCTGCCTGCTGATTTATAGCGGTCTGGACTGATTGAGATAAGGCAAGTAATTACCTTCCATAATTATCTAGTATAAAATACCAGATTTATCTCCCAAAATCTGCTCTTGACTCCCATCATTATCTGGTATAAAATACCAGATTATTTCCATATCAGTAGATAATATCTGATAAGAGCTTCCATATATCTTTGAATATATATATACAAGTGTATTTATTTCATGAATCTGGTCGACATCTTGGTTTGATTCACTTTGCTTCCTCTCCAAGTAAAAGATATACTCAATAATTGATTGATATTATCTTCCCATAATCTGAATGCTATCTTGATAATATTACCATAAGTGATAATATTTCTCTCCCAAATATGCTTTATCAAAATATTTCAAGACTGATCACCTTCCAATCGTGGGCCCACCTTTCCCAAGTGGCAGAATCATATATACGGTCATATGTGAATGGATGACAAAGCTTGTCAGCCCGATGCCAATAAACCATGACCAAACAAGCCTCAGACTATTGCAACTTATCATGTGGCCACATGATTAAAGACCAAACCATGGTGACCATATTTATAAAATGGTTAAGTCATAGTGACTAAATTAAGATAAAGTGAAACCGATTGGATTAGTGAAAGCCATAAGTGCACATGGCTTAATCATCAGAATGGTGGCCCACCAATCAAGCAATCAAGTGCTTTGAAACAATCAAACCCACAATGGTCAGTCCGATTTGTAACTAAATGGTTCGACACACGTTCAGTCCGATCAACTTTGAATCAGTTCTTTGACCCCTAATTTTTGCAATCGGTCTATGCTAATTTTTAATTTAAAAAATGTGTTTTTTGGGTGCAAACAGGCAGTCACTATGGCGAACCTTTAGATAAATTCTATTACTTTGGTTGACCATTGTGTTATTTTGGTACTCATTCCATATGCTCAGTCGGCCTAAGCTACTGTTGACCAATCATCAACCTAGACGGGCCGTCGCCAACTATCTAATAAGGCATACCGATTACCAAATGCATTTGATAGAATATGTTTAGTCGGCCTACACCACATGCTACATAGTATTTCGACTAACATGGCCTTTGGAGTTAAGGTTGGGAATTTGTATAATGGAGCCCATTAATTAGAAGTTGATTAGCCTTAAAATATTATCTTCCCTTGGTGTAAATATTACTACGTTGAGATAAGGAAGGACAATATCAGAATATTATTACTTATTGAGAATGTTATCAAGATTTGGGAAGAGAATATATTTGATATTATCTAATAAGGGAGTATATATATATATCTTTACTTGGAGGGGAAGTCATACGTATGAAGACCAAATACAAACTAGATTCTTCAAGGGTCAATTACAAAGATATGGAAATATTATATTACTTCCATATTTAAGAGGTAAATATGGTATTTTTTACTAGATTATTATTCTGAAGATTTCTACTTGCCTTATCCCGAGGACCAGTCAGGCCGCTATAAATGTCACGCCCCGGCGTAGCCAAAATATGGAAAAATTTTAAATTTTCATCTTGAACCCTGAGGCGCGTGACTGGTTCCAGTGCCGAATTGTCCATGACCAAATAATAATAACTAAACGATATAATAATAGGATAACTCCATCTTTTACTTACTGGAATATATTACAAAGAGAAGTCAAAGTACCAGCTAGTTAATACATCATTATAAATACATCAGAGTCTTATGGCTCTCGGCCTTACAAAACTATTACAAAATATATGCTAAGTCTTCTGGTTATAATCAAAACATTTACAGAGGATAACTGCTAGTCTTCTCTCTAACTAGCATAACCATAGCCATCTTCGGTGTACTCTTCCTCCACGTTCTCCGCTTGCATAGCATCATAACCCGTGTACTCGTTACCTGGATAAGCTGGACATGGGAATGTCCAGCGACATGAACGTCGTCAGCTTATGAAAGCTGAGTGAGTAAGCTAAATCAAATGGAGCGTATATAGTAAAACACAATAGGAATACATTTACTACCTTTCAACATATCTTTTAGGATCTTTACGTTCTCACCGTCGAATTATAACTAGTAGCGTACCCGACTACGTATTCGATAGGAATACAAACAATTCAAGAGACCCGTCTAGACATTCTTAATGCCACTACCATTCATTTCTAACATCCGACATCATTTACAAACCCAAAGTGTCTCTTGCTAACCAAACCATCTTTGTATATAAATGAGTTAGCTTTATCCACAAAAAAAACCTAGCTTAATTCAGATTTCGGAGCTGCTTGAAACACTCATTTTACTAAACTACATTCTGCTGGAGGTTTCTGTTTCTCAGATTTAAAGTACTTCGTTGCATGTACATTTCACCTATGAAGAAGTGATTTTGAGACTGAGCTATAGAAGATTTATTTGTAGATAAATGAGTTAGCTTTCTCCACAAAAAAAACCTAGCCTCATTACCATTTGTGTACTGTTCGAAATGTTTGTTTTACTAAACAACACTCTGCTGGAAGTTTCTGCTTCCCAGATTTGAAAATTTATCTTGCATGGCATGAATCTCTCAAACTATCAACATCAAGCACATAATAAACATTACTACATACTACATAGGTTCTAAAGTGAGTTAGAATACTCACTTAAACTTGAAATTGAGCTTGGGCTTTGGATTTGAGCTTAGGAAGCTTGAACACAACCTTCAATGGTGGAGACTTCTTCTTCTTCTAACTTCCTTCATCCCACCATGGAGTTCATCTCCTAGCTCCCTCTCTTCATGCAGATTGTAATGGCCCAAAAATGGTATGGAAGAGTATATGCATGCTTATATAGAGTCTTGCATGTGCTAGGTGTCAATGTGCATGGGGTGCATGCATTGACATGTGTCAAAGTGGTGGACAAGTGTCCAATGGGTGGACAAGTGTCATGGAAGAGGGTGACATGTGTCTTGAGAGTTGCATGGGCTGCCATGTGGCCGGCCATGGTGGGGCCCACCTCGGGTTTCGTGCTACTTTCTCGGTTTGCGTGCATAAGTTCCTCGTTATGCGTGTCGATCTCGGTTTACGGGTATTATTTCTGATGTCCGGGTCCAGGTACGGGACTAAGTTAATTCTAATTACGGTCGAGTCAGTATAGTGATTATAGTCTAATTAGTAATTACATTACACTGATACAGTCACACAAATAAAATAATACTATAATAATAGACCAGATATAGAAATTCATAAAACTCGTATTATTGCACGTAGAGAAATTACAGGCATTACATCTTCTACCACCTATTACAGGATTTCGTCCTCGAAATCTGAGCTATCTAGGCACTAAAAAGAAAAGGAAATTTCTCTCGCATTTCGGATTCCAGCTCCTAAGAGGCTTCTCCTTCGTCATGGTGTTTCCACTGAATCTTTACCAGCAGAATCTCTTTGTTTCTCAACTTCTTGATTCCATGATCCAGAATCTTTACAGGTCCTTCAATGAATGTAGCATTGTCATTTACTTTGATATCTTTGAAGTCGATCTCGTGTGCCGGGTTATGAAGACATTTCCTTAGCATGCTTACATGGAATACGTTATGGACTCCTGACATCTTGGGTGGTAACGCCAATCTATAGGCAACTTTTCCTACGCGATCCAGAATTTCAAATGGTCCAATGTAGCGTGGCGATAGCTTTCCCTTCTTCTGTCCAAACCTTACCACGCCTCGAACCGGGGAAACTTTCAGGTAAACATGATCTCCCACTTTAAATTCTAGGTCTCGACGTCGTTTATCAGCGTAGCTCTTGTAGCTACTTTGTGCTGCCTTCATTCTTTCCTTTACTGTATTGATTCCTTTATTGGTCTCTTGGACTAAGTCTGGTCCCAATAGTTTGCCATCCCCAATTTCAGCCCAACACAAAGGTGATCGGCACGGCCTTCCGTATAGTGCTTCAAATGGTGCCATCCCTATGCTCGAATGAAAACTGTTGTTATAAGCAAACTCAACCAACGGTAAGTGAGTTTCCCACGAACTTTCGAAATCGATTACACAGGCTCGAAGCATGTCCTCCATTACTTGATTCGTCCTTTCTGTTTGTCCGTCAGTTTGTGGATGAAATGCAGAACTTAACTTCAGAGATGTTCCCATCGCTTTCTGAAGATTCTCTTAAAATCCAGCGGTGAATCTCGAATCTCGATCTGATACTATTGACACTGGTACCCCATGTAACCGCACAACCTGTTGCAGATAAAGTCGACTCATCTTCTCGACAGGATAGGTCATATTATATGCAATAAAATGGGCTGATTTGGTCAGTCGATCAACAACTACCCAAATGGCATCATGGTTCTGCTGGGATCTTGGCAATCCCATAACAAAATCCATGGTGATATGCTCCCATTTCTATTCTGGGACTGGTAGAGGTTGTAGTAATCCTGGAGGTCGTTGGTATTCCGCCTTGACTTGCTGGCAAGTAGGGCATTTTGCTATATATTCCGCGACTTCTCTCTTCATGCCTTCCCACCAAAAGTTCCTTTTTAAGTCTTTGTACATGTTGGTTCCGCCGGGGTGTATAGTCATCCTTGACTTGTGGGCTTCATTCAGAATGTCTTTCCTCAAATTATCCATGTTGGGTACACATAACCTGTCCTTACATCTGAATGCCCCTTCTGTTCCAATATTCCATTCAGTCGGATCCTTTGCTTTTGCCTTGTCAAACCATTTCCTCATTCCTTCGTCCTTCTTTTGAGCTTCGAGTATTCGATTAATGAGGGTTGGCTACACCATAAGACATCCAAAAGGTCGTCCAATACCTGGTCTTGTAGTCTGAAAGTCAAATTCTGTTAAAGCTTCTAAGGCTTTCCATTCCCTGATTAAAAGTGAGGCGATTAACCTTTGGGGTTTTCTGCTTAGAGCATCTGCGACTACATTTGCCTTACCGGGGTGGTATTGCAAATTAAAGTCATAGTCCTTAAGTAGCTCCATCCAACGTCGTTGTCTCATGTTTAATTCCTTTTGAGAGAACATGCATTTCAAGCTTTTGTGGTCTGAGAACAGGTCAAACTTCTCTCCGTAGAGGTAGTGCCTCCAAATCTTAAGTGCAAAGACAATTGCAGCCAATTCCAGATCGTGTGTAGGGTAGTTTAATTCATGTAGCTTTAATTGCCTAGATCCATAAGCGATAACCTGACCATTCTGCATAAGTACACATCCTAGTCCTTGATATGAAGCGTCACTGTAGATAGTGTACTGTTCACCACTCTTGGGTATAGCTAGCACTGGCGCTGAGGTCATCCTCTCCTTTAATTCCTGAAAGGCGCGTTCGTGCTTGTCCTTCCACTCAAACTTTATATCCTTCTTTGTTAGTCCGGTTAAAGGAGACGCGATCCTTGAGAAACCTTCCACGAATCTCCTGTAGTATCCAGCCAATCCAAGGAAACTTCGTACTTCTGATGCGTTGGTTGGTCTATTCCTACTAGAAACTGCGTCCGTCTTGGTTGAGTCCACCGAAATTCCATTCTGTGAGACTACATGTCCCAAGAATTTGACCTCTTTCAGCCAAAACTCACACTTACTGAACTTAGCATAGAGACGATTTTCTCTAAGTGTCTAAAGTGCAATCTTTACATGCTTCTCGTGTTCTTCATCACTCTTTGAATAAATAAGGATGTCGTCGATAAACACGATGATGAATTTATCCAAGAAGGGTCTGAACACCCGATTCATCAAATCCATGAATACCGCCGGGGCATTAGTTAATCCAAAAGGCATAACTAAGAACTCGTAGTGCCCATATCTTGTTCTGAAAGCTGTTTTTGGTATATCTTCCGGCCTGACAAGTAACTGATGGTACCCAGATCGTAAGTCAATCTTCGAAAAGGTCGTCGCTCCTTGTAGTTGATCGAACAAATCGTCTATCCTGGGAAGCGGGTACTTGTTCTTAATAGTAACCTTATTCAACTCTCTATAGTCGATACAGAGTCGAAGATTTCCATCCTTCTTTCTAACAAATAGAACCGGGGCTCCCCAAGGTGACGTGCTTGGTATAATAAATCCAAGATCTTCTAACTCTTGTACTTGCTTCTTCAACTCCAGCATTTTTGTTGGGGCCATACGATAAGGAGCCTTGGATATCGGTGTTGTTTCGGGTATCAACTCAATACAAAAGTCAATCTCGCGCTTTGGTGGTAATCCAGAAACGTCCTGAAAGACATCCTCATAGTCTCGGACTATCGGAATCCGAGCGATCGTCAAATCTGAGCCTGTAGTTTCCATAGCGGCTAAACGACTTGTAAGAAAGGCGTCACTAGTAGGGTTGCATTGAAAACTAAAGGGTGCACTTCCAGGTACTGAAAATGTGATCGACATACCAACACAATCTAACTTTGTATGATACTTAGTAAGCCAGTCAAATCCTAAGATTACGTCGAATTCCTTCATTGACAGAACAATTAAGTCTGCATATAGGTTCCTATCCTCCAATATCAAAGTACAGTCCTTGCACACCTTTCCTAGCTTCACGCTCACTCCCAAAGGTGATATCGCGTTCAGGGCTACCTCAAGTGCTTGGGGTACTAAACCCAATCGTCGTACAATCTCAAAGGCAATAAACGAATTCGTAGCACCCGTATCAAAAAGTACTTTAACTCTACTAGCATATAATGAGAGTGTACCTTCCAAGTTCTGCTGTTCCTTTTCATCATAGCCAGCTGCCTCGGGTATGATAGCATTGAGTCAAGCCTTACCAGCTTGGCCTTGAGTAGTAGGCCCATGATAGTTTCCTTTTGGTGCCTTACATTCTCTGCTCATGTGTCCCCTTTTGCCACAGTTGTAACAAACAACATTAATTCGATAATTGTCCCTGGGGACTGTGCAGTCTCGAGCCATGTGTCCGGGGATCCCACATTTAAAGCATCCATCCCTGTTGTTCTCGATAGTAGTGGTCGATACTTGTGGTGCAGGAGGTACTACGTTCTTGTCCTGGGGAAGTGTGGGTCCTGGTTTCTTACTGCTATTCCATGGGCGCTTGTTTCCTTGGAACTGAGTCAAAGGTCTTCCTCGTGGTCCGTTCCTTAGCGGGGGTGGTCGGTATACCATTTGCTTTGGGCCTTGACAACCATCTCTTTCCAAACCTGCTGCTAACCTGACCAAAACCTCAAAAGTTTGATTCAGGTGTCCCAATGTTAGATGCCCGAGGTGCGGATTGAGTCCTTGGTGAAACTTCTTGATCTTCTTTTGAGGAGTGTCAATCATGTGAGGGGCAAAGCGAGACAGGCGTTCGAATTGTGTCGTGTACTCTCTTACACTCCTATTTCCTTGTGTCAAATCGATGAATTCTTTCTCTTTCTGGTCCTTTTCATCGTCGGGGAAATACTTCTCCAAAAACTTCTCCCGAAAGGTAGTCCATGTCATCCTCCTTGAAGCTTCTACTCCAATAGTTTCTCGCTCGGCTTCCCACCAATCGGCTGCTGCATAAGTGAGTTGGAAAGTGGCGAGACAACGCTTCTCTGTCTCGGGGCATTCGATTGATTCAAAGATACGATCCATATCCCTTAGCTATTGCTCTGCTCGCCAGGATTCATCGGTGCCGTCGAACCTATCAGGACGTAAAGCCCTGAATCCTTCCATCAATCTGTCGCGTGTCTGAGGTGGTGGTCTTTGGCGATTGTCGTTGTTGTTGTCGTTTCCATTGCCGTGGTTGTTGCCTATTTGGTCCAGACGCTGCAGAAATGCGCCAAAGATTCCAGTAGGATCGATTCCTCCAGGAATAGGATCTGGTGATCCTCCATTACGATTTCTTCTTCGTCTTCCCGCCATTGTGCTTGTGTGCTTATGTACCTACATGAATATCTATCGGTTACTCTCCAATCCTAAACAGGGATACGAGATACAAACGGCTGAATGTATAGATAGCAATTCTAATATAAGTACATAATATATCAAGTATTCACATTATCATGCAAAGCATCATATAAAATAAATAAGTCTTTAATGATAACTTAAAATATTTTCATAGTACAACACAGCTACAAAGAAAACATTTACATAGAAAAGGCGTACACGTTACTACTAACACGTGTCACAAGCCTGAATACAGCTATATACACAAAAGAGGGGCTACTAGCCCTATTACAAGTAAAGCTCTAGATATTGGGAATCCTATCCCAAAAGTCTTCCACATCCATCCGGGATGTAATAAGGTACCATGCTAATCACAAAACTATCTTAAGGTTCATATCTTAAGTGTGTAGGACAATCGGTGCACACTTCTTAACCTAAGGCTCTGATACCAAAAATCCCTGTCACGCCCCGGTGTAGCCAAAATATGGAAAAATTTTAAATTTTCATCTTGGACCCTGAGGCGCATGACTGGTTGCAGTGCAGAATTGTCCATGACCAAATTATAATAACTAAATGATATAATAATAGGATAACTCCATCATTTACTTACTGGAATATATTACAAAGAGAAGTCAAAGTACCAGCTAGTTAATACATCATTATAAATACATCAGAGTCTTATGGCTCTCGGCCTTACAAAACTATTACAAAATATATGCTAAGTCTTTTGGTTATAATCAAAACATTTACAGAGGATAACTGCTAGTCTTCTCTCTAACTAGCATAACCATAGCCATCTTCGGTGTACTCTTCCTCCACGTTCTCCGCTTGCGTAGCATCATAACCCGTGTACTCGTTACCTGGATAAGCTGGACATGGGAATGTCCAGCGACATGAACGTCGTCAGCTTATGAAAGCTGAGTGAGTAAGCTAAATCAAATGGAGTGTATATAGTAAAACACAATAGGAATACATTTACTATCTTTCAACATATCTTTTAGGATCTTTACGTTCTCACCGTCGAATTATAACTAGTAGCGTACCCGACTACGTATTCGATAGGAATACAAACAATTCAAGAGACCCGTCTAGACATTCTTAATGCCACTACCATTCATTTCTAACATCCGACATCATTTACAAACCCAAAGTGTCTCTTGCTAACCAAACCATCTTTCATCAACCACTTCATCTTTCATCAACTACTTCGTCACAAAGAACCGAAGTGTTACGGAGTACAAGAACATCCATTTCGTCACGAAGAACCGAAAGGAGTCTTTACTCAAAGAATCACCGCTTCGTCACGAAGAACCGAAAGCGTTACGGAGTACAAGAATATCCATTTCGTCACGAAGAACCGAAATGAGTCTTTACTCAAAGAATCACCGCTTCGTCATGAAGAACCGAAAGCGTTACGGAGTACAAGAACATTCATTTCGTCACGAAGAACCGAAAGGAGTCTTTACTCAAAGAATCACCGCTTCATCACGAAAAACCGAAAGCGTTACGGAGTACAAGAACATCCATTTCGTCACGAAGAACCGAAAGGAGTCTTTACTCAAAGAATCACCGCTACGTCACGAAGAACCGAAAGCGTTACGGAGTACAAGAACATCGATTTTGTCATGAAGAACCGAAAGGAGTCTTTACTCAAAGAATCACCGCTTCGTCACGAAGAACCGAAAGCGTTACGGAGTACAAGAACATCCATTTCGTCACGAAGAACCGAAAGGAGTCTTTACTCAAAGAATCACCGCGTCACAACTCAACAACACATCCCTTTTTCTTACTATCCTGATCTCCGTTGCCCAGATTACCTATCCGACAATTATCCTTACCATAATCTGCTTCTAACATAGCACAACCGACCCTTACGTTTTCCCGACCGCGCATTCGTCACTTTTTTCGGAATGTAGTTCATTAAAGGACTTCCGAATATACTTTCAAAGTTACGTTTATACATCCGTCATCCTGTTTTTTTTGTTATAATATACTTACATTTGAAACCTATCCAATCACTATCAGCGCAATAATCGTGCCGTACAACATACTTATAGCTTGGGTATGAACTCTCTATGGTCATCACACTATATTCATAACAACGGAAACCTAGCGTGTAGCTCGTGGATCTATAACATGGATTTGATATCAATAACCATATAGATGAAACCCTTAACATACTCATATACGCGATAGCACTACCATAGCACAAGATATCCATAACCACATAGGTACCGGAAAGCAAGCATCATTAATAAACACATCATACAAGTAGTTATACAATCTGCCAGAACTTAATTTTACTATATCGACTGAATTGATATGATTTATTTGGGCATGATAAATTGATTTGTAGATCAAACTCAAAACTAGAACATTGTAGATAATTGGATTATCTTCATGTACAAAAAAATCTAGCTTCAATTGCATTTTTGACCTACTTAAAATATTTAGTTTACTTAGACATTTCTATATTTTTGGACTGCTCTGTCCCAGATTTATAGTACTGCGTTGCATGTGAATTTCACCTATCAAGAAGTCATTTTTAGACCAGGCTATAGAAGAGTTATTTGTAGATAAATGCGTTAGCTTTATCCACAAAAAAACCTAGCTTAATTTAGATTTCGGAGCTGCTTGAAACACTCATTTTACTAAACTACATTCTGCTGGAGGTTTCTGTTTCTCAGATTTAAAGTACTTCGTTGCATGTACATTTCACCTATGAAGAAGTGATTTTGAGACTGAGCTATAGAAGATTTATTTGTAGATAAATGAGTTAGCTTTCTCCACAAAAAAAACCTAGCCTCATTACCATTTGTGTACTGTTCGAAATGTTTGTTTTACTAAACAACACTCTGCTGGAAGTTTCTGCTTCCCAGATTTGAAAATTTATCTTGCATGGCATGAATCTCTCAAACTATCAACATCAAGCACATAATAAACATTACTACATACTACATAGGTTCTAAAGTGAGTTAGAATACTCACTTAAACTTGAAATTGAGCTTGGGCTTTGGATTTGAGCTTAGGAAGCTTGAACACAACCTTCAATGGTGGAGACTTCTTCTTCTTCTAACTTCCTTCATCCCACCATGGAGTTCATCTCCTAGCTCCCTCTCTTCATGCAGATTGTAATGGCCCAAAAATGGTATGGAAGAGTATATGCATGCTTATATAGAGTCTTGCATGTGCTAGGTGTCAATGTGCATGGGGTGCATGCATTGACATGTGTCAAAGTGGTGGACAAGTGTCCAATGGGTGGACAAGTGTCATGGAAGAGGGTGACATGTGTCTTGAGAGTTGCATGGGCTGCCATGTGGCCGGCCATGGTGGGGCCCACCTCGGGTTTCGTGCTACTTTCTCGGTTTGCGTGCATAAGTTCCTCGTTATGCGTGTCGATCTCGGTTTACGGGTATTATTTCTGATGTCCGGGTCCAGGTACGGGACTAAGTTAATTCTAATTACGGTCGAGTCAGTATAGTGATTATAGTCTAATTAGTAATTACATTACACTGATACAGTCACACAAATAAAATAATACTATAATAATAGACCAGATATAGAAATTCATAAAACTCGTATTATTGCACGTAGAGAAATTACAGGCATTACATCTTCTACCACCTATTGCATGAATGCAATGTATGTATCTAAAAATGTGCAAAGGTTGTAGTGTGTTTTGTGTACATGGATTTCTAGAATGACTTAGAAGTCTAAAATGTGCAAGAATGAATGAATGAAATTAACATGGGATGTGTACAAATGTAGTATGGACTACTTCCTAAGATATGAACTAATTTGGAATGCATATGAGCATCAAATCAAAGAATGAAAGTTAAAGTATACTTGCTGTGAATAGTGGACAGAACAGTAGCATGATCTTTTGGAATTTGAAAAGAGGGGTTAGGAATGTTTTCAATGCATGATTTTTTATGGAGATGTTCCTTATTGTGTCTAGAACACAACCCAAAAGGCCAATCTTGAATAGCTATCACAGATTGAGAGAAATCATATAAACAACACAGGTCACTCAGAAACAGAGTCCGTATTGTCAACTGAAATGTTAGAAAATCTTAGAAAATGAAAAGGAATGATCTAAGGGCCCATTTTATACAGAAAGTTCCCTAAGACATTGAATATTAAGGGAAAAATAAGTTAGGACCACCCCTTTTCGAAAAGTTTTCTGTAAAAGAGGTTGGAAGTGGACCTAGCTGCTGTGACAGCAAAATCAGAATGTTTGGAAGGAATATTGGGATCCAAATGGACCATTTCCAAGTACTTCCAATTCAAACCAAAAATCATGGGTGTTCTCTAATGAGTTAGGAAGACTTTCCAAGTGGTCTTACATTCATACATTGATTATTGAACTCAAAATAATTCCTTGAAGTTAAATGACTCACTGTTTTGAGGGTTTTGAGAAAAACAAGGTTTATTTCTTGGAATCAAAATGAGGGGTTTAAGAGGAGGGTTTTGAAATGGGGGTTTTGAAAGTATACTTCCAGAACTTGGATGAATATTCTAACCACTTGGAATATTAATTCCTAACTTATTTCAAGAACTTCCCAAGTATTTGCAAAACATGGTTTTATTTGGAAACCAAACTCAAGAGTCTATGGGAGTATGATACATGAGAGGATAGATGATACATGATATGATATAGCATGCTAAAAGTGGTAAAGAACATGTGCATGGGATATGGGTTCATCTAGATACAAGAGAGTGTTGCATCAAAGTGTGAAAGCCAAAAAGTGGAATGCTGTGAATAGTGGACAGACTGTATGCATTACTTTGTAACATTATAATGGGAGGTCAAACGTGCCTAGAAAAATGTGAGAACAATCAGAGATCATCCTTATTGTGTCTAGAAAATAACCCAAAAAGCCAAACATTAATAGCTATCACAGATTAAAAGAAATAAATCAGAATGTACACATGACTCAGAAACAAAAGCTGCACTGTTGACTGATTTTGTATGATTTTTCATAAATCAAAGAAAAGGTTTATGATGACCCATTATATACCAAAAGTTTCCTAAGACACCCAAGTTTTATAAAAAAAATAGAAAAGATATATGTACAGTGACGAAAATATCCAGAATAAGTGCAAGAAGTTGGGTGAACATTCTGTGAGAACAGAGGCAGATTATGAATATGAACTTCTCACATCCAAAACAAATACTTTCACATTTCTATAATTGATGGGAAAAATTGGGGACAAACTATGATGTCGTAGGAAGATTTTCCAAGTGGTTTCATCATCATAACTCAAGTATTTAATTCAAAAAAAATCTTTGAATCTGAACAGCTCACTGTTTTGGATCATTCTTGAAGAAAATGGATTTGGGTTTGAAATAGAGTTTGAGTTCTTGATTGGGGGTTTTGAAATAGATGTTCAAAGCATGAACTTAAACTCTTGAGATGACCATGTGACCACTTAGAACCTCATCCAACCTTGAATCATCAAATAACTCCCAATATTATTGGAGAGATTCATTTTTATTTTGGACATAACTTCAATACATTTCAAGAACATCTTGGAAGTATTGAGGTTATGATCATCATCTATCAAACATGTTTTTGAGGTCAAGAGCTACTATCCATAAGGATTCACTCACCCCAAACTTCATGTCATCACTTAGATGATGATGAACTAGTAAGTAAATAAAGAAAATAAAAAGAAATGAGATTAAGAAGAGATGAACATAATATGAACAAGCAAGTAAATAACAATCAATAGATGATAATCAATATGATTTTGGACTTGTAGCTTGGTGTTTCACTCATAGATTTTGACATTTGGACATGGAAGTAGCTTCCTAACTCAAGAATGCTCAAGAATGGTGATTGGGTATATTGATGATGAAGTATATAGAAAAATGGTGGAGGAAAACAAGATTAGAACTCACTTTGATTGGAAAAAATGGAAGAAGAAGACTACTTCTTCTCTTTCTCTCTCTATATTTCCCTAGAGTTTCTTCCTAAGCTTTCTCTAAGCTTCCATGTCTCTCCCCTAAATGGAAGTAAATGGCTTCTTTTATAGGCAAAGGAGGGGTGGTAAATAGAGTTTTAAAAAGTTTAAAATGGTCTCCCATTGGTCCAAAATAAGCTGGGAATCAAAACTACGTCGTTTTGGTTTTTAATTAATCAAAATGGGACCCCAAAAGAAATTACAAAAACTCACTGCTCTGGGGGGGAGTGCCGCGGCGGCACTGGGCCAGTGCCGCGGCGGCACTGTTCCTCCCTTCGTCCAGATAATGCTGTTTAGGCCCCCTGAGGTTTCGGTATTCGCGAAAAGGCCCTATTTCGTCCAAAATTCACAGAAAATGCGTACGAACTCCAAATTGGGATTTTGATATACCGTTGGAAAGGTAATGGAGTATAATTTTCATAAAAAATAGTTCGGAGATAGGTCACTTTGAAAAGTTTTGCGGTATTTGCGATAAAAGTCGATTTGATCGCCTTTTTCGCCTTTGGAAATTCATAATAAATTCGTTTTAAATCCAGAAATTATGTGCGATATACCGTTGGAAAGCTATTGACCTCTAGTATCCATGAAAAATATTTGAAAATTGTTTTGGCACCCCGGTTCCAAAGTCAAATTTTGGTCAAACTGGTCAAACCTGGGATTCCCGGGAAGTTCTGGAAACCTACGGAAGTTCCCTGGGAGCTGATGTTTTCGCTCGATTTTCTTTTGGAACTTGTTTTAACACCTTTTTCATGATTTTAGAATGATTTTGGTGAATTCGGACGATTTCGGTCAAACTTGGTCAAACTTGGTCAAACTCTGGTCAAACCTAGTCAAACCTTGGTCAAATCGGTCAACGGGGACTTTCCGGGAACTTCCGGGACTTCCGGGGGTCTCTGGGAGCTGACGATTTCATCCGATTTAAAAACTCATTTTATCACTTTTCTTACGACGTAGCATGTTTTCAGAACTTTGGGACCAAATCTGGGAGTTTTTCGGGCTTTCAAGGGCATTTTGGTCATTCTGAGCATTTTGAGAAATAGAACCAACTTCCAGGAGTCCTTTTGAGTCCTTTTTCGATCATTGTGAACCACCAAGCTATGGGTCTCCTAAATCTGATAGCCGACAAAATGGGGTGTCTACACTTAGACTATTACAGAAGTTCCAAATGAAAACCACAAAAGATAAATTTGGGCGATCGACGCCACTTAAATTTTTACGTAACAAAATATAGCTGTTTAAAACATAAAGGAGGTCTTAATGCGAAAGTAGGCCAGAGTCCTTCTTCTAGCTGGCAAACCCGTAACCTTCGTTATCATACTCTTCCTGATAGTCTGCCTCAGAATCACCTTCTTGATAGTTCCCATCTTGATGATAGTGATTTTCACCTTCAGGGTTACCTTGATAGTCCTCCTCATAATAACCTAGACGTAAAATGTCCAGGGTAGGGAAGGAGCCGTTAGCTTTTGAAACTACGTGAAATTGTCTTAACCGATCACTCCTAATACATTTAAGGATATACAGGTACAACAATATCTTGAAATAACATTAATGAGCATAAGACATGGTAGTATGACGACACAATGCAGTATCGGTATATTCGACTTTTACTCAACCATGGACACTACAACTGACTAATGTGACTTGTTACATTACCAGTGTAACGCCGTTAGCTCAGAGTAGAATGATTACGTTGCTATCGTCGCCTAGCAGGGCCCTATAGCAGTTTTGGTTTTAAAAAGAGTGTAATCATTGGACTCTTAGGTCCTCGTGACCTTGCCGGGAGAATAGAATAGTT
This sequence comes from Hydrangea macrophylla, assembly GCA_033977485.1. Classification (NCBI taxonomy): domain Eukaryota; kingdom Viridiplantae; phylum Streptophyta; class Magnoliopsida; order Cornales; family Hydrangeaceae; genus Hydrangea; species Hydrangea macrophylla. The sequence continues at coordinate 30,364,521 of CM066992.1, forward strand.
ACAGCGCTATCGTCGCCTAGCATGACCCTATAGCATTCAAAAGGTAACTATTGTATTCAGATGGATACTTTGCTATCGTCGCCTAGCATGGCCTTATAGCGTATCAACCATCAACTCATACAGAACTTCAATGATTTCAATGGAAACTCTGGCTATCGTCGCCTAGCAGGGCCCTTTAGCAGTTTCATCATTGTTCCCATTTACTTGACTGTACCACTCGGACCACTGCGATCCACTCAATGTGTACAACAATATGACTGGGTTAGTCCTCGTGACTACCCATGCAGACGTCAACATTGACCTCATGACTCGACTATGATCATATGAATGTTCATGTGACTGTATAAACGTGAAAATATAATAAGCAAGAATGTCAATGATTATTAACTAGACATGGAGTATAGTTAACTAACATGCGTTCATCATATAAGTAGGAATCTCAACATTCACATGATTAATACTTATCAGTATCGTCCACACAGGATGCACTGGATATACATATATGTACAAATAATAATTCTATAATATACCAAGTGAGTTAGGATGACTCACCTCGAAGCGGGTGCGTAAAAGTAAGTGTAGCGGTGGTCCCTACAAAGTATAAGAATTATAGAACGTTGATTAATAAGCGTACTAAATCAAGGACATAATGGTAATAGTGCCGGATGGATTCCTAAACCTCAACATGATGATCTAGACATCATTGTGAGTCTAACGCCATTGACTAGACTCAAATCGGAGTCAGTCGCATAAGAGGCTGGGTTTTCTATACCAGTTTGGGCCCTAAAGATAAGCTGTATTTTTGACCGTGTCGAAAGGTCACCAAATTTTAAGGGGATGTCCTAGACATTATTCTAAGACTCTAGGAACTGACAACGTATTTTTCTGAGTTACGGTTTATTTATTATGAATTATTGAAGTTATAATCGCCTAATAATAGACTGAAAACACCCTAATAATAAAATATATTTTAGGAAGACATTTGATCCTTATAATTATTTTTATTAAATACTAGGCCTTAAATTAGGCTAGTGATATTTTTCTCATAATTTTCGGAGTTCGTTTGGTATTTTAAAATAATTTAATACAACCAAACGGGTCCTTAATTAATAATTAATAATTAATAATTATTAGAATTATTAAAGTATGGGTTTTATAATTAATAATTTATGACATAAAGGCATTTATACGATAGGAGAATTTATATAATTTTCCTATTATTGAAATTGGTCATTAGGTATTTATTACCTAATTATTTTTATTTAAAACTAATACTTATTGTTTATTTAGATTAATAAATAATAAGTACGCCATATAATAATCCATAATTTCATAATATAGAAATATTATCTTATTTAAGATAATATTTCAGAATACATATAAAATTTATTATAGTATTTTAAAACTATTTAAAAAGAATTTTAAAGCTCTTTGAAACCATTTTTATCTATTTATAACCATTTACAATTATTTATTATTACACAATATATAATAAATAATACATTTGTACACTAATCTTAGTTAACAATATAAGTAAAACTTTAATTATTATTAAAACAATATATAATCTTATTAATTAGGTTTAACAGAATAATTATAAATATATAAATGACTTAATTAATGATTGCCAGTTTAATTATATATAATAAACACCTTAACAAAGACCCGTGGGTCAACCCAGGTCCGACCCAGACTCATCGGATCATCCATATACACATTGATCTTGGTCCAACTTAAAAGATCCGACTCGGATCCATTTTAGTTAATATAACCCAAACCACAACCCATTTATACTAACAACTAAACCCATACCTAAACCCTTGACCCGACCTAAACTTATTAAAAACGGGTAAACGATATAACCTAGACCCAAATGGGTCGTTTCTTCTCCGGCGTGACCAAGCTGCCGCTGGCGAGCCTCGTTTTCGCCGGAAAACTTCCCAAGCTCATAACTCCTTCGTTTTTCCATAGAAATTCGTCTAACCAATGCCACTAGGACCGATTTGCCCTGCTCTTTAACATATTAGGAGGCCAAGAGCTAGTCCATTCGTTTTCCTAACCCCACTGTTAGATTATTCTTTTCGGGTTTTTTAAAGAATAATCGGATGCATGGTGGACCAAACGTGGTCCAAATCAAAAGCTACTTCAGGGGGGGTATGAGGGGCCTATTAGGGTCCGTTTCGTATGGTTTTTAGGGACTGAAGTTGAGTTTGAAATTTTAAGCTTCACGTGAAGCTTTAATGGCTCCTGAACACAACCAGGGCCTAAGGATCTGTTTGGTTGCTTGTGTAGGTACTTGTGTGAGTCTAGAGTGTACATAAAACATGTAAAGGTATGAAGCTTTACCTCCTTTCCTTCTTTCTCAGTCTCGGGTTCACTCTCTTTCTAGCCTTCTGCTCTGTTTTGTATAGGGGTATGGTTGGTGTGTATGTTAAAGATGTAGATGATAGGGGCAGAGAGTGAAAGCAGAATGTAGTGGTGTGTGTGTGTGGTATCTCTCTCACAACTCTCGGTGACTCTCTCTTCTCAAGGCTCTCATTATATACACAACCTATACACACACTCATACATAAGCATAGTTCTTCACAGATTTTGCAATCTGTTTGAACAAGATAGATGGGATTGAGAGGGATTGAGGGGAGTGTCCTAGGGAGGTGGGTATGGCCGGCGGTTTGGTGAAGTGAGGGGTAAAACCCGACGGTAGGGGGGAGTTTGTTTGGATAATGCTCATGTCCAAAGGGTAGAGATAGGTTAGGTAGTACAATTCCTATTTAGGGTAAGATTCCAACTTTTCATTTTTGGTATGGTCGAGCCGTCACTAGAATCTACGTGCAATACAGTCTAATCTACACAGATTTTATGGGTTTACGTGCAACGTCAGTCCGGGGTCGAAACTTACAGTCTAAGTAATTAAATAAGTAAATACGCACATGTATATAGTCATGTTCCTAGGTTACGAAATTAAAAATACTGAAAAGAAAATACGAACAAAAATACGGGGACTGATTTTATTATTAACCGAAATTTTACGGGTATTACACAGCATGTGAGGTAAGACGGAATATTGAGCCTAACAAAGAACTGAATATGGGTGAGGAAAATAATATAATTCGTAATGAGCGGATGAATCCTAACAACCAAGACCCGAATGATGAATTTACTCGAAAGGTAAGAAATCGATTTGAACACAATCCGGGAGAACCGTCAGTCGAATTAATTCAAAGCGACGTTGTTTCTGCTTATCACCGGGCTCTTCCTGATAACCTAAGGGGTACAAAGTCCAATTTTTAGCCTCCATAAGTCCTGAGCTAGAATGGTCTACCTGAAGACGTAAAAGATAGCGCTTCTTGGGAGGCAACCCAAGCTTTATTTCGTCTGTTTCTCTTGTTGCTGAGCATTTTCAGTCATTTTTGGGTCATTTGAGTCAGTTTTGGTCATTCTGAACAGGTTTAGGGGTCGGGATAAACTTATTTTGAACTTATTTACCTTGAAATAAACAAACAAGGGAAAAAGACCACATCGCGCGCGTGGCCTGCTTGCGCGATGCGTCGCTCGCGTGGCCTGCTCGCGCGAGATTGCCCCTTAGAGAAAATTTTTCAAACTTTTTTATATGAGCTCTCTACTTCATCTCGTGTTTGAAATCGCGCGCGCGAGAGTCTCGCTCTCGCGGCGCGCTCGCGCGATGTGTGGACTTAGAGATTTTTCTTTACTTTTTATAAATATATGCCTCTGTATTCCCTCGCGGAGGTGCTCGCGCGGCCCGCTCGCGCGAGGTGGGATTTTTGAGATTTTCTCTTTTGTTCTCTTATCTCCTTTCTCTCACAACCTGGTCAGTTATTTTTATTTTTTTTGTTTATTCTATTAGGTCTCTTTTTAGATTAAGTTCTTCTTCGTTTTGATTATTCTGTTTGTTTTATTTCCATTAGTTTTTTTTGTTATAGTTTAACTTTTATTCAAAAAAAAAAGAAAAAAGAAAAATAATAATAGAATAAAAAATAAAAAAATTATTGATTAAAAAAAAAACCAAAAACAACAACCAAAAATAATAATATCTGTATATTTCTATTAGCTATTATTGTTTTTGTTGTTTATTTTCTTTTGTCAAGTATTGACAGGTGATTAGTAGCTCTTTATGGAGCCATTAAATTTTATCGTCATATTTATACATTCACCTTTGTGATTGTCGAGATCGAGGTAATATCGTTCCTTCCTTACGTCATTTCCTTTCTTTCATTTTATTGTTTCATTGGGGATAATGAAAGGTTTAGTTTTGGGGGTATGCATGCACATGCACATTATTATGCACTAATTTTTAAAAATTTTCAATTCTTGTGCTTAAATAAACGATGTTACCAACGTTTTTGCAATCTTGATTCGATACTTCTTGTTATGTGACTTGGATTGTTATAGAATGGTAAACATGAGAAGATGTGATTAAATATTTGCTGAAGTCATAATATGACATTTTAGGTCATGTATCGTTAGAATCGTAGTTTAATATCATAGATTTGCACATAAACCTATGCACTGCACGGAGTCGCTTGAATACATGTTTGATGTGAACTATAACATGATTCGGATTTCTAGATAACACATGGTGGAGACTAAGCCCAACGAGCTTTTGAGCCTATCTTTTCTTTTTAGAGGGTTATAAATACATTTTTTGTTTGTCGAATTTCATTTGAAATAGCGCATCTACTTGTTGTTTAGTCTCATTATTCTTGTTTTGGTTGATAAGTCAAGTTAAAATATTTGTTACCATACTAAATAATCTTTCGTTGTAACGTTGAAGAACCATATGACCATAGGAAATGATGGTAGGCCCTCTTTGTTCCACCAACCAGATAAAAAAATAGAATTTCCTTAGTTCACCCCTTTGTGCCTTTAAAATGCCCTTTTTCTTTAATCACCATTATTCCTTTTTTTTTTTTCTGCTCCAACTTGACTAACTTGGAGTTTACCACTGAGAGATTTGTCACCTTTTAGTGTTGTTAAGGCGATGTGTGATTGAGAAGAAGAAGAAAATAAGATGATGTTTAGGGTGGTTGCCTTGTTATTTATTGATTGATTATTCAGAAAGCAACGAAAATAAAAGGGAAAAGAAAAAAAAAGAAAAGAAATATGAAAAGGAAGAGAATGAAAAGATGAAAGTTAGTAGAAGAGATGATGTTTGAAATCGAACATGCCTTACAATGCCATTCTAAAACTACCTAACAAATCATTTCTATTCTTTTTCATTACCCGATTCACATTACAACCGTTGAAAAGTCCTATTTGATCCTAGGAAACATGGTTTGGATTTGAAAACAATGGTAGGGGGATTAAAACATGGTAATGATTAATTTCTCTTGACTGTTTGCGTCCTATCCATGAGACGACTGTTCGTTTGTGTCCTGCGTCTTTTTCGAGTCATATGTGAGCATTTCTCATTTCGAAAACATATTTCCTTTGCTCCCATATACTGGATAAATTACACATGTTTCTGAGTGTTTCATTTGAGAGTGTAATTCATTGTGAGATTCGTAGTCGAAGTATAGTTTGATGGTTATCCGAGTTACATTTCAAGTTCATGACATGCGCGTGTTCAGTTGACTACCACATCACACACGTGCAATTTTATGAGAAACTCTATGGATTTATACAATGCATGTGCTTATGATTGTTTTTCATGATGTAGGTGGACGTCTGATTTCGTTTCTTCTTGTTCGTTATTCTATTTCAAATCATCGTTTTATAATAAGGAGTATTGAATGTTGTTTTTTGTTTTAATAAAACTTTTCTTTACAAGTTAATAAAGATGGTTGTGGGTGACTTGTTGACGAGAATCCTCACGAGATTTCACTCGTCCGACTAGGGACACCTAGGGGTTTAAAAGGCTTGTTGCATATGCTAAATGCAATCGTGATCCATGCGAAAATGGAGTAGTATTTTTATTAGTAGTTTTATTTTTCTATTCTTTTTGCTCAAGGACTAGCAAAATGTAGGTTTGGGGGTGTGATCGGGAGAGAACAAATCCTAATTACATGCCTTAATTCACATTTGTTAGCATATTTTATCCTATTTTTATGTATTTTTATTTCGTTTTCTGTTTTAGAGCAGGTTTTGGAAGGAAAAACTAATCCAGGATAATTAAGGAGAAAAAGCAAGCTGAAAGAAGCTGAAAAAGGCACCTCATGCGTGTAGACACCCCATTTTGTTGGCTATCAGATTTAGGTGACCCATAACTTGGTGGTTCACAATGATAAAAAAAGACTCAAAAGGACTCCTGGAAGTTAGTTCTATTTCTCAAAATACTCAGAATGACCAAAATGCCCCTGAAAGCCCGAAAACTCCCAAATTTGGACCAAAAATTCTGGAAACATGCTATCTTGTCAGAAAAGTAAGAAAATGAGGTTTTAAGTAAAATCAGATGAAATTGTCAGCTCCCAAAGACCCCCGAAAGTCCCGGAAGTTCCCGGAAAGTCCCCATTGACCGGTTTGACCAAGTTTGACCAAGGTTTGACCGAAATCGTCCAAATTCACCGAAAAGTTCCAAAACCATTCTAGATTATGTGGAAATTATTACAATGAGTTTTAAAAGAAAATCGAACAAAAATGTTAGCTCCTGGGAGCTCCTAGAGGTTTCCAGAACTTCCCGGGAATCCCAAGTTTGACCGAAAGTTGACTTTGAAACTAGAGCATTGTATCATTTTTTAAAAATTTTTCATGGATACTAGAGGTCAATAGCTTTCCGACGGTATATCGCATATAATTTTTGGATTTCAAACGAATTTATTATGAATTTCCGAAGGCGGGTCGAGCTCTTCTACCGGATCCTCTGGGTATGTGAATTCAACGAGAAAGTCTGCTACAGCTTATCCTTTGATCGCCGTCTGGGGTTGGTAGACCACTTCGAACTCTTCTAACTCCAAGGCCCATTTAATGAGCCTCCCGGACGTCTTGGGCATGCTCAAGATCCTGCGGAGAGGTTGGTCTGTGAGGACCACGATGACGTGGGCTTGAAAGTACGGACGGAGTCTCCGAGCAGAAGAGATGAGGGCGAATATGAGATTCTCGATCCGGGAATATATACTTTCTGCTCCTTGAAGCGCCCAGCTAGTATAGTAGACTGGGAATTGTATCCTGTGTTCTTCTCGGATAAGGGCCGAACTAACCGTTGAAGGTGACACTGCCAAATATAAGAACAACTCCTCATTTGGCACGGGTGTTGAGAGTAAAGGGAGCAATGCCATGTACTTCTTGAGCTCCTGGAATGCCTCCTTGCACTCTTTCGACCACTGAAAGGCTTTACGTAGGATTCTGAAGAATGGCAGGCACCGATCGGTAGCTCGGGAGACGAACTGTTCAATGCGGCGACCCGCCCGGCCAAGCTCTGAACTTACTTGGTTGACCTGGGTGACCGTATGTTTATAATAGCATGGATTTTGTCAGGGTTTGCTTCAATACCCCGTTTGCTCACTACGTGCCCCAAAAACTTTCTGGTCGAGACGCCAAACGTGCATTTGGCCAGGTTCAACCTCATCCTGAACTTCCTCAAAATGCTGAAGGCCCCGGCCAGATGTTCAAGATGGTATGACTCGTCTCGGCTTTTGACTAGAAGATCGTCAACATAGACTTCCATAGATTTCCCGATTAGGTCCTTGAGCATGTGATTGACCAGGTGTTGATAGGTTGCCCCGGCGTTCTTGAGGCCGAAGGGCATTACCTTGTAGTAGTACGTTCCTTGGTTCATGATGAAGGAGGTCTTCTCTTTATCCCTGGGGTATATGCTGATCTGGTTGTACCCTGAGTAAATGTCCATGAATGAGAGGAGCGCATAACCGGCTGTGGAGTTCACAAGGAGATCTATCCTGGGCAGTGGATAGCAGTCCTTGGGGCAGGCTTTGTTCAGATGGATGAAGTCCACGCACATCCTCCACTTCCCGTTGCTTTTCTTAACCAGTACTATGTTTGCTAACCGATCGGGATAGTGGACCTCTCGGATAGATTTTGCTTTCAGGAGCTTGTCTACTTCTTCAGACACCTCCATTTTCCTTTTGAGAGCCATTCCCCGTCTTTTCTGCTTCATTGGCCAGGATTTCGGATTGACGTTAAGTCGATGAGACATTACCTGGGGGTCAATCCTGGGCATATCTTTGTGACACCAAACGAAAACATCCTGGCTCTGTTGCAGAAATTGAACCAGTTCCTGCTTGAGACCAGGCTCTAAGAGAGTACTAATGCTGATGGTCCTGTCAGGAAACTGAGGATCCAACACCACTTGTTCTAGCTCTTCCATTGGACCTACTCCGTCTCTCTTGCCTCTAGGGTCCATCTCTTGAATGTTTAGTGTTTCCGTAATGGCTTCCCAGCGTAAGGAACTGACATAGCAACTCCGGGCGACAGCTTGGTCTCCGCGTAGGCTGCCGGGCCCTTGGGGGGTTGGGAATTTAACCACTAGGCTATGCGTTGATACGACCGCCCTGGCCTTGTTGAGGGTTGGCCTCCTAAGGATGACATTGTATGTAGATGGGGCTTCCACGACCACAAAGCTTGCCAGTACAGATGCCTACTGAGAGTAGGCTCCCATGAGGACTGGGAGCTCGATGGTACCGAACGGTTGGGTGCTGGACCCATTGAACCCTACCAGGGGAGTGGCCACTGGTCGGTGCCGATCCCTGGATATCCCGAGCTGATCGAATGCTGAGACAAACATGATGTTGAAGGAGCTGCCCGTGTTTACCAACACCCTTTTAATCACGTAGTTTGCTACGGAGAGTGTCACCACCAACGGATCATCATGAGGGTAGTGCAGGTCTATCATGTCCTCGGATGAGAACGTCAACACGTCGGTTGGGGGATAGCGGGTGGATTGGACATGCCAGATAGGGGTGGCCATGGTTCAGGTGAGTCGGGTTTGACCCCCACCCGATCATCCATCCGAACTCCATCGGGTTACGAGTTTAGAATCCATCATCTATCCATTCAGTCGGGTGAAACCGATCCGTCGGTTTCGAGTTGGTTCGGGTTGGTTTCGGGTGAAACCCGATAAAAAGAATATACCCTATTTTCATCAGTTTTACACAAAGATAGTGCTGAGTTTATTGTACCCAACTGCAAAACATGACCCTGTTAAGGCTGTTATTCACCATTTTACATTCTTGCAACCTTTTTAGGAAGACATTCAATTAAACTTACTAATAAATAATAATCATGCGTTAACTTAACAAGCAAAGAAAAACGAATAACAATTATACAATCCACCATCAGATTCATACAACATACAAAAACAAAATTGAAAACTAAAACAACAGAAAGGTAAAAAAGTTCCAAACACCCATACAAATTCGAATCACAAAACACCTGCAAACAAAGCTAAAACAATCTAATACCAAAGCACGCATACAAAACTAAAACAACAGAATGTCAAAAGTTCCAAACAAAATACAATCTAACATCAAAGCACCCATACAAATTCGAATTACAACATCAAGTTCATCAAAATCTAAACTGACTTCCATAGTTCCACCACATTTACTTCACTTCAGTCAAGAACATTAACTGTGCATGAACTAGAACTCGATTCTGACTCCAAAACACCTACAAAAGAAAGTTTAAGAACAAAAAATTAAAAGAAAGACTAGATAGTGAAATTAGAAATGAATGAATGTTTAAAATATACCCGATTCTAGTGCTTCTTCAAGCTCCTCAATAAAATCCATTGTGTTTCGAAGATTATGTGGAACCGATGCTTGGAGCCAATTTTGTGCACATACAAGACTTTGTACCATTAAAGGAGATAGTGAACTCCAAAATGGATCTAATATGCGCCCTCCTGTACTAAACGCCGACTCTGAAGCAACAGTTGAAACCGGAACCGCCAATACATCCCGTACTACTTGAGACAACAGTTGGTACCTACTACTATTGTGCTTCCACCAACCCAATATATCAAATTTCTCCTCATTTGTTCCTTCAGGATTTTTAGCCAAGTATTTTTCTACCTCATTTTTACACCCCGACAATCGTCCCTCCAAAAAACTCTGACACTTAGAGGCCATAAGCTTATGTGGGTCAAGCACATCAACTTTCAAACTAGCTATCCCAGTACTACTTTGAACTTGCACAGAGGGTGAAGAAATAGAAGCATAGTACTCATACAACTGGATTAGTTTATCCTTTACTTTATCAATAAGTGCCTTAGCTACAACATCATCATACATCTCATTAAAACAAAAATGCAAGTATGTCAATTTCTTTCTTGGATCAAGCACCACAGCAATAAACAAAAGCATGTTAATTCTATCGCCATTCCCCCAATACTTATCAAATTTAGCTTTCATATTTATTGCCATTCTAGTCACCACATGATCTCCTGCTATAATTAATTGGTTTATTTGGCTCTGAATCACAACAATCTCATCAATAAATGTATTTGACGTGACATACGTTGAACCTGAAAACCGTTTGGTTGCCAAATAAAAGAGTCTCAAGAATTTGACAAAGACCCTACATTTTTCCCAATCTTCCTCATTTGGAGGGCAACCTCCACTAGTGTCACCAAAGTAACCTTTGTATGTTGGATCCTCGTCTTCTAACCTCTCAAAAACCTTTTCAAACTTCTCAGCACTTTCCAACATTCTATAGGTAGAGTTCCACCTAGTTGGTACATCTAGGCACAACAAGCTTTTCGAATCAATTTTTAGTCTAGTCACACACTTTTTAAAAGTTTCAAATCTATTTGGAGAGGACTTCACATACCTCACAGCATCACGCACTTTTGCAATAGACTCATCCAGTTCTTTCAACCCATCACCGACAATCAAATTTAGGATATGGGCACAACACCTCACGTGTAAGAACTCGTGCCCTAAGACGGTACCCTTCCAATTTTTAGCCACTCTTTGTAAGAACCTAATCGTTGAGTTATTAGAACTAGCATTATCCACCGTTAACGTAAATATGCTACCAATGCCCCACTCAAGCACACAAGACTCAATATTTTTACCAATGGTATCTCCCTTATGGTTTTCAACTTGACAAAAGTTTATAATTCTTTTTTGTAGCTTCCAATCATCATCTATAAAGTGACAAGTAAGGGACATATAGCACATATTTTGGATTGACGTCCAAGTATCAGTGGTAAGGCAAACCCTACGGTCTCTTAAGACTTTTCTCAACTTCTCCCTCTCTTCATTATACATCTTAACAACATCTCTGCACACTGTTTTTCGAGATGGGATAGTACGAAATTTAGGATTCATAACATTACAAAATTTCTTAAAACCAAAATTTTCGACAAACCTAAAGGGTAACTCATCGGTGACTATCATCTCTGCAAGAGCTTTTCTAGCAGCTTCTATAGAAAAGCTCGTTGCAACCAGATTAAACCCTTCTTCACCTTCTTTTTTGGGTTGAAAAGACAACAAGGTTTGTCCTTTAGATTTTTTTTCTTTCAAACCTAAAGGATCACTAGGACAAACCTCCAAATGATTCTTCATGTTTGTTGTCCCATGATTCTTTGCATCAGCTCGGTACCCCTTTTTACAATGCCTACAAATTGCTTTTGTTATACCGTCACCATCCTCTACTTTGTCAAAATGATCCCAAACAATAGATTTTTTCCTAGTACTCACATTGGCGTTAGGTGGAAGTGGTGGTTTCTCAGCTAGACTTGGAGCCGGAGGTACATTTTCATTTTCAACCGGTGGTTGTTGGACTCCACCATCCTGATCAACTGCTTGAGTAAGTTCAGTTGCTTCAATGCCTTCAACTTCAACCACATCAACATTGTCCTGGTCCATGCCTTGTAAAAAATAGAGCTACATCATACATGCAGACAAAAACAAACCTAGAATTGAAAATAAAAATCAAAACATGTATCACATATGAATTATAAACCAAATAACACAAATTCATTTTTAAAAAAAATGACATTTGCACTTAGATCCAACATATATACATTTTACACTTAGTTTATTCAAGAAAAAAAAACCCACAGAGGCTAGAAAAAAAAATGACATTTGCACTTAATTAGATCTAGCATATTTACATTTTTCACTTAGTTTATTCAAGAAAACAAACCCACATAGGCTAGAAAAAATATGACATTTATACTTAGATCTAACATATTTACATTTTACACTTAGTTTATTCAAGAAAAAAAACCCACAGAGGCTAGAAAAAAAAATGACATTTGCACTTAATTAGATCTAACATATTTAGTTATTTACATTTTTCACTTAGTTTATTCAAGAAAACAAACCCACAGAGGCTAGAAAAAAAATGACATTTATACTTAGATCTAACATATTTACATTTTACACTTAGTTTATTCAAGAAAAAAAACCCACTGAGGCTAGAAAAAAAAATGACATTTGCACTTAATTAGATCTAACATATTTACATTTTTCACTTAGTTTATTCAAGAAAACAAACCCACTGAGGCTAGAAAAAAAAATGACATTTGCACTTAATTAGATCTAGCATATTTACATTTTTCACTTAGTTTATTCAAGAAAACAAACCCACAGAGGCTAGAAAAAAATTACATTTACACTTAGATCTAACATATTTACATTTTACACTTAGTTTATTCAAGAAAAAAAACCCACACAGGCTAGAAAAAAAAATGAAAGCATTCAAGTTTCAATACACAGAGGGTCAGAGCTCGAGCATTCAAGAAACAAGAGTGATGAGGGTTGAGAATCGAGATGAGAATCTGTGGTATAAAGAAACAAGAAAAAAAAACAAAAAAAATAATAGAGCAGTCAATTAAAGTCGAAGACCGAAGAGGATTAAAGTTTCAACTTTCAACATATACATACCTTGCGAGATGAGGATCGATGCCGGCGTCGGCTCCACCACCAGCGACCTATTCGATGCAAGATGAGAGAAGAGTGATGAGGGTTGATATGAGAGAAGAGAGAAAAGGCCGGGTTTGATACTTTGATTTGTTTGAACTTGAAGGTGAGAATTGAGATGAGAGAAAACTGAAGAGTGAAGAGGCCAGACTCCAGAGGGATCTGCGGCTCCTTTTAGTTTAGGGTTTTTTTGTCTTTAGATTTGTTTATATATGTGGTATAGATTAATAGAATACAGAAACATACATGTAAGTGTCGGGTCGGGTCGGTTTTTGTCGGGTCTGGTAATTAAGAACCGACATCCGACTCGTAGAATGGAAATAAATGGTCCCTCCACCCGTGACTCATCCATGAACCCACCAAAACCGAAAAAACCTTGTCGGGTCGGTCGGGTCGGGTCGGTTTGGTCGGGTCTCGGGTGAAGTTGGCCAGCCCTAATGCCAGACATTTGATCGGGATGCCCGGGCATGCCTCTTCCTAGCCGACTGTGAATCCCCTCCGCTCGAAATGCCTCCGGAGATTACATTGATTTGCCCGAGGGGTCGCGGTTGTTTGGGAGCCTGGGTTTCTTGCCGAGGTCGTTTGTCTGCTGCCATAAATTCAGCTAGGTCGCCCTGCCTGATCAGCTTCTCAATGGCAATCTTAAGCTTAAAGCAATCCTCTGTGTCATGCCCATGGTCTTTGTAGAAGCGGCAAAACTTGTCCCGATTCCTCTTACCGGGCGGGCTTTTCAACTTGGCGGTCTCTTGGAGTAGCCTCTGGATCTCTGTAATAGCCATAACTTTGTGGATTTTTTGGGAAAGTGGGGGGAAGGTAATTGGGGCCTGATCCTGAATGCCTCTCTGCTCATCTTGTCTGGGCTTCTTTCCCGGACCCTTCTCAGAGCCCTCCTGTTTTCGTTTAGCTTTCGGGGACTCTTCTCCCGTAAAGCTTGCACGCTTGGACTTCGAAAACTCCTCCGTGTCGGTGTACTTTCCGACCCTCTCTGAGAGTTCCTCTAGGGTTGCTGGTCGGTCACGGTGGAACGACGTAGCAACTTTGGTGTGTTGAAGCCCCGAGCAGAAAGCCATGATTGCGGCCGTTTCGTTTAGGTTGCAGATCTGGAGCCTTTGCTGATTGAAATGGTCCACGTACTCCCTCAGGGACTCTCCTTTTTGCTGCTTGACAGTAAGCAGCTGGGTGTTTGATTGTGACCGGTCGAGCATCCCCTCAAACTGGTTGATGAAGAGCTTGCTCAATGTCTTGAAGTCATCAACCGTTCGGGGTTTCAGAGCGTGGAACCACTGCGCGGCTTGGCCTTAAGGGTACTAGGGAAGACCAGGCATAGTAACTCGTCGACCGTTGTGACTATTGCCATTTGAGCTTTGTAAGTGCGGACATGATCCACTGGGCTCCTTGAACCGTCATAAGAGTTGAGATGTGGCGGTTTAAATTTCTGCGGAATGGGGAATGTGGTGATCCGAGCGGTGTAGGGCGACTCGGTCTCTGTATTGGTATGATTGTGGAGCTGCTTGCGGTTCAGTTTTTTGATTTGCTGCTGCAAGTCCTCGATCTGGGCCTTTACATATCGCTCGGTTCTACTTTCCATATCTGAACGGTACGTCGGGTCTGATGATGAGGCCTCCTCCTCGAAGTGCGTCATCCTCGGGGATAGAACCCAACTCCAGCTCTGGGTAATCATATGCCTAAGATCTCCCTGGCTCCAGACCGGAGGATCTTTGGCTGATTCCCGGGCCTTTGGTCCTGATTCCTCCCTCCTGGTGGCACGTCGTCTGTTGATGATATCTCTAGCATCTTCCACCCGGCGAGGATTGGTCCGAGCTTGCCGCCTGGTGCTCCTGGGGATCTACTATGGTCACCATCCCGGATGTGTTCCCAATCCAACGGGGACACTGGCCCAAAGTGGGTATGGTTTCGGACTTGTGCGGGCTCCCGGTCGGGGGCACTCTTCCCGATCTGGTTCTCGGATTGAGGACGCTTTTCCTGCAAGGCCAATTACGCTTCAATTTGCTGCTGGGTTTGCCGCTGGCCTTCCAGAAGTTGCGCCAGTGCCGCTGTCACTTGCTCGGAGGTCATGGAGGTGGCCTGCTGCTTGAGCTGCAAGTTTTCCTGACTGGCCGGGGCAGTATTTTTCTTACCCGTCTTCGGTGGCATGTTGATTAGTCAAGAAATTTGTTGGTGAAAAACTTATCGTTTCCCACAGACGGCGCCAAATTGATGATGCCAAAATTTGGATAAGAAAAAATATGCAAAAGAGATAGATGGACACAATGAGGTTTGTATGTGGTTCGACCTCTGTTAACGAGGTGACCTACGTCCATGGGTGCGTCTGAGCGCTTCACTAGTAGATCACCGGCAGGCCTGGTGAGCCAATAATTGGGCGGCACTCCCAGTATAACCGACTGGGTGTATGCGTATGAGTGAGAATAATATGCTATTCTTTTTGGTTAGAATGCGACCCCTTTCAATGGGGGCGGGTGGCCTCTTTTATAGGTGCAAGAGACCACCCGTACAAGGTAAGTTTATAGATTAGGAAGCCTATTCTATTCACTCCTTC
Organism: Hydrangea macrophylla; assembly: GCA_033977485.1. Taxonomy (NCBI): domain Eukaryota; kingdom Viridiplantae; phylum Streptophyta; class Magnoliopsida; order Cornales; family Hydrangeaceae; genus Hydrangea; species Hydrangea macrophylla. The sequence continues at coordinate 30,379,920 of CM066992.1, forward strand.
CATTTAGTCTTCTAACTAGGATAGGAAACTGCCTGGAGGCTTGCTGACCAAGCAATCACGCCTACTGGGGGCGCGCCCATGTGGGGTCCATCTAGAAAGAACGACTAGACTTACGACAAAACTGGGCAGTTTTGCATAACAGCCCGGGATGGCTGTGTAGTCAGTCCAAATTCAAGATGACTTGGCTTCTCTTTACTGAGGTGGCGAGGTCTGACTTTGACCTGATATTTTTGTGAATATCATCAAGTAATATAGCATTTTCAAAATTTGCATTTCAAATTAAACACAAGTGACAATGGCTTAGTTGATTTTCGTTGGAGGGTGTTAAGCCTATATTGGGAACATCATTTGTACAAAATTTATGAACCCTTGGCTGATGAGAATGTAAATGCAAAACTAACCTTAGATTTTGCTAACTATTCGCTCCTTTTTGATAGCTTCATTTATGTGATCCACCAAATCTCTCTGGCGGTCTGACCTCACGTGACCTGAAAATTGCACAAAAATACGAAAATTGTGAACTTACACACACACACACACACATACACAAAAAAAAAAAAAACAAATAGACTGAAAGATTGGTTTGCTCACATATTTTTAAGAGAATCTGATAACTTCAGGCATTTGATATCACAAAGATCTCCTAAACATCTCAGGATTCTTCTTGATAGAATGTAGGTAACATGCAATGATGCAAATGGTTCTAATTGTGTTCTAAAAAATTCTTCCTTGGCTTTTGAAGCTTGATCCAATTTATTTTTTATTTTTTCCTTTAGATAGCCCCAATATTGCTAGATTTATTATATTTATCAAAGCGATCAAACTTTCATACAGTAACTTGCTTATCCCATTGTCAGTAGCTTCATGTTTTCTCTCACAGTTTGTAGTGTGAGAATCATTCTCTTGAATTGGCAAATCTAAAGATAAAATGGGTTCAAATGGCTTCACCCTTGTCTAGATACATGTTTCTATATGATTGGGAGAGAACAGATCCTAATTACATGCCTTAATTCACATTTGTTAGCATATTTTATCCTGTTTTTATGTATTTTTATTTCGTTTTATGTTTTAGAGCATGTTTTGGAAGAAAACACTAATCCAGGTTAAATAGGGAGAAAAAGCAGGAAGAAAGAAGCTGAAAAAGGCATCTCGCGCGCGCGATCCGCTCGCGCGAAACCCAGAAATTGCTCGCGCGATCCGCGCGCGCGATGTCCCGATTACGCGCTCCCGCAGCCCACGCGCGCGATCCGTACAAAAATTGAAGTTGCGTATTTTGCTATACTGAAGAGCCCTACGCGAACGAAACTGCCTAATTACGTCTGGAAAGCTAATTACAACAGTTTTAGTGCGAATTGGATTAGGAAAGCTTCCAAAACATGTTACTAATCTACATATACCCTATTTTACTTCAATTTAGGGGTTGACAATTAATATACACACAATATACAACCACACTTTCAGCCATTGAAGGGAGGGAAGCAAGGAGAAGAAGAAGAAGACCAAGGATTTCCATGGCCTCCTCCATCAACTACTTGCCATCTACCGCTTCTATGGACAACTAAACTCTAGATCTAGGGTTTCAATGAAACCCTAGCCAAGTAATAGGGAGTTATTTAAGTTTTTATTTTAGTTTTATTATGTATAGATGATGATTACATGTTTCGAGGATTTTTTAATAATAAAATCGTGCTTCTATTGATTAAAATCATTACTTTCAAAGTTTATTCTTGTCTTAGATCTATTTTGACTGTGATGTGCTCAATGATTTATGCTTGCTATGCTTGTTTAGATTATTTACATGTAATGGTGCTTAAATTGAATTGTGCTATCAAGTATTCGAATAGTCTATGCCTAGATTAGACGGATTATACCACAACCCTAGTTTAGTGTGGGATAATTCGTGCTAACCGAAGATGGATTATGTTGGTGCTTGAACCATAGTTATTTTCTTGACGGAGGAATTGGGCTTGTAGCTACAATTCCCCATTATCATCCAACTTAATAAGCTAAAGTAATTCGTAAATACCCTTATTATGAAGCTAGTGGTGGATTTGCAATCCTTGGTTCCTTAAACTTATTATAAAAACAAATATTTAATTGCTTTTATACTTTAGATTTACTTTTATTGTTATTAGTTTAATTCAAATTAAATCCAACCGTTTTTCTTAATTAACTAAATTTAGGTTTTAAAAATTAAAGTGCGTAGTATTCAATCTCTGTGGGTTCGACCTTTACTTTCACTATTACAAATCTTTAGAAAAGTAAAGTACACTTTTTATATCTTGATATTGACAACATCACTATACTTGTGTATAAGTTTGGGAATTGCAAAAGTTGAGGAAGATTTAAGCCTTGAAGAAATTTCTTATGCATTTATTATACATATAAATGTGTATACACACAGTAACTTGTAGGAAGAAATTTCTTATGCATTTATTATACATATAAATGTGTATACACACAGTAACTTGTAGTAGTAGTAGAAACCTGATAAGCCTTACAGACTTTCACAAAAAGACATATCCAAGTGACCTTTCATATTTATACAAAATAAAATATAAAGCAAAGTCAAAATGCCATGTGAAAAAAAAAGAAAAAATTACAAATTTCCACGTGGCATATCTTAGAAGCTTTGTTTTAGTTCTCACTTTCGATATTAACTAGTCAACAACCCGAGCAACGCACAGAAAATGAAAAAAATTTACCAAAACATAGAAGGATTCTTGCATACAAAATATTTTCAAATCACTTTTTCATATTACGTACAGACGATTCAGACATACGATTCACATTAAAAATAATACTAGTAATAAAATAAATAAAATAAAATGTAAAAAATAGATCCGAGCTAATTAGAGCTACAACGTTACAAAAATATACAAAATGCCTCCAAATTGCCTTCAAAGTTTTTTTATAGGGCTTCTCTCTCCTCACTCACTTTGATGCTTGTGACGGTAAGTGATGGGTGACAACAAACCTTAGGTAGGGTACTTATACATGAGTGAAGAAGGGGACCATGAGTCACTTTTGAACCTAAAATGAATTCTTGCCCATTAAAGAATTCATTATTCATGAACCAACCAATTAAGGAAAACTCCTTGATTTTAGGGATCATTATTCCCTGATGATGCCAAAATTTGGTATAACGTAAGAGAAAGAAAACAAGAGAAGATTTGTATGTGGTTCAGCCCTATTAATGAAGAGACCTACGTCCACGGGTACGTCTGAGCGCTTACACTAGGCTGTAAAGTGACCGAAGATCGTTGGTGAACCGACAGATGACCGGTACTACTAGAGGTCATCCAAGTGTAATTATACATTGTGTATTGCTTTAGATGTGCTATCTAGACTGGAAAAGAATCCTCCCCCCTTGAGAGGGTGAGTCGTCTCTTTTATAGATGCAAGAGACGCACACGTGCAAGGAAACTAAAATAGATAAGGTATTACAATCAAATTATGTTTGATTGACATAAATCATGCAAGTTTCCCAGTAGGATTAGGAAACTATTTAGACATTCCATAAGTCTTCTTGTTGACGTAGGAAACTGCCTGTGAGGTTCTGGATCACGTCCATGGGACTGGATGAACCGTACCTGAGAGGAGTCGAGTTTAACAACATTTCCGACTTGTCGGTTGGACCTAATAGGACATGATAAACCAGCTAGGAACTCCAAACCCTTTATTGGAGATAGAGTGATCCACCCACTACTGACTTGGTGCTCCTTGACGTAGCCACAGAGCTGTGCTTTCATTAATTGAATTTTTTTTGGTTGTATTAGCTGTCCCCCATTTCCAAAGCTATATTGATGCTTCATCAGATGACGGTTGGAAATTTGTAGTGCTCGGGAGAACTACTAGGGATCAGACCAATTGCTTCAATAATTCAGGGTCTATAACCCGGTCTGACGACTTGGGATCTCGGGGTCCGACCTACCACGTGTCGCTTAAGGGTTGGTTTAGTCAGAATCCAACTAGACCGGTGCTAAGGTACCCAGGTCATTTGGACCGAACCGAACTGAACTGTCATGTCACGTAATTAGTGTTTACGTCTTTTGAGGCGACACTTGGGCTACCCGAGAAGACAGATGTCGGGCGTTTAGGCAGTGAAAATCTTGAGCCTTTGGATCTGAGTTGATCTGGGCTGCTCGCGCTACCTATATAAGGGATCCTTGGACGTTTTTCATTTCTCCTACTGTCCCCTATGAGAATACCAATCAGTTCTGAAGAAAGAAAAAGCTCCCGGTCAAGGTTCCGATGCTCCTCCCGACTTACTCCTCTCTGTAAGTCTTCATACCACTAGCCTTTACACTATTTTCTTCTTCTTTTTTATCCCTGAGCGCGACTGGAGAGTTTGAATCCTATAGATTTTGTGAGGGAGTGGGATTTATTTTTCTTAAGGTTTTGCTTTTTTCCTTATGATGGGAGGTTCCCTTCAATCTGCTCGGTAGGTATGTCCCCGTCCTATCTTTTATGTGGGTTACCTGACCGATAAGACCATATTTTCTTTATCATTCAAGCTTCTAGATCTTCCTCCTCTATACTTTAGGTTTGAAGTTACCGATCCATACTTAGGCCGTTAGCTACTTCCCCGACTTGTAGATGGGGCTATAGATATATGCTATTTTTCCTTTAACTCCTCTTCCCGATCGGAAGAAGAGTATTCGGGCTTAGGTGACCCGAGTACTAGTGTAGACCTCCCCTCTGTGACTCCTTCGGATGTCAAAGCGAGGGTAGAATTCCCGTTTGGCTGTCGGACGAGAAAAAGAGCCAGTAGCCTGTTGAGGTTCTTGAGTCACGAGATTCAGGCAGCGAAGCGTCGGTCTTGGCTAGGGCCGATGTATTACTTTTCTTGTATAGGAATCCTCAGTAGTTTGCTTGTGTCGGACTTGGATAATCCAAAAGGTACAACATCATAACTTATGGCCGAACAGGTGGCCGAGAAAAGTCTCAAGGATGAGTTGAACAAAGATAAACATAATCTCGAGGATACTCCCAATGAGTTCCTCTAGCTGAGCATTTGGTCCCTCCTCAGCCGGCGAAGGGGTATCACTCTTGTACGTATTGGTCATCGTCTTGGTAGTCGGCTTTAGGGTTCTCTAGGAATTGGTAATCTGAGCATGAAATGCCCAGGCAAGTACACTGACAACTATTAAGCCGAGTTAATACAATACCACAAAGTGTACAACCAAAACATAGTCTAATAGCATATCAGGAAACGTAGTTCAACCTTAAATCAGTATTAAATAGCTTTACATATCTCATTTAGAATTTATATCGTACATCTCACTTCAAAGTCAGTCATCATCTTAAATATATCACTCTATCCAATGCGACTCACGACACAACATAATGCCTCAGACAACAAGTCCAACCAATACTAATACTGTCACATCCTAACCCACCTTGTGCGGATTAGGACACGTGTACAATGCTACAAGAGCCCTATTACATTAATTTGCAAAGGAACATGCGAATTACTAGGAAACACATGTGTTTAACAACCTAAAACAACTCCATTGTAACAAAATAGCTCCCAAGGGAAAAATGGTCATTAATAAAGTATAGCAATTTTATGCCAAAATATAGATCTTTGAGTCTCGGTTCTAACACAAAAGATGGCGCGCAAATCCAAATTTTCTAGAGTGAGTTATGTCCGTTTTCGTAAAGGTCGACAGTGCAGCAAAATGGCCTGCGGATCGATCTGCCCCAAAACCGGATCGATTCAATTTTGACAGAACTCCATTTTTGGCCCTCTAGAAGTACCAGATCGATCCGCTCAAGACTTGGATCGATCCGAATTCTGCAGCACACATTTTGATAGCAAAAACCTCTGTTTAAACAGTCCAAACATATCCAAACCATCCTCAAACCTCAAGAAACCTTATGGAACCATTTCAAAATCATTTACAAACACATCAAAACATCTACAAACACGAATTCAATCTCTTTCAAACATTTAAACCATGGACATAACCTCAATGGAATCAAAACAAGTGATTAAAACCAAATTCTTTCGAGAACAACCATATACACGAAACTTTCTGAAAAGGATTTCAAAACCATTCAAAATACTTAGTTACCAAAGGAGCTTATCCAAAGGATTGCGACGCATACCCGGACTTGCCGGAAAGGTCCATTTCCAACCCAACTCAAACATATCCATAGTCGTAACTTAAAGACATACATAGAATTTACAAACAACCTTCAAATCTTCCAACTTCTTATCCAAAACTAACTACTGACTTAGAGAATTACGTAAGTTTATTCAAATTTACATTAAACACATGAGTCAAAGAATCCCAAACTAATTCCCAATCTCTCCAACTCTACAACCATAAGTCAAAGCTTCAAGCCATAAGTTAAGATCCCAAGCCATAAGTTACACCATGTTACAAGTTAAAAACATAACTACATGTCCCAAATCTCTCCCCCATTCCCGAGCACGTTACTTTCTCTTTGGATATTGCTCCGTACCTACGGTGGTTGTTATTTACCACAACAGAAAAAGGAAAACGATTTTCTTAAGCATTATACTTAGTGAATATTCTAAACATGATTGAACATTTAACATGTGCAATGATATAATCAACGCATAAATCATATCTGTAATCGCCGAGTCACCGGTTCAACGATTCATTCAGACCCGAAGACCCTCCCTTGGTCCCGTGGTCACTTCTATTCCTTGGACTTCTGTATCTCTCGGATTCTTCCTCTTTACCACCCTCATTACTCCCAACAATGAATCATTTTCCCGGTGCTCATTGGTTACCACATAAACATATAAACATGTAGGCATATAATCATAGCAACTTTTCATTCAATTGACATGTAATTCACAATTTAACAATTCCATAGCTTCTAAGCATGATTTCCATAACTCAAAACATAAATAGAATCATTAACACCATAAACTGCAACCACTTTTTTGTCAAAAAACTCACCTCCTCGAATTATACATAATTATGCTCTTAAAATCCCGATTCAAGCTAGAACCAAATCTAATTCTTGTTCCAGAGTAATCCTACATAGTTTTGGTGCAACAAATATCGTCTATCAAGAACGGTTACCAAAAAAACATTGCCAAAAATGAAAACAAATTACGTATATGTGATCCTCTTACCTCCACGAGTCCAAAAGTGGTCTCGGATCATAAATTCGGCGTCGAACGGTGAAGGAAAGGCAAGAAAATGGTGTCAAAAACCCGTCGTCTTCGTCGAGAGCTCTCGATTCTCTCTTTTGTTTTAATTTCAGCAAATATGAGAGTCTCCCTCTCTCTTGACACCTATACATGCATATACATGAGGTGTCTTAACCTCATTTTCCCTTATTTTCACTTACACCACCTGAATTTCTTAAGTTCTTATTATGAAATCCCCCAAACATTCCATTAACTACCAAATTATCTAATAAGTGTATGTCTAAGTCCTAAATGGGTCCCAACGTGGTCCCAATTATTTTTTGAAGTTGCTAACGCACCTACCAATTATAATTCATTTTCATTTATAACCTTATTTGGGTGTCCAAACTAATGCTAACACATAACAATATAATATGGAAGCAACTTAGCAAATATCCATGTAATCATATAAAATGCACTTAACAGATAAAATGCACATTTATTTTATCCGGGCCTGTCATTGGGTCCCACCTCATTACCTGTCCCACCTCCCTGGGGACTTTTCCAAATAGTGTTCTTTTCTGTACGCTTTTCATTCGGGCGAGTCCAAAGCCTCCCCTTAATCCATATTATACACCAATTATATTAATTAATGCATATAAAAATGATGATCAACCAGTTCTCCGGGTACGGGTGTTGCAAATACCAATACTCTCGAAACCAACATTGATTCCATGAACACCAAGCCCACCCAGTTGGCCTCAAATTCAAACATATAGACAGTACACTTGTCTAAAAGATCACAACACATAGATATTGTTGTCCACCCAGTTGGTGGCTAGTTACCGCTTGACATGACTAAAAAGTTATATGCTCTTGTACAACACCCAAGTGTAGGTGATCGTGCAAGTAATACTGGATATGTCCAGGTCAAACCCACAGGGAAGGAATAGGAAGAATATATACTAAGTTACAATCTAACTAAAAGAAAAGATGAATTGTAGTAGTGAAGGTGTACTAACAAATCCTAATTAATTAAATTAATCTAAATAATAAACTAAAGCATAGAGGAACATAACCAATTAAACCAATAAATTATAGGTGTTGGAAATATGTGAATCTACATTGATCCTAACCATCTACCATGCATACTCATTAACATTCTATGGAGTTCATTCCTTTTCAGCATTTCGTATTTTTCTAAAGATAAAGAATCAAAAGCCCTTACATGACTAGGACTATATCATCATAAGTGATTTAAAATACTTAAAATATAGTTTAAAATAATGGTTGAGACTCGTACCCTCAATGGTGTTAGCATTCAAGGTGATTTGCAAAAGTTAGTGAAGAAAATAGCCTTAATGCTTAAGTTCTAAAAACTGTTGTGACAAACTGAACTTACTGGAACAATTTGATGACAGATTTCTAAAGTAGAAGTCTTGGAATACTTAAATGAATCATCTCAGGAATTTACAGGTTCGATCGATCGATTCGCTCTCGATCGATCGAATTGCATCATCCTTCAATCGATCGAAATGTCTTCGATCACTTGACTGTTCTCTAGTTCGATCGATCGAAATAACTTCGATCGATTGAATATAGGTTTTCTATATAATACATGGTAGAGGCTGGAAATCAAAGTTTCATCACATATTCCCAACATCTAATCTACATAAACATGAATAAACAAGTGTAGAAATAACAAACTAGAGCAATCATTAACATCTTAACTAATAAACAATCAAATAGAGATTAAGGTAAAGGAAAACCTGGAATTAATATGAAAATAACTTGTAATAAACTTGAATCTTAAGTGCAACAATGGAAAAGAGGAAAAAGAATATTAAACTAACCTAATCTACTCTTAAACAAACCCTAAAACTATTTTTTTTTCATGTTCTGGGGCGTCTTCCTTTCGTTTGCTATTGAAACAACTTATTTATAGGGTTCCTGTAGGCTTTACGCAACTTTCTGAAAAAAACAAAGTTCAATCGATCGAACGTTCTTCAAGGGCTTGAACATTCGATCGATCGAAGTGTCTTCAAGGGATCAGACTTTTCTGCTTTTGACTGCTCTGTGCACCGATGGGAGAATGACCATATCTCTTCACTCGGACCTTGGATTGACCTCCGATTTGTGGCCACGTGACCGTAACTTGTAGATCTATATTTTATATTTCTTGGGAAATCTTCCAAATCGGGAAGTCTTTAATGTCAAAAATGGCATTTTCTCAGCTACTTCTGTTATTTTTTTTTTTTTCACTAGAATCACTTTCCTTTAGCTCCACTTCATTGTATTACTTCCTAATACCTGTAAAACAACGCATAAATATAAGTTTTAGCATTAACATAATAAAAAGAACATTTTTATTAGAATGCACCTAAATCTAGGGACATTGGGGATAAAAGTATGCATAAAAGACCAAGTGATATGCTATAAATATACACTTTTCACCTCTAATCACACCCCCTAACTAGCTCGTTGCTAGTCTCCAGCAATGAAGTGAACTAAAGCAAGGTTTATTTAAACTCTAAAAATTGAAAACAAAAGAAAGTAAAAATCCTAAGTCACTTTCGCAGGAATCGCGATTACATTTAGCGTATGTAACAAGCCTTTAAATCCCTAGGTTTCCCCTAGTGGACAAGTGTTGTCTCGTGAGGGTTTGCAGTGAATCTACCCAAAAAAATTCATGTTTATGTTAATGGTTCTAGTTTAAATATTTTCAAGAAATTTTTCTTCTCATTTAGCAATGTGGTTAGGCTAAACAATCTAATGAAACTCTCTAATATATCATAGCCATGCAACACACATATTATAGTTAATCTACCATCAAAGTCATTAGAATATTCCATACCTATTAATCATCAAGTGTGTGTGTGAATGGACAACCAAAATACAAAACTTTAATTTCAAAGCTCGCATAACCTAAGATATCAAGACGTTCATTTTGACTCGACTCTACTCGACTCTCACTTGGATTAGACTCTCAAGATGAAATCACTATGAATTTGGTGTAATAATTATCACTCGTGATATGAAAGCTATAAAGAGTAAATGGAATGGAAACAAAGGCCTCACATATCTAAATTGAAAAACGGACATTTTAGTGCATAAAGTCTCATGAAAGGATACTTTTCACTAGGAGAGCGAGATAACGTGGAGAACTCTCTCATTATCTTAACTTCAAATCCAATCTACTTAAAATCATCAGGACTTTGAAAAAGAGGTGTTCGATTAAGAAATAAAAAGTTCGTGATTTTAATTGGATCAAAGGACGTAATTGGAATATCTACTACAACTTTTCAAACTCCCCCACATCTCCAATCTCTCTCTTCTTTTTTTTTTCTTCTCTTTATTTATTTATTTTTCTTCCTACACTCTTCTTTTTATCATTTTATTATTATTATTATATTTATCAACCATTGGCATTTTTTTCTTTTTTTTTTCATGCTTTTTTTTTCTTTCTTTTTTGCCAACTTTCCTTATTCACACTAGCAAGCTTTTTGTCAACGCAACACATCCCAATCACACCTAAATAAACAACTGAGGCTTGAACCCCTAATTTTGAGCTAGGTATGAACTTTAGGATTGTGAAGACAAGGCGATTACGATAAGCTCAAGAGGTGAAGTAAAGGAATAGCATAGAGGTAGACCAATATTTTATTTTGTGTGTATGGTCAAAAGATGGCCCAAATTATCTTCTAAGTTAATAGGATTATTCACTTCAGTAAATTCAAGAGCTCTAAATTTGGTAAATCTTGAATCCTTCTCTTCTAGTGTTTAGTCAAAGTGAAGAAGAAAAATGAGATTTTCAATGAGTGAATATGCTTTTCGAAAAGTAAGTAATTTTATAAACCCTCAAGAAAAAAATAATGGTTCAAAAGCTCACTTGGGTTATTAGTCACCACTACAGTCTCTCAAGACGCCTAAGCTATGCTTACTAATACATTTTAGCTAAGTGCAAGGTTGTCACAACATGCTCAAGTTGTTTGAAGATTAAAAAGGATAAAATATACTATAACTAAGATAGTAAACAAACTATCATTGTGTCTCACATACTAATGACATGCAGAAAATAACACTAAAGCATCATAACTAACTACATTAACTATGAGAGAAATATAAGAACATTTTATTATCTTTAAAAAAATTAAAAAATTTAAATTTTTGACAATTTTAATTTACTGAGTCATGTTGCTAAGCAGGTACATTGACATTAAAGCATAAAAAGAAAAAAATGTCACGCCCCGAAGTACCAAAAATAGGGAAAAATAAATTTCCTTTATGGGTTCGTAGACACATGATTGGTTCTGAATGTCACCTGATTGTCCAAACATGCTTATAACCATAACAGAATATGGGAAGATGACTGTGTTCAGCGGAAGCAGGAAACTAAAACATTCAAGTCTTACATCAGTAGTATATTACAGACCCAAAGATAACCAAAAGATATAGATTACAAGTTCATCTAAGCTATCACATCATTAACATATTAGTAACAGAACTATGACAAAAGAAAAGCTCCAAGATCTTTAGTTGGCGAAACCGTTGCCTTACTCGAAGTATTATTCACCAGCATATTCTTCAGTAGTAAGGTCCACATCTTGATAGCAGTCCGGCTCCGTCTAAACCTGCAAAGGCTGGACGTGGAAGGTCCAGCGGCATGAAAAGCCGTTAGCGGTTAAGCTAAGTGAGGGTCCCCTTAAGGTTACCACCACCAAGGTAAGTTATTCATCATCATTCCTTATTCCCAATACCATGTTTCATTCATACCCAACCATTCCCTTTCGAAACTTAGTCCAGAACCGAACTGATCAACGATATTGACCGAAAGAAGACTTAACTCCAAACGTATTTACGGGTCAAGAAAGAACAACACTTGACAAGGAATCGCTTGATCGAACACGTCACTGACGATCCTCAGGTCACCTGTATGACCGAACACTTCATGACAATCCTCAGATCAAGAATGCAAGGTATTAACAAATACTTGATCGAACACGTCATTGACGATCCTCAGGTCACCCGTACGTAACCCAACACGTCATGACGATCCTCAGATCAAGGGTACAAAACCTTTCACAACTTCTGCGGGATGTTAACATTCACTTGGTCAAACACATTATGCCGATCCTCAGGTCACCTGCACGTAACCGAACACTTTATGCCGATCCTCAGACCAAGGGTGCGGAAAACTATTCAACTACTTGATCGAACACGCCATGACAATCCTCAGGTCATCCGTACTTGACCGAACACATCATGCCGATCCTCAGATCAAGAACACAAACATAACGTTCCAATCGACTCCATAGAATTATCAAAAGACCAACTTTGCAAGAAATATCCAAACACGACACAAAAGTTCACGAATCAAACAGTCATTAAACTTGGTCCAATGTCCCTTATTCGCATAAAATATGTTATTGAAGGTTTTATCGTTATTTACACGTTCATACATTTCGTAGTTTAATTTATTAATATCATCCATTTATAACCGTCAATATTTCGCTATACGTGCGACATTCCGTTTTACCTCTCAATATTCTTATGATGGAAACTTTCCCGATCACTTGTCAACGCAATAATCATGCCATACAACATACTTATAGTTTGGGTATGAACTTCTAACAGTCATTAAACTATATTCATAATAATGGAAAATATAGCACGTAGCTCATAGATTTATAACATGAATTTAATACCAATAAACATATAGATGAAACCCTTAACATACTCATCTATGCGATAGCACTATCATAGCACAAGATTTTCATAACAACATAGGTACCAAAAAACTAGTATCAACAATCAACACCATGTATAAACAAAACATTATACAAAAGCTACACAATCTACCAGGATACATTTCACTATGTTGACTAAAACAATATGATTTATTTGGGCATGATAAATTACTTTGTAGATCAAACTCAAAACTAGAACAAGATAGGTATTTGGATCATCTTCATGTACAAAAAATCTAGATTCAATTACATTTTTGAGCTGCTCAAAATAATTCTTTTACTTAGACATTTCTATATTTTTGAACTGCTCTATCCCATATTTATAGTACTGCATTGTATATGACTTTCAACTATGAAGGAATCATTTTTAGACCAGTCTATAGAAGAGTTATTTGTAGAATAAGGAGTTAGATTTTTCCACAAAAAAACCTAGCCCAATTCAGATTTTTGAGCTACTCCAAACGTTCATTTTACTAAACTATGTTATGCTGAAAGTTTCTGTTTTCCAGATTTATAACACTGCATTGTACATGCATTTCAGCATATGAAGGAGTGATTTATAGACTGATCTATAGAAGAGTTATTTGTAGATAAATGAGTTAGATTTCACCACAAAAAACCTAGCTTAATTCTGATTTTTGAACTCCTCAAAACATTCATTTTACTAAACTACATTTTGCTGGAAGTTTCTATTTCTCAGATTTAAGGATTTGTCTTGCATGTCATGAAAACTTCAACACAACAACATCAGATTACTCACAATTACTCACTATTTACTCACTATTTACTCACCAAAGCTTGAAATTAAGCTTGATGTTGTTCCTGAGCTTGATGGAGCTTGAACTTCAACTTCAATGGTGTCACCTTCTTCTTCTCCTATATGAACTTATAACTCCAGCTCTATTTTCTTTACTTAACTGCATATTATAAGAGACAAAGTGTGTCAATTGTGTGCGTGTGCATGTTATATATAGAAAGTGCATTAACTTAGGTGTCATTTGCATGTTACATGCATAGGACATGTGTCCAAAGGGATGACATATGGTTGCCACATGGCCGACCTTGTGGGGCCCACCTCAGGTTGTGTGCCACTTTCTCGATTTAGGTGCATAAGTTACTCTGTATGTGTGTCGGTCTCGAATTACATGCAAATTGGTATTATTTCTAGTGCCCGGGTCCGGGTACGAGACTTAATTAAATCTTATTATGGTCGAGTCAGTATGGTTACTACAGTCTATATTATAATACTACAACATGTCCATACCATCACGTAATTAAAATAATAATATAATAATATAGTCGATCCAATGCAGAAATTCGAAAAACTGATATTATTAATGAAAGAAAACTACAGGTGTTACATCTTCCACCACCTATTAAAGGATTTTGTCCTCGAAATCAGAATCAACTAGTACTAAACAGGAATGGGGATTTCTGGAGGAATTCAGGTGTTACATCTCTACCCACCTTATCAGAGGATTTCGTCCTCGAAATCAGAATCAACTAATACTAAACAGGAATGGGAATTTCTGGAGAAATTCAGGTGCTACATCTCTACCCACCTTATTAGAGGATTTCATCCTCGAAATCTAGAGTTTGTTAGGTCTCAAAAAGTACAAGGTACTAATCATATCTCAGATTTTAAGGTTGTGAGGTTCCCACTAGCTAGTTAATCAGACCTCCTCACCAATTCTTTCGAATGTCCAAACTTCTTTTCTAAACAGCACCATGTGAATTTCAAAGTTCTGACATTGAATATGGCACCTTTAGTCTTTCGTCTTGTTCAATGCTGGGATTAATTTGATGATTTGCAAGCTCTCTTTTGGGACCTTCTTTGTGGTGGAACCATGTTATGAATTCCTCGTTTTGGACAATCTTTGTGCACACGTCCAGTTTTTCCATGATTGAAGCACTGCGCCTATCAACTTGTGAGTTGTTTCGGTGCTTTGCATTCTTTGGAGTGATGTCTAGATATTCCGCAGCCGTTGCAGATATCACGTTGCTTTGGATGTGTCTAAACAGCAGTCTAACTAACTTTACTTTCATTATTTCTTCTGTGTCTTAGATCGGCAAGATTCTTACCTCTCAGCTTCTTGATGTGATGGTTAAGAAGTCTAGTTGGTCTCACGATTGTCTTCTATAACTTGTAGGGGTCATGAATGTATCCCTCAGCATGTTAGTACGAAGAACATTGTAGATTAGCATATCCACGCAAAAAGAGTTGTGATCTACTACACCGTTGGTGATAACGTACGTGAATTGGTGGGCAATTCAATCGTAAATACTCCAATGTGTCACAGTGATAGCTTCCTTTCTTTTGGTCCAATAGCACGTTGCCTCGAGCAATGGATATTTTAATGGTACTTTATCTTTGACTTCAAACTGTAGGTTCTTCCTTCACTAGACTACGTAGTTTCTTGTGTCAACTCTGGGGTTGCTTGTATCCTTCCTTCATTTCTAATCTGTCTGATGTGATGATGATTAACATGGCCTTCCATATAGAACCTCGAGTGACGTCATGCCTATGCTTGAATTTGTCATAGTTGGCGAACATTTTGATCAGCGACGAGTGGGTTCTCTAGTATTTTTGTTCCTGATGCACCACAAGCTTTCATAATTGATGGTGTAAACTTTTCCATGTGTCTCCGATGTTGTTGATGATGTATTGATGACGTGAGCTGGTAAGACGTCTTCTATCGTTAGGTTAGCACGTCTGGTTTGATCGTCGATCTAAAGGTGGGATGCGATGCTTGTTGTATATTTATAGTTACTAACTATCGATTTGTTGTACCTCTACTATAATATATATTGGGACACTAATCATTACAATAATACTAGATACACAAAACAAGATTCATTAATAAGTTAAAATTTTGATTGACGTTCATCAACAGATCTTGATTGACGTTCTTCATTACCTCGCAATCCTTGTGGATGTGGTCCATTCCACCACATTTGTAACATCGCAATCCATGTCCTCCAATTTGTTTCGGTGTTGGGCATTCGTCGAAGTGATTTCGCGATTTTTACAATTGAAACAATGTTGGCATGTTTTGTGTTGGACCGATGCTATTATTGTGTTGGACTTTCTCTTGTTCCTCATGTGTTCTTTCAGTCTTTGTTGTGCCTCTTTGCCTAATCCAGCTGTATTGGGGATGGTGGTATTGAGCTGGGCTTGTCTGAGCTGCATGTGCTCCGTAGCATCCATCTTGAGTGCTTTGCAGTCCTTGCTCAAATGTCCTCTCTTACGACAGCTGTAGCAGATAACGCTTGGTTAGTTACAGGTCTTGGGAGCTTGACATTCCTTGGCCAGACATCCAGGGTTTCCACTGTTGAAACAAACGCCATGATCGTTGTTCGTCATTTCGAGTTGTCCTTATAGTAGGGTTGACCTTGTTAATGTAGTAGGTTGTGGCTTGAGTGGTCTCTAAGCGTTTCTGAATGGGCAATATGGAGGTGTCTAAACAGCTTGTCTCCGTAGTCACTTGTGCTAGTGCTGTCTGCAGTCTTCCATAAGTCTTGTATTAGTCTTCCAAATATACCAGTGGGAT
Source organism: Hydrangea macrophylla (assembly GCA_033977485.1). NCBI lineage: Eukaryota > Viridiplantae > Streptophyta > Magnoliopsida > Cornales > Hydrangeaceae > Hydrangea > Hydrangea macrophylla. The sequence continues at coordinate 30,396,335 of CM066992.1, forward strand.
CGATCTCCTTAGGTATTATGTTGCTTAGCCTTCTGGACTGGTCCTCAGTTGTTTGAGATGATTCATTCATTACAGAGATCGAGAAGATTCTTGCGTTCCTACATATGAGTTCATGTCTATAAGGTTTCTATCATACCTTATGCAAAGCAATCATAACCTGTTATATTTCACATTATGGTTACATCATAATCCCGGTAGCTAGAATACAATGATTGAAACGATTGAACAGATCGACACAAAATGAAGCCGAGTCCGAAAAGGCATATAAATCCTCACAGATAGAAGTATAATAGTAGAATGATGTGATCCATTCAAGAATAAAATGTAAATCTAACAATAATTGGATGACTGATTACTATGGAAGTAATCGTAGTATCTCAAGATTTGTAGGAAATGAAAGTAACTGATGGCATAAGGCCTTCAACGAATGAAATAAGAATTAGGTATTTCATAAGTGAAATAGTCCAAACGAAACCCTACTGATAAAGAATAAGGTAGCAACTGAGAGAGACAATAAGAGGTCAAGATGTACAGAGAGTACAACGTTTTTGAGTTCCTAACAAGAACAAGAACAGAGAACTCATTTAGAATTATTTTAAATGAAATGAACTTGTAAGAATTTGTTCAAGGGATAACAAGTCAAAAAGAATAACTTTGCAGTATTAGTAATCAAATTTATTTAAAATAATCTCAAAGACAATGAACTTTCAAGATTTTAGTTCAAAGAATAATAAGTCAAAAGAATGACTTTCCAGTACTAGTGATAGAACTTGTTCTCAAAAGAATTTGTCAAGAATCAGATGATCAAGGTACATACTCAAGAATTGTTGACTGGGGAATGTCAAAATAATTCAAGGAAATGAATTACTTATCAAGGAGTGTATCACAATAATTATTGACGGTAATCGAAGCCACTTTACAAAATATATAGATACCATTTTCAGAAGAAATGGCCATTAGAATAGAAGGCATCGATTTACTCAAAAGGAGTGGAATGAGTAGAAAGGATATGAGCTTACTATGGTACTCGCCTACCATATCTAAGGTAAAGTTTGCCTCTCTTATTATCTATTACGGGTCCTCTAAGAACTCCTCCTCAGGGTCCTCCTCCTTCTCCTCGATGTCAGTTGGGTCTGCTTCGTGGTCCTGCTCAGGCATCGATTTCATCTTGTCCACTATCAACTGGTGGTACTGGATGGTCGTGTACATCATCCCCTGGTCTCTGAAGATCGTCCACTGGGTCAACCTCCTTGATCGGCTCGTCATCGCTACTTGCCGGATTGTCATCAATCATCAGGTCATCATCGTCATCAGTGTCATCACCATTAGATGGGTCGTCTGCTGAGTGGTCACCGCCTGTAGAATCCTCTCCACTCACTATGTCATCGTCGTTGTTTGTATCTATGGGATCTGAATCCGCATCTGGCTCTGGTATAGGCTCGGGTGAGAATGGTGGTGCTAGTGTGGCCATGATAATCGGAAGAGTATATCGTCATATAGTGCCTCATCTTGAGTCATGTTGATAAGCTCCTGGTGAATAAGTATGGTAGTCTCTGAAGCTGAACTCGATCAGGATACTACAATGAATCGGTAAGCACAACTCTCCGCATGTCCTCCTCCAAGATATGCCTCGCCCTCTGGTAGATCCACTGTCGATGTAGTACAGGGTCGACAAGCTGGATACGACAGTCGCGATTATAGTGACCTTTGAAATCATCGTGAACGAAGATCGACACAATAGTCATGCAAGAGGAGCTAACTTGGTGTCAGTACTAATACGAGGTAAATTTTAGGCTCATAACTTAAGGTGTAGGACAATCAGTGAGCGTGTCTAAACCTAAAGCTCTGATACCAAAAATCCCTGTCACGCCCTGAAGTACCAAAAATAGGGAAAAATAAATTTCCTTTATGGGTTCGTAGACACATGACTGGTTGTGAATGTCACCTGATTGTCCAAACATGCTTATAACCATAACATAATATGGGAAGATGACTGTGTTCAGCGGAAAGCAGGAAACTAAAACATTCAAGTCTTACATCAGTAGTATATTACAGACCCAAAGATAACCAAAAGATACAGATTACAAGTTCATCTAAGCTATCACACCATTAACATATTAGTAACAGAACTATGACAAAAGAAAAGCTATAAGATCTTCAGCTGGCGAAACCGTTGCCTTACTCGAAGTATTATTCACCAGCATATTCTTCAGTAGTAAGGTCCACATCTTGATAGCTGTCGGCTCCGTCTAAACCTGCAAAGGCTGGACGTGGAAGGTCCAACGGCATGAAAAGCCATTAGCAGTTAAGCTAAGTGAGGGTCCCCTTAAGGTTACCACCACCAAGGTAAGTTATTCATCATCATTCCTTATTCCCAATACCATGTTTTGTTGATACCCAACCATTCCCTTTCGAAACATAGTCCAGAACCGAACTGATCAATAGTATTGATCGAAAGAAGAGTTAACTCCAAACGTATTTACGGGTCAAGAAAGAACAACACTCGACAATGAATCGCTTGATCGAACACGTCACTGACGATCCTCAGGTCACCCGTACGACCGAACACGTCATGACGATCCTCAGATCAAGAATGTGGGATATTAACAAACACTTGATCGAACACGTCATTGACAATCCTCATGTCACCCGCACGTAACTGAACACATCATGACGATCCTTAGATCAAGGGTACAAAACCTTTCACAACTCCTGTGGGATGTTAACATTCACTTGGTTAAACACGTCATGCCGATCCTCAGGTCACCTGCACATAACCGAACACTTCATGCCGATCCTCAGACCAAGGGTGCGGAAAACTATTCAACTACTTGATCAAACACGCCATGACAATCCTCAGGTCATCCGCACTTGACCGAACACATCATGCCGATCCTCAGATCAAGAACACAAACATAACTCTCAAATCGACTCCATGGAATTATCAAAAGACCAACTTTGCAAGAAATATCCAAACACGACACGAAAGTTCATGAATCAACTTTGACCGGTAGTCACATGACTAGAAATGAGGCCCAATGTCCCTTATTCACATAAAATCTGTTATTGAAGGTTTTATCGTTATTTACACGTTCGTACATTTCGTAGTTTAGTTTATTAATATCATCCATTTATAACCGTCAATATTTCGCTATACGTCCGATATTCGTTTTAACTCTCAATATACTTATGATGGAAACTTTCCCGATCACTTATCAACGCAATAATCGTGCCATACAACATACTTATAGTTTGGGTATGAACTTCCAATGGTCATTAAACTATATTCATAACAATGGAAAACATAGCACGTAGCTCATAGATTTATAATATGAATTTAATACCAATAAAGATATAGATGAAACCCTTAACATATTCATCTATGCGATAGCACTACCATAGCACAAGATTTTCATAACAACACAGTTACCGGAAAACTAGCATCAACAATCAACACCATGCATAAACAAAACATTATACAAAAAGCTACACAATCTGCCAGGATACATTTTCACTGTGTTGAGTGAAACAATATGATTTATTTGGGCATGATAAATTACTTTGTAGATCAAACTCAAAACTAGAACATTATAGGTATTTGGATCATCTTCATGTTCAAAAAATCTAGCTTCAATTACATTTTTGAACTGCTCAAAATATTTATTTTACTTAGACATTTCTATATTTTTGGACTGCTCTGTCCCAGATTTATAGTACTGCATTGTACGTGACTTTCACCTACGAAGGAATCATTTTTAGACCAAGATAGAGAAGAGTTATTTATAGATAAATGAGTTAGCTTTCTCCACAAAAAAAACCTAGCCTAATTCAGATATTTGAGCTACTCCAAACATTCATTTTACTAAACTATGTTCTGCTGAAAGTTTATGTTTTCCAGATTTATAACACTACGTTGTACATGCATTTCACCTATGAAGGATTAATTTCTAAACTGAGCTATAGAAGAGTTATTTGTAGATAAATGAGTTAGCTTTCAGCACAAAAAACCTAGCTTAATTCCTATTTTGGAGCTCCTCAAAACATTCATTTTACTAAACTACATTCTGCTAGAAGTTTCTGTTTCTCAGATTTAAGGATTTGTCTTGCATGTCATGAAAATTTCAACACAACAACATCAAACTCCTACTAAACATTAATACATACTATATATGTTCTAAATTGATTTAGATTACTCACAATTTACTCACTATTTACTCACGAAAGCTTGAAATTAAGCTTGATGTTGTTCTTGAGCTTGATGGAGCTTGAACTTCAACTTCAATGGTGTCACCTTCTTCTTCTCCTATATGAACTTATAACTCCAGCTCTATTTTCTTTACTTAATTGCAGATTATAAGAGACAAAGTGTGTTAATTGTGTGCATGTGCATGTTATATATAGAAAGTGCATTAGCTTAGGTGTCATTTGCATGTTACATGCATAGGACATGTGTCCAAAGGGATGACATATGGCTGCCACATGGCCAGCATTGTGGGGTCCACCTTAGGTTATGTGCCACTTTCTCGATTTACGTGCATAAGTTACTCAGTATATGTGTCGGTCTCAAACTACGTGCAAACTGGTATTATTTCTAATGTTCGGGTTCGAGTACTGGACTAAGTTAAATCTTATTATGGTCGAGTCGGTATGGTTACTACAGTCTATATGGTAATACTACAATACGTCCATACCGTCATGTAATTAAAATAATAATATAATAATATAGTCGGTCCAATACAGAAATTCAAAAAACTGATATTATTAATGAAAGAAAATTACAGGTGTTACATCTTCCACCACCTATTAAAGGATTTCGTCCTCGAAATCAGAATCAACTAGTACTAAACAGGAATGGGAATTTTTGGAGAACTTCAGGTGCTACATCTCTACCCACCTTATCAAAGGATTTCGTCCTCGAAATCAGAATCAACTAGTACTAAACAGGAATGGGAATTTCTGGAGAAATTCAGGTGCTACAAAAAATGATGCATGCAATGACTCACTTCCCCAAACTAAAACTAAACACTGTCCTCAATGTTCTAAACTAAGCACATGGACATGTAAAGTAAAGTGTGAGAAGGAAGGATGTTACCTCGAGACGTTAATATCCAATATTTTTTTCAAGTTACCTACAAAATCATTAGTAGCAACTAGGAAAAATAGAGAATGTAGATAAATTCGGTTAATCAAGATTTTTATCATAAAGTAATAGCTGAAATTTTTTAGGATCTTCCCAATAAAATAATTTAGCAGTGAGAAGAATATGGGGATCCTCATAAAAATGCAACTCCCCCCAACTAATGTCAGGCTCAAGGTTAGAGGTGATGATGCAAAACCTATATATGGCCTCCAATTTTTTTTGTGGACAGTTATATGAGATATACCACACTTTTTAGGAATTATATGCAAGAAACGATCTTTGGTGTTGGTATTTTCTATAACAGCCTCTATTTTAATACAAGGAGGTGGTCACGGTTTGATAAAAGGGGTAGGGTCTAAGTAATGTTCTAATAAAGCTTCATTACCCTCCTCTTGTCCTAGAACATAATCTATGGAGATATGATCATAGGAATTTAATAGTTTTGGACTAGACTTGGATAAAACTATCTATTTAGGCCTCTATGTCATTATCACTCAAGAAGATCAAGCAATCTAGAAAATTACCAGCTTCTTGTGGAAGGTGAAGATCATCTAATGTGGGCCCAACATTTTCTTAAGTCCTCCCTCAAAGAATTTTGAAATCTAAAATTTTGAAAAGTACATGTGCTAGAATCCTTATCATATTCTTCCACAACACATTCTTTTTGTTCACTGTTGGTGTACTCATGGCTTTCAAGCTCAGGATGAGAGATTTGATTGATAGTAAGGATAGGTGATAGGCAACTTGGTGACACCACTTCTTCGGACGAAAGAGGTGAGGGTTCATGAATATCACATGAATCTAAACAGGATTTAGATTTTTCAATTACGTCCTCCCTAGGGTCACTATCAAATGTAGGGGTAGAGTCAACAGGGGACTCCTCCTTTCCTAATTGCGTGCAATCACCTAAACTCTCATTATCTTTAGAAACCTCATTCTCATCCTTGTAACACTCCTCACTATATATGTCATCTATTGAGGTGCTCTGGACAAAAAGATTGTGCAACTTTATCCAGGCAGTGAGTGAGTTGATGTTTGGGGATGTATATTGAGGAGAAGATAGTTCAATAACTTCATGCTCAATGGTTTTTTTTTGGAGTTCAGACATCATTATACACCTATCATTATCCTCTAATTCCATTTCATTGTTAGTGTCTTGAAATTCGGGTTGTAGTGTTGAAGTACTGGTGTAGTCATGTATAGTTTGGCTAGCAAGTGCTTGTTGATATCTAGTTTCTAATTTATTAATTGCACTATCTAGCTTTTTCATTTCACTAAGCACCAATTCTAACATACCATTATCCTCAACTTGGTTGTTCTCCTCATTATAACTATACGAAGTTTCGGCCCATAGTGGTTGGTAGTAATTCTCATCCGATTGTGTTTGTGTGCAAGACTCCCCAAAAGAAAAGTCTTGGTGCATTTGGTAATCGTGGGAACTACTACTATATCCTATACTATTATTTTGGTTGTATACCCATTGTGATTGATAGAACTCTCCATGTGGAGGTTCTTGATATGTTATAAAATATGGGGGACTACCACTATTATTTCCCTATTGTGGTGGTTGGTAGAACTCAGGTTGATAATGCGTGTCATATGTGGGTGCTTGCCAACTTGGGGGATAGTTTTCATTACCTAATGTGTACCCATTCGTGGTGTTTATGTTATATGGAGGATAATATGGATATGATATATAAACCTAAAATTTTTAAAACAATAGAAATTTTATTTATTTAATTATAATTTTTTTTTCTTGTGAGAGAAAAAGTCCAAAAATCTTTTTTGTTTTTTTTGAAAAGCAAGAAAAATTGAAAATAACTTAGTAAAATCCATACCTAGTTGCCTGCCCCGGCAACGGCGCCAAAAACTTGACACGACTAAAAAGTTGTGCGCTCTTATACAACACCCAAGTATAGGTGATCTTGCAATTCATACTTGATAAGTCCAGGTCGAACTCACAAGGAAGGAATAGGAAGAATACATACTAAGTTACAAACTAACTAAAAGAAAAGATGAATTGTAGGAGTGACGGTATACTAACAAATCCTAATTAATTTAATTAAACTAAATAATAAACTAAAGCATATAAGAACATAACTAATTAAATAGATAAATTAAAGGTGTTGGAAACACGTGAATCTAACCATCTACCATTCATACTCTTTAACATTCTATGGAGTTCATTCATTTTCAGCATTCCGTATTTTTCTAAAGATAAAGAATCATTAGCCCTTACATGAATGGGATTATATCATCACAAATGATTTAAAATACTTAAAAAATAGTTTAAAACAATGGATAAGACTCGCACCCTCAATGGTGTTAGCATTCAAGGTGGTTTGCAAAAGTGATTGAAGAAAATAGCCTTAAGGCTTAAGTTCTAAAAACTATTATGGAAAACTAAACTTACAAGAACAATTTGATGACATATTTCTAAAATAGAAAGTCTTGGAATATTTAAAGGAATCATCTCAGGAATTAACAGGTTCGATCGATCGAAGCTCTCGATCGATCAAATTATATCATCCTTCAATCGATCGAAATGTCTTCGATCGCTTGACTGTTCTCTGGTTCGATCGATCGAACACAAGTTTTCTATATAATACATGGCAGAGGCTAGGAATCAAAGTTTCATCACCTAATCCCACCTTATAAACTACGGAAACATGAATAAACAAGTGCAGAAATAATAAACTAGAGCAATCATTAACATCTAAACTAATAAACAATCAAATAGAGATAAAGTAAAAGAAAAACCTGGAATTAATCTGAAAATAACTTGTAATAAACTTGAATTTTGAGTGCAACAATGGAAAAGAGGAAGAAGAATATTAAACTAACCTAATCTACTCCTAAACTAACCCTAAAACTATGCTAAAATTGCTGGTTTTCGTGTTCTAGGGCGTCCTCCTTTCATCTGCTGTCGAAATAGCTTATTTATAGGGTTCCTGCTTGCTCTACGCAACTTTCTAAAAAAATAAATAACGTTTGATCGATCGAACTTTCTTCAAGGGCTTGAACTTTGGATCAATCGAAGTGTCTTCATGGGATCGAACTTCTCTGCTTTTGACATCTCTGCACACCGATGGGAGAATGGCCATATCTCTTCACTCGAACCTCAGATTGACCCATGATTTATGGCCACATAACCGTAACTCGTAGATCTGCATTTGATATTTCTTGGGAAAGCTTCCAAATTTGAAGTCTTCAATGTTAAAAATGGCATTTTTTCAGCTTCTTCTGTTGTTCACTTCACTAGAATCACTTTCCTTTAGCTCCACTTCATTGAATTACATCCTAATACCTATAAAACAATGCATAAACATTAGTCTTAGAATTAACACAATAAAATGAACATTCTATAGAGATAATTAATTAAACAGATAAATTAAAGGTGTTGGAAACACGTGAATCTACGTTGATCCTAACCATCCACCATGCATACTCATTAACATTCTATGGAGTTTATTCGTTTTTAGCATTTCGTATTTTTCTAAAGATAAAGAATCAATAGCCCTTACATGACTGGGACTATATCATCACAAGTGATTTAAAATACTTAAAAGATAGTTTTAAACAATGGTTAAGACTCGCACCCCCAATGGTGTTAGCATTCAAGGTGGTTTGTAAAAGTGATTGAATAAAATAGTCTTAAGGATTAAGTTTTGAAAACTATTGTGACAAACTAAACTTACTAGAACAATTTGATGACAGATGTCTAAAATCGAAAGTCTTGGAATACTTAAAGGAACCATCTCAGGAATTTACAGGCTCGATCGATCAAAGCGTTCTCTATCGGTCGAACTGCATCTGAAGGAAAATTAGGTTTAAAAATTTATTTAAACGCGCAATGGAAAACAAAGTTTGAAAACTTTTTTTTTTAGCCCGGATCTACTACTTATTGTCTTCATTATTATGTCTCCTGTGAGTGCTTCCCAAAGATGCTCTAAAGATGGTGGGATCTCTAATAGGGAGGTTAGAAAAGGTTTGGGAACCCTAAACTGTTTCTGTAGCTTAGGGATGTTAAAAATGACAAACTCAATTTTCTGGACGCAGCTGTCCTATTTATAGATTCCCAGAACCGACTTTACCTTTAATTGATCGAAGTGGCTTCGATCGATCGAACCTTCGATCGATCTAACTTTCCTTGACTTCAATCGATCGATACTCCTTCGATCGATCGAACCTGTCTTGACAAGATCTTCTTGTGCCTTTCCAAGCATCCTAGCGGAGCTAAGAGTGGGACCTCCTAGGCTCTTTATTGTTGGCTCAGACTAGTTGTTAATTCCCATGATCAAACTCTTTGACCAACAAACTAACCAACTGATCAGTTAATGCAAAAGAACATATCCGAAGCGATAACTAGACTTATACGGTGTACTAATGTCCCTTTACATTCAGCATTCATAATATTTTCAGGTAGTCGGATAAACGGTTACTGTTAACCTGAATCATGATTACTTCTTGTATTCCTTGAGTCCCATTCACCTTTCATGATTACCAAACATATTGATAACTACTTATCAACAAGACTGCAGTTCTCAGTAATCAACTTGGTGACATTCTTAAGGGAATGCTTACTTTTTATCAGAGTGTAGATTCTATCTTGACAGTATATGTTCATAACCCTATGAACATGATATACCCAAGATACCCAGGTGTTGATCTTTAAGACCTCACTGATTGGTAAGTCAAAGTAGCCATATCCATAGTCTGTGTTCATAATCGTCTCAAGATTGAGAACACATACCTTATACAAGTTATGAGTTCCTATTGATTGTTGACAGTCTTAAGTGTCAATAGGAAAGCTCAGGTCCATCAATGCACGATAAGCACTAGCATATTAACTAAGAGATATAATCCAGTGATTGAGATTCATCACTCCATCCAATGATAGTTAATCATGCTACAGTGTAAACCTGATGAGATATCCAGTCTCATCATCCACTATGACAAATTCTAAGTATCAATGAATAATAATTCGTATCTCACTTTTATGCTTCTCATATGTACACGAATCACTTACTATGATACTTAAGGATTAACAATCATCTCATGAAAGAAACATACATAATAAAATATAAAGCCGATATCCATATATTAAAAACGTCAATGTATCATACATAAAGTAATGGTTTCAGGGCACAAACCCAACAACATCATCCGTCAATTGATCGAAACATCTTCGACCGCTTGACTGTCTCTAGTTCGATCGATCGAAATAACTTCGATCGATCGAACATAGGTTTTCTGTATAATACATACAGAGGCTGGGAATCAAAGTTTTATCACATATTCCCAACTTCTAAACTACAGAAAGATGAATAAACAAGTGCAGAAATAATAAACTAGAGCAATCATTAACATCTAAACTAATAAATAATCAAATAGAGATAAAGTAACAAAAAAACCTGGAATTAATATGAAAATAGCTTGTAGTAAATTTGATCTTGAGTGCAACAATGGAAAAGAAGAAGAAGAATATTAAACTAACTGAATCTACTCCTATACTAACCCTAAAACTACCCTAAAACTGCTATTTTTCATGTTCTGTGGTGTCCTCCTTTCGTCTGCTATCGAAACAACTTATTTATAGGGTTCCTGCAGGCTGTACGCAACTTTCTGAAAAACAAAAATAGTGTTCGATCGATCAAACTTTCTGCAAGGGCTTGAACATTCAATCGATCGAAGTGTCTTCAAGGGATCAAACTTCTCTGCTTTTGACATCTCTATGTACCGATGGGAGAATGACCATATCTCTTTACTCGAAGCTCGCAACCTCCAATTTGCAGCCACATGACCGTAATCTATAGATCTACATTTTATATTTCTTGAAAAATCTTCCAAAACTGAAGTCTTTAATGTCAAAAATGGCATTTTCCCAGCTGCTTCTATTGTTCTCTCCGCCAGAATCACTTTCCTTTAGCTCCAGTTCATTGAATTACATCCTAATACCTGTAAAATAACGCATAAATACAAGTTTTAGGATTAGCACAATAAAAAAGAACATTTTTATTATAATGCACCTAAATCTAAGGACTTTGGGGATAAAAGTATGCAGCACTCAAGTGTAGGTGATTGTGCAAGTAATACTGGATAAGTCCAGGTCGTACCCATAGGGAAGGAATAGGAAGAATCTATACTAAGTTGCAACCTAACTAAAAGAAAAGATGAATTATAGGAGTGAAGGTGTACTAACAAATCCTAATCAATTAAATTAAACTAAATAATAAACTAAAACAGATAAGAACATGACTAATTAAATAGATAAATTAAAGGTGTTGGACACATGTGAATCTGCGTTGATCCTAACATCTACATGCATACTCATTAACATTCTATGGAGTTTATTCCCTTTCAGCATTCTGTATTTTTTTATAAAGATAAAGAATCAATAGCCCTTGATCGGGACTATATCATCATAAGTGATTTAAAATACTTAAAAGACAGTTTAGACAATGGTTGAGATTCGCACCCTCAATGGTGTTAGCATTCAAGGTGGTTTGCAAAAGTCAATGAAGAAAATAGCCTTAGGGCTGAAGTTCTAAAAATTGTTGTGACAAACTGAACTAACTAGAACAATTTGATGACAGTTGAAAGTCTTAGATTACTTAAAGGAATCATCTTAGGAATTTACATGTTCGATCGATTGAGCTGCATTATCCTTCAATCGATCGAAATGTCTTTGATCTCTTGACAATTCTCCGGTTCGATTGATCAAAATAACTTCGATCGATCGATCGAACACAGGTTTTCTATATAATACATGGAAAAGGCTGGGAATTAAAGTGTTATCACATATTTTCAACTTCTAAACTACGGATACATGAATGAACAAGTGCAAAAATAACAAACTAGAGTAATCATTAACATCTAAACTAATAAACAATCTAATAGATTTAAAGGAAAAGAAAAATCTGGAATAATCTGAAAATAACTTGTAATAAACTTGAATCTTGAGTGAACAATGGAAAAGAGGAAGAAGAATATTAAACTATCCTAATATACTCCTAAAACTACCCTAAAACTGCTGTTTTTGTGTTCTGGGATGTCCTCCTTTCGTCTGTTGTCGAAATAGCTTATTTATAGGGTTCATGTATGCTATACATAACTTTTTGGAAAAAAAAGTTTGATCGATCTAACTCTCTTCAAGGGCTTGAACTTTTGATCGATCGAAGTGTCTTCAAGGGATCGAATTTATTTGCTTTTGACATCTATGCGCACGGATGGAGAATGGCCATATCTCTTCACTAGGACCTCGGTTTGACCTCCTATTTACAGCCACACGACTAGAACTAGTAGATGTACATTTTATATTTCTTGAGAAATCTTCCAAATCTGAAGTCTTCAATGTCAAAAATGGCATTTTCTCAGCTGTGTCTCTTGTTCTGTCCACCAGAATCACTTTTCTTTAGCTCCACTTCATTGAATTACATCCTAATACCTATAAAGCAACGCATAAACATAAGTTTTACCATTAAAACAATAAAAAGAACATTTTGATTAGAATGCACCAGAATCTAGGGAATTTGGGAATAAAAGTATGCAACACTCAAGTGTAGGTGATCGTGCCAGTAATATTGGATAAGTCCAGGTCGAACCCATAGGGAAGGAATAGGAAGAATATGTACTAAGTTACAACCTAATTAATAGAAAAGATGAATTGTAGGAGTAAAGGTGTACTAACAAATCCTAATTAATTAAATTAAATTAAATAATAAACTAAAGCATATAGGAACATAACAAATTAAACAGATAAATTAACGGTGTTGGAAACATGTGAATCTACGTGGATCCTTACCATCTACCATGCATACTCATTAACTTTATATAGAGTTCATTCCTTTTTAGCATTCTAAATTTTTCTAAAGATAAAGAATCAAAAGCCCTTACATGACCGGGACTATATCATCACAAGTGATTTAAAATACTTAAAAGATAGGTAAAAACAATGGTTGAGACTCGCACCCTCAATGGTGTTAGCATCCAAGGTGGTTTGCAAAAGTCACTGAAGAAAATGGATGTAAGGCTTAAGCTCTAAAAACTGTTGTGACAAACTGAACTTACTGAAACAATTTGATGATCTATTTCTAAAACAGAAAGTCTTGGAATACTTAAAGGAATTATCTTAGGAATTTATAGGTTCGATCGATCAAAGCGCTCTCGATCGATCGAACAACATCATCCTTCAATCGATCGAAATGTCTTCTATCGCTTGACTATTCTCTGGTTTGATCGATCGAAATAAATTCGATCGATCAAACACATGTTTTCTATATAATACATGGCAGAGGCTGGGAATCAAAGTTTCATCACATATTCCCAACTTACAAACTACAAAAACATGAATAAACAAGTGCGAAAAATAACAAACTAGGGCAATCATCAATATCTAAACTAATAAACAATCAAATAGAGATAAAGGAAAAGAAAAACCTGGAATTAATCTGAAAATACCTTTTAATAAACTTGAATCTTGAGTGCAACAATGGAAAAGAAGAAGAAGAATAATAAAATAACCTAATCCACTCCTAAACTATCCCTATAACTATCCTAAAACTGCTATTTTTCGTTTGGGGAGTCCTCTTTTCGTCTGCTGTCGAAATAGCTTATTTATAGGGTTCTTGAAGGCTGTTTGTAACTTTCTGAAAAAAAAAAAATTAAAGTTCGATCGATCGAACTTTCTTCAAGGGCTTGAACTTTCGATCGTTCGAAGTGTCATCAAGGGGTCGAACTTCTATGCTTTTTAACATATCTACGCTCTGATTGGAGAATGGCCATATCTTTTCACTCGGACCTTAGATTAACCTCCGATTTGTGGCCATGAGACCATAACTCATAGATCAATATTTTATGTTTTTTGGAATATATTCCAAATCCAAAGTCTTCAATGTCAAAATGGCATTTTCTCAGTAGCTTATATTGTTCGCTCCACCAGAATCACTTTCCTTTAGCTCCACTTCATTGAATTACATCCTAATACCTGTAAAACAATGCATAAACATAAGTTTTTGCATTAAAATAATAAAAGAACATTTTTATTAGAATGCACCTAAATCTATGGAATTTAGGGATAAAAGTATGCAGCACTTAAGTGTAGGTGATCATGCAAGTAATACTGGATATTTTCCTGGTCGAACCCACATGGAAGGAATAGGAAGAATGTATACTAAGTTACAACCTAACTAAAAGAAAAGATGAATTATAGGAGTGAAGGTGTACTAACAAATCCTAATTAATTAAATTAAACTAAATAATAAACTAAAGCATATAGGAACATAACTAATTAAACAGATAAATTAAAGGTGTTGGAAACACGTAAATCTACATTGATCCTAACCATCTACCATGCATACTCATTAACGTTCTATGGAGTTCATTCCTTTTCAGCATTCCACATTTTTCTAAAGATAAAGAATCAATAGCCTTTACATGATCGGGACTATATCGTCACAAGTGATTTAAAATTTTAAAAGACAGTTTAAAACAATGGTTGAGACTCGCACCCTCAATGGTGTTAGCATTCAAGGTGGTTTGCAAAAGTCATTGAAGAAAATAGCCTTAAGGCTTAAGTTCTAAAAACTGTTGTGACAAACTGAACTTACTGGATCAATTTGATGACAGATTACTAAAACAGAAAGTCTTGGAATACTTAAAAGAATCATCTGAGGAATTTACAAGTTCGATCGATCGAACTGTATCATCCTTCAATCGATCGAAATGTCTTCGATCACTTGACTGTTTTCTGGTTCGATCGATCGAAATAACTTCGATCGATCAAGAACATATTTTCTATATAATACATGGAAGAGGCTAGGAATCAAAGTTTCATCACATATTTCCAACTTCTAAACTACGAAAACATGAATACGCAAGTGCAGAAATAACAAACTAGAGCAATCATTAACATCTAAACTAACAAACAATCAAATAGAGATAAAGGAAAAGAAAAACCTAGAATTAATCTGAAAATAACTTGTAATAAACTTGAATCTTGAGAGCAACAATGGAAAAGAGGAAGAAGAATATTAAACTAACCTAATCTACTCCTAAACTAACCCTAAAACTCCCCTAAAACTACTATTTTTTGTGTTCTGGGGTGTCCTCCTTTCGTCTGCTGTTGAAACTGCTGATAGGGTTCCTATAGGCTATACGTAACTTCTGAAAAAATTAAAGTTCGATCGATCAAGCTTTCTTCAAGGGCTTGAACTTTCGATCGATCAAAGTGTCTTCAAGGGATCGAACTTCTCTGCTTTTGACAACTCTGCGCACCGATGGGAGAATGGCCATATCTCTTTACTCGGACCTTCGATTGGCCTCCGATTTATAGCCACGTGACCGTAACTTATAGACCTACATTTTATATTTCTTGGGAAACCTTCCAAAACTAAATTCTTCAATGTCAAAAATGGCATTTTCTCCGCTACTTCTATTGTTCTCTCCACCAGAATCACTTTCCTTTAGCACCACTTCATTGAATTACATCCTAATACCTGTAAAACAATGAATAAACATAATTTTTAGCATTAACACAATAAAAAAAATATTTTTATTAGAATGCACCTAAATCTAGGGACTTTGGGGATTAAAGTATGCATAAAAGACCATGTAATATGCTATAAATATGCACTTTTCACCTCTAATCACCGCTAGTAACCCATTTTATCCTTTTACTTACTCCATTGTTATCGTAGCCCACCCAGTTGGCCGCTAGTTACCGAAGCCTTCTCCTTGACTTGCTAACCCATTTTATCCTTTACTATTGTCGCCCACCCAATTGGCCACTAGTTACTACTGATAATCGATTTTAGTAAATAGTGTTCACAAATCTTGCTCTTCACAAACCTTGCCTGCCCAGTTGGCCCCACAAATAACCACAGACTCGTACTTATTACCAATGCCTCTCGTGGCCTTGATAGCATCATACATGCAACTCTTAGCTTCAAGGTCCACGTGACCAAGCTAAACACTAATGACGTGAAATATGACTCATATGCTTAACATGAACCTCTGTTAGTATAGATCATAATGTCGTCTCTCACATGAAAGGTCTGTTTATCAACTACGATGATATACACATCATCGGATGTATCTCATGATTGAACTAACATATCAAACATACTGATAGTAGCATTACAGGACTAAGGGATGCTGGAAACGTAATTACAATAGCTTGAGTGGACTTGAAACGGCTTTTAAAAACACAACTTAGTAAAATTGTCAGAAGTATCGATCTTATAAGGATAGGTCTTACACAAGACTGATCATTCCTCCATTTTTCCAAAACTTGATTTTAATCAACTTTCCAACTTAATTGATTGAAAGTGTATTCACGGAAATGTTTATTTAAGTATGAATATTATAAAATTGTAAGTCTCAAGTCATTACTTTATGTATGAGACATTGGCATTTAAATGTATGGATATCAGCTTTACATTTTATTGTGCATGTTTCTTTTATGGGATGATTGTTTAATCCTTAAGTATCATAGTAAGTAGTTCGTGTGTGTATGAGATACATGCAAGTGAGATACGAATTATTATTCTTTGATACTTAGAATTTGTCATAGTGGATGATGAGACTGGATATCTCATCAGGTTTACAATGTAGCGTGATTAACTACCGTTGGATGGAGTGATGAATCTCAATTAATAGAGTTTAACTCTTAGCTAATATTCTAGTTCTTGTAGTGCATTGACCGACCTGAGCTTTCCTATTGACGCTTAAGGCTATCAATAATCGATAGGAACTCATAACTTGTATATGGTACGTGTTCTCAATCTTGAGACGATTATGAACACAGACTGTGGATTTGGCTGCTTTGACTTACTAATCAGTGAGGTCTTAAAGATCAACACTTGGGTATCTTGGGTATGTCATGTTCATAGGGTTGTGAACATATATTGTCAAGATAGAATCTACCCTCTGTTAATGAGCAAGTAATCCCTTGAGAATGTCACCAAGTTGATTATTGAGAATTGCAGTCTAATTGATAAGCAGTTATCAACATGTTTTGTAATCATGAGTGGTGAATGGGTGTAATACCTGTAATTTCTCTACATGCAATAATACGAGTTTTATGAATTTCTATATCTGGTCTATTATTACATTATTATTTTATTTGTGTGACTGTATCAGTGTAATGTAATTACTAATTTGACTATAATCACTGCACTGACTCGACCGTAATTAGAATTAACTTAGTCACGTAACCGGACCCAGACATTAGAAATAATACCCGATTGCACGTAAATCGAGACTGACACGCATATCAAGAATATTTGTACGCAAACCGAGATAGTGGCACAAAACTCGAGGTGGACCCCACATGGTCGACCACATGGCAGCCCATGCACCACATGGCACCACCTCCCTTGCCACTTGTCCACCTCTAGGACACTTGTCCATGCATGTACACTCTAGCACATGCATGGTGACACATATCCCACCCCCATCTCTATATAAACATGCCTATATTCATGCATTACACCCTTGGCCATTTACAAGCTGCATATAGAGTTAGAGAGAGCTAGGAGATGAACTCCATGGAGATATAAGAGATACATGGAGATGGAGAAGAAGAACTAGGAAGAAGTCTCCACCATTGAGGTTGTGTTCAAGCTTCCTAAGCTCAAATCCAAAGCCCAAGCTCAATTTCAAGCTTATGTGAGTATTCTAACTCATTTTAGAACCTATGTAGTATGTAGTAATGTTTATTATGTGCTTGATGTTGATAGTTTGAGAGATCCATGCCATGCAAGATAAAGTTTCAAATCTGGGAAGCAGAAACTTCCGGCAGAGTGTTGTTTAGTAAAACAAACATTTTGAGCAGTAAACAAATGGTAATGAGGCTAGGTTTTTTTGTGGCGAAATCTAACTCATTTATCTACAAATAACTCTTCTATAGCTTAGTCTGAAAATCAATTCTTCATAGGTGAAATGTACATGCAACGAAGTACTTTAAATCTGAGAAACAGAAACCTCCAGCAGAATGTAGTTTAGTAAAATGAGTCTTTCAAGCAGCTCCGAAATCTGAATTAAGCTAGGTTTTTGTGTGGAGAAAGCTAACTCATTTATCTACAAATAACTCTTTTATAGCCTGGTCTAACAATGACTCCTTAATAGGTGAAATGCACATGTAACGCATTACTATAAATCTGGGACAGAGCAGTCCAAAAATACAGAAATGTCTAAGTAAAATAAATATTTTGAGTAGCTCAAAAATGTGATTGAAGCTAGATTTTTTTTTACATGAAGCTAATCTAATTATCTACAATGTTCTTGTTTTGAGTTTGATCTACAAATCAATTTATCATGCCCAAATAAATCATATCAATTCAGTCGATATAGTAAAATTAATTCCTGGCAGATTGTATAACTACTTGTATGATGTGTTTATTATTGATGCTTGCTTTCCAGTACCTATGTGGTTATGGATATCTTGTGTTATGGTAGTGCTATCGTGTATATGAGTATGTTAAGGGTTTCATCTATATGGTTTTTGATATCAAATCCATGTTATAGATCCACGAGCTACACGCTAGGTTTCCGTTGTTATAAATATAATGTGATGACCATAGAGAGTTCATACCCAAGTTATAAGTATGTTGTATGGCATGATTATTGCGTTGATTGTGATTGGATAAGTTTCCATTATAAGTATATTACGACATAAAACAGGATGACGGATGTATAAACGTAACTTCGAAAGTATATTCGGAAGTCCTTTAATGAACTACATTCCGAAAAGAGTGACGAATGCGCGGTCGGAAAAACGTAAGGGTCGATTGTGCTATGTCAGAAGCAGATTATGGTAAGTATAATTGTCGGATAGGTAATCTGGGCAGCGCAGATCAGGATAGTAAGAAAAAGGGATGTGTTGTTGAGTTGTGACGCGGTGATTCTTTGAGTGAAGACTCCTTTCGGTTCTTCGTGATGGAATGGATGTTCTTGCACTCTGTAAACGCTTCGGTTCTTCGTGATGGAGAAGCGGTGATTCTTTGAGTAAAGACTCCTTTCGGTACTTCGTGACGAAATGGATGTTCTTGTACTCCGTAACGCTTTCGGTTCTTCGTGACGAAGCGGTGATTCTTTGAGTGAAGACTCCTTTCGGTTCTTCGTGATGGAATGGATGTTCTTGCACTCCGTAAATGCTTCGGTTCTTCGTGATGGAGAAGCGGTGATTCTTTGAGTAAAGACTCCTTTTGGTTCTTCATGATGAAATGGATGTTCTTGTACTCCGTAACGCTTTCTGTTCTTCGTGATGAAGCGGTGATTCTTTGAGTAAAGACTCTTTTCGGTTCTTCGTGATGGAATGGATGTTCTTGCACTCCGTAAACGCTTCAGTTCTTCGTGATGGAGAAGCGGTGATTCTTTGAGTAAAGACTCCTTCCGGTTCTTAGTGATGGGATGGATGTTCTTGCACTCCGTAAACGCTTCGGTTCTTCGTGATAGAGAAGCGGTAATTCTTTGAGTAAAGACTCCTTTTGGTTCTTCGTGACGAAATGGATGTTCTTGTACTCCGTAACGCTTTCGGCTCTTCGTGACGAAGCGGTGATTCCTTGAGTGAAGACTCCTTTCGGTTCTTCGTGACGAATTGGATGTTCTTGCACTCCTTAACACTTCGGTTCTTCGTGACGAAGTGGTTGATGAAAGATGTTTTTGGTTGATGAAAGATGTTTCGGTTGATGAAGGATGTTTTGGTTGATGAAAGATGGTTTGGTTAGCAAGAGATACTTTGGGTTTGTAAATGACGTCGGATGTTAGAAATGAATGATAGTGGCGTTAAGAATATTGAGACGAGTTTTCTCAGTTGGACGTTTTCTTTTCGAATACGTGGTTAGGTATATTGGTAGTTATGGCCCAATGGTGAGAACGCAAAGATCTTAAAAGATATGTTAAAAAAATAATAAGGGTATCTTTGTTGTGCTTTACTATATACGTTCCATTTGATTTAGCTTACTCACTCAGCTTTCATAAGCTGACGACGTTCATGTCACTGGACATTCCCATGTCCAGCTTATCCAGGTAACGAGTACACGGGTTATGATGCTATGCAAGCAGAGAACGCGGAGGAAGAGTACACCGAAGATGGCTATGGATATACTTGTTAGAGAGAAGACTAGTGGCTGTCTTTTGTAAATGTCTTTGGTGGAAAGCCCTATCAGAAGACTTATTATAGCTTTTGTAAGGCCCTAGAGCCATAAGACTCTGATGTATCTACCATGATGTAATAGTTAACTAGTACTGTGGCCTTTCTTTGTAATATATCATTGTGAGCAGATGTTGGTTTTATCCTTTTGGTTACGTTGTTTAATATTATTATTTGGTCACGGACAAATCGGTACTGCAACCAGTCACGTGCCTCAGGGTCCAAGATGAAAATTTTAAATTTTTTCCATATTTTGGCTACGTCGGGGCGTGACAGGGATTTTTGGTATCAGAGCTTTAGGTTAAGACGTGTACACCGATTGGCCTACGCACTTAAGTTATGAGCTGTTAGACCTTTTTTCATCCATAAATACATAAACCCTATGGTAGCTTTGTGATTAGCATGGCTCCTTATTACATCCCGGATGGATATGGAGGATGGGGTTGATGAGGAGATTGACCCAGCAGTGGGTATTGACCTAGCAGAGGATGTTGACCCAACAGAGGGTGCTGGTGAGGGGGAAGCAATGATAGTCATGGAGGCTGGAGAGCCAGAGGTTGAGGATGACTTTGAGGATGACTCTAAGGATGCAGATATAGAGCCTTTGGATAAGGATGAAGATGAGATAGTTGATAAGTTTGACCCGTACTTGGACTGGGTTCCACCTATGGAGATTCCAATCTTGGATGATGTTATACCATATAAGTCAGATATGAAGGACTTTTGGGATAGGACTCCCAGGATCTAGAGCTTTACTTGTATTAGGACTAGTAGCCCATCTTTTTGTGCATATAGTATGTACCCAGGCATATAACACAAACTAGTGGTAGCGTGTACGCCTTTCTATGTAAATATTTGAAGTTATCTATAAAGATTTATTTCCTCTACTTGATGAAATGTATTGATGTGATATGTACTCATATTAGAATTGTTAACTATACCTTATATCGTTTACATATCTCGTAACCATAGTTAGGACTGGAGGGTAATCAGTAGTTATTAAGTTAGGTTCATAACACACAAACAGATGATAAGTCAGCCACCTCAGCTTAGGAATGGACCAAGGGGAAGACCTCCGACCCGTTTCCAAGGAAACAAACACCTGTGGAATAGTGGTAAGAAACCAGGACACACCTTTCCCCGGAATAAGCATGCAAAACCAACTGCACCACAAGTACCAACCACTACTACCGGGAACAACAAGGATGGATGTTTCAATTGTGGGATCCTCGGACTACACAGCCCCCAGAACCAACAACCGAGCTAATGTTATATGCTACAACTGACGCAAAAGAGGACGCATGAGCATGGATTACAATGCACCAAGAGAAAACTATCATGGGCCTACTACTCAAGGTCAAACTAGCAAAGGTCGATTAAATCCTATCATACCCGAGGCGGCCAGCTATGATGAAAAGGAACAGCAGAACTTGGAAGGTACACTCTCATTATATGCTAGTCGAGTTAAAGTACTTTTTGATACAGGTGCTACGAATTTGTTTATTGCCTTTGAGATTATACGACGATTGGGTTTAGTACCCCAAGCACTTAAGGTAGCCCTGAACGCGGTATCACCTTTGGGAGTGACCGTGAAGCTAGGAAAGGTGTGCAAGGACTGCACTTTGACATTGGAGGATAGGAACCTACATGCAGACTTAATTGTTCTGTCAATGAAGGAATTCGACGTAATCTTAGGATTTGACTGGCTTACTAAGTATCATGCAAAGTTAGATTGTGCTGGTAGGTCGATCACATTTTCAGTACCTGGAAGTGCACCCTTTAGTTTTCAATGCAACCCTACTAGTGACGCTTTTCTTACAAGTCGTTTAGCCGCTATGGAAACTACATGCTCAGATTTGACGATCGCTCAGATTCCGATAGTCCGAGACTATGAGGATGTCTTTCAGGACATTTCTGGATTACCACCAAAGCGCGAGATCGACTTTTGTATTGAGTTAGTACCCGAAACGACACCGATATCCAAGGCTCCTTATCGTATGGCCCCAACGGGAATGCTGGAGTTGAAGAAGCAAGTACAAGAGTTAGAAGATCTTGGATTTATTAGACCAAGCACGTCACCTTGGGGAGCCCCGGTTCTATTTGTTAGAAAGAAGGATGGAAATCTTTGACTCTGTATTAACTACAGAGAGTTGAATAAGGTTACTATTAAGAATAAGTACCCGTTTCCCAGGATAGATGATTTGTTTGATCAACTACAAGGAGCGGCGACCTTTTCGAAGATTGACTTACGATCTGGGTACCATCAGTTACTTGTCAGACCGGAAGATATACCGAAAACAGCTTTCAGAACAAGATATGGGCACTACGAGTTCTTAGTTATGCCTTTTGGATTAACTAATGCCCCGGCGGTATTCATGGATTTGATGAATCGGGTGTTCAGACCCTTCTTGGATCAATTCATCATCGAGTTTATCGACGACATCCTTATTTATTCAAAGAGTGATGAAGAACACGAGAAGCATGTAAAGATTGCACTTCAGACACTTAGAGAAAATCGTCTCTATGCTAAGTTCAGTAAGTGTGAGTTTTGGCTGAAAGAGGTCAAATTCTTGGGACATGTAGTCTCACAGAATGGAATTTCGGTGGACTCAACCAAGACGGACACAGTTTCTAGTTGGAATAGACCAACCAACGCATTAGAAGTACGAAGTTTCCTTGGATTGGCTGGATACTATAGGAGATTCGTGGAAGGTTTCTCAAGGATCGCGTCTCCTTTAACCGGACTAACAAAGAAGGATTCAAAGTTTGAGTGGAAGGACAAGCACGAACGCGCCTTTCAGGAATTAAAGGAGAGGTTGACCTCAGCGCCAGTGCTAGCCATACCCAAGAGTGGTGAACAGTACACTATCTACAGTGACGCTTCATATCAAGGACTAGGATGTGTACTCATGTAGAATGGTCAGGTGATCGCTTACCGATCTAGGCAATTAAAGCCACATGAATTAAACTACCCTACGCACGATTTGGAATTGGCTGCAATTGTCTTTGCACTCAAAATTTGGAGGCACTATATCTACGGAGAGAAGTTCGACTTGTTTAGCGATCACAAAAGCTTGAAATACCTATTCTCTCAAAAGGATTTAAACGTGAGACAACGACGTTGGATGGAGCTACTTAAGGACTACGACTTTTTGCAATACCACCCCGGTAAGGCAAATGTAGTCGCAGATGCTCTAAGCAGAAAACCCCAAAGGTTAATCGCCTCATTTTTAATCAGGGAATGGAAAGCCTTAGAAGCTTTAACAAAATTTGACTTCCAGACTACAAGACCAGGTATTGGACGACCTTTTGGATGTCTTATGGTGTAGCCAACCCTCATTAACCGAATACTCGAAGCTCAAAAGAAGGATGAAGGATTGAGGAAATGGTTTGAGAAGGCGAAAGCAAAGGATCCAACTGAATGGAGTATTGGAATAGACAGGGCATTCAGATGTAAGGACAGGTTATGTGTACCCAACACGGATAATTTGAGGAAAGACATTCTGAATGAAGCCCACGAGTCAAGGATGACTATACAGCCCGGCGGAACCAAGATGTACAAAGACTTAAAAAGGAACTTTTGGTGGGAAGGCATGAAGAGAGAAGTCGCGGAATATGTAGCAAAATGCCCTACTTGCCAGCAAGTCAAGGCGGAACATCAACAACCTCCAGGATTACTACAACCTCTACCAGTCCCAGAATGGAAATGGGAGCATATCACCATGGATTTTGTTATGGGATTGCCAAGATCCCAGCAGAACCATGATGCCATTTGGGTAGTTGTTGATCGACTGACCAAATCAGCCCATTTTATTGCATATAATATGACCTATCCTTTTGAGAAGATGAGTCAACTTTATCTGCAACAGGTTGTGCGGTTACATGGGGTACCGGTGTCAATAGTATCAGATCGAGATTCGAGATTCACCGCCGGATTTTGGGAGAGTCTTCAGAAAGCGATGGGAACATCTCTGAAGTTAAGTTCTGCATTTCATCCACAAACTGACGGACAAACAGAAAGGACGAATCAAGTAATGGAGGACATGCTTCAAGCCTGTGTAATCGATTTCAAAAGTTCGTGGGAAACTCACTTACCGTTGGTTGAGTTTGCTTATAACAACAGTTTTCATTCGAGCATAGGGATGGCACCATTTGAAGCACTATACGGAAGGCCGTGCCGATCACCTTTGTGTTGGGCTAAAATTGGGGATGGC
Source organism: Hydrangea macrophylla (assembly GCA_033977485.1). NCBI lineage: Eukaryota > Viridiplantae > Streptophyta > Magnoliopsida > Cornales > Hydrangeaceae > Hydrangea > Hydrangea macrophylla. Next base: position 30,420,843 of record CM066992.1, read on the forward strand.
AAACTATTGGGACCAGACTTGGTCCAGGAGACCAATAAAGGAATCAATACAATAAAGGAAAGAATGAAGGCAACACAAAGTAGATACAAGAGCTACGCGGATAAACGACGTCGAGACCTAGAATTTGAAGTGGGAGATCATGTTTACCTGAAAGTTTCCCCGGTTCGAGGCGTGGTAAGGTTTGGACAGAAGAAGGGAAAGCTATCACCACGCTACATTGGACTATTTAAAATTCTAGAGCACATAAGGAAAGTCGTCTATAGATTGGCGTTACCACCGAAGATGTTGGGAGTTCATAATATTTTCCATGTAAGTATGTTGAGGAAGTGTCTTCATAACCCGGCTCACGAGATCGACTTCAAAGATATCAAAGTAAATGACAATGCTACATTCATTGAAGGACCTGTAAAGATTCTGGATCATGGAATCAAAAAGTTGAGAAACAAAGAGATTCCGCTGGTAAAGATTCAGTGGAAACACCATGACGAAGGAGAAGCCTCTTGGGAGCTGGAATCGGAAATGAGAGAGAAATTTCCTTTTCTTTTTAGTACCTAGATAGCTCAGATTTCGAGGACGAAATCCTGTAATAGGTGGTAGAAGATGTAATACCTGTAATTTGTCTACGTGCAATAATACGAGTTTTATGAATTTCTATATCTGGTCTATTATTACATTATTATTTTATTTGTGTGACTGTATCAGTGTAATGTAATTACTAATTAGACTATAATCACTGCACTGACTCGACTGTAATTAGAATTAACTTAGTCCCGTAACCGGACCCGGACATTAGAAATAATACCCGATTGCACGTAAATCGAGACTGACACGCATATCAAGAATATTTGCACGCAAACCGAGGTAGTGGCACAAAACTTGAGGTGGACCCCACATGGTCGACCACATGGCAGCCCATGCACCACATGGCACCACCTCCCTTGCCACTTGTCCACCTCTAGGACACTTGTCCATGCATGTACACTCTAGCACATGCATGGTGACACATATCCCACCACCATCTCTATATAAACATGCCTATATTCATGCATTACACCCTTGGCCATTTACAAGCTGCATATAGAGTTAGAGAGAGCTAGGAGATGAACTCCATGGAGAGATAAGAGATACATGGAGATGGAGAAGAAGAACTAGGAAGAAGTCTCCACCATTGAGGTTGTGTTCAAGCTTCCTAAGCTCAAATCCAAAGCCCAAGCTCAATTTCAAGCTTATGTGAGTATTCTAACTCACTTTAGAACCTATGTAGTATGTAGTAATGTTTATTATGTGCTTGATGTTGATAGTTTGAGAGATCCATGCCATGCAAGATAAAGTTTCAAATCTGGGAAGCAGAAACTTCCAGCAGAGTGTTGTTTAGTAAAACAAACATTTCGAGCAGTAAACAAATGGTAATGAGACTAGGTTTTTTTTTGGAGAAAGCTGACGCATTTATCTACAAATAACTCTTCTATAGCTTAGTCTAAAAATCAATTCTTCATAGGTGAAATGTACATGCAACGAAGTACTTTAAATCTGAGAAACAGAAACCTCCAGCAGAATGTAGTTTAGTAAAATGAGTGTTTCAAGCAGCTCCGAAATCTAAATTAAGCTAGGTTTTTTTGTGGAGAAAGATAACTCATTTATCTACAAATAACTCTTTTATAGCCTGGTCTAAAAATGACTCCTTAATAGGTGAAATGCACATGTAAATCATTACTATAAATCTGGGACAGAGCAGTCCAAAAATACAGAAATGTCTAAGTAAAATAAATATTTTGAGTAGCTCAAAAATGTAATTGAAGCTAGATTTTTTGTACATGAAGCTAATCCAATTATCTACAATGTTCTAGTTTTGAGTTTGATCTACAAATCAATTTATCATGCCCAAATAAATCATATCAATTCAGTCGATATAGTAAAATTAATTCCTGGCAGATTGTATAACTACTTGTATGATGTGTTTATTATTGATGCTTGCTTTCCGGTACCTATGTGGTTATGGATATCTTGTGTTATGGTAGTGCTATCGCGTATATGAGTATGTTAAGGGTTTCATCTATATGGTTATTGATATCAAATCCATGTTATAGATCCACGAGCTACACGCTAGGTTTCCGTTGTTATGAATATAATGTGATGACCATAGAGAGTTCATACCCAAGTTATAAGTATGTTGTACGGCATGATTATTGCGTTGATAGTGATTGGATAAGTTTCCATTGTAAGTATATTACGACATAAAACAGGATGACGGATGTATAAACGTAACTTCGAAAGTATATTCGGAAGTCCTTTAATGAACTACATTCCGAAAAGAGTGACGAATGCGCGGTCGGAAAAACGTAAGGGTCGGTTGTGCTATGTTAGAAGGAGATTATGGTAAGGATAATTGTCGAATAGGTAATCTTGGCAGCGCAGATCAGGATAGTAAGAAAAAGGGATGTGTTGTTGAGTTGTGAAGCGGTGATTCTTTGAGTGAAGACTCCTTTCGGTTCTTCGTGATGGAATGGATGTTCTTGCACTCCGTAAACGCTTCGGTTCTTCGTGATGGAGAAGTGGTGATTCTTTGAGTAAAGACTCCTTTCGGTTCTTCGTGACGAAATGGATGTTCTTGTACTCCGTAACGCTTTCGGTTCTTCGTGACGAAGCGGTGATTCTTTGAGTGAAGACTCCTTTCGGTTCTTCGTGATGGAATGGATGTTCTTGCACTCCGTAAATGCTTCGGTTCTTCGTGATGGAGAAGCGGTGATTCTTTGAGTAAAGACTCCTTTTGGTTCTTCGTGACGAAATGGATGTTCTTGTACTCCGTAACACTTTCTGTTCTTCGTGACGAAGCGGTGATTCTTTGAGTGAAGACTCCTTTCGGTTCTTCGTGATGGAATGGATGTTCTTGCACTCCGTAAACGCTTTAGTTCTTCGTGATGGAGAAGTGGTGATTCTTTGAGTAAAGACTCCTTCCGGTTCTTAGTGATGGGATGGATGTTCTTGCACTCCGTAAACGCTTCGGTTCTTCGTGATGGAGAAGCGGTAATTCTTTGAGTAAAGACTCCTTTCGGTTCTTCGTGACGAAATGGATGTTCTTGTACTCCGTAACGCTTTCGGCTCTTCGTGACGAAGCGGTGATTCCTTGAGTGAAGACTCCTTTCGGTTCTTCGTGACAAATTGGATGTTCTTGCACTCCTTAACACTTCGGTTCTTCGTGACGAAGTGGTTGATGAAAGATGTTTTTGGTTGATGAAAGATGTTTCGGTTGACGAAGGATGTTTTGGTTGATGAAAGATGGTTTGGTTAGCAAGAGATACTTTGGGTTTGTAAATGACGTCGGATGTTAGAAATGAATGATAGTGGCGTTAAGAATATTGAGACGAGTTTTCTCAGTTGGACGTTTTCTTTTCGAATACGTGGTTAGGTATATTGGTAGTTATGGCCCAATGGTGAGAACGCAAAGATCTTAAAAGATATGTTAAAAAAATAATAAGGGTATCTTTGTTGTGCTTTACTATATACGTTCCATTTGATTTAGCTTACTCACTCAGCTTTCATAAGCTGACGACGTTCATGTCACTGGACATTCCCATGTCCAGCTTATCCAGGTAACGAGTACACGGGTTATGATGCTATGCAAGCAGAGAACGCGGAGGAAGAGTACACCGAAGATGGCTATGGATATACTTGTTAGAGAGAAGACTAGTGGCTGTCTTTTGTAAATGTCTTTGGTGGAAAGCCCTATCAGAAGACTTATTATAGCTTTTGTAAGGCCCTAGAGCCATAAGACTCTGATGTATCTACCATGATGTAATAGTTAACTAGTACTGTGGCCTTTCTTTGTAATATATCATTGTGAGCAGATGTTGGTTTTATCCTTTTGGTTACGTTGTTTAATATTATTATTTGGTCACGGACAAATCGGTACTGCAACCAGTCACGTGCCTCAGGGTCCAAGATGAAAATTTTAAATTTTTTCCATATTTTGGCTACGTCGGGGCGTGACAGGGATTTTTGGTATCAGAGCTTTAGGTTAAGACGTGTACACCGATTGGCCTACGCACTTAAGTTATGAGCTGTTAGACCTTTTTTCATCCATAAATACATAAACCCTATGGTAGCTTTGTGATTAGCATGGCTCCTTATTACATCCCGGATGGATATGGAGGATGGGGTTGATGAGGAGATTGACCCAGCAGTGGGTATTGACCTAGCAGAGGATGTTGACCCAACAGAGGGTGCTGGTGAGGGGGAAGCAATGATAGTCATGGAGGCTGGAGAGCCAGAGGTTGAGGATGACTTTGAGGATGACTCTAAGGATGCAGATATAGAGCCTTTGGATAAGGATGAAGATGAGATAGTTGATAAGTTTGACCCGTACTTGGACTGGGTTCCACCTATGGAGATTCCAATCTTGGATGATGTTATACCATATAAGTCAGATATGAAGGACTTTTGGGATAGGACTCCCAGGATCTAGAGCTTTACTTGTATTAGGACTAGTAGCCCATCTTTTTGTGCATATAGTATGTACCCAGGCATATAACACAAACTAGTGGTAGCGTGTACGCCTTTCTATGTAAATATTTGAAGTTATCTATAAAGATTTGTTTCCTCTACTTGATGAAATGTATTGATGTGATATGTACTCATATTAGAATTGTTAACTATACCTTATATCGTTTACATATCTCGTAACCATAGTTAGGACTGGAGGGTAATCAGTAGTTATTCAGTTAGGTTCATAACACACAAACAGATGATAAGTCAGCCACCTCAGCTTAGGAATGGACCAAGGGGAAGACCTCCGACTCGTTTCCAAGGAAACAAACACCTGTGGAATAGTGGTAAGAAACCAGGACACACCTTTCCCCGGAATAAGCATGCAAAACCAACTGCACCACAAGTACCAACCACTACTACCGGGAACACCAAGGATGGATGTTTCAATTGTGGGATCCTCGGACTACACAGCCCCCAGAACCAACAACCGAGCTAATGTTATATGCTACAACTGACGCAAAAGAGGACGCATGAGCATGGATTACAATGCACCAAGAGAAAACTATCATGGGCCTACTACTCAAGGTCAAACTAGCAAAGGTCGATTAAATCCTATCATACCCGAGGCGGCCAGCTATGATGAAAAGGAACAGCAGAACTTGGAAGGTACACTCTCATTATATGCTAGTCGAGTTAAAGTACTTTTTGATACAGGTGCTACGAATTTGTTTATTGCCTTTGAGATTATACGACGATTGGGTTTAGTACCCCAAGCACTTAAGGTAGCCCTGAACGCGGTATCACCTTTGGGAGTGACCGTGAAGCTAGGAAAGGTGTGCAAGGACTGCACTTTGACATTGGAGGATAGGAACCTACATGCAGACTTAATTGTTCTGTCAATGAAGGAATTCGACGTAATCTTAGGATTTGACTGGCTTACTAAGTATCATGCAAAGTTAGATTGTGCTGGTAGGTCGATCACATTTTCAGTACCTGGAAGTGCACCCTTTAGTTTTCAATGCAACCCTACTAGTGACGCTTTTCTTACAAGTCGTTTAGCCGCTATGGAAACTACATGCTCAGATTTGACGATCGCTCAGATTCCGATAGTCCGAGACTATGAGGATGTCTTTCAGGACATTTCTGGATTACCACCAAAGCGCGAGATCGACTTTTGTATTGAGTTAGTACCCGAAACGACACCGATATCCAAGGCTCCTTATCGTATGGCCCCAACGGGAATGCTGGAGTTGAAGAAGCAAGTACAAGAGTTAGAAGATCTTGGATTTATTAGACCAAGCACGTCACCTTGGGGAGCCCCGGTTCTATTTGTTAGAAAGAAGGATGGAAATCTTTGACTCTGTATTAACTACAGAGAGTTGAATAAGGTTACTATTAAGAATAAGTACCCGTTTCCCAGGATAGATGATTTGTTTGATCAACTACAAGGAGCGGCGACCTTTTCGAAGATTGACTTACGATCTGGGTACCATCAGTTACTTGTCAGACCGGAAGATATACCGAAAACAGCTTTCAGAACAAGATATGGGCACTACGAGTTCTTAGTTATGCCTTTTGGATTAACTAATGCCCCGGCGGTATTCATGGATTTGATGAATCGGGTGTTCAGACCCTTCTTGGATCAATTCATCATCGAGTTTATCGACGACATCCTTATTTATTCAAAGAGTGATGAAGAACACGAGAAGCATGTAAAGATTGCACTTCAGACACTTAGAGAAAATTGTCTCTATGCTAAGTTCAGTAAGTGTGAGTTTTGGCTGAAAGAGGTCAAATTCTTGGGACATGTAGTCTCACAGAATGGAATTTCGGTGGACTCAACCAAGACGGACACAGTTTCTAGTTGGAATAGACCAACCAACGCATTAGAAGTACGAAGTTTCCTTGGATTGGCTGGATACTATAGGAGATTCGTGGAAGGTTTCTCAAGGATCGCGTCTCCTTTAACCGGACTAACAAAGAAGGATTCAAAGTTTGAGTGGAAGGACAAGCACGAACGCGCCTTTCAGGAATTAAAGGAGAGGTTGACCTCAGCGCCAGTGCTAGCCATACCCAAGAGTGGTGAATAGTACACTATCTACAGTGACGCTTCATATCAAGGACTAGGATGTGTACTCATGCAGAATGGTCAGGTGATCGCTTACCGATCTAGGCAATTAAAGCCACATGAATTAAACTACCCTACGCACGATTTGGAATTGGCTGCAATTGTCTTTGCACTCAAAATTTGGAGGCACTATATCTACGGAGAGAAGTTCGACTTGTTTAGCGATCACAAAAGCTTGAAATACCTATTCTCTCAAAAGGATTTAAACGTGAGACAACGACGTTGGATGGAGCTACTTAAGGACTACGACTTTTTGCAATACCACCCCGGTAAGGCAAATGTAGTCGCAGATGCTCTAAGCAGAAAACCCCAAAGGTTAATCGCCTCATTTTTAATCAGGGAATGGAAAGCCTTAGAAGCTTTAACAAAATTTGACTTCCAGACTACAAGACCAGGTATTGGACGACCTTTTGGATGTCTTATGGTGTAGCCAACCCTCATTAACCGAATACTCGAAGCTCAAAAGAAGGACGAAGGATTGAGGAAATGGTTTGAGAAGGCGAAAGCAAAGGATCCAACTGAATGGAGTATTGGAATAGACAGGGCATTCAGATGTAAGGACAGGTTATGTGTACCCAACACGGATAATTTGAGGAAAGACATTCTGAATGAAGCCCACGAGTCAAGGATGACTATACAGCCCGGCGGAACCAAGATGTACAAAGACTTAAAAAGGAACTTTTGGTGGGAAGGCATGAAGAGAGAAGTCGCGGAATATGTAGCAAAATGCCCTACTTGCCAGCAAGTCAAGGCGGAACATCAACAACCTCCAGGATTACTACAACCTCTACCAGTCCCAGAATGGAAATGGGAGCATATCACCATGGATTTTGTTATGGGATTGCCAAGATCCCAGCAGAACCATGATGCCATTTGGGTAGTTGTTGATCGACTGACCAAATCAGCCCATTTTATTGCATATAATATGACCTATCCTTTTGAGAAGATGAGTCAACTTTATCTGCAACAGGTTGTGCGGTTACATGGGGTACCGGTGTCAATAGTATCAGATCGAGATTCGAGATTCACCGCCGGATTTTGGGAGAGTCTTCAGAAAGCGATGGGAACATCTCTGAAGTTAAGTTCTGCATTTCATCCACAAACTGACGGACAAACAGAAAGGACGAATCAAGTAATGGAGGACATGCTTCAAGCCTGTGTAATCGATTTCAAAAGTTCGTGGGAAACTCACTTACCGTTGGTTGAGTTTGCTTATAACAACAGTTTTCATTCGAGCATAGGGATGGCACCATTTGAAGCACTATACGGAAGGCCGTGCCGATCACCTTTGTGTTGGGCTAAAATTGGGGATGGCAAACTATTGGGACCAGACTTGGTCCAGGAGACCAATAAAGGAATCAATACAATAAAGGAAAGAATGAAGGCAACACAAAGTAGATACAAGAGCTACGCGGATAAACGACGTCGAGACCTAGAATTTGAAGTGGGAGATCATGTTTACCTGAAAGTTTCCCCGGTTCGAGGCGTGGTAAGGTTTGGACAGAAGAAGGGAAAGCTATCACCACGCTACATTGGACTATTTAAAATTCTAGAGCACATAAGGAAAGTCGTCTATAGATTGGCGTTACCACCGAAGATGTTGGGAGTTCATAATATTTTCCATGTAAGTATGTTGAGGAAGTGTCTTCATAACCCGGCTCACGAGATCGACTTCAAAGATATCAAAGTAAATGACAATGCTACATTCATTGAAGGACCTGTAAAGATTCTGGATCATGGAATCAAAAAGTTGAGAAACAAAGAGATTCCGCTGGTAAAGATTCAGTGGAAACACCATGACGAAGGAGAAGCCTCTTGGGAGCTGGAATCGGAAATGAGAGAGAAATTTCCTTTTCTTTTTAGTACCTAGATAGCTCAGATTTCGAGGACGAAATCCTGTAATAGGTGGTAGAAGATGTAATACCTGTAATTTGTCTACGTGCAATAATACGAGTTTTATGAATTTCTATATCTGGTCTATTATTACATTATTATTTTATTTGTGTGACTGTATCAGTGTAATGTAATTACTAATTAGACTATAATCACTGCACTGACTCGACTGTAATTAGAATTAACTTAGTCCCGTAACCGGACCCGGACATTAGAAATAATACCCGATTGCACGTAAATCGAGACTGACACGCATATCAAGAATATTTGCACGTAAACCGAGGTAGTGGCACAAAACTTGAGGTGGACCCCACATGGTCGACCACATGGCAGCCCATGCACCACATGGCACCACCTCCCTTGCCACTTGTCCACCTCTAGGACACTTGTCCATGCATGTACACTCTAGCACATGCATGGTGACACATATCCCACCACCATCTCTATATAAACATGCCTATATTCATGCATTACACCCTTGGCCATTTACAAGCTGCATATAGAGTTAGAGAGAGCTAGGAGATGAACTCCATGGAGAGATAAGAGATACATGGAGATGGAGAAGAAGAACTAGGAAGAAGTCTCCACCATTGAGGTTGTGTTCAAGCTTCCTAAGCTCAAATCCAAAGCCCAAGCTCAATTTCAAGCTTATGTGAGTATTCTAACTCACTTTAGAACCTATGTAGTATGTAGTAATGTTTATTATGTGCTTGATGTTGATAGTTTGAGAGATCCATGCCATGCAAGATAAAGTTTCAAATCTGGGAAGCAGAAACTTCCAGCAGAGTGTTGTTTAGTAAAACAAACATTTCGAGCAGTAAACAAATGGTAATGAGACTAGGTTTTTTTTTGGAGAAAGCTAACGCATTTATCTACAAATAACTCTTCTATAGCTCAGTCTAAAAATCAATTCTTCATAGGTGAAATGTACATGCAACGAAGTACTTTAAATCTGAGAAACAGAAACCTCCAGCAGAATGTAGTTTAGTAAAATGAGTGTTTCAAGCAGCTCCGAAATCTAAATTAAGCTAGGTTTTTTTGTGGAGAAAGATAACTCATTTATCTACAAATAACTCTTTTATAGCCTGGTCTAAAAATGACTCCTTAATAGGTGAAATGCACATGTAAATCATTACTATAAATCTGGGACAGAGCAGTCCAAAAATACAGAAATGTCTAAGTAAAATAAATATTTTGAGTAGCTCAAAAATGTAATTGAAGCTAGATTTTTTGTACATGAAGCTAATCCAATTATCTACAATGTTCTAGTTTTGAGTTTGATCTACAAATCAATTTATCATGCCCAAATAAATCATATCAATTCAGTCGATATAGTAAAATTAATTCCTGGCAGATTGTATAACTACTTGTATGATGTGTTTATTATTGATGCTTGCTTTCCGGTACCTATGTGGTTATGGATATCTTGTGTTATGGTAGTGCTATCGCGTATATGAGTATGTTAAGGGTTTCATCTATATGGTTATTGATATCAAATCCATGTTATAGATCCACGAGCTACACGCTAGGTTTCCGTTGTTATGAATATAATGTGATGACCATAGAGAGTTCATACCCAAGTTATAAGTATGTTGTACGGCATGATTATTGCGTTGATAGTGATTGGATAAGTTTCCATTGTAAGTATATTACGACATAAAACAGGATGACGGATGTATAAACGTAACTTCGAAAGTATATTCGGAAGTCCTTTAATGAACTACATTCCGAAAAGAGTGACGAATGCGCGGTCGAAAAAACGTAAGGGTCGGTTGTGCTATGTTAGAAGGAGATTATGGTAAGGATAATTGTCGAATAGGTAATCTTGGCAGCGCAGATCAGGATAGTAAGAAAAAGGGATGTGTTGTTGAGTTGTGAAGCGGTGATTCTTTGAGTGAAGACTCCTTTCGGTTCTTCGTGATGGAATGGATGTTCTTGCACTCCGTAAACGCTTCGGTTCTTCGTGATGGAGAAGTGGTGATTCTTTGAGTAAAGACTCCTTTCGGTTCTTCGTGACAAAATGGATGTTCTTGTACTCCGTAACGCTTTCGGTTCTTCGTGACGAAGCGGTGATTCTTTGAGTGAAGACTCCTTTCGGTTCTTCGTGATGGAATGGATGTTCTTGCACTCCGTAAACGCTTCGGTTCTTCGTGATGGAGAAGCGGTGATTCTTTGAGTAAAGACTCCTTTTGGTTCTTCGTGACGAAATGGATGTTCTTGTACTCCGTAACGCTTTCTGTTCTTCGTGACGAAGCGGTGATTCTTTGAGTGAAGACTCCTTTCGGTTCTTCGTGATGGAATGGATGTTCTTGCACTCCGTAAACGCTTTAGTTCTTCGTGATGGAGAAGTGGTGATTCTTTGAGTAAAGACTCCTTCCGGTTCTTAGTGATGGGATGGATGTTCTTGCACTCCGTAAACGCTTCGGTTCTTCGTGATGGAGAAGCGGTAATTCTTTGAGTAAAGACTCCTTTCGGTTCTTCGTGACGAAATGGATGTTCTTGTACTCCGTAACGCTTTCGGCTCTTCGTGACGAAGCGGTGATTCCTTGAGTGAAGACTCCTTTCGGTTCTTCGTGACAAATTGGATGTTCTTGCACTCCTTAACACTTCGGTTCTTCGTGACGAAGTGGTTGATGAAAGATGTTTTTGGTTGATGAAAGATGTTTCGGTTGACGAAGGATGTTTTGGTTGATGAAAGATGGTTTGGTTAGCAAGAGATACTTTGAGTTTGTAAATGACGTCGGATGTTAGAAATGAATGATAGTGGCGTTAAGAATATCGAGACGAGTTTTCTCAGTTGGACGTTTTCTTTTCGAATACGTGGTTAGGTATATTGGTAGTTATGGCCCAATGGTGAGAACGCAAAGATCTTAAAAGATATGTTAAAAAAATAATGAGGGTATCTTTGTTGTGCTTTACTATATACGTTCCATTTGATTTAGCTTACTCACTCAGCTTTCATAAGCTGACGACGTTCATGTCGCTGGACATTCCCATGTCCAGCTTATCCAGGTAACGAGTACATGGGTTATGATGCTACGCAAGCGGAGAACGTGGAGGAAGAGTACACCGAAGATGGCTATGGATATACTTGTTAGAGAGAAGACTAGTGGCTGTCTTTTGTAAATGTCTTTGGTGGAAAGCTCTATCAGAAGACTTATTATAGCTTTTGTAAGGCCATAGAGCCATAAGACTCTGATGTATCTACCATGATGTAATAGTTAACTAGTACTGTGGCCTTTCTTTGTAATATATCAATGTGAGCAGATGTTGGTTTTATCCTTTTGGTTACGTTGTTTAATATTATTATTTGGTCACGGACAAATCGGTACTGCAACCAGTCACGTGCCTCAGGGTCCAAGATGAAAATTTTAAATTTTTCCATATTTTGGCTACGCCGGGGCGTGACAATGGGATTCAAGGAATACAAGAAATAATCATGATTTAGGATGACTAACAGTTATCCGACTATCTGAATATGATTACGAATGCTGATGGTAGAGGGACATTAGTACACCATACAAGTCTATTTATCACATTGGATATGTTCTTTTGAATTGAAGTTCAGTTATCATTTTATAGTGGAGTAAATGTTACCTGGTCAGTTGGTTAGTTTGCTGATAAAATAATTTGATAATGGGAATTAACAGCTGGTCTAAGCCAATAATAAAGAGCCTGGGAGGTCCCACTCTTAGCTCTGCTAGACTGCTTAGAAAGACACTTGAGGATTCTGTCAAGACTGGTTCGATCGATTGAAGTTGTTTCGATCGATTGAAGTCTAGACAAGTTCGATCGATTGAAGGTGGTTCAATTGATCAAATCTTTGATCGATTGAAGCCACTATAATTGATTGAAAGTTAGTTCGGTTCTTGGAATCTATAAATAGGGCAGATGCGTCCAGATATTGGAGTTCATTGTTTTAATATACCAGAAGCTATAGAAACTATTTTAGGCTTCCCAAACCTTCTTTATCCTCTCTATTAGGGTTCCCACCAACCCTAGTCTTTTTGGCAAGAATCTGTAGGAGTTATAAGGGTGAAGACAACCTATTGGAGGCTGCTACACCATCGAGGAAGAAGAAAATCAGAATTGGGTTCAAGACTTGTGGTATAACTCTTCTCGCTCTTTTGTTTATGCATTTTTAGAATTGATAAGTAGTAGATCCGGGCTACCAATAAAGTTTTGAAACTTAATCTTTCTGCTGTGCATTTAAATAATTTTAAACCTAATTTTCCTTTAATTGGTATCAGAGCCTCGCTTGTTTGGATCTATAGATGCGTTATGGAACACTAGTTTTGACTTACGTGTTGTTTTTAGAACTGTTTTTGAAATTGCATCATCATAGATCTGTTTCTACAGTAGTCTCGCAGTAAAATACAAATATGTGATTGCATTGGATGCATGGTGGGTTCGATCGATCAAAATATGTTCGATCGATTGAACTTCTTTGTTCTCAAGCGATTGAACTAGTTTCGATCGATCGAACTTTGTTTTGTTCGATTGATCGAACTTTGTTTTGTTCGATCGATTGAACTTTACTCGATCGATCGAGATTAATTCTCTATCCAGGTGTTCAGTTTACACAGTTTAAAGGTTTTTAAAACATATGCTTTAATTTTAAATTATTCTATAAAATTTTCAAATCATTCTGTAAAACTGAATGTTTAATCGATTGAACCATGTTCAATCGATCGAAGTGTCGAGCGATTGAACCTCTGTCGATCGATCAAAGTGTGACAGAGAACTGAGATGCTATTTTAAGTTCTAATTCAATACATAAAGAGGTTATGTACTGAGTGAATCAATTAGGGATTCCAATTGTTACATATATTTGTTATATATGCGTGGATGTGCGTATGACTAACCCTTTTGTAGCAAGACTAGTCCACTATCTCCCATGGCACCAAGTACTTTTGAATTTCGTACTTTAATGTTCGAGATTGGTGTATGCTATATTTACTTTTGGTTTGATTTTGAAGCATATGTAAAGGGCGCTGCGACTTCAATCCTATGAATAGGAAAGTCGCATCGGTTTTCCTAGCCTTTTATTTTATTGTTGTTTTCTATTTCTAGATAAATTGTAAGCTTCGAAAGAAGCATAGGACTAATGTAATAGTATTAGAAAATCTATGAAGATGGAGGAGAAAACCGTTGTCCATGAAGATGGAGCTGGACGCAATCAAACCAAGAAGGAGGTTCTATGGAGATAGAGCCATAGGAGATAGAGGCATCATTTGGATGTTTTTATTTTATTTCATTTAAGTTTTTTGTATGATGTGATTGGTTTGTGATTGGCATTTAACTATATTGTTACTACTTGCATGCATGTAAAACAAGTTTTCTAAAATAAAATTCAAAAAATTTTTCAACACATTAGTAAACATTGGATGTTTATGGGTAATGTGTGGAAATAATTTTTCCAAAAGCAAAATCCTTAATTATTGAAACTAGTAGGAGAGGGTCTTATTAATAACACGCACGATCTTCCATTAACAATTCATTGTAAGATGAGTTGTGCATTCTGTGTCACCTTGCCAGGGGTGATCATTCCATACAGAGGGTATACTACTCATTGATTACTAGATGTGAACTTCCTATGGATAGGATTAATCAGACGTGTTAGAGGGTGACCACCACACGGAGGCTATACTTGAGGCAGTTGTGATTGGATCCTAGTTAATGGTATGCACTAGCTAAGCTATGGATAAGAGATCCCACACGGGGCATTATCCAGAAACATAGAGATCAAATAGGTTCGAGAGTCATAACTTGTTTGCAAGAGTTATAGTAGACAAGTCATGATTAATCAAAAATTGATTATTGACCACCACACGGAGGCTTTATTCTTTCGTTTCGATATTTCGGCGACCTTGTTTTTAAATAAGAGTTTTAAGGATTCTCTTATTTCAAATTGTCAAATTCTGATATCCGTATTTAATTAGTCTTTTGGTTTTTCAGTAAATCATCATGTCTGGATATGCATTTAGTCCACTGGCCACTATACCCACTCAGAACAAGTTAACTAGTAATAACTACACAGAATGGAAACGTAACCTTGACATTATTCTAACTGCGGAGGATCAAATATATGTCCTCACCACCCCATGCCCCGAAGAACCCATGGCAAATATTTCAGCAATTGCCAATCGCGAGTTCAACAAGTGGAAGAAGTCGAATGGGATGGCTCGTTGTTACAGATTGGACTCTATGGCTAATGTGTTACAACACCAATACTAGTCGAATGATTCTGCCAGTGCCATTATCAAATCCCTAAAAGAGATGTTTGGGGATCATGGCAGACCTACCATATAGGTTGCTATGCAGAAGATAATGAGTGCGAAGATGTTGGAAGGGACTCTAGTCAAAGATCAAGTTTTAAAAATGATTGGTTATTTGAACGAACTAGAGACCTTGGGAGCCAACATCGACGCACAGACCTAAGTTGATATGATCCTTGATTCATTGTCGCCATCATTCACTCAATTTAAACTTAACTATAATATGAATCAAATGAATTTCTCAATGAGTGAATTAATGAGTTCTTTACTGGCAGCGGAAGGGGTGATCAAACCTAGGGGCAACGTTCTAAACTTTAATAAAAGCTCTTCCTCCTCCCGATCTACACTGAAAGGTAAGAAAGGGAAGAAGAAAGCTAGTACTGGTGGTCCAAGTGTTGGACCAATCCCTAAAATTGCAAAATCTAAGGGAAAAGGTAAGGGTAAAAGGAAGGTGGGTGGCCAAGGCAAAGGAAAGAGTTTCCAATGCGGCGAGAAGGGCCACTGGAAGAGGAAATGTCCAGAATTCTTAGCTACAAGAGTTCAAGGTATGATTGAATCACATATGATTGAAGTAAGTTTTATAATGGATACTTCAAGGTCTGAAGCCTTTGAAAAGTTCAAAGAGCTTAGGGCTGAAGTGGAGAAGCAATTGGGCACACATATCGAGTCCATTTGATCTGATTGAGGTGACAAGTGCCTCTCTAATGAATTTATTGATCACCTCGTACAGAATGAGATTCTGTCATAGTTTACTGCACCTGGTATGCCTCAGCAGAATGGTGTAGAGGAGAGAAGGAATCATACTCTTTTAGATATGACTAGGTCAATGATAAGTTATTCGGAGTTATCATTATTCCTTTGGGGTAATGCTTTGGAAATCGCTGCATATATACTAAATCTAGTACCAACCAAATCTGTTCCCAGGACACCACAAGAGATGTGGATTGGGCACAATCCTTCTTTGCAACATCTTTGGATATGGTGGTGTTCGGAACATGTGCTGAAAGGAAATGGATTCTAGATAGGAAGTATGTTATTTTGTAGGGTATCCAAAAGGAACTTATGGATGGTATTTTCGTGATCCAAGAGAACAAAAAGTGTGTATTAATACAAATGCTATTTTCTTGGAGGATGATTATATCATGAACCATAAACCTAAGGGAAGGATAGATCTTAGAGAGATAGAAGGAGAGCCCTCAGTCCTACCTGCAGTAAATAACGATTTAAGATAAGAAAATACCACTTCTTCATCCATTCCTGCATCGGTACCTCGTCATAGTGGGAGGATGGTCAGCCAGCCTGACAAATACATGTTCTTAGGAGATATTTTTGAAGCAGTCTCCATAGAATTTGAATCTAATCCTACCACATAGGAAGAAGTAATGGCTGATGTAGACTCAACTCATTGGGTTAATGTAATGAAGGCTGAATTGGAATCTATGGATTCTAATCAGGTCTGGGATCTTGTAGAACTTCCAGTTAATATTAAACCCATTGGTTATAAGTGGGTCTATAAGAGGAAAAGAGGATTTGATGGAAAGGTTGAGACCTTTAAGGCAAGGCTTGTAGTGAAAGGTTATACTTAAAGAGAGGGCATTGATTATGAGGAAACCTTCTCGCCGGTAGCCATGCTCAAGTCCATCATAATACTCTTATCCATTGCTGCATGCCTAGATTATGAGATCTGGCAAATGGACGTCAAGACTGCATTCTTGAATGGTAATCTTGAGGAGGACAACTATATGCAGCAATTAGAAGGGTTCATAGTTGGTGGGAAAGTTAAATTGGTATGCAAGTCGTAAAAGTCCATTTATGGGCTTAAGCAAGCATCCAAATGTTGGAACATTCATTTTGACCAAGCGGTCAAGTCATTTGGTTTCATATAAAATCTGGATGAGCCTTGTGCATACATGAAGTGTGAAGGAAAAGTGGTAGCTTTTCTAGTTCTTTATGTTGACGACATTCTACCCATTAGGAATGATGTAGCGGCGTTATCAATAATTAAGGTTTGGCTAGCTAGTACTTTTGATATGAAGGAACTAGGAGAGGCGAGCTATATTCTAGGGATAAAGCTCTTTCAAGATCGTAAGCGAAAGATAATGGGATTATCTCTAGTTGGTTATATCGATAAGGTGCTAACTAGGTTTTAAATGGATTATTCAAAGAAAGGTTTATTACCTTTTAAGAATGGTTTAGCATTCTCCAAGGACTAGTGTCCAAAGACACAGGATGAGAGGAATCGTATGGCAGGAGTTCCCTATGCTTCGGTAGTGGGAAGTCTTATGTATGTGATGTTATGTACTAGACCAGATATCTACTTTACTATTGGCATGGTTACTAGATATCAATCAAATCCAGGTCTAGAGCACTGGATAGTCGTTAAGATCATTCTTAGGCACTTGAGAAGGACTAAAGATTACATGCTTATGTATGTCAGTAATGAGTTAATTTCAGTGGGATAAACTAACTCAAAGTTTATATTAGATAAAGATTCAAGGAAGTCAACATCCAGACATCTCCTTACCTTAGGAGGTGGTACTGTTAGTTAGAGGAACATTAAGCAGAAATGCAATGCAGACTCAACTACAGAAGCTGAGTATATAGCTGCTTGTGAAGCCACAAAGAAATCTGTTTTGGCTCAAGAAGTTCCTTAAAGAAATTAGGGTGGTACTGGCGTCGCTGTCACCTAATACACTATACTATGATAATAGTGGGGCAGTGGCTCGGTCCAAGGAGCCAAGGAACCACGGAAAGGGAAAGCACGTAGAGAGGAAATATCATCTAATATGAGATATAGTTCAACGTGGAGATGTGACTGTCAGCAAGATTGCCACCTCTGACAATCTTGCGGATCCGGTTACAAAGGCCTTGCCACAGAAGCTCTTTGATCGTCATCTAGATAGTTTAGGTCTCAGATGTAGTCCTGAATGGTTATGAGTGTAAGTGGGAGTTTGTTGGGTTTGTGCCCTCAAACCATTACTTTATGTATGAGACATTGACATTTTAATATATGGATATCAGTTTTACATTTTATTGTGTATGTTTCTTTCATGAGATGATTGTTTAATTCTTAAGTATCATAGTAAGTAATTTGTGTGTGTATAAGATACATGCAAGCGAGATACGAATTACTATTCTTTGATACTTATAATTTATCATAGTGGATGATGAGACTGGATATCTCATCAGGTTTACAAGGTAGCGTGATTAACTACCATTGGATGGAGTGATGAATCTCAATCACTAGAGTTTAACTCTTAGTTAATATGCTAGTGCTTGTAGCGCATTGATGGACCTGAGATTTCCTAGTGGCGCTTAAGGCTGCCAATAGTCGATAGGAACTCATAACCTGCATAAGGTACGTGTTCTTAATATTGAGATGGTTATGAACACAGACTGTGGATTTGGCTGCTTTGACTTACCAACTAGTAAGGTCTTAAAGATCAACACCTGGGTATCTTGGGTATGTCATGTTCATAGGGTTGTGAACATATATTGTCAAGATAGAATCTACCCACTATTAATGAGTAAGCATTCCCTTGAGAATGTCACCAAGTTGATTACTAAGAACTGCAGTCTTGTTGATAAGTAGTTATCAACATATTTGGTAATCATGCGTGGTGAATGGTGTTGGGAGTGTGCCCTCAAACCATTTCTTTATGTATGAGACATTGACATTATAAGATATGGATATCAGGTTTACATTTTATTATGTATGTTTCTTTCATGAGATCATTGTTAATCCTTAAGTATCATAGTAAGTAATTCGTGTATGTATGAGATACATACAAGTGAGATACGAATTACTATCCTTTGATACTCAAAACTTGTCACAGTGGAAGATGAGACTGGATACCTCATCAGGTTTACACTGTAGCATGATTAACTACCATTGGATGGAGTGATGAATCTCAATCACTGGAGTATGACTCTTAGTTAATATGCTAGTGCTTATAGTGCATTGACGGACCTGAGTTTTCCTATTGACACTTAAGACTGCCAACAGTTGATAGGAACTTATAGCTCGTATAAGGTACGTGTTCTCAATCTTGAGATAATTATGAACACAAACTATGGATGTGGTTGCTTTGACTTACCAATCAGTGAGGTCTTTAAATGATCAATACCTGGGTATCTTGGGTATGTCATGTTGTCACGCCCCGGCGTATGCAAAATAGGAAAAAATTAAAAAATTTCATCTTGGACCTTGAGGCACGTGACTGGTTGCATTACCGAATTGTCTACGACCAAATTCTAATAATAAACATCATAACAAAAAGGATAAGACCAACATATGCTTATAAAGTTATATTAAAACAGAAGGCCACCTTACTAGATAACTATTACATCATCGTAAATACATCAGAGTCTTATGGCTCCGGGGCCTTACAAAAGCTATTACAAAAGATATGATAAGTCTTCTGATAGAGATTATAACCAAAAACATTTACAAAAGACAGCCACTAGTCTTCCCTCTAACTAGCATATCTATAGCCATCTTTGGTGTACTCTTCCTCCACGTTCTCCGCTTGTGTAGCATCATAACCCGTGTACTCGTCACCAGGATAAGCTTAATATGAGAATGTCCAGTGACATGAACATCGTCAGCTTATGAAAGCTAAAAGAGAAAACTAAATCACATCAAAATCATATAGTCGCACACAACAAGAATTTAAAGTTCTCCCATGTTCTCACCACCGAACTATAACTACTAACGTGCCCATACAGGTATTCGAAAAGAAAACGATCAATGCGACTAATCTCAACATCCTGACTATACTACCACATTCTACTAACAGGGCCCGACACAGGATCCCAATTCTAACCAATCAACAACTGAGAGTCTAACCACATTACACTAACTTTCACTTCGTCACGGAGAATCAACGTGATTTAACTCAATCTTCATTTCGTCACGAATTTGAAGTGATCGAACTCAATCTTCACTTTGTCACAGAGACTCGAAGTGATTCAACTCAATCTTTACTTCGTCACAGAGACTCAAAGTGATTCAACTCAATCTTTACTTCATCACGGAAACTCGAAGCGATTCCACTCAATCTTCACTTTGTCACAGAGACTCAAAGTGATTCAACTCAATCTTTACTTCGTCACAAAGACTCAAAGTGATTCAACTCAATCTTTACTTCATCACAAAGGATTGAAGTGATTCAACTCAATCTTCACTTTGTCACGAAGACTCGAAGTGATTCAACTCAATCTTCACTTCGTCACGGAGACTCGAAGTGATTCAGCACAGTCTTCACTTCAACACAAAGACTCGAAGTGATTCAACTCAATCTTCACTTTGTCACAAAGACTCGAAGTGATTAAACTCAATCTTCACTTCGTCATGGAGACTCAAAGTGATTCAACTCAATCTTTACTTTGTCATCGAGACTCGAAGTGATTCAACTCAATCTTCACTTCGTCATGAAGACTCAAAGTGATTTAACTCTATCTTCACTTCGTCACGGAGACTCGAAGTGATTCAACTCAATCTTCACTTTGTCACAAAAACTCGAAGTGATTTAACTCAATCTTCACTTTGTCACCAAGACTCGAAGTGATTCAACTCAATCTTCACTTCATCACGGAGACTCGAAGTGATTCAACTCAATCTTCACTTTATTACGAAGGATCGAAGTGATTTAACTCAATCTTCACTTTGTCATGAAGACTCGAAGTGATTCAACTCAATCTTCACTTCGTCATGCAGGATCGAAGTGATTCAACTCAATCTTCACTTTGTCATGAAGACTCGAAGTGATTCAACTCAATCTTCACTTCTTCAGGAAGACTCGAAGTGATTCAACTCAATCTTCACTACATCACGGAGGCTCGAGGTGATTCAACTCAGTCTTCACTTTGTCACGGGACTCGAAGTGATTCAACTCAGTCTTCACTTCGTTACGGAGACTCGAAGTGAATCAACTCAAACTTCACTTCGTCTCAGAGACTCGAAGTGATTCAACTCAATATTTACTTCGTCACGAAGGATCGAAGTGATTCAACTCAATCTTCACTTCTTCACGAAGCCTCAAAGTGATTCAACTCAATCTTCACTTCATCATGGAGGCTCAAAGTGATTCAACTCAATCTTTACTTCATCACGGGGACCTGAAGTGATTCAACTCAATCTTCACTTCATCATAGAGACTCGAAGTGATTCAACTCAAACTTCACTTTGTCACGGAGACTCGAAGTGATTCAACTCAATCTTCACTTTGTCATAAAGGCTCGAAGTGACTCAACTCAATCTTCACTTCGTCACAAAGACTTGAAGTGTTCAACTCAAGTCCAATGACTTCCAGCTTGTCCAGCCAAGTCCGAAGATTTCTAGCGTATCCCACCATGTCCGAAGACTTCCAGCTTATCCAGTCAAGTTCGAAGACTTCTAGCATTTCCTGTCAAGTTTGAAGACTTCCATGTTTAACACCGTTGGGACAAATAAAGCCCAATAATAAGAAAACCCTGACTCGTCAGCCGTTGATCACAACAAATCCAGTTGCCTCAACAGGTCTTACACCATTCATATCTTTCCATGGAATCCAGACTATGTAGTGCGTACTGATACTATGTTGTGAATGCACGTGTTCACAGTAAGTCTAACATGGAGTCCTAGCTTCCCAACCAACCCGACACAAAGTCTCAACATAACCATACTGAGTTTGATGCAGAGTCCTAACTCATAATGCTAGTCTGACACGAAGTCCTGACTCATCACTCTAATACATCATCAGACTAGGCCTCACGTGGCCACCAAACCGACAACTATATCCCTCTTACAATGTCGTACAACGTACATATAGCTTGTGTATAAACTTTTCTATGGTTCAGGTAGGATTAATCTTAAACTGCCACCATCAACAACATACTATATTTATAACAATGAAAACATAGCATGTAGCTCATGGACCTATAACGTAGATTTGATACCCAAAAACATATAGATAAAACCCTTAACATGCTCATCTATGCGATATCACTACCATAGCATGAAATATTCATAGCAACATAGGTACTGGAAAACTAGCATCATCAATCAATACAATGCATAAACAATACTTCCTATAAATAGTTGTACAATCTGCCAGGATTAATTTCACTGTGTTGACTGAATTTATATGATCTATTTGGGCATGATAAATTGCTTTATAGATCAAACTCAAAACAAGAACATCACAGGTAATTGGATTAACTTTATTTACAAAAAAATCTAGCTTTATTAAGATTTTTGAACTGCTAAAAAAATTCATTTTACTTAGAGATTTCTATATTTTTGGACTGCTCTGTCCCAGATTTATAGCACTACGTTGTACATAAATTTAACCTATGAAGGATTGATTTTTAGACCGGGATATGGAAGAGTTATTTGTAGATAAATGAGTTAGATTTCTTCACACAAAAAACCTAGCTTAATTAGATTTTTGAGCTGCTCAAAACGTTCATTTTACTAAACTACATTCTTCTAGAAGTTTCTATTTCCCATATTTGAAGATTTATCTTGTATGGCATGGAAACATCAAAATAACAATATCAAGCACTTACTAAACATTACTACATATTATATATGTTCTAAAGTGAGTTAGTAAAGTCTCCTAAACTTGAAAATGAGCTTGGGCTTTGGATTTGAGCTTAAGAAAGCTTGAATTCAACTTCAATGGTGGATGTTCCTTGTTCTTATCCTTATTCTTTACCTTCTTGGCTTATGGGATTATTTGTAGGTCTTCTAAAACTTCTTATTGCAGATTCTAAGTCCCCATGGTGGCATATAAAATTATATGGATGTGTATAGGTGTTTGCATGGAACTGTATACAAGGGAGGGAAATGAACACACTTGGGTTTTACTTATAATTCTTCTTCTATCTCCATGAAACTCATCTCTTAGTCCCCTCTAATTCCATATATGTAAGTTGTAATGTACTAAAAGAACTAAAAATGCACATGCATGGAAGTTTATACAATGCAAGACTTATGCTAGGTGTCACATGCATGTATGCATGTTAGGACAAGTTTCCTTGTAGTGGACATGTATCAAGGTAGGGGAGACATGTGTTATATGGGGTGGTGACATGTGGAGGGGGTTTGCATGTGCCACCATGTGGCCAGCCATATGGGGCCCACCTTAGGTTCTGTGCCACTTCTTTGGTTTATGCGGATAAAGTCCTCATTATGCTTGCCGGTCTTGATTTACATGCAAATGGGTATTGTATCTAATGTTCAGGTCTGAGTACGGGACTAAGTTAAGTCTAATTACGGTCGAGTCAGTGCGATGCTTATAGTCTAATTAGTAATTACATTACACTGATACAATCACATAAATAAAATAATAATATAATAACTAATCAAATACGGAAATTCAAAAAACTGATCTTATTATACGAAGAGAAAATTACAAGTATTACACATGTTTATAGGGTTGTGAACATATATTGTCAAGATAGAATCTACCCTCTGATAAAAAGTAAGTATTCCCTTTAAAATGTCACCAAGTTGATTACTGAGAACTGCAGTCTTGTTGATAAGTAGTTATCAACATGTTTTGGTAATCATGAGGGGTGAATGGGACTCAAGGAATACAAGAAGTAATCATGATTCAGGTTGACAATAACAGTTATCTGACTACCTGAATATATGATTATGAATGCAGATGGTAGAGGGACATTAGTACACCATACAAGTCTAGTTGTTGCTGCGGATTTGTTCTTTTGCGTTGGAGTTCAGTTATCGATTTATAGTGGAGTAAACTTTAACTGACCAGCTGGTTAGTTTGGTGATCAAAGAGTTTGGTCATGGGAATTAACAACTAGTCTGAGCCAACAATAAAGAGCCTAGGAGGTCCCACTCTTAGCCCTGCTAGGATGCTTGGAAAGGCACATGAAGATCTTATCAAGATAGGTTTGATCGATCGAAGGAGTCTCAATCGATTGAAGTCAAGATAAGTTTGATCGATTGAAGCCACTTCGATCTATTGAAACTAAGATCGGTTCTAGGAATCTATAAATAGGACAGCTGAGTCCAGAAAAAAGAGTTCATCATTTTTATAAACCAGAAGCTACAGAAACTATTTTAGGGTTCCCAAACCTTCTTATCCCACCATCTCTAGCTTCTCTGGGAAGCGCTCATAGGAGACATAAGGGTGAAGACAACCTAGTGGAGGCTGCTGCACAATCAAGGAAGAAGACAATCAGAATTGGGTTCAAGACCAGAGGTATAAACTCTTTTTCCCCTCTTGTACGCATCTATAGAGTTGACGAGAAGTAGATCCGGGGTACCAATAAGTTTTTGTAATTTAATCTTTACATTGCGTGTTCGAAACAGGTTTTAAACCCATTTTTCCTTCAATTGATATCCGAGCCACACTTGTTTGGATTTATAGATGCGTTTTAGAACACTAGTTTTGATTTGTATGTTGATTTTAGAACTGTTTTGAAAATTGCATCATCATAGATTTGTTTCTATAGAAGTCTTACAGCAGAATACAAATCTGTGATTGCATTGGATGCATGGTGGGTTTGATCGATTGAAGTATGTTCGATCGATTGAACCTCTCTGTTCTCAAGTGATCGAACTGGTGTCAATCGATCAAATTACGTTTTGTTCGATCAATTGAATGGGGTTTGTTCGATCGATCGAGATCGATTCTCTATCCAGATATTCTTTTCACAGTTTTAAAAGGTTTTAAAAATTATGTACTTTAATTTTATATTATTCTGTAAAAATTTTCAAAACATTCTGTGAAACTGAAAGTGCAATCGATTCTGATTGAAGGTTCGAGCGATTGAACCTCTGTCGATCGATCGAAGTGTGATAGAGAACAAAGATGTTGTTTTAAGTTCTAATTTAGTACGTCAAGAGTTTATGAACTATGTGAATCAATTGAGGGTTCCAATAGTTATATATGTTTATTATACATGCGTGGATGTGCGTACGACTAACCCTTTTGCAGCAAGATTAGTCCACTATCTCCCATGGCACCAAGTTATTTTAAATTTTGCATTTAAATGTTTGAGATTGGTGTATGTTGTATTAAATTTTGGTTTGCTTTTAAGGCATGTGTACAGGGCGCTGCGACTTTAATCCTACAAAAAGGAAAGTCGCACCGGTTTCCCTAGCCTTTTATTTTATTGTTGTTTTCTACTTCTAGATAAATTTTAAGCTAAAAAAGAAGCATACGACCAATGCAATAGAATTAGAAAATCCACGAAGATGGAAGAGCAAGCCGTTGTCCATGAAGATGGAGCTGGAGACGATCAAACCAAGAAGAAGGTTCTATGAAGATAGAGCCATGGGAGATAGAGGCATATGAATGCCTTTGTTTCATTTTAGTTTTTTATTTTATGTGCTTGGTCTGTGATTGGCATATAAATATATTGTTACTACTTGTATGCACGTAAAACAAGTTTTCTAAAATAAAATTCAAAAACCATTTCAATGCACTAGTTAACATTAGATGTTTATGGGTAATGTGTGGAAACAATTATTCCAAAAGCAAAATACTTTACTATCAAATCTAGTGGGAGAGGGTCTTGTTTATAACACCCATGATCTTCCATTAACGGTTCATTGTAAGATGAGTAGTGCATTCTATGTCACTTCGCCATATCATTCCATACGGAGGGTACACTACTCATTGGTTACTAGATGTGAACTTCCTATGGATAGGATCAATCAGACGTGTTAGAGGGTGACCACCACACAAAGGCACTACTTGAGGCGGTTGTGATTGGATCCTAGTTAATGGTACACACTAGCTAAGCTATGGATAAGGGATGCCACACGGGGCATTATTCAGAAACTTAGAGATCAAATAGGTTTGGGAGTCATAACTTATTTTGCAAGAGTTGCATAGCGGACAAGTCATGATTAATCAAAGGATCAAATATTGACCACCATACGGAGGCTTTATTCTTTTGTTTCGATATTTCGACGACTTTGTTTTAAAATAAGAGTTTTAAGGATTCCCTTATTTCAAACTGTCAAATTCTAATATCCATATTTATTTTGCCTTTTTGATTTTTTAGTAAATCATAATGTCTGGATATGCATTTAGTCCTCTTGCCACTATACTCACTTAGAACAAGTTAACTGTAAATAATTACATTCAATGGTAATGAAACCTTGACATCGTATTAATTGCAGAGGATCACATGTATACCCTCACTACCCCATGCCCTGAAGAACCCATAAAAAATGCTTCAGCAGCTGCCAGACGCTAGTTCGACAAGTGGAAGAAATGGCCCATTGCTACATTCTGGCATCAATGGTGTGTTGTAACATAAATTCCAGTCAAATAATTCTACCAGTGACATTATTGAATCCCTAAAAAAGTTGTTTGGGGAGCATGGCAGGCCTGCCAGACAAGTAGCTATGCAGAATATAATGAGTGCCACGATGTCGGAAGGGACTCCAGTTAAGGAACATATTTTAAAGATGATTGGTTATTTAAACGAGCTGGAGACCCTAGATGCCAACATCGACGCACAGACCCAAGTTGATATGATCCTTAATTTGCTGTCGCCTTCATTTGCTCAATTTAAACTTAACTATAATATGAATCAAATGAATTTTACAATGAGCGAGTTGATGAGTTCTCTTCTGGCAGTGGAAGGGGTGATCAAACCTGGGGGCAACGTTCTGAACATTGAGAAAGACTCTTCCTCCTCCCAATCTACGCCGAAAGGAAAGAAAGGGAAGAAGAAAGATGGCATTGGTGGTCCAAGTGTTGGACCAGTCCCTAAGATTGCAAAATCTAAGGAAAGGTGTAAGGGTAAGAGGAAGGTGGGTGGCCAAGGCAAAGGAAAGTGTTTCTAATGCGGTGAAAAGGGCCACTAGAAGAGGAATTGTCCATAATTCTTGGCTACAAGGGTTCAAGGTATGATTGAATCACATGTGATTGAAGTAAGTTTTATAACAGATACTTCAAACACTTGGTGCATTGATTCTGGTGCGACTAACCATATCTATAATTCGTTGCAGGAGTTTAGATCAACCAAGAAATGCAATGATGGAAAAATCGTGTTGACTCTGGGATCAAGCGCAACCGTTTCTACGATTACAATAGGAGTAGTAGCTTTAGAATTTTTTTGACAATAATATTTTGATTTTATCAGATTTATTTTACGTCCCTTTAATGAGACGTAATTTAATTTCAGTTTCCAATTTATTGAATAAAGGTTATTCTTTTCATGTTAGAACTGAAGTTATGATCAAAATAAATGGTTCTTTTGTGTGTTCTGGTGTTAAATCAAATGGTTTGTATGTGATCACTCCAAATATTTCTAAAGATTCCTGTCTGGAACTTAATAACTCTGTGGTAATTGTACCATCTAAAAGAAAGGAACCTTCCACTAATCCAACAAGGTTTGGCCACATAAATCTAAATAGGATTGGCAGACTAGTCAAAGAAGGGGTCTTAGGCGATTTGGTTCTCGAACCAATGGAAGTTTACAAGTCTTGTTTAGAGGGTAAGATGACCAAAAGGCCCTTTCCAATAAAAGGAAATAGGACCAATGCATTGTTGGAATATGTTCATACTGATGTGTATGGACCAATAAATATTAGAGTAAGGGGTGGTTATGAGTATTTCATTACATTTACTGATGACCACTCTAGGTATGGATATGTGTACCTAATGCAGCACAAGTTTGAAGCCTTTGAAAAGTTCAAAGAGTTTAGGGCTAAAGTGGAGAAGCAATTGGGCACATATATCAAGGCTATTCGATTTGATCAAGGTGGCGAGTACCTCTCTAATGAGTTTATTGATCACCTCGTACAGAATGAGATTTTGTCACAGTTGACTGCACCTGGTACGCCTCAGCAGAATGGTGTAGCAGAGAGAAGTAACTGGACTCTTTTAGACATGACTAGGTCAATGATGAGATATTCGGAGTTACCATTATTCCTTTGGGGTTGGAAACCGTTGCATACATACTAAATATAGTACCAAGCAAATTTGTTCCTAGGACACCATGAGAGATGTGGATTGGGCACAAGCCTTCTTTGCAACATCTCCAGATATGGGGGTGTTCGGCATATGTGCTGAAAGGAAGGATGAGCAAGTTAGAATCTAGATTGGAAGTATGTTATTTTGTAGGGTATCTAAAGGGTACTTATGGATGACATTTTTATGATTCAAGAGAACAGAAAGTGTTTGTTAGTACAAATGCTGCTTTCTTGGAGCATGATTATATCATGAACCATAAACCTAAGGGAAGGATAGATCTTAGAGAGATAGAAGGAGAGCCCTCAGTCCTACCCGAAGTTAATAATGATGTAAACAAGAAAATACCACTTCTTTACCTATTCCCGCACTGGTACCTCATCGTGGTGGGAGGATGGTCAGCCAGCTTGACAGATACATGTTCTTAGGAGAATTTTTGAAGCAATCTCCATAGAATCTAAATCTAATCCTACCATATATGAAGAGGCAATGGCTGATGTAGACTCAGCTCATTGGGTTAAAGCTATGAAGGCTAAATTAGAATCTATGGATTCTAATCAGGTTTGGGTTCTTGTAGAGCTTCTAGCCAATATTAAACTCATTGGCTATAAGTGGGTCTACAAGAGGAAAACAGGATCTGATGGAAAGGTTGAGACATTTAAGGCAAGGCTTGTAGCGAAATGTTATACTCAGAGGGAGGGCATTGATTATGAGGAAATCTTCTCACCGGTAGCCATACTCAAGTCCATCAGAATACTCCTATCCATTGCTGTATGCCTAGATTATGAGATCTGGCAGATGGATGTCAAGACTGCATTCTTGAATGGCAATCTTGAGGAGAACATCTATATGCAACAACTAAAAGGGATCAAAGTTGGTGATAAAGATAGCTTGGTATGCAAGTTGTAAAAGTCCATTTATGGGCTTCAGCAGGCATCCAAGAGTTGGAACATTCATTTTGACCAAGCGATCAAATCATTTGATTCATACAGAATCTAGATGAACCTTGTGTATACAAGAAGTGTGAAGGAAAAGTGGTGGCCTTTTTTGTTCTTTATGTTGATGACATTTTACTCATTGGGAATGATGTAGCGATGTTGTCAATGATTAAGGTTTGGCTAGCTAGTACTTTTGATATGAAGGATCTAGGAGAGGCGAGCTATATTCTTGGGATAAAGCTCTTTTAGGATCGCAAGCGAAAGATAATGGGATTATCTCAAGCTGGTTATATCGATAAGGTGCTAACTTGGTTTTCCATGAACAATTCAAAGAAAGGTTTGTTACCTTTCAGGCATGGTCTGGCATTCTCTAAGGACCAGTGTCTAAAGACACAAGAGGAGAGGAATCTCATGGCAGGAGTTCCCTATGCTTCGGCAGTGGGAAGTCTTATGTATGCGATGTTATGCACTAGACCAGATATCTGCTTTCTCGTTGGCATGGCTAGTAGATATCAATCGAATCCAAGTCTAGAGCACTGGATAACCGTTAAGCACATTCTTAAGTACTTGAGAAGGACTACATATTACATGCTTATGTATGGCAGTGATGAGTTAATTCCAATGAGATACACTAACTCGGACTTTATGTCAGATAAAGATTCGAGGAAGTCGATATCCAGACATCTTTTTACCTTGGGAGGTGGTGCTCCTAGTTGGAGGAGCATTAAACTGAAATGCATTGCAGACTTAACTATAGAAGTTGAGTATGTGGTTGCTTGTGAAGTCGCAAAGGAAGCTGTTTGGCTCAAGAAGTTCCGTATGGAGCTCAAGGTGGTACCAGCATTGCTGTCACCTATTATGCTATACTGTGAAAATAGTGGGGCAGTGGCTCAGTCCAAGGAACCTAGGAACCACGGAAAGGGAAAATACGTAGAGCGGAAATATCATTGAATACGAGATATTGTTCAACGAGGAGATGTGACTGTCGCCAAGATTGCCGTCGCTGACAATCTTGCGGATCTATTTACAAAGGCCTTACCATAGAAAGTCTTTGATCATCATCTAGATAGTCTAGGTCTCAGATGTAGTCCTGAATGGTTATGAGTTCAAGTGGGAGTTTGTTGGGAGTGTGCCCTCAAACCATTACTTTATGTATGAGACATTGACATTATAAGATACGGGCATCAGTTTTACATTTTATTATGTATATTTCTTTCATGAGATCATTGTTAATCCTTAAGTATCATAGTAAGTAATTCGTGTATGTATGAGATATATATAAGTAAGATACGAATTACTATCCTTTGATACTTAGAACTTGTCACAGTGGATGATGAGACTGGATACCTCATCAAATTTACACTATAGCATGATTAACTACCATTGGATGGAGTGATGAATCTCAATCACTGGAGTATGACTCTTAGTTAATATGCTAGTGCTTATAGTGCATTGACGAACCTAAGCTTTCCTATTAACACTTAAGACTGTCAACAGTTGATAAGAACTTATAACTTATATAAGGTACGTGTTCTCAATCTTGAGACAATTATGAACACAGACTGTGGATGTGGCTGCTTTGACTTACCAATCAGTGAGGTCTATAAAAGATCAACACCTAGGTATCTTGGGTATATCATGTTTATAGGGTTGTGAACATACATCGTCAAGATAGAATCTACCCTCTTGAGAATATCACCAAGTTAATTACTGAGAACTACAGTCTTGTTGATAAGTAGTTATCAACATGTTTGGTGATCATGAGGGGTGAATGGGACTCAAGGAATATAAGAAGTAATCATGATTCAGGTTGACAATAATAGTTATCCAACTACCTCAATATGATTATTAATGCTAACGGTAGAGGGACACTAGTACACCATACAAGTCTAGTTATTGCTTCGGATTTGTTCTTTCCCTGGAGTTCAGTTATCATTTTATAGTGGAGTAAACATTAACTGAACAGCTGGTTAGTTTACTGATCAAAGAGTTTGGTCATGGGAATTAACAACTGGTCCGAGCCAACAATAAAGAGCCTAGGAGGTCCCACTCTTAGCTCCGCTAGGATGCTCGGAAAGACACATGAAGATCTTGTCAAGATAGGTTCGATCAATCGAAGGAGTCTCGATCGATTGAAGTCAAGACAAGTTCGATTGATCGAACATTGTTCAATCGATCGAAGGTTCGATCAATTGAAGCCACTTCGATCGATTGAAAGTAAGGTCGGTTCTAGGAATCTATAAATAGGGCAGCTGCGTCTAGAAAAAAGAGTTCATCATTTTTATAAACCAGAAGCTACAGAAATTATTTTAGGGTCCCAAACCTTCTTATCTTCTCCATTAGATATCCCACCATCTCTAGCCTCTCTGGGAAGCACTCATAGGAGACATAAGGGTGTAGACAACCTTATGAAGGCAGCTGCACAATCAAGGAAGAAGAAAATCAGAGTTGGTTCAAGACCAGAGGTATAAACTTTTCTTCCCCTCTTGTACGCATCAATAGAGTTGACGAGTAGTAGATCCGGGGTACCAATAAGTTTTTGTAATTTAATCTTTCTGCTGAGCATTTCAAACATATTTTAAACCCATTTTTTCTTCAAATGGGACATAAGGAATACAATAAGTAATCATGATTCAGGATGACAGTAACAGTTATCCGACTACATGAATATGATTACGAATGATGATGGTAGAGGGATATTAGTACACCGTACAAGTCTATTTTTTGCTTTGGATATGTTCTTTTGCGTTGGAGTTCAGTTATCGTTTTATAGAGGAGTAAACATTAACTGACCAGCTGGTTAGTTTGCTAATCAAAGAGTTTGGTCATGGAAATTAACAACTGGTTTGAGCCAATAATATAAAGCCTAGGAGGTCCCACTCTTAGCTCTGCTTGGATGCTTGGAAAGGCACATGAGGATCTTGTCAAGACAAGTTCGATCGATTAAAGGAGTCTCGATCGATTGAAGTCAAGACAAGTTTGATCGATCGAACATTGTTCAATCGATCGAGGATATTTCGATCGATTGAAAGTAAGATCGGTTCTGGGAATCTATAAATAGGGCAGCTGCGTCCAGAAAAATAAATTCATCATTTTTATAAACCAGAAGCTGCAGAAACTGTTTTATGGTTCCCAAACCTTCTTATCATCTCCATTAGAGATCCCACCATTCCTAGCCTCTCTGGGTAGCACTCATAAGAGACATAAGGGTGAAGACAACTTAGTGGAGGCTGCCGCTCAATCAAGGAAGAAGACAATCAAAATTGGGTTAAAGACAGAAGGTATAAACTCTTCTTCCTCTCTTGTATGCATCTATAGAGTTGATGAGTAGTAGATCCGGGGTACCAATACGTTTTGTAATTTAATCGTTCCGTTGCACGTTTGAAACATATTTTAAACCCATTTTTCCTTTAAATGGGACTCAAGGAATACTTGAATATTATTACGAATGCTGATGGTAGAGGGACATTAGTACACCATACAAGTCTAGTTATTGCTTCAGATATGTTCTTTTGCATTAGAGTTTAGTTATCGTTTTTGACAAGCAGGGATATTTGTAAAATATAACTGCGCTAAAAGAAGAAAATACATCAACTTTGTTTATGACTCCCTAGTGTATCTGCAATTTGTATTACAATGCTAGTTTTTATACAATATGACTAATCTTTGATAAGTTGTGCTATTTTAAGCTGTTATTCGTGCAGATTACTGTTTTGCTGGGTGCAGGAATCAATAACAGGATAAAAGGAAAGCTGGATTATAAGAAATGCAATTTAAAGATGAAAAGTGAAGTTCGAGCGATCGAAGATCCCTCAAGCGATCGAGGTTTCGATCGATCGAATAGTGTTCAAGCGCTCGAGAATTCCAGAAGTTCAATCGATCGAGTACTGTTCGATCGATCGAATATGATTTTTGTCAGAACTTACGCACGCAGCAGAAACATGCATTGCAACCCTAGCATTAGGTTTTAGTACAAATACTCGTTATGTATTCGTCCATAAGGAGGCCCAACTTGTTTTTCATCAATTTATAGAGAGAGTTAGAAAGTTTACATTGTTTTTGTAGGATTCAAAGTACAATATTGCTTGTTCTTGGATTTTCAAGGAGTTTGATCTTAATACATCGTGTCAGGTTCTATTATTTTGGTTTATTTACAATCTATTTATAGTCTCCAGTAGTATTAGTAATCGTAGTCTTGCATGTTAGACAGTGTTACACTCATAGTTTTCATGTTAAAATCACAACCAAACGCATCTTTAATGAACTTTCACGTTAAAAACGAATCTGTGACACTCCAGACTATGTCTGAGTAGTCCTAGGGTTGGGAGATCACAATGAAACAGTGATCTTCAGCATCTGCCATGCATCAATTTAGAACCTGTGTTCGATCGATCTAAGTTAGTGCGATCGATCGAACCCTAGACATAGTCAATTTTGATCGCTCGAAAGATGCTGATTCTCGAGCGATCGAAGGCACATCGATCGATCGAGAAGTCAAATTCTTGAGAGGATCCCCTATAGTATTCCTAGACTTTCTGCTTTAGAGATTTGTTATCAAACTGTCCCCAAATGCTCAGTTTGTCAAAACAGTCTCTGAACTCAAGGCCTTAACGCATTTTTCTTCAATATATTTTGCAAACCACCTTCACTGCTAACACCATAGTAGGTGCGAGTCTTAACTATTGATTTAAACCGCTTTCATGTGTTTCAAATTAACTGTGATGATATAGCCCCGGTCATGAAAGGACTATTGATTCTTTATTTTTAGAGAAATACGAAATACTATAAAGAGATGAACTCCATTGAACATTCATGAGAGTTGCATGGTAGATGGCTAGGTCACTGCGGATTCGTGTGATCCCAACGTTCCCCTTTTATTAAGAAACACTGTTTTTAAATATCGCTTAGTTAATTAGTTAATTCATAGTTTAATTTAATTACTTTATCTTTAGTAGTCGTTAATTGTAGAACTTTGTGTTCTACACTTTACTTCAGTCTTGAATTTTCTTTTCTTTTTTAGAGTTTAATCTAAGTAATTAGTTTACAACCTTCCCTGTGGGATTGAGCTGGTCTTAACCAGATTACTACTTGCACGATCGTTTACACTTGAACGTAGCACAAGTGCACACAAATAATTCTCGTGTCAAGTTCTTGGCACCATTTCCGAGGAAGGCAACAAGCTAATGCGTAGATTACCTCAATCTATCTCTATCTCTTTCTATTTTCCTTTTCTTTTAATTCTTTAGATTAAAACCTCTTACAATCTGTCCCCTTTCATGTCCGATAATTCCATTGAAGGAATTCTCGGAAATCCATTCTACTTATCTGATTCCTCTGATTCTATTAATCCTATAGCTACACCCACAGATTCAATGGCTGACAATCAAAGCGAGAATGGGGATAATGTGGTTGTACCTATTGATGATTCGCTACGTCCATTGTGCGATCTCATGACACCCAAACACGCACCTACACCTTCTTGTATTCTCATTCCACACCATACAGGCGAATTCCAATTTCACAATAGAATGATTCAACTCCTTCCAACCTTCCATGGAATGGAGAGCGAGAAGGCATATCTACATGTCAAAGACATTGAGGATGTTTGTAAGACATTCTCACAAAACTGTCCTATAGAAGTGACGCGTCTAATGCTATTTCCCTTCTCCTTGAAGGATAAAGTAAAAGCGTGGCTACTCACCCTCAAGCCTAATTCAATCTTCACCTGACATGCGATGAACACCGCATTTTTAAAGAAATTCTTTCCACCTCGCATGACCACTGAACTTAAACGTCAAATAAATTCCTACAAACAAAAGAGCAATGAAACCTTCACCCAAACTTGAGAGCGTTTCAAGGATTTGCTTCTCTCATGCCCACATCACGGGTATGAGAAATGGCAAACTATTAGCTAATTTTATGAAGGACTAAATGGTGAAACAAAAAAACTAGTTGAGACCATGAGCTTAGGTCCATTTCTTCGCAAAAACACCGAAGAGGCTGAAACCCACTTAGAGTGGTTAGTTGAACATGCTCATGAATGGTCTAACTCTGAGGATGTTCCACGCGCACAAATATCAGGTGTAGAAGAGAAAAGCCTATATCAACTAAAAAGTGAAGGTCACCTAATGACTAAATATGAAGAACTAGCTAAGAAAATAGAGGAGTTAGGGATGAAAGGAGAGAGTTCGAGATAAGTTTTACCTGAAGAACCATGCGGCACATGTAATATGTTGGGACACTGTAGACACCCCATTTTGTCGGCTATCAGATTTAGGAGACCCATAGCTTGGTGGTTCACAATGATTGTAAAAGACTCGAAAGGACTCCTAGAAGCCAATTCTATCTCTCAGAATGCTCAGAGTAACCAAAATGCCCCTAAAAACCCAAAAGCTCCCAGATTCGGACCAAAAGTTCTGGAAACATGCTACGTCGCAAGAAAAATGATAAAATGAGTTTTGAAGTAAAATCGAATGAAATCGTCAGCTCCCAGAGACCCCCGGAAGTCCCGGAAGTTCCCGGAAAATCCCCGTTGACCGGTTTGACCAGGGTTTGACCAAGTTTGACCAAGTTTGACCGAAATCGTCCGAATTCTCTAGAATCATTCTAGATCATGAGAAAAGTATTAAAATAAAATCGAGCGAAAACGTCAGCTCTTGGGAACTCTCGGAGATTTCCAGAACTTCCCGGGAATCCCAGGTTTGACCAGTTTGACCAGAATTTGACTTTAGAACCGGGGCACTATAACGATTTTCAAATATTTTTATGGATACTAGAGGTCAATAGCTTTCCGATGGTATATCGCACATAATTTTCGGATTTAAAACGAGTTTATTATGAATTTTCGAAGACGAAAAAGGTGATCAAATCGGCTTTTATCGCAAATAACGCAAAACGTTTCAAAGTAACCTATCCCTGAACTATTTTTTTATGTAAAGTAGACTCCATTACCTTTCCAATGGTATATCACAACCTCAATTTGGAGTTCGTACGCATTTTTTGTGAATTTCGGACGAAATAGGGCCTTTTCACGAATACCGGAACCTCTGGGGGGTCTAAACAGCATTATCTGAACGAAGGAAGAGCAGTGCCGCCGCGGCACTGGCCCACTGCCGCTGCGGCACTCTCCTCCAGAATAGTGTATTTTTGTGATTTTTCTTGGGGGTTCATTTTGATTAATTGAAAACCAAAACGACGTAGTTCTATGATTTCAGATATTTGGGACCAATGAGAACACTTCTAAAACCCCAAAATCACCCCAAATTGGCATATTTAAACCCCCCATTGCTCTTCATTTTGGGGGTGTCACATGAAAGCTTAGAAAAAGTTTGGGAGAGAAAGTTGTAGAGATAAGGTTAGAATAGAGAGAAAAGAAGCTTCCTTCTTTGATTTTCAAAACAAAAGTGAGTTCTAAACTTTGTTTTTACTTCATTACTCTCATTTACTTCAACATTCAATACACCCAACCACCATTTTTAGTGGAAGCTTCCTCCATGTCCAATGTCATTACATATGAGTGAAACACCAAACTACAAGTTCTATACATCATGAATATCATCTATTGATTGCTATCTATTTACTTGTTTGCTTATATAATGTTCATCTCTTCTCATCTCACTTCTTTTTTATTTTCTTTATTTACTTACTAGTCCATCATCATCTAAATGATGACATGAAGTTTGGGGTGAGTGAATCCTTATGGATAGTAGCTCTTGACCTCAAAAACATGATTGATAGATGATGATCATAACTTCAATACCTCCAAGGTATTCTTGAAGTTATGTTCAAAATAAAAATAAATCTCTCCAACAATCTTGGAGGTTCTTGATGATGAGTTTGAGGTTGGAATTTTAAGTGGCTATAACCTTCATTGAGCATTGAAAATATGCTTTCAAAATATCTACTCCAAAACCCCTCTTAAAACCCCCTCATTTTAATCCCAAGAAAGAAAACTCTAGTTTTTCCCAAAATTTTCATAACAGTGAGTCAAAACAGTGAGTAATCTGAGTTCAAAGATTTTTCTAGAACTCAATACTCAACATATGGATGCAAGGCCACTTGTAAAGTCTTCCTAACTCATTGGAGAACACCCATGAGTTTTGGTTTGACTTGGAAGTACTTGGAAATGGTCCATTTGGACCCAAACATTCCTTCCAGACATTCTGTTTTTACTGTCACAGCAGCTAGGTCCACTTCTAACCTCTTTTTTCAGAAACCTTTTCCAAAAGGGATGGTGCTAACTTATTTTTACCTTACACTTAAATGTCTTAGAGAACCTTCTGTATAAAATGGGCCTCTAGATCATTTGTTTTCATTTTCTAAGATGTTTCAACATTTCAGTTGACAGTACGGACTCTGTTTCTGAGTGACCTCTATTGTTTATATGATTTCTCTCAATCTGTGATAGTTATTAAAGATTGGGTTTTCGGTTGTGTTCTAGACACTATAAGGAAGATCTCCATAAAAAATCATGCATTGAAAACATTTCTAGCCCCTCTTTTCAATTTCCAAAAGATCATGTTACTGTTCTGTCCATTATTCACAGCAAGCACATTTTAACTTTCATTCTTTGATTTGATGCCTACATGCACTCCAAATTAGCTCATGTCTTAAGAAGTAGTTCATACTACATTTGTATATATCCCATGATGATTTCATTCATACATTCATACATATTCTAGACTTCTAAGTCATTCTAGGAATTCATGAACACAAAGCACACTACAACCTTTACACATTCTAGATACATACATTGCATCCATGCAAAGATTTGGGTCTTTTGTAACTCCTAATCTAAGAAGATTATAAGGAATGATCATGATCACACATTCATGCTTCCCCTCGATCTAATCATCCTTTCTCATCCGTCCCGGGGATTGAGAGATCTTCTTTTCCCAAAGATTAGCATGCATCATTCTAGCTTACTAAGCATACTTTGATCCTTTTGATTTACTTGTTTCAAGAACAATTCATATCCCCCCTTTAGATTAGGAAGTCTTGATTATTTGATACATGCTTAGACGATTTTTCCTAGGTTTATTTGTGTGATCTTTCACTTTACATTGTATGATATTTGACTTAGATCTTATGAATGATATCTTATCTTTAGATCTTCCATTTCAAATTTTCTTATGTGATGTAATATACTATCATAGTATTAATTGTCGAACCATACATAGTATAAGATGATTATTTGGATGCTAATTGAGGCTCGTCGAAAGACGGGGCGAGTTGAGGGTGTTTTAGTCGCGACAAAGGCTCCTTCCTCTCTCGTACCAAAACCCCGAACCAAGTTCTTTGGTTATGAAGGGCCGGTGCCCTTTATCCATTTGGGTGAGTCAAATTAGGTTTCTTGGTTCCTTAAAAACCAAGTGGCGACTCTGTATCTATTTTCAACAGACCGTTTTCTTTCTTTGATCCAAATCAATCTCAAACAAACAAAGCAAAAAAGAGGTGGAATCCCGCGTGTCCACAATCTGACGACTCTGCTGGGGATTTTTATTTTAAAACAAAATAATACAGAGGTTTGACTCATAAGAAGCATCCTTAAAATCATCTTTTTACTATGCCTGGTTCACCACATTGCACTTCTGCATTTCCCCCTCCGACTGTGTCTGAAACGCGGCGCTGATATTGTTCAGGTCTTGCTGTGCCAGGGCACAAGTCACCGTTGATACTGTACCTTCTAAGGTATATCAAAAAGAGTAAAAACCTCTGTACTGTCTCCCTGACGGTATATTGGAACTCTCGTCAACGGACCCTCTTTGACTAAACCCAGCCTTTGCTTATAGATTCTTGTAGAACCTTTCATAGGACTGTTGATTTATCTTTTCAGATAGGATAATGTGATATAACTGCTATATGCCCTGACGGGATTACCTGCTCGGTGTAGACGCTTATGTGACATAAGGTAGCACCTCTTTCTTATGATCCCCAAGGCAATCACTCACATGTGATCACATTGAGTTGACCTGCCTAGGCACCATGACAAAGATATCTGCTCCATGCTCACAAAGATATACACCGCAAACCTTGTTTGTCGGTCCTAAGACATAGGAGTATGAAACCCTGCTAGACAGTATGATCACTATAACCATATTAACCAGTTTCTTCCAGAAACTCTGTCCAGATATCCCAGATATAACTATATTAACCAGTTTCTCCCAGAAACTCTGTCCAGATATACCAGATATAACCATATTAACTAGTTTCTTCCAGAAACTCTGTCCAGATATCCCAGATATAACCATATTAACCAATTTCTTCCAGAAACTCTGTCCAGATGTCCTAGATAAAACCATATTAACCAGTTTCTTCCAGAAACTCTGTCCGGATGTCCCAGATATAACCATATTAACCAGTTTCTCCCAGAAACTCTGTCCAGATGTCCCAGATATAACCATATTAACCAGTTTCTCCCAGAAACTCTGTCCAGATATCCCAGATATAACCATATTAACCAGTTTCTCCCAGAAACTCTGTCTAAATCTTCCAGATATACCAGTTTCTCCCAGAAACTTTATCCAAATTTCCTAAAAATACCCAAAGTCCCTGTTTTTCCCAGAAACTCTGTCCAAAATTCCCGAAGTATCTCGAAAATCCCTGTTATCCCTTGGTGATCATACTGGAAAGTAAAGTTAGCACACTCTGTATGGCTAGGACCTTATTTGTTTAACTTCTATCTGTTAGAAGTAAGAGCATCATATAGATTAGGGCTTACATCCGCGTGCTTGTCTCACATGCATACACCATTCCCATTAATCTACACGCACTGTCTCGAGTCAGTCCACATCACTGTCTTTGTCTGTCTAAAGTCGTCACTATCAGGATCTGATACACCCCTTCTTTCGAAATCTGTCAGGTCAGTATAGATTCCCGTAGTCAGCATCTAGGATCCTCGTCTTGGGTCAGAAGTTCAGATAACCGTTTGGTCAGAATCAGTCTGACATCTTACTTTAGCATGAATCGAGAAGAGTTGGAAAACAAGGTTACCGAGTTAGGAGCAACCATAAGCCAGTAGTCCGATAGCCTAGCCCAAGTTCTGAAGTTCATGGAAGAATTGAAGTAGCGGCGGCCGCAACCTCCTCCCGGGTTTCCACCACCGGAGTATGAACCTCCCCCACCTGAGAATAATGGGGAAGAAGACTGGTTTCAAGGGGTCCCACCGTTTGCGTATGAGAAGAAGCTTCAAGAGAAAATGGATAAGGTTGACAAGTTAGAAAGCGTACTAAAGAAAAGCAAGGGGGTCGATGATTACATGCTAGACCTGGAAGGCCTCTTTGAGCCTATTAAGCTGAAACTGCCAAAGAATTTCAAGATGCCTGCCATCGACCGTTTTGACGGAACTGGGAATCCAAAAAGTCATGTGAAGCTATGTATGAGTATCTTCCAGTCCATGGGTTGTACCCATGAGCACATTGCGATGTTGTTCCCGCAAATTCTTGCAAAGTCTGCACTATCATGGTTCCTAACCTTGGAAGCCTCCAAAACCTGGGCATGGGAAGACATTGTTCGAGTCGTCGTCGATCATTACTCCTACAATCAAGAGCTGGATGTCACTATCAGGGATTTGGAGACTACTCGACAGAACAACAATGAGTCATTCGCTGCGTTTTTGAGTAGGTGGAGGAATAAAGTGGCCCAAATGACCCGAGTTGCACTACAACTGGCAGATAGGTCAGTCAAATACCTTAGAGGAATACTGGTAGTCGTTCTTGTACAGATAGACTCCTTTGTCTTCCCGATAGATTTTGTGATTCTAGACACTGAACCTGTGTCTAACCCAGGTGCACAAATCCCGGTAATATTTGGACGTCCATTCCTCAACACA
Source organism: Hydrangea macrophylla (assembly GCA_033977485.1). NCBI lineage: Eukaryota > Viridiplantae > Streptophyta > Magnoliopsida > Cornales > Hydrangeaceae > Hydrangea > Hydrangea macrophylla. The sequence continues at coordinate 30,461,342 of CM066992.1, forward strand.
ATCGATGTCACAATAAAAGTAAGAAGTGGTATAATGACCATCGTATTCGGGAATATGACTTTAAATGTTAAAATCTTTTCAAATCCCCGACTTGAAGAATACGAGGATGAGGAGGAAGTGAATTACATCGAGACGGTCATTGAAGATGAGGCTAATTTCATTGATTACAAAGATCCTTTGGAGGTAGTTGTGTCACAGTTCAACGTTATCTATCACCCTAAAGAATCTAACCCATTGGATGCCAACCTTAGTCAAACATGTCTCATGATGGACATGGTAGAGGAGGATAGAGATGAATGCATGTGGGTAACACCATATAAACCATTTCCTCCTAAGACAAAGTTAGTCATGCCCTTAAACTTTCAGTTCCCCGATTTGGAATTAAAAGAGCTTCCTAATGAGCTCAAATGCGCTTTCCTAGGGACTGAAAAGACTTACCCTATTATAATTTCATCTACTCTAAGTCTAGAGCAAGAGGGTAAATTAATCCAAGTGCTGAAATAACATAAGGGAGCATTGGGAGGGACTATTGCCGACTTAAAGGCATAAGTCCGTCTGTTTGCACCCATAAAATATATTTGGAGGAAGATGCTAAACCTTCGTGACAAATGCAAAGGCGTCTAAATCCCAACATGCAAGAAGTAGTCAAAAAGGAAGTCCTGAAATTACTGGATGTTGGGATCATATGTATCCTATTTCTGACAGCCCCTGGGTCAGTCCGACTCAAGTGGTGCCCAAAAAGGCAGGCATAACAGTTATTCCTAATAAAGATGGTGAATTAGTACCAACACGTGTCCCCACCGGATGGCGGATGTGTATTGATTATCAAAAATTGAATACTGTGACCCGAACAGACCACTTTCTATTACCATTTATGGATCAAATGCTAGAATGAGTGGCGGGTCATAAGTACTATTGCTTCTTGGATAGATACAATGGATATAACTAAATAGAAATAGCTCCTAAAGATCAGGAGAAGACAACTTTCACGTGCCCGTTCAGTACTTTCGCTTGCTATCGTATGCCCTTCGGCTTATGCAATGCACCTGCTACCTTTCAGTGGTGCATGTTAAGTATTTTCAGCGATATGGTCGAACAAATACTTGAAGTATTTATGGACGATTTTTCGGTGTTCTGCCATAGTTTCGAAAATTGATTAGACAATCTTGAACGTGTATTAGCAAGATGCGAGGATAAACACCTAGTACTAAACTGGGAAAAGTGTTACTTCATGGTGACCAAGGGAATCGTCCTCGGCCACATTATTTCTGATAAAGGTATCCAAGTAGATAAAGCAAAAATTGACATAATCTCGAACCGACCTGTCCCTCGTATAGTTAAAGATATTCGATCTTTTTTGGGATATGCGGGATTTTATCGTCGATTCATTCAAAATTTTAGTGCAATATCCCGACCACTCTGTTAATTGCTCGTTAAAGATGCACCATTTGAGTGGTCAGAAAGTTGTCAAATGTCTTTTGATGCACTAAAAGAGCACCTTACCTCCGCACCGATTATATAGGCACCTGACTGGGGATTACCATTCGAATTAATGTGCGATGCTAGCGACTATGCCATTGTTGCAGTGCTAGGACAGAGGAAGGATAATAAGCTATATGTAATCTACTATGCCAGTCGAACGCTAAAGGAAGCTCAAATGAATTATGCAACCACTGAAAAAAAGCTACTGGCTATAGTCTTTGCTTTGGATAAATTCAGGTCTTATCTGATAGGGTTCCCTATTGTCTATTTCACAGACCACTCGGCCCTCAAATACCTGCTATCTAAAAAGGATGCGAAACAAAGGCTTATCCATTGGATACTCCTACTCCAAGAATTCGATATCACAATAAAGGATAAAAAGGAGTAGAGAATTTGGTCGCCGACCATATGTCTCGGTTAACGTTTGTTGACAACACTGAACCCATACCAATAAAAGATGAATTCCCAGATGAGCAACTAATGATCATCTTGGGTTTACCCTGGTATGCGGATATAGTAAATTACCTAGTTACGGGAGAGACCCCGAGTCATTGGTCAAATCAAGATAAGAAACGATTCCTCTCTTTCACACGTCACTTCTTCTTTGATGACCCGTACTTATTCAAGTATTGTGCTGATCAGGTCATCAGACGTTGCATTCTAAATGAGGATATAACTGTGGTTTTAGCCTCTTGCCACTCTGAAGCCTACGATGGCCATTTTGCTTCACAGAAGACTGCACAAAAAATCCTACATAGCGGCTTCTATTGGCCAACCATATTCATGGATGCCTACAAATTTTGTAAAACGTGCCAACGATGTCAAAAGCTAGGTACAATCTCAAAATGAAATTTTATGCCTTTAACTCCCATAATCACAATTGAAAATTTTGATTATTGGGGAATAGATTTCATGGGCCCATTCTCGAAATCAAATAACTGCGAATACATACTCCTTGCTATAGAGTATATCTCAAAATGGGTAGAGGCAATCCCAACAGGATAAAATGATCATCGAACAATAATTTCTTTCTTAAAAGAAAATATCCTTTTGCATTTTGAAACCCCAAAGGCATTAATTAGTGACCAAAGAAAGCACTTCTGCAATAGACCCTTGGAGTCACTGCTTAAAAAGTATGGGGTTAACCATAAAATCGCCTTAGCCTACCATCCACAAACTAACGGGCTAATAGAATTGGCTAACCGAGAAATTAAACATATTCTTGAAAAGACGGTTAGTTCAAACAGGAAAGACTGGGCATACAAGCTGACCGATGCTCTATGGGCATACTGTACTGCTTACAAAACAAACTTGGGAATGTCCCCATATCAGCTAGTGTACAAAAAACCATGTCACCTTCCTGTTGAAATTGAGCACAAAGCGTATTGGGCGACATGCTCATTAAACTTTGATATTAAAGAGGGAGGACAGCTCAGAAAACTCCAACTCGCAGAGCTTGAGGAAATTCGTAGAGATGCGTATGACTTTGCTAAGTTACATAAGGAAAGGTTGAAGGCTCACAATGATAGAACAATCTTTCAAAAATCATTCGAGCCGGGGCAGAAAGTCTTGCTATACGACTCTCGCCTTTACCTCTTTCCTGGGAAGCTCCCCTCCCGGTGGACATGTCCTTTCATTATTAAATCCGTCTTTCCTCATGGGGCCGTCGAGCTATTCAATCCAAAGAATGATGAGATCTTCAAGGTTAATGGCCAACGATTAAAGCCATTCTTGGAGAATTTTCAACCAGAAGTTGAGCACATCCAGCTAGATGAGCCCAACTATTCCTCTACCTAAAATGCTATACCGAGTATTCAAACTGTTGTTGTATTCTTTACTTTTATTGCTTTTTGCTTTTGTTTCTTTTCATCTATTTCTGCTTTATTTCTCCTTTATGAGTGTGACTTCGATTCTAATCTGCTATTCTATATTATCTCTCCCCTGCAGGCTGTAAGAATGAGAGATGATGATGTTCATTCGATTGGGTCATGGGCTGATTCAGAATATTAGAACCCTCCCTGGACTGCCGAGGAGATTGCATTCTGCCTTTCTCCTTATCAAGGGCTTGGGGAGGATGATGTAATTGACCTGACCTAAGGGTACATCTGTTACAATCCTGGCCTCCTCAACATTAATCCTTTTGAGCATATGGACCTCCCTAAGGAGGAAGGAGAACCAGAAGGATATTTCGTATTGGATGTAGATGATGCACTTTTGGAACAATAAGAGAACGACTCGATGTGGGAACCATGGGTTAAAGAAGATTTACAGGATGTGTTGCCTGAACGCCATAACGCTGTCTTCACATATGTCGACAATTTCATCGTTATCACATCAGTTCCATACATCTTTGTGCACATAAGCTATTTGTTGTTCTGGCTTCAATGCCCCCTACCTGCTAGAGAACATGGTTTTATCACGTCAATAGTGATTAACTCTTTGTCACGTTTCATTTTCTTTCCGTCTTTCTTTGTTTTATTCCTTTCTGTTAGTTCTTTCATTTGTTTTATTTACCTTCTTTCTTTTATTTTTCTTCTATTTTCCTTGTCCAGGATTATCACTATGTTCCACAACGGGCCGCTTTGTTCCTTCCACACCAACTATTTTATAGACCGGGACCTTACATAGGATCTCCTGGTACTCCGCCACAAGAGAATAAACAGCTGAGAGATTATACTCCTCTATCAATGTCTCCATCCGGATCGCCTCTTGCTCGCACTTTCAACTCTTTGGAGGTTTCAGACACTTTTGATGATATTCTGGACGCTTTCATATCCTTCTGGATTCATGAATTATCAAGGTTGAACTCCACCTTTGAGGATTTGGCAGAGTTTGAAGCTTTTGTGGAAGAAGAAATTTTCATGCTTGAAGCTTAGTGACTCACTTCAGTTATGTCATGTCGTTTGATTCATTTTTTTTCAATTGAAGCGTCATGTTGGACAAAGAATTGTTAGTTTTGTTTTTAATTCCAGTTTTTCTTTGTAATAAGGTCTTAAGTGCCAATTTGGGGATTAGAATTTTGCAAAATAGATGCTATGAAAAATCTATATTTATAAAATTTGTAAATTATATTACTATGATCATGAATTCTAGCTTACTTGTCTGCGGTTACACTGCGTTTAGATTATTCTTGTCTGTCCAGAACAGTTTGTGCTAGTTGGGGGTATTTTTGGGTATTCTATTTAAGAATTTCTAAAAATTTTGGGTTTCGATCGATCGAACTACTTTCGATTGATCGTTCGATCGATCGAGGTCTTGGAATCCTCAAGCGTTTTAACAAGCCTCAATCGATTGAACGTTCGATCGATCGAACTCTCTCGATTGATCGAGACTTGTATTTAAACGAGGCATCCACAAGACTCTTCATCAGTTTCTTTCTCACTCATAATTGTCGAGCGATTGGAGACAGAGATGACCCAACGATTTGTTTCACTCCCCTCCTCGCACACATCATTTGGGAACTCCTGATCAGCCCAAAAAATTCATCATCCTCATCTACTCATCATTCTCCACTACACATTCACCAAGGTAAGGCTTCTATGACCCCCTATGTTCATTTCTATCTAAAAATGCGAGGGTGTGCCCCACCATTGGTTCTAAGACCATATTATAGTAATCGTAGCTTAGGATTCTTTCTTGTTTGTTTTATTCTGACATTTTTTCTTGTCTTTGCGTAAATGATGTGTTCGATCGATCGAACTGGGCTCAAGCGAGCGAAGCCTAGCCCTTGTTCGATCGATCGAGAAAAGTTCGATCGATCGAACTCCAGCAGTGACAGTTTCTTTCTTTTCTCCTCTGTTTTGATTGGTGTCTTCTTTTTCTTTATTTTCAGGATCCACATGATGAATCCTATTACGGGGTATCATAAATCCAAGCCCCTCGATCTTACAATACCTAATCCAATACCAGATCATGGGCTTAGAAATGAGGAGGAACGATTGTGGTTCACCCGATACTTTCAGGCACGAAAGGTAATGTTGAAGTGGCCACTTGAGGCCGTGTGGCTTTCCACCCGGTGGTTTCTTACACAGATCCTTGCAATGCTAGGCTGGTATGGGATGTTAACGTAGTCAAAGAAAATCAACATCAATTGGGTACGGGAGGTGTGTGCGACCATGATTAAGGATCCTGTAGCTCCATTCATATACCAATCTTTCTTCTGTAGGTGCGAGATTATTTTCAGCCCCGCTACTATGGCTATTGCTTTGGGAGTACCAGAGGTTCCTGACCACTTCTACCCTCATATACCCGATATACCAGAGACTCTGACCTCTGCTATCATCCATGAAATTACTGGCAGTGCTGTTCAGATCAGGAATGGAAGTTCCCTAATCGAGGATCAGTTTCTGACTGAGCAGTATCATCTCCTCCACTTGGCACTCGCGAATTGCATTTTGATGATTTCCTATCACGAAAAGGTGGTGCCATGGTATGCTCAGGTCTTTTACGCTATTGGGACAGGGCGGAGCATCTACCTGCCTCACCTTTATATCGATTTCTTTATCTAGTCGACGTGGTATATTATCGCCAAGCGCCCTCTCAAGGGCGCTTGGCCCATCCATAAAGTGATTGAGCAGGCTAGATTGCTTTCGTTGGCCACAGACACAATTTTATAAGCATCTAGTCGATTTGACGAAATGGTGGCACGCCATTCTGATGAGCAAAAGAAGAGAAAATTGAAAGGAAAAGCGAAGGCAGGAGTGAAGAGGAGGAGATGTGGAGGCACCGAGACTGAGGGTGCGGCTTTTAGGATGCCTTCCAAGGCTGAGGAGCACGATTCGGAGGAGGAGGTTGATCATATGAAGGAGGTAGAGCGATTTGAGTTGAGACAGCAATCTCAGGCTCCAGCCCAGGGAGAGTCATCATCTGTGTCTCTCTAGACTCTCCACACACTGTTCTTGGAGGAGAGGGAGGCCCGGGCGCGACTTGAGGGCAAGGTCGACCGTATGACATTTCTGTTGGAGGCGATTTTGGTCCAAATAGGGGTTGACGAGTCACTCCATCATCCCCCACCCCCTTCTGCACCACCCACCACTACTCCTTCATCATCTGCCACACCTCCATCGCCCGCTGATCCTACTGCTCCATCTACATCCAATGCTCCACCTACTATTTCTGATACTCCACCTCCACCGCCTCCGGTCGTTACTATTCCTTCCACCACTACTGACACTCCACTTCCCCCGCCTTTGGTTGTTTCTGCTGATCCTTATGCCCCATCATCATCATCATCATCATCTGTACCACCTCCGGTCGAGGCTGACCCATCATTGTCTACATCAGCTGCCTTGACTGTGAGTGACCCAGCGACGACTACTACTGTTGCTGAGGGTGGAGATGAGGATGTTCCAGATGTGCCTATTGAGATCTTATCGGATGTTGTTGATGATGCTTAGATTATGCTAGTTGAGAGTTTGGGATTTTTTTATATTTATTTATGTTCTTCTCTCTCTCTCTCTCTACTTTCTCAGTATTCTTTTGGTTTTGTGGCTATGTTGGGATTGTTGGATATTTTGGACATTATGATCACTGCTCTGTTATGTTTATTGTTTTATCATTCTAGTTATTGGTTATTTTCTATTGTATGGATCCTGTTCTTTCCTTTTATGTTATTTCATTTGATCTTGGTTGTTTGGAGATTGTATGTTTTCTTCACAGATTCCTATACTTGCGATTATTGCTTTGCTGCTATTAGGTGATATCCATCTATTTATTTTTAAAAATCAACTTTGAGGACATTGTTATTTTCAGTTGGGGGTGGGATGAAGATAGACAATCACCTGTACTGTACATGTTCACACTTAGCAATTTGAAAAGCTTTATTGCATTTATCATACAATCTCAAGTAGAATTGAATAAACAAATTAAAAATTGAAAATTTTCAAAATATTAAGGAATTTTTTAACCTAATTGGTAGAATAACTTTGAACATTCACCCCTGCTTAGCTGTTACTATGCAATGACATAGTCGTATTATTCTCATTTTTTTATGAATTAAGTTCACGCGCTTTTCTAGTATCACTAGGATAATTGCATGTGTTGACCTTTCATGTATCCAACATCCATATCCACGTGTTAATAGCTATGCAAACGAACCTAAAAATGAGTTAATACGATTATTGTGTCTAAGGAATGAGTAGTGTAAACTAGTTACCCTTAGCAAGCTTTTGATCCAATCTTCAATTCTGAGGGACTTATCACATAAAATTCGAATTGTTTTTCTTGAATATGCAAATTAAATTCGTTGAATAGTCTCATTTAATTCTTCATTTTGGCTGTTTATTATAGGAGAACGTTCAGGATTTACTAACTAAACTCAATGAACACTGAAGTGCTAAAACTAAGAAATTAAGAAAATGATTTAAGCCATCGTTACCCATTTCCTACCACTATTCATATCCCTTTACCCACACCGACTTAATATGGCCGATTCTATTATGAAATTCCTAATCCTTTACCTTGACTCCAATGGACCCTATTGCGTATCTAAAATAAATAACTGTCGAAGTATGTGATTAGAAGAAGAATAGTTGTGGGAGCATATGTTAAAAAAATGAAAAAAAAGAAGAGAGAATATCAAAGGATGAAAGTGGTTGGAGATATGAAAAGAACGAAATAAGAATAAAATGAGATGATAAGCTCCATCACATGCTAAAGATGTGCAATTCTTTCTCCTCTCATCTCTATCCTACTATATTAAAATCGAAAAGTCAAAGTTTTAATGATTCTTAATAGATCAGTTTGAACATGAATGTGTAATTTGAGGTATCCACGGTATTTCGCTCCTTTAGTTAGTAGTATTCCATTCGTGAGACTATGCACTCTAAATGTTCATCCTTTATAGAGTTTGATATGAAAGCATTAACATTTAGAAAAATTAATCCTATCAAAGCTTTCATACCATGTGCGATCACTATTAAGCCAGTTTCTGAGAGACGTTCATTTTTGAGTGTGAACCCATGTGAGAATTGAGTTGAAATTACAAGTTCTGGCGATATGATAGTCCAAATAACTCTAAACAAGGTTTGATGCATAGTTGTTAACTTTACACACACACACAGATACATGGATGTGATGCATATGTTATATTCATCTTGGTGACATGAGGATCATGGGGACTTCTTTCATGGGTTATTTAAGATTAGTATGTTATTTGTGGAGCTAAGTTGACAGTTGAATAGGAGGGAGTGTTTACAAGTTTTTCTATATCTGTTTTAGCTTAAATTTGAGAATTTTGTGGGCATATTCACTACAAACCCTCACGAGACAACACTCGTCCACTAGGGGGAGCCTAGGGGTTTAACGGCTTGTTGTATTCACTAAATACAACCGCGATTCCTGTGAAAAACACTTAGGTAGTATCTCTTTCTTTTTATATTAGTCTGCTTCAGTTTATTTTGTCTAGTTTAGTCGTTGTAGCAGTAGTTCAGCTTGTTTTTACTTTTACTTTATCGCTAGGGACTAGAAATTCGCTAGTTGGGGGTTGTGACAAGCGGGGATATTTGTAAAATATAAACGCGCTAAAAAGAAGAAAGTACATCAACTTTGTTACAACTCCCTAGTATATCTACAATTTGTATTACAACGCCAGTTTTTATACAATATGACTAATCTTTGATAAGTTGTGCTATTTTAAGCTGTTATTTGTGCAGATTACTATTTTGCTGGGTGCAGGAATCAATAACAGGATAAAAGGAAAGCTGAATTATAAAAAAGGCAATTTAAAGATGAAAAGTGAAGTTCGAGCGATCAAAGATCCCTCAAGCGATCGAGGTTTCGATCGATCAAATATTGTTTAAGCGCTCGAGAATTCCAGAAGTTCAATCGATCAAGTACTGTTCGATCGATCGAATATGGTTTTTATCAGAACTTATGCACATAGCAGAAACATGCATTGCAACCCTAGTATTAGGTTTTAGTATAAATACTCATTATGTATACATCCATAAGGAGGCCCAACTTGTTTTTTCATCAGTATAGAGAGAGTTAGAAAGTTTACATTATTTTTGTAGGATTCAAAGTACAATATTGCTTGTTCTTAGATTTTCAAGGAGTTTGATCTTAATACATTGTCTCAGGTTCTGTTATTTTTGTTTACTTACAATCTATTTATAGTCTCCAGTAGTATTAGTAAGGTTAATCGTACATGTTAGATAGTGTTACACTCATAGTTTTCATAGTTTTCATGTTAAAATCACAACCAAATGTATCTTTAATGAACTTTGTCGTTAAAAACGAATCCGTGACACTCCAGACTATGTCTGAGTAGTCCTAGGGTTGGGAGATCACGATGAAACAGTGATCTTCAGCCTCTTCCATGCATCAATTTAGAACCCGTGTTCGATCGATCGAACCCTGGACACAGTCAAGCGATTGAAGACATTTCGATTGCTCGAAAGATGCTGATTCTCGAGCAATCGAAGGCGCGTCGATCGTCGAGAAGTCAAATTCTTGAGAGGATCCCCTATAGTATTCCTAGACTTTCTGCTTTAGAGATTTGTTATCAAACTATCCCCAAATGCTCAGTTTGTCAAAACAGTCTCTGAACTCAAGGCCTAAAGGCATTTTTCTTCAATATATTTTGCAAACCACCTTCAATGCTAACACCATTGTAGGTGCGAGTCTTAACTATTGATTTAAACCGCTTTCATATGTGTCAAATTAACTGTGATGATATAGCCCCGGTCATGAAAGGACTATTGATTCTTTATTTTTAGAGAAATATGGAATACTATAGAGAGATGAACTCCGTTGAACATTCATGAAAGTTGCATGGTAGATGGCTAGGTCACTGCGGATTCATGTGATCCCAATGTTCCCCTTTTATTAAGAAACACCATTTTTAAATATCGCTTAGTTAATTAGTTAATTCATAGTTTAATTTAATTACTTTATCTTTAGTAGTCGTTAATTGTGGAACTTCATGTTCTACACTTTACTTAAGTCTTGAATTTTCCTTTCTTCTTTAGAGTTTAATCTAAGTAATTAGTTTACAACCTTCCCTGTGGGATCGACTTGGTCTTAACCAGATTACTACTTGCACGATCGTTTACACTTGAACATAGCATAAGCGCACACAAATAATTCTCGTGTCATTTTTATAGTGGAGTAAACGTTAACTGATCAGTTGGTTAGTTTGTTGATCAAAGAGTTTGATCATTGAATTAACAGCTGGTTTGAGCCAACAATAAAGAGCCTAGGAGGTCCCACTCTTAACTCTATTAGGATGCTTAGAAAGACACTTGAGGATGCTGTCAAGACTGGTTTGATCGATTGAAGTTGTTTTGATCGATTGAAGTCTAGACAGGTTCGATCGATCGAAGGTGGTTCAATTGGTCGAATCTTTGATCGATCGAAGCCACTTCGATCGATTGAAAGTTAGGCTAGTTCTGGGAATTTATAAATAGGGCAGCTGTGTCTAGAAATTGAAGTTCATCATTTTAATATACCAGAAGCTCCAAAAACTGTTTTAGGTTTTCCAAACCTTCTTTAGCCTCTCTATTAGGGTTCCCACAAACCCTATTCTTTCTGGCAAGCATCCGTAAGAGTCATAAGGGTGAAGACAACCTAGTGGAGGCTGCTGCACCATCGAGGAAGAAGAAAATCAAAATTGGGTTCAAGACCTGAGGTATAAATCTTCTCCCTATTTTGTTTACGCATTTGTAGAATTGATAAGTAGTAGATCTGGGTAACCAATAAAGTTTTTGAAACTTAATCTTTCCACTGCACGTTTAAATAATTTTAAACCTAATTTTCCTTCATGTGTAACTTTTAAAACATAAAGTACAAGTCTCTAAGCATATGCATAACTTCATATTCAACATGCAGAATATCCTATCAACACATAAGAGCACATACAAGAAGAATAAAATATAGTACAAGCCAGAATAGCACAAAATAAATTTTTTATTAAATGGTGCCTGGGATCGATCTTTCTAAGATCGATCCTATGCAAGATCAATCTTAGGTCGTTTTCTCCATTGGAAATTTTTGCAGAAATAGAGTTTTTAAAAATGTTTTGATTTGGGGTTTTGTATGGCTTCTTATACATTCTTAAACTATAGTTTGAAGGTACCCAGAGGGTCTTGTACTCACCTTGAGTATGTTCCTCTGTGTTCAGAGCTTGGCTCGGAGTCTTAGGGGTTTCCTCATACACTTCCTTATTGACACGACTTAAAATGTGTGTGCTCTTGTATGCTATGTTCAAGTATATATGGTCGATCAAGCAATACTGGATAAGTCTAGGTCGAACACACAGGGAAGGATGAAAAGATTAACTACTTAGACTATCTCAACAAGAAAATAAAATTCATTAGTTTAAAGAAATGTGGAACACAAAGTTCCACTGATTACTAACTACTTGAAAAGAAAGCAATCAAATTAAACTACTAATTAATTGATTAACTAACAAATTTTAAAACGGTTTTTACTTAATCAAAGAAGAGCGTTGGGATCACATGAATCCACATTGACCTAACCTCTACCATGCATACTCATTAATGTGCTATGGAGTTCATTCCACTTCAGTATTCCGTATTTTTTCTAAGGATAAAGAATCAGTAGCCTTTACATTAACCATGTTGTGATTGACATGACTAATGTATAACTATGTCATCTATAGTTATAAAATGCCATGTAGCAGTTTAAATCAATGGTTAAGATTTGCACTCTAAATGGTGTTAGCATTCAAAGTGGTTTGCAAAAGTCATTGAGAAAATTAGCTTTAAGGCTTAAGTTCTGAAATCTATTTGACAAACTGAACTTACTGGAAAAATTTGTTGACAAAATTTCAAAATAGAAGGTTCTGGAATGCTTAAAAGAATCATCTCAATTTCCCTTTCAATCGATTGCATAGACACAATCGATTGGATGGGGTCATCTCTCAATCGATCAAACTGGGTTCAATCAATTGACTTTGGCTCCTTTTCAATTGATCAAAATTGGTCCGAATGATTGAATGGGGCTTTTAGATAGATAGCATGGCAAAGACTAGAAGATCAATGTTTCACCATGATCTCCCAACTTCTAAACAACTCGAACATGGTTAAAGTTGTAGAAAAGCTATTTTTAACAATTATTATTAACAACATGTTTGGCTGCTAATTAATCATGCAAAGCTACGTAATCTATTGGATTATCAAAAAGGACTACTACTAGTTGCAATATTCAACGTTGAAATTGAAACTACATGATGAACTTTGCAGAATATGAAAGACAACAGAAAAATCCTGGAAAACAAATACTTGATAAAAACTTCAATGAAAACCAAGGTAACTTGTGATTATCCAAGCATAAACCCTACAAAAACCAAAGTAAACACTATTTCTCTCTCTAAAAACTGAAAAACCAAAATAGGCCGTCCTTCTGGATGTGATTACAACTTATATATATAGACAACCTAAAGCTAGGGTTAATAACAGGGCTCTTGCTACGCAGTTTGCAAACTTTCTAATAAAATTCTCTTTCAATCGATTGAGCATGTATCAATCGATTGAACTCTCATCTAGCTTCTTCAATCGCTTGAATCTGGTATGACCAATTGCATCAGTCTCAATCAATTGGATGGGGTCTTCCATTTTGAAATGTCCTCTTTAAATTCTTGCTTTGCCCTTTTTCCTGTAATTGATTCCTGCTCATAGCAACATAGAATATCTGCACAAAATACAATCTACTATAATGAAAACATCACAGAATCATATCATTGTATGTAAACAGTCAATACAATGCAACTGCAGATAAACTAGGATTTGGGAACTTACTAATTACATTTACGTGTTTTAACCTTGTTGTATTTTACAAATACCCCCACTTGGCACAATCCCCAACTAGCTTATTGCCAGTCCCTAGTGATAAAGCAGAATAAAGGCAATAAAACTACACTACAACGACTGATAAAAAAACTAATCCAAAATAAACAGAAAGAAAAGAACTAACTCACTGTCGTAGGAGTCACGGTTGCATTTAGCATATGCAGCAAGCCGTTAAACCCCTAGGTTCCTCTTAGTGGATGAGTGTTGTCTTATGAGGGTTTGCAATGAAAATACCCACAAATTCCATGTATAAAATGAAAAGTAAGAAAAACTCATAATCAACTCTTTTTATGAACTGAAAACTATGATCGAAAAGGACATATTATTCTCAATCAAACCATGGAGAATACTAACACGCTTTACGTGCTACCAAGGTAGTCAAAACACATTAATCACATTCATGCATCCTTGTGTGTGTATGTAGTCAACAATTACGCATTAAACCTTATTTAGAGTTTTATAGACTAACATGTTCAAGGATTTGTAGCTTTGACTCAACTCTCACATAGATTTGCACTCAAAACAAGAAAATCTCTCAGAAACTAGCATAAGAATGTTCACTGGATGGATATTGTGGAGTGTATAGTCTCATGAATAGGATACCACTTACTAGAGGAGCGAACTACCGTGAAAAACTCAATTCATACCTAGATGTTGAAACTAAATCATCAAGAAACATTAAGACTTAGATTAAGGGTTTTATTTAGTAGATAGAAGTGATGGGAGAGAGACCGCATGTCCTAGCATGTGATGGAGTTGATCTAACTTCAACTTTATATTTTTTTTTTCGAATCTCCAACTCATCACCTCTTCTTTTATTTTGTCTATAACTTCTTCACGTTCACTTCTTCTTTTCTTCTCTTCTTTGTGTTCCTCTTTCTTTTTTCTTCTTTACATATATATATATATATTGACTCCATTCCAATCACATGCTTCAACGAAGTAACAAGAATAATTATACTATGAGGTGTATTGAGGTCAAGGCATATGACAAGGAACTATTATTCCAACAGCAAGGTAGGCTATATAATGCGCATATGAGGGTGAGAAGTGTAAGGTAGTGAGCATAAGCCTAAAACATGTCAATGTTTTGAGTAGTGTTCGATGGCTTAAATCACATTTTTAAATTTTTTAGTTTTTCCATTTAAGTGAATATTGACCATGTTTGGGGCGCCGAATAAGTGGGTCGGATTGGATAAAAATTATCCAATCTAGTGTTTGGTGCATGCTTGGATAAGGAGTATTTTATCCCAAACTCGCAATTTATCCCATGGAGTTTGGGATAACTCTATACCGAGGGGGGGGGGGGGGGGGGGGGGGGGGGGTTATGTGGGGTTGATATTAGGTGGGATAAGGGAGTTTGGGATAACTTTTTGGAGAATTTTTTTTTTCAAATTTTTTTTGTTTAGAAATTGTTTTTCAAAAATTTCTTCTTCAAATTTTTTTTTTTCCAGATTTTCCCCCTTTTTTGAAACTTTTTTTCCCCCCAAAATTGCTTCTGTAATAACCTGCATTTTCCTGCATGATCATAATTAAAATTTATTTTCATTATCATTTGCATTATCATATTTAAAATTTAATATATATATATTGTCTGTTTATATGTTAATTTCAATTCTTATGTATTTTTTTGACTAATTTCATAATTGAAATTACTTTTGGGGTCAAAATGCAATTTTCATAAAAACTTGCTATACCTGTGTTAAATTTCAAAACTGTATTTCAAGACGGTGGAATTATTTCTTTTAAACTCAAACTGTATTTTTATAAAATCAGAAAACTATTTCTAACGTTAAAATGAATTCTCTGTATTTTTGTGATAAACACCGTGTCACGAAAATACCAGTGTAGGTTTAAAACTGTCCGCGCAGTGTTAAACTTCCACAGAATTTTGGAAGTAAATGATTGAACAAATTTATTTATACCCAAATTATTATGCTGATGCTTTTCCCTTAGGTCTTGTTTGGCAAATGTTGTAGTATGTGTGTTGTCCTTATGCCATAAGCTAGATTACCCAAACACACTTTGACCCACCTCATCTCCACCTACCTCTTACTTTCAGCAGTGGAGAATAAAGGGCAGTGTATACACATCATATCTGCACATTCATTGTATTTAATGGAAGTTAATGGAGATTGAGTGGGAGGTTAGGCCAATGTTTTCTTAGTGGGAATTTGATTATTTATACACCCAACCACACTACACATTCTGCACTTCCATCACAGCATAATTCAGTATACATAGAGAGTTTAGAGAGTGCAGAGAAGTTCTTCAATTTCGTAGAGAGAGAGAAGAGCTCAATCCTCCATAGCCAAAGCTTGGAATTTTGGGAATTTCGTAATTATATTTCTTTCTCAACAATTTCTTCAATCTATATCACAGTGAGTATTCTAAACTCACTTGGAATGTAATTTCATATTTATTTGCTGATAGTTTAGTCTAATTTGCAGAACACCATTTTCAATTTACGTATGAAAGCTTGAAACTCAAAAATGGTGATTTTTCAAACTTAACCAAAATCGATTTTGTGAATTGAAAATGAAAGATCTTAGTCCCAATAAGCCATGGTTCGAATACTACGGCTTAATTCATCCGTATCACGACGTACCGTTGATTTAAAGTTTTGTCACCTCTCGGTTTTACGTGAAATCCGAGAGCTACGATTGAAATTAGTTAAAACCGATCACGTATTCGTAATCCTTGCGGAAAAACGAAGAAATCCATATATTACATGTCTTGGTTGAAGCAGAATTCAGAAATGGGTCAATTTGGACCCTTAAATTGAAAACAGGGGATAATCAGTGAAGAAGACGAAGCTACTGCACAGAGAATTAACGGCGTTTGTCCTGAAGCGCCGGGAAATTAACGGCGTTTGTCCTGAAGCGCCGGGAAATTAACGGCGTTTGTCCTGAAGCGCCGGGAATTAACGGCATTTATTCAAAAGCGCCGGGAATGATTCTGGCAGTTTCTAATTCTTGCTTGTTTCGTGTTTTAGGGGCTGTTTGGGTAGTATTTACGAACTGTTAAAGCCCTGGTTGGGAAATTTATTAAAACAGAATCTTAATTGGTTGTGATGGGACGAGTAGAACGATGTATTAAGACTTATAAAACCCCGTACGTACGTTGTGCCTTTAATTCAGTATTTTGCTTTATGTTTAAGTTCATGACATTCATGTGGAGTCAGTTGTACATGCATGGTGAGTGTTGGTAGTGTGTAAAAGAGTAATGGTAGGGTGGAAAAGAGTATTGTTAGTGTGGAAAGTGTATGAGTTTGAGTTGTGATTGTGGTTGTGAGTTGTGGTTGTGGTTGTGGTTGTGGTTGTGGTTGTGGTTGTGATTGTGGTTGTAGTTGAAAAAGAGGATGAGGGTATCTTTGAAATGCGAAGGTGGCAAAAATGGACACTCCCTGACGCCCATGGAAGCGTTAAAGTGTGTGAAGCCGAACTTGGACACTCACTGGCACCCATGGAAGTGCTAAAGTGTGGCCTATGGACACTCCCTGATAACTCGAGTCTGGATACCTGTGTGGGGGTTGCCCCGGTATTTGCATGGCGGTTAGGGTCTTCAAAGTGTGAGGCATTGGACACTCCCTGGTACCCCGGACCAAAGTGTGAGGCAAACTGGACACTCCCTGGCGCCCCGTTGCTAAAGTGTGGCTATCTTAGTATTTCAAAGATACCAGGAGTAGGATAGAGGGTTGTTGGGTTTTGTCGAGAGAAAAGAGTCGGTTAGATGAGATGGTGCATTGTCCTCATACATGGTTACATATGTGTGAAATTATCTTTTAAATAATGTTGTGGTGGTTTTTCTAACGAGCTCTTTATCTTAAATATAAACTTGTGGTATATAAATGGAAATGGGAAAAAGATAAATGAGTATGTTTTTACATTCAAAGCATTGTTTTTAATACTCACCAGCTTCTTGAAGCTGACGGCGTTGATGCGTCCTGGACATTCGTGTCCAGGCTTTGCAGGTAATAATCAAGATGAACCGTATGATTATGCTAATTGAGATCAGCTGCTGAGAAGAGATTTTACTATTATATGCTTATTGTTTATGTGTTTTAAGATATGATTTGTTTTTGTAATAAGGATGACTGTAACAGACTTTAAGTATTGTTTTATTTCAAGGCGGTCTGTGCCTTAGTAAACCCCGTACCATAGGATGTAATAAGTTAGGAAAATTTTTATAAGCCCAGGTTGCCCTACTCTGATTAATGGTTTTATGTTGTTCGACGTTTTGGGACGGAATCGATCCTTCAAACTGTCGCGACCTACGGGTCCATAAAGGAAATTAAACGCTTTCCATATTTATGCTACGTCGGGGCGTGACAGGATTTGGTGGTATCAGAGCCATAGGTTTTCTAGATTGACCAGGCTCAGTTATTCACGCCATAGATTAGTGACATAGGTTACCCTAAAGTTTTACTAAGCTATACAACCAAGTTCTAGTGTTAGTTTAGTACGGATTACCCTTAGTTCAGAAACTAAAATTCTAAGTTGGTTTTATCATAGAAATGATTACCCGTTTGTCTTGTCACATCGACAAAAATGATAGCAATTTCCATATACCTTCAGACATATCCATTTAGGATTAGTCGAGATAACCATAACTTATGATACCCCTACAGAAAGATAGTAGCCGAGTTTCTAAGGAGTTAAAGCATACCATAGCCCTCATTAATAGCTTAGGCACTGACAAATTTCCTGAGTCAAATCTCGGAATAGTCAGTATGGCCCACAACCAGAGTCTAGAGGATAAGAATACAACCTCTTTGCTATTAGACAGCCCTAGTTCGAATACGTGTTATATGTACTTAATATATATTTTATTGTATGCTTATGTGATAATACGAGTATGTGATATAGTGATATATACTATTTTGAAAATTTTTGTCATAGTATTGTTGCATGCATGTTTCTCATTCTACTACCCCTATCATGCATAGAATGGCTGGAAGACCAAGGAGGAACAGAAATCTGATTGAAGGAGCGCCCGAGGCTGCCGACCCCACGGGAATATTTGAAGCTTTTATTAGACGTCTCGAGAGGGTTAGTAATGCGAATGAAAACCAACGAGACCGCCAGACGGGAGATAAGCTGCTGGAAAGATTCCGTGCGCTCAGGCCCGAGCAATTTGCGGGTACCACGGATCCCTGGAAGGCGGAGCAATGGTTAAGACAGATGGACCGCATGTTCGAAGCTGTCCAATGCAACGAGATGGACAAAAGGAGATTGGCTACTTTTCAACTGACCGACGCCGCTGCAGATTGGTGGGACTCGGTCATAGCCACTATCGGAAACACTGCTGCTATGGGGATGACGTGGACGGCGTTCAAAGGGAGATTTCTGGAGAAGTACTTTCCGGCTACGGAGAGGCACAGAAGAGAGAAGGAATTTATGGATCTGACGCAAGGAACCAAGACGGTGCAAGAGTATACCACACAGTTTGAGAGGCTGTCACGGTTTGCCCCGCACATGGTTGATACTGAGGAGAAGAAGATCCGGAAGTATAATCAAGGGTTGGCACCGCAGATTCGTCGCTTGACTCTCGGCCACCTAGACAAATCATTTGAAGGACTAGTCGGCCTGGCTACCGACCTGGAAGAAGATGCTCGAGTATATCGCAAACAATTGGAATTCCGACCGCCTCAGAGGGGTAATTTTGGAAATAGACCACCAATGAACCGTACCCAAGGGCAGAAGAGGAACTTTGATGGGAGCAAGAAGGCACAAGCTATTACCCATCCGACTCAACCCCGAGTAGGAGAAGGAAGTAGTGGTGTAAAGTGCTTCAACTGTGGCAACCCTGGACATGTGGCTCGGGACTGCAGGGCACCAAGGCGTGCTTCTCAGCCAGGAATAGTCTGCTTCAACTGTGGTGAACCAGGTCACATCAGCAGGTTCTGCACTGCTCCTAAGCAAGCAACTTATGGACAACAGGGTCAGACCCGCTTGAATGCTGTTATTCCTGATGCCGCTGGATATGATGGAGCTGTATATGAAGAAGGAGATCTTGGAGAAGTTCAACCTGATCAGCAAGCAGTGGAAGGTACATTGACTCTATTTAACTCCCATGTTAGAGTATTATTTGATACGGGTGCTGCTCTATCATTCATATCTGTTAATACAATTCGGAGATTGGGTATCTTACCTCATCGCTTAGAGAAAGCTTTGAAGGCTACATCACCAATAGGAGCTGCGGTCAGTTTAGGACATGTGTGCAAGGATTGTCCCTTAAGATTAGGAGACCGAGAAATCCCTGCGAGGTTGATTGTTCTATCGATGAAGGAGTTCGACATAATCCTAGGAATGGATTGGCTGTCTCAGAATCAAGTGAAGTTAGATTGTGCGAGGAAGAGAATTACATTCTCCGACAATGAGAATCAACCCTTTGATTTTCAATGTAACCCTTCGGGAGATATGTTCCTCACAAGATGTTTAGCCAACATCGAAGTCGTCAGTACAGAGGTGACAGCTTCATCTATACCTGTAGTCAAGGACTTCGAAGAAGTATTTCAAGACATTTCTGGATTACCGCCCGAGAGAAGTATAGAGTTCTGTATTGAGCTTATACCGGGTACCGTACCGATTACCAAGGTTCCCTACAGAATGGCCCCCACAGAACTACTAGAATTGAAGGGACAAGTTCAAGAGCTCGAGAACCTAGGTTTTGTACGTCCAAGTACATCGCCTTGGGGAGCACCGGTGTTATTTGTGAAGAAGAAGGACGGGACGCTCAGGCTGTGTATCGACTACAGAGAATTGAATCGAGTGACAATCAAGAACAAGTATCCTTTGCCTCGGATCGACGATTTATTTGATCAACTACAAGGAGCTACGATATTTTCCAAGATAGACCTTAGGTCGGGATATCATCAGTTGAGGGTACGGAAGGAAGACATACCTAAGACTGCTTTCAGAACCCGATATGGTCATTATGAATTTCTGGTGATGCCGTTTGGATTGACGAACGCCCCGGCAGTGTTTATGGATCTGATGAACAGAGTGTTCAAGCCTTATTTAGATCAGTTTGTCATCGTCTTTATTGATGATATTTTGATCTATTCTAAGTCAAGAGAAGAACACGAGCAACATCTACGGATTACGATGCAGACGCTTAAGGACCACCACTTGTATGCCAAGTTCAGTAAGTGTGAGTTCTGGTTGCAAGAAGTGAAATTTTTGGGACACAAGGTGTCATCTCAAGGAATTTCTGTGGATTCGTCCAAGACCGATGCTGTATCCAACTGGGTTAGGCCAAGCAACCCTACAGAAGTTCGGAGTTTTCTTGGACTCGCAGGCTATTACAGAAGATTTGTTGAAGGATTCTCTAAAATAGCCGCACCATTGACTGGATTGACGAAGAAGAATTTGAAATTCGAATGGACAGAGAAGCATGAGCGAGCCTTTCTAGAGTTGAAAGAGAGACTCACTACCGCACCAGTACTAGCAATACCCAAGCCTGGCGAGAAGTTCACTATCTTTAGTGACGCATCATATCAAGGACTAGGGTGTGTACTTATGCAAGATGGTAAAGTTATAGCCTATGGATCTAGACAGCTGAAGCCGAATGAGTTGAACTATCCTATTCATGATTTGGAGTTGGCAGCAGTGGTATTTGCACTCAAGATTTGGAGACATTATCTCTACGGTGAGAAGTTTGATTTGTTCTCCGATCACAAGAGTCTGAAGTATTTGTTCACACAGAAAGAGTTGAACATGAGGCAGCGCAGATGGATGGAGTTGATCAAAGATTACGACTTCACGTTGGAATACCACCCTGGTAAAGCTAATGTGGTCGCTGATGCTTTGAGTCGGCAGACTCGTGAGACGATCGCCTCCTTAATGGTTAGAGAATGGCGAGCATTGGAGACGTTGGCAGAGTTTGATATACAGAGTGCTGAAAGAGGAGAAGGACAACTTTTCGGATGTCTTATCCTACAGCCTGTTCTCATTGACCGCATTATTGGAGCTCAGAAAGAAGATGAGAAGTTTCAATCATGGTTCAAGAAGATGTCAGAGAAGGACCCGACAGAATGGAAGGTGGGAATCGATGGAGGGTATCGGTGCAGGAATAGATTGTGCGTGCCCGGTGATGGAGAGTTAAGGAAGGATATCCTGGAAGAAGCACATAAATCAAGGTATACAATTCACCCAGGAGGAACAAAGATGTATAAAGATTTGAAGAGAAATTTCTGGTGGGAAGGCATGAAGAAGGATGTGGCGGAGTTTGTATCCAAGTGTTTGACGTGTCAGCAAGTCAAGGCCGAACATCAGAGACCGTCAGGATTGTTGCAACCGCTACCTATTCCTGGTTGGAAGTGGGAGCACATTATGATGGATTTTGTAGTAGGATTGCCCCGGTCGCAGCAGAATCATGACGCTATTTGGGTAATTGTGGATCGATTGACGAAGTCAGCTCATTTTATCGCTTATAGTATGACATACCCGGTGGAAAAGATGAGCCGGATGTACATACAACAAGTTGTGCGACTTCACGGTGCACCTGTGACGATTGTGTCAGACCGTGACGCACGTTTTACTTCTGGATTTTGGGAAAGTCTGCAAGAAGCTATGGGAACTTCACTCAAGATGAGTACTGCTTTTCACCCTCAGACAGATGGGCAAACTGAGCGTGTTAATCAGATCATGGAGGATATGCTTAGGGCTTGTGTGATCGATTTTGAAGAATCTTGGGAGACACACTTGCCGTTGGTTGAATTTGCCTATAACAATAGTTATCATGCGAGTATCGGTATGGCTCCATTCGAAGCACTGTACGGACGACCGTGTCGTTCTCCATTGTGTTGGGCAGAAATTGGTGACACGGAGTTGTTGGGACCGGATTTGGTTAGAGAAACCAACGAGAAGATTTCCTTGGTCAAGGAAAGGATGAGAACCGCTCAAAGCCGGTATAAGAGTTATGCTGATCGACGCCGAAAAGATCTGGAGTTTAGTGTGGGAGATCACGTACTTCTTAAGGTTTCACCAACACGAGGAGTAGTACGCTTTGGTCTCAAGAGAGGGAAGTTAGCTCCGCGTTTCATTGGACCGTTTGAGATTTTGGAACGTATCGGGAAAGTGGCCTATCAACTGGCGTTACCACCAAAGATGTCTGAGGTTCACAACGTGTTTCACGTGAGTATGTTGAGGAAATACATACGAGATCCCTCGCATGTGGTTAGTTATGACGACATTGAGACGAGTCATAGCGTTTCTTACAAGGAGAGACCTGCGAAGATTTTGGATCAGAGTATCAAGAAGCTGAGGAATAAGGATATTCCGTTGGTGAAGGTTCAGTGGAATCACCATGACGAGAATGAAGCCTCGTGGGAAGTAGAAGCTGATATGAGGAAGAAGTACCCGGAGTTGTTTCATGACTAGTTAGTCTTGATTTCGGGGACGAAATCCTGTTTAAGGGGGGAAGGGTGTAATAACCTGCATTTTCCTGCATGATCATAATTAAAATTTATTTTCATTATCATTTGCATTATCATATTTAAAATTTAATATATATATTGTCTGTTTATATGTTAATTTCAATTCTTATGTATTTTTTTGACTAATTTCATAATTGAAATTACTTTTGGGGTCAAAATGCAATTTTCATAAAAACTTGCTATACCTGTGTTAAATTTCAAAACTGTATTTCAAGACGGTGGAATTATTTCTTTTAAACTCAAACTGTATTTTTATAAAATCAGAAAACTATTTCTAACGTTAAAATGAATTCTCTGTATTTTTGTGATAAACACCGTGTCACGAAAATACCAGTGTAGGTTTAAAACTGTCCGCGCAGTGTTAAACTTCCACAGAATTTTGGAAGTAAATGATTGAACAAATTTATTTATACCCAAATTATTATGCTGATGCTTTTCCCTTAGGTCTTGTTTGGCAAATGTTGTAGTATGTGTGTTGTCCTTATGCCATAAGCTAGATTACCCAAACACACTTTGACCCACCTCATCTCCACCTACCTCTTACTTTCAGCAGTGGAGAATAAAGGGCAGTGTATACACATCATATCTGCACATTCATTGTATTTAATGGAAGTTAATGGAGATTGAGTGGGAGGTTAGGCCAATGTTTTCTTAGTGGGAATTTGATTATTTATACACCCAACCACACTACACATTCTGCACTTCCATCACAGCATAATTCAGTATACACAGAGAGTTTAGAGAGTGCAGAGAAGTTCTTCAATTTCGTAGAGAGAGAGAAGAGCTCAATCCTCCATAGCCAAAGCTTGGAATTTTGGGAATTTCGTAATTATATTTCTTTCTCAACAATTTCTTCAATCTATATCACAGTGAGTATTCTAAACTCACTTGGAATGTAATTTCATATTTATTTGCTGATAGTTTAGTCTAATTTGCAGAACACCATTTTCAATTTACGTATGAAAGCTTGAAACTCAAAAATGGTGATTTTTCAAACTTAACCAAAATCGATTTTGTGAATTGAAAATGAAAGATCTTAGTCCCAATAAGCCATGGTTCGAATACTACGGCTTAATTCATCCGTATCACGACGTACCGTTGATTTAAAGTTTTGTCACCTCTCGGTTTTACGTGAAATCCGAGAGCTACGATTGAAATTAGTTAAAACCGATCACGTATTCGTAATCCTTGCGGAAAAACGAAGAAATCCATATATTACATGTCTTGGTTGAAGCAGAATTCAGAAATGGGTCAATTTGGACCCTTAAATTGAAAACAGGGGATAATCAGTGAAGAAGACGAAGCTACTGCACAGAGAATTAACGGCGTTTGTCCTGAAGCGCCGGGAAATTAACGGCGTTTGTCCTGAAGCGCCGGGAAATTAACGGCGTTTGTCCTGAAGCGCCGGGAATTAACGGCATTTATTCAAAAGCGCCGGGAATGATTCTGGCAGTTTCTAATTCTTGCTTGTTTCGTGTTTTAGGGGCTGTTTGGGTAGTATTTACGAACTGTTAAAGCCCTGGTTGGGAAATTTATTAAAACAGAATCTTAATTGGTTGTGATGGGACGAGTAGAACGATGTATTAAGACTTATAAAACCCCGTACGTACGTTGTGCCTTTAATTCAGTATTTTGCTTTATGTTTAAGTTCATGACATTCATGTGGAGTCAGTTGTACATGCATGGTGAGTGTTGGTAGTGTGTAAAAGAGTAATGGTAGGGTGGAAAAGAGTATTGTTAGTGTGGAAAGTGTATGAGTTTGAGTTGTGATTGTGGTTGTGAGTTGTGGTTGTGGTTGTGGTTGTGGTTGTGGTTGTGATTGTGGTTGTAGTTGAAAAAGAGGATGAGGGTATCTTTGAAATGCGAAGGTGGCAAAAATGGACACTCCCTGACGCCCATGGAAGCGTTAAAGTGTGTGAAGCCGAACTTGGACACTCACTGGCACCCATGGAAGTGCTAAAGTGTGGCCTATGGACACTCCCTGATAACTCGAGTCTGGATACCTGTGTGGGGGTTGCCCCGGTATTTGCATGGCGGTTAGGGTCTTCAAAGTGTGAGGCATTGGACACTCCCTGGTACCCCGGACCAAAGTGTGAGGCAAACTGGACACTCCCTGGCGCCCCGTTGCTAAAGTGTGGCTATCTTAGTATTTCAAAGATACCAGGAGTAGGATAGAGGGTTGTTGGGTTTTGTCGAGAGAAAAGAGTCGGTTAGATGAGATGGTGCATTGTCCTCATACATGGTTACATATGTGTGAAATTATCTTTTAAATAATGTTGTGGTGGTTTTTCTAACGAGCTCTTTATCTTAAATATAAACTTGTGGTATATAAATGGAAATGGGAAAAAGATAAATGAGTATGTTTTTACATTCAAAGCATTGTTTTTAATACTCACCAGCTTCTTGAAGCTGACGGCGTTGATGCGTCCTGGACATTCGTGTCCAGGCTTTGCAGGTAATAATCAAGATGAACCGTATGATTATGCTAATTGAGATCAGCTGCTGAGAAGAGATTTTACTATTATATGCTTATTGTTTATGTGTTTTAAGATATGATTTGTTTTTGTAATAAGGATGACTGTAACAGACTTTAAGTATTGTTTTATTTCAAGGCGGTCTGTGCCTTAGTAAACCCCGTACCATAGGATGTAATAAGTTAGGAAAATTTTTATAAGCCCAGGTTGCCCTACTCTGATTAATGGTTTTATGTTGTTCGACGTTTTGGGACGGAATCGATCCTTCAAACTGTCGCGACCTACGGGTCCATAAAGGAAATTAAACGCTTTCCATATTTATGCTACGTCGGGGCGTGACAGCTTCCTTTTTTTCATATACATAAATACATTCATTTTAATTTTTTTTTTCATATTTGCTTCTTTTTTAAAAAAAAATTCCCATCTTTGAAATTTTTTTTCCTTTCAGCTCCCTTTTTTCCCAGATTCACTTTTTTTTTTAGATTTGTTTTAAAATAAAAAATTAACTATTTTTCCCCTTTTTTCTAGATTTTTTTTAATGTTAAAAAACATAATTTAGTTATTATCCGGAACTTATATCCCGACACAACGAAACACAGGATTAGGATAAAACAGCTTATCCGACAGTTTTATCCAGCATGTTCCAAATACAGGACAACATAACAACTTATCCGACAAAATTACTAATCCAGTCCGATCCTGCCTTATCCTATCCAATCCGACAGTTTTATCCAGCCTACCAAATGAGGCCATTGAGTTTTAAGTTTGTAGATCCTAAACGCTCTCCTTTAACAAGTGGCCAAACGAGGAAATATTGAGACTTTTTCAACGAATTTGTTACGCTTTATCAATACACATAGACTCGAGTTTGTGTGATAATCCCTCAAAATCGAAGAATGGTTCAAAAACTTTCCAAGGGTATAATGTCTCTACTACTTATTCTCCGAACGCTATAATCATATTAAAATGCTTTTTAAGTTTTGCCGTTTTACTGTCAACTTGTGCGTAGAGTTTTTGGATACGTGAATATAACACATGCAACTACCCTAGCAGTACTAGAAAACATGTAAACATAATCCATAAAACGATGAGAGTAACATGAATGCGTCGAGCATTGTAAATAGCTAAGAGAGAGAAATTCAGAAATTCTTCTATAGTTTAGTTTAAAATTTTCAAAAATTTGACGAGAATTATGTAAATAATCTTTGAATAATTGGTGCTAAGTGTTATGTGTAGGTAAGTGTCTATCTACCTTTTACCCACAACTGAAAAACAAACGATAGTGTCCTCACTAGGCAATTTTCTAAACAAAGTAGATAAAGCTCACCTGGCTATAAGCAACAAGGATCGCAACAAAAATAACAACTTGTAAGTGCACATACAACTCCAAGAACAAGATCAAAAGATAATAAAATAGGAAATAAGGATCTATAAACATTAGAACATCAGTTCATGGACATATATACATCAGAAATGCTAAAGAGATGAACTAGTGATGTCTATAATACAAAAATCTTAGCTAACGAGAGTAAGAGAAAAGAAAATACAAAAGATATAAAGCATAAACTCTAACTCTCACAACTAAACCATCCTAAATCATCTAAGTCTTAGCAACCGGGGACGAGTCAGAGGGCTCCGATAATGGATCAATCGGGGCAGGAGGTGGCTGGATGACAGTATCGGAAGTAGCGATCTCCCCTCCACCCTCAGCAACTGCTGGGTCATTCTCAGCTGGTATAGGAAGTGGTGGAGCAAGAGGAGTAGGAACTACAGTCAAGAGAAACTCAAGGCTACCCTCGGCATCCACAATAGAAACAGAAGGATCAATGGAAGCTGGAGGTGGTGAAGATGTAGATCGCTGAGGTGGAGGCTCAAAACTAGGAGGTGGGGTCGTAGAAGATGATGGAATGTCTGCAAAGAGCACCATCAATGCAGAATGGGGTCTCGTAAGAGGTGGTGCTATGTGAAAGGACTGGTCCACCCCTAACTAAACAATAAATAGGTCAACCTGTGCGCTATATGGTCGACAACGTATGTCAGACGGCGACGCTCCTCCCTCTCCTCGATAAGAATAGTATAAATGCTCTAAAGGGTCATGAATGGCATACCCTGTGGCTGCCTCCTCGGTCGAACCTAAAATATGTCAATCTTGGTAGTAGGGTCCAACTCCTTGCTAGACTCTGGCTCCTTGGCCTCTGTGGGCATCCCTAAAGCAGCCTCTGTATCAATGCCCTCACCTCTCTTCCTTCTCTTTCCTTTCGTTGCCTTACCTTTCACTTTCATCTTTTTCTTCTGAGCATTTGAACAATGAGCAGCAGTCTCCCCAAAGGGGTCCCAGACCAGTAAAAAGAGTATCAGTGGCCAACTTAGGCAATTGGGTCTATGCAATCACATGCTGAATGGCCCATACACCATTAAAGTGACATTTCTGAGTGGCAGTCCATGTGGGTTCTACCATGAACTCGATGGAGAGTTGTGTCAAACATACTTTCCTACCCGTCCCAATTGCGTGCAACACCTGTATGTACCATCTCGCCATGGTATTCTTGTAAGTAGTCATCAAAATATAGTTACAAGGGGCAAGATTCAACATATGGTAGTCATCTGTAATGTACTAATCTGGTAGGGGCCTTAATTCCAATCCACGTGGTCATGGACCCACCAGTAAGCTCCTGAGCAATAGTGGCAAAAGAAATCTTAGGCTCACTAAACTACAGGGGATAGTCATGGTCAGGTACCTCCGGTACACCCCAGGCTTGAGCGACCACAGATGGATTGAAAACGACCTCCTCCCGACCCCTGAAGAATGAACAATATGTGTAGGGCGCGGTCGGGTCCTTGAGCATTGTAGCACATGCCTTCTAAATCCAAGATATGTTAGCCAGCTTGGGTTGCATAAGAACGTGATACCATTAGGGAATAGCATGGATACGTGCCAGGATTGTCGGTGTAGAAAGCCAGACGGACTCCAAAGGACTCTCAATCATAACTTCTCGATCTCAGAAATAACGCTTAAACCACTATTGCTCAGGCATGGACCAAAAACCATTGGCCGACACTGGGTCTGAGATGGTAAGATCCAAGGGTTTTTTCTTGTGCATGCCCTTAAGTCGAGTCATGCTATAAACTGAAAGGAAAGAACAAAGAAAAGAAAGCAATAAACTAAGGAAAACCAAGAGAAATAGGAACACTGCCACTGCCACTGCCACTGCCACTGCCACTGCCCCTCCCAATTGATTGAAACTTTTTTCAATCTATTGAAAAAGTATCTAGATTAATCGCTCGAAACCCTCTCAATCGATTGAGCACATAGATTTTTAGGCAGGGAGAGTTGGTAGAGGGATGAACCAAAATACATAGAAAAATACACCAGAGGTTCAATTAAAACCATTGGGGGCACTCCCTCTCATTTTTCTATTACCCCAAGCATAGGGGGTTTAGAGAGTGATACCTCAGTGATAGCACAGAAATGGAGGGGATAGAAAGATGATAATGATCCAATCGAATGGTGAAGAAAAAATGACAGCAGGGGGGGCATCTGGATAGGGTATTTAAATCACCCAAAATCTCCCTCTGTGTGTGTTTTGAATGTGTGAGAAGAGTGAGGGAGAAGCTGTAGATGCCTCGTAATAAGGCCCCTTTCAATTGATCAAACACATTCAATCAATTGAACAAGTTCAATTGATTAGACAAGAAATTTCTAAAATTATTTCTTTTATGTTCTAATTCACCCCCAATTGACAAAAAATTATCCAAAACACAAAGAAAATAAAATAAAATGCTAACCACATTATGTAAGGACAAATAAGAATCATAATTAATAAATTGTTTGCATATTTCATTAATATAATTGTAAAAATCTTTTAACAATACCCTCCCCAAGTGGTACATAGACTATTGCAAATAAATTAAAAATGAAAATAAAAGTTTGACTAGGACTACAATCATAGCTCTATGGAAGGATGATCAGGACACTGTGGGAGTTGAAATTAGCCACTATGTTTCTTGGATATTGAACTCTTCTTTCACAGCTGAATCATAAGGATACACTATAGAATCTTTTATATCAGAGTCCAGAATCATCAGTTCACAATCCCAGAAGAGCTGAAAAGCTTCAAGAATATCAACTAGAGGCTCGGATCGAGGAGAACTTATTGGGGACGACTCTAAATTCATCAATGAATTGTTTCACCAGATGAGAGGAGATCTTGCAGATCCCGATGGAGACATGGAAAGGGGGGCATAACTCCTCAGTGGATCTCCCCCTAGTGGAGGAGTACTCGGGACCCACTTGGGTGGTCCATGAAATAGCAAGTGTGGAAGAAACATAGGTTGCAGATTATGAGACATAGTGATGGCCCTAGATAATCAAACAAGGAAAGAAAAGAAAACAAATTAGAAAATACCATGAGTGGGAATAAAAAGAAATCAAGAAGGGACAACGAAAAAAGAAAAGAACAGGAAGAATTGAAATGCCGAATCCTACCTCACTATAGGCTTGATAAAACAACATGTACTAGCTAGCAATGGACATTGAATCCTAAACAAAAAATAGCTTACATGCATATAAATATAGGGAATCAACTCAAAAATAATGAGATCATAAGAAAAAGCATCAAGGATAAGGTGATTCCCTACAACGACATCATGTAAGTTGTTAATATCCCATAATTCCCACAGTTCTTCATCCACCAAGCCATTATCTTCCTCATCATCTTCCTCCTCATTAGAGGGGATTATGGGAAAAAGGTCAAAGGCGAGTAAGGCGGGTGGAATGGGGACATAACCGTAAGAAATGTCAATCAGATCATCTACCCCCAGTCCCTTATATGGTGAGTGACAGAACTGGATTTCTTCAATGGTCCATGGTAGGTTAGGGAATTCTGGATCCCCCCATCACACCGAAGAAGCAACAAAAACTGCATCATCATTTTCTTAGTAAGAAAAGTTATAGTCACTCATGATAAAACATAGCCTGTAATGGAATTATGGTTAGAGTATAGAAGGTATGGGTTTGGAATCACAATAAAAAAAAGGAATCTAATACTAAAACAAAGTGATTAAAATAAAAAAAAAATACAACAACATTTGGATTAGAAACTTGGTGTTTAAGAAGTTGAGTAATCAGGCTCTCCAGTTGTATGAGCTCAATTTTTGGTTGGAAATTCTCCTACGGTTTTAGCCTTTGTCCATTGACCTTGAAACAATCATCATTCTTTGGATTTACTAGCTCTACCACTCCATGTGGAAAAATAGTTTTAACAATGAAAGGCCATGTCCACCTGATCAGAGTTTACCTGGGAATAAATGGAGGAGAGAGTCATATAATAGAACTCTTTTCCCCGGCTTGAATGTTTTTCGAAAGATTATTTTGTCATGATGAGCTTTTAACCTCTCCTTATGAATTTTGGTGTTGTCATACATGCCATTGTGTAGACACCCCGATTTTGACCAACCATCGAATTCAGGGGACTATATCTCTGAAACCGATGACGGCAATGTTCGATGAATTTGAAGGTTCTTTGAGGTTGATTCATGCTCTTCGGACATCTCCTTGATCTCAAAAGTTACAAAATTCAAGAGAAAAAGAGAGAAAAAGATAGGGTGTTCAGGAAACTTCGGGTGTGAAAATATGCATAGGAGGCTATTATTAATTCAAGAAATCAATGAGAAAGCATTTCAAAATGTAAACACATATATATGTCGCTTTTTCCTTTTCTTTTTTTTTTTATAAGAAAAATGGATTTTTGTTTAAATGAATTTGAAAAGAAGAAAAAGAAAAGAGTTTCAAAATGAAAGAAAGAAAAGAAAAGAATTAAAAAGAAAGGAAAATAATTTAAAGGAAAAGAAAAAAGAAGAGAAAACAAAAAGAAAACAAAAACTAAAAAATAAAAATGAAAAGCATAAGGTGGCACGCGGCAGAGTCAATGGCACTCGCCAAGTGCCGCGGACAAGTCACTGAATGTCGCCCACTGTAACAGCCTGTTTAATTAAAATGCATATTGAACACCCAAAGATTCCATCTCACATGCAAAATCACCTCGAGTTTACTAAATTAACCCCTCCTAAATGGTCTATATAAGGAGATATACATCTCCATTGTTGGAGATTGGACAATTTGGATAGAATTGGAGAGTGAATAGAGAGAATTTTGAAGAGAAGCCATTGAAGAGAGCTTGAAGACCCTTGAAGATCTTCACAAAACCCAGAAAATTTGAGGGAATATAGAGGTAATTCTCTAATCTTAGTTCATATTTGGTCTAATTCAATCACAATTCATAGAATATTCTAGGATCCTTGCATGATTTTCAAAAAGTCTCTTCTAACCTCATTTTATCACACACCACTTGAATTGTGATTGAATTTCATTCATATTTGTTGGTTTGGATCTAAAAAAACCATGGATTTACTGTAAAATAAGTTTTCTAAAAGAAATTTGACTTGGATCATCAATTGGATTTAAAGTGCATCTCTCTTTGTTCATGCTTTTCTCTTGGAAATCAATGGGATCTTAAATATCCCACTTGAATTCCTTGAAGTTGATCTCTTAATTTTCTATAAATTGATGACTTATGAGAGAATTAAGATTGATTTTGACTATATTAATGTATAATTAGTGGATCTAATATATTCATGATTTGGGTCCTCCAATTTGAAGTTTCATGGAATTCTCTTCATTTTCTAGAGAAATTCATGTAGGTTAGTGTATTAAGTCTCCAAGGACCATTGATTTGAGAGGAGAAGTAATTAAAATAAGTCTCAATTCCTCAAGGGTCATTAATTTGAGAGAAGAATTAGACTTGGGACAAGCCAATTTTCATGGTTTGGTTGTTTTGATTGGAATGTCGATCGGCCATGAAGATATCAATGACCGAGAACAAGGACACTTTGGGAGCTGACCACCACTCAGGGGTAACCAAGGATCGAGACCTCTCATGTGGTTCCAATGGAACAAGCACAACTGGACTGGTGAAAGGAAGACATAAATGGTGTTGTCCCAAAATTGCTATGTTGTAACTCAAGCACTTCCCCCTCAAGGACTACCTGCTGCCACTGGAGGCAATATCGGTGGATGTTTCAACTGCGGAAAACCTGGTCATTTGGAGAAGGACTGCCGAGTTGCAATGAATTATAATCGTCTAGAAGTTATCTGCTATAACTATGGTAAGCACGACCACATAAGCAAGAACTGTAGAGCACCCTATGGGGTATACCAAGGACTGGCTGCTCAGGGCCAAGTTGGGCAAACTCGTTTAAATGCGATCATCCCAGAGGACACAGGATATGATGAAGTCGAGTAGCAGAACATGGAATGTACTCTTACATTATTCAACACTCGAGTTAAAGTTCTATTTGATGCTGGTGCTTCGAATTCGTTTATTACTATCAAAAATTTTAAACTTTTGGGTTTAGTACGTCAGGCACTCAATGTAGCCCTGAATGCGATATCACCTTTGGGAATGACCATAAGATTAGGAAAAATGTGCAAGGACTGTACCTTAATCCTTGAGGATAGGAATCTTCTTACAGATGTAATAATTTTGTTAATGAAGGAATTTGACATCATCTAAGGATTTGATTGGCTCACGAAGTATCGTGCTAAGTTGGATTGTGCCAATAAGATGATTACATTTTTAGCACCAAGAAGTCAGCCTTTTAATTTTCAATGCAACCCCTCTAGTGATGCTTTCCTTACTTGCTGTCTAGCAGCTATCAAGAGCTCGAATTCAGAACTCACTGTTGCACATATTCCTATAGTCTGAGACTTTGAGGATGTGTTTTAGAATATTTTAGGATTGCCACCTAAGCGAGAGATTGACTTCTATATCAATTTAGTGCCTGACACTTTATCGTTATCAAAAGCTCCTTATCGAATGGTACCAACGGAGATGCAAGAACAGAAGAAGCAAGTTCAGGAGCTGGAGGATCTCAAGTTTGTTTGACCTACCACATCACTTTGGGAGTACCAGTGTCGTTCGTTAAGAAAAAGGATGGAATCTAATGATTTTGTATTGACTATAGGGAGCTCAACAAGGTCACAATTAAGAATAATTACCCACTCCCTAGAATTGATGATATGTTTGATTAGCTACAAGTAGCAACGACTTTTTCAAAGATTGATCTACATTCAGGATATCACCAACTATTGGTTCAACTTAAGGATATTTCAAAGACTGCTTTCAGGACGAGGTATATGCATTATGAATTCTTGGTTATGCCTTTTGGATTACCAATGCTCCAACAGTATTTATGGATCTAATGAACAGAGTATTTAGACCTTACTTAGACCAATTCATTATTGTGTTTATAGACGATATTTTGATCTACTTGAGGAGCACGGCTGAACATAAGGAACATGCAAGAATCACACTACAGACCCTCTGAGATAACCAATTGTGTGTGAATTTTAGCAAGTGTGAGTTCTTAATTAAGGAAGTCACATTTTTAGGGCGTATTGTCTCACAAGATGGAATAGTTGTAGACTCGTCAAAGACAGACGCAATTCTGGATTAGAAGGGACCAACCACCGTAATGAAAGTCAGAAGTTTTCTGGGTCTAACTAGATACTATCAGAGATTTATGGAAAGATTCTTCAAGATCGCAGCTCATCTTACCAGACTAACAAAGAATGATTTGAAGTTTGAATGGGGTAACAAGCATAAACGCGCATTCCAGGAATTGAAGGAAAGATTGACTTTGGCTTTAGTACTTGCGATACCCAAGAGCGGTGAGTAGTTCAACATTTATAGCAACGCATTACACCAAGGACTTGGATGTATTCTAATGCAAGATGGAAAGGTTATTACTTATGGATTGTGATAGTTGAAATTGTATGAGTTGAATTATCCTACGCACGACCTCGAGCTAGCTGCAATTGTCTTTGCACTCAAGATTTGGAGGCACTACCTCTATGGTGAAAAGTTTGACCTATTTTCGGATCACAACAATCTGAGATACTTGTTCTCTCAAAGAGAGTTGATCAAGAGGCAATGACGTTGGATGGAATAATTGAAGGACTATGATTTCATGTTGCAGTATCACCCTGGGAAAGCAAACATAGTGGTCGATGCTTTAAGTCAAAAACCCCAAAGGATAGCAGTAGCTTCTCTTATGGTCAAAGAGTGTCAAGCATTGGAAACTTTGGTTGAATTCGATATTCAAGCCTCAGACTCAAGTAAAGCATGACACTTTGGATGTCTCAGGGTGCAACTGACCCTCATTGGTCGTATTTTGGATGAAAGGAAGTAGAATGACGGACTTTAGAAGTGGTTCGCAAGCAACGCGATAAAGGAACCAGAGAATCAGAGTATTGGTGCAGACAGAGCATTCAGATGTAGAGGCAAACTTTTTGTGCCGAGTGAAGGTGATCTTAGAAAGGATATATTAGATAAAGCTCACATGTCATGAATGACTATCCACGCAGGAGGTACAAAGATGTATAAGGACTTAAAGAGGAACTTCTGGTAGGGAGGAATGAAACAAGAAGTTACTGAGCATATGTCTCACTGTCTTACGTGTAAGTAAGTGAAGGCAGAACATAAAAAACCAGCCAAACTCCTACAATTGTTACCCGTTCTCAGATGGACGTGGGAGCATATCACCATGACTTCATGGTAGGATTGCCGAGATCTTTGCAAAACCACGATGCTATTTGGGTAAATATGGATCGACTTACCAAATTGGTGCACTTCATAGCATATAGTATGTCGTATCCAATCGAACGTTTGAGCCATAGTACATACAACAAGTGGTGCAACTACATCAGGTACCTGTCTCTATTATGTCAAACCGTGACTCACGATTCACAATAGAATTTTGAAAAAGTCTACAAACAGCTTTGGGGACTTTATTAAGCTTGAGCACTGCCTTCCACCCGTAGACTGATGGATAGACTAACGAGTCAACCAGGTAATGGAGGACATGCTTCGAGCATGTGTCATTGATTTTTAGAGCTCCTGGGAGACTCACCTATATCCGGTAGAATTTGCATACAATAACAGTCACCACTCGAGCATAGGGATGGCACCCTTTGAGGCACTATATGGATGACCATGCTGATCACCTTTGTGTTGGGAAGAGGTTGAAGAAAATCAGCTACTTGGACTAGAATTAGTTTGGGAAACTAATGAAAAGATCAAGATCGTGAAAGAAAGGATGTGAACGACGTAGAGTGGACACAAGAGTTATGCGGATAAACGCCATAGAAGTTTGGAGTTCAGTGTTGGAGATCACGTCCTACTCAAGGTATCTCTAGTGTAAGGAATTTTCAAGCTTGGACAGAAGAGAAGAAAATTAGTACTGCATTTTATTGGTCCATTTAAAATCCTTGAACGTGTAGGAAAGGATGCCTACCGGCTCGCGTTACTTCCTAAGATGTCAGGAGTGCACAATGTCTTTCACGTTAGCATGTTGAGGAAGTGTGCTCACAATCCAAGTCATGAGATCAACTTTGAAGACATTGAGGTAAATTATCATACATCGTTCCACGAAGGACCAGTACAAATTCTCGATCAAAGAGTTAAGAAACTGAGGAACAAGGAAATTATGTTGGTGAAGATCCAGTAGAAGTTTCACAACGAAGGAGAAGCTTCATGGGAGTTAGAGTCAGAAATGCGTAAGAAGTACCCTAATTTGTTTAATAATGCGTAGTCTAGATTTTGGGGATGAAGTCTTTATTTAGAGGGGGATGATGTAATCCTGTTTACATAAATAAAGATCCTTTGAGTTGTCCTTATCTTTGTTAAATTTTGGGTCCCAAATCGAATGCCATCTTTTAAGTACCAATTGATTACTTTGATTCCCAATCGATTATAACCCTACCAACCTGAATTATGATGTATACCCATACCCAATTGATTGCACCTCTTGGCAATTGATTGCCTTCATAATATCTAAGCCCAATCGATTGCCACTGACCCCAATCGATTAGACGGGAGCTGCCACCTGCCTTTCCTTTGCCTATATATATGTTATGTTCGTGTGTGTGTGTGTGGGCATTTTAGGAAAACCTGGGAAGAGAGAGAGGGTTAGGGAGAGAGAGATACATAGTTTTTACATATACATACACTCATACATATACATATATACATACACTATATATATACACAAACTCACACATAGTCTCTATGGAAGAAGAAGAAGAATAAGAAGAAGACAGAGAGCAAAGAAGATTGAGAAAGAAAAGGAGAAGAGAGAGAGAGAGAGAGAGAGAGAGAGAGAGAGAGAGAGGAAGACACCTCGAGGACCCGCGAGCTTACCCTGAACTGCCAGCGTCGCCGAACCATAACGATGAGTGTCCATACTCACTTGGTAGCTTAAAAATGTTGTTATATGGGTTTTAATAAGAAAGAATGAACTAGA
Source organism: Hydrangea macrophylla (assembly GCA_033977485.1). Taxonomy (NCBI): domain Eukaryota; kingdom Viridiplantae; phylum Streptophyta; class Magnoliopsida; order Cornales; family Hydrangeaceae; genus Hydrangea; species Hydrangea macrophylla. Next base: position 30,497,911 of record CM066992.1, read on the forward strand.
ATCTGTTGGTGTAATTCAGTTCGTGTTTTTACAGTTTTTGGGGAAGAAGGCGACTTCCCAATTAATTAGACTTCTATCCAATTGATTTCTATTTGATCCCAATTGATTGCTATTTTGATCCCAATCGATTATGATTTTTCCTAATCGATTGACCTGTCTGTCAAGCCAATCGATTGCACTTTTTCCCAATAGATTGGCAACCCAATTAGCCCAATCAATTGCCCTCTTTACCCAATTGATTGAACTTTTCTATTTATTGAATATTTTATTTGTTTATAGACGTTGAATTAATTTATCTATATATGTTATATGTGGATTGGTAGTGCGATAATGAATAACACACGCGTGAATAATGAATCCCTAATGCATCATAAAAGTAGAACTGTAAATACTAATTAATATTATAATGTTGATAATCGACTCAAGAAGCCGACGTGCATAGTAGTGGGTCTATCGACCGCCAAGGTCGATAATATTTATGTTAGTAAACGTGAATGCGATCGCGGAGATCATACGATGTTGGGTGTGGGATTTAGTTATACGTGTGGAATTTTTTATATGTGGCAAGAAAGCTGGGATTGTGTGTCAGGATTCATTGTGTATAGATGTGAATTTTGGAGTACCAATATTACCTTAGTTCGATAGAGATTAAAGGAATATCACCTTAGTCTAAGACCGAGATAAGAGAGATCCGATAGAGACTAAGGGATATGTCATTTTAATCCATGAACGAGACTAACGGATATACTAGTAGTATTGCCTTAGTTTAAGACCGAAACAACAATCCGATAGAGGCTAAGGGATACATATTGTGAGAATGGTAATATGGCTAGCACCCTGGTCCGATAGAGGCTAAGGGATTTACTAGTGGTATTTCCTTAGTCGAAGATCGAGATAGGAGATTCGATAGAGGCTAAGAGATACATATTGTAAGAATGGTAATGTGGCTAGCACCCTAGTTTGCTAAAGGCTAACAGAATGTCGCCTTAGTCGAAGACTGAGACAAGAATGATCCGACAAAGGCTAAGGGATATGGTCACGTTAGTCCAAGACCGACACTAAGGGTTATACTGATGCTATCATCTTAGTCCAATAGAGACTAAAGGAATATTATGTTAGTCCATGAACGAGGCAGGAAGTTCAATAGAGACTAAGGGATATGTCACTTTAGTCCATAACTAAGGCTAAGAGGGATACATCATCAGCGTAGTCCAATAGTGGCTAAAGGAATATAGCCTTAGTCTATGACCAAGACGGGAAGTCCGATAGAGGCTAAGGGATATGTCACTTTAGTCCAAGACTGAGAGTAAGGAGGTCACATCATGAAAGGAATGAATCAGGGCGTGTTGGTTAGAGCGTATTTTAGCGTGTTGGCCAGAGTCTATTCAAGGCGTATTGGCCGTAATGTATCGGTCATGTTGGCCGGAATGTGTCAAGGCATCTTTGGCCTGAAAGTGGGACTTCGTGTCGGGTTTGATAGGTTGTGATGAATGAGGTTACATGCTAGGTTGGTAATAGTGTGGTTCGAGAAATGAGTTGAGTAAGGTATGATATAAGGCTACATGCTAAATGTGGGCCCAAGAGTCGATGTTAGGTTTAGGATTGGTTGGGACGAGCTCTGTTGTTATGTATAGAGTTGTTGCATTCATGAAATCAAACAATAGTGTTGTTTGATGCATATCTATAGATACTCTGTTAGTATTTTCATTCACTCAGCTTTCGTAGCTGATGGCATTTTATGCAGCTGAATATCATACGTCTAGCTGGCCAGAGTTATGAGTACGCAGGTGAAGAGTACATGGCGAGGGGATATGAGGATGTAGCTAACTATCATGGAGGCTATGTTGGAGACGACTACTATGTGAGCTGATGACTTGGAGCTAGCCGTAGCTAGTTTATGTTTATATTTTAGAGACTGTTGTAATAGTTAAGTTTGTAATCGACATAGATTATCATAATACTTTATTTATACTTTTGTAGATACCCAGGGTTTGTAATAGTTTAGTAGTGAACTCGGATTATATACCAAACTTAGAATTTCCAAATGCGTGGTTTGATTCATTACTCTGATGATTAGACTATGGTTATGGGCAATATGGTGATTTTTAACTGTCACGGCCTACCGGTCCAAAAAAGAATTTATTTTATCTATTTTTGCTACTACGGGGCGTGACAGCATGTCATTTCCATTTTGATGACCCTTATCTTTTCATATATTTTGTAGATAGGTCATTCGACGTTACGTGCCAAATGAGGATATAACCGTTATATTAGCATCGTGTTACTTAGAAGCTTATGGTAGCCATTTTTCCTATCAAAAAATCGCACAAAAAATTTTACATAGTAGTTTCTACTGGACAACTATATTCAAGGTTTCCTATGCTTTCTGTAGACAATGCCAACGCTGTCAAAAGCTTGACACAATCTCCAAAAGAAATTCTATGCCTCTAACCCCTATAATCACAATTGAAAACTTTGATTGTTAGGGCATAGACTTCATAGGTCCATTATCGAAATCAAATCACTACGAATACATAGTCCTGTGGACTATGTCTCGAAATAGGTGGAAGCAATCTCAACTAGACGAAACGATCGTAAGGTAGTCATATCTTTTCCCAAAGAAAGCATTCTCTTGTGTTTCGGAACCCCAAAGCTCTAATAAGTGACCAAGGAAAACACTTCTGTAATAGACCCTTGGAGTCACTGCTTAAGAAACATAGGGTCAACAATAAAATTGCTTTAGCTTACCACCCATAGACAGATGCACAGGAAGAATTGGAAAACCAAGAAATCAAACATATTCTAGAAAAGACGGTTAACTCTAGTCGAAAGGATTGGTCATTCAAACTGACCGATGCATTATGGCCCTACCAAACTTCCTAAAAAACAAACCTGGGAATGTCCCCTACTGCCTTGTGTATGGAAAGGCATGTCACCTCCCAGTTGAGCTTAAACATAAAGCTTACTAGACAACTCGCTCATTGAATTTTGACATTCAAGAGGGAGGAACCCTAAGGAAGCTTCAACTTGCTAAACTAGAGGAAGTACGCAATGTGTGGATACCGACATTTGGGCCCACGTTTGCTTTTTTTAAAATACAAATAAGAGTCACCACTTATTTTTTAAAAGGAAAATTAAGAAACCATTTTGAAAGCCACTGTTTTTTGGAAACCAAAGATTTCTAGGTCCGGGGATTATGGAATGAGAGGGGAAGAAACCCGGCAGACTAAAACACCCCTCTCATCCTATCTCACGATATGCCTCTACTCAGCATCCTTATAATCAAATTAATAATTAAAATATGCCCTCAAATAATATATAGATATAGATATACATTCTCAAAGCATGTTGAAAGGGTGTAAGATTGCTAACAATAAAGTGACATCCAAAATCAAGTAGGTTCAAGTATCAAGCGATGTACTATGTAATAGAGAACAAGAGAACTTGCCCGAAATTGAATTCAACTGCGTAATAAGATATGTGTAATGCATGCAAAAAATAGAAAACCTAAGAAAAATGTCTCTAATCCATGACAAGCGGGGGTATTTGTAAAATACAACCGCGCTAAAAGAAGAAAATGTATGGATTTAGTTTACAATTCCTCCATTTATCTGCAATTTGAATTACAATGCCAGTTTATACACATTTTGATAATCTATGATAAGTTGTGTGTTTTAGTTGCAATTTGTGCAGACTACAGTTGCTGTGTGAAGAATTGAAAGATAACGATAAAAGGAGATGCTGAATTCTAATGAAGACAATCAAAAGTTGAAATACAAAGTTCGAGCGATTGAAGACCATTCGATCGATCGAAGGTTCGATCGATCGAGATAAGTTCAAGCGATCGAAGTCCCCAAGAGTTCAATCGATCGAGAATTGTTTGATCGATCGAACATGCCTTTTATCAGATTTTTACTCGCACGCAGTAGAGGAGAAACTTAACCCCTAAGCATTAGGTCTCTGCTATATATATTCGTATTATATACGTCCTTAAGGAGCCCCAGATTGTTTTCTTCAGTTTTTAGAGAGAGAGATAGAGGTTTTATGTGTGTTTGTAGGTCTTGGAGGTTGGATATTACTTTTGGATTGCTATTCTCATAGTTTAATACAAGATTTTCATTCCAGGTTACTTAGTATTGTTCTATTAACATTCTGTTAGTAGTTTAGAGTAGTATAATCTGTTGGATTTAAAGTTTTGCATGCTAAATAGAGTTACACCATTAGTTTACATAATTTTCATGTTCAAAATGCAAACAAACGCATCCTTAGTGAACCTTTACGTTAAAAACAATACTGTGACACTCCAGACCATGTCTGAGTAGTCCCCAGGTTGGGAGATCACGATGAAACCGTGATCTCAGGCCTTTGCCATGCAACAGAATAAATCCTGTGTTCGATCGATCGAGATAAGTTCGATCGATCGGACCAGAGACATAGTCGAGCGATCGAAGTTAGTTCGATCGATCGAGAGAAGAAGATGTTCGATCGATCGAAAGCGCGTCGATCGATCGAACCCTCTGATTCTTGAGGACATTCTATGCAGTATTACTAGACTTTTTGCTTTACTGATTCGTTATCAAACTGTCCCCAAACGCTCAGTTTGTCAAAACAGTCTTTAAACTTAAAGCTTTAAGGCATTTTTCTTCAATACCTTTTGCAAACCACCCTCAATGCTAACACCATTGTAGGTGCGAGTCCTAACTATTGAGCCAAACCGCTTTTGTGTATTTCAAACTTAAATGTGATGACATAGTCCCGATCATGAAAGGACTATGGATTCTTTATCCTAAGAGAAATGCGGAATACTATAGAAAATGTGCTCCATTGAGCTTGAATGTAAATGCATGGTAGATGGCTAGGTCGCGGTGGATTCGTGTAATCCCAGCATTCCTTTTTAATTAAGAAAAAAAACACATTTTAAATTATCACTTTGATTAATTAGTTAGCAATTAGTTTATTTTAGTTTAATTATTTTTAGTAGTTGATAAATTGTTGGACTTTGTGTTCTACATTTCTTTAAAATATAGAATTTTATTTTACTTGTTTGAGATTAATCTAGGTAATTAGTTTAACACCTTCCCTGTGGGATCGACCTGGACTTAACCAGATTACTACTTGCACGATTACCTACACTTGGGTATAGCACACAAGCGCACACAGAAAAATTCTCGTGTCAAGTTTTTGGCGCCGTTGCCGGGGAAGGCGACAAGCTAACGCTTCGATTACCTCAATCTATCCTTATCTCTTCCTGTTGTTTTTTTTCTTTCAATAAAAAACTACTTAGGGTCTTTCCCTTTATGTCCGATAATTCCATCGAAGGAATTTTTGGAAATCCACTCTATTCATCCAGTTCATCTAGTTCTATTAACCCCATAGTTACACCGATCGACTCAATGGCCGACAATCAAAGCGAAAATGGTGATAATGTGGTTGTACCAATCGACGATTCACTTCGTCCTTTGTGCGATCTCATGACACCTGAACATGCGCCCACACCTTCTTGCGTTCTCATTCTACCCATGCAGGCGAATTTCAATTTCGCAATGGAATGATTCAACTCCTTCCTACCTTTCATGGAATGGAGAGAGAGAAGGCATATCTACATGTCAAAGACTTTGAGGATGTTTGTAAAACTTTCTCACAGAATTGTCCTATGGATGTGACACGTTTAATGCTATTTCCTTTCACTCTGAAGGACAAAGCAAAAGCGTGGTTACTCACCTTGAAGCCAAACTCCATCTACACTTGGCATGCGATGAATACCGCTTTCTTGAAGAAATTCTTTCCACCTCGCATGACCACCGAGCTTAAACGACAAATAAACTCTTACAAATAAAAGAGCAATGAAACGTTCACCCAAACTTGGGAGCGTTTCAAGGATTTGCTACTCTCATGCCCACATCATGGGTATGAAAAATGGCGAACCATCAGCTACTTTTATGAAGGGCTAAATGGTGAAACGAAAAAGTTGGTCGAGACCATGAGTTCGGGGCCATTTCTTCGTAAAAACACGGAGGAAGCTGAAGCTCATTTTGAGTGGCTAGCTGAACACGCCCATGAGTGGTCAAATTCAGATGATATCCCACGATCACAGATATCCTGCGTAGAAGAGAAAAGTTTATATCAACTAAAAAGTGAGGATCATCTGATGAATAAGTATGAAGAACTAGTAAAGAAAGTGGAAGAATTGGGGATGAAAGGAGAGAGTTCTAAGCAGTTTTTGCCTGAAGAACCATGTGGCACATGTAACATGCTGGGACACACTACTCAATATTGTCTAAATGTGCCATATTTTCAAGAACAACCCCCCATGGAAATGAATGCCATGCAAGGGTATAGGGGGGCGGGGAATTCCTACAACAACTATAATCCACGAAACAATAGATGGAATCACCCCGGGTTCGACTGGAAAAACAATGCTGGGACCCAAAACCAATTTCAACAACAACAGCCCTACAATAACAATAATCAATATCAAGGGCAATACAACAGGCAGTCCCAGCCATTCAATCAGAATAGAACAAACAACTACAACCAAGCTCAACCCTCTAACAACCAACAAGCAAATATTTACGTGCCACCTCACAAGAAGGTGCAGGAGGAAGATCCACTCTCTAATGTAAACTTAACACAACAGTTAATTCAAATGATGAGTAAAATGTCCGCAACATTAGAGAGGATGGATGCACGTCAAGAGGGTTTGAGTGGTACATTTCCTGCTCAACCACTTCCAAACCCCAAGGGATACAACAATGGCCCTCCTAACCATAAACAGGCAAAAGCCGTGACAACATTAAGAAGCGGCAAAGTCATAGGGCAAAACATGCCTCATTCTACTCCCAAGGAGTATGAAGAGGAGGAAGTGGGAATGAGGAGAAAACCATCCACTCAAGAAGAGGAGTTGTCTAATAATGATAAATCAGTAGAATTAAACAAGGACACTCCTAAAGACGTAGAAGAAGTTGAGAGAAGGCCTGGAAAGGAGCCAGTCATTGACGCATTACCTAAGTGCCCTTTCCCTGCACCTTACCCTCAAAGGCTTAAGAAACCCCAAAATGAGGCAAAGAATCAGGAGTTCTTGGAGTTGTTCAAACAAGTTAAAATCAATCTCCCACTCCTTGATGCAATCAAACAAGTGCCAGCCTACGCTAAGTATTTGAAAGACTTATGCACGGCCAAAAGGAGGCAAAGTGTAAAAAAACATGCTTATGTCACTTGCCAAGCAAGCGCAATAATTCAAAATGAGTTACCCCCAAAGCTTAAAGACCCTGGCACCCCAACTGTCTCGTGTAGAATTGGGAATCAAAGGATAGATAACGCACTCCGTGATCTAGGAGCAAGCGTGAACTTGCTGCCATATTCAGTATATAAACAACTAGGGTTGGGTAAACTCAAACCCACTAGAGTTGCATTGCAATTGGCAGACAGGTCAGTCAAATATCCTAGAGGAATACTGGAGGACGTTCTAGTGCAGATAGACACATTTGTCTTCCCAGTGGATTTTGTGATTTTGGACACTGAACCTGTGTCTAATCCATGTTCACAAATCCCAGTGATTTTTGGACGTCCATTCCTCAACACCATTGATGCCACAATCAAAATAAGGAGTGGTATCATGACCATCGTATTCGGGAATATGACTTTAAATGTCAAGAATTTTTCAAATCCCCGACCTGAAGAATACGAGGATGAAGAAGAAGTGAACTTTATCGAAACGATCATCGAAAACGAGGTTGATTTGGTTGACTATAAAGATCCTTTGGAGGTGGTAGTGTCACAATTCAACGCTACTTATCGACCCAACGATTCTACCGTATTGGACGCTGCTCTAAATCATGATTGCCTTATGATGGAAACTAAAGAGGAGGATAGAGAGGAATGCATGTGGGTCACCCCATATGAACCCTTGCCTCTGAAAACGAAGTTAACCATGCCTTCGAACTTTCAGTTTCCCGATCTTGAATTAAAGGAGCTTCCAAAAGAGCTCAAATATGTTTTTCTGGGGACTGAAAAGACTTATCCCGTTATAATCTCAGCCTCGTTAAGTTTAGAACAAGAGGATAAGTTGATCCAAATGCTCAAACTGCACAAGGGAGCATTAGGATGGACTATTGCCGATCTGAAAGGCATAAGCCCATCTATTTGCACATATAAGATATATCTGGAGGAAGACGCCAAACCTTCGCGACAAATGCAGAGGCGTCTGAATCCAAATATGCAAGAAGTTGTGAAGAAAGAAGTCCTAAAACTTCTAGACATTGGGATAATATACCCTATCTCTGACAGCCCTTGGGTTAGTCCAAACCAAGTGGTGCCCAAAAAGGCTGGTATAACAGTAATTCCAAATAAAGACGGCGAGTTAGTACCAACACGCGTCCCCACTGGATGGCGGATGTGTATTGACTATCGAAAGTTGAATACTGTGACCCGGAAAGATCACTTCCCACTGCCATTCATGGATCAAATGCTAGAACAAGTGGCGGGTCATAAGTATTATTGTTTCTTGGATGGATATAGTGGGTACAACCAAATTGAAATTGCTCCTGAAGATCAGGAGAAAACAACATTCACATGTACGTTCAGTACGTTCGCTTACCGCCGCATGCCTTTTGGATTATGCAATGCACCTAATACTTTTCAGCGGTGTATGTTGAGCATTTTCAGCGATATGGTTGAACAGACACTCGAGGTTTTCATGGACGACTTCTCGGTGTTTGGCCATAGTTTCGATAACTGCCTAGAAAACCTTGAAAACGTGTTAGCGAGATGCGAGGACAAACACCTAGTACTAAACTGGGAAAAATACCACTTCATGGTAACCAAAGGAATTGTCCTCGGCCACATTATCTCTGACAAAGGTATCCAAGTCAATAAAGCAAAAATCGATATAATTTTGAATTTACCCGTCCCTCGTACAGTTAGAGACATCCGTTCTTTTCTGGGACATGCTGGATTTTATCGACGCTTTATCCGAAATTTTAGTGCCATCTCTCGACCATTGTGCCAACTACTCGTCAAAGATGCACCTTTCGAATGGTCGGAAAACTGTCAAATATCCTTTGATGCACTAAAAGAACACCTTACCTCCGCACCGATAATACAGGCACCCAACTGGGGTTTGCCATTCGAACTAATGTGCGATGCTAGTGACTACGCCATTGGTGCAGTCCTGGGACAGAGGAAGGTCGACAAGCCTTATGTTATATACTATGCCAGCAGAACACTCAATGAAGCCCAAATGAACTATACAACTACTGAAAAAGAGTTACTGGCCATAGTCTTCACGTTGGATAAATTTAGGTCTTATCTGATAGGGTCCCCAATAGTCTGTTTTACAGACCACTCGGCCCTCAAGTACCTGTTATCTAAGAAAGACACGAAACAGAGGCTGATCCGTTGGATACTTCTACTCCAGGAATTTGATATCACTATCAAGGATAAAAAGGGAGTAGAGAATGTGGCTGCTGACCACTTATCCCGGTTAACATTCACAGACAATACTGAGCCCATACCAATCAAAGATGAATTCCCAGACGAGCAAACTATAGCAGTCTCGGGTTTACCCTGGTATGCTGACATAGTAAACTACCTAGCCGCAGGACAAACTCCGAGACACTGGTCGAATCAAGACAGAAAGCGGTTCCTCTCATTTGCACGCCATTTCTTTTTCGATGACCCTTATTTATTCAAGTATTATGCTGATCAGGTCATCAGGCGTTGCATCCCTAATGAGGATATAACCGTAATTCTAGCCTCGTGCCACTCTGAAGCGTGTGGTGGCCACTTTTCTTCCCAAAAGATCGCACAAAAAGTCCTACACAGCGGATTTTATTGGCCCACCATATTTAAGGACGCTTATTCTTTCTGTAAATCGTGCCAATGCTGTCAAAAGCTAGGTACTATTTCAAAAAGAAATTCTATGCCCTTAACCCCTATTATCACAATTGAAATATTCGATTGTTGGGGCATTGACTTTATGGACCCGTTCCCTAAATCAAACAACTGTGAATACATATTCCTAGCTGTGGAGTACGTATCAAAATGGGTGGAAGCAATACCGACGAGATGCAATGACCACAAAATAGTCATATCTTTTCTTAAGGAAAACATTTTATCGCGTTTCGGAACCCCAAAAGCATTATTAAGTGACCAAGGCAAGCATTTCTGCAACAGGCCTTTGGAAGCACTACTCAAGAAATATGGGGTACACCATAAAATCGCTCTAGCGTACCACCCACAAACAAACGGGCAGGCGGAGTTGGCTAACCGTGAAATCAAACACATACTTGAAAAAACGGTTAGCTTCAATAGAAAAGATTGGGCTTACAAACTGACTGATGCTTTATGGGCATACCGCACGGCCTTTAAGACAAATTTGGGAATGTCTCCATATAGGCTAGTGTATGGTAAGGCATGTCACCTTCCTGTCGAAATAGAACATAAAGCTTATTGGGCAACACGCTCATTAAACTTCGACATTAAAGAAGGAGGACATCTCCAGAAACTGCAGTTGGCAGAACTTGAAGAAATCCGACGAGATACATATGATAATGCCAAACTCCACACGGAACGGTTGAAGGCTCATCATGATCGAATGATTTTTCGAAAATCTTTCGAACCTGGATAGAAAGTTTTATTATATGACTCACGCCTTCATCTCTTCCCTGGAAAACTCCGATCCCGGTGGACAAGACCTTTCACAGTCAAATCTGTCTTTCCACATGGGGCCGTGGAGCTATTTAATCTTAAGAATGATGGAAGTTTCAAGGTCAATGGCCAGAGAATAAAACCGTTTTTAGAAGATTTCCAACCTGAGATCGAGCACATCCAATTAGATGAGCCCGACTATATTTCAAACTAAAATGCCCAAGCGCGTTTTCCCAATGTTATTATATTGTTTCTTTTCCTGTTTTTTTTTTGTTTTGTTTTATCTTTTGTCTGTCTTTTTGAATATGATCCTGATCCTAATCTGCTATTCCACTTTTATCTCGTATAGGCTGTCCACTATGAGAGATGACGATATTCACTCGATAGGGTCATGGGCTGATTCAGATTATCAGAACCCACAGTGGACTGTTGATGAAATAACATTTTGCTTATCTCCATACCAAGGGCCAGGAGCCGATGACATCGTTGACTTATCCTACGGATATATCCCGTATGATCCTGCGCTCCTTCAGATCAACCCATTTACGCACATGGAACTCCCTGAAGAGGAGGGAGAGCCAGAAGGATATGCTATGTGGGAGGTCGACGACGCTCTAATGGAACAATGGGAAAATGACTCAATGTGGGAGCCATGGGAAGAAGAGGACTTACAAGATGTGGTGCCCGAACGCCACAATGCTATTTTCACATATGTTGACGACTTTCTGGTCGTCCAAGTGGTTCCCTATATTTATGTCCATTTGAGCTATTTGTTGTTCAGGCTTCAATGCCCTCTACCTGCTAGTGCACCTGGGGATATCCAGCCAATAGTGAGGTTAACTCTAGGTCACATTTCGTTCTTTTTCTTTTCGTTTTGCTCTTCCTTTTTTGTTTTTTCTGTTGCTCTTATTAACGTATTTTTTCCGTTTTCGTTTTTGTTTCCCTTTGTCAGGAATATCACTATGAATCTACCATTCCCACCGCTATTCCTTCCACATCAACTTTTCCATGGATTTGGACCATACATAAGGTTCCCAGACACCCCACCGCAAGAGGACAGTCCGATGCACAATTACACTCCATTATCTTTGTCTCCATCTGGATCTCCTATTGTCGGTGCTATCAATTTCTTAGAGAGTTCGACCTTGATCGATGATGTCCTCGCTACTTTCCGCTTGTTCTGGGAAAGGGAATCATCAAGTTCCGATGCTACATTTGCAGTTCTGGTGGAGGGCGAAGTTGTGGAAGAAGAAATGTTCATTCTCGAAGCATAGTGTTTAACTTCAATTGTTTTCTGTCATTTCCACTTTATTTCATCAATTGAAGTGTATTCCTAGACGGAGTTTTTAGTAATTTCAGCTTTCTTTTCATTTTCTTTATTAATAAGGTTTTAAACACCAAGTTGGGGGCATGAATATTATAAGTGGATGATAGTTTAAGGATTTATTTATATAAACTTTATAATGTTCTATTATGTGGTTGATGTTTTTGGCTTACATGTTCTGGCAATGCACTGTTTTATCCTATTCTGTATGTCCAGATCAATGTTGGTTAGTTGGGGGTGTGTAATTTCTCAATTCAGGGATAGTGTAGAATTTCTATGTTCGATCGATCGAACGTATCTCGATCGATCGAGAGTGTCATAACTTCGAGCGATTGAGAAGAGCTCAATCGATCGAATGTTCGATCGATCGAACAATTCTCGATCGATTGAAACCTTTTTTTAAACGAGGCATCGTTCAGAATTTTCATCTGTCACTCTGCCTCTCTCATAGCCTCGAGCGATCGAACACATACAGGACCTCCCTCGATTTTGGCCTCCCCCTTCTAACCACATCAATTAAGGAGCTCCGGATTCCCCGGATCGTCAGTGGCATCACCGGCCCCCTACACCCAGCGCGTCTCTCGAGGTGAGCCCCTGAGTCTCCCCTCGTATTTCTTTTTCTTTCAAATTCATATGGGGGTCCCCCCCATTGATTCTTTAACTCATTTTCATGGTGTTATTCACGTTTTTGCTGTTTTCGGGCCATCCCCATTCTCAATCGTTGCAACTAACACTTTGCTGTTCTCGATCGATCGAACTGGTTTCGATCGATTGAACCCAGCTACTATTTGATCGATCAAACATTATCGAGCGATCGAACCAAAGATACTCTCGATCGATCGAACAGACTTCGATCGATCGAAGTGTGGCAGGTTCTTTATCTTTATTATTTGCCCTGTTCTAATGTATTCTCTCGTTGCTTCTTCCTTTTCAGGGCTTTATCATGAATCCGATCACTGGCTACCACAAAGCCAAGCCGTTCGACCTCGCTATACCCGACCCAGTTCCAGATCACGGGTTTAGAAACGAGGAAGACCGCGTTTGGTTCACCCGCTACTTCCAGTCACGGAAGGTCATGATCGAGCGTCCCCTTGAGACTGTCTGGTTGGCTACTCCGTGGTACCTTTCGCGGATACGTGCCATGCCCCAGTGGTACACACTGTTCTCCCAGCCTAAGCAGGTGAATCTATCTTGGATACAGGAGGCGTGTGCGACGATGATCCCGGATCCGGTTGCTCCGTTCACCCTTCGCTCATTTTTCCGTGGCCGGGAGATCATCTTCAGTCCGGCCACCGTAGCTGCTGCTATTGGGGTACCGGAGGTACCAGATTGTGTATGCCCACATCGACCCGACACACCTCTGTTATCACCAACCATCATTATCTGAGAGATTACCGGGGGAGCACTTCCGACATGGGATGGCGAGGGTCTCATTCCTGACCTCCACCTCACAGACAATTACTATATGCTCCACCTCGCCCTGAGCAATTGCCTATTGGTGACTTCGTATCGGGAGAAGATCGCGGCGTGGTATGCTTGGGTATTATATGCGATCGGGACACGGCGGCCAGTCTGTTTACCCCGCCTTTACATCGATTTCATGCGACACCCTACTTGCTACATTCAGGCTAAAAAGCACCTGAAGGGTGCTTGGGCTATTCATCGGGTGATCGAGCATGCGGGTATCATTCCTTTAGCGAGCGATGTGACTGCCCAGTCCCGCAGTCATTTTGGTGAGACAGCTTCCCGCCGATCCGATGCGCAAAAGAGGAAGCGAAAAGGAAAAGGTAAGGCGAAGGTGGGAGAGAAGAGGAGACGTGGAGGCGGGACAGATACTGAGGGAGCCGCTTCTGGGACGCCCACAGAGGCTGAGGAGCATGACTCAGAGGATGAGTTAGACCCTGTTGAGGAGGTGACGAGATTTGAGTTGAGACAGAGGTCTCAGGCTCGTACCCAGGGAGAGTCTTCTTCTGCGCCTCTCCCGATTATTCATGATTTGTTATTGGAGGAGAGAGAGGCCAGGATTCGACTTGAGGGTAAGGTGGATGTGATGACTACCTTGCTGGAGGCGATCTTGATTCAGATCAGCGTTGATCAGACGGGTCATGCAGCTGCACCTACCGTACCCAGCGATCCACCTACAGCAGCTCATGTCACTTCCACCGATCCACCTACTACATATGCTGCCCCATCTGCCTCTGCCCCTACTGGTCCTTCATTATCCAATCCCTCAGTTGATCTTTCTGTTCCTACTACATCTGCTGTACCACCTACTGCACCATCATCATCAACGGGACCACCTACTATAGAGATACCATTTACACCTCCCCCTGTCGTGGCCGACACATCAGTTTCTACTCCGGCTGCCACGATTGTGAGTGATCCGGCTACCACTACTACAGGTGTTGAGGGTGGTGTTATGGATGCTCCGAATCTAGTGATTGACATTTTATCTGATGTCCCCGATGATGGGTAGTATGGGGGTTTTGTTTTGTTTTTTTTTTTGGATTTTTGGTTGGTTTGGGATATTCTGGGTTGTTTGTTGGGCATTCTTGGACACTGTTGGGTTGTTGTTTTTGTTGTTGGTGGTTTGGATGGTTTGGATATTTGTTTATATGGCATATCGAGATTTTATTATCGTTGTTCTGTTCGTTCACTTTACTATATTTCCAGTGAATAGTTTTATTTTATGCGTGGATCTGATGCTTTATATTTCCTATATTTCTGATCTTTGCTGCTTGGAGGGTGTATGTTTTCTGTACAGGTTGTTACTATTTTGATTCTTACGATGATATTTCAGGTGATATCTCTCTATCTATCTTTGAAAATCGTCTGCTGAGGACATTGCAATTTTTAGTTGGGGGTGGGAAGTAGATAGATAATCACCTGTGCATATTAGTTACCTAACAATCTGGACCGCTCTATCTATTGCTAATGTCATACAATCTCCATTCGAAGTTAGAATTAACTTAAAATTTCAAAATTTCCTAAATTTCAATTTTTGAATTTAATTGGCAGAATAATTTTGAATTGTCACTTCTATTTAGCTGTTATCAAGCAATGACACAATCATTTTATTCTCATCCTTTCATGAATTAAGTTCACGCATTTTTCTAGCTCTCTAGGATAGAAGCATATGTTGACCATTCTTGTATCCAAATCATTTGCACGTATTAATAGCTATGCGGAGAACTTAAAATAAGAGTTAATACGACTTTTGTACTTTAAAGAATGAAGTAGTGAAAACTAGTTACCCTCAGTGAGCTTTTGAATCCAATCTTCAATTATGAGGGAATTATCACATTAAATTCGAATTGTTCTTATTGAATATGCGATTAGAATTCGTTGAATAGTCTCTAATTCTTTGTTTTGGCTTCTTAATAGAGGAGAACGTTCAGGATTTACCAACTAAACTCAATGAACATGTAAATATTAAAAATTAAGAAGTTGAGAAAATGATTTAAGCCATCGTTATTTGCTCCTTATCTTTCCATATACCTGTATCAACGCTCTAACAGTATGTGTTGCTCTTAACCCCACACCGAGTAAATACTTCCAAATTTATTATAAACTTCTAAATCCCTAATCCTATACTTTGACCTCAATGAACCCCATTGCACATCTAATGTGATTAAATTGTTGAAGCATGTTATGAGGAGGGCCTAATAGTAGGAGGGAGTAATAGTGGGAGGGGCTGCATAAAAGAAAAGAAAGAAGATGGAGTCCAACTTAAAATATATATATATATATAAATATAGAGGATGGTTGGAAGTGAGTAAAGAGGAAAGTACTAAGTTCAATCACATGATAGAGATGCGCAACTTCCTACCCTTTCATTTCTACCCTGCTAAATAAAAACACTGTCAAGTCAAAGTCTTAATGATTTTTAACAACTTAGTTTAAACATGAACGTGTAATTTGAGTTATCCACGGTATTTCGCTCCTCTAGTAAGTAGTATTCCTGTCTTGAGACTATACACTCTAAAATGTTCGTCTTTTATAGAGTCGAGTATGGAAGCATTAGTATCCGAAAAATCACTCTTATCAACGCTTCCATGTCCTGTGTGATCATTATTAACCAAGTTCCTGTGGGATGTTCATTTTTGAGGGTAATAACCATGTGAGGCTTGAGTTGAAACAACAAGTTCTGAAAGGCGTGATAGTCTAAACAACTCTAAATAAAGTTCGAGGTATAGCTGTTGATTTCACACACACACGGATACATGGATGTGATGCATATGTTATTTTTATCTTGTTGGCATGAGGAGCATGTGTATTTCTTTCATGGTTTGAATGAGAATGATATGATTTGTGGAGTTAAATTAGTAGTTGAATAAAAGGGATTGTTTAAAAGTTATTCTATATCTTTTTGAGCTTAAAATTGGAGAATTTTGTGGGTATATTCACTGCAAACCCTCACGAGACAACACTCGTCCACTAGGGGAAACCTAGGGGTTTAACGGCTTGTTGCATCTGCTAAATGCAACCGCGATTCCTGCGAAAGTGAGTTAGGTAGTTTTTTCCTTGTTATTTTAATTGACTTGAGTTTAATTTATTATTAGTCATTGTAGTATTAGTGTAGCTTGTTTTTATGTTCGCTCTATTGCTAGGGACTAGCAAATCGCTAGTTGGGGGTTGTGACAAGCGGGGGTATTTGTAAAATACAACCGCGCTAAAAGAAGAAAATGTATGGATTTAGTTTACAATTCCTCCATTTATCTGCAATTTGAATTACAACGCCAGTTTATACACATTTTGATAATCTATGATAAGTTGTGTGTTTTAGTTGCAATTTGTGCAGACTACAGTTGCTGTGTGAAGAATTGAAAGATAACGATAAAAGAAGATGCTGAATTCTAATGAAGACAATCAAAAGTTGAAATACAGAGTTCGAGCGATTGAAGACCATTCGATCGATCGAAGGTTCGATCGATCGAGATAAGTTCAAGCGATCGAAGTCCCCAAGAGTTCAATCGATCGAGAATTGTTCGATCGATCGAACATGCCTTTTATCATATTTTTACGCGCACGCAGCAGAGGAGAAACTTAACCCTAAGCATTAGGTCTCTGCTATATATATTCGTATTGTATACATCCTTAAGGAGCCCCAGATTGTTTTCTTCAGTTTTTAGAGAGAGAGAGAGAGAGAGGTTTTATGTGTGTTTGTAGGTCTTGGAGGTTGGATATTGCTTTTGGATTGCTATTCTCATAGTTTAATACAAGATTTTCATTCCAGGTTACTTAGTATTGTTCTATTTACATTCTGTTAGTAGTTTAGAGTAGTACAATCTGTTGGATTTAAAGTTTTGCATGCTAAATAGAGTTACACCATTAGTTTACATAATTTTCATGTTCAAAATGCAAACAAACGCATCCTTAATGAACCTTTACGTTAAAAACAATACTGTGACACTCCAGACCATGTCTGAGTAGTCCCCAGTTTGGGAGATCACGATGAAACCGTGATCTCAGGCCTTTGCCATGCAGCAGAATAATTCCTGTGTTCGATCGATCGAGATTAGTTCGATCGATCGGACCAGAGACATAGTCGAGCGATCGAAGTTAGTTCGATCAATCGAGAGAAGAAGATGTTCGATCGATCAAAAGCGCGTCGTTCGATCGAACCCTCTGATTCTTGAGGACATTCTATGCAGTATTCCTAGACTTTCTGCTTTACTGATTCGTTATCAAACTGTCCCCAAACGTTTAGTTTGTCAAAATAGTCTTTAAACTTAAAGCTTTAAGGCATTTTTCTTCAATACCTTTTGCAAACCACCCTCAATGCTAACACCATTGTAGGTGCGAGTCCTAACTATTGAACCAAACCGCTTTTGTGTATTTTAAACTTAAATGTGATGACATAGTCCCGGTCATGAAAGGACTATGGATTCTTTATCCTAAGAGAAATACGGAATACTGTAGAAAATTTGCTCCATTGAGCTTGAATGTAAATGCATGGTAGATGGCTAGGTCGCGGTGGATTCGTGTAATCCCAGCATTCCTTTTTAATTAAGAAAAAAAACACATTTTAAATTATCACTTTGATTAATTAGTTGGCAATTAGTTTATTTTAGTTTAATTATTTTTAGTAGTTGATAAATTGTGGGACTTTGTGTTCTACATTTCTTTAAAATATAGAATTTTATTTTCCTTGTTTGAGATTAATCTAGGTAATTAGTTTAACACCTTCCCTGTGGGATCGACCTGGACTTAACCAGATTACTACTTGCACGATTACCTACACTTGGGTATAGCACACAAGCGCACACAGAAAAATTCTCGTGTCAAACCATATATACACATAAGGCAAAATCCTAGTCTAAGGTGTCGCTCATGGAGTTGAAAATCAATAAAATCAAATAATGAAATAAATGAGAAGAAACTCGAGGAATCATATCTTAATAGTGCTACAAAACAAAAATTAGTCCATATGCTTGATCATCATTAATATCAAATTTTATCCTAAATCTAACAAGGATAAGGGAAATCGACAAAATCATGAATTATTTCCAACCAAGGAAGTCACAACGCTTCTATAGACATGCAAGTCTCAACGGGAAGGTCCAGAGGGACCTTAACCTAGAGCCAATGTAATGTCTATATAGAAGTGATATGACTCAACATGGTTAAAGAGAATTCATCACTAAGTCCAATTAATAACAATCTACTCCTATGCTCTAGACTCAAAGATTCCTAAAATACAATTGTTCCTTCTACGCATGGTGAACATGGGTGCATGAGAATGAACAAGGCATGCGTTATTGGTTAATTTGAATCATTTGACCTATGGATTTAAGTCTAATTAATCTTATTCAATACATGATTTAAACCTTATGGCACTAGAAAATCATTTGGATCATAGTTGGTAAGATTTACGAAATTGGTCTCAGAATTCTAGAATTTACAGAGAAGAAACCAGATATTAAAAAATGAAAAACTCATGGTTGCCATGGTTTGATCCTAGCAATTTTTGAGTATGACATGCCTCTAGGAATCTCGTATCTAACCTAAAAAGAAAATTAAAGATCACATGGTCCAATCTCTAGGAATTGGACCAAGACCAGACATCTCTCAGAATTTATCAACTCTCTGTCCAGAGATTTTACACGATTTATTAAAAATAACAAACTTAACTCAAGCATTTCAAATGTTTTTGAGAATATAGTGAACTCATCATAGATTATAAAAAAAATTATTTAAAACCTAAGCTACTTGGTTAAGGTTCTGATCCAAGCATTTTAAAATGGGTTCACTGTTCTGGAATACTGGATAGAGAGTGATTAAGTTACAAAACCCATGACCAAACCATGTTAATCATGTAATTTGATCAAAACAAAAAATTCAGTGGTAAAACTAAGTGTTATGGACATGTTCCAATTGGTCTCATTCAAATCCAACAGACCATGATTTAATGAAAAATCGTTGATCACAACTTGTCAATGAATTCACTGCACCATTGTTGAATTGTCACTTATTATTGAATCCAACTTGATCCAAAATTTCTAGGGAGAATTTGGATCAAGTGATGATTATTACCACTAAGACAATAATCAAATCGTCAAGAAACTTCATGGATTTGACCTTAAAAAGACTTCAATGAAGACCTTCAAGGATTTACCTAATGCAGCGTGTGCTGGATAAGCGTCCTTTTCTAACCCTGCAGCAAATCTGAGAATCCCCTCAAATGATTGACTTAGACGACCAACCATCATATGTTTGAGATGGGGGTTCAATCCTTGGTGAAATCTCTTCACCTTCTTCTATGGGGTCTCTATCATATGTTGGGAATCAAAATAGATGCTCAAAATGCGTCGTATATTCTTGCACAGTCCATCCTCCTTGGACCAGACTAAGAAAGTTCCTTTCCTGTTGATCTCTCTCATCTTCTGGGAAGTCTTTTCCAGAAATCTTTCTCGAAATATCCTCCAAGGCATTCTCTGTGCAGCTTCAGCTCCTATTGTAGCTCTTTCGGCTTCCCACTAATCTGTGGCAGCGTAGGTGAACTAAAAGGTGGCAAGACAATGCTTATCTTGCTCAGTACATTCCAAAACTTCAAAAAACAATTCCATTTCCCGAATCCATTGCTCCGCCTTCCATGACTCGGTTAATACGTCAACTTTCTCAGGGATAATCCACGAAAACATTCGAGTAACTTATCACCAGTCTATCTTGGTGGCGGTGGTGCAACAGGTCTCTGGTGAGTAGAGTGGTTATAAGCATTTCCCATATGTTCCATCCTTTGCATGTAAGCTTCAAAAACACCCGTTGGATCCATGCCTTTTGGAATAGAGGCTCCTAATCATGATTGATTCCTCGGTCTAACCATAGTGATAATGTGTGTTGTGTACCTACAAAAGATCTATTGATTTATGGAAAGTCTTCTCGTAGAAACTAAATCAAGATAGAACAAGAGATGGAATAAACTAACAGTTCTACTAATAATCATATAACAACTCAATCATGCCACTAATATATCAAAAATATTGCTCGTATATATCACTAGTCTAACTGTGTACCACATGGGATATAGGCTAATACAGTACTAAGGTCAGCTATTTAGAATGCTACTACTACTGATAATATCTATACCTATGGTCAAACAGCTATCTCTCAAGCTCCCAAACATTATGTGGACAACATGTCCCGATATAAAAATATCAAAAACTAAACTCTATAGATCCCAACTCAAAAGTCGTCAGCATCTGATCCTGCTGGTGGTGCCTCATCCTCTGAAATGATATCCATCTCCTCAATGGGAGCATCCTCAATCGATGTGGCAAGATCTCCGACTACCACTCCGAAATCCTAATCCTCAACTATCTCTATATCTGCGTCCTCTACCATGTGTGCCATCATCGCCTAATTAGCGACGTCGAAGGCTATAGCAGCAAATCCATTAGCTATGTCCAAAGCCCCCTGTTAATGCAGTCTCTTCCATAACAAATCCAGCTGGCTGTCTGACCATCTCAGTTATCTATCCTACTTCTATATCGGTCGTGGCTGCCATATGCACTATAGGTCTGACTGGTAACTCAGGCATAACGGGTACCTCTATCATAACTACCTCCTCGTCAGGAACATCCTCCTCTACTATCTCCATGATTACATCTCCCTCTACCACTGGGTCATCTTCTCCAATCATGACATCTACCTTAATGGCCACGGGGTCCTCTGGGTCCTTTATTGGGTCCTGTGGCTCAAGCTCTAGCACTGGCTCCTCATTGAAAACATACTCTGCCTTCTCCGGCTCATCATCATCGTCACCGTTTGCAAGCTCTTCCTTTATTGGGTCCACATCATCCCCATCTTTTGGCTCTGGGTCCTCTTCACCTGAATTGGATCAGGCTCTAGAACTGGTACGCCGGGAACCAGTGATGGTGGGGCTGTCAGTACTGGTCTCTGCTGGCTCTGGTGGAACAGACCTGGCTATAATAGCTTGCAAATCAATCTCGTTTACCTCTGGTTTACTCTGAATCAATCTAGCCATCTCCTGGTATATGGATGTTCGGGTCATAGAGTAGTGATATGCATTCATGCATATCTCTATCGGATTTATCATGCCCACAACATAGAGAGAAGTCCACATCCTCTCCTCCAAGTATCGACTAGCTATCAGGCGAATGTGGCTCTGGTATATCTTTGGTATGGTAGACTCCACTGTGTCGCCATGAATAACATGTCTGCCAAAAGAATCATCCACAAATAGGTGGAAGTCTGGATCCATGCTAACCTGCAAATAAAGTTATATATCGTTAGGAGGACGAAATTATCTTAAACTCGTATCTCATCTCAGGGAATCTTAAATACTAGGACCAGATGGTGTGGAACGAATAGTGAACGAATGTATCATAACCTAGAGATTTGATACCAAGAATCCTGTCACGCCGTGGAGCAGCAAAAATAGAGAAAAATAAATTTCTTTTTTTGGGTCCATAGGGCCTGATAGGTGAATGTCACTAATTGTTCACACCACACAGTACTAGTCCAACTAATAAACAGGAATAGTAAACAAACTGAATATATAATAGCAATTCTATCCATTACAATAACATAGTGGTTCTCAGGATCATAATCGGTCTGGATATAACATATGCCCAAGTACTGCTTACTAATAAAATTCAACAGTAATATAAAACTAATTATAACTTCTTCATCTCTAGCTGGCGTATGGGTAGTCGTCAGCATAACAGCTATCTCAGGCATAATTGGCATCAGTGGGGCCACCCTCTGCATATTCCACCTCAGGGTAACAGCCATCGTCATAGGCTCCATTATCTGCATAGAGGGACGGGATAATCTAGATGGGGAATGTCCAGGCAATAACGACAATCAACTTACTGAGAGCTGAGTGAATAGAAACTCACAAGGGGCCAATTATATAACGTAATAACAAGTTATGAAAGTCATAAGATATAGTTTTACTAAGTAATATCTTATCTTCATTCAACCCCGCGTTACTCGAATCCACGTCTTATTATACAATTTCCTATAGACACTAAATCATAAGATACTGATCTGATTGTAATATTCTTGGATACACCACTGCTCTTTCGACCACGGTTGAGAACATAGAGTACATATTCTCAATCTACCACAAGTCTGGGATACAATGCTTCGAGCAATAACATATCATTCTATTACAATGACTTAGCAACATCTTGCTAGTGATCTCCCATCCACCGCTCATTAAGGACATAACCCATCCACTGCTCATTAAGGATATAATATAGATCACCTGGCTATCTCTGAACTACTTGGTCTCGTCCACTACTCATTAAGGACATCTTACCATCCACCGCTTGTTAAGGGTATAATATGACCGAGCGTCCACCCACGTACAAATTCCCAGAACTTATCAAGACCTATATAAGTTTCGTACTAGGACTCATTCCCTAGTCCCATGTATTCTTGCCGACTTCCATTTTCATTTCTTCGTTGCCTCACCTTTATCACCTACAATGGTTATTTTATAACCACTACACTATATAAGATATATGCTTGTGAATGACAACATTTATGCACATGGATAATAGACATGCTGTAATACCCGTATTTTCACTGTAATTATAATATGCATATATGCAATGAACTTCTATATATACTTGTCTTAAAAACTTGTCTTTGGTGAACTTCAAGGCCCAATCGATTGCCATATTCACCAATTGATTGCCCTTTCTGCCTTTGTCCCAATCAAATGCCACCTAAACCCAATCGATTGCCTGTGACTGAACTTGGTCTCCAAGAAATTTCTACGAGCTTGACACCACTTGCTTCCACGTGCATGCCCTTTGCCTATAAATACTGACCCAAACTCGCCCTCAATTTGTTTGGTTGATTTCTTGAGCTCCCCATATATATACATATATACACCCATATATATATACATATACTTCTACATTAACACAAACACACACTTTCAAGAAAAAAAGAAAGATGAGAAGAAGAAGAGAGAAAGAAACTGATAAAGAAGAGAGAAGAGGGTGCCACCATTAAAGCTTCAAGTTCAAGCTTCTCAAGCACACAACCATACATACACACACTTTTGAGTTCTCAAACTCATATAGTAGGTTAGTTAGATATTTTTATGAGTTTTTGTACAAGAAATGGAACCCATAATGTTTATATTCAGTTCTGGACATTTTCAGTATGTTCTTGGGAAAGATGAAGTACCAATCGATTGGCTCTTTGCCCAATCGATTGAAATTTAACCTAATCGATTGGTGATTTTCCCAATTGATTGCCATCTTTTGGATACCAATCGATTATCTATATGTCCAATAGATTGGCACTAAAATTTCCCCAATTGATTGTTGATATATTCCAATTGATTGTACCTTAGTAGAATGTTGATCATCCATGCTGAATTTTATTATGTGAATCACATGTTTACCCAAGCTTTCTATTATTATTCTAATAACCTAGGATGAGACTTCAGTATATTACGAAGATACACGTTGGATAATGAACTTAATGTCATTGCATAAGTAAATCTTAAATATGAGGAGGTTCATATTGAGAAGCCGACATGGATAGTATGGGACATTGTAATCGCGAAGATTATCTGTCTATTTATATGGTATAAGTTAAGCAATCGTGGAGTTTGTGAGTTATGTTGGATTGAGTCTTCTTGCGTGGATTATGGTCTATTGTGGCAAGTGATAGCCATGACTATGGAAAGAGAAATGATGATCGAGATGTGCAATGACCGGTATGATGATTCTAAGGCACATTGATGTTGTAGAACAGCCGATATGATAATACCAAGGCATGTTGTGAATATGTAATCGCCGGTACTCAGTACCAGGAAACATCGTAGAGAATGGAACAGCTGGGGTTTCATACCAGGCTGACCATTACGTTACGAGAATGGGATAGTTGGGGTTTTGTACTTGGCTAACCATTACTATGAAAGTGAATCAAAATCTTTGGGAGGGGAGTTTCCATCCAAGTAATGTATGGTTGGACATGCATGGGACAATGAGTCAGTAGCATGGACAAATAGTTCATGACATTGTAAGTTAGGTTGTTGCGTCGCATATAGTGGAATGTAATGTGTTAGAATGAGAACGTCGGGAGAACTACTTCTTAATGCAAATGCTGTTAAAGACTTCTTATTATGATACTCGGTTAGTTTATTTCTCACTCAACTTTTCCAAGCTAATGGCATTTATGCCATTGGATACACCCACATATAGCTTTCCAGACATACGATTATGCAGGGGAAATACCTACTGATGAGGGCTACTATCAGGACTACTTGGAGGAAGGTCATGCCTAGGATGGTCAGACAGAGAAGGGGATCGAAGGAGAGCATCACCAAGAAGACGACAATGTCTATGCCACCTAAAGTTAGAGCTAGATCGTAGTTATCTTTTACTATACTTTATTAATTGTTTACTTTATAGTTGGCAAGTATGCCTTAAGACTTAGTTTTCAGTTTACTACAATGTTGGTTTTTGTAATAAGATCTTTTACGTTGGTTAATATATTCAATTAATATTTCAGTTACTGCATTTTTATCTCTGATGTTTAGAACTGTGTGTGTGGTCAATCCAGTGATATTCATCAGTCCTGGCCTATGGGTCCAAAAATGGAATTTTATTTTTCCTATTTTTACTACGTCAGGGCATGACAGATTCTCAATCTTATCTTTTGCACATAACTATGGTCTCCAAGAACGCAAGTACTGGCCACCATTTCACGCTAGTCCGCGACTACTCGATTAGTCCGTGCGACTAACTGAGACCCACGCCTCTCTCATTCAGACATGCAACCTACATTCTATTTTAGCACCTAGTTACATTCTTAATGGCAAGTACAAGTTCCCCTTTGACCCACAATACAACTCAACATGCTCAAGTATACATTTCACCGTGCAATTTCATAAATTATACATGAGCTATCAAAATTTACTCTAAACATGTGAATTATAGGCTAACTACACATGCTTTTCATCACAAAGAAAATTCAAACATATGATTATCTGTATTCCATAATCATTATCACTCACGTCTTGGATTTCACTCCTACTTGTAGAATTAGAAGGCTAGTCGATTCCAAGTATAATTCCTATACAAAATTTCAAGTTATGAGCTAAACCCCCAAATTGGGTCGGGGAAAAACTATCTCAAAACTCAATAAGAATGGTACTAACGCGTTAGACTCACCTCCAAGAGTCTGAATATATATCCTATTTCGAAATTTAATGTCAAACAGCACGCCGCTTGTCGTTGTGAGCGTCGCCAAAGTTACGTCGTAATTTTTGTTCAATTCTTTTCTCTGTAATTGATTCTAACTAAGGAGATGAAGGGGAAGACTCTTAGTGAGTCATATGGATATGTGTCCATCAACATGTAATTCAAAACTTTGTATTTCTAAAGTAGGCTCCACCAAGTTTCTTAAGTTTTGCAATTATACCCCAACTATTAATGAAAATTATTAAAACTATTCTAAACTTAAATGGATGTTTGTCTATGCCATGTATGAGTCCAATAAGTGATCCCACATAATATTGTGAAGTTGCTAATTTACCTACTAATTATGCAACGTGTCCAATTCGCTCTCACAAAGATACCCCTAATAGACCACAGAAGTGGTCTCTAACAATTAACATGTTATCAAAACAACATAATATAATATTTATATATGCCTTAACAAACAGTTAAGAACATAAGAATTATTCCCATATCTGTCCCAACACACGGCAATCTCTCATAACTGTCCTAAACCGGGACTGCCACTTGGCCTATCTCTGGGTTCCAAACTAAACACCCCTAATCGCCTTAGTGAGTTAATAATCACTTAACACATATAATCACACTATTAATATAAAATTAATAGCGTCGATATATGAAAAACATTGTGTACATTAGCTAACTCTTGTGGCAAATCCAATCGATAAGCCACTGGCCCAACTCTCCCTATAACCTCGAATGGTCCGACATATCTCGGATTTAGTTTCCTTCGCTTCCCAAACCGTACCACTCCCTTTCTAGGTGACATTTTTAAGAATACATAATCTCCTACCTCGAACTCTATCAATTTTTTCTTTAAATCTGCATACTCTTTTATCGACTTTCAGCCGTTCTCAAGCGTTGTTGTATCACTTTGATCTTTTCTATGGTTTAACAAACAATTTCAGGCCCTATTAACTTCTGTTCTCCCACTTCAGTTCAGCAAACTAGTGAACGACATTTTAGCCCGTATAAAGCCTCAAAAGGCACCATTCCAATAATAGATTAGAAGCTATGGTTGTAAGCGAATTTTGCTAAAGCAAAATGCTCTTCCCAATCACCCTTGAAGTCTAACACATACAATCGTAGTATCTTCCAGTATCTGAATTACTCGTTCCGACAGGCCATCAGTCTGAGGATGGAATGCCATAATAAAAATTAGTTTATTACCCATAGCTCGCTACAGTCCTTGCCAAAATCATGATGCAAACTTGCTATCTCAGTCAGAAACAATAGATGCCAACCCCTGACATAGCATAAATAGGGAAAACATTTAATTTCCTTTATGGACCCATAGGTTGTAATAGTTTGAAGGGTCGATTTTTGTCCCAAACGTCAAATACTATAATAATATAAATCAGAGTAAGAGCAATCAATACTTATAAAATTCTTCAAACATAATAATTATTACATCACGTAGGAATCATAAGGCACAACCTGCCTTGCAAAAACATTAATATCTATTACATCAACCCTTATTACAAGTTCAATTCATAATTAAAAGCAGAATTAAAACATTTCTCTCCATGAGTAGTTGTTCTCAATCGGCATAGTCATATTGTTCATCCTGATCATAACCTGAAAAGCCTAGAAATAAATGTCCAGGGCGCATCAACGCCGTCAGCTTTAAGAAGCTATTGAGTATTAAAACATGTACTGGTAATGTAAAACTTACTTTCTTACCATTTTTGATTCACAGGTTTATTATTGAACATGTTAGAAATACATGACTGAATTCGTATTTAAAAAGGAACAAAAGATTAAAATAATAACAAATTCAATAAATATAACATGTGACCATGCACGTAACAATACATCCCACTCATCCCACTGACTATTTTACCTCGACTACAAAACCCATCACAAACAGTTCCCCTGAACCACCAGCCCACGGCTAATAGGTTTAGAATGTCTGTCGACATGCCTACCATATTCGAATTGGCCTGGGCATACCTACACATTCAAGGTTATAATAACCTGATCGGTCTACCATATCTGAGTCAGCCTAGACATGATCGAACAGGCCTGCCGTATCCGAGTCGACCTGAGCTCGATCCTCTTAATTGACCTACTGTATCCGAATTGACCTGGGATAATTAAGGCTATAACACATCACTGATTAGCCTGCCGTATCCTAGTCGACCTGGACTCAATCCTTCCCAATTAACCTGTCGTATTCGAATCGACCTGGGATAATTGGGGTTGCAACTCACATAACACATCCTCTCGACTCCTAAACTCCCCATCTCACACCATGCATGTAAACTCGATTCAAACATGTATGTCACAGGAATTATGCGGTGATATATAATTAATGGAAAGTAACAACAAATGAGCGTATGAGAAATCAAGTCTTTTTAACTTAATCTTCTAAAAATATATTCTAAAATAACATATTTTCCAAATAGTGCCTTAAAAACCTTTAAAACTTTATCCAAATAGTTCCTTATACAAAAATGGATAGAATATGAAAAAATTTTACGTGAGCAGGTCGCTCGAGCGAGATGTTGCTTACGCAGGTCGTGCACGCAATATGTGTATTTTCAAATTTCTTTTAAAATTTCCAAAACTGTCAAAATTACACAGGTCACGTGAGCGGGTCACTCGTGCGAGTCATGCTCGCACGAGTCGCGCGCGCGAAAGACAATAGAGGCTTCATCTTCTTCATTTTTCTCCCCTGTTTAAGTTTTAAGGCCAGTTTTTTTGACCCATTTCGAAATCCGATTGTAAACATGCCTTGTAATATATGATTCCCTTCATTTTTTTCAAGGATTACGAATCTACGATCGGATGAACGTGAATTGAACCGTAGCTCTCAGATTTTACGAAAACCCAAGAGATGTCGAAATTTCATTCTTAATATACATCGTGATATGAATGAATTAAGCTCTAATATTTTAAGCATGACATCTATAGACTGTAATCTTTCATTATTATCTATCAAAATGAATTTTGGTTAAGTTTGAAAAATCATGTTTTTAAAGCTTGAACTCTGTGGATGAACATAACAATGGTGATTCTTAATTCAAACTATACAAATAGCATACAAGCATGAATTTACATTCTAAGTGAGTTAATAATACTCACATTGATTAAAGATAAAGAGTTTGTTGAGAAAGAATTTGAAAATAAGAAACTCAATTCAAGCTTGACTATGGAGATTGTGAAGCTTTCTCTCTCTATATAATTTCTGTAAATAAACTCTCTGTATCTCTCTCTCTATCTATATATTCAGTTGAAAATATGTGGAATGTGAGGGAGAGTGTATACTTATAGCAATCCAAAATTCTACGACTTGGTGCCCAAGATCAATCTCCTACACTCTACAAACTAATTTGATTTCAAATTTTCGAATTCTATAATATACATATATGTATATATATCCATGTATATAATTTGTTGAGATCTCAGACTATAGGGGTTGTTTAGAACCATAGGGGTCAAGTTAGATGTTTGGGAATTGTAGCTTATAGGCACAAATTAAAACACACTAAATTAGCACTCCCAATCAAGGTATAAGCAAGTTGTCTAGAAATCTTAAGGGTGTTTGGGAAAACAACTTATGGCACTAATATCATATACACACATATAGCATAACCAAACAAGTCTAACCAAATGATTGGTTGACTTACGTGAAGATAAGCACATGTCACGTCTGATTGATGGAGATTACCAAATCTGTGGGAGTCCGTTGCGGTGCAGACAGTTTTCGTTGTATAAATTGGTATTTTCGTGGCGCGGTGGTCACCACAAAAATACAGAAATTTTTCGGTTGTATAAAAATACAGTTTGAATTGAAAGTAAAATTTTTCACCATTTTGAAAATGCAATTTTGAAATTCATCACAGGTATTCCTTAATTATAAAAAAATTACGATTTGACCCCAAACAAAATACTCTTATTAAATAAACAAGTAGGAAAATAATATTGGAATTACATTAAGAAATTAAAGTAAAATACAAGTTGATACATCCTTCCCCTTAAACAAGATTTAGCCCCTGAAATCTAGACTAACTAGTCATGAAACAACTCTGGATACTTCTTCCTCATATTAGCTTCGACTAATCACGATGTTTCATTCTCGTCATGGTGATTCCACTGAACCTTCACCAATAGGATATCCTTTATCCTCAATTTCTTGATACTCTGATCTAGAATTTTCATGGGCCTCTCCTTATAGGAGACGTTATGACTTGTCACGATATCATTGAAACTTACCACATGTGAGGGATTTTGTATGTATTTCTTAGCATACTAATGTGAAATACATTGTAAACCCCAGACATCTTTGCTGGCAGTGTGAGTCGATAAGCCACTTTCCTAACACGATCTAATATCTCCAACAATCCAATAAAACGCAGGGCTAACTTCCCTCTCTTGAGACCAAAACATACTACTCTTCGGGTCGGTGAAACCTTAAGAAGTATGTGATCTCTGACACTAAATTCCAAAATCTTTTGGCATCGATCGGTATAACTTTTGTACCTAGTCTGCGCAGGTCTAATTCTTTCCTTGACCAGAGAAATCTTCTCGTTGGTTTTCCAAACCAAATCTAGGCCTAATAATTCTGTGTCTCCGACCACTGCCCAATATAACATAGAACAACATGGTCATCCGTATAATGCTTCGAACAGAGCCATCCCAATACTCGTGTGATAGCTATTATTATAGGCAAATTCAACGAAGGCAAGTGTATCTCCTAAGATTCCTCAAAATTGATAACACAAGCCCTAAGAATATCCTCCATGATCTGATTAACATGCCTAGTTTGCCCATCCGTCTGAGGATGAAAAGCAGTACTCATCTTAAGTGAGGTTCCCATAGCTTCTTGTAGACTTTTCCAAAATCCTAAAGTGAAACACGCTTTACAGTCTGACACAATTGACATAGGTGCACCGTGAAGTCGTACAACTTGTTGTATGTACATCCAACTCATCTTTATTATAGGATATGCCATACTATAGGCAATAAAGTGAACAGACTTTGTCGATCGGTCCACAATTACCTAGATGGCATCATGATTCTACTGTGACCGGGGAAATCTAACTATAAAATCTATGGTAATATGTTCCCATTTCCAACCTTGAATAGGTAGCGGTTGTAACAATCCCAAGGGCCTCTGATGTGTGGCTTTGACTTGGTGACATGTCAGACACTTAGATACGAATTCGGCCACATCCTTCTTCATGCCTTCCTACCAAAAATTTCTCTTTAAGTCCTTATACATTTTTATTCCTCCTGGGTGAACTGTAATTGTGGATTTATGTGCTTCTTCCAGAATATCCTTTCTCAAATCTTCACGATCTGGTACACATAATATATCTCTACACCTATATCCTCCATCAATCCCTACTTTCCATTATGTCAGATCCTTCCCTGATATCTTAACAAACCATATTTGAAATTTTTCATCTTCATTCTGTACTGCTATAATGTAGTCAATAAGAGTAGGCTGTAGGATAAGACATCCAAAAAGTTATCCTTCTCCTTCCTCAGCACTCTGCACATTGAACTCAGTCAATGTCTCCAATGCCCACCATTCCCTAATCATCAAGGAGGTAATTGATCCACGAGTTTGCCGACTCAAAGCATTAGCGACCACATTAGCTTTACAAGGGTAGTATTCTAACATAAAGTCGTAATCTTTAATCAACTCCATCCACCTGCATTGCCTCATGTTTAACTCTTTCTGTGTAAACAATTACTTAAGGCTCTTGTGATCTGAAAATAAATCAAACTTCTCACCATAGAGATAATGTCTCCAGATCCTGAGTGCAAATACTACTGCTGCTAATTCCAAATCATAGGTAGGTTAATTCAACTCATTCGGTTTCAGCTGTCTCGATCCATAGGCGATAACTCTACCATCTTGCATAAGTACACACCCCAATCCTTGATATGATGCGTCACTAAAGATAGTGAACTTCTCGTTAAGCTTGGGTATAGCCAGTACCAGTGTTGTGGTGAGTCTCTCTTTTAACTCTAGAAAGGAGCGCTATTGCTTCTCGGTCTACTTAAATTTCTGAGCTTTCTTAGTTAGTCCGACCAACGATGCTGCTATGTTAGAGAATGTTGTAGCTCCCTATAGTTGATCAAACAAATCATTAATTCGGGGTAAGGGATACTTATTCTTGATAGTCACTTGGTTCAACTCTCGGTAGTCGATATATAGCTGAAGTATTCCATCCTTTTTCTTCATGAATAACACTAGTTTTTCCCAAGGTGACATACTTGGACGCACAAAACCCAAATTCTTGAGTTCCTGAATTTGTTCCTTTAGTTCTGATAGTTCGACGGGGCCCTCCTGTAGGGAACTTTAGTTATTGGTGCAATACCTGGTATAAGTTCAATACAGAACTCTATACTTCTCTCGGGCAAAAACCAAAAATGTCTTGAAATACTTTCTCAAAGTTCTTGACTACAGGTATAGACGACACTATCATTTATGCACTGATGACTTTGATGTTTGCTAAGCATCTTATGAGGAACATATCTCCCAAAGCGTTACACTGGAAATTAAAGGATTGATTCCCATTGTCAGAGAATATAATTCTCTTCCTAGCACAATCTAACTTTGCTTGATTTTGAGCGAGCCAATCCATCCCTAGGATTATGTCAAACTCCTTCATTGATAGAATAAGCAACCTTGTAGGGATCTCACGGTCACCTAGTTGTAGGGGGTAATCCTTGCACACATGTCCTAACTTGAGTGTGGCTCCTAATGGCGTGGTAGCCTTCAAAGCCTTATCTTGATGGTGAGGCTGGATACCCAACCTCTGAATTGTCTTGATAGATATGAATGAAAGTACAGTACCTGTGTTAATAGAAATTTAACATGGGAATTAAACAATGTTAATGTATCTTCCACCGTTTGCTATTCGGGCTATTTTTCTCCATAGTTTCCCTCTTCATAAATAGTTTTATCATAACCAGCAACATTAGGAATAATAGCATTCAAGAGAGTCTTCCACCGTTTGCTATTCGGGCTGTTCTTCTCCATAGTTTCCCTCTTCATAAATAGTTTTATCATAACCAGCAACATTAGGAATAATAGCATTCAAGAGAGTCTGACCCTGTTGACCATAAGTCAGTCGTTTAGGAGCAATGCAGTACTTGCTGATATGACCAGGTTCACCACAGTTATAGTAGACTATATCTTGATGGTCGTTGCGCTTAGGTACCTTACAGTCTCGAGCCAAATGACCGGGGGTGCCACAGTTAAAGCATTTCCCAACACTACCTCCCTCTCCTACTTGGGGTTGAGTCGGATAGGAATTAGCATTGGGCTTCTTACTTCCATCGAAATTCCTCTTTTACCCTTGGGTATGATACATCGGTGGCTTATTCCCAATATTACCTATCTGAGGCAGCCAAAAATCAAATTGTTTGTGGTTCACATGAGCATCTTCTTCTAGATCAGTAGCTAAGCTAACTAGTCCCTCAAATGATTTATCCATGTGGCCGATAGTCAAGCGACGAATCTGCGGTGTCAGTCCTTGATTATACTTGTGTATTTTCTTCTCTTTCGTGTCAACCATATGTGGAGCGAACTGAGATAGTCTTTCGAACTGCGTATTGTATTCCTGTACAGATTTATTTCCCTAAGTCAGATCCATGAATTCCTTCTCCCTTCTATGC
Organism: Hydrangea macrophylla; assembly: GCA_033977485.1. Taxonomy (NCBI): domain Eukaryota; kingdom Viridiplantae; phylum Streptophyta; class Magnoliopsida; order Cornales; family Hydrangeaceae; genus Hydrangea; species Hydrangea macrophylla. The sequence continues at coordinate 30,531,253 of CM066992.1, forward strand.
TTCTCAATAGGTAGGAAGTACTTTTCCAAAAATCTCTCCTTAATAGTCCAAGTCATTCCCATAGCAGCTTCATTCCCGATAGTGGCTTTTACCGAGTCCTACCAATCTGCGGTGGCATCGGTCAGTTGAAAGGCAGCTAACCTTCTCATTTCTAATTCATTACACTGAACTACTTTGAACACACGGTCCATCTATCTCAACAACTGTTCAACCTTCCAGGGTTATGCGGTACCCACAAACTATTCCGACCTCAGTGCACGGAATCTCTCCAGCTGTTTGTCTCCTGTTTGGCAGTCACGTTGATTTCATTAAGGTTCCCAATCCTCTCGAGGCGTCTGACAAATTCCTCAAACATCCCCGTGGGGTCGTTAGCCAAAGGTGCCTCCTTGATCAGATTCATATTCCTCCTTGGTCTCCCAGCCATTCTATACATATCATAACGATCAAAAAATAAGGATTACGAATTATTACAATAATGCAAATCAGTTTAGGCAACAACAACATCAAAAATAGTGTTTTTATATATATAACTTCTCATCAAGTAGATACAAAAATAATATGATCAGTCCATTGCCTACCCTATCTATATGGGTTAGGATGTACATCGTCTATGCATGAGTTAATGCCAAAATGGGTGTCATTGCCCTATACTCAGATGTATGTAATTATAGTTTACAAAAATAGATAGGATTACGAGTCAACATTGCTAATATGTACAAAATTATGTCTAGATCATTAATCATCTCCATAAGTAGCCATCAGTAAATCCAGAGAGTCAACGGGATGGAACCACTGGACCTGGAATGGCTCTACCACATAGAAACTACTGCTCTGAGAGGCAAGTGATGGAGCATGCTCCGAAACATCAACCTCGACCAACATCCCCTCGGGCAGATCTAGAATAAGTGCCAGCTCCTCCTCAAGGTCGGCAACAAAGTCATCTAATCCTATGCCATCCCCCTCATCATCATCACTATCCATAACAAAAGGGGCCAAAACAATGACTCCATCATCAATACCCTCAACAATGGGAACTACTGGATCCTCCACTGGAACAACCGGTGGGGGCATATCTAGGTTTCATGCATGACATGAATCTCTAAAGAAAGATAGAAGGCATCACTATTAACCAACTGTACAATCTCCAACAGAACCAACCGCTAAGCCTCTACGAAATATAGGAGCTCAAGACGAACTCGAAGCAAATCAACCAATTCTACTATGTGAACCTAGTTTCACAAATCCAAATTTACTGCTACTGCTGCCTACTGCTCTATCATAGTGTGGTATAGTTCAACAAAAGATAGAACCACTACCCCTGGTATAACCCAGTGTCTTCCGTACACGTCTGGTAAAAATAGTGGCAGGATTGGATCCATACCTGACAAAAGGCACTAACTTATATCAGGTCTAAACTTAAAAGAGATAATCTTAAGCGTTTGGGTTGCGGGTCTGTCCTCCTATCATATCATCGAGTGTGCATGGAATCGGGTCTATACTTGTAAACCCTAACCTAGATAAACTGTTATGATAATATCCTGGCTCTGATACCACCAAATCCTGTTGTAGACACCCCATTTTGTCGGCTAACAGATTTAGGAGGCCACAAGCATGCCAAACCTCGATGATTAGAAAGATCGGATTTTCAGAGATTGCCTCTAACTCTCAAGAAGTCAAAGAATTTGCAGAAATGACCAAAATGCCCCTAAAAGCCCAAAACTCTCCAGATTGGCCCAGAACCTCAAAAATCATTCGATGTTGTTAAAAAAAAAGGTATTTTAAAAGATGAATATTTGAAATCGTAAGCTCCCAGAGACCCCCGGAAGTCCCGAAAGTTCCCGGAAAGTCTCCGTTGATCGGTTTGACTAAGGTTTGACTAAGTTTGACCAAGGTTTGACCCAAATCATCCAAATTCACCCAAAAGTTCTGAGATCATTCTAGATCATGTGAAAAGTCTTACAATATGTTTTAAAAGAAAATCGGACGAAAACGTCAGTCTTTGGAGGCTCCCAGAACTTCCTGGAATTTCCTGGAAGTGCACTGTTTGACTGATTTGACTGCAAGTTTGACCAAAAATCAAAGTCTTCTTTTCGACATTGAAATATTTTTTATCAAATACTAGAGGTCAATAGCTTTCCAACGGTATATCGCACATAATTTCTGGATCTAAAACGAATTTGTTATGAATTTCTGAAGGTGAAAAATGCGATCAATTCGGCTTTTATCACGAATACCGCAAAATTTTCCAAAGTAACCCAACTCCAAACTATTTTTTATGAAAATTAGACCTCAATACCTTTCCAATGGTATATCACAATCTCAATTTGGATTTCGTATGAATTTTCTGTGAATTTCGGACGAAATAGGGCCGTTTCGCGAATTCCGGGAGTTCTGGGGGCCAAAATGCAATTTTTGGTCAACGGGAGAGTTGACTGCGACGGCGGCACTGGCCCACTGCCGTGGTGGCAATGGCCAAGTGCCACGGCGGCACTCTGAGTGATTTTTCATTTTTTATGTAATTTTTGGTTAATTTTTGGGTTTTAATTCAAATTTTCAACAAATAAAACGACATAGTTTTGATTATTCCGGGATTTTGGACCAATTAGAGACTTTTTAAAACCCAAAATACCTCCCCAAGTTGGCCTATAAAGGAGACCCATTTACTTCCATTTAGGGGAGAGCTTGGAAGCCATTAGAGAGAGATATAGAAAGTTAGGGAGAAATAGAGAGAGAAATCAAGATCTTCTTCTTCAAATCCAAGCCAAATGTGAGTTTTTTTTATTTAGTTTTCTAAAAACTAAACTTTTGTTTTCAAGCTTTCAATCCATCTTCTTCATCTTCTTTGAGTTTCCTATGAGTTAGAGAGTGATGTACTCACCCACATACACACATATGAGAGGTTGAATGCTTGTGGTTCCACCATTGAATATCATCTATTGATTTGTTCATTTGCTTGCTTATATACAATGTTCATCTATTCTTACCTCATTTCTTTTTTATTTTATTTATTTACTTACTAGTTCATCATCATCTAGATGATGACATGAAGTTTGAGGTGAGTGAATCCTTATGGATAGTAGCTCTTGACCTCAAAAACATGTTTGATAGATGATGATTATAACTTCAATACCTCTAATGTATCCTTGAAGTTATGTTCAAATAAAAATGAATCTCTCCAATAATATTGGGGGTTCTTGATGATGAGTTTGATGTTGATATTCCAAGAGGTTATAATCTCTATTTGATGTTGAAAATATACTTTCAAAACATCTACTTCAAAACCCCTCTTACAACCCCTCATTTTAATCTCAAGAAAGAAAACTCTAGTTTTTCCCAAAACTTTCAAAACAGTGAGTCAAAACAGTGAGTAATCCGAGTTCAAATATTTTTCTAGAACTCAATACTCAACATATGGATGCAAGGCCACTTGGAAAGTCTTCCTAACCCATTGGAGAACACCCACGATTTTTGGTTTGACTTGGAAATACTTGAAAATGGTCCATTTGGACCCAAACATTCCTTTCAGACATTCTGCCTCTGCTGTCACAGCAGATTGGTTGAATTCTAACTTCTTTTTCAGAAAACCTTTCCAAAAGGGTGTGGATATCGCAGGTTTTCAAATTTTACCCACAGCTTTTCTTTTAAATCAATTTCTAAAAATAAATGAGTCGCCACTTAATTTTTTAAAAGGAAAAATTAAGAAACCATTTAAAAGGAAACTGATCTTTTGCGAAACCAAAGATAAACTGGGTCCGGGGATTATGGAATGAAAGGGGAAGGAGCCCGGCGGACTAAAACACCCCCTTTCATCCTATCTCACGATAGGCCTCTACTCAACATCCTTTTTAATCAAATTATTAATCTAAGCATGCCCTCAATTAATACATATATAGGTATACATAATACAAGCATGTTGGAAATGGTGTAAAATTGCTAACGGCAAAATATCATTCATAAGCCACGTAATTCAAGTAGCAAGCAACATGATATGCAATAGAGAACTAGAAAACATACCCGGGATCCGGCCGCGAATATTAAACGTGCAATGCATGCAAAAATAAACCTAAGAAAGGTCTCTAACACATATATACACATAAGGCAAAACCTAAGCTAAGGTGTCGCACATGAGGTTGAAAAATCAATTAAAATCAATGAAGTAAATTAAACTAGAGAAGGGTTGAGAAATTGTACCTCAAAGCGCTACAAAACAAAGGTTAGTATACATGTCTCATACTAGATATAATATCAAAAGGTAATCAATCCTAAGTCATGTTCAATTAAATTCAATTAAGCCCAACTTTGTCCAAGAACTATTTCTATCTATAAGCATCAATGTATATGAATGAATGAATGATTATGAACAATAATAAGATATGAATTTATTCACTAATTTGGATCACTTAGCCTCTGGGTTTAATCTAAATTATCCTTGTTCAAAACATGGTTTGAGTCCTAAGCCATTAGGAGACTATTTGAGTTGAAATAAATAAGATTAGACAAAAACAGTAGCAGTTTTTTGTGATTTACAGAGAGCAGACCCGACGTTTAAAAATGGAAATGAAATACTTTCAATTGTTGGATCTTACTGATTTTTGGATATATTATGCCTCTGTGAGTGTCGTTTCTAACCCAAAAAAACAATCGAGGTTTCAACGGTTAGATCTCCGGGAATACTGAAAATACTAGACCTCACTCAGGATTCTGCAACTCTCTGTCCAGAGATCTTGTATGATTTTCTAAAAATAGTAAACAAATGAGAAACACTTAGATCTTTTTAGGGTACCTTCCTAACACATTAAGGTACTTATAAAAAATTATTTGAGACCCCGAAAACTTTATTAGGGTTCTGATTTATTGATTTCAAAACAGACTTATTATTCTGAAAGCATTCTAGAACTCTGGACAGATTGTGATTAGCTCACAAAAATCATGATCAAACCTCTCTAATCCCAAAATCTTGCTAAGACAAAAATCACAGTGGTAAAACAATGTGTTACTGATATTTTCCCGTTGGTTTCACTTGATTTCAACGGTTAGATCTTAAACTAAAAATCTTTGATCAAAAACGGTTTATGAACCCACTATTTTTGTCTTGCTAGTTCAAGTTTGTTGATTGGCCTCAACTATTAAAACATGAAGTTGGGGCTCAAACCAAACTACTTCTTCTACCATATGATGGTCATTGAAGACTATGAGGCATATATGCTCATAGGTTTTAATGAAGTATAGCATGGATTTCACAAGATCCAAAGAACAATGAACTTAAATCCATGGATAAAAGTTTGGATTCAAATCACTACTCCTACCATTTGATGGTCATTGGAGTTAGAGACATACTACACTTATGGATCTTGATGGAGTATTGAAATGAACTTCACAAAATCCTCAAATGAAGAACTCAAACCTATGGACCCAAGTTTGAATTCAATTTATCACTCCTACCATTTGATGGTCATTGGAGTCTATGAGGCATACTACACTTATGGATCTTGATGAAGTATTGAAAATGAACTTCACAAAATCCTCAAATAAAGAACTCAAACCTATGGACCCAAGTTTGAATTCAACTTATCACTCCTACCATTTGATGGTCATTGGAGTTAGAGACATACTACACTTATGGATCTTGATGAAGTATTGAAAATGAACTTCACAAAATCCTCAAATAAAGAACTCAAACCTATGGACCCAAGTTTGAATTCAACTTATCACTCCTACCATTTGATGGTCATTGGAGACTAAATGAAGTTAAAATCTACTCAAACCTCATTGGAATATAGTAAGGATTCCATAATATTTCTTAATGAAGAGGTTCAAGTCATGGATTAAGACTTGAATCTCACTAATTATATGTAGATTAAGACTATGATTCATTCTAATCTCCATATGGATCATAAGATCATAAGAAATTAAATAATCAAACTCAAAGAGGTTCAATGAGATATGGAAGATCTCATGCACCTTTTTAATGGAATAGAAATAAGGAAAATCAAGGATTACTTAGAAGACTAAGGATACAAACTCTTTAAAGTTGAATTTGTCTTAAACCCAAAGCTAATTACATCCAAATTGATGAAATGTCATGAGATTCAATCACAAGTTCTTGGTGGTGTGTGATGAAATGGGATAAGAAGAGAGGTTTTGAAAATGTGAAAAAGTTCCTAGAACTATGGACTTGTGATTGAATGGTCCTAATTCTATCAAGGATTAAGAGGTTACCTCTAGGACCTCAAGTATTTCTTCAACTTCTTGTGAGGATCTTCCAAGATTTCCCAAATTCTCTTCAAGATTCCTCAAATTCTTCAAGCTCTTCAAGAAATTCTTCTCTGTCTCTCTAAAAATCTACATGATTCTTGTATATATGTATCTCTTGATTTTCAAGTTCAAGTCCTCAAAATGGAAGAGGAGGTTTTGTTTATATAGGCCTTTATTCCACGGATAGATGGGTAAATTCGGGTGGAAACCCATGTGCAAGGTTTTCTTCTAGAACATGTGAGAAGATGCAGTCTGTTACAGCCAGCGGCACTCGCTGGGTGCCGGCGGCACTTGCTGAGTGCCGGGCGGCAAACAGTGAGTGCCGGCGCGACACTCAGTGAATGCCGCCGCATTTTCCGCGTGCCGGGGCTAACTGAATTTTGTCCCTCTTTTTGATTTTTCAAAAGTATGTTGGTGTAAACAGAATTTTTTTATTTTATGTATGTATATATTTGCATTAAGATCCCCCATGTGCATGGTATATTTTTGAATATACTATTCCTTTTTTTGTATTTTCTCTTTTTCAAAAAATCTTTTCATTTATTTTGTCCTTCCTTTTTTCAAGGAAACTCCCTCTTTCTTTCTTTCTTTTTTTGTTTTTTGTTTATAAATTCTCTTTTTTTCTTTAAAATAAAATGGATTTCCAGACAGGGTTTCTCACACGTTCTTCATCATTCGGGTTTCCCTCCCGAATGCCTGAATCCTCTCCCTTTATCATTTTTATTATTTTCTAAATTTTTTCTTGAAGATTTTGAATTTCTTGGGAAAATCCTCGAATGTCACGGATATCATCATCACCGGTCTTTGAGAGGTAACCAATCCCTGGATTTGACGTTTGGTCAAAATTGGGGTGTCTACAGTTTGCCCCTCTTTGACAGAGCTCGTGAAGCAACGCATATCACAAGCGAATGTCAAAGCCTGTGTGAAAGACAAGCCTTTGACCAAATAGTCGAATCCAGGTAAAAACAAAAGTGCGTTGCAAAATCGGGTGTGCAGATAGCCAAATGCTGGTCGTGCTCAAGGGTGAGCTGCCTACGTATCCCAATGGGAATCAGACCAGGACGTAGTTCAGGCAAAGGACAACAATATACCAACGCAGGTAGTCACACAGATGAATGCACCTATCTTATCGTGATGCACATGCTTATGCAATCTTATACCTTATGCTCCCAAACGTGATGATCCCGAGTCACGTTACTCTTCCTATTATCAGAAATGCACCCTATACATTGAATTATCCTATTATGATACTGTCCTACTCTAGGAACATCATGATTGATGTATACACATTTCATATGTGTTTGAGAATCGTCTGATTGACTGAGATGCGCCCTGCGCCTTATACTCCATAGCCGAATCAGGTAATCTTCCAAAATCATCTGATCGACTAAGTCGAATCAGGTAGCACGCTGAAAGATTGAGCCGCTTCATGCCTTACGCTCCATAATCTCCCAAAATCATCTGATCGACTAAGTCGAATCAGGTAGCACGCTGAAAGATTGAGCCGCTTCATGCCTTACGCTCCATAATCTTCCAAAATCATCTGATCGACTAAGTCGAATCAGGTAGCACGCTGAAAGATTGAGCCGCTTCATGCCTTACGCTCCATAATCTCCCAAAATCATCTGATCGACTAAGTCGAATCAGGTAGCACGCTGAAACATTGAGCCGCTTCATGCCTTACGCTCCATAATCTTCCAAAATCATCTGATCGACTAAGTCGAATCAGGTAGCACGCTGAAAGATTGAGCCGCTTCATGCCTTACGCTCCATAATCTCCCAAAATCATCTGATCGACTAAGTCGAATCAGGTAGCACGCTGAAAGATTGAGCCGCTTCATGCCTTACGCTCCATAATCTCCCAAAATCATCTGATCGACTAAGTCGAATCAGGTAGCACGCTGAAAGATTGAGCCGCTTCATGCCTTACGCTCCATAATCTCCCAAAATCATCTGATCGACTAAGTCGAATCAGGTAGCACGCTGAAAGATTGAGCCGCTTCATGCCTTACGCTCCATAATCTCCCAAAATCATCTGATCGACAGATTTGTTTGGTGGAGATCAGAGAAGCAAATGCATTTTTCTTCTATGCAAAGTCAAACTCAACTCTTATTTTCCCCTTTTTGAGTTACTCTCCTTTTCAAGATTTATTTTCCAATTTTCCTAGATCTGGAAATACTCAAATGCGTATCCATTTCATTTCTGGGATTCGATGGTCCATCAGATTATCTTAACTTCTCAAATTAATTCATTCTTCTGAACTTTGGAGTTGATCAGATCACAAACCAGATCACATTTTTCAAAATCGGAGTCATCCGAGCTTAGATCAAATTGTCTTTCAAATAGCTGGAGCCAAAGCAAGCTCAAACCAAATTATTTTTCAAAGGGATAGAGCTAACCCTGCTCATATCAAATCAATTTTCCAAAATTGAGAGTCTAATTGACTGCCAGATAAATCCAGAGTTGAATAGACTTAAATCTCTTATTTTCCAAAATTTGGAATCAAATTCAAGTTTAAAGAAATCCAGACTCAATTAGACTCAACTTACTTCTTTTTCTTCTTTTTTTTCAAGATTTGGAGTCAATTAGACTCCAATCAATTTCAAATTCAGAGAAATCTAGAGTCGAACAGACTCAATTTTCTTCTTTTTCCAAAATCAGGAGTCAATTAGATTTTGATCAAATTCAACTTTCAAGGAAGTCCGGAGTCAATCAGATTCAATTTTCCTATTTTCCAAAATCAGGAGTAAATTAGACCTCAATCAAATTCAATTTCATAGAAATCCGGAGTTGATTAACCTATTTATTGCAAACGGGTGTTCCTTGACAAAATTTTCAACAAGCAGGGGCTAAATCCCATTTACAAGAGGGCTTTAAAACTCATTTTTCAAACCTCGGGGGTCTTTTTGAAACGAGGGAAAATTTATAAGGACATGGGAGCAAAATTTGGGGGTTCTTTTGTAAATAGTGAAGATCAGGGGTAAAAGAGCCATTTGACAACGCGGCGGCACTCAGCAAAAAGGAACCGGCACTCACGGAGTGCCGGCCGGCTATCACCAAATGCCGGGCGGCATTCAGTGAATGCCGGCCCCCTATTCACCGAGTGCCGGCCTGACTGGCAGTTCATAAAAGACTACTAGGCCTCTTCTTCTTTCTTTTCATTCTCTTCCTCTTCTTGCTTCGGGTTTCCTCTCCACAACTCCATTCTCTTTTGATCTTCTCTTCAAGAATCACTCATAATCAAGGTAAGTTCTCATAAAGATTACATCTTTGCTTGATTTTATATGTGGAATCATAGTTATCCCCATGGTATTTTACTTTCCTCCCCCAAAACTCTCATATGAAAAACATTTTCTTTGTTTGTAGTTCTCCCCATGGCTAGTGGTTCAGGGTCTTATGGCCCTCCTAAGAAGAAATACAAACCCAATCCAGTCCACAGTTCATCAGTTTTACTTGCTGATCCCGGGGCACATCTCTCGGCACGGGCCTTCAATCGATTGGTACACTCCCAAACTTTCCTCTTTATGCTTATGATGAGATAATGCAATGTAGTGCTATGAATGATGAGCAATGCATGCATGAATGCCCTTCCCCCCTTTTTATGCCAATGTAGTATATGACAATCAATGCTTGTATGAATGCATATTTGAAAATTCAACCTATTCACCAATCCCCTCTTTCATGATTAGGATTCAATGCTTGGTATTGTGCCCCCCTCTTTTATTATTGCCCTTGGTTGGACACATTGATTTCATTATTCTATCTTTTCATTGCTAATGGGCGGTTGTGCTAATCTGGATGAATTTTGCGTATGCTTAATATTTTGAATGAACCTAAAATCCAATCATTGCTTACGACCCACAAACATTTTTGTTCTTAGACTTCACAAGAGATCCCCTTTTATTTCAAATCGCCGAGTCGCTTAGACTCTCAAAGAATTTTATTCTTATTTTTCAAATCAACGAGTCGCTCAGACTCCAAAGAACCTCTTTTATTATCATTATTTTCAAATCAACGAGTCGCCTCGACTCCAAAGAATTTCATTATTTTTCAAATCAACGAGTCGCTCAGACTCCAAAGAACCTCTTTTATTATCATTATTGTTCAAATCAACGAGTCGCCTAGACTCCAAAGAATTTCATTATTTTTCAAATCAACGAGTCGCCTAGACTCCAAAGAATTTCATTATTTTCAAATCAACGAGTCGCTTAGACTCGGGAATTATTTTCCTTATTCACTAAATTGCATTGCTTGAATCCCAAAAGAAAACATTTATTATTCCCTCCTTTTATTATTTTCTTTTCTCTTTTTTTTTTTTTTGCAGACTCCAGATATGCTCCCATGACCGAAGGTGGTATGTGGAGCTCTCTGATGATGTGAGAACCTTGGTCAACAATGCTGGATTTGGGCTCTTTGCTTTGCTTCTGGAGAAGAGTACAAATGACCAGACCCACATTCAAGCCTTGGCAGAAAGGTGGTGGGACAAGACGAACACCTTCCACATGCCTTTCGGGGAGATGACGATGACTCCCTTAGACTTTGCCATGATCACTGGCGTCCCATTTGGTGGCCTCCCTATTGCTCGTTATAACAATCTTCAGAACCGTCATGAAGAAATTATTGACTTGCTTGGGGCTCATCCAGGGGATTTCATAGTTCCCGTAAAATGGTTCCTGGATACCTTCAAGGATCAGGCCTTTACTGACAATCAAATGGCCAGGGCCTTCATCATGTATGTGCTGGGTTGCTCGCTGATGAGTACAAAGGGTGACACAATCAGTCTTGGGTATTTGGCTTCTCTCACAGACGTCGATCGCATCTCCCAATACAACTGGGGAGGGGCAGGTTTGGCCACTCTCTACAACCACATGAGTGAGGTTTCTAGGGGAAATTCCCCCTCCACGGGCGGGTACTGGAGAGCTTGGGAGGTAAAGCTTCAACTTTATTATTTATTTATTCATTCATTTCATCTTTATTCCTTTTATTTTTATTGCATTCATTTCCTCCAATTTTGAAAACTGAATTCGCCTCTTTATTTTGCCTTGTAGATATGGTCGCATGAATACCTCCGGATGAGAGCTCCCAGTACTCGGGACAGCGAGGCGGCTATCATGCCTCAGGGCTTGAAGTGGAGGAAGGAGGCAACGGGCCGAAAAGTCGGGGCTCATGATTTTGTTGGCTACCAGAACCTCCTCATTAATTTGCATGAGATTCATGTGATATGGAACCCGTGGGCAGCGGCCCTCCCAGAGGCAGGTGAAGCAATTCAGGCGGCGGTGGCCTATTCTAGATTGAGGGTTCTGATGGTGGGTGAGGCGTGCCGGGAATGGTACCTTGGTGAGAGGGTGACTAGGCAGTCTCTTGCTGCCCCAAAATTTTATGTGTCGTGGGTCCCTCCAGCTACTATAAGGAGCACAGAGACCCTGGATCATGACGACCTGTTGGCTGCTCTAGACGGGGAGAACATTGCAAATCTTCTGGACGTCCCCGATGGTTATGCAGCCTTTAGATTGAATTCTCTTATGCATAATTTTCCCCTTATGGATGTCGTCCGGGTAACAAATATTATTCACATATGTATATTTCTTTCATTTCTGCTTTCCATTCCTTTTCAATCTTTTAAAAAAAAACTCTTATTTGCAGCCTGTTCCTGGGGTCGCTGAACCCCCAGCCCTTCCGCAGTGGAATTGGAGCGTTCCCATGGTCGACATGGGTCAAGAGCCCATGTATCAGTTGACCCCTTACACTCAGAATGTCCCGACTATCCCTCTACAATATGATACAGTCCCCCGGGATTATGCTGAAGAGGGTCTGTCATATGCGCACACCGTCCAGCACTGGATTCATGGACGTGAATGGAGGGTAAATCCCTTTTTGTTTGGAACAAAATTCTCTTATTTTATTTGCAAAAAAACATAAAACTCAAAAGATTTTCTTATTTATCTTCAAAAAGAATCCAAATGATCACCTTTATTCTAATGACTGTATTCTAATTCTCTCTTTTCTTTCCTTTTCTCTTTTTCTTTCTTTCTCAGGCTGATGGAGCAAGGACCAACGCCGATCTTCAGGCTAGAGCTATGGTATTACACTCCCTTTCTTCTTTTCCTTTCTCCTCTCTCTTTTCTTTTTCCTTGCATTACTTATTTCGCCTTTTTTTTTCTTACAGGAAACTAAGATGGCGGCTCTGAGGAGACAACTCCAGGAGTTCCAATTGAGTCAGGGCGGCGGCTATCAGGGAGGTGCTGGCGGTAGTGGCCAAGGCGGCGGCTACCAAGGAGGTGATGGAGATGGGGGAGATGGAGGAGATGGAGGCGATGGCGGAGATGGAGGTGATGGCGGAGCTGGGAGAGGTCAGGCAGCTCAGCAAACGCCCAGAAGGAATCCTCGTCGTAGACGAGGATAGCTTATCTCCTTTATGTTATGTTATGTCCCTGTGAGGACGAAAGAATTTCGAATTCTCTTATTTAGGCAAACTTAGCAATACTCATGCATGGTGGCCTGCGTGCCCATTTTGAATTTGTTTATATTCATGCTTGATTGCTTCCCCGTATTAGTTCTTGAATCTTATTCCTTTTGCTTATTTAGATCATGAATACCCTTTCTTGGCTTTATTTTAACGAGTGATGCAAACAATGATGCTTAAAATGATGATTGGCAGCATTTTTATTCAAATTCTGTGCAGGTTTGGGCTGATTGAAGTTACAAAATGACCCATGTGCCTTTTAAACCTGGGCCGGCACTCGGTGAGGCTGGGCGGCACTCCGTGAATGCCGTGCGGCATTTAGTAATTGCCGGCCGGCACTCAATGAGTGCCGCCGCTTTACATCGAGTGCCGGTCCGGCCCCTTTTTCTATATAAGCTGCCATTTACCCATTCCTAGGTTCGTTCATGATTTCTAGAGCCATTTTGCCTTCTTTGCGTTCAAACTTTTTCTTTTTAAATCCCCTTCCTTTCTTCATGGCCCCTATCAGTTCCGACATCCTGTACCCATGGATGGATTCCCTTTCTGGCATAGATCGACTCAACCTTGAATCCCACAGACTGACGGACCTTTTCGCTTTTCGCCATACAGCTCTGGATGAGGACTTGCTTCGAGCAGCTATCATGTGCTGGGACCCTTCTCTTCACGTCTTTCGGTTTGGTCACGAGGAGGTCTTTCCCCTCTTTGAGGAGTTTAGCGCCATCCTCACACCGATCCGTATGCCGATTTGATTATTCCACAGATCCAGGCAGGATATATTCAGGATTTATCGGCCCTTCTTGGCATTTCTCGGGGCGCTGCCGGCTCCCTTGTTCATGACCGTCATATTGATTTCGACCGCCTCTCCTCCACTTACGCACCCATTGGCGATCCTGACGATAGGAGGTATCAGGTCATCAGGCGGAACGCCCTTTCTCTGGCGATGGTTTCACACTTCTTATTTCAGTCTTCCACTGATATCCTGATTCCGATCGTATGTGGCCTCCGAGAGATGCGGAGTGCTGTTATGTTCGTTCTGGGGGAGACTTTTCTAGGTCTGGATCATGCACATACCGCGGGATCGATGCTGCTTTCGGGGTCACCCCACGTTTTACAGATTTGGCTCATCGAGCGCTTGGGCTTCTTTGCTCACCTTTTCCTCGGGAGACTGCTCCCTTACGATCGTATGGACGTCCATTACCCCTCCCGCACAGTTACCAGCTGGCTTGCTTGGTTTCGAGGCTTGAGTTACGAGGACATCTGTTGGATATGCCCTCGCTGGTCTTATTGCTCTGTCGCGGTACGTCTTCCTGGGCGCCCCGGGATTTGGTTGACTGGTCTGCGAGTTACCACCTTTTACATTCCCAGCCGGGTAGCCCGCCAATTCGGCTTGCTCCAAGATGTCCCCGGTGTTATTACCGCTGATTTCTCGAGGAGCTCTGCCCTACGTCCTTCGACAATGAGGATATTCGCAGAGGCTTGGCATGATAGGGTATCAGCTCCCTTTTGGAGGATTCCAGCTTCAGTCGTCCCGATCGCAGAGTATTTGCTTGAGATTCAGTCTCTGGTCAGGGGGTAGCTTCCAGATAGACAAAGTAAAAAAGAACGAAGCAAGATTTTAAAAGTTTTGACAAATTCTGCTTAACTTTGGCTAGGTTTATTTTCTGTGATGCATTAGTTTTTTTTTTTTTTTTTTATTATTTTTTATTCCGAAAATGCCCTGATCATGAAGAATCAAAGTTAGCACTTCTTTAATTTCTCTGGGTTATGAACAGTTTTCCCCTCAATGCCTCCTTCGGCTTTTATTACTCCTTCATGAGTCTTGCTTAGTTTTAATCTCTCTATGTAATGAATTCTTGTTTGTTTCCACATGATGCACATTTTGATAGCCAGTATATCCAGAAATGGGTTTAAGCTTTGTCTGGGTTCATCGGCTCTAGCAAACGAAGTTTGTCACTGGTTTCGGGATTTAGATGCGGTTCTAGGGCAAACGCAAGTTTGCCCCTAGTTTGACATGGTGAAAACTTGGGGCTCTTAAATTTGTTTGGGTTTTGGACCGAGGGCCTTGTGAGCCCGCCTACTTATCCCCGAACGGGTATCAGGTCCGCAGTAGTTCAGCCAAGGCTAGAAAGAACACACATACATCTTTTATTTTGTGACCGAACCGAGCAGAGGTTGCCTACGTATCCCCTACCAGGAATCAGGTCAAGCGTAGTTCATCAATTCTGGAGGTTTTGAAAGACAAGGTTTCAAGCAAAGTATTTTTTGAGGCGATCGAGGTTGATTGGTTGTTTAAACTCAACTCCATCTAGGTCCATGAGATAGGCAGCTCCCCCGGAGAGGAGTGTCTTGATGATATATGGTCCGACCCAATTGGGTTTGAATTTTCCTCGTGGGTCATAAACAGGCGCTTTAAGTTCTTTGAGGACCAGGTCGCCCTCAGCAAGCTTCCTTGGGCGAACCTTTTTGTTGAAAGCACGAGCTATCCTTTTCTGATATCCCCGAGTATGGTTTACAGCAGCCAACCTCCTTTCATCGAATAACATCAATTCCTCATATCTCCCCCGCAACCATTCCAGTTCAGTTACCTCGCATTCTGCCAGAACTCTTAGAGATGGTATTTCAACTTCCACCGGTAAAACAGCCTCCATCCCGTAGACCAATGAGTATGGTGTAGCCCCGGTTGAGGTTCTCACGGAAGTTCGATATCCCCACAAAGCGAAAGGTAATTTTTCATTCTAATCTCTATATGTATCCGTCATTTTCCCCAGGATGGCTTTCACATTTTTGTTTGCGACCTCTACTGCTCCATTTGTTTGTGGTCTGTATGGTGAGGATTGGTGGTGGGTGATCCTATACTTCTCTAGGAATGGAATAACCTCTCCCTGAAAATGACTCCCGTGGTCAGAAATAAGCTCATTTGGCACCCCGTATCTGCAGATTACATTCTTCTGGATAAAATTCACCACATCTTTTGCTTTCAAAGTTGCGTATGATACCGCTTCCACCCATTTGGTAAAATAGTCTATTGCCACAATTATGTACCGGTGCCCATTTGAAGCTTTCGGAATTACTTCTCCGATGATATCAATACCCCACACAGAAAATGGCCAAGGGGTGGTCATGCTATAGAGCTGGGAAGGTGGGGTATGCATTAAATTTGCATGAACCTGACATTTATGGCATCTCTTAATATACTCACAGCAATCCTTATCTAAAGTCGTCCAATAGTATCCTTGCCGAATTATCTTTTTGGCCAACATATGTCCGCTCATGTGGGGCCCACAGACTCCTTCATGTACTTCTTCCATCATTTTCCCTGCTTCCCTTCCATATAGACATTCTAAATTATAACCGGTGTAGGACTTCTTCTACAACTTTCCTGCATAGATTACAAATTGAGCTGACAATCTACGAATCGCTCTCTTATCCTTCTCTGAAGCTCCTCCGGGATATTCTCCTTTCTCAACAAAGTTCCAAACATCTATATACCATGGTATCTCAACTTCTCCCCCTTCTTCAATGGCGGCGATTATTTCATACGAAGGTCGGGTTCTTTCTTCTATAGACAAAGGAATCATGGAGACTCCTACAGGAATTTGGATCATTGAGGATAAGGTTGCTAGGGAATCTGCCAATTGGTTCTCCTCACGGGGAAGGTAATAGAACGAAATTCTTTTGAATTGCACCTTCAGGCTCTCTAGGTATTCATGGTAAGGTCTCAACTTCTCATGCTTTATTCTCCAGTCACCCCTCACTTGTGATATTATTAGATTAGAGTCTCCGAAAACATCGATCTTCTCTACCCCCAAAGTCAAGGCTGCTTCCATCCCAATTATACAGGCTTCATACTCTGCCGTGTTATTAGTCGAATTATACTTGAGCTTAATGGCCAAAGGAGTGGGGACCCCACTTGGTGACACGAGGATAATCCCTACCCCGTATCCTATTTGATTAGCCGCTCCATCGAAGTACATTTTCCAAAGGTTCTCTTTTACTTCCATTACTTCTTCATCTGGAAACTTAAATTCTCCCCTTTCTTCGGATTCTATGGCGAGGTCGGCTAAATACTCGGCGACAGCTCTCCCCTTGACAGATTTGGAAGTGACATATCTAATATCAAATTCAGCTAGCATCATGATCCAACGGGATATCCTACTGGTCAGGGCAGGTTTTTCAAAGAGGTATTTGAGTGGGTCCATTCGGGATATCAGGGTGATAGGAAAGGCTAGCATGTAATGCCTAAGGTGACGGGTACACCAAACCAGGGCCCAACAAGCTTTCTCCAACGGTGAATAGTTCAACTCATACCCAGTCATCCTCTTACTCAAGTAGTATATGGCTTTTTCCACATGCCCCTCTTCTTCTTCTTGGGCCAACATGCACCCCATTGAGTTCTCGGTTATGGATAGGTATAGCAATAGAGGTTTCCCGGGCTTAGGAGGTGATAGGACAGGTGGGTTTTTAAGGTAGGTTTTGATCTTTTCAAAGGCTTTTTGGCACTGGTTATCCCATTCGAACTTTTCCCCCTTTCTCAATAATTTGAACAACGGGTCACAGGTCATGGTGAGTTTGGATATGAAGCGGCTGATGAACTGTATTCTTCCTAAGAATCATCTCAACTCTTTTTCATTCCTAGGTGGCAGCATTTCGGCTATAGCTTGGATTTTGGTGGGATCTACCTCAATTCCTCTCTGGGTGATCAAAAACCCTAGTAGTTTCCCAGTGGTGACCCCAAAGGTGCATTTTTGCGGATTTAGCCTCATACCGAACTTTCTCAGCCTTCCAAAAAACTTTCTTAATGTCTCCAGATGCCCTCCCCTTTCTTTGGATTTTACTATCATGTCATCCACATATACTTCTGCTTCTTTATGAATCATGTCATGTAATAATGTGGTGGCAGCTCTCTGGTAAGTTGCACCTGCATTCTTAAGCCCAAACGGCATAACTCTATAACAGTAAGTCCCCCAAGGTGTGATAAAAGTTGTTTTCTCTCTATCCTCTGGTGCCATCAAGATCTGGTTATACCCTGAAAACCCATCCATGAAAGATAGAAGTTCATGCCCTGCGGTATTATCTACTAATACGTCGATGTGGGGTAAAGGGAAATCATCCTTAGGGCTAGCTTTGTTCAAATCTCGGAAATCTACACAAACCCTAACACAACCATCCTTTTTAGGAACCGGTACAATATTGGCAACCCAATCAGGATACTCGGTTACAATCAAGAATCCAGCCTTCAGTTGCTTTTCAACCTCCTCCTTCACTTTAAGCGCCCATTCAGGCCTCATTCGCCTCAATTTTTGTTTCACGGGTTTCGAATTTGGAAAAAGGGGAATATGGTGTTGGACAATTTCTGGATCAATTCCTGGCATATCATCATAGGACCATGCAAATACATCCTTGAATTCTTTTAATAGATTGATTAATTCTTCGCTTTCCTCATTATTAAGTGTGGAGCCAATAGAAACATTTTGTGGATTATCTTCATTCCCCAAATTAATGGTTAAAGTGCTTTCCATGATTTTGCATGCAGGTTCATTTTCTTTTTCAATTAGTTTTTGCAATTCATGAGGTATTTCATCATTTTCATTACATGCATCACAGTTATTATTATGCGCAGTCAAGTAAGCAGAATTAGTCACATTCTCATTAACTTTCTTGGGAGCAATTACAACAGACATAGAAATGGAAAGACGCCTCATTTGGGCCAATACAGACTCTGGGTGAGGGGGGTACCCATCACTAGACTCAAAGACCCACTCTTTCTTGCTTTCCCCTCCCATATCAGCTATGAAATGATCTTCCCGTTCTTCTTCCTGAGTAATCTCTTCTATTTCCACTTCTTCCGGCTTCCCTTTGTACTCTGGTTTCTCCTTTTCTTTATTCTCATTGCTGTCTTCTTTATCCCGACTCTTCTCACCTTCATCTTTGATCTCTGTAGAGCTTCCTTTTTCGATCTTCTTGTATCCTCCTTCTAGCAGGTTCTTCATTGCCGAGCCATCCATAGTACAGACCCAGTCCTGAGTAACGGCAGATTTTTCAGGCTACTGAAGATAAGGGTCCTCATACTCAGAAAAGTCATGCGCAAAGAAAATCTCGAATCCGGGCTTCATACGCTTCTCTGCTTCATCCATCCACGGCTCTGGAAAACCACAAAACGGAAAATCTTCTCCCTGCTTGACGAAGTACCCATTAAGAGTTTTCAGGTATGGTTCCATCGGTTCATCCGTTGCTTTCATCTTCTTCTTCAATTCTTCCTTGGTTGGCGAGTATCCTAGCCCATGGGTGTGGGTTTGTGTGACGATACTTGGGAATTCTGACAGTCCTTGGTGTTTCTTACCTAAACCCATCCCTGGGAAGAACCCCATTTTTCTCATGATTCCGGCCACCAATGGACTGGCGTATTGATCAAAATACAGTGGTAAAAATTCCTTCGGCTTCCCCTCTTCTATGACGTTAATGAACTCAAACCCACCTAAACTTGCTTCACCTTCTTGTATCTGTACTTCTAAAATCGGAGCACTTGATGAGGCCCCAGACACATTTATCCAGCTATCCCCCAGAAGATCACATACCTTGTTTTTCCAAATGTACTTAACTTTCTGATGGATGGTTGATGGAATGGCACCCAAACTATCAAGCCACGGCCTTCCCAAAAGCAGGTTAAATGATGCAGGAATGTCAATGATTTGGAATTCTGTTTCCCTTTCACCAGTCCCGACAGAGAGATTCAGAAAGATGATCCCCATTACTGCCCGTAGAGTGTTATCATAAGCCCTCACCTTTTGTTCCGATGGTATAAATGTAGATTCATCGAGCCCCATCCTTTTAGCTGTTCGAAAAGGGCATACATTTAATGCAGACCCGTTGTCGACGAGGTAAGCAGGTAGAGAATTTCCTAGGCACTCAACGGTGATGTGCAACGGCTTATTGAAAACAGGTCCCCTAGGAGGTAAGTCAGCTTCAGAGAATGATATAGCCAGGGTTGGGCTTCTGCCGATCATGCCGATGAGATCTTCCGGAGTAACATCGATGGAAACATCCGACTGATTGAGAGCGTCAAGGACTGCTTGCCTATGACGCTTGGAAGCGATTAGCAACCCCCAAATAGTGATATTGGCCTGTGTCTTCTTCATCTGTCTTAAGACTCTGTCCTCCTCTTCTTCCTCATTCAGCTTCCCTTTTCCTTTATTCATTTCTTGTTCCGGGTGATCCTCCTCAAGTTCGTGTGGTTTAAAATACCTCCCGGATCGTGTGAGGTGACTAATACCTTCTTTAACCCAAAGTCTATCTTGTGCTTCAACAATTTTCAAACCTTCCTCCTCATTTTCATACCAAAGGTCCTCCTTAACTTTATTAGGATCCTGAATATCGTCCCCTTTGTACCAAAGTGAATTGTCAGCTTCCGGTGCCCACCAATCTGCGTCAACAGTCCCTTCTATTTCTTTCCCTTTGCCTTCATCTACCAACCCTTTTAGAGTGCAGATTTGCGGACCCTCCAACATCTGATAAGCTTTTCTCGGACTTCCCAACTTAGTGATCAATGCTGATGGGTCAAAAGAGCTCTCCTCATTTCCCAAGTAGTAAATTCTGGGTGGTGGCACGGCATGATGTTCTGGTAGCAGATTTCTGGTAACATTTGGCGGGTTGGTGGGTGGTTCAGATATTATTTTCTTGTCAATCAAATCTTGAATCTCATGCCTTAGTCTTAAACACCGGTCAGTTGAGTGCCCCTGCTCCTGATGGAATTTGCAATATAAATCAGATTTGAAATTTGGAGGTGGTGGATTTGGTCTGGGTCGCGGCTCCAGTAGGCGAAGATGTCCTTTTGCTACCAGCCTATCGAGAGCCGTGGACAAAGATACTCCCAACTCTGAAAACCTCCTTAAAGGCTTATCCCCTCCCCTCTTTGGGTAATTTCTGGTTATATCAAACTTTTTCTCAGGTTCGCTCAGTGCGTTCACATCCGTAGACCCTGAGTGACCTCCCGAATGTCCTCCTCCTGTTCCATAGTTCGGTCGTCTGTACCTGTTCACTGGCTCCTCCTTTTTAATGACCCCTTCCTGTATCGCATCTTCGATTCTGGTTCCTATATCGAACACCTCGGTGAAGGTATTGAGGGATTGGAACCTCATCTTCTCCTGATAGACGGGTTGGAGGTTCTTCATCAGCATTCGGATTTGCTCTTTTTCAGTCGGCCTTTGTATCATCTTAGCAGCCTTTCCTCTCCATCGGCTTAGAAATTCAGCGAAAGATTCCTTGTTCCCCTGTCAGGTAGTCTCCAAATCCCTGATAGTAACATCCAGATCTTGATTGTATTCGTATTGGGCCACAAATGCTTTTACCACTTCTTCCCAATTTCTAGTCTTCCCTGGTTCCAGAGTGAGATACCAAGACAAAGCAGCCCCAGTCAACGTCTGTTGAAACAAGACTGCCATCATGACCGTGCTTAGACCGCTAGGCTGAAATGCCCCTATACACATTCTAATGTGGCTACGAGGGTTCCCTGTTCCATCAAACTTGTCGAATATAGGCATTTTAAATCCTGCGGGCAATACCTCACAAACCCCCTCATACAACCCTTCTAACTCCAACAAATAGGTGTCAACTCCATGGGCCTTTCGGACCACCCTTTCCAACTTCTCCATTTTCTCAGTCATCAACTTGTCTTTCTCAGCCCTTTCTTTTTCTAGTTTCTCCCTTGCTTCAATCCCTTCTGTTTCATCAAACCAATCTTCATCCCTGTGAGGAGGATCATTGCCTGGCTGCTGTCGTGCTAGTGCTTCTATCATGGTCATCATTCTAGTCATTTGTCCCGCTTGCTGTTCCACCATTGTCCTTAACTCTGCCATCTCCCTTGCATTAGCCTCTTGTGCCATCTCTT
Source organism: Hydrangea macrophylla (assembly GCA_033977485.1). Lineage (NCBI taxonomy): Eukaryota > Viridiplantae > Streptophyta > Magnoliopsida > Cornales > Hydrangeaceae > Hydrangea > Hydrangea macrophylla. Next base: position 30,552,856 of record CM066992.1, read on the forward strand.
TTCTCACTAGTCTTGCAGTAGAATCTCTGTACCAGGCTATGCTCGTAGTTGATTCTATGTTTTACCTACAATCATATTTATTTTAGTCATTTTAACAACTTTTTCTCCCTTTTCACCATTATTTGTTTACCTTTTACTTTTGTTATTGATTCATATGCTTTCATGAATGATTCATATGCCATACGGATGCAAATGCATGTGTGTGTGTGTGCCTATTCTATATGCTAAATAAAAGAAAATTCTAATCCTAACACATAAACACATAAGCACATAAAATCCTCCTCCATGTTGAGTGTGCTAATTTCTCCTTTCATTGTGATCCTTTTTACCCCTTCAAGGTTTTCAAACTTAGAATTTTTGAAATCCATTTAACAAGTATTTCCCCCAGATGATGGGATCTTTTCAAAATTCCTTAAGAAGCTTCCCTTTGAAAACAAAAAGATGATTGGGTTAAAACCTTGCTTTCGGAATTTATTTGAAAATGATTTCTTTAATTGCAGAGATTTCTTGGATTATATATAAAAAGGTGATTAAGTCTGAATTTTGCTTTGAAAAAGCATTCCTTTAGTTGGTAAAATTTTTCAAACTCTTTCAAGAATTTTGGGTTCCAAGAATTTTAGGTTTCTTCTTCAAATATGGTTGATTTGAAATTTTAATCCAAAAGTGAACTCCAAAAATTTTGAAAGATTGATTGAATGCCTTGGAATAAAGATACCAAAAATCTATTTGCTTCTAAAGACGTATTTAAAATTCTTTGGGTAGGAGGATCGCATGATCGGATTGTTGTCGTACTCTTCATGAATTCGGATGCATACAAGGTCAATGATGCTTAGCTAGCAAGATGTAAGAGATGTAATCACATAATCAAGATCCAGCATGTTCCCAAATGTCGTGGGACATGAGAAGGAATTGCTAAAAGGTGATTAAAGGGTTACACATCTTTTATCAAGCAAGCATCGTCATCATCTCAAATAACCCCTTTCGGGCATACAAAACTCCCTAGCACATAATCCCAATCAAGAATTAATTTCCTAAGATCGAAAGGTTCTATGGAAGCTACCATGCAAAGGCCGGGTTTTGGTCAAATAAGGGACCCTTGACACACACCCGATAGGATGCTTCATATACCAACACATGGTACGAGATCAAGGGTGATCACACGGTCCCATGATGGCTTGACCGACCGGGTTGCCCCGAGCCTCCAAGGTCATAGTTCCGTACAATCGACTGGCGAGACATGCAAGTGCAATGCAACGGGCATACAAAAATTAATTAACTCGATTAAAAGGATGCTTTCAAGTCTAATCCTCGAGTGAACCAACAAGAGGTGGAACGCCGCATGTCCACAATCTGGCGACTCCACTGGGGATTTTAATTTTAAAACAAAATAATACAGAGGTTTGACTCATAAGAAGCATCCTTAAAATCATCTTTTTACTGTGTTTGGTTCACCGCATTGTACTTCTGCATTTCCCCTTCGACTGTGTCTGAAACGCGGCGCTGACATTGTTCAGGTCTTGCTGTGCCAGGGCACAAGTCACCGTTGATACTGTACCTTCCAAGGTATATCAAAAAGAGTAAAAACCTCCGTACTGTCTCTCCGACGGTATATTGGAACTCTCGTCAACGGACCCTCTTTGACTAAACCCAGCCTTTGCATATAGATTCCTGTAGAACCTTTCATAGGACTGTTCATTTATCTTTTCAGATAGGACAATGTGATATAACTGCTGTATGCCCTGGCGGGATTACCTGTGCGGTGTAGACGCTTATATGGCATAGAACAGAACCTCTTTCTTATGATTCCCAAGGCAATCACTCACATGTGATCATATTGAGTTGACTTGCCTAGGCACCATGATAAGGATGTCTGCTCCATGCTCACAAAGATATACACCGCAAACCTTGTTTGTTGGTCCTGAGACATAGGAGCATGAAAACTTGCTAGACAGTATGATCACCATCATCACCTATTCCCGTAGTATATCCCTATTTCTTCCAGAAACTCTACCCAACTCATCAGGATATCCCTGTTTCTCCTAGAAACTCTATCCAAATCACCAAGATTTCCTAGAAATCCCTATTTCTCCCCTAGAATACCCGGAAACCTCAATTTTTCTTAGAAACTCTAATATACTTGCTTCTCCCAAAAACTATGTCCGACTTACCCAGATATACCTGTTTTCCCAGAAGCTCTGTCCAAATCTCTCAGATTACCCAGAAATCTCAATTTCTCCCAGAAACTCCGGTATACTTGATCTCTGTCCAACTTACCCAAATTTTCATGTTTTCCCATAAGCTCTATCCAAATCTCCAAGATTTCCCAAAAATTCCAGCAACTCCATCCAAACTTCCCAAAAATGCCTAGATGTTCCAATTTCTCCCAGAAATTCTGATTTCCCAATTTCTCCTAGAAGCTCAGTCCAACTCAACCAGAAATCCCTATTTCTCCTAGAAACTCCCATAACTTCTGAAAATTTCTCCGAATCTTCCAAATCCCTATTTCTCCCAGAAACTCTATCCAAAATTCCTGAAGTATCCCAGAAATCCCTGTTATCCCTTGGTGATCACACTGGAAAGTAAGGTTAGCACACTCTGTATGGCTAGGACACTATTTGTTTAGCTGCTATCTGTTAGAAATAGGAGCATCGTATAGATTAGGGCTTACATCCGCATGCTTGCCTCGTATGCATGCACCATTACTATCACTCTACACGCACTATCTTAGTCAGTCTGTACACAAGTCAGTCCACGTTTGTTAACATCACTGTCATTGTCTCTCCAGTCATCACTATCAGAATCTAATACACTTTTCTCAAATCTATAAGTCATTATAGATTCCCAAAGTCAGCCACTAGGATCCTCGTCCTGGGTTGGAAGTTCAAACAGTCGTTTGGTCAAGATCTACCCGCCAAGTTACTTCAGCATGATTCAAGAAGAATTGGAAAATAAGGTCACTGTGTTGGGAACAACCATAAGCCAGCAATCTGATTGCCTGGCCCAAGTTTTGAGTTTCATGGAAGAACTGAAACAACAGCAGCCACAGTACCCACCTGGTTTCCCACCACAACCAGGGTTCATACCACCACCACCGCCTGGGTTTGGACCGCCTCCCGAGAATAATGGAGAAGAAGACTGGTTTCAAGGGGTCCCGCCGCTTGCATATGAGAAGAAGCTCCAGGAGAAAATGGACAAAGTTAACAAGCTTGAAAGTGTGTTGAGGAAGAGCAAAGGGGTTGATGATTACATGTTAGACCTGGAAGGCCTCTTTGAGCCCATCAAGCTAAGGCTGCCCGAGAACTTCAAAATGCCTGAAATTGACCGTTTTGATGGAACAGGGAATCCAAAAAGTCACATCAAGTTGTGCATGAGCATCTTCCAATCGATGGGCTGCACTCATGAGCACATTGCGATGTTGTTCGTGCAAACCCTTAAGAATGCCGCACTATCCTGGTTCCTAACCCTTGAAGCCTCCAAGACACGAGTCTGGGAAGACGTTGCTAGAACTTTTATTGATCACTACTCTTACAACCAAGAGTTTGATATCACCATCCGGGATCTAGAGACTACCAGGCAGAACTTCAATGAGTCCTTCACTGCGTTCTTGAGCAGATGGAGGAATAAAGTGGCTCAAATGATCCACAGACCTATTGAGAAAGAGCAAGTACGTATGCTAGTCAAGAACATGCAACCAGTATATCAGGACAAGCTATTCTACCAATCCATCTCCACATTTGAAGAGCTATTTGAAATAGGCACCAGAATAGAGGATGCCATCAGAGAAGGAAAGTTCAAAAAGGATGTACCCCAACACCAGTCCAAGAGACCTAACTACTCCCTGGACTCCTCGGATATCAATGCACTTAGCAACCAATCAATGGACTGCGCCCTCCGTCCATACCAGTCCATTCTGCTAAATCGCCCAAAAGGCCCTCGCGAATTCTCCAAACTTGATGTTCCTCTTTCCACAGCCTTGGACCACCTACGCAAAAAGGGCCACCTGCAGCTCCTCCCTCATAAGCCGCTACCAGATCCTATACCCTCCCACTACAACATGAGCCTACGATGTGCTTATCACCAAAATCAAGGCCATACCACCGATCAGTGCATCCACCTCCACCATGACATTCAGAACCTTATAGAAGATGTCCCCTATCCTAATCCAATCCACTATCTTGGCTTGGACCAACCGATCGAATGATCCCTTCCGTCGATGCTAATGAATGTTGAAGCTACGCAGTAAAGTGATGGTGTTTGGAACTTCTGCTAAAAAATAGAATAAGAATAATAAATGGGTCGCAAAGACACTCCATTTGAGACCGGGTCGAGTCAAGTTGAGTCTGTTCTATGTTCCGAGTCCATTTCAATTCTAGTCTTGTGATCGAGTCTGTCTGTCATCGAGTTGTTAATAAGTCTGTAAACCTTCTCTATTGATGGAATGAAATCTCATTTTGCTTAATCTGATGTGCCTAGTCATAAATGCATGAATCACTAAACTGAAGTGTCACTTTTCAAATTACCATGGATATTACTCTGCTAATAATTTTTCTACAACAAAACAAAAAAGAATCCTGAAAGGTTAAAGTCGATTTCACGCTGACATTGATGAAGAGCTGAGAATTGAATAGTCTTACTTTAAGAATTTAAAGATGCTCTTGCCTCAATCTTTAAGACATACTTGAAACTGACTTGGGGCTTGCCCAACACCCTTTTTCCACCATTTCGAAGCCTTAAGCCCAATCCAATTGGGAACCACGCAATCTGTCCGATTGAAAGCAATGCAAACTTAGCCCTTGATGGTAGCCAAACATTTCAGTGAGTTTCATCTCCACTTTCAAAAAAAAAAAAAAAACAAAAAAAAGAAAGAAAAAGAAAAGAAAAAGCTCGCTAGGTTGAAAACCCGAAAGGGCACCTAGGCAAACGATAGAGCTGAAAAAGGTGTTGATTTTCAAAATCTGACCCTAGCCAGTCAAAATGTTGGAGAAAAATTTTGATGAAACAAATGAGAGAATCATACGCTTCAAGATACATCTTAAGAACGTGCCAAGATCACATTTCAAAAGGCACGGAATGACCACAAATAAATTCTGAGAGCTGACATGCACATTCTGGAATTCTGAGATTGCGATTGAAAGATTTCACAAGAATCGACTACATTAAAAAGCAAAATTGACTGGCTAGGTGAAAGTGAAAAGGATCAATCCTCAAAACAAAACAAAAAGAAAAAGAAAAAGAAAAGAAAGGGAGATTGAAACTAAATCCTTTTATTCAAAGCTACCACAAGTGGCTCAAGTTTGAACTTCTTTGACGATTGGTTTGAAAAACTCTCATACCTCAAACCCCTTATTTCAGACCTTGCCTTGAACTACGCTCGACCTGATTCCCACTCGGGGATACGTAGGCAACCACATCGGTTCGGTCGACACCATCATAATCAATCCAATTTCTTTTAAGACCTTGTTTTGAACTACGCTCGACCTGATTCCCGCTGGGGGATACGTAGGCAACCACAACGGTTCGGTCACCCCACCTACCTAAAAATCAACCCGCTTCTTTCCGACCATGGCCCGAACTACGTTGGACCTGATCCCCACTTGGGGGTACGTAGGCAGACTTTCAAAAAAGAAAAAGAAGGATGGCTCGCTAGGTCAAAAATCTGAAAGGACGTCTAGGCAAAAATTAGAGCTAAATCCAAAGTAAGCAATAACAAAAGAGAGAAAAGAGCTCGTTAGGTCACCTCACTGGTGCCTAGGCGGTCACCTCACTGGTGCCTAGGCAAAAGTTATGAGCATTTGAGAGATTAAAGTCACGGTCCTTGCCTCAAGCCAGAAATCACCATCCACACAAGGGGCAAACTTTGGCTACTCGCCTCATTTGCCTGACTTTTACTATCTACCCTTCATACAAGGGGCAAACTTCGGTCACCTACCTCATTTGCCCAAAATCTTCAATAAACCATCATCCAAACTAGGGGCAAAATTTGGTCACCCACCTCGTTTGCTTATGAATCCCACTTTGTACACCTCAAACTAGGGGCAAACTCCGTTTGCCTAACACAATCCCTTCACACCGAGGGCGAGTTTTCAAGTTACCAAGTTGTTTTGAAAATTTTGAAATAGAGCATCTTTTACTCTAAAAGCTAAGGCACTAATTCAAAGCACTTCCTGGGAGAAGTAGAAAATTGACTAGATCACTAGGGAGGAATTTTCAAAAATTATATTTATCAGCAAAGTGCTACCATGTTAAGATGAGGGGTGAACACCAAAAGAGAAATGGTACATCGTTTATAACAAAAGCACATCAAGTTTTGACAGGACGAGCTTGTTTCATTTTTGGTGTCAAATGTGTCGTCCTCGTGCGTCGATGTCTGTCAAGTTTTTGAGTCTGTTGTAGTCTCAAATGTGTAAGTCAACAGTGACTAATAAAATTTTCAAATCAAGTTATAAAGAGCATGCCAATACAAGCAGGAGTACCAAACACCATTACTGCACCGGTTAAGGCGTCAGCATGAGAAGCGTCCAAACTTAGGGCAAATGCAAATTTCATCCCTTTCCAAACCATCGAAAGTTGACCATCATCTCCTTGCAACATAAGTCCATGAGTGGCTGTTGATCTTCCTTCATGCAACATAAGTCCATGAGTGGCTGTTGATCACCTTCCCTCGTCCATGCAACATAAGTCCATGAGTGGCTATTGATTACCTTCCCTCGTCCATGCAACATAAGTCCATGAGTGGCTGTTGATTTTCCTTTATCTCCAAGCAACATAAGTCCATGAGTGGCTGTTGATTGATCTCGGATTGGGCACCGCAAAGATTTGATCAACCGCGAGAGATACAGAGATGGATCCCGGTTCTGGGCCAGCAAGATTTGATCAACTATGAGAGATTCGAATTTGAATCCTGGTTCCCGGTCAAGAGAAGTAGTCGCTTCATCCCCAGCAGATTCAGTTTAATCCCCAGTAGGCATATCGATTTATACATCGTCAGTTCAATCTATGACAGTCACAATAGTTCACTGTCGACTCGTCATCTCGATTCATACATCGGCAGTTCAATCCATGACAGTCACAGTAGTTCACTGTCGACTCATCATCTCGATTCGTACATCTTCAGTTCAATCATGATAGTCACAGTAGTTCACTGTTGACTCGTCATATCGATTAGTACATCGTCAGTTCAATCCATGACAGTCACAGTAGTTCACTGTCGACTCGTCATATCGATTCGTACATCGTCAGTTCAATCCATGACAGTCACAGTAGTTCACTGTCGACTCGTCATCTCGATTTGTACATCGTCAGTTCAATCCATGACAGTCACAGTAGTTCACTGTCGACTCGTCGTCTCGATTCGTACATCGTCAGTTCAATCCATGACAGTCACAGTAGTTCACTGTCGACTCGTCCTCTCAATTCGTACATCGTCAGTGCAATCCATGACAGTCACAGTAGTTCACTGTCGACTCGTCATCATCAGTCCAATCCATGACAGTCACAGTAGTTCGCTGTTGACTCGTCACCTTTGTTGGCCCAAAAGTGGAAACCTTAGAGGGGGGGTGAATAAGGTTTTAGCGGAAATTAACCTTTTAAAAGGAATTGCAAATTAAACACAAAACACAAACAATAATGTAAAGAGATAAGAGAAGAGAAACTTGCAAACCGAATTTTCAAGTGGTTCGGCAATCGCACCCCGCGGCCTACGTCCACCCCTCAAGAACACCTCTTGAGGATTCCTTTACTCCCGGAGCACTTACGGGTGTGCACCAAACCGTTACAAGAGCCTTCAATCTCTCCCAAAGAAGAACACCTCTTCTTTGCACACAAGGGTTACTAACCCTCAACCTTTACAATGATTTGAATACAAATTGAAACTCTCTCTCTCTAGAGTGGATAATACAATTTGAAGCTCACACAATAACTCCTTAGTGAGTAGATAATACAAATAAAAGCTCACTACAATTTGCTCTCTCAAGAATTACAATTGAAATCTAGAGCAAAATTGATTTTTCACTCAAATTAGGGCTCAAATAATAATGTTTAAAGATCAAAGAGATGAGTGATCAATACTATGTTTTCCAATCAAAATCTCTACCCCAAATAGCTTGGGAAAACATGTATTTATAGGCCTTGGAAGATTATAGCCGTTGGTGGCACATTTGGTAATTAAAAGCCACTTTAAAAACTAGTCGTTATGCCTTTTCAGGTCGCTTCAGTCGACTGGAGCATGAAGCAGTCGACTGGTCCTTGAAGCAGTCAACTGAGATGTGTTTACAGAGGGTTCTATTTGCATTCTGCTCAGTTCGGTCGACTGCATCGGGCCTTCAGTCGACTGCACCCCCCTGTTTGACAGCCTGACACATCTTCACTAAAAAGGCCATAACTCCCTCTACAAAACTCGGATTTTCGATCCGTTTGATGTTTTGGAAACTATATTCAAATACCTTTCCAACCATATAAAACTAAACATCTAATTATTTTCCAATTGGTTGGGGCATTGCTTTAAAGATGACCCATTTAAAATTTGTTTCCAAAACTTTAACTTTTAGCATTTGTTTGAGCCCCTATGAGTGTGAGATCAAGATGCCTTACAATGATGGTCCTAGACTTCAACAAAGGATGAAATATCTTCAAGTCTTCAAGCTTGATCCTTGTTGAGCTCCTTGTAATCTTGATCTACATCAATTGAATCTCATGCACACAAAGATGTTAAAACATTGATACAAAATTTAATACATGAGATTATATATGAGCATGAAAATGACTATGATAATAACAAGGAATGAATCAATATGAATCAAGTAATTATCACAGCATATTTGACATCATCAAAACATAATTAAACATGCCTTAATATACCTTAAGGCTAACAACCTTAATTAATGCACGGTCAGTTCTTCTGATCACGGTTAGTCCAACCGTTGGTCCAACCCATGACAGTGACATAGCTCACTAACTATTCGTCATCTCGATTCGTGCATCGTCAGTATATTGTGTCCATCATTCTCATTCAAAATCTTGGGCTTCCATTGATGGTGCTTCCGTGTCCGTCGCTTGACATCTCTGGTTTTCATATCTTGAGTTCTTAGGGTTTCTGTGTCCAGGACTTCCATGTCCATCGGTTATCTGTCAAATTTCATCTTTGATTAACGTCCTCAGGGACCCCACATCTGATTACATTCGCTTGCAAAGCACACTTCCCAAAATTTAGAAGTTTGCTCCAAGACCCAGAGTCTTGAAACCTTGGTGTCCCTATTCGGGTCAATAACTACATCACAGTCAGAAACACTAGCACGACACAAGTCCACTTGGAGTGGTACACCCCACAGCACCAATTCATGCTAGGATTAGAACACTAGACATGATAGGACTTAGGACAAAATTCATATCACATCCATGCATTGAATATCACTCTTATAGCATAGCATCCGTCTGATTGTTGTGTATGTGCATTTATTCCTTTGTGCCCTGAACTACGTCCTGATCTGATTCCCCTTGGGATACGTAGGCAGCTCACGCAGAGTGCGACCAGCACTAGCCTCAGCATCATTGCATCTTTTGCAACACTTTTATCCTAAATCTATAGCCTCCAAAAAGACCTGTCTCTTTAAAGCTTTGGCACTCGCTTGCGACATGCGTTGCTTCGCAAGTTCATGCCAAAGAGGGGCAAACTGTAGACACCCCATTTTGTCGGCTAATAGATTTAGGAGGCCACAAGCATGCCAAACCTCGATGATTAGAAAGATCGGATTTTCAGAGATTGCCTCTAACTCTCAAGAAGTCAAAGAATTTGCAGAAATGACCAAAATGCCCCTAAAAGCCCAAAACTCTCCAGATTGGCCCAGAATCTCAAAAATCATTTGATGTTGTTTAAAAAAAAAAAGGTATTTTAAAAGATGAATATTTAAAATCGTAAGCTCTCAGAGACCCCCGGAAGTCCCGGAAGTTCCCGGAAAGTCTCCGTTGACCGGTTTGACCAAGGTTTGACCAAAATCATCCAAATTCACCCAAAAGTTCCGAGATCATTCTAGATCATGTGAAAAGTATTAAAATATGTTTTAAAAGAAAATCGGACGAAAACGTCAGTCTTTGGAGGCTCCCAGAACTTCCCAGAATTTCCTGGAAGTGCACTGTTTGACTGATTTGACTGCAAGGTTGACCAAAAATCAAAGTCTTCTTTTCGACATTGAAATATTTTGATCAAATACTAGAGGTCAATAGCTTTCCAACGGTATATCGCACATAATTTCTGAATCTAAAACGAATTTGTTATGAATTTCTAAAGGTGAAAAATGCGATCAATTCGGCTTTTATCACGAATACTGCAAAATTTTCCAAAGTGACCCAACTCCAAACTATTGTTTATGAAAATTAGACCTCAATACCTTTCCAACGGTATATCACAATCTCAATTTGGATTTCGCATGAATTTTCTGTGAATTTCGGACGAAATAGGGTTGTTTCGCGAATTCCGAGAGTTCTGGGGGCCAAAATGCAATTTTTGGTCAACGGGGGAGTTGACTACCGCGGCGGAACTGGTCCACTGCCGCGGCGGCAGTGGCCAAGTGCCGCGGCGGCACTTTGAGTGATTTTTCATTTTTTATGTAATTTTTGGTTAATTTTTGGGTTTTAATTCAAATTTTCAACAAATAAAACGACATAGTTTTGATTATTCCGGGATTTTGGACCAATTAGAGACTTTTTAAAACCCAAAATACCTCCCTAAGTTGGCCTATAAAGGAGACCCATTTACTTCCAATTAGGGGAGAGCTTGGAAGCCATTAGAGAGAGATATAGAAAGTTAGGGAGAAATAGAGAGAGAAATCAAGATCTTCTTCTTCAAATCCAAGCCAAATGTGAGTTTTTTTTATTTAGTTTTCTAAAAACTAAACTTTTGTTTTCAAGCTTTCAATCCATCTTCTTCATCTTCTTTGAGTTTCCTATGAGTTAGAGAGTGATGTACTCACCCACATACACACATATGAGAGGTTGAATGCTTGTGGTTCCACCATTGAATATTATCTATTGATTTGTTCATTTGCTTGCTTATATACAATGTTCATCTATTCTTACCTCATTTCTTTTTTATTTTATTTATTTACTTACTAGTTCATCATCATCTAGATGATGACATGAAGTTTGAGGTGAGTGAATCCTTATGGATAGTAGCTCTTGACCTCAAAAACATGTTTGATAGATGATTATAACTTCAATACCTCTAATGTATCCTTGAAGTTATGTTCAAATAAAATTGAATCTCTCCAATAATATTGCGGGTTCTTGATGATGAGTTTGATGTTGATATTCCAAGAGGTTATAATCTCTATTTGATGTTGAAAATATACTTTCAAAAATCTACTTCAAAACCCCTCTTAAAACCCCTCATTTTAATCTCAAGAAAGAAAACTCTAGTTTTTCCCAAAACATTCAAAACAGTGAGTCAAAACAGTGAGTAATCTGAGTTCAAATATTTTTCTAGAACTCAATACTCAACATATAGATGCAAGGCCACTTGAAAAGTCTTCCTAACCCATTGGAGAACACCCATGAATTTTGGTTTGACTTGGAAATACTTGAAAATGGTCCATTTGGACCCAAACATTCCTTCCAGACATTTTGCCTCTGCTGTCACAGCAGCTTGGTTGAATTCTAACTTCTTTTTCTGAAAACCTTTCCAAAAGGGGTGGTCCCAAATTAATTTTCCCTTAAACCTCAATGTCTTAGGAAACGTTCTGTATAAAATGGGCCTCCAGATCATTTGTTTTCATTTTCTAAGATTTTCTAACATTTCAGTCGACAGTACGGACTCTGTTTCTGAGTGACCTTTGTTGTTTACATGATTTCTCTCAATCTGTGATAGTTATTAAAGATTGGATTTTTGGGTAGTGTTCTAGACATAATAAGGAAGATCTCCATAAAAAATCATGCATTGAAAACCTTCCTAACCCCTCTTTTCAATTTTCAAAAGATCTAGTTACTGTTCTGTCCACTATTCACAGCAAGCACATTATAACTTTCATTCTTTGATTTGATGCTTATATGCACTCCAAATTAGCTCATGTCTTAGGAAGTAGTTCATACTACATTTGTACATATCCCATGTTGATTTCATTCATTCATTCCTACACATTCTAGACTTGTAAGTCATTCTAGGAATCCATGAACACAAAAACACCATACAACCTTGGCACATTCTGGATACATACATTGCATCCATGCAAAGATTTGGGATTCTTGTAATTCCTAATCTAAGAAGATTATAAGGAATGATCATGATCACACATCCATGCTTCCTCTCGATCTAATCATCCTTTCTCATCCGTCCCGAGGATTGAGAGGTCTTCTTTTCTCAAAGATTAACATGCATCATTCTAGCTTGCTAAGCATATTTTGATTTCTTTGTTGATTTATTTCAAGAACAATTCATGTCCCCTTTAGATTAGGGAAACTTAATTACTTGATATGTGATTAGACGATTTTTCCTAGGTTTATTTGTGTGATCTTTCACTTTGCATTGTGTGATACTTGGCTTAGATCTTATGAATGATATTTTATCTTTAGATCTTCCATTTCAAATTTTCTTATGTGATGTAATATACTATCATAGTATTAATTGTCGAACCATACATAGTATAAGATGATTATTTGGATGTTAATTGAGGCCCGTCGAAAGACGGGGCGAGTTGAGGGTGTTTTAGTCGCGACAAAGGCTCCTTCTTCTCTCGTACCAAAACCCCGAACCAAGTTCTTTGGTCATGAAGGGCCGGTGCCCTTTATCCATTTGGGTGAGTCAAAATTAGGTTTCTTGGTTCCTTAAAGACCAAGTGGCGACTCTGTATCTGTTTTCAATAGACCTTTCCTTTTCTTTCTTTAATCCAAATCAATTTCAAACAACAAGTTTCAAAACCAACAAGAGGTGGAACGCCGCGTGTCCACACCTGTCATGCCTTGACGTAGCATAAATAGGAAAAGTAATTAATTTCCTTTATGGACCCGTAGGTCGCGATAGTTTGAAGGATCGATTTTTGTCCCAGACGTTAAACAGTATAATAATATAAATCAAAGTAAAAGCAATCGAGACTTGTAAAATTCTTCAAACACAATAATTATTACATCACGTAGGAATCTTAAGGCACAACCCGCCTTGCAAAAACATTAATATCTATTATGTCATCCCTTAGTACAAGTTCAATTCATAATTAAAATAAGAATTAAAACATTTCTCTCCACGAGTAGTTATTCTCAATTATCATAGTCATATTGTTCATCCTGATCTTAACCTGAAAAGCCTAGACATAAATGTCAAGGACGCATTAACGCCGTGCTTCAAAAAGCTAGTGAGTATTAAAAACATGTACTGGTAATGTAAACATACTTTCTTACCATTTTCGATTCACAGGTTTATTATTCAACATTTTAGAAATAAATGAGTGAATTCGTATTTAAAAAGGAACAAAAGATTAATATAATAATAATGCAATAAATATAACTTGTGACCGTGCATGTAATAATGTAGCCTACTCATCTCACTGACTATTTTACCTCGACTACAAACATCATAAACGGTTCCCTTGAACCACTAGCCCTCGACCGTTAGGTTTAGAATGTCTGTCGATATGCCTACCGTGTCCGAATAGCCTGGGCATACCTAGACATTCATGGTTATAATAACCTGATCGGTCTACCGTATCCAAGTCGACTGGACACGATCGGACTGGCCTACCGTATCCGAGTCGACCTGGGCTCAATCCCGCTTAATTAACCTATTGTATCCAAATTGCCCTGGGATAATTAAGGCTATAAAACATCGCTAATTGGCCTGCCATATCCGAGTCGACCTAGGCCCAATCCTTCCCAATTGACCTGCCATGTCTGAATCAACTTGGGATAATTGGGGTTGCAACTTACATAACACATCCTCTCGACTCTTCTCAACTCCCCATCTCACACCATGCATGTGAACTTGACTCAAACATGTATGTCACATGACTTATACGGTAATACATAATTACTGAAAAGTAACAACAAATGAGCGTACGAGAAATTAAGTCTTATTAACTTAATCTTCTAAAAATAGATTTTGAATAACAAATTTTCCAAATTGTGCCTTTAAAACCTATAAAACTTTATCCAAACGCTTCTTTATACAAAAATTGACAGAATCTGGAAAAATGTCCAATCGTGCAAGCGGGTCACTCGAGCGAGATGTCGCTGGCACAGGTCCTGCGCGATACGTGTATTTCAAATTTCTTTTAAAATTTCTAAACTATCAAAATTACATAGGTCGTGTGAGCAGATCGCTCGCGCGGTCGCGCATGCGAAAAACAATAGAGGCTTCATCTTCTTCGTTTTTCTCCCATTTTCAGTTTTAAGGCCAATTTTTTTCACCAATTTTGAAATTCAATTGTAAACATACCTTATAATATACGATTCTCTTCGTCTTTCCACAAGGATTATGAATCTACAATCGAATTAACATGAATCGAACCGTAGCTCTCGAATTTTACAAAAAACTGAGAGGTGACGAAATTTCATTCTTAATATACGTCGTGATATGAATGAATTAAGCTCTAATACTTTAAACATGACATCCATGGACTATAATCTTTCATTATTATATATCAAAATGAATTTTGGTTAAGTTTTAAAGATCATGTTTTTCAAGCTTGAACTCCATGGATGAACCTAACACTGGTGATTCTTAATTCAAATTATACAAATAGTAAACAAGCATGAATTTACATTCTAAATGAGTTAATGATACTCACTTTGATTGAATATTAAGAGTTTGTTGAGAAAGAACTTCAAAATAAGAAACCCAATTCAAGCTTGGCTATGGAGATTGTGAAGCTTTCACTCTCTAAATAATTTTTGTAAATAAACTCTCTATATCTCTCTTTCTCTCTCTGTGTGAGTGAGAGTGTACACTTATAGCAATCCAAAATTCTACAACTTGGTGCCCACCTACACTCTACAAACTAATTTGATTTCAAATTTTCTAATTCTATAATATACATATACGTATATATATATATATATCCATGTGTACAATTTGTTGAGAATTGAGATTGTAGGGGTTTTTTAGGACCATAGGGGCCAAGTTAGGTGTTTGGGAATTGTAGCTTATAGGCACAAATTAACACACACTAAATTAGCACTCCCAAACAAGGTATAAGCAAGTTATCTAGGAATCTTAAGGATATTTGGGAAAACAACTTATGGCACTAATATCACACACACACACACACACATACACACACACACACACACACATAGCATTCCTAAACAAGTTTATCCAAATGATTGGTTGAATTAAATGAAGATAAAGCACATGTCACATCCTGATTGATGGAGATTCAAAAATTTGTGGGAGTCCATCACGGCGCGAACAATTTTCATTACATAAACTGGCATTTTCGTGGCAAGATGATCACCACAAAATACAGAAAATTTATATTAACGTAAGAAATAATTTTTTTATTGTATAAAAATACAATTTGAATTGAAAGTAAATATTTTCACCGTTTTGAAAATTCAGTTTTGAAATTCATCACAGGTATTCCTTAATTAAAAAAAAAAATAGAGTTTGACAGCAAACAAAATACTCTTATTAGATGAACAAGTAATGGGAAAATAATATTGGAATTACATTAAGAAATTAAAGTAAAATACAGGTTGTTACAATAGACACTGGAGCTCCGTGCAATCTCACAATCTCTTGAACATATAACTCTGCTAGCTTCATTGGATCACTGGTCTTGATTGGCAAGAAATGTGCAGACTTGGTTAGTCGATCAACGATTACCCAAACAGTGTCATTTGACTTCCTATATCTCGGCAAACTTGACATGAAATCCATTGTGATATTCTCCCATTTCCATTTTGGTATAGGTAACGACATTAATTGTCCTTCCAGTCTCTGATGCTTTATCTTGACTTGTTGACACACTACACATTTGGCCACGTGTTCCTCTACTTCCCGCTTCATCCCTGATCGTCAATAGACTTCCCGCAGGCCGCGGTACATTTTTGTGTTTTCCGAATGAATTGAATACTTCATGTTGTGCGCCTCTTCCAGAATTGTTTCTTTGATTCTGTTCACATTGGGTATAGAAACCAGATTCCTGAACTTCAATATACCATCTTCAAAAGTGAACTCTGGTTGTCTACCCTCAGGTATACCATTACAAATCTTCTTTAGAGCTAGGTCTTGGAGTTGCTTATCTGAAATTGTATCAACTAATGATGGTTGTGCATAATATCTGACATTAAAGCACCTATAGTCTCTGGAGTTACCTCTATTTTCAGTTGCTCCATTTCCTGTATTAGCTTTTCCTGAGTAGTCAAGGCGTAGATTAAATTACTTGCTAACTTCCAGCTTAGTGCATCGGCCACAACATTGGCCTTTCCTAGATGATAATGAATAGTCACGTCGTACTCTTTCATCAATTCCAACCAACGCCTCTGCCTCATATTCAAATCTCTTTGAGTGAAAAGGTGTCACGCCCCGATGTAGCATAAATATGGAAAGCATTTAATTTCCTTTATGGACCCGTAGGTCGCGACAGTTTGAAGGATCGATTCCGTCCCAAACGTCAACAACAAAAACATAAAAGTCATAGCTGAGCAATCAAGGCTTACAATATTTTTCTAACTTAATGGTTATTACAGCACGGGGTCTCTAAAGGTACAAACCGCCTTAAATAAAAAACAATAACTTAATATCTATTATAGTCATCCTTATTACAAAACAGTTTATAACTTAAAACATATAAAAGTAAATTCTCTTTCCAGCAGGGATTCTCAGCTTGCATAGTCGTACGGTCCAGCAATATCATAACCTGAAAAGCCTGAACACGAATGTCCAGGTCGCATCAACGCCGTTAGCTTCAAGAAGCTGGTGAGTATTAAAAACATAACTTTGAATGTAACACATACTCATTTACCATTTTCCAAATCCCATTTAATTCAACAAGTTTATATTAAAGTAAGGGGTTTATTTAGAAAACAACCACAATATCATATGAAGGATATAATTCATATATGTGACCGTGTATGAGAACAATGCACCATCTCATCTTACCGACTCTTTTCTCTCGACAAAACCCAACAACCCAACTTTCTCACACCAGTATCTTTGAAATACTCCGATAGCCACACTTTAGCACAGGGGTGCCAGGGAATGTCCAGCTTGCCTCACACTTTGGTCCGGAGTACCAGGGAGTGTCCAATGCCTCACACCTTAGTACCTAATCTGCCTTGCAAATACCGGAGGTAACCTCACGTAGTATCCATACTCGGGTGCCAGGGAGTGTCCGTAGGCCACACTTTAGCACTACCATGGGTGCCAGGGAATGTCCAAGTTTGGCTTCACACACTTTGACGCTACCATGGTCATCAGGAGTGTCCAGTTTTTCCACCATCGCATTTCAAAGACACCCTCGCCGCAATCTCAATCACAACACACTTTGGTACTCACTTACCAAGGAGTGTCCACAACACAATCTCAACCGCACTCACTATACCACATTGACCATCACTCTTTTCCATACTTACCAACACCCATACTCACCATGCAAGTACGATTGACACCATATGTATGTCATGAAACCACCCACAGAACATATGTAGTGCTAGGAATAATAACAAGGTATGCTTTGAAAATAATTGGATTCATAATTATTCCTGAATGACCAATCATACCCAAAATATGATCTATTTTAACATTTTTCGCAAACAGAGCCTTAAAGACCCACAAGGCAACAACCAAACAGTTCCTTAACATGAAATAAGCAAAAACTAAAAACTGTCAGAAGTCGCGCGCGCGAGCCGTTCCCGGGAAGGTCACTCACGCGGTCCGCTCGCGCGATATGCTCAATTTTGTTTTCTTTTTTAAAACTTTTCCAACTGCCAGAATACAGGAAGATCGCGCGTGCGGGTCGCTTGCGCGATCTGCTTAAATTTCTTTTTCTTGTTAAGATCTTTTCTATCTGCCTAAAACCACACAGCTCGCGCGCACGGGTCGTTCGCGCGATCGCGCGCGCGAGTTCTTGCAGTGGCTTCATCGTCTTTGCTGAAACTCCCCTGTTTCAGAAATTAAGGGGTCTTTTGACCCATTTTCAAATTTGAAAGTTTATAAGACATGTAATATATGGATTTCTCCAGTTTTTCGTAAGGATTACGAATCTACAATCAATTTTACATGAATCGATCCGTAGCTCACGAATTTTATGAAAAATCGAAAGATGTCAAAACTTGATTTCTTATATGCTTTTTCCTGTGAACAAATTAAGTTCTAAAACTATAAACATGGCATATGGGATGTATACTCTTTTATTTTTATCTCTAAAAATGGATGTTGGTTAAGTTTAAAAAGTTATGATTTTTCAAGCCGCGGAACTTCAACGTAAATTCATAAATGGTGATTACAAATTAAGCTACACAAAACAATAAATACAATATAAATTACATTCTAGGTGAGTTTAGAATACTCACTGAGATAAGAGAGTAGTGTGTGTTGAGAAAGATAAGCAAAATAAGAATCTAATCCAAGCTTTGGCTATGGAGGATTGAAGCTTCTCTCTCTACAAAATTTTCTGTAGGAGTTCTCTATAATCTCTCTGAACTCTCTCTCAATTTCAGTTTGTAAAAACTAAAGAAGATTGCAGATTGTGAAGTAAAGGAGTGGGTTATAAATAAATCTCATTGCTTGGTGGCCAAGAACATTATCATATACGCAACAAAAGGAATTTTGATTGTTAATTACATAACATTTGAAATACACAGCTCATGTACACAGAAATTATAGATACGTATAAATTGTATAACTCTCAGATTAGCCAAGAGTCAAGTTTAGACTAATAGGGGTCAATTAAGATTGTTTGGGTAATCCAACTTATGGGCACAACTAATACACAACAAATAAGCAAAACCAAACAAAGCCCTATCAAATGATTACTTTCCATAATTGGAAAATAAAGCAAATATCCAATTACACTTTACGTCACTTCCAAAATCTATGGAAGTTTAGCACAACGCGGACAGTTTTGAACATAAACTGGTATTTTTGCCGCACGGTGTTCACCACAAAAATATAGAAAATTCATTTTAACGTAAGAAATGGTTTTCTGGTTTTATAAAAATACTGATTGAGTCAAAAGCAAACATTTCCACCTTTTGAAATACAGATTTTTTTTAAAATCCAACACAGGTATGACTAATTTTGTAAAATTGTAGTTTGTCCCCAATAAGAATTTCAAATATGAAATAAAGCAAGTAATTAATTCTAAACATAAGGATTGTAATTAGATAAATGCAGACAATATAATTTGATTTTAAATATGACAATGCAAATACAGATTAATTATGGAAATGTCAATTTAAGATTAAATGAAAATGCAGGTCGTTACACCTTTCCTCCCTTAAACAGGATTTCGTCCCCGAAATCACGACAACCTAGTCATGAAACAACTCTGGGCACTTGTTCCTCATGTCAGCTTCAACTTCCCACGAGGCTTCGTTCTCGTCATGGTGATTCCACTGAACCTTCACCAACGGAATGTCCTTGTTCCTTAGCTTCTTGATACTCTGATCTAGAATCTACACAGGTCTCTCCTTGTAAGAAATGTTATGACTCGTCTCAATATCGTCATAACTAATCACGTGCGAGGGGTCTCGTATGTACTTTCTCAGTATACTCACATGAAATACATTGTGAACCCCAGACATCTTCGGTAGTAGCGCCGGTCAATATGCCACTTTCCTGACACGTTCCAAAATCTCGAACGGTCCGATGAAACGCGGAGCCAATTTCCCTCTCTTGAGACCGCAGCATACTACTCCTCGGGTTGGTGATACCTTAAGAAGTACGTGATCTCCGACACTAAACTCCAAATCTTTTCGGTGTCGATCATCATAACTCTTATACCGGCTTTGAGCGGTTCTCATCCATTCCTTGACCAAAGAAATCTTTTCGTTGGTTTCTCTAGCCAGATCTGGTCCCAACAATTTTGTATCTCCCACTTCTGCCCAACACAATGGAGAATGACATGGTCGTTCATACAGTGCTTCGAACGGAGCCATTCCGATACTCATGTGATAACTATTGTTATAGGCAAATTCAACCAACGGCAAGTGTGTTTCCCAAAATTCTTCAAAATCAATAACACAAGCCCTAAGCATATCCTCTATAATCTGATTGACACGCTCAGTTTTCCCATCTGTCTGAGGGTGGAAAGTAGTACTCATCTTGAGCGAGGTTCCCATAGCTTCTTGCAAACTTTCCCAAAATCCAGAAGTAAAACGTGCGTCATGGTCTGACACAATTGACACAGGTGCACTGTAAAGTCGCACAACTTATTGTATGTACATCCGGTTCATTCTTTCTATAGGGTAGGTCATACTATAAGCAATGAAATGAGAAGACTTCGTCAATCGATCCACGGTTACCCAAATGGCATCATGATTCTGCTGCGATCGAGGCAATCCTACTACAAAATCCATCGTGATGTGCTCCCACTTCCAACCTGGAACAGGTAAGGGTTGTAACAATCCCAGGGGTTTCTGGTGTCCGACTCTGACTTGTTGACACGTGAGACACTTGGATACAAATTCGGCCACATCCTTGTTCATACCTTCCCACCAGAAATTTCTTTTCAAATCCTTGTACATTTTTGTCCCTCCTGGGTGAACTGTATATTTTGATTTATGTGCTTCTGCCAGAATTTCATTTATCAAATTCCCACAGTCTGGTACACATAATCTGCCTCTGCATCGATACCCTCCGTTACTTCCCACCTTCCATTCTGTCGGATCTTTCTCTGACATCTTCACAAACCACGCTTAAAACTTCTCATCTTCTTTTTGAGTTCCAATAATACGTTCAATAAGAACAGGCTGTAGGATAAGACATCCGAAAAGTTATCCTTCTCCTTCTTCAGCACTCTGTACATCGAACTCCGCCAACGTCTCCAATGCTCGCCATTCTCTAACCATTGAGGAGGCGATCATCTCACGAATCTGCCGACTCAAAGCATCGGCGACCACTTAGCTTTACCGGGGTGGAACTCTAACGTAAAGTCGTAATCTTTGATCAGCTCCATTCATCTGTGTTGTCTCATGTTCAACTCTTCTGTGTGAAGAAGTATTTCAGACTCTCGTGATCGGAGAATAAGTCAAACTTCTCACCGTAGAGATAGTGTCTCCAAATCTTGAGTGCAAATACTACTACCGCCAACTCTAAATCATGTATGGGATAGTTTAACTCATTCGGCTTCAACTGTCTGGATCCATAGACGATAACTCTACCATCTTGCATAAGTACACATCCCAATCCTTGATATGATGCGTCACTGAAGATAGTGAACTTCTCATCAGGCTTGGGTATAGCTAGTACCAGTGCAGTAATGAGTCTCTCTTTCAACTCTAGGAAGGCGCGCTCATGCTTCTCTGTCCAGTCGAACTTTGAATTCTTCTTCGTCAACCCAGTTAATGGTGTAGCTATTTTGGAGAATCCCTCAACAAATCTCCGATAATAGCCGGTGAGTCCAAGAAAACTTCTAACCTCTATAGAGTTGCTTGGCCTAACCTAGTTTGACACAGCATCTGTCTTGGACGAATCCACAGAAATTCCTTGAGATGACATCTTGTGTCCCAAAAATTTCACTTCTTGTAACCAGAACTCACACTTACTAAACTTGGCATACAAATGGTGGTCCTTGAGTGTCTGCATCGCAATCCGTAGATGTTGCTTGTGTTCTTCCTCTGACTTAGAATAGATCAAAATATCATCAATGAAGATGATGACAAACTGATCCAAATAAGGATTGAACACTCTGTTCATCAAATCCATAAACACTGCCGGGGCATTCGTCATTCCAAATGGCATTACCAAAAATTTATAGTGATCATATCAGATTTTGAATGCAGTCTTAGGTATATCTTCCTTCTGTACCCTCAACTGATGATATCCTGACCTTAGGTCTATTTTGGAAAATGTCGTAGCTCCTTATAGTTGATCAAATAAGTCATCGATTCGAGGCAAGGGATACTTATTCTTGATAGTCACACGATTCAGTTCTTTGTAATCGATACACAACCTGAGCATCCCATTCTTCTTCTTCACAAATAACACCGGTGCTTCCCAAGGTGATGTACTTGGACGTACAAAACCTAGGTTCTCAAGCTCTTTAACTTGTTCCTTCAATTCCAATAATTCAGTGGGGGCCATTCTGTAGGGAACCTTCGTGATCGGTACGGTACCCGGTATAAGCTTAATACAAAACTCTATACTTCTCTCGGGTGGTAGACCAGAAATGTCTTAAAATACTTCTTCGAAGTCCTTGACTACAGGTATAGACAGCACTGTCGCTTCTATACTGGCAACTTCGATGTTTGATAAGCATCTTGTGAGGAACATATCTCCCAAAGGGTTATATTGAAAATCAAAGGGTTGATTCTCATTGTCGGGGACTGTAATTCTCTTCCTCGCACAATCCAGCTTCACTTGATTTTGAGAGAGCCAATCCATTCCTAGGATTATGTCGAACTCCTTTATTGATAGAACAATCAGCCTTGCACAGATTTCACGGTCTCCTAGCCGTAAAGGACAATCCTTGCACACATGTCCTAATCTGACTGCAGCTCCTAATTGTGAAGCAGCCCTCAAATCTTTCTCTAAATGATGAGGTAAGATACCCAATCTCTGAATTGTATTAACAGATATGAATGAAAGTGCAGCACCCTTATCAAATAACACTTTAACATGGAAGTTAAACAGAGTTAAAGTACCTTCCACTACTAGCTGATCGGGCTGCGCTTATCCATAATCTCCTTCTTCATACCCAGTCTCATTATATCCAGCGGTATCAGGAATAACACCAATTACACAAGTCTGTGCCTGTTGATCATAAGTCACCTGCTTGGGAGCAGTGCAGAACTTGCTGATGTGACCCGATTTACCATAGTTATAACAGACTATATTCTGATGAGCGATGCGCTTAGGTGCCTTGAAGTCTCGAGCCATATGGCTGGGGGTACCGCAGTTAAAGCATTGTGTCACCTTCTTGGGTAAAGCACATCTTTTAGCAAAATGCCCGGGCATCTAGTAGTTAAAATAGACCTGAAGTTTGGTTTTCCATTTCTTCTTCTCTGCTTTTGCTGTATTCTTCTCCTTACGGAGGTGACTCAAACTGCCGTGTTCCATCCATTGAGTCTCATTGCAATCATACCAACTATGACCTGGTAGGTTGCAATTAGCACAGAGGCCGCTTGGCATGCTTGTGCCCTTGTTCTCAATGGGAGTCACCCTTTCTTGGAACTTCCTCTTGCCTTGTTGTAGCTCAGATAATTTCGCAAGGAAGCACTCATATAGATGATCTCCTAATTGACCTACTCTGATTCTATTACCCACCTCCCAAAAGCTCAAAATAAGTGACTCGACCAAACTGGTGGGGTCGACTTCTGGGGATAACAACTGGGATTGCCCGCTTGATTGGTTCTCGGTTGTCTGAGACAACTCAGCCATCTATGCTCCTACACGCAGCCTAACGGGTTAATATCACTATGTAATATATTCGTATTACAGCATAAGCATATAGCAAAATCCAAGTATTCATATTACACCAAACACGTATTCGTACTAGGACTGTCTAATAGCAAGGAGGTCGCATTCTTATTCTCTTTCCTAGCTCTAGGCCATGGGCTATGCTGACTGTTCCGAGATTTGACTCAGGAAGTTCATCAGTGTCTAAGCTATTTATGAGGGTTTTGGCTTACCTCAACTTCTTAGGAAATCGGCTACTATCTGCCTATAGGGTATTCATATGTCAAAATCAACTTGGCTAAATTCTAAATAGATGCATCCAAGGCTATTTGGCAATTGCTAACATTGTTGTCGATGTGACAAAACATGCACCATCGCCTCTACGATGAAACTAACCTGGATCACGAGTTCTGAACTATGAACAATCGGTGCTAATCAACTAAAATCTGGAACCGGGTTGTTTGGTAAATCTAAATCAGTCACGACTTAATCTATTCGTATAGCTTAGTAAAAACTTAAAGCTAATCTATGTCACTAATCTGTGGCGTGAATAACCGAGCATGGTCAAACTAGTAAACCTGGCTCTAATACCCCTAAATCCTATCACGCCCCAACGTAGTATAAATATGGAAAGCATTTAATTTCCTTTATGGACCAGTAGGTCACGATAGTTTGAAGGATCGACTCACGCCCCGACATAGCGTAAATATGGAAAACATTTAATTTCCTTTATGGACCCGTAGGTCGCGACAGTTTGAAGGATCGATTCCGTCCCAAACGTCAACAACAAAAACATAAAAGTTAGAGCTGAGCAATCAAGGCTTACAATATTTTTCTAACTTAATGGTTATTACAGCACGGGGTCTCTAAAGGCACAAACCGCCTTAAATCAAAACAATAACTTAATATCTATTACAGTCATCCTTGTTACAAACAATTTATAACTTAAAACATATAAAAGTAAATTCTCTTTCCAGCAGGGATTCTCAGCTTGCATAGTCGTACAGTCCAGCAATATCATAACCTGAAAAACCTGAACACGAATGTCTAGGGTGCATCGACGCCGTCAGCTTCAAGAAGCTGGTGAGTATTAAAAACATAACTTTGAATGTAACACATACTCAATTACCATTTTCCAAATCCCATTTAATTCAACAAGTTTATATTAAAGTAAGGGGTTCATTTAGAAAACAACCACAATATCATATGAAAGATATAATTCATATATGTGACCGTGTATGAGAACAATGCACCATCTCATCTTACCGACTCTTTTCTCTCGACAAAACCCAACAACCTAACTTTCTCACACCAGTATCTTTGAAATACTCCGATAGCCACACTTTGGCACAGGGGTGCCAAGGAATGTCCAATTTGCCTCTCACTTTGGTCCGGGGTACCAGGGAGTGTCCAATGCCTCACACTTTAGTACCTAATCTACCTCGCAAATACCGGAGGAAACCTCACAAAGTATCCAAACTCGGGTACCAGGGAGTGTCCGTAGGCCACACTTTAGCACTACCATGGGTGCCAGGGAATGTCCAAGTTCGGCTTCACACACTTTGATGCTACCATGGTCGTCAAGGAGTGTCCAGTTTTGCCACCGTCGTATTTCAAAGACACCCTCGCCGCAATCTCAATCACAACACACTTTCGTACTCACTTACCAGGGAGTGTCCACAACACAATCTCAATCGCACTCACTATACCACACTGACCATCACTCTTTTCCATACTGACCAACACCCACACTCACCATGCATGTACAACTGACACCATATGTATGTCATGAAACCACCCACAGAACATATGTAGTGCTAGTAATAATAACAAGGTATGCTTTGAAAAGAATTGGATTCATAATTGTTCCTAAATGACCAATCATACCCAAAATATGATCTGTTTTAACATTTTTCGCAAACAGAGCCTTAAAGACCCGGCCACAAGGCAACAACCAACCAGTTCCTTAACATGAAATAAGCAAAAACTAGAAACTGTCAAAAGTCGCGCGCGCGGGCCGCTCACACGGAGGTCGCTCGCGCGGTCCGCTCGCGCGATATGCTCAATTTTGTTTTCTTTTATAAAACTTTTCCAACTGGCAGAATATAGGAAGATCGCGCGCGCGAGTTCTTGCAGTGGTTTCATCTTCTTCGCTGAAACTCCCCTGTTTCAGAAATTAAGTGGTCTTTTGACCCATTTTCGAATTTGAAAGTTTATAAGACATGTAATATATGGATTTCTCCAGTTTTTCGTAAGGATTACGAATCTACAATCAATTTTACATGAATCGATCTGTAGCTCACGAATTTTATGAAAAATAAAAAAGATGTCAAAACTTGATTTCTTATATACTTTTTCCTGTGAACAAATTAAGTTCTAAAACTTTAAACATGGCATATGGGATGTATAATCTTTTATTTTTATCTCTAAAAATGGATTTTGGTTAAGTTTGAAATGTTATGATTTTTCAAGCCATGGAACTTCAACGTAAATTCATAAATGGTGATTACAAATTAAGCTACACAAAATAGTAAATACAATATAAATTACATTCTAGGTGAGTTTAGAATACTCACTGAGATAAGAGAGTAGTCTGTGTTGAGAAAGATAAGCAAAATAAGAATCTAATCCAAGCCTTGGCTATGGAGGATTGAAGCTTCTCTCCCTACAAATTTTTTTGTAGGAGTTCTCTGTGATCTCTCTAAACTCTCTCTCAATTTCAGTTTGTAAAAACTAAAGAAGAATGCAGATTGTGAAGTGAAGGAGTGGGTTATAAATAAATCTCATTGCTTGGTGGCCAAGAACATTCTCATATACTCAACAAAAGGAATTTTGATTGTTAATTACATAACATTTGAAATATACAGCTCATGTACATAGAAATTATAGATACGTATAAATTGTATAACTCTCAGATTAGCCAAGAGTCAAGTTTAGACTAATAGGGGTCAATTAAGATTGTTTGGGTAATCTAACTTATGGGCACAACTAATACACAACAAATAAGCAAAACCAAACAAAGCCCTATCAAATGATTACTTTCCATAATTGAAAAATAAAGCAAATGTCCAATTACACTTTACGTCACTTCCAAAATCTGTGGAAGTTTAGCACAGCGCAGACTGTTTTGAACATAAACTGGTATTTTCGCGGCGCGGTGTTCACCACAAAATACAGAAAATTCATTTTAACGTAAGAAATAGTTTTCTGGTTTTATAAAAATACTGATTGAGTCAAAAGCAAACATTTCCACCATTTTGAAATACAGTTTTTTTTACAATCCAACACTGGTATGACTAATTTTGTAAAATTGCAGTTTGTCCCCAATAAGAATTTCAAATATCAAATAAAGCAAGTAATAAATTCTAAACATAAGGATTGTAATTAAATAAATGCATACAATATAATTTGATTTTAAATATGACAATGCAAATACAGATTAATTATGGAAATGTCAATTTAAGATTAAATGAAAATGCAGGTCGTTACAAAAGGTACTTCAAACTTTTGTGATCGGTGTAAATCTCACATTTTTCCCCATATAGGTAATGCCGCCAAATTTTCAATGCAAAAATCAAAGTTGCTAATTCTAAGTCGTGTGTTGGATAGTTGGCTTCCTGTGGTCTCAGCTGTCGCAAGGCATAGGTAATTACTTCGTCATTTTGCATCAAGATGCATCCCAATCCCTGATGCAAAGCATCACTGTATATGTTAAACCCCTCAATACCCGAAGGAATAGTCAAGATCGACGCTGACATCAGTCGAGTCTTCAACACTATGAAGCTCTCCTCGCAATTCGAACTCCAAACAAATGTATATCTTTTCTCATCAGTCGGGTCACAGGCATTGCAATTCTCGAGAAATTCTCTATATACCTCTGGTAGTAATTGGTTAATCCCAAGAAAATTCTTAGATCTGACGCATTTGTTGGTGGATTCCAATTAGCTACGACTTCAACTTTCTGTGGATCTACTGATACACCTTCCTTTGATATTACATGCCCCAAAAATGCAATCTCAGTCAACCAAAACTTATATTTCTTAAACTTCCCAAATAACTTCTTTTCTCGTAGCTGTTGTAGAACCACTTGGAGATGCCTTTTATGATCTTCTACACTTTTGGAATATATCAAAATATTATTTATGAAAACAACCACGAATTCAACTAAGTAATCTTTAAACACTCAGTTCATCAAGTCCATCAATGCCACTGGCGCGTTAGTAACTCCAAATAGCATAACTAGAAACTCGTAATTGCCATAACGGGTCCTAAAAGCAATCTTCTCTACATTCTCTTCCTTTACCTTCAGTTGTTGATAGCCCGATCACAAGTCAATTTTGGAAAATACTTGAGCCCCTTGTACTTGATTGAATCAGTCATCAATTCTAGGCAACAGATACTTGTTCTTGATGGTTAGGATGTTTAGCTCACGGTAATTAATACACATTCTTATGGTTCCATCTTTCTTCTTGACAAATAATACCGGTGCACCCCAAGATGATACACTAGGTCAATAAACCCTTGTCCAATAGCTCTTCAGCTGAATTTTAAATTCTTTAAGTTTTACCGATGCCATTCTGTATGGTGTCTTCGATATTGGCTGTGATCTTGAGACTACTTCAATGGTAAATTTGATATCTCGTTCAATTAACTCATCTAGCAAGTCCTCTAAAAATACATTCAAAAACTCCCGTACTACTGATATGTCTTCACCTTTGGTGCCCATAACCTATGTATCAATTATGGAACATAAGAACCCTTGATGACCTTGTTTCAACAATTTACCTGCTTGAATTGCTAACACTAAGAATGGTGGTGCTACAACACCAATTCCCTGAAAGATAAACTCTTCCCATCCCGGTGGTCAGAAAATAACTATTTTCTGTTCACAATCGATAGAGGCTTGGTTCACGGACAAGTAATCTATACCCAGAATTACATTGAAGTAGTTAACGGTTAATGGTATTAAGTCAACGGTCAACTCCCTATCATCTACCCAAATGTCACATGCTTTGTATACTAATGAAGCCATTATAGGCTTACTTAGAGGTAAGGATACTAACAAGTTATATCCTAAGGGTTCAGACATATTGTGTAGATGGTTAACGAATTTATGTGCAACAAATGAATGTGTCGACCCCGAATCAATAAAAACATGAGCTGGATGCAAACAAATATTAATATATCTAATACAATGGAGTCGGTGGCTGACACATCTCCTAGTGCCAACTAAAAATACCTCCCTTACCTTGACTCAACTCCTTTACATTTGTCCACATTCATTCCGGACCTAGCTCTGGTTGTAGACATTGAGCTTGAGCCTTGTTGCTTCTTTATGGAACAATCTTTTGAATGATGTCCCAGTATGCCATAAGTGTAGCATCTCCCTCTCATATCTAGATTGGAACCTCCTATACTCTGGGCTCCGACTTATGGCAAAACCTAGAAACATGCCCCAACTTTTTACAAATGTTGTACACCAATGTTTGTTAGCAAACTCCCGCGTGTCGTTGGTTATACATCTGGCACAATGGAGTATTCTCCCCAGAGTAAGTACTTCCTCCTTGACTTCTTATATTGGAACCCAAACCTCGTGAGAACGTCTTTTTTGAAAACCCCTACCCTTTTCCCTTGTCTTCATATGCCCGCTTGCCTTGTTGCCCTTGTCGAAATTTCTTAATATCCCTTTCTACAATTAGGGCCACATCTTGAACATTGGCTATGTTTCGGTGTTGGAGGGTATCAACAAAGCTTTAGTTATTATCTCTCAATCCCTCCTCAAACTTTCGAGCTTTGTCGACTTCCCTCGGTACAGATTGGTGTGCAAAACGGATTTAATCATTATACCTTGTGGCATACTGATTGACGGAGATGTCCCCTTATTGTAAATTAGCAAATTCCAGACTCAATTGTGTTTTTGCCAATGCCAGAAAATACCAATTGTGTCCATGAGCAATCTGATTGGTCCACCAATTTTGTGCTCCCCCCTTGAGGGTATTGGTGGCACCATAATCTTTTCACCGTCTGTGCAGTCTACAACTCAGAAAATACGATTCATGTCCATTAGCCAATGATCGGCTAATGACGTGTCAAAACCTCTATCAAACTGAAGTGGCTTCTATTTATAGAACGGTTCAATAATCCCTTGCTCACCTTATGGTTGTGGGTTCGCTGTTCTTTTACCTCCCATAAATACATGGTCACTTACCGATCTCACAAAATTACTCAGTGTGTCTTCCAAGTGATCCATCCTCGAATGAGATGAATGCTCCCAGTTAGGGTCCATTTCTTATTTGTCAATCAACTCACATAAATACTATGCTAATATAACATGCAATATTTAGATATAAGCTTTATTTCACAGCGTTATTATCCATATGCACTCATGCTATGCATCTAATTACTTGTCACAATCAAATCCACTCAAGTCGTCGTCTCTCATACCCAAAGTTCTAAGCCTATTGCTTTGATACCACTAACTGCCACGCCACGGAATCGCACATATGATTCTAGGACACGTTACATGCCACCAAGGCACGTCCCTAATTCATTAGAGTTCCACAAAAACCATCAGTAAAGGTTTTGACCCATGAACCCTACAAATTTCAAACATTTTTAAAGGGATTTTACAAATACATTTCCAATCACACCCTAACAAAATTCTTTTTTAAAAGCAACACTTTTATAGTTCAAAGGGGTCCCAAAGGTACCCTCGTGTTTAATTAGAAGTAAAACAAAACAACCAAAGTAGTAGAACCAAAAGCGGTTCAGGGGGTATTTCGACCGGTTGAGCTTCCCCCTTCGACCGATCGAATGACCCCTAGGCATATCCTTCCCCTGCTATAGAATTTTGCCTATAGCCATTCAACCTCCTTGAAATTTAAACACTTCCAAACATTTCAAAACATCAAGTTTACTTTTAAAATATGTAAAAACATTATTAAATCAATCTCTTGGGCTCCAAGGGTTCATAAACATCACTAAAACAAATTAAAGAGAATATAAACGTAAAATCCATTTTGTGTCAGACGCTAAGAGTTAAACTCTGAGTTCGTCATCTAAACCAAACCAAGCAAAATTATAAAAGTCACAACATTCCCAAACTAGACAACCACAACATGACCCTTATGTTATAACCATTAAACATACTAACTATTACATGATCCACATTCTCCAAAATTTACACAAACTACTAACTAAACAAACATGGACTTAAAATCATAGTGCAAGCTTAATTTTCATGAGTTAAGAGTCTAAAATCATAGTTCAATTCTTTTCTCTGTAATTGTTTCTAACTAAGAAGACGAGGGGGAAGACTTTTAGTGAGTCATATGGACATGTGTCCATCAACGTGTAATTCCAAACTTTGTATTTCTAAAGTAGCCTCCACCAATTTTCTTAAGTTTTTCAATTATACCCCTGCTTTTAATGAAACTTATTAAATCTATCCTGAACTTAAATGGGTGTTTCTCTATGCCACATATGGGTCCCATAAGTGGTCCCACATAATATTGTGAAGTTGCTAATTAACCTACTAATTATGCAATGTGTCCAATTCCCTCTCACAGAGGTACCCTAACGGACCACAGAAATGGTCTCTAACAATTAACATGTTATTAAAGCAATATAATATAATATTCACATATGCCTAAATAAACAGTTAAGCACATAAGAATTATTTTCATATCTGTTCCATCACACGGGAACCTTTCATAACTTTCCCAAACTGGGACAGCAACTTGGCCTATCTCTGGGTTCCAAACTGGACACCCCTAATCACCTTAGTGAGTTAATATTCACTTAAAGCATATAGTCACATTATTAATATAATATTAATAATGCATGCTAATGCAATTACATATAGCCCGTGGGAGCGGGTGTTACATAGACACTCTATCTCTCTCCTGGGTGGCACTGTGGGGTTCGTAGGAGGTAGAGTGTGTTTATGTAAAATGTTTGTGCCCCTAGCATTGTTGTAAAATTATTAGAAGTGAGGGTCTGTGGGTATTTACTATTTAGTGCTCGTTTGGGCATCAAGTTGTGGGCAATGTGCGATTGGGCCTAAATAGTAATCAAATTTTGGCGAGTACGCTATCTGCGACACGTTTGTCCCTGCTCTTAGTATGTCACGCCCCAAAACCCAAATGGTGGATTTAAGGGACGTGACCAGCCACCGTGGACTCATATCTTGTACAAAGATTAGCAAAAACAACATAATTAAATCTTATTTCAAATAAATCGTAATATTACATATCCCAAACTTATTACATTTTATTAACACTGCACAACTCGAGACTTAAATATAGCCTTTCAGAATTCCATTGGAATTACTCATGTTATTTCACTAGGTAGCTAGTATATTAAGTTCTTCTTCTTCTATAGGTCTTCTTCAAGTAGGTTATCTCCCACCTTCTTATATTTTTCATCAAATGAAAAGAGTTAGAAAGATTTAGAGAGTGTGAATAGAAGACTCAGTGAATAATCGTAATCCTGGATGATGTTTAAACAGAGAAATCTGTGTATCAACGGTAAATGAGGTAAACATAACAATCGATATATCGAGAGAGTAGAATATCATCAGGACAGGCATAACAAATACACATTTAGAAGGTCAAATTATCAACCACCCATTCACATACACATACATATACACATACATATACATATACTGTAATAGTTAACTGATCAGAAGCACTCACAGACCCAATAAGGAGTGTCGGCCAACTTTGGGCCACTCATAGATCCAATATGGATCATCCCACATAGGGGCTCGTAGATTCTTAATAGAACCAATATATAATCACGTAGAATGGTGATAATTGACATTGGGATCAATGAAATATAGAACTTATAATAACTTCAAATAAGATAACCTCTTTTAGTGGAACGAATCGAAGTGTTCCAAAATAAATATAAAAATAACGATTTTATAATTAAAGTAAAGCTTTTTCAAGTAATGGGAGTAAAAAGGAAAACGATCACTCACCTTGGCAACTTTAGATGATTAAAGTACTTTTGTAGCTAAGTTAATTCTCAAGTCCTACGCAATGCATATGATAAGAATGAGTAATTTAGTTTAAGTTCAAGGAGTAGGGGAAAAATGATAATTATAATTTCTTAGGGGTATTTTCATAATTTTACTAAAATAGGATTTTCCCCCTACTAAACTGATCCTTATATTATTATGGATAAAAATATATAGCTTTTCTATAGTAATTTGGGTTCCAAAATAAGTGGTAGAATTTTCTGTCTCCAAAATTTACAAAAATAGTCTCCAAATATTCTAAATATTAAATTGGTCACAACGATATTTTCCATTTATTTTTCTAAGTTGTACAAAATTATAAAGTATTTTTAAAGTTAAAAACTCTTATTCTAAAGCTTTTTTTATAAATTAAAAATTCAAATAAATACCTTATGTTATCTAAAATTCACCAAATTTTAGAAAATGGTAAAAAATAATTTATAATGATTTAACAGATTTTTGAAATACCAAAAATGCCCTTTGTAGATTTACCAAAAATTAAATCAACTTTGAAACTTGAATTTGCCAGTAATGGCAATTCAGGGTCTATTTTAGCCTTGCTCGAGCTTCAAGCTCTGAGTAAGCCTTCTAAGGGTCTAATACATATTAGAAAAATACATATAAAAGGTACATATTATAAAATGCATAAATAGATTTGGAAAAGTAATTTACCCACTTTTCGAAGAAAAAGTTTTAAAATTGAGCCCACTGTTGTTGACCAAACACCACTAAAACCACCACCACTAGTCCAGTATTTTATCCCCCAAATAACTCACTTTGAGAGTTTGTAGAAAATTCTCACAACTTTCTCTAACTCTCTACTTCCCTCATTCTTTCTCCTAAAATTCTCACTCTCACTCATAAACAACTTCCTTTTTTTTTTGGTTACTTTTTTTTTTTCTCTCTTGAGTGAAGTTACTTTAGAACATGGGTTAGGAGGCCTATTATAGGCACCTTAGGATTTCTCAAAGTGAATTATGAGAGGTTTTTGATGCATTAATTGAACATAGATAAATGTTATAAGTTTAACATTTATTGAAGTTAAACTCTTTTTTTAATAGTACTATAACTATGACGGTTGCAAGAACTTTTTTTTTCACGTCTCTGTCTCTATCTCTCTCTCTCTCTCTATGTCTATGTCTCTGTCTCTCTCTCCGTGTATTCATGTATACATGTGTTTTGTAACATTTGTGTTAGGTGGATAAGGTTATTTGCTAAGGTCACATATAGGTTAGTTAGTTAGGTGAAAGACCAATAATATTTTAACACGTCTAAAGTTGATTGGTTAAAACATAAAAATATGATGATATATTATTAATTTTAATAGTGAAAGTTCGGGTCTTGACATTCTCCCCTACTTAAGAAAGTTTGGTCCCCAAACTTAACTTACCTTATTAATAAAAAGTTGTGGGTATTTGGTTCGCATTTCATCTTCTCTTTCACATGTAGCGTTCTCCACTGCATAATTTCGCCAAAGAATCTTAACCAATGAATGACCTTGGTCCGTAAAACTTTATCATGATGATCCAAAAACTGAACTGGTTGTTCCACGAAGGTAAGATCTCACACATCCAAAGGTTCATAGGCTAATACATGACTGGGATCCGGTATATAACGACGAAGCATACACACATGAAATATGTTATGGACATTGGATAGATTCGGAGGTAGTGCCAAACGATAAGCTACAGCTCCAACTCGATCTAAGATCATAAACAATCAAATATAACGAGGATTGAGTTTATCCCTCCTGTTAAAACGAACTATACCTTTTGAAGGTGAAACTTTGAGAAACACATAATCACCTTTCTCAAACTCTAGATCTCTTCTACGTGTATCTGCATAACTCTTGTGCTTGCTTTGTGCTGTCTGAAGCCGTTGACGAATGAGTTGAATCTTTTCTGTCCTAAGTTCCCAAAATTTTCCTTTCACCAACCTCAGTCCAATATATAGGAGATCGACACTTCCTTCTATAAAGTGCTTCATAAGGTGCCATGCTAATGCTAGCCTGAAAAACTGTTATTATACACAAATTCTACTTAAGGTAGGAGTAGGAGTTCTTCTCAACTACCTCTGAAATCTAGAACACTAAGTCGATGCATATCCTCCAATATTTGAGTTACTCGCTCAGATTGTCCATCTGTTTGAGGGTGAACAGCGGTGCTAAAGTTTAGAGTAGTTCCCAAAGCTCTTTGTAAGCTCTTCTAAAATTGTGATAAGAATCTTGGATCTTTATTAGAAACTATAGTAATCGGTGTATCATGAAGCCTAATAATCTCATCAATATACAAAGCTACTAACTTCTCTAGCGAATGAGTGACTTTGATTGGTAGAAAATGAGATGATTTTGTTAACCTATCCACAATTACCCAAATAGCGTCATTTTTCTTTGAAGATCTGGTTATCCAACTACAAAGTCCATGGTGATATGCTCCCATTTCCACTCTGGGATAGGAAGTGGTTAAAGAATTCCACCCGGTCATTGATGCTCTACTTTAACTTGTTGACAATGAAGGCAACACGATACAAAGTCAGCGATCTCTCTTTTCATGTTGGGCCACCATAAGTATTTCTTCATATCTTGGTACATTTTAGTACTACCCGGGTGTACTGTAAATCTAGAAGAAGTGCTTCCTCCATTACTTTCCTCTTAATCTCAAGAAAGTTTGGTACACATAAACGGTCTCGATACAGTATAATACAGTCTCGTGATATAAATTCAGATCTCTTCCCTTCTGGTATCTTCTAAAAAAATCTTGTTTAGGTAGTCATCTTGCATTTGAGCTTCTTTCACCTCATCGACGACTGTTGGTTGTGCAACAAGAGCTGCTAAAATACCATTGCAATAATGAGAGGTAACTTCTATTTCTAATCTTTCAAAGTCTTTGATCAATTGTTGTTGTGTAGTGAGCATGTAAGTCATATTCTTACAGATTTTTGACTTAAACCATCAGCTACAACATTGGCCTTGCTGTGATGATATTAGATATCAAGATTGTAGTCTTTCATCAACTCAAGCCTTCTTTGTTGTCTCATGTTTAGTTCCTTCTCAGATAACAAATACTTTAGACTCTTGTGATCGATAAAAATCTCACATCTTTCACCATATAGGTAATGACGCCAATCTTTAAGGTGAACACCATAGCAGCTAGTTCCAAGTCGTGAGTAGGGTAGTAGTGCCCCAATTTTCTAACACCACAAAATCGGAACACTACCTGACAAAAACAAAATAAACTAGAAGCTTAAACGGTAATTGTCAATCTAAAACCAAAATAGACATAACTCCTAAATCAGGATAAATTTAAACTGAAATATAAATGATACTAACTCTCAAATATCAGTTTCTAAAACAATTAGCACTTGCACCAAAAATCCCGAAGGTACAAAATCTCACTAAACTCCAAGGTCTAGAACTCCAAGCTTGATAATCTCAACATGATCCAAGCCACTACTAGATACAACGATTATAACCTGAAAAAATTCTCCGACTACGTTCATAAATTGAACGCACCCAAGATGTATGGAGACATCCGGGTCAGTATAAATTGGTATGAGTAAAACATGAGACCCGAAATAATCCATGAACAAACAAAAGAAACCAAAATAATATACCATGTCGAGATGTAAGTTCCATCATACGACCTATAATCCAGCGAAAAAGTCTAAAACCAAGCCCTTAACTACATTTTTAATAAAAACTCAAACACGCCAACTATCTGAAATTAAGTTTTACATGTCCATACAACTCTTTATAATTTTCTGAGGTCATTAACTATTTTTAATAAGCTCCAAACAGAAACAGGTTCTAAACTTCTACAATTATAACGTGATGAGACACAAGACTTAGTTTCACCCACAATGTCCGAACCAAGGCATGACAATTTAGTTTCTCGTGCTCATACTAAATATCAACTCTACTTACCTTATGAAGGGGAGGTTTAACCTGCACAAAAATGTTAGCTGACCCACCCTCCTGCAATGAAAGAGATTAACACAAAATAATGATATAAACGCTAAACTTGAATAGACTAAACGTCCTTCATTACGTCCTTATCTCAAACAACCTAAAAACATAAATAACTCTACCATATCATTTACAAACATGTAGAAGACTTAAGAATTAAAGATATTCTCATTCCTAAGACCAAATATGCGAAAAGGAAAAAAAACTGCATATTTTGTCAACTCAACAACCTCACTGCAAAGTCCAATTTTGAAGCTCTAAATGTCATTTTTAGGAAATGTACAATTTTTCTTCCTTTTCGCATAACATACGAAAAATGTCCATAACAAAATTCCTCTTTAAGATGTCAAATGCCTCAATTTTACCAATTCATTTACTATTTTTAAAGAATATAAAGCACTACTACCTGTGTGGGAGATATTATTTGTATATCTACAATTAAGCGTTTAGATGTAATAAATGACCTCAATTACAATAATATCAAATAAAGAAAATGTCCAGAATAGTACTTTACATTAAATCATCATAGTCTAACATATTCACGCATATCAAACAACAGATTCAATAATACGAAATATCGTAACAAGACATAAGTTCCATCACCTCTTCTAACAAGAGACTCCGGCAGTTAGTTTCTTATTCACGATCAACATATAAGCAAACCATTATCATATCCATGAACAACAAAAATACTGTACAATATCGTGACAAGATAGAAATTCCGTCATCCCTTCCTAAAAGAGATTCAGACAGTTAGTTTCTTATTCATGATTTTTAAAGCATGTAAATATAACTTTGTAGTAGGTATCCTGCAAAAGTGTGTGTGTGGCCACCCTATTCCAGGAAAACATGTTAGAACATTATATCATAAAAGCACATACAATTTTTAGTTTGTACCAAATCCACACTTACTACCACAATTGCACCTCACATCATGCCAAAACCTACATACTCGTAGGTCCCCCTCATACCTTAGCCACTTCTCTGGGTTTGACACTTACTCTAATCGGACGTATCAAGTATCGAGTGTGCCCCAATTCAGAATAGCTACGACGTATGAGAAAATAATAATAAGCCACTATTCGGCTAAAATGTGCATAAGATCCAACGTCACATATTGAGATGGGATAAAACACTACTATTCGGTGAACAAAACAAAAAGGGCATCAACCCAAACACATTCCTCAAGGCATGCACCTCTGATTGGACATGAGTACCACTTGCCGCAAGACATAAAGGTTAGTTTCTCTGTAAGTAGTGGATTCAAATAAAAACAAAAGGGTTGTGGCGGTGTCTTTGGATTTTTCTTTTAGATTCATTTCATAATATAACTGAAATAACAATCAGATGAATATATCCATATCACATATTCATACCAAGTTCATATCCATCATTGGATAAATAAAGTAATGTAAATTCCATATACAATATCAATGGATTCGTAACTCTCCACCATATGAGATTACCACGTGGACTAACATTATTCATATCACATATTCACTGCCATTCCATATCCATCATTTAGATAAATCAAATATGTCAATTTCATAAACAATATCGAATTCTCAAGTCTCCACCATAGAAGAGTAATACATCAATTATAAAATCCGTATTGAATTTCAAATGATTCCTATTCATCAATATATGAGAATAAAACCCAAATTTTCCATTAGCCAGTGAAATGTTTAAACCTCAATTTCTAAATTCCAATCATTAGCTAGAGTGAGACTCTTACTCATAGTTCCATATAAAATTCTTAGCCACACGAGATTAACACATCAATTATTATTGCACAGAAAACAACTTTACTCACATCAACAATCATCATACATTATGATGTGATTTTACTCACATTTCTTTATAGCAAATCAAAAGTTTTCTAATTCTCAACCCATGAGAATAATTACCCCAACTGGTATCTATTAAGGGTACAAGATTTACTCACCTTCATATATTAACAGAATAAAGTTTGTTATTGGAAAAACAGACAAGTTACGATTCCTACAATTCATGCTAGTAAAATCGAAACTTAAATACATGTTCACAATGAAAAAAATGTAAGACAATGATTCATGCTCTTCCAAGGGCATTTTTGTAATTTCAGCTAAGGTGTATTCTAAACTCAAAATAATGGTCCTCACAACATTCTAAGACTACTAGCCCTGACGACATATTTCTAGGAATTACAGATAATTAACCACGAATTATAGAAGTTAACAATAAATATAAAAATTACACCATCATTCAACAAATATACCCAAATATAAATTTATACATGAAACTATTTTTAATAGGTTCAAAGTGGCACAAGAATATTTCTGTATTTTTTTCCAAAATTTTGAAATAGCAGAGACAATTAAAATAATAAAATATTCAATTAAATCAATTACCAAATAGTGATTTGACTAATAATCCACAATGATTTGCAACTCAACTACCAAATTATAAATTGTGTTTATAATTAATGAAATATCACATAAATAATTCAACACGACTTTGTAATTTTATGGAACCAAAACAAAATATCCTACTATTTTAGAAATAGAAATTATACCATACTAATTAAAATTAATAACTACAACTATCAATAATTAATGAAAAGTTACAAAAAATATAAGAGGTGATTTATAAGGATTTTACAAAATTGTAGAATGACTAAAACATCCTTTTTAAAAGTTTTGGGGCAACTATGTAATTATACTAAAATACAAGAATTTTATGAAAAATCCAAAAACTATAGAATAAATATTTCAGACTGTAACAAACAGAATTACAAGTACCATGCTCGAAACTGTGACCAAATTCGATGTCGGTAGACTTCTATATGTCCGTTTAAAGTTTTGGGAGTGTAAATGAAATTTTTGGAAATAAAAATCTGGGCAGAGTGCACTGTTTGGACAGCCTACTCGGTCCAACTTCGAAAGGTCATAACTCTCCATTCCTTAACCTTTTAAAGTAATTCAAGAGTCTATCTTGTGTGAAATTCTGCATAGAATCCAAATCAAGAGTCGGTTTTACCATATTCAAATCACAGAATGTGAAATTACCAATTTACCCTTTGTGAAAGAAAATCAAAAACTATTTTAAGGGTAGTTGTATAGGTATTTTAGGAGTCTACCTTTAAAATTTTAGATCTTAAAAATGTCAGAGTAAGGAGAAATCTAATTTTTAGTATTCTAGAGCAAACCGGACTATGATCATGAGTTTTTCTAAACCTAATTCAATTAATCAATTAACAACTTCAAAACTCATAAAATAGAAATAAAACAATATAGAAAAAAAGTTGTATAGGTATTTTAGGAGTCTACCTTTAAAAGTTTAGATCTTAAAAATGTCGGAGTAAGGAGAAATCTAATTTTTAGTATTCTAGAGCAAACCGGACTATGATCATGAGTTTTTCTAAACCTAATTCAATTAATCAATTAACAACTTCAAAACTCATAAAATAGAAATAAAACAATATAGAAAATAATGAAACACTATACAAAACAATGGGTATGATTTACTCAGCAAAGCAAGAGATAGAAAATAATAGAACTTTTGGAGTTAAAAGTGCTTGAAAGCCCCAATCTTCATTCTGTTCTTCTTCTTCTTCTTCTTCTTCTTCACCTTCTTCTTCTTTTTGGATGTAGATTATGTTTGTGTGGAATGTGAGTAGGGAGAAAGGGAGGTGGTTAGAGTTAGATTAGGTTTAAAAAACTAAAAACACCAAAATAAATACTAAATCCCGTTTTTTAGTTTTAGGCCTCACAAAAAGGCTTCATATGGGTCCGAAACACATTTTTAAGTATTTAAAACTCTAGTCCAATGGGTATACATGACCTGTGTACTTAATTTACATGTTAATTATATCACTAAATACATATAGGGCCTGTAAACACTACCCAAAAAAATAAAATGATACCTTATCATATTTTAAAATAGAATATTTGTATTACAAAAAAATACGGGGTATTACAAGGGTAGTTCTTTTCATGAATTTTGAGTTGTCGGGATGCATATGTAATAACTTTACCATGTTGCATTAGAAAACATCCCAACCCTCAATGGGAAGTGTCGCTATAGATCACAAACCCACCTTGTCCAGTAGGTATGCTTAAAATTGGTGTAGAAACCAGTCTATTCTTGAACTCTTAGAAACATTGCTCACGGTCATCAGTCTATTCAAAAGGTACGCCCTTCTACGTTAGTTGAGTCATTGGCCCATCTATCTTGGAGAAGTCTATGACAAATCTCTGGTAATATCCCGCTAAACCTAGGAAACTGCGCACTTCTATTATAGTTGTTGGTCTCGAGGAAGACATAATTGCCTCCACCTTCTGTAGATTAACTAATACACCTTCTTTTGAGATCACATGTCCTAAGACAGAAATCTTTGGAAGCTAGAACTCACATTTCTTGAATTTGGTAAGCATTTGACGAGTTTACAATGTCTGTAGTACCGTCCTCAAATGACGTTCATACTCCTTAAGGCACGTAGAATAAATAAGGATATCGTCGATGAATACTATTACAAAATCATTGAGATAGGGTCTGAACACTCGATTCATCAAATCCATGAATGAAGCAGGAGCATTATAACACCAAAAGGCATTACTAGGAATTCGTAATGACCATATTGAGTTCGAAACGCCGTCTTTTCTACATATTTTGCTTTAATCTTCAATTGATGTTAACCTGAACTCAGATTAATTATTAAGAACACTTGTTGTCCTTGTAATTGATCAGATAAATTTTCAATCCTTAGAAGAGGATATCGATTCTTTATCGTCACCTTGTTCAACTGGCAGTAATCGACACATAACCTTATAGTCCCATCTTTCTTCTTCACAAACAGAACATGTGCACCCTAGGGAGAAGTGCTAGGTCTAATAAAACCTTTATCCAACAACTCTTATAATTGCACCTTTAACTCTACCAGTTCCATTGGAGCCATATGATAAGGGGTCTTCGATATTGGTTGGGTATTTAGAACAAGATCAATAGTGAATTCAATCTCTTTATCAATCAAAATGTTAGGCAAGTCATCTGGAAATTCTCTTACCACTTGGATATCTTCCAGAGTTACTTCTATAGGCGAATTTTCTAGATTGGTACAGAGATAACCTTGACATTCTTTTCTAAGTAATTTACTTGTTTTCATAGAGGAGATAAGACACCTAGGAGGTAAATTGCACACTATCCCTCAAAAAAGAAGTCGGGTCGATCAAGAATTTTGGAAAATAACTCGCTTTGTAACGCAATCGATAGTAGCACATATCAAAGATAACCAATCCATACCTAGGATGATATCAAAACCTTGGATCTCTAAAGGTAGCAGGTCTACAAGTAATGATGTCACGCCCCGGAACGGCATAAATAGAGAAAATAAATTTCCTTTATGGGTCCATAGGGAATGACGGGTGAAGTCACATGATTGTCCACACCACGCAGTACTAAGCAACAAGAAGTAATAGTGTAACAAGAATGAAGTCTAGGTTCTGATCACAACGTAACATAAAGTCAACAGAAGTTACTAACTATTACATATCAGAGTCTCGAATCAAATATAAAGCAGCGGAAGTACAAATGCCAAGGCAACATATGCCTGACTACAAAAAAATTCTAAAACGGTAAGGGCAATTAGCTACAATTCTAGTCTAGTCTTCAGTTGGCATAAGGGTAGTCCTCGGCGTAGTAGTCTTCTTCGGTCTGACCTCCGTCGGGGAAATTCTCCACAGGAACTCCGTCACCGGCATAGTAGTCTTCTTCTGCAGGCCCTTCACCTGTATAGTCATAACCAGGATGCGCTGGAACGTAGAAATGTCCAGCGGCATAAACGCCGTCAGCTTAATGAAAGCCGAGTGAGTTAGATACTAACAGGGTATCGACTATTGATATTATTACAAGTTATAAACCGTAATCAAATTAGAATTCAGTAAGGGTAACTCCTTTAATCAAACCAATGATCCGATTACTGACGTTTTACTCATTATAAGACCGATAACGCATCTTGATAGGGGAAACAGACTCGACAGTAGTTCCACTCTATAACGCACCATTGCTCATCCACCGCTTTTAAGAACATATGCACAGTTCACCGCATGTCATGGATACCACGTTAGTCCATCCCCCGCTTTTAAGAACATATGCACAGTCCACCGCATGTCAGGGATATAACGCTTTAAACAACAGTACATCATTCTATGCCACGACTTAGCGACGTCTACCAGTGATCACGGTCCACCGCATGTCATAGACACCTTCGTCTGTCTACCGCTTTTAAGAACATATGATTAGATCATCTGGCTATCTTAGGGCAAATGGTCCGGTTCACCGCAAGTCATAAACACCTTCGTCTGTCTACCGCTTTTAAGAACATATGATCGACCAAAGCCCGCCCACGCAAGGTTCCCGAATCTTAGCAAACCTACTTAAGTTCAACTCTATTACCGATACATGACAATCCCAATGTGGCCCGACTACTCTGAATGAAATGAACGTTAACTCCAAAGGATTCACAACTATTCCGTTATCTAACATTATAAACGTTATTCGATAGTCTTGTTATTACTACGATCCTATGCTGCATTAACTCGTTATCATGTCTGTATTACAATAGTAAAGCATGCTGGGAAGTACTGAACAGTAAATAAACAACTAAACAGTTATTACATTAACTAAACAAGTAAAACAGTAAACTGCAACATCCAATCGATTGATATAGATGTCAATCGATTGGTATAGTGTCAATCGATTGGAACAAAGTTCGATCGATTGGATCACAATCCATGTCAATCGATTGCATAAAATGTCAATCGGTTGAGACATGAAAGATGTCAATCGATTGATATAGTGTCAATCGATTGGAACATGAAAGATGTCAATCGATTGGTATAGTGTCAATCGATTGACACTTCGTCTTCTTCGCAGAGAAGACTGCCCAGCAACATATAAACGGGAAACATGGTTTCTTCTCCATTTCTTCATTCAAAACATGTTCTAACATCAATATCAAGCTACCAAGTGAGTTTAGAACTCACCTTAGGCGTTAAGGCGTGTTTGGTTGTGTTTTGAAGCTTGAGCTTCAATGGTGGTCTTCCTCTCTCTCTCTCTAGTTCTCTGCCTTCTCTCTTCTCTTTCTTCTCCTTCTTCTCTTCTTCTTTCTGGTCTTCTTCTTCTTCTTCTTCTCGTCTCAGTCCAT
This sequence comes from Hydrangea macrophylla, assembly GCA_033977485.1. Classification (NCBI taxonomy): domain Eukaryota; kingdom Viridiplantae; phylum Streptophyta; class Magnoliopsida; order Cornales; family Hydrangeaceae; genus Hydrangea; species Hydrangea macrophylla. The sequence continues at coordinate 30,596,567 of CM066992.1, forward strand.
CTCTGTGTGTGTGTGAGTGTATGTATGTATATATGTGAGTATATATATATATGAGTGTATATATATATAACACACAAAACCCTCCCCTTCACTCTCTCTGATTTCTGTAAACAGAAATACGCCCAAAATGGGCTGGTATATATAGAGAGGGAGTGTTCACGTGGCCTCTCCCCAGCCAGAGCAAAAGAATCTGCCCAGCTGCCTCCAATCGATTGACATAAGTGTCAATCGATTGATACAATCAATCGATTGGTATAAAGTTCAATCGATTGGAACAATCAATCGATTGAGATAAAGTTCAATCGATTGGTATGTAAAATATACCAAGGGTAAGGCCAAGCTCATAAAAGTATTAAAAAAAACATACAATGTCTTAGTTATATAATACATTACAAGAATACAGGGTATTACATCATCCACCACTCACAAAAGATTTCGTCCCTGAAATCCGAAATAAACTGGGTTAAAACAAAAATGGAAACTTCTCTCGCATCTCCGACTCCAGCTCCCATGAAGCTTCTCCTTCGTCGTGGTGCTTCCACTGAACCTTCACTAGTGGAATATCCTTGTTTCTGAGCTTCTTCACTCCTCGGTCTAGAATACGCACTGGTCCTTCGTTGTAGGTCACGTTCTCGTTCACCTCGATATCTTCAAAACTGATCTCGTGCGCTGGGTTGTGGGCACACTTCCTCAACATGCTGATGTGGAAAACGTTGTGCACTCCTGACATCTTTGGCGGCAACGCAAGTCGATAAGCAACCTTCCCAACACGTTCTAGGATCTCGAACGGCCCGATGAATCGCGGCGACAACTTGCCTCTTTTCTGTCCGAATCTGACGATACCTCGAACTGGCGAGACTTTAAGTAGCACATGATCTCCAACTGCAAACTCTAGATCTTTCCGTCGCTTGTCGGCATAGCTCTTGTATCTGGATTGCGCTGTCTTCATCTTTTCTCGTACAATCTGGATCTTCTCGTTGGTTTCTCGAATCATCTCGGGCCCAAGTAGTTGAGTATCTCCGACTTCGGCCCAACACAGCGGCGATCGGCAAGGTCTTCCATACAAGGCTTCATACGGTGCCATCCCTATGCTCGTGTGGTAGCTGTTGTTGTAGGCAAACTCGATCAAAGGTAGATGTGTCTCCCATGAACTCTCGAATTCAATGACACAGGCTCGCAACATATCCTCCATCACTTGATTGACTCGTTCTGTCTGACCGTCTGTCTGTGGATGAAAGGCTGAACTCAAATTCAATGAAGTTCCCATTGCTGTCTGAAGGCTCTTCCAGAATTCTGCGGTAAAGCGTGAATCTCGATCTGAAACTATTGAGACGGGTACACCGTGCAGTCGCACAACTTGCTCTAGATACATCCGGCTCAATCTTTCAACAGGGTGCGTCATGCTGTAGGCGATAAAATGTGCTGACTTGGTGAGTCGATCTACTATTACCCAAATAGCGTCGTGGTTTTGCTGAGACTTCGGCAATCCAACCACAAAATCCATGGTGATATGCTCCCATTTCCATTGGGGAATCGGTAGCGGTTGTAGGAGTCCAGGTGGTTTCTGATGCTCTGCCTTTACTTGGTTGCAAATAAGACATTGCGATACATACTCGGCCACTTCTCGCTTCATTCCTTGCCACCAGAAGTTTCTCTTCAAGTCCTTGTACATCTTGTTTCCTCCTGGGTGGATAGTCATCCTTGACTTGTGTGCTTCGTCCAGAATGTTCTTCCTGAGTCCATCGTCATTTGGCACACAGAGTCTACCTTTGCATCTTAGTGCTCCGTCCGTACTAATACTCCATATCTCGGGTTCCCTTGCGGACATCTTGGCAAACCATAACTTTAAATCCTCGTTTGACTGTTGAGCTTCCAAGATGCGGCTGATGAGAGTCGGTTGCACGACAAGACATCCAAAGTGTTGTCCTTCTCCTGATTCCACTGGTTGAAGGTCGAATTCGGCTAACGTCTCCAATGCTCGCCATTCTCTAATCAAAATCAAAGAAACCGAAAGGCGCGGCCTTCGGCTCAGAGCGTCGGCTACAACATTTGCTTTACCCGGGTGGTATTGCAAAGAGAAGTCGTAGTCCTTGAGTAGTTCCATCCATCTCCGTTGTCGCATGTTCAACTCCTTTTGAGAGAACAGGTATCTTAAACTCTTATGATCTGAGAACAGGTCGAACTTTTCTCCATACAAATAGTGTCTCCAAATCTTCAAGGCGAACACGATTGCAGCTAGTTCTAAGTCGTGCGTCGGATAGTTCTTCTCATGCGGCTTCAATTGTCTTGATCCGTATGCGATGACATTTCCCTCTTGCATTAGCACACAACCAAGTCCTTGGTGTGATGCATCACTATAGATTATGAATTGTTCACCACTCTTAGGTATTGCAAGCACGGGTGCTGAGGTTAGTCTCTCTTTCAATTCCCGAAATGCATCCTCATGTTTATCAGTCCATTCGTACTTCGTCTCCTTCTTAGTCAGGCTTGTCAATGGTCCTGCGATTCTAGAGAATCCTTCCACAAATTTCCGGTAATACCCAGCCAATCCTAGAAAACTCCTAACTTCGGTCGCGTTGGTTGGTCTGTTCCAGCTCAAGACTGCATCGATCTTAGATGAGTCTACGGAAATCCCATCCTGTGATATCACATGTCCCAGGAATTTAACTTCCTGAAGCCAGAATTCACATTTGCTGAATTTCGCATACAGACTGTTGTCTCTAAGAGTCTGTAGAGCGATTTGTAGATGCTTCTTATGTTCTTCTTCCGTCCTCGAATAAATTAGAATGTCATCGATGAATACTATAATGAATTGATCCAGATAGGGTCTGAATACTCTATTCATTAGGTCCATGAATACGGCCGGGGCATTAGTCAATCCAAAAGACATCACTAGAAATTCGTAGTGTCCATATCTCGTTCTGAAGGCAGTTTTCGGTATATCTTTCGGCCGAACTAGTAATTGATGGTATCCTGAACGCAAATCAATTTTCGAGAATATCCTTGATCCTTGTAGTTGATCGAACAGGTCGTCTATCCGGGGAAGTGGATACCTATTCTTGATCGTGACCTTATTCAGCTCCCTGTAGTCGATACAGAGTCGTAGCTCTCCGTCCTTCTTTTTCACAAATAAAACTGGTGCTCCCCAAGGTGATGTACTCGGGCGAACAAAACCTAAATCTTCAAGTTCCTGAACTTGCTTCTTCAATTCTAGCATTTCTATTGGCGCCATCCGATACGGGGTCTTGGAAATCGGCAATGTTCCGGGTGCTAACTCGATGCAGAAGTCTATCTCTCTCTTCGGCGGAAGTCCTGAGATACTTCGGAACACATCTTCAAAGTCTTGAATAACGGGGATCTGGTTGATAGTAAGCTCCGTGCTTGAAGTCTTAATCGTGGCTAGGCAGCTTGTGATAAACATGTCGCTCAACGGTTGGCACTGAAATCTGATCTGCGGGCAACCAGGCGTCGAAAAGACAATGGTCCGACTAACACAATCCAGGTTAGCGCCATACTTAGTAAGCCAATCCATTCCTAGGATCACGTCGAACTCAGACATTGACAGGACTATCAAGTCTGCTGGGAGATTCCTATCCTCTAGTGTCAAGGGACAATCCTTGCACACCTTACCTAACTTAACGGATACTCCCAAGGGCGAAACGGCATTAAGGGTTGGCTCAAGTGTTAGGGGTAACAATCCCAAATCACGTACCATCTTAATAGCTATGAAAGAACGGGCGGCACCGATATCAAACAAAGCTCTAACTTGACAGTGAAATAAAATGAGTGTACCTTCCAAGTTTTGCTGTTCCTCTGCATTATACCCTGCATTGTCAGGGATGATGGCATTCACCCTAACCTATCCTTGCTGTCCTTGAGCAGGCGCTCCATAGTAGCCTCCACGTGGTGCTCGACAATCCTTGCTTATGTGACCAGGCTTGTTACAGTTGCGGCAAACGAGGTCATTACGCCGGTTGGTCTTGGGGGCTGTGCAATACCTTGCAATATGTCCGGGCACTCCACAGTTAAAACATCCATCAGTGTTTTGTCGCTGGGCGACGGGCTGTGCCTGAGGTGGTCCTCGCTGTTGATTCTGTTGTCGAGGAAAATTTGCTTGGGGCTTCCTTGTCCCATCCCATGTGCGCTTAGTTCCCTGATAGTTGTTGGTCTGGGGTTTCCATCCTTGATTGTTCCTTGATGATTGCACGGGAAAGTTCCTTGGTTGGAAGGTCCTGGGTGGAGGTCGATTCACTGGTGGTCCTTGCACAGGGTAAGCATCCTTTTCTAAACTTGAAGCAAGACGGACAATCCCTTCAAACGACTGGCCCAGATGGCCTATCATCATGTGCCGGAGGTGTGGGTTGAGTCCTTGGTGGAATCGCTTGACCTTCTTGACGGAGGTGTCTATCATGTGCGGAGCGAAACGGGAAAGTCGCTCGAATTGTGTAGTATACTCCCTGACTGTCCAGTTTCCTTGGGTTAGACTCAGGAAATTCCTCTCTTGTTGATCTCTTTCGTCCTCAGGGAAATACTTCTCGAGAAATCGAGTCTTGAATGCTTCCCAAGGCATTCTCCTTGCAGCGTCAATCCCAATCGTGGCTCTCTCGGCCTCCCACCAGTCTGCGGCAGAGTAAGTCAGTTGAAATGCGGCTAGACGTCTCTTGTCAAGCTCACTGCACTCCAGGGCTTCAAAGATTAGCTCCAACTCTCGTATCCATTGCTCTGCTTTCCAGGACTCTGCCATGCCGTCGAACTTCTCAGGTCGCAAGCCACGAAATCGTTCCAACAGTTTATCGCCTGTCTGCCTTGGAGGGACAAAGTGGTTGTTGCCATTGTCGTTGGTGGCATGATTGTAGGTATCGCCGATGTGTTCCATCCGTTGCATGAAAGCTTCAAAGACTCCAGTTGGGTCCATACCCTCGGGAATGGGTGCTCCCAGTCGTGCTTGGTTCCTTGTGGGTCCCACCATAGTGATCCGTGTGAGGTGTACCTATGAAGGATCTAACGATTAGCTGACAATCTTCTCGGGGAAATGATCATATTAAAATAACAGGAAGCATAACATGAATCAACATCACAACCATAACATAATAATGAGATGATAACAGAAATAATCAAGAGAAACGATCTGCCATATATATATATACCCAAAAGATGTACAGCGGAGTACACAATGGATCATCTGTGTACCGCGTAGTACATGATCCTATACAAGATCTAAACAAAAGAAAGATACATACAAAACCACTACTGGTGGCTACCTATACAAAAAGGCTACGGTCAATAGCTGTCTATGTAAGCGTCAAAAGTAAGTGGACAACATGTCCTAAAGTCAGACGAAAAAGTCTAAGTCCTAAAGGTACTGGACTCAAAAGTTGTCCACATCGGATCCATAGATGGAAGCCTCGTCCTCTGGGGCAACCTCAGACAAAACATCATCCTCATCCATGTCATCGTCATCCATCATGTCCTCATCCTCTATCACAACATCCTCGATCAGCTCGGGTCCATCATGCTCCACAACAGCTCCCAAATCGCCTGCATCAGCTGCCATGTCAGCCTGGGCTGCATCAAATGCGGCTGCAAGTGCCTCAGCCTGTACCATAGCCTGTGCCAACTCCGGTGCTCCGATCTCAAATCCATGGGGATGTGCAGCCATCTCTGCGGCCCACTCAGCTGCTAGCTGTGCTATAACTCCTCCTGGTAAGACTGGTACTACTGCATCATCGTCTGCGGCTACCTCCTCTTCCTCTATCGGGTAACCCTCTGCAACTACAATATCTACACCAACTGGCACGTCCATACCGGCTGGGTCCACGGGGTCCTCCTCCTCTGGATCATACTCCGGCTCCTCGTCATCGGTGTCCTCGTCCTTTTCATCCTCCATCTCCTCATCTGCATCCTCTGGCTCATCGTCGCCATCGCTCTCATCATCATCCTCCGGGTCCTCATCTGCTGGGGGTGCATCAGCCATGTCTTCCTCCGGTGGGGGTGGAGGTGCGGCTCTAACCTGTGCAAGTAGAACCTGGTACGAAGAACGGTCTCGTAACATTAGTAGAGAATCCTCCTCGATGCGTTTGAAGGTCTCCTTGCGGTAGATCATCTCCTGACGTATCACTTCTGGGTCCTGGGTCCCAAACCTCTGCTGCTCGATCCGCATGTCTCGCTCTGTCTCTGCAATAGCTCTCTGTCTAACCTTCCAGGCATAGTACTCTGGATCGGCTGGCGCAATACTACTCTCATACACATAGTGTCCTCCGAACTCGCCTGGAACGAACAGCGGCGGTGCCATGCTACCTGAAAAGGGACTACCTTAAGTCAGAACTAATCTTAATACTCATCTATAGAATCTCAAGGTTCTAGGACCAGATGGTGTGGGACAATCTGTGAGCAAAAAGGTATACAACCTAGGCTCTGATACCAAAAATCCTGTCACGCCCCGGAACGGCATAAATAGAGAAAATAAATTTCCTTTATGGGTCCATAGGGAATGACGGGTGAAGTCACATGATTGTCCACACCACGCAGTACTAAGCAACAAGAAGTAATAGTGTAACAAGAATGAAGTCTAGGTTCTGATCACAACGTAACATAAAGTCAACAGAAGTTACTAACTATTACATATCAGAGTCTCGAATCAAATATAAAGCAGCGGAAGTACAAATGCCAAGGCAACATATGCCTGACTACAAAAAAATTCTAAAACGGTAAGGGCAATTAGCTACAATTCTAGTCTAGTCTTCAGTTGGCATAAGGGTAGTCCTCGGCGTAGTAGTCTTCTTCGGTCTGACCTCCGTCGGGGAAATTCTCCACAGGAACTCCGTCATCGGCATAGTAGTCTTCTTCTGCAGGCCCTTCACCTGTATAGTCATAACCAGGATGCGCTGGAACGTAGAAATGTCCAGCGGCATAAACGCCGTCAGCTTAATGAAAGCCGAGTGAGTTAGATACTAACAGGGTATCGACTATTGATATTATTACAAGTTATAAACCGTAATCAAATTAGAATTCAGTAAGGGTAACTCCTTTAATCAAACCAATGATCCGATTACTGACGTTTTACTCATTATAAGACCGATAACGCATCTTGATAGGGGAAACAGACTCGACAGTAGTTCCACTCTATAACGCACCATTGCTCATCCACCGCTTTTAAGAACATATGCACAGTTCACCGCATGTCATGGATACCACGTTAGTCCATCCCCCGCTTTTAAGAACATATGCACAGTCCACCGCATGTCAGGGATATAACGCTTTAAACAACAGTACATCATTCTATGCCACGACTTAGCGACGTCTACCAGTGATCACGGTCCACCGCATGTCATAGACACCTTCGTCTGTCTACCGCTTTTAAGAACATATGATTAGATCATCTGGCTATCTTAGGGCAAATGGTCCGGTTCACCGCAAGTCATAAACACCTTCGTCTGTCTACCGCTTTTAAGAACATATGATCGACCAAAGCCCGCCCACGCAAGGTTCCCGAATCTTAGCAAACCTACTTAAGTTCAACTCTATTACCGATACATGACAATCCCAATGTGGCCCGACTACTCTGAATGAAATGAACGTTAACTCCAAAGGATTCACAACTATTCCGTTATCTAACATTATAAACGTTATTCGATAGTCTTGTTATTACTACGATCCTATGCTGCATTAACTCGTTATCATGTCTGTATTACAATAGTAAAGCATGCTGGGAAGTACTGAACAGTAAATAAACAACTAAACAGTTATTACATTAACTAAACAAGTAAAACAGTAAACTGCAACATCCAATCGATTGATATAGATGTCAATCGATTGGTATAGTGTCAATCGATTGGAACAAAGTTCGATCGATTGGATCACAATCCATGTCAATCGATTGCATAAAATGTCAATCGGTTGAGACATGAAAGATGTCAATCGATTGATATAGTGTCAATCGATTGGAACATGAAAGATGTCAATCGATTGGTATAGTGTCAATCGATTGACACTTCGTCTTCTTCGCAGAGAAGACTGCCCAGCAACATATAAACGGGAAACATGGTTTCTTCTCCATTTCTTCATTCAAAACATGTTCTAACATCAATATCAAGCTACCAAGTGAGTTTAGAACTCACCTTAGGCGTTAAGGCGTGTTTGGTTGTGTTTTGAAGCTTGAGCTTCAATGGTGGTCTTCCTCTCTCTCTCTCTAGTTCTCTGCCTTCTCTCTTCTCTTTCTTCTCCTTCTTCTCTTCTTCTTTCTGGTCTTCTTCTTCTTCTTCTTCTCGTCTCAGTCCATCTCTGTGTGTGTGTGAGTGTATGTATGTATATATGTGAGTATATATATATATATATGAGTGTATATATATAACACACAAAACCCTCCCCTTCACTCTCTCTGATTTCTGTAAACAGAAATACGCCCAAAATGGGCTGGTATATATAGAGAGGGAGTGTTCACGTGGCCTCTCCCCAGCCAGAGCAAAAGAATCTGCCCAGCTGCCTCCAATCGATTGACATAAGTGTCAATCGATTGATACAATCAATCGATTGGTATAAAGTTCAATCGATTGGAACAATCAATCGATTGAGATAAAGTTCAATCGATTGGTATGTAAAATATACCAAGGGTAAGGCCAAGCTCATAAAAGTATTAAAAGAAACATACAATGTCTTAGTTGTATAATACATTACAAGAATACAGGGTATTACAAATGACACATTACTTATTATGATGTTGCAAGATCGATACACTAAGGTACCAATCATAGAAATTCCAGAGGGAGTAACGACGGATAGGTCATAACCTAAAGGCTCTGGTGACTTATTGAATTTTGATGGAAGATATGGTGATACAAATGTGACACGGAATTTATTTGTGTGCTCTTGTGTGCAATACAAAAGTGTAGGTAGACGTGCAAGTAGTATTGGATAAAACCAGGTCGATCCCACAGAGAATGTTATGAACTAGTTACTTAGATTAAACTCTAAAAGAAAATAAAAATTCGATGTTTAAACGGGGTGTAGAACACAAAGTCCCACAAACTACCGCTACTAAAGAAAGCAACTAAACTAATGATTAACTAATTAACTAAAGCGATATTTAAAAACAATTTTTTCTTTATAAAAGGAAAGCGTTGGGACTACACAAATCTGCAATGACCTAACCATCTACCATGCAATTACATTAAAGCTCTATAGAGTACGCCTCTGTACAGTATTCCATATTTTCTAAAGATAAAGATTCAATAGTCCTTTCATGACCGGGACTACATCATCACAATTGATTTAAAAATACATGAAGGCGGTTTAAAACAATAGTTAAGACTCGCACTATAAATGGTGTTAGCATTCAAAGTGGTATGGAAACGTTATTGAAGAAAAATGCCTTAAGACTTACGATTAAGAAACTGTTTTGACAAACTGAGCATATGGGGACAGTTTGATAACAAATCTCGAAAATAGAAATTCTAGGAATACTGCAAAGGATCAACCCAAGATTTTGAGTGTTCGATCGATTGACGCGCTTTCGATCAATCGAACATCATCATCTCTCAATCGATCGAAATGTCTTCGATCGCTTAATTGTATCTCTGGTTCGATCGATCGAACGCAGAGTTTATTCTACTACATGGTAGAGGATAGAAATCACTGTTTCATCGTGATCTCCCAACTTTGGGATTACTCAGACATGGTCTGGAGTAAAATAGATTGGTTTTAAATGTTATAACTCATTAAGGTTGCGTTTGTTTACGATTTTAACATGAAACTTATGAACACTATGGTTTTTAGGAGAACTAACAAGCAACACTACGTTTACCACTACTTATGCTATGAAAAACTATTAACAGAATATAAGCAAACAAAAATACAGAACCTGAATGATGGAAAACTTGTATTGAACATTGAACTCACCAAGCAATATCAAAGATTAACCCTACAAAATTAAAGCAAACTCTCTATTTCTCTCTATAAAAACTATAAAACAGAATGTGGGCATCCTTTGGGACGTGTTCATAACTAATATATATAGAGAAGTCCTAGGGCTAGGGTTACAACAAACGTCTCTGCTGCGTGCGCATAAGTTTCTGATAAAGGCATGTTCGATCGATCGAATTCTATTCGATCACTTGAACTTTCAAATTACTCGAGCGCTTGAACTATATTCGATCGATCGAAAGATCGATCACTTGAGCTCTCTTCGATCACTCAAACTCCACTTTTTAGCTTTAAATTATCTTGCTTGTAATTTAGCTTTACCCTTATCCTGTTATTCATTCCCGCACACAACACAGCAGCATATCTGCACAAAATAACAGCTGAAACACAAACTTATCATAGATTTATCACATTGTATAAAAGCTGGCATTGTAACACAACTTGCAGATATGTTAGGGAGTTGTAAACTAAATCAGTATATTTTCTTCTTTTAGCGCAGCTGTATTTTACAAATACCCCCACTTGTCACAGCCCCCAACTAGCTTATTGCTAGTCCCTAGCGATAAAACGATGATAAAAACAAGCAAAACTACTACTACAACGACTAAAAGAAAGTTAAATAAACTAAAACAAACTAACCTAAATAGGAAGAGATAATTCCTCGCAGGAATCGCGGTTGAATTTAGCGAATGCAACAAGCCATTAGACCCCTAGGTTCCCCCTAGTGGGTATACAGTGAATATACCCACAAAATTCTCCATTTAAAATTCTAACAGATATAGAAAAACTTTTAAACACTCCCTCCCATTCAATTGCTAACTCAGCTCTACAAAGGCAAATTACTCTTAATAAAACCATAAAAGAAATTCACATGCTCCTCATGCCACCAAAAGAGATATAACATATGTATCACATCCATGCATCCGTGTGTGTGTGTGTGAAGTTAACAGCTATGCATCAAACCTTATTTAGAGTTATTTAGACTATTGTACCTCTAGAACTCGTTGTTTCAACTCAAATCTCACATTGGTTTATACTCATAATAGAACGTCTATCAGAAACTTGCTTAGTAATGATTGCACATGTATGAAAGCTTTGATAAAAGTGATATTCTAGTTACTAATGCTTTCATACTTGACTCTATGAAAAATGAACATTTAGAGTGTATAGTCTCACAAATAGAATACTACTTACTAGAGGAGCGAACTACCGTGGATAACTCAACTCACACGTTCATGTTCAAACTAATTCGTTTAAAAATCCTTAAGACTTTGAATTTTTTATTTTAATATGGTAGCTGTAGATGATGAAAAAGAGAATGTGCATCATAGTATGTGATGAAGTTTATCTCCTCATTTTATTCTTCACATCGCCACCGGCCTTCTATTCTGGTATATGTATATGGTTTTTTTTTTTGTATATATATATATACCCCCTTTCATATTCAAGCGTTTCTTCTTTTCTTAATTTTATCATTATTTATTTTTATTTTTTTCTTTTTTTAGCACTTCTCACAACTACTCTTCTCCAACCACATACTTTGACAATTTATTTATATTAGGGGTCCATTGGGGTCAAGGTATAAGATTAGGAGTTTGTATTCTTGTAATAGACTTGAAAATATTGAATCAATGTGGGGTTAGAAACAAAACAGTTTCTTGGATAAAGGTAAAAGGATATGTATAGATTGGGGAATGGGTAGGTAGCAATGGCTTAAATCATTTTCTTAATTCCTTAGTTTTAGCATTTCAGTGTTCATTGAGTTTAGTTGGTAGATCCTAAACGTTCTCCTCTAAAAAGTAGCCAAAATGAAGAATTAATTGAGACTATTTCAACAAATTTAATAAGCATAGTCAAGGGAAACAGTTCGAGTTTACGTGGAAATTCCCTCGGAAATGAAGATTGGATCAAAAGCTCACTAAGGGTAATTAGTTTCCACTACTCATTCTTTTAGCACAAGAGTCGTATTACTCATTTTTAGATTTTCTACATAGCTATCAAATAGTATATGGATGTTGGATACATGAAAGGTCTACACGTGCAATCATCCTAGTGATACTAGAAAAATGCGTGAACTTAATGCATAAGAGAAATGAGTCAAAGATGAATGTGTCATTGCTTCATAAACAACCAATCAGGAATGAAAATTCCAAGTTATTCTATCAATTAGGTTCAAAATTTTCAAAAATTTTCATATTTTTTTTCTTGAGATATTGTATGTTAAATGCTAATGAAGTTTTTCAAAGTTTCAAGGTGCTAAGTGTGAAAACAAATGCAGGTGATACTTATCTATCCCCTCTTCCCCCAACTAAAAACAATGATGTCCGCAGAAGTTGATTTTCAAAAAAAAAAATAAAATAGATGCGTATCACCTGATCAAAGCAAACCAATAACATCAAGCAGAGCAACTTGTAAATGAACCATACAATCTCCAAATAACTAAGATCAATAGAACTAACACTACAGGAAAATAGGCTTTTTTCGACGGTCATTTTTCGGCACTAGAAAAACTGTCGAGAAAGATTGTTTTTCTCGGCGGTTCAGAACGGTGGTAAAAATAGTGCCAGGAAAAAGTATTTTTCTCAACGCTAATTACGACGCTATGTGAACTGCCAGAAAAAAGTGATTTTTTCCGACAGTTATTGCGGCGGTATTGTAACAGTCGTAAAAAGCTGTTTTTTTTCGACACTTGTTACGACAGTATGTGAAGAGCCGGAAAAGAGTTAATTTTTATGGCACTTCTTACGACAGTTTAGAAAAGAGCCAGGAAAAATACACTTTTCTCCACGGTTTTTACGACGGTACTGCTACCGCCGAAATAAATTTATATTATTGACTATAATTATATATTCTCGAATAATTTTATATTTTTTATTTTCTAAAAATTTTAGGAGTTGTTTGAAAATACTTAAAATAGGATGTGATTCCATTTGAAGCTAACTTTCTATTTCATTTTTGTGATCGACAACCAATGTTTAATTGTTCGACGAACAAAAAAACAAAAAAAAAAAAGTATGTTTATATTTGTTCAACAAAAAAACTAGTTATAATTAAGAGAATTCTTAGGCTATGCACAAATACCTGTGCATGAGATTAACATTCACCAAACATTTAAATTTATAGTATCAGCTGAATTACCTGCAAACAAAAAAAATTGCGCGCTTTTTTAAAACATCGCCCCTTATATTAAATTTGTCAGTGTTATTGCAACAACAAGAAGTTAATTAAAGAGACTTTTTAAACAAATTATTAAATTGTACAAAAATTAAAATAAATTAGTTTGATTTATATTTCCTAATTGGATATTATATATATTGTCCATAAATAAAAAATCATAATCGTTTTACTAAAGAATAATTGTTCAACTAATTTGAAATTTTTTTTTTTTTTGTCTAAATTAATTTGGACTTGAAACTAGCTTGTTTTAGAGTGGACGCTATAATTGGTTTATATTGTATTAAATGGTCCCACTACCATGCCACATATGTCGGAAACCACAATTGGGGTTCCAATTTGGCAAGTATATCATCACTCCATTAGAGGATGCAGATCAAGTGATCCCACTATTATTACATTTAAGGGAAATAATGCTATGCTTCCAAATTTTAATCCCATATTTAATTTCTCAAATGCTTTGTCCATTGTACCGCATGCTGTTTTAGTGACTGGTCACGCTTCTTGGTACAATATAACAATAGATTTGAGAATCAATTTTGGGATTCAAATTTGAAAAGCAACCAAAAAAAAAAAATTACAAATAACCAAATAAAAAAAGGGTTAATTACACTTTACCACCCTGTGATTTGGCTTGATGTCACTTTACCCCTGTGGATTGGCTTGATGTCACTTTACCCTCCCCTGTGGTTTAAAATTGACCACTTAACCCCCCTGTGTTTTCGGGTAAAGTGTACCACCGCTAAAATTAGTGACCACTTTACACCCCTGTGGTTTGGTCTAATGACACTTTATCCCATATGGTTTAGCCCGATGACACTTTAACCCTCCGTGCTTGCGGGATAAAGTGTCAACTTAACACTTTCTGTAACGTTGACACTTTACCCGAAAGCACAGGGAGGTTAAGTGGTCAATTTTAAACCACAAGGGGTAAAGTGACATCGAGCCAAACCACAGGGGAGTAAAGTGTAATTAATTAACCCTTAAAAAAAACAAATCAAAACAAACAAAAAAACAAAAAAAAAATGCAAATTAAAAAAAAACCAAAATTACAATCCACCAGCCAAACCGCCAAAGTCCCAATTCCAAAACACCATCAGTTTTGGATTGGTTAGACCAAAACGATTTTTTTTAATTTTTTTTGGGTTGGGTGTTTTAATTAGTTAGGTCTCTCTCACGATATCCACTTTCATGCACTCACAGAAGCAGTTTCCTAATTCTTCCAATCTCTCTCTCTCTCTTGCTCTCACGATCAAATCAGTGAGCAACCATCATCGATTGTGGCCTCTATCACCGATCAAGCATATGCAGTTATACTTCTACAACTCTGTAAGTCATAGAGAGGGATTGTCCCTTTTAATACTACATTGACTTGCTTTTAATATGCCATAAATGCAAAGTTTTGTATTTGTTGCATATGCAGTTAAACTTCTACAACTTTGTATTCCGTAAGTCATAGAGAGGATTGTCCCTTTTAATACTACATTGACTTGCTTTTAATATGCCATAAATGTAAAGTTTTGTGTTTGTTGCATATGTATAATTTAACCAATGAAATATGAAATTAGTAGCATAATTTAAAGGTAAAAAATTAGGATCACAATATAAGAAGATCATTAGTGAGAAGAATTTATTAAAAAAATAAAAAATAAATAAAAAAAAGAAGAAGAAATTTACAAAAACTTGGATTTGGGTATGTGGATTTGGGTATAGAGATTCGCTAATATTCCAAAATAAAGGGTGCGGATGCGGCGGTAGTACTTGTATTAATATTTAGAAAATATGTATGTAGTGGTATATATAAATTAGAATTTTTTTTAGGGAATATATAAATTATATATAACTACATTGTCTTGTTTTTAAATATCTTGTTCTTTCTTTGTAATGTAAACTTGGATAATAATTCACAAGCACAAAAACTACACAATCAAGTAAGCAACCATAATCTAATGGCTCACTAATAAACAATGAAATGCAAAGAAATAATAATAAAACAATGTTACTGCATTAGTGTGTACAAATCTATTAGTGTATTAGTGTATACCCTAGACAATCACTATTATATCTTATTATTTCTCTTTTAACCCCCAAAGTTTTTAAAATTGTATGAGGAACTTGTGTTTTTTTTTATATTCAAAATAACTTAGACGAATCCCTGGCGCACCCGGTGTGGGTACGACTACCTTTTCAAAGAGTCCATGCTTCATAGATAAAACAAAAGTGATCCAGGCGTGAAAATACATCTGTTAGGGCTTGTTAGAGAATACTTCAAATAGTATCACTGTTTTTTTTTTACCCTTTTCTAGATTGTGTTTCTCGATCATGTTGTCCTTGATTATAATCATTGTTATTATTTGTATAAATTGAACATTTGGGGCTCTTGTCTAAGCCTTTATATTACAACTTATTGCTGGTTATTTGGGCCTTTTTTGTAAATTTTTTTTATAAATTTTATCTCCATTTATTTAAGAAAGTGTAATTACCATATTGTGAACTTCCTAGGTTAGTAAATGAAGTTGTGTAATTTGGCTATATTTGTTGAACTTTATACTTTCAAATTTTGACAGTTTCGTTGAGATTGAATATGGATGAGAATTGGATTAAAATAGGCAACAGAGTGTCTTCAGCATATATGCAAGGGGCAAAATCCTTTGTTGAGTTTGCCTATGCTAATAAACATCCTAGTGCAGAAATCAAGTATCCCTGTAAGTATTGTCGTAATAGCATAAACCAGAGAAGCAAGGATGTATATGAGCACATAATTATGCATGGATTTCTTGAAACTTACATTAAGTGGGTTTATCATGGCGAATCTACAGCATCCTCACAACTTGTTAGTGAAGAAAGGGATGTAAATGAATGGTGTGGAAGGGATAATCTGCATGATCTCGTGAATGATGCATTAGGAATTTCAAGAATAGATAGTGACCTAAATCATAATGAACCTAATGGGCACTCAACAGAGCTTGATGAGGATACAGAAATTTTTTTCAAGCTATTAAAAGATGCTGAGCGCGAGTTATACCCAGGTTGCAAGGATATTTCATTTCTATCATTGAAGGAAGTATGGGGAATACCATTGGGGATGGACTTTTGGGAAGTATATGTTGAAGAGATAGTAAACCCTGAAGAGCGTTTGATAAGACCTTGTGGAAATAAGCATACAGTTGGAGCTACTCTTAGAAAAAATGTTGCTTGGCGTTGTCTTGATGTACTCCCTTTGTTATCTTTTGCATTTGTATATATATATTACATTATTTTCTAATTACAACTATTATTGTTATTGAAATTTGTATGTTACATTTTTTTTGTAGGTCATGACTGATGATGCAGATGAATTTGTATGAGGCTTGTTATAGGTGCAGATGAACATCCTTTTCATTTCGCATTGAAAGAGACTCAGTTGCTTGAATCTAGTTGCACATGGTTATTAGAACTACATATATGGTTAAATGGCGATTGGAATTTTTATTTGCTTTTACGTATGTCATAGATGGATAGTTACTTTTAAACTCTTTTTTTTGGCTTTCTTAATTATGGTTGCACATACATTTTGTTTTCCTTTTGTTGAGAGTTGAATATTTTAACAGTCACTTTATTTAGTAGTGTGAAGTTGATTAATTTATGGTATTTATTTGTCAAAAGTACTTGTTTATATTGGAATTTTGTGTGTAATGTCAACTCAGGATCACATTTTGTTATTAATATGCTTGAAGAGCGATCCATTTTTAGTGTCGCGGTTTATTTGAGTAGATTTGGATAATAATGGCAAGAAAGTGGATGAATGAATATCTATCTAAAAATAATTAAAACGAACTTTTAAAAAATGGGGGATAAAATAGGATATTATCTTGCCCACTATCAACTGTCGGAATTGTATTTACCACGCTTTATAAATGGTCGGGATAAAGGTAGTAACACACATCTTAAACCGTTGGAAATAATATTTTCCACACTTGCTAAACTGTCAAAAATAAGTACATTACCCACACTTTAATTACTGTCGAAATCAAATAATTCCCACACTTGTTAACTGTCGAATTAGTAGTTTATACGTCACTAATTTTCCGTCGCAAATTGTTTTTTTCGACACTTACTTTTTGTGGATAACAAGTGTCGCCAATAAATCATTGTCTCTACACTAGCAATACCGTCGGAAATTGCGTCGTAAAAACTTCCGGCGGTTTGTATAACCGCCGGAAAGTATTTACCACCCCCTTTTTCTCGGTCGGTTATCCTACCGCCGGGAAAAGCGCCGAAAAAAGTTTTTGCGACGCTTTTTGCTTATTCTCGACACTTTTTTTGCGTGGAAAAAGAGCATTTTTCCTGTAGTGTAAGATCAATAGATATATTAATACAAAGTATGATCCATGTATAGCAATATCACCAATTAATGGAAACATAGAACAATAATAGTACAGAACAATGATCATACTATCCAAATATCCAAAAGAGTACTAAGAGAGCAGGAAGAGAAAACAAAAATAAAATAAATACAACAAAACTCCCATACTCTCAACTAGCATAAACAACTAATCATCGGCAACATCAGATAGAATCTCGATCGGTGCAGCGGGAGTATCAACATCTCCACCCTCAGCAATAGTAGGAGCCGTCGGTGAGTCACTCGCAGTCGGGGCAGCTGATGTAGATGATACAGGATCAGCCATAACCGGAGGTGGTGGAGCAGATGATGAAGGATCGGTGGTGGGTGATACAACAGGGGGATAGGAAGGGGTATGCAAAAACTGGGCAACCCCCAACTTTACCAAGAGTATATCAAGTTGCGCAACCATATGATCTATTTTGCCCTCGAGTCGTATCCGGGCTTTTCTTCCCTCCAGAAATAGTGTGTGAATGGTCTGGAGAGACACGGATGATGACTCTTCCTGGTTTGGAGCCTGAGACCGTTGTCTCAGCTCAAACTGCTCTACCTTAATGCGAGGATCAACCTTGTCATCAGAATCATGCTCCTCAGCCTTAGAAGACATCCCAAAAGCAGCTTCCTCTATATCGGTGCCTCCACCCCTCTGTTTCTTCTCTCCCAACTTTGCCTTTTATTTCCCTTTTCTCTTCCTCTTTTGCGCGTCAAACCGACGAGTCGTCGTCTCACCAAACTGACTCACAACACCTCTAATCTTGTCTGTAGGCAAAGGGAGCAATCCAACCTGCTCGATAACCCGATGAATAGGCCAAGCACCCTTCAAATGAAGCTTGGTGGCAATATACTACGTCGGCTGGACTAGAAAGTCGATATATAGGCAAGGCAGACACACTCACCGATCGGTCCCCACTGTAAAGAGAACATGAGCGTACCATGGTGCTAATTTCTCATAATAAGATGTCATGAGAATACAATTACATAGGACAAGGTATAGGAGATAGTAATCCTCGGTGAGGTGTCTGTCCTCTATCAATGCAATGCCGTTCCACCTGGGAACAGCCCCACCGGTGATCTCCTGGGATTTAAGGAAATGTGAGGTATCTGGAGCTCTGGGTAGCTAGGGATAGAAGCAATCGGTCACCTCAGATACTCCCAAAGCGACTACGATGGTGGCAGGACTAAAGATGACATTACGCCCTCAGAAGAAAGATCTATATGTAAACGGCATGGTCGGATCATCGCCAAGCCTCTCGCACCCAAGTGATGTTGATTCATTTGGTCTGAATCAACATATCATACCAGAGTGGCATGTCACAGATCCGTACTAGAAACCACAGGACAAAAAGCCATGTCGGCTTTAATGGCCTCTCAAGCATCACCTGTTTGGTCTGGAAGTAGCGATTAAACCAGACTTGGTCTTTTGTGTTTCGATACGCGTGAGCAGGTATTGGGTTAGGAATTATGAGATCAAGGGGTTTGGACTTATGGTATCCGGTGATAGAATTCATACTGAAGAGCCTGAAATAAAAAATGAAACGAAAGGACTAATTAAAATAGGAACAAAAGAGAAAAACAAGAAAACTTCCTCTGCATAAGTTTGATTGATCGAACTTTTCTCGATCGATTCAGTAAGGGTCGCTCTCGATCGCTTGAGCCCATCTTGATCGATCGAGAACAAAAATTTCATAGAGACGGCAAAATAATGCAGAAACAAGAAGAGAAAGGGAAATATACACCCTAGAAGTGGATTAACTGGTCTTAAGACCAATGGGGGCACCGCCTTTCAATTTTGAACAAATATGAACAAAGGGAGGGTCATGGAGACCGCACCTTTATGTATGCACAGTGGAGAGGAAGATGAGGTGATGGTGATGATTTGGGGATAATCGGGGCCCTCCAAATGATGTGTATGAGTGAGTGCAACACTAAATTGTCCCAAGTTCTCCCTCTATTTTTGAGCAGATGAGAGTGTAAGGGAGGAGAGAGAATGATGAAGATTACACAAGATGCCTCATTTAAAAACAAGGCTTGATCGATCGAGAACTTTCGATCGGTTGGGCATTGTTAAAGCGCTTGGGGGTTCTAGACCCTCGATCGATCGACATTGGTTTGATCGATCGAACACAAAATTTCAATGACTCTTTGAATTAATGAACCTATGTACCCCCAACTAACAAAAACTGATTTGGACAAACAGGAATACTATAGAGCAGTGCAACACAGAACATGTAAGCTAGAGTTGATCATCATAGTAATATAAAATTGCAAATTTTATAAATATAAAATTAATAGCATCCTTGTGCAAAATTATTTCCCTCGACTTGGTACTTAAGACCTTGTTACAATGAAAAACTAAAATTATAACTAAAGATAATAAAGTTTTGTCTAGGATTACACTCCAATTGGTAAAAGATGGACAAATGAATAAATACAACTAAAGTGAACCACTATTCTCCGAACATGAAAACTTCCTCTTCCATAATTGCTTCATACTCAGCCAAATCATCGAAAATGGAATCCAAACTCGACAATTCACGATTCCAAAAGGATCTAAAAGCTTCAAGAGTATCATCAAATGCATCTGAAACCTCCAAAGACTTGAAAGCGCAAGCAAGAGGTGATCTTGGTGAGCCTGACGGCATCATAGATAAAGGAGTGTAACTCCTCAGCTGTTCTATCTCTTGCGGCGGAGTACCAAGAGATCCTATGGGAGGTCCATGAAATAGTAAGTGAGACAGGAACACTGGTAGATTGTTGTGGTTCATAGTGATAATCCTGGCCAAGGAAAAATAGAAAAAAACAAAAGGAAAATAAGACAGGGAAAATAAGATATATAAATAAATGAAACAAATGAGAGGAAAAAGGAAATAAAACAAAGGAGAATATGACATTGTCCTAACCTCACTATTGGCATGAATGCCCAGTGTGTACTAGCTGGTAAGGAACATTGAAGCCTAAACAGGAAGCTCAGGTGCACGTAGAGATACGAGACCAACTCGAGAATGAGAAAGTCATCGACAAATGTGAAAACAGCATTGTGGCATTCAGGCACAACATCTTGTAAGTCATTCTTGTCCCAAGGTTCCCACATTTTATCATTCTCCTACTGCTGTAGGAGTTCATCATCAACTTCACCAACAAAGTAACCCTCCTCTTCTCCTTCCTCTTTAGGGAAATCCATATTTTCAAAAGGATTGATGTCGAGAAGAGCAGGTGGGTAAGGTATGTATCCATGAGATATGCCAATGACAACATTCGCATTCGGCCCCTCATATGGTAAAAGGCAGAATGCGACCTCCTCAGCTGTCCATGGCGGGTTTTGATATTCAGAATCGGGCTAAGAGCCTATCGAATGGACATCATCATCTTTCATTTTGGAACCTGGAGTTGAGTAATATGAGGAATAGCGGATTAAGAACAACGTCACATTTACAAAGGAAAAGGCAAAATAGACGTAAATGAAAATAACAAAGTGCAATAAAAGTAAAGAATACAACAACAATTTGAGGACACGCTTTGGCATTATAGATCGAGGAGTAGTTGGGCTCATCTAGTTGGATGTGCTCAACTTCTATTTGGAAATTTTCCAAGAATGGCTTTAACCTTTGGACATTGACCTTGAAACTTTCATCGTTCTTGTGGTTTATTAGCTCAATGGCTCCATGTAGAAAGACAGATTTCACGATAAACAGACATGTCCACCAGGATCAGAGCTTTCCTGGGAAAAGGTGAAGGCGAGAGTCATACAGCAATACTTTCTACCCTGGCTCGAATATTTTATGAAAGATTATTTGATCATGGCGAGCCTTCAGCCTTTCCTTATACAACTTTGCAGAGTCATACGTATCTCTACGGATTTCCTTTAGCTCTGCGAGTTGGAGTTTTCTTAGCTGGCCTCCCTCTTTAATATCAAAGTTTAATGAGCGTGTTGCCCAATATGCTTTATGTTTGATCTCGACAGGGAGGTGACATGCCTTTTCGTACACTACCCTGTATTGGGACATTCCCAGGTTTGTTTTGTAAGCAGAACGGTATGCCCATAGAGCATCGGTCAATTTGTATGCCCAGTCTTTCCTGTGTGAACTAACTATTTTTTTGAGAATATGTTTTATTTCTCGGTTAGCCAACTCTATCTACCCGTTAGTTTGTGGGTGGTAGGCTAGCACAATCTTGTGATTAACCCCGCATTTCTTGAGGAGTGACTCCAAGGGCCTATTGCAAAAGTGCTTGCCTTGGTCACTTATTAATGCCTTTGGGGTTCCGAAATGCCACAGAATATGTTCTTTTTGAAAGGACATTATTGTTCTATGGTTGTTGCGTCGCATCGGTATCCCCTCTACCCATTTTGATACATATTCCACAGCTAGGAGTATGTATTCACAATTGTTCGATTTTGGGAACGGGCCCATAAAATCTATGCCATAATAATCAAATATTTCAATTGTGATAATAGGAGTCAAGGGCATAGAGTTTTTTTTTTGAAATTGTACCAAGCTTTTGACAGCATCAGCATGATTTGCAAAAGGAAAAGGCATTTTGAATATGGTGGGCCAGTAAAAACTGGTGTATAAGACTTTTTGTGCGGACTTTTGCCAAGCAAAGTGGCCACTACAGGCTTCAGAATGGTATGATGCTAGGATTATAGTTATATCCTCATTCGAAATGCAACGTCTATGACTTGATCAACGCAATATTTGAAAAGGTACGGGTCATCAAAGAAGAAGTACCGCGCGAACGAGAGGAATCATTTCTTATCCTGATTTGACCAATGCCCAGGGGTTTCTCCTGTGACTAGATAATTTACTATATCTGCATACCACGGCAAACTAGAAATAGTCATCAGTTGCTCATCTGGGAATTCATCCTTGATAGGTAGCGGTTCAGTATTGTCAACAAAAGTTAACCGAGATAAATGATCCGCGACCATATTCTCTACTCCCTTCTTATCCTTGATTGTGAGATCAAACTCTTAGAGTAGGAGTTTCCAACAAATACGCCTTTATTTTGTGTCTTTCTTGGATAACAAATATTTGAGGGTCGAGTGATCTGTAAAACAGACAATTGGGGACCCTATCATGTATGACCTGAATTTATCCAAGGAAAATACTATAGCCTGTAGATCTTTTTCAGTAGTTGTATAATTTATTTAAGCTTCATTCAGCATTCGACTAGCATAGTAGATAACGTAGGGCTTATTATCCTTCCACTGTCCTAGAACTGCGCCAATAGCGTAGTCGCTAGCATCGCACATCAGTTTGAAAGGCAAACTCCAGTTGGGTGCCTGTATTATTAGTGTGGAGGTAAGGAGGTCTTTTAGTGCATCAAAAGATGTTTGGCAACTTTTCAACCATTTGAATGATGTGTCTTTAACAAGCAGTTGACATAGTAGTCGGGAGATTGCACTAAAATTTTGGATAAATCGACGATAGAATCCTGCATGTCCCAAGAAAGAACGGATGTCTTTGACTGTGCGGGGGACAGGTAGATTCGAGATAATGTTGATTTTGGCCTTATCCACTTGGATACCTTTATCGGAGATTATATGGCAGAGGACTATTCCCTTGGTCACCATGAAGTGATACTTCTCCTAGTTTAATACCAGGTGTTCATCCTCACATCGTTCTAACACCTATTCAAGGTTTTCTACGCAATTGTCAAAACTATGGCCGAACACAGAGAAATCGTCCATGAAGACTTCTAGTATTTGTTCGAGCATGTCACTAAAGATACTTAACATGCACCACTGAAAAGTAGCAGGTGCATTGCATAAGCCGAAGGGCATACGACGATAGGTGAAAGTACCAAAGGGACACGTAAAGGTTGTTTTCTCCTGATCTTTAGGAGCAATCTCTATCTGATTATAACCACTGTATCCATCAAAAAAATAGTAGTATTTGTGACCCGCCACTCATTCTAGCATTTGGTCCATAAATGGCAAAGGGAAGTGGTCTTTTCGAGTCACAGTGTTTAACTTTTTATAATCGATACACATCTTCCATCCGGTGGGGACGCGCGTTAGTACTAACTCGCCATCTTTATTAGGAATAACCGTTATGCTTGCTTTTTTAGGGACTACTTGGGTCGGATTGACCCATGGACTGTCAGAGATTGGATAAATTATCCCAACGTTAAGTAATTTTAAAACTTCTTTTTTCACTACTTCTTGCATGTTGGGATTTAGACGCCTTTGCATTTTTCGTGATGGTTTAGCATCTTCTTTTAGATAAATTTTGTGGGTGTAAATGGACAGACTTATGGCTTTGAGGTTGGCAATCGTCCATCCCAATGATCCCTTATGTTGTTTCAGCATTTGAACTAGTTTACCCTCTTGTTCGGAGTTTAAGGTGGATGATATTATAACCGGGTATGTTTTCTCAGTTCCTAGGAAAGCATATTTGAGCTCCTTAGGAAGCTCCTTTAATTCCAAATCAGGGAATTGGAAACTCGAGGGCATAACCAATTTCGTCTTTGGAGGCAACGGTTCATATGGTGTAACCCACATGTATTCAGCTCTATCTTCCTCTATCATTTCTGTCATGAGGCAAATTTGATTAAGGTCGGCATCCAGTGGAGTAGAATCATTAAGTCGATAGACTGCATCGAATTGTGACACAACTACTTCCAAAGGGTCTTTATAATTGACAAAATTAGCCTCATCTTCGATGACTGTCTTGATATAGTTTACTTCCTCCTCATCTTTGTATTCTTCAAGTCGGGGATTTGAAAAGATTTTGACGTTGAAAGTCTTATTTTCGAGTACGATGGTCATAATACCACTTCTTATTTTTATCGTGGCATCAATTATGTTGAGGAATGGACGTCCGAATATCACCGTGATTTGTGCACATAGATTGGACATGGTTCAGTGTCTAAGATTTCAAAATCAACCGGGAAGACAAATGAGTCTATTTGCACGAGTACGTCCTCCAATATTCCTCTAGGTTATTTCACCGACCTATCTTCCAGTTGTAGTGCAACTCGTGTAGGTTTGAGTTAACCTAACCCTAGTTGTTTATAGATGGAGTATGGCAGCAGGTTTATACTTGTTCTTAGATCGAGGAGTGCATTGTCTATTCTTTGATTCCTAATTTGACATGAGATAGTAGGAGTACTAGGGTCTTTGAGTTTTGGAGGCAGCTCATTTTGGATGATTGTGCTTGCTTGGCAAGCAACATAGGCGTGTTTCTTTACACTCTACCACCTGTTGATCGTGCATAAATCTTTAAGATACTTAGCATATGCCGGCACTTGCTTGATTGCATCAAGGAGTGGATGGTTTATTTTAACTTGTTTAAATAGTTCTAATAACTCCTGATTCTTTATCTCATTTTTGGGCTTCTTTAGCCTTTGAGGGTAAGGTACGGGGAAAGGGCATTTAGGTAATTCATCCTTAACGGGCTCCTTTCTAGGCCTTTTCTCAACTTTTTCTACTTCTATGGGAACTTCATCATTTGATTCTAATAGTTCGTTGTTAGTAGATGGCTCCTCTTCCTGAGTAGATGGTTCATTTTTATTCGCCACTTCGTCCTCTTCATACTCATCAGGCGTAGAAAGAGGCATGTTGTGCCCTATAATCTTACCGCTTCTCAGAGTAGTCACGATTTTAGCATGTTCTTGATTATTGGGACCATTATTGCATCCCTTAGGGATTTGAAGTGGTTGGGCAGGAAATGTTCCACCCGATCCCTCTTATCGTGCATACATTCTCTCTAATGTCGTAGACATCTTGCTCATCATTTGGATTAACTATTGTGTTAAGTTCGCGTTAGAGAGTAGATCTTCCTCTTGCACCTTTTTATGTGGTGGCACATAGACATTAGACTGTTGATTATTAGAGGGCTGAGCTTGGTTATAGTTATTAGATCTATTTTGATTGAATTGCTAGGGCTGTCTGTTGTTTTGCCCTTGATATTGATTGTTATTATAGGGCTGTTGCTGATATTGATTATGGGTCCCAGCATCGTTCTTCCAATCAAAATTGGGGTGATTCCATCGATTGTTATTATTTTGAAAATTATTATTGTTATTGTAGGAATTCCCCGCCCCTCTATATCTTTGCATGGCGTTCATTTTTATGGGGGCCTGTTCTTGAAAATACAGCACATTGGGACAGTATTGAGTTGTGTGTCACAAAATCTATGCATGTGCCGCATGGTTCTTCAGGCAAAACCTGCCTAAAACTATCTCCTTTCATCCCTAACTCCTCTAATTTTCTTGCTAGTTCCTCGTATTTGGTCATTAGGTGATCTTCACTTTTTAACTGATATATACTTTTCTCCTCTACAACTGATAGTTGTGCGTGTGAAGCATCTTCAGAGTTAGACTATTCATGAGCATGTTCGGCCAACCACTCGAAGTGGGCTTCAGCCTCTTTAGTGTTTTTGCTAAGAAATGGACCTGCGCTCATGGTTTCAACCAGCTTCTTCGTTTCACCATTTAGTCCTTATAAAAGAAGCTAATGGTTCGCCATTTCTCATACCCGTGATGTGGGCATGAGAGAAGCAAATCTTTGAAATGCTCCCAAGTTTGAGTAAAGGTTTCATTGCTCTTTTGTTTATAAGAATTTATTTGACGTTTAAGTTCGGTGGTCATGCGAAGTGGGGAAAATTTCTTTAAAAATGCAGAGTCCATCGCATGCCAGGTGAAGATCGAATTTGGCTTGAGAGATAACAACCATTGTTTAGCCTTGTCTTTCAAGGTGAAAGGGAAAAGCATTAAGCATGTGACATCCACAGGACAGTTTTGGGAGAATATTTTACAAACATTCTCGAAATTCTTGACATGTAGATATGCCTTCTCGCTCTGCATTCCGTAAAAGGCTGGAAGGAGTTGAATCATTCCGTTGTGAAATTGGAATTCGCCTGCATGGGGTGGATGAGAATACAAGAAGGCGTAGGTGCGTGTTCGGGTTGCATGAGATCGCGCAAGGGACACAACGAATTGTCAATAGGCACAACCACACTCTCCCCATTTTTGCTTTGAGTGTCACCTATTAAATCTATAGGTGTTGCTATGGGATTAATAGAATCAGAGGAATCAGAGAAGTAGAATGTATTTCTAAAAATTCCTTCGATGGAATTATCGAACATGAAAGGGAAAAGTCTAAAAAGATTTTTGACCTAAAGAAAAAAAAAAGAAAAACAGAAATAGATGAAGATAGAATGAGGTAATCTAAGTAAAATTTGGTCGCCTTCCCCAGCAACGGCGCCAAAAACTTGACATGGAATTTATTTGTGTGCTCTTGTGTGCAATACCTAAGTATAGGTAGACGTGCAAGTATTACTAGATAAGATCAGGTCGATCCCACAGAGAAGGTTGTGAACTAGTTACTTAGATTAAACTCTAAAAGAAAATAAAAATTCGATGTTTAAACGGGGTGTAGAACACAAAGTTCCACAAACTACCGCTACTAAAGAAAGCAACTAAACTAAACTAATGATTAACTAACTAACTAAAGCTATATTTAAAAATGATTTTTTCTTTATAAAAGGAAAGCATTGGGATTACACGAATCCACAGTGACCTAACCATCTAACATTCAATTACATTAAAGCTCTATGGAGTATGTCTCTCTACAGTAATCCGTATTTTCTAAAGATAAAGATTCAATAGTCCTTTCATGACTGGGACTACATCATCACAGTTGATTTAAAAATACATGAAGGCGGTTTAAAACAATTGTTAAGACTCGCACTATGAATGGTGTTAGCATTCAAAGTAGTTTGCAAACGTTATTAAATAAAAATGCCTTAAGACTTACAGTTAAGAAACTATTTTGACAAACTGAGCATATGGGGACAGTTTGATAACAATCTCGAAAATAGAAAGTCTAGGAATACTGCAAAGGATCAACCCAAGATTTTGAGTGTTTGATCGATCGACGCGCTTTCGATCAATCGAACATCATCATATCTCAATCAATCGAAATGTATTCGATCGCTTGACTGTAACTCTGGTTCGATTGATCGAATGCAGAGTTTATTCTGCTACATGGCTGAGGCTGGAGATCACTATTTCATCGTGATCTCCCAACTCTAGGACTACTCAAACATGGTGTGGAGTAACACGGATTGGTTTTTAACGTTATAACTCATTAAGGCTGCGTTTTTTTCGATTTTAACATGAAACTTATAAAAACTATGGTTTTTAGGAGAACTAACAAGAAACACTACGTTTACCACTACTTATGCTATGAAAAACTACTAACAGAATACAAGCAAACAAAAATGTAGAACCTGAATGATGGAAAACTTGTATTGAACGTTGAACTCACCAAGCAATATCAAAGATTGACCCTACAAAATTAAAGCAAACTCTCTATTTCTCTCTATAAAAACTGTAAAACAGAATGTGGGCGTCCTTTGGGACGTGTTCATAACTAATATATATAGAGAAGTCATAGGGCTAGGGTTACAACAAACATCTCTGCTGCGTGCGCGTAAGTTTCTGATAAAGACATGTTCAATCATTCGAATTCCATTCGATCGCTTAAGCTTTCAAATTACTCGAACGCTTGAACGTATTCGATCAATTGAAAGATCGATCACTTGAGCTCTCTTTGATTGCTCGAACTCCACTTTCAGCTTTGAGTTGTTTTGCTTGTAATTTAGCTTTACCCTTATCTTGTTATTCATTCCTGCACTCAACACAACAGCATATCTACACAAAACAACAGCTAAACCACAAACTTATCATAGATTTATCACATTGTATAAAAGCTGGCATTGTAACACAACTCGCAGATATGTTAGGGAGGTATAAACTAAATCAGTATATTTCCTTCTTTTAGCGCGGTTGTATTTTATAAATACCCCCGCTTATCAAAATGAATCATTAGATCCTGAGTCCATAAGCGTAGCAATGGTACCTACCACGACAACATCAGTTATAGCCTTGCTACTTGGGACAAAGGCAAATACACGTCCCTGCCATTGTTGATTCTTCCCTTGGTTCCCCTGATTTTGAGCTGGACGTTGGTTGGTTAGAGTGGCCACTGGAACAACTTCCTTCCCAGTCTTCCATTTGGGGCATTCTTGGATCGTATAACCCATTTTCCCACACTTGTAGCATGCTTCCATACTCAGTCAATAGATACCCTAATGCATCTTCCCACATGTTTTGGATAGAGATGTTGTTCCACCCTGTGGTCTACTCTTGTTCTGAGAGTTAAAACCTGTACTAGACATTCCCGTGAACTATCTCTTGGTATCTTTTTATCCTTTTCCCTGGTTGCTTGATTGTCTTTTAAAATTGTCTCAATTTCTCTGATGTTCCAAGCTTGTCCTCTTAGCGATGATAGCACGGTCTAGCACCTTATTGTATAACTTAAGTTTGAACATTTGTACCTTGCTACGAATGTGGATCTGCAGACCATCTTCAAATTTCTTTGCCTTCTTCTCCTCTGTAGGGATTAGATACATGGAAAAACAGGATAAGGTCAAGAACTCTTAAGCATATTGTAGCACCGTCATGTTCCCCTGCTTCAGGTTTATGAATTCCTTAGCCTTCTATTTCTTCATAGAGTCTGGGAAGTACATACCATAGAATACCTCCAAGAATTGCTGGTAGCTCATCTCGAGCTCACTTTCCTCCAATATAGTCTACCAATGATCCATCTCCCCTACAAAGGAAAAAGGTGTCATACTTCACTTTCTCTTCCTTAGGACAATGAAAGACTTTAAAAATCTTTTCTATCTAACTAACCCATGCTTCAGCCTTAGCAGGGTCTGCACTGCCATCAAAAGTTGGGGGTCGTAGTTTCTGAAATTGCTCCACCATTATCTGCATTCCTCGTTGTCCATATTTCTGCTTCCATTATCGCTATCCTCATAATTAGGTAGTCTGTCTTGGACAGCGTAAGCCAATCCTTCAATTATTTGTTTAACTCATTCAAATCTAGATCTTGCTGATTGATACATGTTGGTTGGGCTAGTGTTACTCCTTGTTAGTACTTTGTTGACTACATAAGCACAATGTGATTAGTAGTATTTTATAACATTTAACATATTTATGTAGGTCTTTAATGTAGGGTCGTAGTCGTTATTCGAGCTTTTCTAATGGTCCTAGAACTATTGCTCTGATAACAAGCTTGTCACACCCCAAAACCCAAATGGTGTATTTACCTCATAACTTGTACAGAGATTAGCAAAAGCAAAATAATTAAATCTTATTTAAGATAAACCGTATTATTACATATCCCAAACTTATTACATTTTACTAACACTGGCTAACTCGAGCCTTTAAATATTGCCTTGGAGAATTTCATTGGAATTCAAGTTATTTAAATAGGTAGCTAGTATATTAAGTTCTTCTTCTTCTATAGGTCTTCCTCAACCATGTTATCTACCACCTTCTTATACTTTTCATCACCTAAAAGGGGTTAGAAAGATTTGGATAGTGTGAGTAGAAGACTCAGTGAATAATCGTAATCCTGGATGATGTGTATAAAGAGAAATCTTTGTATCAACGGTAAATGAGGTAAACATAATAATCGGTGTATCGAGAGAGTAGTAGAATATCATTAGGACAGGCATAACAAATACATATTTAGAAGGCCAGATTACCAACCACCCATTCATGTACACATACATATACATATACTGCAATAGCTAGCTGATTAGAAGCACTCGTAGACCCAATAAGGAGTGTCGACCAACTTTGAGCCACTCGTAGATCCAATATGGATCATCTCACATAGGGGCTCATAGATTCTTTGTAGAACCAATATATAATAATGTAGAATGGTGGTAATATTGACATTGGGATCAATGAAATTTGGAACTTACAATAACTTCAAATAAGATAACCTCTTTCAGTGGAACGAATCGAAGTGTTCCAAAATAAATATAAGAATAATGATTTTATAATTAAAGTAAAGCTTTTTCAAGTAATAGGATAAGATTCACTTGTGAGGAGTTGAATCAGTAAAAAGGAAAACGATCACTCACCTTGGCAACTGAGATGATTAAAGTACTTCTTTTGTAGCTAAGTTAATCCTCAAGTCCTACGCAGTTTATGTCCAAGGTGTAGGGGAAAAATGGTAATTATAACTTCTTAGGGGTATTTTCATAATTTTACCAAAATAGATTTTTTTTTCCCTTACTAAAATAATCCTTATATTACTATAGAACGAACGCCATTGATTGCAGTCGATTCGGAGTTCGTTACACTAGCATATAAAAATATGTAGCTTTTCTATAGTAATTTGGGTTCCAAAATAAGAGGTAAAATTTTTCTTCAAAATTTAAAAAATTAGTCTCCAAATATTCTAAATATTAAATTGATCACAACAATATTTTTTGTTAATTTTTTTGAGTTGTACAAAATTATAAAAGTATTTTTAAAGTTAAAAACTCTTATTCTAAAGCTATTTTATAATTTCAAAATTCAAATAAATACCATATAATTTGTTATATATATCAATGTTGATTATATGAGCACGTCGTTATTATTACTTTGATAACCATGCCTAAATTCGCTAATGAGAATAAAGAGCATGTTAAGGATTTTATCTATATGTCTTGTCTAATGTAATTATATTATCAATAATAATGTAACTGAATTCACATCATGGTGTCAGTACACGTAGCCAGTGTCAGTTACTCCGGCCAAGTGAGGTTGTGAGTTGAAATGCTTGGGAGTCTTTAATTGGTGATACAATTGAGACTCTTGTATTGTGAATCATGAGTCGTTACGTTTTGGAAACCCTTCAAGATGATAAAGATATGTGATAACAAGACAGTATGATTGAAATACATAATATTGTGATTGTAATAATAAGAGAATAGTTATACCTGTTATTGTGCCATTTGTCTGTGTAAATACCGGAGATGGTACATGCATCTGGGTTTACCGTCGTACTGCTTAGCAGTTAGTACTATAATGTACTGGTCATCCGAGAAGCTTTTCCGGAGATAGTATGCACGTTGTATGGGTTATCATCGTGCTGTAGATCATACGTTAGTTAGTTACTAATGTACCATCTTCTACGGTTGGGTACCGTGATAGTACACATGATGCGTGCCTTTGTCGTCATGCTCCCGATTCGCAGTTAGTATTCTGACGTGCAACTCATCTGGTGGTGATTCACCAGCGAGGGTATAGACGATCGAGCCAATTCTACCATTGTGCTATTTTGATTAAGTGAAGATACACACCCCAATACCATTGCCCGTGGGTCATGACAAAACGAAGTATGAAACAAGTATCAGAGTTCACAGTGGAAGCATGGTTTGTATTTTGAAAGCGAGTTCAAAGTATGTGTCATTATGGGTTTTATAACCCGACGTTATTGGGTTGCATTTGTCGTGGGATTTCATGTCCTAGAGTTTGGGTTTGGATTCATTGAGTATGCATTTTCATGCACGAATGTAATGGAGATGAGAAATGAAATGATACAAATTAAGTTGTTATGATTACGAGAAGTAAACAAGCATGTTATAAATTGTATTAGTTTCGTTAATATGTTAATGGTGGATGTTTGGTAATTGCATTATATGTTGGTTGATACCTTTTCTATGTCTGTGTGAGCGACGTCAATCGATAATGGACTAGCTGCATCCTAAGATGTAAAGTAATAACGTAAGATGAGAAATTAGTTTATGTATATTAGTAGTGAATATAGTTATGAACGCCCACTCAGCTTTGTTGTAAAGCTGACAGTATGTTACGTCTGGACATCCGATGTCCAGATTTCCTTGTAGGTTGGTCAGAGGACAATTCAGTCTTGAGAGTAAGATGCTAAGGAACACTGGAAGTGTAGGGCTAGACTGAATACCAAAGATAGCCGCCAGTATCATGTATTTATAATAGTCTATTGTATTAGTATTGGGACCAATGATTTGTAATCATTCATATTAAAGTTTAAGTTATAATTAGCTTTCTCCCATTTATTATCTTGTTATTTATAATGTTAGAGACAGGACGGCTTTCAATTAAGTCATTCCCTATGAGTCCAAAAAAGAAATTTTAAATGTTTCCTATTTTTGCTACTCTGAGGCGTGACACACCTCTGGGCAAGCAGAGCTAATTCTGAGCTATACAGTGGCTGGACGATGTTATCCCGACCCTTTGGTTGGGCTTGTTCTCTGGTAGGGCCCCGTGTTACAGGACTGGGAAGCCCTAGATGTTCGGGACTACTTGGGATGGTACTCTTTCAAACAGTTGTACATATCTTGGCCTGGATAGAGGTCAGTCATTAGATAGAATCGCTCGGTTAAGCATGGTAGTGCCAGTTTTGGACGTATCAGTAGTGATTGACGATACTGCATGCCACTACATGTGATACAAATGATAAAGTATTTGGTAACCAAATTTGGTATTCATGTTTGGGAAGCATATATTTCTCATTTTATAAGTTAATTTTTTTGGAGGAACTAATATATCCATTAGTTTTAAAATTATAAAAATTACACAGACATTATCAAACTTTTAAATTTTTTTTTGGAGGGCCTTTATGTGTTTCTGTCCCTGACCACAACTATACTCAAAGGAGTTGGTTTTGGTGGTTGTGAAACAACCATGGCCTTATGGCCTTAAAAAGCGAGAAATATTTAAAGAGTAATGCTATGTACACCTAAAAGAGACCTAAATAATACATATGTTGATTTAGATTTTCAAAATTATTCATCGGATAGCAAATAAAGTTCAAATTAATTTCAAAACTACCACGACATATCAACATGCGCATAATTTAGGTACACAAAACCAACATACTTACAATTTTTCATATATTAAACTAGCTGATCAATCAATGTCGATATATATTTTCATGTATATGTCTAACGAAAACAAATTTAATTAACATTGCCACATTTCATGGGTTTAAATATAAATATAAAATCAATTGAACACTAGTGTATATAATACATTTACAAAATTCTCCTCTGTCTATATATGAATTATATCTATCTTTGGTATTTCAATTAACAGTATTTATCGCCTACAATAAGACCTGTCTTTGCCATTTCTTTTGTATAAACTATATCCCACCCTGTAGGCTCAATTTTCTCAACTCTTTTTCTAATATTGAGTTGAGAATTATGATTAGGTACATCATCAACCTCATTTATAGAAGATTTCAAGCACGATACAAGCGTAGGATCAATTTTTGAATTCCAATCGATCTGATTGATGTAAATGTCAGGGCTTGGCGATGAGATGTTGCATTCTAGACCGTTGATCTGTGCCCAAAAATGGCATTTTGCATTCTTGAAGGCCTCTTCTCCAACTGAGTTGTTCCACTGGATAATGTTTTCGGAGAGATGTATGTATTTCCTGGCTAATTGAAACTCTTTCCTTGGAAATAAGCCTATTTTAAAGCAAAATTCCTTTTCCCAAGAAGGGATAAGGGATAGTAGGCAACCAAACCCAGATACCTATTAAAAAGTGAAGAAGATAATGTTAGGCGAGTGGAATTTTTTACCCGAGGCTTCAAAAGTGGGGTAATATATTCCTGTCCCATCACTGTTTCAACTTTTTTCCCAAACCCATCACTTTTCAAGAAGTCGCGACTTCAACTAACGATTTCAGACCAAGCAGTCCAATTTGAAATCACAATTTCAAGTAGCGACTTTATCAAAAGCAGAAATCGCTACTTGAAGTAGCGATTTCATCAGCAACTAAATTCTCAACAGTCTGTCCATTACAGCAGCTCCCTGCTATATATCCAACATATTTTAATTTTTAGAATTGAACCACCAAGCATTATTAATCCAACATTATCAACATAATTAATCTAATTACAATTACAATGTGTATTTGTAAAAAGTGAGAGAGAGAGAGAGTGGAAGAAAGATAGAGAGATAAGTGCGAGAGAGTGGGAGAGAGATAGAGAGTGCGAGAGATTGGGAGTGGGAGATAGAGATATAGACAGTGGGAGTGGGAGTGGGAGTGGGAGTGGGAGTGGGAGTGGGAGTGGGAGATAGAGATATAGAGTGGGAGTGGGAGATAGAGATATAGAGAGTGGGAGTGAGATAGATATAGAGAGAGAGAGATAGAGAGAGTGGGAGAGATAGTGAGATAGAGAGTGGGAGTGAGATCGAGAGAGTGGGAGAGATAGAGAGTGTGGGAGAGATAGTGAGACAGAGAGAGTGGGAAATAGAGATAGAGTGAGAGATAGAGAGAGTGGGAGAGATAGAGAGATAGAGAGAGAGTGAGGGGGAGAGAGATAGGGAGAGTGGGTGATAGAGAGAGTGGGAGATAGAGATAGAGTGAGAGAGAGAGAGAGGAAGAGAGAGAGAGAGTGAGGGGGAGAGGGATAGAGAGAGATAGTGGGAGAGAGATATAGATGTATAAAATAAAAAAAATTATATATATACAAATGTGTAATTATTTGTTTATAATACATCAAAAAACAAAGGTGTAATTATTTGTGGATCCTATGGACTATCTTTGTTTATAATGTGTCCCACACCACGGAACCTTCTTCGTTCTCTTAGGCCTACCCTCTTCCTGTGGTGGATCCTCCATTAGTGGAAACTCCTCACGTGGATGGATGACCTGCGATACCCCTCTCCCTCTACGACCATGACGACCTCTACCCCTAGCGTAAACTGAACGTATCAGAGGTCGTCGTTGAGACTCAGCCTGTGTCAAACCCTCATCCTGTGTCTCTGCCATGGGGGCATCATGTCCAATTGTCTCTCTCACCTCCACATGCATCTCCTCCTCCTCTACCTGCGTCAAACTCTCCACCATCGCCACCATCGCCTCAAACTCTGAAGCTGGATGTGGTGGCTGGATCGACGATGACGACGGTGCATCTGTATATGTGTACTGTGCATCTCCTGTTATGGCCTTGTTGATGGCATATTCCACGTTGATAAGTATCCCTACCCCCCTCTCTCAAATCCATCTCATTTGTTATGCGAGTCGATTGTGGTCGACCCTTACCTCGAAGCATACCAGGATTCGCCACAACTGTAGGACCAGATGGTGGGTTCCAGTAATCTTTGTGATGGATTGGGAAATACTGGGGTGTCTAAGACTGGTTGTATGCGTCAATTGTGTAACATTGATGAACGTAATTTTGATATGATATTCT
The DNA here is from genome assembly GCA_033977485.1 of Hydrangea macrophylla. Lineage (NCBI taxonomy): Eukaryota > Viridiplantae > Streptophyta > Magnoliopsida > Cornales > Hydrangeaceae > Hydrangea > Hydrangea macrophylla. The sequence continues at coordinate 30,632,086 of CM066992.1, forward strand.
AAAGTTAGCTAGAGCTGCCAATGTGTGAGTACATGGCATTTTATATATATCCCATTTTCCACAACTGCAAGTCTTGTCAGATATGTTCACAATTTGACTAGAACCCGATGCTCCCCCTTTCTTGACCTGCACGTACCCATTCCCAGACTGAAAAATCTCGAGGTTGTACCTACCAATCTTGCCTTCTGATTTCAACAATCTGCACATTGGATTTGAGCAATCCACATGTTGTGTAGACATGGAAGGCAATAACCCCTGTACAAACGGATTTGAGCTTTCGTGTGTCAACAGAGAGGTGTACGGCTCAATCCAGTCATCTAATGTTTGATGGGCCTCGGGAAGATTCTCTGTCTCGACATATAGATCCATAGAGTTTATAGCTGGATTGGTAGATGTTGTTTCTAGTATTACTTGCACACTTTCGTCATCATTTACTTCAAATGGTATAAACTTCGAAACTTGGTATCCAAGAACCAACGGAAATCGACAAGTGAACTTCAAACGAACACTTTTCTGATGAACCCCCATTTTCTTGCAGACGTTTCTAACAAGTTCAGTGTATTGAGCGTCTGTTCTCAGGCGAATCCTAACAAATTCGGATATCCGAATCCTAACAAATTCGAATTCGGATTTTTTATCGGATCGGATCGGATTCGGATTTAGTTAACGGATTCTTATCGGATTCAGATTCGGATATCACAAATCCAATCCGGATCCGATCCATTTACAGGCCTATATCTGTGTGTATGTACATTATGTATGTGTGTGTGTATTGTGTGTCTGTACATTGTGTATGTGTATGTGTTGTGTATGTGTGTACATATACAGTATGTGTATGTGTGTAACAGAGAGAGAGAGAGGCACCTGAGAGAGATCGCAGAGAGAGAGGTTTGTGAGAGTGAGAGATCACAGAGAGAGAGAGGTCTGCGAGAGAGAGGGAGAGAGAGAGAGAGGGGCTAGATCGCAGAGACAGAGAGACAAAGAGAGAGAGAGAGAGAGAGAGAGAGAGCAGAGATCTGAAGGAAGAAGAAGACGCTTATTAAAATGGATTCTGGTGATACCAGTGTTGGATTACTTGGAGAGCCTTCTGGGAAATTTGATTTTTATGTGCTCTACTCAGACAAGCCTACCCAACCTAAAATCAAAACCCTCTCCCCATGCAAAGGTATTCCAGTTTGGAAGTTGAACGTCCTTAATTTCATCCTGGGGTGATTGATCTTTACTATACCATTTTTTGAGTCTCTAAACTTTAGGAATGTATGCTCTATGGTTGCCTCTCATGAGGATCCTCCATATCAGAAATTCCTTAAGTTTTTGTCTTCTGTGTGAAGTCCTTTGGTCTAGGCTGTTGATAATAGTCTGTAAAAGATAATAGTACCTTGAGCCTCGCTGTTGTTTGTCTCGGTTTACCTTCTCATACAGTCAGTTATCTTCTTCTCCTTGATCATGTTTCTAATCCTTTGTGGATTTCAGAGTCTCAGAAAAATGTTAAGTATATGATTAATCACCCACCGTTTCACTGTAGCAAAAAGTCACTGTTCATTTTTACTATTCACCCTTCTCATGGCTTCCTCCTCTATCTCCAGAAGTTCTTCTTCTAGACGTTCAACTTCCAAACTGGAATACCTTTATGAATTTGACTACCTTCCAGAAGATCATAAGGTTCCCCTAACTGATCTCCCTTTCTTAAACCCTTATTCCACCTTTATCAAACCATCCACATCACTTACCACCACTGTCAAAAAGATCTTTTCTACACCACGCCCTTCCTCTTTGAAAGAATACATCCAGGCGTCTAAATTTGACCAGTGTTATATTCCACCCACAGAGTGAACAATTGATCAGTCTTGACATTCTAGCCACCTTGGTCCCGCTTTGGAAACAACATGGTTATACACATCTGCATTTTGGGGCAATCAGACTTGCTCTAAATTTCCATGGGAAAAAGGGACTCCCAGTTGTCTCTCGAATTGCTTTGCTTGATACAAGGTTTCTCAAATATGAACATGCTTGTATTGCAACGGTCCAGACAACATTAAATTCTGGAACTGTGATTTTGACGTTCTTCCTAAATTTCAATATGCCATTACAAGATCCTTATCTTCTTTCAGCTTTGAAGGTACAAATCCAGATTGGTGGTGCTTCTTCTGTCCATGACACTTATGCTGCCACTTTACACTACCAGATGGCATACAGACTGCAAAATCATGACGAGCTAACTAAGTTGTTACCAACCTCTTGGGGCAAAACGAAATCGCTACTTCAAATAGCGATTTCTACTTTAAGTGAAGTCGCTACTTGAACTAGCGATTTCTGCTTTTTACTAAAGTCGCCATTTGAAATCGCGATTTCAAGTTAAACTGATTTGATCTGAAATTGCTAGTTGAAGTCGCGACTTCTAGAAAAGTGATGGGTTTGGGAAAAAAGTTGAAACAGTGATGGGTCAGGGATATATTACCCCACTTTTGAAGCCTTGGGTAAAAAATTCTAGGCGAGTGATAGGGAAAAAAAATAATACATTAGGGAAAACAAAATTTTCTTTTGCTTAGTTACCAAAAAAAAAAAAAATGTAAGGAAAAGAATATATAAAAAAATCAAAATTCAAGATCAGTTTGGTTTAATTGGATTTAGTTAGGGAAAAGAAAGAAAAGTACCAAAGAAAACGTTTTCCATTGTTTTGGCTACTAAAAAAAAGGTGAGAAAATTTTTAAGTAAGAAAGAAATTAAAAGTATTATATATGTGTGACTAACTTTCCACCCTTTCTTCATTATGTAAATTTATGTTTTAGAATTTTTTAACTGTTGATGTTATTTAAGCATAAGAGAAAATACAAAACTAGTTTTTCCTTCTCGTTTTCTTTTCCTCTTTTCTTTTTCTTTCTATAAAATATGCAAACCAAAAAAGGAGCCTTAAGAAAAGTTACTTGATTGTGGTAAAAATTCTTTACTTTTCATTAATACCCTTGACTTTGAACTTTCAGTTCACATCCAATATTAAAAAGCAATTAAGAGACTTTGTAAGTTCGATGATAAATTATTCAATGTGACTGTCACACCGTGTGCCAGTCACTGTGATCCGTTTATTACTGCTGGGATTACATGTGATTCATGAAAAACTTTAAATCATAAGTCATACGAGTGTGATGGTTGCGCAAGATAATTTCTCGACAAAGAGTAAAAAAGGATTAATTATTAAAGGTAAAATGGTACATCTCATAATAGAATAAAAGTGTTTGCTTGTAATTTGCTCGGGCGTGCCAGAACCAATGGTGGTTCGGTGTGTGTATATGTGCAAACTAATTTCCTATATTGCTCGAGTGAGTGATACTCAAGGCTTGGTGAATCTAACTTCTAAACAGGGTGATTGTGTGTAGTGAGTAGGAAAGTACCCTCACTAAAAGTCCTTTAGCAGTACTGAAGCGCACAAGCTAAAAAGCATCAAGTTTAACAGGTAAACAAAATCACAAACGGTTTAATAAAAACAGATTTTTATTAAATGCTTGGAAAGATTAAAACAGATCTTAGGAACACACCAAAAAAGGTTGGATATTCAAAAGAACAAAAGAAGAAAAATAATAACAAAAGGACAGACCTAATTGCTGCTAAAGCTGAGAAAAACAAAGACTTGAAGAAAGTGCTCTGAATGCTTCGAATGTGCTGAATGTTGTGTATGCTGTTTTCGAAAGAGACGCGGAGTCCTCTGCTTGGAGGGCCTGCCTCAATATTTATAGCGGCCAAGGCTGATTTCTACTTGGACTATGATTCCTTATCTTACGCCCCAAGCTGTTAATTGATTGGTTAATTGAAGAAGTCCTTTTATATCAATGATTCCTACCTTATCAAGAACTTGATTGCATCAATCCCTTTAATTTAGGGATCAGACGCATCAATCCAGCTGGCCATGCTCATATTCTGTCCTAAACGGATTCTTGTTTCTAAAACTCTTGAAGGTGATGTTATCCTGCCAGCTGTGAACAGCACCGCCCTCTTTTCATCAATCGGCCTCATCATTGCTCCTCCTGGATAAATCGGGCTCTGTTGGTTTCCATGCCCAATTATCTTTCTTCAACCGCCCATAGCCAATCGGACTTAGATTCTGACTTTACCTCTCATCTTCATTACGCATTGTCCGATTGGCTATCCTGCCGCTGCTTTCCACCATCGGGCTTTCAACATGCCAGGTTATGTCTCCCCAAAGCCCGATAAACCTTACCACAATCCCATATCCCATCGGGCTCTACTTGTCACACCAACCGGCCTTAACCCAATCATTGGTCTTATGTCTGTACTTGAGCCCGATAAGTCATTCACTCCTTAGCCCGGCCTCTCCTCTAACATAAATCGGACTCAAAACCCATTGACGGTTTTTGGGTGCAAACAATTGCCCCCCAAAAGGTTATATCAAACATCCCACCTTGATTGATGTGACATTTTGAATTTTAAACTGGCCACGTGTCAAGTCATGCAGCAACTTGTCAGATTATGGAGAATCCCACCAGTCACTCCACATTTAATGCGCCATGATTATGGCGTCGTGATATTTAAACATCACCCAACTTTCAAAACTCCCTACAACCTATTGGCATTCTCACTCTCTTTCTACACTTCAGGCAGAACACAGAGCTTCTCTCTCTAGAACCTCCATCTTTTCTGGCGACCCATATCTTTCTACAGATGGCTCCTAAGACTGCTCCGGCCACCACTAAAAGCAAGAAATCCTTCGCAGACGCTCCACCACCACAAAATCGATGCAGAGAGGTTAGGGCTTTGGCCAAACCTCACGCCGCTGACATCTCCACAGAGTACCTTACCCCCTACAGCTCCTCCGATGGTTCTCCCGCTGCACTAGGCTTGGGCGCGGCATTTCTTGGCCACCCTCCGGCGGCTTTTCTTCCTTTCTTCTCTCCCGTAGAAAACGAAGAATTCCTACAAGTCCCTGCTCACTGGCACAAGGTCCAAAGCGCTAACCAGCCAAATCGAGGATGGCCGACCCCTGCCGCTGACTGGGACAAATGGGTTACCAGGGTTTCGGCCTCCAAGGCCGGTGTCTGGAAACAAACGGGCATCTACGATGCAATAATGCTCAGCCGGTCTGGAATAGAGATAGACCGACCTCTTCTTCTGTCTGCTTTACTATTCTGGTCCTCGTCTTGTAACGGCTTTCTTTTCCGTTGCGGACCAATGTCTCCCACTGTCAAAGACATCAGCTACCTGCTCGGCCTTCATCCCCACGGCCCAGAGATCATTCCCGGGCTTGACGTTGGGACAGCCAGCTTTGCCTATCCACAACAGGAAATTGTCAGGGACGGGGCCGTTTCTCATAGGCTGATCACAGCCTTTGGACGCTTCCTTGCTGCCTGCATCGGGGCAGATGATACGGAGGTGTCCGATGCAGAACACACTTCCTTCCTCATCTATTGGCTCAACAAATATCTCTTCTGTTCGGCCTCCCAAGCCATTACCAAAGAATACACATCCTTAGCCTTGGCTCTTGCATCGGGGAAACCATTAGCCATGGCTACGCTGGTTTGGGCACACTTGGTCAGAGGCATAACAGATTTTGTTCACTCGGGCTTTGGAGCTGGTGGAAGCCCGATGTGGGTGCTCCAATTGTGGCTTCATTCCTACTTTCCCAAATTCCAACCCACCATAAGCCAATTGGCCGATGTTCCAATCTCCGCCGTTCAGTTTATGGACGTAGCTCCTTCTTCACACTCCTTCGAAGAGTGTTTCACTTTCTTTTACCAAGGTTGCTCCCCTCGGGCTGTCAATCTCTATACCCCATTCTTTTCTCTTCAATTTTCCTCATTCCTTCAGCTCTCCAATAATCCTTCCAACTGGGGTTCGGGCACCCAGTCTACTTACAACGAAATCTTCTCTAGCTACTTAGTGGCTAGAGATATTATTTTTAGCCCGAGCATCCCATCAGCCAACAATAAATGCGGGACCGAATACTACTTTGCTCCTCTATACGCCCGCCAATTCGGGCTTACACAACTCGTGCCCGTTCCCCCTGGCATTACCGTCAATGTTGACTGGGTTGAACGTGGTCTCATTGTTAATGACGGGCAGGTGAAAAAGATAAAAGAGAGGTCGGACCGGCTCAAAGCCGCGTTCAAATTTACACCCTTCTCTGTCCGGCCAATAGTATCAGAGGAATTCACCCAGTGGTGGGGTGAACGGGCTCGAAATATATTTTCAAGCACCGCTGCTGAGGCCCTTGTGCCTTTTACCGCTTCATCAGCCATCGAGGCTGATGTCCCTGTACCAACAGCAGCTCCAATTCGGCGTAAGCAAATTGCCAAGAGACCGGCTCGTAAACCAGTTCCGGGCAAGGGTCCTTCTCAAAAGAAACAAAAAACAACACTGGCCTCTGTACAGGTTTGCTCTTCCCCCTTCATTTAGTGATTGAGCCCGAATTCCTTTCATTCAGTATTAATCATTTTATTCTATCTTTGCAGCTTGCTGACGAAGACTCAGGAGAGGATCCACTTCCAAATCTTGCTCAGACTCTTCCTCCAACTCTCCCTACATCACCGGCCTCTGCAGCGGCCTTTCTAGAGCGAGTGGCTGTACGGGTGATGCCACTTCACATCGTGCCTCCTCTAACTCCTTCAAGCGGAGACGAGGACCTTGCTGCAACAATCCAAGCTCCGGAGCAAGTCATCCTCTCTTCCAGTACTGAGGACTTGGCCGATGCTGGAGTTACCGTCGAAGCTACTGGGGACGAGGTAGACCAAACCGTCCCATCTGAAATTGAAACCGGGCAAGGGGAGCCAACCGCGGCCATGGGTCCTCCTGTTCACACAATAGCAGGATCAGTAGTGGCCGAGGTCAGTCCTCCTGAAGCATCTGCCACAGAGGCCGGTGATGATAATTCGGGCTCAGTCCCAGGAATTGAAGTCCTACAGACAACGGTGGCTTCGACGAGTCCAGAGATGGAGACCGGCCACCCTTCTTCTTCACAACCAACACCTTCTCAACCAAGTGAGGCCGATATTCGCGAAGCGATCTCGACCTCCCTTAGTCCTCACACCCAGGTATTGCAGTGTTGCTTTATGTTAATTCGTATAATTCTCTAAAAAACCTTGCCTAACTGCATTCTTTTGAACAAGCCGATCCCTCAGGTCCAGTGCCAATCCCTCAGGTCCTGTGCCAATTATTCCCTTCAACGACTTCTTCTCGGGCCTGGACCTGAGAGCTTTTGGCCTTGGCCCCTTGGAGCCCGAAGCGGTTTCTCCTTCCCTGCTGCAACAAGCCAAGGACCTACTCCTCAGACTGGCTAACCAGGAATTTTCCAATCTTCCTGCTGCCGCTGATATTGACACAGCCTTGAACACTCTCATGGCCGATCCCTCTCTCTCAGACGGGCAGCTATCATTACTCCTGGAGATAAAAGAGAGATTCCCCAGTGCCCGTCTTATGGATAGATCGGCCTTGAAAATTCAAGTTGATGCAAAACTTCACTTGGGCTCCCGGCAGAAGGCATTAGATTTCTTGGAAGGGGCCAAAGCCAAATTTGAAGCAGGGAAGGCCTCTCGGGCTCAGGTTCTAGCAAGGGACTCCTGGCTGCGGAACCGTATTGCTAACTAAAGGCTCAGCTTGCCCAATGTGAGGCCGATGTCATTACTAACAGCGCCGCCCTTGAAAAAATTGATGAGGCCCTTTCTTCACTAGGCGGTGATGCCCAGAAGTGCAGCGATCAACTGCAAGCCAGCGTCCCCATATCCCGGGCTTGGGCCCAAAAGCTAGAAAAGGCCAAGAGGGACCGGTCTGGAGCCGTCAAAACCTGGGAGGACTTGAAGGCTAAGCTTAGGAATTTTGGGTCGGCCTAGAGGCCGACTCCTCTTTGTAAAGAATTTTCTTTTTTATCATTTTGTAAGTAAGCTGTGCTCAGCCTATCAATACAAAAACACTGTTTATCTACCTCATTCGGGCTCAGGCTCATAATTTATCAACTGATCATACTCCAACCCTGGATTAGGTTTATAATCCAGATCAATGGTCTCCCATAACGTTGGATAATAAGACTTTAAATACTGACCATTGATTAATCAGACATGAACAGTTCCATCTAAATCACGCAGCCTATAAGCACCACCTCTTTTGACTTGGTGGACGATAAACGGGCCTTCCCAATTGACCGACCATTTACCATAACGATTATCCTTGTCCCCAATTGGTAACACGGCCTTCCATACCAAATCTTTAGTGCAAAAAGATTTTTCCTTCACCCTCTTATTATAAGCTCGGGCTGCCCGTTGCTTCTGCACTTTTAATGAATCCAAAGCCGATAACCTCATTTCATCTAGTCCTTCCAATTCAGCTATCATAGCCTCGGTGTACTCAGCGGGCTCTAGCTGATTCTGTAAAGCTCTTCTGGCCGATCGGACCATCACCTCCATAGGTAACATAGCATCGTGCCCGTAGGTCAGCATGAACGGTGTAACCCCAGTACTTGATCTTTTAGACGTCCGATAGGCCCATAGTGCTTCGGACAAGAGTTTGTCCCATTCCCTAGGATTTTCCACTATCATCTTTTCAATGATCCCCTTAAGGATCTTGTTAGTAGACTCGGCCTGACCATTAGCCTGTGCATAATAGGGCGTAGAATTAAGAATTTTGATTCCCCGACTTTCGGCAAAGGCCGATGTCTCCGTCCCCGTAAACACAGATCCTTGATCGGCCGTAATTGTTTCCGGAAGGCTGAACCTATGGGTAATATGTTCTTCAATGAATTTTATGACGGTGGCTTGTGTCACCGTTCTACAAGGTATGGCCTCGGCCCACTTGGTGAAGTAGTCCGTTGCCACTATTATGAAACAATGCTGGCCTGATGATGGCGGAAGGACCTTTCTAATTAAATCCATCGCCCATCCCCTAAATGGCCATGGTTTGATTATGGGTTGCAATTGTTTGGCCGGCACATGCTGGATCGGACCATGCTTCTAACAAGGTTGACAACCCTTGGCATAACTGATACAATCTTTCAACATACCAGGCCAATAATAATTATACCTCCTCAGTAACCATTTCATCTTGGTTCCGGCCTGATGTGCTCCACATATCCCTTCGTACACCTCGGCCATAACTTGCATGGCCTGCTTCTTCCCCAGACACCTCAGTACCACATCATCTCCGATCGGTTTCTTGAATAATTCTCCATCAAGTACCACGAATTGGACAGCAAACAACCTAACTTTTCGGTCTACCCTTACATTTGGGTGATTCAGGTATTCAATGATGGGGATTCTCCAGTCGTCATCCTCCATTAAGACCGAATTGGTAGTAGCGTACCACCCTCTTTTTGCAACGGATGGGAGTGATCGGACATGAACAGTGACTAGTTGGTCTTCTGCGCTCTTCTGAGAATGTGAGGCTGATCCTATTTCTGCCAACTTATCGGCCTCAGTATTCGTTGTTCTTGGAATATAGCTCACACTAATGTCATCAAATGACTCCATGAGCTGAGTATCAACTGTGTGGAACGGGCATAGCTCCCAACTCCTTATCTGAAACTCCCCTGCTATCTGTCCGATCACCAACCCTGAGTTGCCCTTTATGTGCACGGACGATGCCCCCATTTCAAGGAGTATTTCAAGTCCGATTATAAGTGCTTCGTACTCGTCCTGATTGTTAGTGCATTTGAAATTGAGCCGAAAAGACATTTTTGTCTTCTTGTACTTGGGTGATAAAATTCCACACCTGCCCCAGCACCCTCTGCGTTTTTGGAACCGTCAAAGATCAACGTCCATGGTACCAAGGACGTGCTCAGTACTTTGGGTGTTGAAGGCAGTTCCCCCAAATCAGTAGGATCTGGGTGATCGGCCAAGAAATTGGCTATGGCCTGGCCCTTCACTGATTGCTGCGATCGGTATTGGATGGCAAACTCCATTAAGGCCAAGGTCCATTTCCCAATTCGGCCTCGCATAATTGGTCTTGATAACTTATATTTTATCACATCAGTTTGACATATTATGTAAGTTGAAACAGGAAGCATATATGTTCTTAACTTTTGTGAAGAAAAATACAAGGCCAAGCATAACTTCTCAATCGGCGCATAGCACTGCTCGATTGGAGTCAAGATTCTACTTAAATAATAAACGGCCTGCTCGTTGCCTTGCTCATTATCTTGAGCTAGCATACTTCCTATAGAGCAATCAGAGGTCGATATATACAATTTTAGGTACCTACCCTTCTTGGGTGGCATTAATACTAGAGGTGTAGACAAATACTATTTTATTCCTTCAAAGGCTTGTTGATGGCCGTCTTCCCACTTGAAGTCTTCATCGGTCTTGATCTTCAATAGTGGGGTCCATACTTGGGTCTTTCCTGCATAATTTGATATAAACCTTCTTAAGAAATTGATCTGTCCGAGCAATCTCTGAAGCTCCTTCTTATTAGCAGGTGGCTTTGCTGCCTGGATAGCCCAAGCCTTATTCTTGTCAATCTCTATCCCCCTTTGATATACTAAAAAACCTAAGAAGTTCCCTGCTGTGATGCCGAATGCACATTTGAGAGGGTTCTTCTTTAGTCTGTGAGCCCGCATTCTTTCAAACGCCTTTTCCAAATCCCTCAAATGATCGGTGTCACCTCCTGATTTTACCACCACATCATCTATGTAAACTTCCATGAACTGTCCGATCATGTCATGGAAGATTGAATTCATTGCCCGTTGATATGTGGCTCCAGTGTTCATCAGCCCGAAAGGCATGACAACCCACTCAAAGGTTCCAATTGCCCCCGGGCACCGAAAAGCAGTCTTCGGGACATCCTCTTCGGCGATGTAGATCTGGTTATACCCCGAATGCCCGTCCATGAATGACAGAATTTTATGTTTAGCGGCCGAATCGATTAACTGATCGGCCATTGGCATGGGATACTCATCTTTTGGGGTAGCTAAGTTCAAGTTCCTGAAGTCAATGCAGACCCTTAGCTTCCAATTCTTTTTCACAACCGGTACCACATTCGAGACCCATTCAACATATCGGGCTGTCTGAATGAAGCCGGCGTTCAGTAGTCTCTCGATTTCCTCTTTCACCTTCAGCGTTACCTCTGGTGACATGCACCGAGGTAGCTGTTTGAACGGCCTAAACCCCGATTTAATTGGTAATCGGTGTTCAACCAGTTCTCTAGATAAGCCAGGCATCTCGTCATACTCCCAGGCAAAACAATCTTTGTACTTGTGTAGGAATGCAATCAGCTCGGCCTGATACTGAGGATCCAGCATCTGACTTACATAAGTAGGTTTGTGCTCTCCTTCCGTGCCTAGGTTGATTTCCAAGAGAGGGTCTTGGACATCGGCCTTTAAATCATCAAGTTTTGCCGTGGCTGTTTCCAACTCATCCATCTGAATCTCTTCTTCTCTCGGCGCTTCCTCTTCGTAGATACAATCAGCCAGATTAACCATTCCATCCGTTGGGCCAATTTCTAATCTTCTATCGGCCAAGAAAGCACACCATCTGGCCATGCTGGCCCTCAAGGCCTGCAGCTTCCTTTCTTCAATTATCAGAGCCCCCATGGACATCTTCGTGTTCAACGATCTCAATCGGCCTTGACTCTTCTATCCGACTGAGATTATGGAAATATGCTTTAATGTCCGACGAACTTCCTTTAAGGAAGGTCACTGAATTTGGTCTTCCCATTTTGTTGCACCCTAGCAACTTAACAGGCCCGATGTCATCCTCATACAAAACTGCATCGGCCGTTTGCACACGGGCTACAAATGGCTTGGTGTCTGCCCCCACCACTTCCACCTCATCACCCCTCCAGAAAATCAACAATTGATGGAGTGTGGAGGGAATACAATAATTGGGGTGTATCCAGTCTCGGCCTAATAATGCATTATAGGCCGCGGAGGTTTCTACTATGAAAAAAGCAGTCATGACCGTTTTACTGCCAACGGTCAGTTCAAGTGGTAGGATACCCTTTGTTTTCGATGGTGCCCCCGTGAAGCTCTGGACATTCATTTCGGTCGGAATTAACTCTGACTCAGAATTTTGCAGGATCCTCAACATAATTTGGGGCATGATGTTAATGGTAGACCCCCCCCCCCCCCCCCCCCCATCAACAAGAATCCTGTTTATTGGGACACCTTCGATATGCCCTTTCACATACAAAGGCTTCAGATGTTGGGACATCTGGTGTGTTGGCTTTTCAAACACCACTTTAACTGGTCCAGTCTTCATTCCATCTTCAGTCTGCTGTCCTTTCGGCCTCAAGATGGTGATCTTAGGCCGATCGGTCTGATTGTCAGTGGCATCTACATTTTTACTCGTGGCTTCCACCACTCTAGGCTTAACGGTCTCTCCCCCGTTCCAACAGATTTCTTCCATCACGGCCGAGTCCTTAGCTAGGCCTTCTACTACATCCCCTTCCATGGCCGATGGCTGGTTCGGCTTGGCCATGAAGGACATAGGTAGGGTGAATACCATGTTGGATGACAGGCCTAATGGGATCGTCCCGAATTGTATTGGTGAAAAACTAGAGTCCGACACATCTCCATCGGACTCAATCATCTTGTCCGATGTACCTCTACCTTTCTCCTGTGATCTTTCTTGTCAGACTCTCTCCTTTGGGTGCTCGATGGCAACGTGCATTGCCCCCATGGCTCCTTGGTCATCGGACACTTTGGGCTCTGTGGGCGCAGGATGGTTTCCAGCCTGATTCAAGAACTGACGCTCTCGCTCGGCCTATCTCATCCTCTGATGCCTCCTTTTCTGGGACTTACTATATTGTGGCCGTGCTAGAAATTTAGAGTGTTCAGCTCTGTGCCACTTTTGATCTTGTACCCGAGGTGGTAGCACCATCCTCGGGCTCCTTCTAGAGGTTGTTGCTTGCATCTGAGGCCCTGGGACCGTCTAGGAACTTCTTGCCCCCAGTCGGCCATATTCGCCTTGGCCGACTCGCTGCACCAACTGATGTTTTGCCCGCCACTCGGGCTTGGCCTGACCTTGCCATGGTATTGACAATCTCTCATGTACAGACCATCTCGGGCTTGATTCCCGGTGTTCATAGCTTCTCGGCCTCTTGCTCGGGCTCGAGACTTCCTTCTTGACGTCAGCCTTACACCTCGGGCATAAGCCTTGTTCGATGATTTCCAACTGTCTCCGTAGATCTGCTATCAAATTGTTCGTATTGGATTTGGCCGTTTCTTCCTCGGCCTTTCGGGCTTCTGCCTTGCGTTCTTGATAGTTCTTTTGGAGGTCACGAATTGTCACCTTCGGCCCATCAGCAGCCGAAACAGCAATTTGCTTACCCTCTCTTTGTTTTGGAACCTCTCCGTCAGACAAGTCTATCTTCGGTCTCGGCCTTGAAAGCTTGGTTAAATCGGGTATCACCATGTTAGTGCCCGTAATCTGAGGAAAAGGATTTGAATTGATCCCCATAGCTTTGTCCGAGAATTTGAAGACTCCCTTCTCTACGTTTTCCTGTATGAAATTGCAAAAAACAACACAATTGTTAGTAGAATGCTTCCAAGAATTGTGCCATTTACAATATTCTTTATTTTTCATGTCATCGGCCTTAGGGATCCGATGACCCTCACTTAGCTTGATCACTTTATCGGCCAACAAGGCATCGAATATTTGATCCGCCATAGTTATATCAAAAGTGTAGTTTTTTCCTGCCTCGAACGCCATTTTCTTTGCAGCGGCGTTGTTGTTTACTGGCTTATTCAAGGCGTTACATACGACCGGCCGTTTGCAGATTAATTCGGCCATATCGCTTTCTACTTCAAGGTCACATTCTGCCAAATGGACCTCGTAATTTGGGTCTTTATAATATGTTCCCTTGGAGGAGTTCTTCTTCTCCTGTTCGTCCAAAAGAATGCGCTCGTAGCGACCGGCCCGTGTGGCAAGCTCGAATAGGTCACGGAAATCAGTTCCCTCAAACCTCTTGCGAAGTTCGAAAGACATGTCCCCCATGGCCATCTTTGCATACTCTTCCTCAGGCAAAACTGTCTTACACCGATATTTTGCCTTTCAGAAATGGGCTATGTAGGTTTCCACGGTCTCCCCTACTAGTTGCATCATTCTTCATAAATCTGCCAATGACGTCTCGGGCTCAGTCCTATAGAACTGGCCATGAAATAGTTCTTCCATCCCTTGCCAAGTTAACACAGAATTGGCTGGGAGGTTAACATACGACAAAAACGCCATGCCCGTTAGCGAGTTTGGGAATAGTCTTAGCTTTAACGGGTCACTGTGACCCATATGGCCGCATTGAACAATAAAACGGCCGATGTGCTCAACTGAGGACTGTTCACTCTCTCCTGAAAATAGAGTGAAATTTGGTACTTTGTACCCCTGAGGAAATATGACTTGGTCAATTTCAGGGGGGTACGGTCGTCTGTACGTCGGCCTTTCTAGTCTTCGCATAAACGGGCCATACTCCTCGTGTATGGCCGCTACCAGTTCTTCCCTATTTATGGGTTGGGCTACGGGCTGAACATTCCTTATCGGGGTTACCAACGGTGGTGGTCCGTGCTGTTGGTTGTTGGCCTGATGAGTCCAAAACCCACCGTTGTTCCTTTGCCCCCCATGGCCGTGGCCTAGGGGCAGTGAGTGGCCGACTGAACTGTCAGTGTGGCCTGTTGACCTACCAAAATCTGGAGTTGCCGATCCGTTGCGATCGGTAACTGCTGAACCGCTTGCCATACTGGCCTGTGACTCCGACTGCCTGCCTGAGCCATTACCCTCTCTTAGGTTTGGACAGACATACGGCGGGTCCTTCGGCTTATCAGACTCAAGCAAAGTGCCTGAGCCTGATCCGTTGACCTGTTCTTTGTTGCTTTCGGCCTTATAGGTTTCAACCAGCCTTCCGATTGCTTCCGTCAGGCGGTCCAACTTTATATGGGTGGTCCTGGTTTCTAGGACAAATTCAGCCTGACTCTTATGAACATCGGCTGTTTGGTTCATGACCGATTTAAGATTGCCCATAGAGCCTATGAGGGCGTTGTACTCTTGCCACATGGGCTCTACGTTAGCTCTCATGGCCTCTGATATTGCCTCGAGAGTAACGCTGCCATCTTGGGGAGAATGGCCGGTGCTCTCCTCCACATGTGGATCTGTGGGCTGATCGTCCTGGCCGTTCTTCGTCGTCTTATCTCTCTTTGGTGGCATGATTTGACACTGTTTGTCCCACCGGGCGTGCCAAAATGTTTGCTTGTAATTTGCTCGGGCGTGCCAGAACCAATGGTGGTTCGGTGTGTGTATATGTGCAAACTAATTTCCTATATTGCTCGAGTGAGTGATACTCAAGGCTTGGTGAATCTAACTTCTAAACAGGGTGATTGTGTGTAGTGAGTAGGAAAGTACCCTCACTAAAAGTCCTTTAGCAGTACTGAAGCGCACAAGCGAAAAAGCATCAAGTTTAACAAGTAAACAAAATCACAAACGGTTTAATAAAAACAGATTTTTATTAAATGCTTGGAAAGATTAAAACAGATCTTAGGAACACACCAGAAAAGGTTGGATATTCAAAAGAACAAAAGAAGAAAAATAATAACAAAAGGACAGACCTAATTGCTACTAAAGCTGAGAAAAACAAAGACTTGAAGAAAGTGCTCTGAATGCTTCGAATGTGCTGAATGCTGAATGCTGTGTATGCTGTTTTTGAAAGAGACACGGAGTCCTCTGCTTGGAGGGCCTGCCTCAATATTTATAGCGGCGAAGGCTGATTTCTACTTGGACTATGATTCCTTATCTTACGCCCCAAGCTGTTAATTGATTGGTTAATTGAAGAAGTCCTTTTATATCAATGATTCCTACCTTATCAAGAACTTGATTGCATCAATCCCTTTAATTTAGGGATCAGACGCATCAATCCAGCTGGCCATGCTCATATTCTGTCCTAAACGGATTCTTGTTTCTAAAACTCTTGAAGGTGATGTCATCCTGCCAGCTGTGAACAGCACCGCCCTCTTTTCATCAATCGGCCTCATCATTGCTCCTCCTGGATAAATCGGGCTCTGTTGGTTTCCATGCCCAATTATCTTTCTTCAACCGCCCATAGCCAATCGGACTTAGATTCTGACTTTACCTCTCATCTTCATTACGCATTGTCCGATTGGCTATCCTGCCGCTGCTTTCCACCATCGGGCTTTCAACATGCCAGGTTATGTCTCCCCAAAGCCCGATAAACCTTACCACAATCCCATATCCCATCGGACTCTACTTGTCACACCAACCGACCTTAACCCAATCATTGGTCTTATGTCTGTACTTGAGCCCGATAAGTCATTCACTCCTTAGCCCGGCCTCTCCTCTAACATAAATCGGACTCAAAACCCATTGACGGTTTTTGGGTGCAAACAAAAAGATGTTGTTTATAGATCAAAAACGTACCTCCTCGAGATGGCTTTTAGTCTGCATACATGGGCGAGTCTTCCTGCTCGGCGCTTCTTGAAGGCAATGTTTTACCCTACTCTCCATTGATTCTTTCACGCAATATATATAGTATATATGTAGGTATATTGAGTTCTAACTTCTAAGTAAACGAAGAAGGACGAAAACATAACAAACGTGAGAGGGAAAAATAAAAATGGAAGTGAAAAGACGCTGTGTGCAAGAGCTAGAAGAGGGGATCAATGCTATGAACTTATATATATACAGTCAGGATCTTAAGCGGGTGTCAAAAGACGGATTTTGGGACGGACCACTTTTAGCGACGAAAATGTCGCTTTTAGCGACGAAATTTCGTCGCTAAAAAATCATAAAAGCGACATTTTCGTCGCTAAAAGTGGTCTGCCCCTTAACACCCGCACCTGATCCTCGCTATATATATACATATAGGACTTATTTTACTTATGCGAGTTCATGTTCTTGTAAGATTAGGATTTGTTTGATCTTTTAATTAATTCTATTTATTCGTAACTAACATTTTTTTGGCAATTTTTGTTTACTTAGTTTCGGATGGACCTTGGACTGTTGGCCTGCTTATCTCTATCTTGCGGTTACTGATGAAATTGTCTTTAAAACGAAAATCATCATGTCTCGAGGTGTATGATTAATTAGTGGCTGTTTGATAATCCAATTAAGTATTGAAGACGAAAATTTTCAGCACTTACTCTCTTTTAGTGCGTTTGATATTGTATCACTTAATCGAAAAAGTAACAAAAAATTCAGTGAAAACTTAAGTGAAAAATTTCTACTGAAAATAATCACTGAATGCAATCTATTTTATTATTTAAAAAATTAATTTTATTTTTGCAAATTCAATCGTTTTAAATTTTCAGCACTTGATGTTTAGTACTTAATTTCTAGTTTTAAGAATTGGAACATTGCATGTGTCCAAATTTAAATGAACCAAAAAGACTAAATCACCTAATTAAAATGGAGGCATTAGAGTAATTTTACAACTTGATAAGATATTTTTTGGTGTTATTACTTTAATGAGGTGGCATGAAAATGCTAACCTATATATGCATCTTTAAAGTATGCATTTTTTAAATGGTGGAGCTTGAAAGTGGGAGATAATAACCTGCGCGCGAAGGGTATTTTCAGGTTAAAAATGCTAACCTATATATGCATCTTTAAAGTATGCATTTTTTAAATGCCGGGGTTTGAAAGTGGGAGATAATATCCTATGCGCGAAGGGCATTTTCGGTCAAAAATATGTTTGTGGATTTCAGACTAACATGTTTACTAGGCTGGACCAATTGGAATAAACTTATACTAGAGTGGACTTTATATTAATTAACCCTTTATTTTTTACTTTCTTTCAAAGTACTTGGTGCCAAAATGTTATAAACTTTGAAAACCATGCGCCAAAATATTATAATTTGGGATATATGTTACATCATAAACTACTACGATTTACCTTAGAAATTCCTAGTTATATGTAATTGTTTGCTTGTAATTTGCGCGGGCGTGCCAGAACCAAGAGTGGTTCGAGTATGTCCAAACTAATTTTCTATGTGCTTGTGTGGGTGATACACACGGCTTTATGATCTGACTTCTAACGGGTGATTGTGTGTGGCGAGTAGGAAAGTACCATCACCTAAAATCCTATGGCAGTATTGAAGCACACAAGCCATATAAGTGATGAATAAAAGAAATTAAATAAAATAGACTTTTATTTAATTAAAAAGAAAAGAAATTACAAGAAGTAATTAATGCTTAAGAAAGCCTAAGAAAATAAAAAAAAAAGGATGCTTTTTTATTTGCCTAAAAAACTAAGAATGCATGTTGAATGCTTTTTGGATGCGGTTTGTCGAAGTGACGCGGAGTATCTTGACTGTTTGCCCTGCCTGCTGATTTATAGGTGACATGTACTGATAAAGAGAGAAAGTAGGAAATATCTGATGAATAATAATCTGATAAAAAATACCAGTTTATTACCATAAACTGCTAAAATCTGTCATATCTTCGAATATATATACAAGTATATATATTGATCTTGAATCTGATCCATTTTGTGGTCTTGATACAGCTGCCTTTGCCTCCAAGCAAGAGATATACTTCCCAAATCTTGAAACATTATCCTTCTTAATCTGATAATACCTTCCATATATCAAAAAATATTATCACTTTGAACTTCTCTTATCACAATATGGTATAATTTATCACCAATGTTACACTGATAATATTAATTATAGAGATTTTAGGAATGATAAACTTCCCATAATATACCCCATCATATAATTTCCAAATTAGCTGAATGTGTCAAAGCATAGGCCAAATATATTTTAGGCCGATGAAAAGAAACCACGTCCAAACAAGGCTTAGCCGGACTGAAGCTCTAGAAAGTCATATCGTATTGATGAAATCAGAGGAGTCAAATAGTTGTGTCCCCCACCATGTGGAATATATCAGCACGCCACCAAAATTACCAAATCAATGTCAGCCCGATGAGGACAAGCACTTGAATTGTTTCCTTTTTTCACCAAAACACTAAAACATGGCCAAAATTATTACCAAGCCAAACAAAGATGATAAAATAATAAATTAGTCAATCTGACTTGAACGGCCATAGTGAGGTAGCCCGAAAATAAGGAATAGTCCATGATTGAAGCATGATCCCACCATGTGATTACATTTGCATCCATGTGCTGTCAGTAATAAGTAATAGTAATACTGAGGATTTACCAGCCCGATAGAATGATGCCAAAAAATACTCAATCCGATTCCATCCATTGCCAACCTCCATAATTACAAAATGGTTAAAGTGACCATATCATTAAATCAAGGTGGTCCACTTAATAAACCGGTCTGGTGAAGCAGCCCGATTTAAAATATGTATGTCAATCTGATTATTGCAAAATAGTCCAAAAGTCATCTGGCCTATCAATTTTGAACCAGTCACTTGGCCTCGAATTTATGCCATCGGTCTCATAATCCGATTGAAAAATTACAATCGGCCTTATACAAATTTTAACTTAAAAAATGTATTTTTTTAAGTGCAAACAGTAATAATTTATCTTATAAGGCGATAGGAGCTTTTTTATTCATTTTAAAAAGGGTTAATTAATATTAAAAAAATCACTGAACTTTTGAAAATCATTAATTACAAATGGTACAATATTTTAGCACTCAAGTTTAATATTTTAGTGTCAAAACCTCAATATTTTAGCACCAATCCACTAGGACGTATAATACATCATAAACTCCTAAGATGGATCATGAAATTTTCTTGACTAATTACATCAAACTAATTACCTCCTACACCCACCTGAATGCATTGAAGAATTGTACATGTATCATTATTAGGCAGGTGTATAAAACAGTTAGATGCTTATATTTAGTAGCTCTAAAATTACTTTAGTACCACACTCATAAAATTACTTTTGCATTTCCATTTTAATGAGGTAACAAGAAAACGATTTTATTTTTTTTAATTAAAGTTGAACACAATATATATTATTTGAAGAGCTGATCTTCCTCTCCCACTACTTTGTCCAATCTCCAAGTATATCCAAACTAATTCCATAGCTTCATATAGTTTTTTTTCCCCTTGCAAGTCCAAGAACTTCGTAGTTGAAATCAAATCATGCGTTACCCTATGGCCATATTTGGTAGATTGGATAAAATTGTCCAATAAAATTGGATAGAATAAGTAATGCTATTAGATAAGCTTAAATCATGTTTTGTATTTTGCAGTGTGCGAGCTAAGGGTTCCGAATATTTAAATTCAAAAAGTGGTGTAGAGTTTAAACAATTTTAGACCATGATACATATTAATGGTCCAAAGTGTCCTAGTCAACAAAACTATTCCTGTTATAATATATAGATTAACGTTTTCTATATCTAAAAGTACGCATTTTTAAATGAACAAAAAAAAACTTGTGTTTTACCTCATCAAAGTGAGTAAATTACTTGGAAGCGACTATATAATTACACACACCTAATTCCTTTCTACATGCACCTGAATATATGCACAAATATAAACCAAAAGTTCTAAATTTGTATTGTGCGCTTGGAGATCTTTCAATAGCTTGAACTGTATGATCAGCCACATCTATTCTCACAAGAATTGGTACTGGTGGTTGTCAAACAACCCTTAACAAGTGAAAAATATGTATACTTGCATCTATATATATGTATATATATTTATAGCTATCCTTGCATGTATAACTAAGATAAATTTAATTAAAATTGACATCTTTTATGGGTTTAAATATAAAAATAATTGAAACACTAGTGTACATGAAAAATTTGCATACAGATTTGCAACAATTGAAACGGTACTAGTGTATATGAAAAAATTGCAGCATATAGATTTGCAATTAATTGCTTCGACTATCACTAAGCCCAACGACCCAACCAGTAACAAATGTGAATATATTAAATAATCAAGAAAACAACAAAGGGAAAGAGAAAAGAGAGCTAGAGTTTTTCATAACACTAAAACTGAATGAATGAATATAATGGAAAGAAGAGGCAATAATAATAGAATATCTAGGTATATAGTATTACCCTAATATAAAAGAAAAGACTAAACTACCCTAAAGCTAATAAAACTGATTCTAACACCCCTCCTCAAACTCACGATGCTGCAGCTAAAAGCATAGAGAGTTTGCCAACTAAAAAACGAAAACGCTGAATCGGATGTGACTTTGTAAACAAATCAGCAATCTGTGCGGAAGAAGAAACAAAAGGCAAAGTGATAGCTCCATGCTTAAGGTGATAACGAGTAATGTGACAATCAATCTCTATATGCTTGGTCCTCTCATGGAAAACGGAATTGTGAGCAATCTGAATAGCACTCTTATTATCACAATACATGGGTGACGGGCGAGGAAGGGAGACACCCATATCTGTAAGTAGTCGGCGTAACCAAATAAGCTCACGGGTAGTCGAAGCCATAGCACGATACTCAGCTTCTGTGGAAGACACAGCAACAACATCTTGCTTCTTGCTCTTCCAAGAAATGAGAGAATCACCCAAAAATATACAAAACCCAGTAACAGACTTACGATCTGTAGGATCACCGGCCCAATCAGCATCAGAGTACGCACGCAGCTCCAAGGAAGATGATGAAGAAAGTAAAAGACTTTGAAACCTAGTGCCCCTCAAGTACCTCAAAATACGATGAACAGCAGCCCAATGAACTGTAGTAGGGGAAGTAACAAACTGACTAACAACATGAACAGCATGAGCAATATCCGGACGAGTAATAGTAAGATAAACCAAGCTACCAACAATAGTGCGATATAAGGTAGGATCAGGCAAAGGAACGCCATCAGAAGGGGAAAGACGAACATTAAGCTCCAAAGGGGTATCAACAATCTTATTATCTGTAATACCCTGTATTTTTTTTGTAATATATTATGTGAATGAGACCCTGTATGCTTCTTTTAATACTTGTTTGAGCTTGGCCTTACCTTGGTATAATTTGGATACCAATCGATTGACAAGTTTTCCAATCGATTGCCTTATTTTGGATACCAATCGATTGAACTTTATACCGATCGATTGATTTTAACAATCAATTGACACTTATGCCAATCGATTGGAGGCAGCTGGGCAGATTCTTTTGCTCTTGCTGGGGAGAGGCCACGTGAACACTTTCTCTCTATATATACCAGCCCATTTTGGGCGAATTTCTGTTTACAGAAATCAGAGAGAGTGAGAGGGAGAGTCTTGTGTGTGTATTTTATATATATACACTCATATATATATACACATATATATACCTATTCACTCACACACACAGAGAGAGGGATTTAAGAGGAAGAAGAAGAAGACTAGAAAGAAGAAAAGAAGGAGAAAGAGAAGAGAGAAGACAGAGAACTAGAGAGAGAGGGAGGAAGACCACCATTGAAGCTCCAAGCTTCAATACACGTTCCCAAACACACCCCCTAATCCTAAGGTGAGTTTTAAACTCACTTGGTAGCTTTATATTGGTGTTAGAACATGCTTTGAATGAAGAAATGGAGAAGAAACCATGTATTCCCGTTTATATGTTGCTGGACAGTCTTCTCTGTGAAGAAGACGAAGTATCAATCGATTGGTACTCTTACCAATAGATTGACATCTTTCAGGTCCCAATCGATTGACATTTTGTGCAATCGATTGGCATGGATTGTGATCCAATCGATTGAACCTTTTATCAATCGATTGACACTACTTCTATGCCAATCGATTGAATCTTTTTCCAATCGATTGATGCTACTTTTATACCAATCGATTGAACCTCTATACCAATCGATTGGAAGCTTCAGAATACTGTTTTTCTTATAATAACTGTTTAGTTGTTTATTTACTGTTCAGTATTTCCCAGCATGCTTTATTATTGTAATACAGACATGATAACGAGTTAATGCAGCGTAGGGTCGTAGTAACAACAAGACTAACGGATAATGTTTATAATGTTAGATAACGGAATAGTCGTGAATCCTTTGGAGTTAACGTTCATTTCATTCAGAGTAGTCGGGCCACATTGGGATTGTCATGTATCGGTAATAGAGTTGAACTTAAGTAGGTTTGCTAAGATTCGGGAACCTTGCGTGGGCGGGCATTGGTCGATCATATGTTCTTAAAAGCGGTAGACAGACAAAGGTGTCTACGACTTGCGGTGAACCGGACCATTTGCCCTAAGATAGCCAGATGATCTAATCATATGTTCTTAAAAGCGGTAGACAGACGAAGGTGTCTATGACATGCGGTGGACCATGATCACTGGTAGACGTCGCTAAGTCGTGGCATAGAATGATGTACTGTTGCTTAAAACGTTATATCCCTGACATGCGGTGAACTGTGCATATGTTCTTAAAAGCGGGGGATGGACTAACGTGGTATCCATGACATGCGGTGAACTGTGCATATGTTCTTAAAAGCGGTGGATGAGCAATGGTGTGTTATAGAGTTGAACTACTGTCGAGTCTGTTCCCCTATTAGGACGCGTTGTCGATCTTAAAATGAATAGGATGACAGTAATCGGATCATTGGTTTGATTAAAGGAGTTACCCTTACTGAATTTTAATTTGGTTACTATTTATAACTTGTGATAATATCAATAGTCGATACCCTGTTAGTATTTAACTCACTCGGCTTTCATTAAGCTGACGGCGTTTATGCCGCTGGACATTTCTACGTTCCAGCGCACCCTGGTTATGACTATACAGGTGAAGGGCCTGCAGGAGAAGACTACTATGCCGGTTAATCGGGAGAGAACTAATCCTAATTATACGCCTTAATTCACATTTGTTAGTACTTTTTATCCTATTTTTGTATATTTTTACTTCATTTTCTAGTTTTTGACAGGATTTGGAAGAAACTACCTAAACCAGGCTAAACAGGATGAAAAAGCACAAAGAAAGAAGCTGAAAAAGCCAAGTCGCGCGCGCGAAGAACAAAGAATCGCTCGCGCGAGAATCCCAGAATCGCTCGCGCGATCCGCGCGCGCGAAGTACCAAATGTCGCGCTCGCGCGACCCGCTCGCGCGATATGTGCAAAAAGCAAAGTTGCGTATTTCAATACACTGAAGACTCCTGTGCAAACGAAACTGCTGAACGACGTCTAGACTGTAAATTACATTAGTTTCAGTTCGTTTTGGGTTGGGAAGGCTTTCAAAACTTGTTGTAAATCTTTATATACCCTATTTTATTACAATTAAAGGGTTAGACATTATTGGCAATTAATATATACACATTCTACAACCATACTTCCAGCCATTGAAGGGAGGGAAGCAAGGAGAAGAAGAAGAAGACCAAGGGTTTCCCTGGCCTCCTCCATCAACTACTTGCCATCCATCACTTCCATGGACGGCTAGATCATAGATCTAGGGTTTCAATGAAGCCCTAGACAAGTAATAGGGTTTTATTTATGTTTTTATTTTAAGTTTATTATGTATGGATGACAGTCACATGTTTAGAGGATTTTTATAAATAAATCGTACTTCTAGTGATTAAATCATTACTTTCAGAATTTATTCTTGTCTTAGATCTATTTTGACTGTGATGTGCTCAACGATCTATGCTTGCTGTGCTTGTTTAGATTGTTTACATGTGACGGTGCTTTATTGATTTGTGCTATCAAGTATCCGAATAGTCCATGCCTAGGTTAGATGGATTAGATCGCAACCCTAGTTTAGTGTGGGATAATTCGTGCTAACCGAAGATGGATTATGTTGGTGCTTGAACCATGAATATCTTCTTGTCGGAGGAATTGGGCTTGTAGCTACAATTCCCCATTATCATCCAACTTAATAAGCTAAAGTAATTCATAAATATTCCTATTATGAAGCTAGTGGTGGATTTGCAATCCTAGGTTTCCTTAAACATTATTTAAAATAACTTTAATTGCTTTCATAGTTTAGATTTATTTTTATTTGTTAGTAGTTTAATTAAAATCAAATCAAAATCCATTTTCATAATTAACTAAAGTTAGGTTTTAAAATTAAGTCGCTGTAGTTAACCAATCCCTGTGGGTTCGACCTTTACTTCCACACTGCAAATCTTTTGAAAAGTAAAGAACACTTTTTATATCTTGATTCTGACAAGATCAATTTTTGGCGCCGTTGCCGGGGATTGAATTACTACCGTTAGTTTTATAATCTTAGTTTAGTTAATTCGTAAATATTAGGTTAGTTTTTATTTTTTTTTATTATTATTTTCCGTTTTTGTTTTAAATTACTAACTTGTTCTTTTATTTTATAGGTTTCTCGAGTCGATCATATACCAACGTTTCCAAGCGGAGTAGCTAATTACATCAAAGGAGCTTACGCAAATAAATAAATAAAAATTAAATAAATTGCTTCTTGTGAAACTCGCTTTAGACCACTGTAAGTCAGGGCGCTGTGACGCACTATTTGCATTAGTTTAGGGTTAATTGCACTGCATTAGCTAGGAAACCCGGGGCGCTGGGCTTGACGCGGTCATTGCATTACAGGATAATATTCATGCATCATAGTAGTACTGTGTGCTTGCTTGTCGTCTTATTTGCATGATTGCTATTTGTTTCTTTTGTTTAGTCAGTCTTTGTTATTAGTTTCTTTTTCTTTATTTTAGTTTATGTTAGGTACACGTTCAAATAAACCGGAATTACAACCTTTCGACTCTGAACTTGAACGCACCATAAGAGTTAATAAGTCTTCAAACTTAACTTCTAGAGCTAGGTTTTTAATAGACGACGATTTGACACCAAAACCAACGTCGTTATTTGAATCCGAAATACGTAGTACCCTTACAAGATTAAAGAAACCACGCTTTCATAACATAGAACCGATTAAAATGGCAGACATTGGAAATAATAACGAAAACAACCAAAATAACGATGGTGCTAATATGAACAATCTTAATATACCGCCACCTCCTCCACTTATAAATTATTTTATTCCTACTACTTACACGCCACAAGCCGGTATCGAATTACCGGAGGCGACAGCATCTCACTTTGAGATAAAGTCGTCTACCATCTCGCTACTTCCATCATTCCATGGCCGACTAAATGAAGACCCTTACCAACACTTAGGGGATTTTCAGGGTATATGCTCTACTTTGAAAATACAAAACCTAAATAATGATGAATTAAAATTGCGACTCTTCCCATTCTCCTTAAGAGACAAAGCGAAGTATTGGCTTCAATCACTTGAGCCAAACACAATAAAAACATGGGAAGCCTTACACACCGCCTTTTTACAAAAGTTTTTCCCTATTATGCGTACAAATAAGATAAGAAAAGATATAACTAATTTTGTGATGCAAGAAGGGGAGACTCTTTATGACACGTGGGAAAAATTTAAAGAATTATTACGTTCGTGCCCACACCATCAGGTTCCCAAGTGGCAATTGGTTCAAGTCTTCTACGAGGGGCTTATTCCCTCTGTTAGGAATACCGTCGATGCCGTTTGTGCGGGAACTTTCCTACACAAAAGCGCCGACGAGGCCTGGAAGATTTTTGAAACATTAAGCGAGAATTCGATGCATCAGGTTGTATCAGTACGTTCTGAGGGATACCTTCAACCTAAGCGAGAGGTGACAGTTGAGTCAAGTCAGTCAATGCAAATACAAGAATTAAATAGAAAACTTGACCGACTGATGCAAATGAACAAAACGTCTAATCCACCTTCTTCAGAAGTATGTGCATTATGTTCGGAACCGTCCCATAATATCTTTGCAGGTCCTTCTGCATCTCAATATCCGGAATTCGTGGAGCAACACATAAACTCTATTCAACAATTCCCACAAAATAATTATAATCCTAGGTCGATTAATCTTCCTAATACGTACCGACCCCAATATCAACAAAGTCAATACCAACTACCTCCTCCACCTCCACGCAATAATGCATTTGAGGAGAAGGTGCTGGCCTCACTGGAAAATTTTGGGTCGGTAATTCAGTTAGTGCACTCTCATACTCAGTCCATCGCAAAGCTAGAGTCTCAAATGGGACAAGTAGTTAATACATTAAACTGTTTAACTGAGAGCAAGTTGCCGAGTCAACCTACTCAGCAACCTAAGGGGCAATACGCAGTGGGTAGTACGAGTGAGAGCGTGAACGCTGTTTCGACTAGCACGACTACTCGAGATGAGGAAGTTGTTGTAATTCCGGATGGGTGTGAGAAAAATAAAAATTTAAATTTGAATAAAGGAAAAAGTGAAGAAGTGAGTCAAAATAAGAAAGATAAAGAACCGGTCCCAACTAATTACATTCCAAAGTTACCTTTTCCACCCAATGTTGAGGAACCGTCTAATTTTCCAAAGAAAAAGTCGAAAACTGAGGATATACTCGAGGTATTTAAGCAAGTTAAAATCAATATTCCATTCCTCGATGCAATAAAACAAATTCCTGCTTACGCTAAATGTCTTAAAGACCTATGTACGCAAAAATGCAAAATACGCAGTCATACTCCAAAAAAGGTCTTCCTCACAGAAAAAGTAAGTTCTATTTTCCAACACGCTCCTCCGAAGTATAAGGATCCTGGTACGCCTACGATATCATGTGTCATAGGTGACACTGTCATTCATAGGGCTCTCCTTGACTTAGGTGCGAGTGTTAATCTCTTACCTTATCACGTCTATAAACAACTAGGACTAGGTGAACTTAAACCTACGGCCGCTACCATACAATTAGCGGATCGTTCTATTAAAATACCTAGAGGAATCGTCGAAAATGTCCTAGTAAAAGTTGATCAATGTTTTTATCCTGTTGATTTTATGGTCCTTGACACCGAACCGGTGCTAGATGCTAGAAAATACACTCCTGTTATTCTTGGTCGTCCTTTCTTAGCTACGGCCAACGCACGTGTCAATTGTAGAACAGGGGTGATGAAAGTGTCGTTCGGGAATATAAAATTAAAATTAAACGTTTTTAATGCTATGGATCAACCTCCTAAAGATGACGATTACCTATGTGAGGCGGAAGGTGAGGTAAGACGGAATAGGGAGCCTACCAAAGCAATAAATGTGAGTAACGACAAAGATATAGCGGATGATGAGTGGATGAACCCTAATATCTCGGGCCCTAATGCTGAATCTACTCGGAAGGTAAGAAATCGATTTGAACATACTGACAAACCGTCAATCGAATTAATTCAAAGCGATGTGATTTCTGCTTACCACCGAGCTCTACCTGATATTCTTAGGGGTACAAAGTCTGATTGTCAACCTCCATAAAATCTTGAGCTAGAACGGTCTAGCTGAAGACGTAAAAGTGAGCGCTTCTTGGGAGGCAACCCAAGCTTTAATTCGTTCATTTCTTTGATTTTTGCATGTTTTTGGGTCTGTTTTTGAGTCTCTGGACAGGTTTGGGGGTTGGAGTAAAATTATTTTTAATTTATATACATAAAATAAGTGGACCGAGGGAAATTACCAATCTCGCGCGCGCGGCCCGCTCGCGCGAGACGTCGCTCGCGCGGCCCGCTGGCGCGAGTTTGCCCCTTAGTGGTTTTTCCTTGCTTTTTATTATATGATGCATCGGGTTCTTCTCGCGCCTGGTTTCGCGGGCGCGAGGGGGTCCCGCTGGCGCAATTTCATTAAAAAAAAAAAAAACTTGGGATTCGCGCGCGCGACGGCCGCTCGCGCGATTTCCCCTTTTCTTGTTATTTGCTTTTCTTTTCTGTATCCTTTCCCCATACCTGCTCAGGTAGTTTTTCCATTTCTGTTTTTGTTTCGTAGGTCCTTTTCCATAAGGTTTTTGATTGTTTTCATAATTCTGGTTATGTTTTATTTCCTTTTATAGCTTTTTTTCGTGTTGTCTTCATAGTTTTGTTTCTTCTTATAGTTTATTTAGTTTCGTTTAGCTTAATTATAATTCTTTTAGCTGTTTTTATTATTTTGTTTGTTTAATTTTCTTTTGTTAAGAAGTAACAAGTAACATTGAACTTTATAGCCATATTCCTTTGTGTTCACCTGTTCTATGCTTGTCAAAATCGAGGTACTATCGTTCCTTCCTTATGTACTCTCCTTTCTTTCATTTTATTGTTTCATTGGGGACAATGAAAGGTTTAGGTTTGGGGTTATGCACACACATGCACATTATTTTATGCAAAATTTTAAAATTTTTCAATAAGTGTGTTTAAATAAACGATGTTACCTACGGTTTTGCAATCGCTAGTCAATACATCGTGTTATGTAACTTTGATTGTTATAAAATGGTAAACAAGGGAAGATGTGATTAGACATTTGCTGAAGTTATGATATGACGTTTTAAGTTATGTATTGTTTGAATCGTAGTTTTATATCATAGATTTGCACATAAACTTATGCACTGCACGTAGTCGCTTGAATACATGTTTAATGTGAACTATAATATGATTCGGATTTGTAGATAACACAAGGTGGAGACTAGACCCAGTGAGCTTTTGAGCCTATCTTTTCTTTTTAGAGGGTTATAAATATATTATGTTTGTCGAATTTCATTGAAATGGCGCATCTACTTGTTGTTTAGTCTCATTATTCTTGTTTTGGTTGAAAGTCAAGTTAAAATATTTGTTACCATGTTAAGTAATCTTCCGTCGTAAACGTTGAAAAATCGTATCATCCTAGGACATGATTTTAGGCCCTCTTTGTTTTTAACCCTTTTGATCTTTGTCCTATCCAGTTAAATGATAAATTTCCTTAGTTCACCCTTTGAGCTATTTAAATGCCATTTTTCTTTAATTACCATTATCCTGTTTTTTGCTCCAATTTGGCCAACTTGGAGTTCACCCCTGAAAGATTGATCAACTTTTAGTGGTGTTAAGGCAATGTGTGATTGAGAAGAAGAAGACAAGATGCTATTGGGGTGGTTGCCGTGTTATTTATTGAATATTCGTTTCAACAGCAACGAGGAAGGTTGAAAAAATGAAAGAAAAGAAGAAAAATGAATGAAAAGGAATAAAGAGAATGAAATGATGAAGTTGGTAGAAGAGAAGAATGAAAGAAATCGAACATGCCTTACAATGCCATTCTGAGATTACCTACCTAGTATATCCTTTTTCATTACCTGAGCCACAATACAACCTTTGAAAAGTCCTATTTGATCCTAGGAAACATGGTTTGGATATGAAAACGATAGGAGGGGGATTAAAACATGGTAATGATTAATTTTTCTTGATTATTGGCATCCTATCCATGAGACTACTGTTCTTTCGTGTCATGCGTCTTGTTCGAGTCGTATGTGAGCGTTTATCGTTGGGAAAACATATTTCCTTTGCTCGCATATACTAGATAAATTACACCTGTTTTTGAGTGTTTCATTTGAGAGTGTAATTCATTGTGAGATTCGTAGTCGAAGCATAGTTAAATGGTTATCCGAGTTATATTCCAAGTTCGTGACATACGCGTGTTCATTTGACTACCACATCACACACGTGCAATCTTATGAGGAACTCTATTGATTCGTACATTGCATGCACTTGATTGTTTCTCATGATATAGGTGAACGTTTGATTCTGTTTCTTCTTGTTCGTTATTCTATTTCGAATCGTTGTTTATAATAAGGAGTATTGTTTATCAGTTTTTCGTTTTAATAAAACTTTTTAAATTTACAAGTTAATCAAGATGGTTGTGGGTGACTTGTTGATGAGAACCCTCACGAGACTTCACTCGTCCGAGTAGGGACACCTAGGGGTTTAAAAGGCTTGTTGCATACGCTAAATGCAATCGTGATCCATGCAAAAATGGAGTAGTATTTTATTAGTAGTTAGTTTTTATTTTAGTTTTGCTCGAGGACTAGCAAAATGTAGGTTTGGGGGTGTGATCGGGAGAGAACTAATCCTAATTATACGCCTTAATTCACATTTGTTAGTACTTTTTATCCTATTTTTGTATATTTTTACTTCGTTTTCTAGTTTTTGACAGGATTTGGAAGAAATCACCTAAACCAGGCTAAACAGGATGAAAAAGAACAAAGAAAGAAGCTGAAAAAGCCAAGTCGCGCGCGCGAGCCGCGCGCGCGAAGAACAGAGTATCGCTCGCGCGAGAATCCCAGAATCGCTCGCGCGATCCGCGCGCGCGAAGTACCAAATGTCGCGCTCGCGCGATATGTGCAAAAAGCAAAGTTGCGTATTTCAGTACACTGAAGACTCCTGTGCAAACGAAACTGCTGAACGACGTCTAGACTGTAAATTACATCAGTTTCAGTTCGTTTCGGGTTGGGAAGGCTTCCAAAACTTGTTGTAAATCTATATATACCCTATTTTATTACAATTAAAGGGTTAGACATTATTGGCAATTAATATATACACATTCTACAACCATACTTCCAGCCATTGAAGGGAGGGAAGCAAGGAGAAGAAGAAGAAGACCAAGGGTTTCCATGGCCTCCTCCATCAACTACTTGCCATCCATCACTTCCCTGGACGGCTAGATCATAGATCTAGGGTTTCAATGAAGCCCTAGACAAGTAATAGGGTTTTATTTATGTTTTTATTTTAAGTTTATTATATATGGATGACAGTCACGTGTTTAGAGGATTTTTATAAGTAAATCGTACTTCTAGTGATTAAATCATTACTTTCAGAATTTATTCTTGTCTTAGATCTATTTTGACTGTGATGTGCTCAACGATCTATGCTTGCTGTGCTTGTTTAGATTGTTTACATGTGACGGTGCTTTATTGATTTGTGCTATCAAGTATCCGAATAGTCCATGCCTAGGTTAGATGGATTAGATCGCAACCCTAGTTTAGTGTGGGATAATTCGTGCTAACCGAAGATGGATTATGTTGGTGCTTGAACCATGAATATCTTCTTGTCGGAGGAATTGGGCTTGTAGCTACAATTCCCCATTATCATCCAACTTAATAAGCTAAAGTAATTCATAAATATTCCTATTATGAAGCTAGTGGTGGATTTGCAATCCTAGGTTTCCTTAAACATTATTTAAAATAACTTTAATTGCTTTCATAGTTTAGATTTATTTTTATTTGTTAGTAGTTTAATTAAAATCAAATCAAAATCCATTTTCATAATTAACTAAAGTTAGGTTTTAAAATTAAGTCGCTGTAGTTAACCAATCCCTGTGGGTTCGACCTTTACTTCCACACTGCAAATCTTTTGAAAAGTAAAGAACACTTTTTATATCTTGATTCTGACAAGATCACCGGTGACGGAGTCCCTGTGGAGGATTTTCCCGACGGAGGTCAGACCGAAGAAGACTACTATGCCGAGGACTACCTTTACGCCAACTGAAGACTGGACTAGAATTGTAGCTAATTGTCTTTACCGTTTTAGAACCCTTTTTTTTTTGTAGTCAGGCATATGTTGCCTTGACATTTGTACTTCCGCTGTCTTATATTTGATTCAAGACTCTGATGTGTAATAGTTAGTAACTTCTGTTGACTTTATGTTACATTGTGATTAGAACCTAGACTTCATTCGTGTTACACTATTACTTCTTGTTGCTTAGTACTGCGTGGTGTGGACAATCATGTGACTTCACCCGTCGCTGCCTTTGGACCCAAAAAGGAAATTTATTTTTCTCTATTTTTGCCGTTCCGGGGCGTGACAGGATTTTTGGTATCAGAGCCTAGGTTGTATACCTTTTCGCTCACAGATTGTCCCACACCATCTGGTCCTAGAACCTTGAGATTCTATAGATCAGTATTAAGAATAGTTCTGACTTAAGGTAGTCCCTTTTCAGGTAGCATGGCACCGCCGCTGTTCGTTCCAGACGAGTTTGGAGGACACTATGTGTATGAGAGGAGTATTGCGCTAGCAGATCCACAGTACTACGCCTGGAAGGTTAGGCAGAGAGCTATTGCAGAGACAGAGCGGGACATACGGATTGAGCAGCAGAGATTTAGGACCCAGGACCCAGAAGTTGAAGGAAAAAGTGGTTTAAAGTTAGAGTTTAAACGCGCAGCGGAAATAGGTTAAGTTATAAAACTTTTGGTATTCCAGGATCTACTACTCGTCAATTCCATAGATGCGTACAAGGGGGTGCAAGAATTATACCTTAGTGTCTTGAACCCAATTCTGAAACTTTAACTTCCAGCAGCCTCCACTAGATGATCTTCACCCTTATGACTCCTGCGGATGCCTGCCGGAAAGACTAGGGTTGGTGGGAACCCTAATAGAGAGGATAGGAAGGTTTTGGGAAGACTATGATAGTTTTTGCAGCTTCTGCGTATAAAAACGACGATCACTTCCTTCCAGAACGCAGCTGCCCTATTTATAGATTTCCAGAACCGACCTAGACTTCGATCGATCGAAGTGACTTCGATCGATCGAACCTTCGATCGATCGAACCATTCTCGATCGATCGAACCTGCTGACTTCAATCGATCGAACTCGTTTCGATCGATCGAACCTGTCTTAACAGCTTCCTCAAGTGTCTTTCCAAGCATCCTAGCGGAGCTAAGAGTGGGACCTCCTAGGCTCTTTATTGTTGGCTCAGACCAGTTTGTTAATTACCATGACCAAACTCTTTGATCAGCAAACTAACTAACTGGTCAGTTAACGTTTATTCCACTATAAAACGATAACTGAACTCCAACGCAAAAGAACATATCCGAAGCGATAACTAGACTTGTATGGTGTACTACTGTCCCTCTACCGTCAGCATTCATCATCATATTCAGGTAGTCGGATAACTGTTACTGTCAACCTGAATCATGATTACTTCTTGTATTCCTTGAGTCCCATTCACTACTCATGATTACCAAACATGTTGATAACTCTTATCAACAAGACTGCAGTACTCAGTAATCAACTTGGTGACATTCTCAAGGGAATGCTTACTCTGAAACAGAGGGTAGATTCTATCTTGACAATATATGTTCACAACCCTATGGACATGACATACCCAAGATACCCAGGTGTTGATCTTCTATAGACCTCACTGATTGGTAAGTCAAAGCAGCCATATCCATAGTCTGTGTTCATAATCATCTCAAGATTGAGAACACGTACCTTATACAAGTTATGAGTTCCTATTGACTGTTGACAGCCTTAAGCGTCAATAGGAAAGCTCAGGTCCGTCAATGCACTATAAGCACTAGCATATCAACTAAGAGCTACACTCTAGTGATTGAGATTAATCACTCCATCCAATGGTAGTTAATTATGCTACAGTGTAGACCTGATGAGGTATCCAGTCTCATCATCCACTGTGACATATTCTAAGTATCAAAGAATAGTAATTTGTATCTCACTTGTGTGTATCTCATACACACACGAATTGCTTACTATGATACTTAAGGACAAAACAATCATCTCATGAAAGAAACATACACAATGAAATGTAAAGGTGATATCCATATATTATAATGCTAATGTCTCATACATAAAGTAATGGTTTGAGAGCACAAACCCAACAAACTCCCACTTGCACTCACAACCATTCAGAACTACATCTAAGACCTAGACTATCTAGATGACGATCAAAGACCTTCTGTGGTAAGGCCTTTGTAAACGGATCAGCAAGATTGTCAGCGGTGGCAATCTTGGTGACAGTCACATCTCCACGTTGAACTATATCTCGGATTAGGTGATATTTCCGCTCTACGTGCTTTCCCTTCCCGTGGTTCCTTGGCTCCTTGGACTGAGCCACTGCCCCACTATTATCGCAGTATAGCGTAATAGGTGACAATGACGCTGGTACCACCTCGAGTTCCATAAGGAACTTCTTGAGCCAAACAGCTTCCTTTGCGGCTTCACAAGCAGCCACATACTCAGCTTCTGTAGTTGAGTCTGCAATGCATTTCTGCTTAATGCTCCTCCAACTAACAGCACCACCTCCCAAGGTAAAGAGATGTCCGGATGTCGACTTTCTCGAATCTTTATCTGACATAAAGTCCGAGTCAGTGTATCCTACTAGAATTAACTCACTACCGCCGTACATAAGCATGTAATCTTTAGTTCTTCTCAAGTACTTAAGACTGTGCTTAACGGCTGTCCAGTGCTCTGGACCAGGATTCGATTGATACCTGCTAACCATGCCAACGGCAAAGTAGATATCTGGTCTAGTGCATAACATCGCATACATGAGACTTCCCACTGCCGAGGCATAGGGAATTCCTGCCATGCGATTCCTCTCCTCTTGTGTCTTTGGACACTGGTCCTTAGAGAACGCTAAACTATGCCTGAAAGGTAACAAACCTTTCTTCGAATTATCCATTGAAAACCTAGTTATCACTTTCTCGATATAACCAGCTTGAGATAATCCCATTATCTTTCGCTTGCGATCCCGAAAGAGCTTTATCCCAAGAATATAGCTTGCCTCTCCTAGATCCTTCATATCGAAAGTATTAGCTAGCCAAACCTTGACCGTTGATAGTGCCGCTACATCATTCCCAATGAGTAGAATGTCATCAACGTAAATCACAAGAAAAGCCACTACTTTCCCTTCACATTTCTTGTATACACAAGGCTCATCCAGATTCTGTATGAAACCAAACGACTTGACCGCTTGGTCAAATCGGATGTTCCAACTTCTGGATGCCTGCTTAAGCCCATAAATGGACTTTTGCAACTTGCATACCAAGTTACCTTTCTGACCAGCTATGAACCCTTCTGGTTGTTGCATATAGATGTCCTCCTCAAGATTGCCATTCAAGAATGCAGTCTTGACGTCCATCTGCCAGATTTCATAATCTAGGCATACAGCAATGGATAAGAGTATTCTGATGGACTTGAGCATGGCTACCGGCGAGAAGGTTTCCTCATAGTCAATGCCCTCCCTCTGAGTATAGCCTTTCGCCACAAGCCTTGCCTTAAAGGTCTCAACCTTTCCATCAGATCCTCTTTTCCTCTTATAGACCCCACTTGCAGCTAATGGGTTTAATATTGGCTGGAAGTTCTACAAGATCCCAGACCTGATTGGAATCCATAGATTCC
The DNA here is from genome assembly GCA_033977485.1 of Hydrangea macrophylla. Taxonomy (NCBI): domain Eukaryota; kingdom Viridiplantae; phylum Streptophyta; class Magnoliopsida; order Cornales; family Hydrangeaceae; genus Hydrangea; species Hydrangea macrophylla. Next base: position 30,667,789 of record CM066992.1, read on the forward strand.
AATTCAGCCTTCATAGCTTTAATCCAATGAGCTGAATCAACATCAGCCATTGCCTCTTCGTAAGTGGTAGGATCAGATTCAGATTCTATGGAGACAGCTTCAAAAACCTCTCCTAAGAACATGTATCTATCAGGCTGGCTGATAATCCTCCCACTACGACGAGGTACCGGTGCGGAAATGGGTGAAGAAGTGGTATTTTCTTGATTTTCATCGTTATCAACTGCGGGTTGGACTGAGGGCTCTCCTTCTATCTCTCTAAGATCTATCCTTCCCTTAGGTTTATGGTTCATGATATAATCATCCTCCAAGAAAACAGCATTTGTACTAACAAACACTTTCTGTTCTCTTGGATCATAAAAATACCATCCATAAGTACCCTTTGGATACCCTACAAAGTAACATACTTCCGATCTAGAATCCAACTTGCTCATCTTTCCTTTGAGCACATGTGCCGGACACCCCCATATCCGGAGATGTTGCAAAGAAGGCTTGCGCCCAATCCACATCTCTCGTGGTATCCTGGGAACAGATTTGCTTGGTACTAGATTTAGTATGTATGCAGCGGTTTCCAAAGCATAACCCCAAAGGAATAATGGCAACTCTGAATAACTCATCATCGACCTAGTCATGTCTAAAAGAGTCCGATTCCTTCTCTCCGCTACACCATTCTGCTGAGGCGTACCAGGTGCAGTCAACTGTGACAGAATCCCATTCTGTACGAGGTGATCAATAAACTCATTAGAGAGGTACTCGCCACCTCGATCAGATCGAATGGCCTTGATATGTGTGCCTGATTGCTTCTCCACTTCAGCCCTAAACTCTTTGAACTTTTCAAAGGCTTCAGACTTGTGCTGCATTAGGTACACATATCCATACCTAGAGTGGTCATCGGTAAATGTTATGAAATACTCATAACCACCCCTTGCTCTAATATTTATTGGTCCACACACATCAGTATGAACTAATTCCAACAATGCATTGGTCCTGTTGCCCTTTGCAGGAAAGGGCCTTTTGGTCATCTTACCCTCCAAACAAGACTCGCAGACTTCCATTGGTTCGAGAACCAAATCGCCTAAGACCCCTTCTTTGACTAGTCTGCCAATCCTATTCAGATTGATATGGCCAAGCCTCATATGCCAAAGCCTTGTTGGATTAGTGGAAGGTTCCTTTCAAAGTCTTATCAAATAACATTGGAGTCATGGCTAAAGCCTCATATGCCAAAGTCTTATCAAATAACATTGGAGTCATGGCTATTTTGCAAGAGTTGCATAGCGGATAAGTCATGATAAATCGAAAGATCGAACATTGACCACCACACGGAGGCTTTATTCTTTCGTTTCGATATTCCGGCGACTTTGTTTTTAAATAAGAGTTTTAAGGATTCTTTTATTTCAAACTGTCAATTCTGATATCCATATTTATTTTGTTTGTTTGATTTTCAGTAATCATAATGTCTGGATCTGCATTTAGTCCACTTGCCACCATACTCACTCAAAACAAGTTAACTGGAAATAACTACACTGAATGGAAACGTAACCTTGACATCGTTTTAACTGCGGAGGATCACATATATGTCCTCACCACCCCAAGCCCTGAAGAACCCGCGGCAAATGCTTCGGCAGCTGCCAGACGCGAGTTCGACAAATGGAAGAAGTCGAATGGAATGGCCCGTTGTTACATTCTGGCCTCAATGGCTGGTGTGTTACAACACCAATTCCAATCGAACGATTCTGCCAGTGACATCATCACATCCCTGAAAAAGATGTTTGGGGAGCATGGCAGGCCAGCCAGACAGGTAGCCATGCAAAAGATAATGAGTGCAAAGATGTCGGAAGGTACTCCAGTCAAAGAACATGTTTTAAAAATGATTGGTTATTTAAACGAACTGGAGACCTTGGGAGCCAACATCGATGCACAGACCCAAGTTGATATGATCCTCAACTCGCTGTCGCCATCATTCGCTCAATTCAAACTTAACTATAATATGAATCAAATGGATTTTTCAATGAGCGAATTAATGAGTTCTTTACTGGCAGCAGAAGGGGTGATCAAACCTGGGGGCAGCGTTTTAAACGTTGAGAAAAGCGCTTCTTCTTCCCGATCTACACCGAAAGGTAAGAAAAGAAAGAAGAAGGCTGGCACTGGTGGTTCAAGTGTTGGACCAGTCCCTAAGATTGCAAAATCTAAGGGAAAAGGTAAGGGCAAAGGGAAGGTGGGTGGCCAAGGCAAAGGAAAGTGTTTCCAATGCGGTGAGAAGGGCCACTGGAAGAGGAACTGTCCAGAATTCTTAGCTACAAGAGTTCAAGGTATGATTGAATCACATGTGATTGAAGTAAGTTTTATTACAGATACTTCAAACACTTGGTGCATTGATTCTGGTGCGACTAACCATATCTGTAATTCATTGCAGGGGTTCAGATCAACCAGGAAATGCAGTGATGGGGAGATCGTGCTTACTCTAGGTTCTAGCGCAACCGTATCTGCGGTTGCTATAGGAGTCGTAGTTTTAGAATTTTCAGACAATAAAGTTTTGATTTTATCAGATGTACTTTACGTCCCTTTAATGAGACGTAATTTAATTTCAGTTTCTAATTTAACGAACAATGGTTATTCCTTTCATTTTAGAACTGAAGTTGTCATTAAAAGAAACAGTTCTTTTATATGTTCTGGTGTTAAATCAAATGGTTTGTATGTGATTACTCCCAATATTTCAAAAGATTCTTGTTTGGAACTTAATAACTCAGTGGTAACTTTACCATCTAAAAGAAAGGAACCTTCCACTAATCCAACAAGGCTTTGGCATATGAGGCTTGGCCATATCAATCTGAATAGGATTGGCAGACTAGTCAAAGAAGGGGTCTTAGGTGATTTGGTTCTCGAACCAATGGAAGTCTGCGAATCTTGTTTGGAGGGTAAGATGACCAAAAGGCCCTTTCCTGCAAAGGGCAATAGGACCAATGCATTGTTGGAATTAGTTCATACTGATGTGTGTGGACCAATAAATATTAGAGCAAGGGGTGGTTATGAGTATTTCATAACATTTACCGATGACCACTCTAGGTATGGATATGTGTACCTAATGCAGCACAAGTCTGAAGCCTTTGAAAAGTTCAAAGAGTTTAGGGCTGAAGTGGAGAAGCAATCGGGTACACATATCAAAGCCATTCGATCTGATCGAGGTGGCGAGTACCTCTCTAATGAGTTTATTGATCACCTCATACAGAATGGGATTCTGTCACAGTTGACTGCACCTGGTACGCCTCAGCAGAACGGTGTAGCGGAGAGAAGGAATCGGACTCTTTTAGACATGACTAGGTCAATGATGAGTTATTCAGAGTTGCCATTATTCCTTTGGGGTTATGCTTTGGAAACCGCTGCATACATACTAAATCTAGTACCAAGCAAATCTGTTCCCAGGACACCACGAGAGATGTGGATTGGGCGCAAGCCTTCTTTGCAACATCTCCGGATATGGGGGTGTCCGGCACATGTGCTTAAAGGAAAGATGAGCAAGTTGGATTCTAGATCGGAAGTATGTTACTTTGTAGGGTATCCAAAGGGTACTTATGGATGGTATTTTTATGATCCAAGAGAACAGAAAGTGTTTGTTAGTACAAATGCTGTTTTCTTGGAGGATGATTATATCATGAACCATAAACCTAAGGGAAGGATAGATCTTAGAGAGATAGAAGGAGAGCCCTCAGTCCAACCCGTAGTTGATAACGATGAAAATCAAGAAAATACCACTTCTTCACCCATTTCCGCACCGGTACCTCGTCGTAGTGGGAGGATTATCAGCCAGCCTGATAGATACATGTTCTTAGGAGAGGTTTTTGAAGCTGTCTCCATAGAATCTGAATCTGATCCTACCACTTACGAAGAGGCAATGGCTGATGTTGATTCAGCTCATTGGATTAAAGCTATGAAGGCTGAATTGGAATCTATGGATTCCAATCAGGTCTGGCATCTTGTAGAACTTCCAGCCAATATTAAACCCATTGGCTGCAAGTGGGTCTATAAGAGGAAAATAGGATCTGATGGAAAGGTTGAGACCTTTAAGGCAAGGCTTGTGGCGAAAGGCTATACTCAGAAGGAGGGCATTGACTATGAGGAAACCTTCTCGCCTGTAGCCATGCTCAAGTCCATCAGAATACTCTTATCCATTGCTGCATGCCTAGATTATGAAATCTGGCAGATGGACGTCAAGACTGCATTCTTGAATGGCAATCTTGAGGAGGACATCTATATGCAACAACCAGAAGGGTTCATAGCTGGTCGGAAAGGTAACTTGGTATGCAAGTTGCAAAAGTCCATTTATGGGCTTAAGCAGGCATCCAGAAGTTGGAACATCCGATTTGACCAAGCGGTCAAGTCGTTTGGTTTCATACAGAATCTGGATGAGCCTTGTGTATATAAGAAATGTGAAGGGAAAGTAGTGGCTTTTCTTGTGCTTTACGTTGACGACATTCTACTCATTGGGAATGATGTAGTGGCGCTGTCAACGGTCAAGGTTTGGCTAGCTAGTACTTTCGATATGAAGGATCTAGGTGAGGCGAGCTATATTCTTGGGATAAAGCTCTTTCGGGATCGCAAGCAAAAGATAATGGGATTATCTCAAGCTGGTTATATCGAGAAAGTGCTAACTAGGTTTTCAATGGATAATTCGAAGAAAGGTTTGTTACCTTTCAGGCATGGTTTAGCGTTCTCCAAGGACCAGTGTCCAAAGACACAAGAGGAGAGGAATCGCATGGCAGGAATTCCCTATGCCTCGGCAGTGGGAAGTCTCATGTATGCGATGTTATGCACTAGACCAGATATCTGCTTTGCCGTTGGCATGGTTAGCAGGTATCAATCGAATCCTGGTCCAGAGCACTGGACAGCCGTTAAGCATATTCTTAAGTACTTGAGAAGAACTAAAGATTACATGCTTATGTACGGCGGTAGTGAGTTAATTCCAGTAGGATACACTGACTCGGACTTTATGTCAGATAAAGATTCGAGAAAGTCAACATCCGGACATCTCTTTACCTTGGGAGGTGGTGCTGTTAGTTGGAGGAGCATTAAGCAGAAATGCATTGCAGACTCAACTACAGAAGCTGAGTATGTGGCTGCTTGTGAAGCCGCAAAGGAAGCTGTTTGGCTCAAGAAGTTCCTTATGGAACTCGAGGTGGTACCAGCGTCGCTGTCACCTATTACGCTATACTGCGATAATAGTGGGGCAGTGGCTCAGTCCAAGGAGCCAAGGAACCACGGGAAGGGAAAGCACGTAGAGCGGAAATATCACCTAATCCGAGATATAGTTCAACGTGGAGATGTGACTGTCACCAAGATTGCCACCGCTGACAATCTTGCTGATCCGTTTACAAAGGCCTTACCACAGAAGGTCTTTGATCGTCATCTAGATAGTCTAGGTCTTAGATGTAGTTCTGAATGGTTGTGAGTGCAAGTGGGAGTTTGTTGGGTTTGTGCTCTCAAACCATTACTTTATGTATGAGACATTCGCATTATAATATATGGATATCACCTTTACATTTCATTGTGTATGTTTCTTTCATGAGATGATTGTTTTGTCCTTAAGTATCATAGTAAGCAATTCGTGTGTGTATGAGATACACACAAGTGAGATACGAATTACTATTCTTTGATACTTAGAATATGTCACAGTGGATGATGAGACTGGATACCTCATCAGGTCTACATTGTAGCATAATTAACTACCATTGGATGGAGTGATTAATCTCAATCACTAGAGTGTAGCTCTTAGTTGATATGCTAGTGCTTATAGTGCATTGACGGACCTGAGCTTTCCTATTGACGCTTAAGGCTGTCAACAGTCAATAGGAACTCATAACTTGTATAAGGTACGTGTTCTCAATCTTGAGATGATTATGAACACAGACTATGGATATGGCTGCTTTGACTTACCAATCAGTGAGGTCTATAGAAGATCAACACCTGGGTATCTTGGGTATGTCATGTCCATAGGGTTGTGAACATATATTGTCAAGATAGAATCTACCCTCTGATTCAGAGTAAGCATTCCCTTGAGAATGTCACCAAGTTGATTACTGAGTACTGCAGTCTTGTTGATAAGAGTTATCAACATGTTTGGTAATCATGAGTAGTGAATGGGACTCAAGGAATACAAGAAGTAATCATGATTCAGGTTGACAGTAACAGGTATCCGACTACCTGAATATGATTACGAATGTTGACGGTAGAGGGACATTAGTACACCATACAAGTCTAGTTATCGCTTCGGATATGTTCTTTTGCGTTGGAGTTCAGTTATCGTTTTGTAGTGGAATAAACGTTAACTGACCAGTTAGTTAGTTTGCTGATCAAAGAGTTTGGTCATGGTAATTAATAAACTGGTCTGAGCCAACAATAAAGAGCCTAGGAGGTCCCACTCTTAGCTCCGCTAGGATGCTTGGAAAGACACTTGAGGAAGCTGTTAAGACAGGTTCGATCGATCGAAACGAGTTCGATCGATTGAAGTCAGCAGGTTCGATCGATCGAGAATGGTTCGATCGATCGAAGGTTCGATCGATCGAAGGTTCGATCGATCGAAGTCACTTCGATCGATCGAAGTCTAAGTCGGTTCTGGAAATCTATAAATAGGGCAGCTGCGTTCTGGAAGAAAATAATCGTCGTTTTTATACGCAGAAGCTGTAGAAACTATTATAGTCTTCCCAAAACCTTCCTATCCTCTCTATTAGGGTTCCCACAAACCCTAGTCTTTCTGGCAGGCATCCGCAGGAGTCATAAGGGTGAAGATCATCTAGTGGAGGCTGCTGGAAGTTAAAGTTTCAGAATTGGGTTCAAGACACTAAGGTATAATTCTTGCAACCCCTTGTACGCATCTATGGAATTGACGAGTAGTAGATCCTGGAATACCAAAAGTTTTATAACTTAACCTATTTCCGCTGCGCGTTTAAACTCTAACTTTAAACCACCTTTTCCTTCACCTAGTCGGTATGGATGTGCCAGTTGGCGTGGATATTGTAGTTGCAGAGGGTTATCCGATAGGGGAGGAGGAGGTAGCCGCCGATGATGACGCAGGTGATGATGCAGTAGTACCAGTCTTACCAGGAGGAGTTATAGCACAGCTGGCAGTTGAGTGGGCTGCAGAGATGGCTGCACATCCCCATAGATTTGAGATTGGAGCACCAGAGTTGGCACAGGCTATGGTACAGGCTGAGGCACTTGCAGCCGCGTTTGATGCAGCCCAGGCTGACATGGCCGCTGACGCAGGGGATTTGGGAGCTGTTGTGGAGCATGATGGACCCGAGCTGATTGAGGATGTTGTGATAGAGGATGAGGACATGATGGATGACGATGATATGGATGAGGATGATGTTTTATCTGAGGTTGCCCCAGAGGACGAGGCTTCCATCTATGGATCCGATGTGGACAACTTTTGAGTCCAGTACCTTTAGGACTTAGACTTTTACGTTTGACTTTAGGACATGTTGTCCACTTACTTTTGACGCTTATATAGACAGCTATGGACCATAGCCTTTTTGTATAGGTAGCCACCAGTAGTGGTCTTGTGTATATCTTTCCTTTTGTTTAGATCTTGTATAGGACCATGTACTACGCGGTACACAGATGATCTGTTGTGTACTCCGCTGTACATCTTTTGGGTATATATATATATATGGCAGATCATTTCTCTTGGTTATTTCTGTTATCGTCTCATTATTATGTTATGGTTGTGATTTTGATCCATGTTATGCTTTATGTTAATCAATTATGGTCATTTCCCCGTGAAGATTGTCCGCTAATCGTTAGGTCCTTCATAGGTACACCTCACACGGATCACTATGGTGGGACCCACAAGGAACCAAGCACGACTGGGAGCACCCATTCCCGAGGGTATGGACCCAACTAGAGTCTTCGAAGCTTTCATGCAACGGATGGAGCACATCGGCGATACCTACAATCATGCCACCAATAACAACGGCAACAACCACGTTGTCCCCCCAAGACAGGCAGGCGATAAGCTGTTGGAACAATTTCGTGGCCTGCGACCCGAGAAGTTCGACGGCATGGCAGAGCCCTGGAAAACAGAGCAATGGATACGAGAGTTGGAGCTAATCTTTGAAGCCCTGGAGTGCAGTGAGCTTGACAAGAGACGTCTAGCCGCATTTCAACTGACTTACTCCGCTGCGGACTGGTGGGAGGCCGAGAGAACCACAATTGGGATCGACGCTGCAAGGAGAATGCCTTAGGAAGCATTCAAGACTCGATTTCTCGAGAAGTATTTCCCTGAGGACAAAAGAGACCAACAAGAGAGGAATTTCCTGAGTCTAACCCAAGGAAACTGGACAGTCATGGAGTATACTACACAATTCGAGCGACTTTCACATTTCGCTCCGCATATGATAGACACCTCCGTCAAGAAGGTCAAGTAATTCCACCAAGGACTCAACCCACACCTCCGGCACATGATGATAGGCCATCTGGGCCAGTCATTTGAAGGGATTGTCCGTCTTGCTTCAAGTTTGGAAAAGAATGCTTACCCTGTGCAAGGACCACAAGCGAATCGACCTCCACCCAGGACCTTCCAACCAAGGAACTTTCCCGCGCAATCATCGAGGAACAATCAGGGATGGAGACCCCAGACCAACAACTACCAGGGAACCAAGCGTACATGGGATGGGACAAGGAAGTCCCAAGCTAATTTTCCTCGACAACAGAATCAACAACGAGGACCACCTCAGGCACAGCCCGCCGCCCAGCGATAGAACACTGATGGATGTTTCAACTGTGGAGTGCCCGGACATATTGCAAGGTATTGCACAGCCCCCAACACCAACTGCCGTAATGACATCGTCTGCCGCAACTGTAACAAGCCTGGTCACATAAGCAAGGATTGTCGAGCACCACATGGAGGCTACTATGGGGCGCCTGCTCAAGGACAGCAAGGACAGGTTAGGGTGAATGCCATCATCCCTAACAATGCAGGGTATAATGCTGAGGAACAGCAGAACTTGGAAGGTACACTCATTTTATTTCACTGTCAAGTTAGAGCTTTGTTTGATACCGGTGCCGCCCGTTCTTTCATAGCTATTAAGATGCTACGTGATTTGGGATTGCTACCCCTAGCACTTGAGCCGACCCTTAATGTCGTTTCGCCCTTGGGAGTATCCGTTAGGTTAGGTAAGGTGTGCAAGGATTGTCCCTTGACACTAGAGGATAGAAATCTTCTGGCAGACTTGATAGTCTTGTCAATGTCTGAGTTCGACGTGATCCTAGGAATGGATTGGCTTACTAATTATGGCGCTAACCTGGATTGTGTTAGTCGGACCATTGTCTTTTCGACGCCTGGTTGCCCGCAGATCAGATTTCAGTGCCAACCGTTGAGCGACATGTTTATCACGAGCTGCCTAGCCACGATTAAGACTTCAAGCACGGAGCTTACTATCAAGCAGATCCCCGTTATTCAAGACTTTGAAGATGTGTTCCGAAGTATCTCAGGACTTCCACCGAAGAGAGAGATAGACTTCTGCATTGAGTTAGCACCTGGAACGTTGCCGATTTCCAAGACCCCGTATCGGATGGCGCCAACAGAAATGTTAGAATCAAAGAAGTAAGTTCAGGAACTTATAGACTTAGGTTTTGTTCGCCCCAGTACATCGCCTTGGGGAGCACCAGTTCTATTTGTGAAAAAGAAAGACGGAGAGCTATGACTCTGTATCGACTACAGGGAGCTAAATAAAGTCACGATCAAGAATAGATACCCACTTCCCCAGATAGACGACCTGTTCGATCAACTGCAAGGATCAAGGATATTCTCGAAAATTGATTTGCGTTCAGGATACCATCAATTGCTAGTTCGACCGAAAGACATACCAAAAACTGCCTTCAGGACAAGATATGGACACTACGAGTTTTTAGTGATGTCTTTTGGATTGACTAATGCCCCGGCAGTATTCATGGACCTAATGAATAGAGTATTCAGACCCTATCTGGATCAATTCATTATAGTATTCATCGACGACATTCTAATTTATTCAAGGACGGAAGAGGAACATAAGAAGCATCTACAAATTGCTCTACAGACTCTCAGAGACAATAGTCTGTATGCGAAATTCAGCAAATGTGAATTCTGGCTTCAGGAAGTTAAATTCCTGGGACATGTGATATCACAGGATGGGATTTCCGTAGACTCATCTAAGATCGATGCAGTCTTGAGCTGGAACAGACCAACCAACGCGACCGAAGTTAGGAGTTTCCTTGGATTGGCTGGGTATTACCGGAGATTTGTGGAAGGATTCTCTAGAATCGCAGGACCGTTGATAAGCCTGACTAGGAAGGAGACAAAGTATGAATGGACTGATAAACATTGAGGATGCATTTCGGGAATTAAAAGAGAGACTAACCTCAGCACCCGTGCTTGCGATACCTAAGAGTGGTGAACAATTCATAATCTATAGTGATGCATCGCACCAAGGACTTGGTTGTGTGCTAATGCAAGAGGGGAATGTCATCGCATATGGATCAAGATAATTGAAACCGCATGAGAAGAACTATCCGACGCACGACTTGGAACTAGATGCAATCGTGTTCGCCCTGAAGATTTGGAGACACTATTTGTATGGAGAAAAGTTCGACTTGTTCTCAGATCACAAGAGTTTAAGGTACCTGTTCTCTCAGAAGGAGTTGAACATGCGACAACGGAGATGGATGGAACTACTCAAGGACTACGACTTCTCTTTGCGATACCACCCGGGTAAAGCAAATGTTGTAGCCGACGCTCTGAGCCAGAGGCCACGCCTTTTGGTTGCTTCGATTTTGATTAGAGAATGGCGAGCAATGGAGACGTTAGCCGAATTCGACCTTTGACCAGTGGAATCAGGAGAGGGACAACACCTTGGATGTCTTGTCGTGCAACCGACTCTCATCAGCCGCATCTTGGAAGCTCAACAGTCGAACGAGGATTTCAAGTTATGGTTTGCTAAGATGTCCGCAAAGGAACCAGAGATATGGAGTATTAGTACGGACGGAGTACTGAGTTGCAAAGGTAGACTCTGTGTGCCAAATGACGATGGTCTCAGGAAGAACATTCTGGATGAAGCACACAAGTCAAGGATAACTGTCCACCCAGGAGGAAACAAGATGTATAAGGACTTGAAGAGAAACTTTTGGTGGGAAGGAATGAAGCGAGAAGTGGCCGAGTATGTATCGCAATGTCTTATTTGCAAACAAGTAAAGGCAGAGCATCAGAAACCACCTGGACTCCTACAACCACTATTGATTCCCCAATGGAAATGGGAGCACATCACCATGGATTTTGTGGTTGGATTGCCAAAGTCTCAGCAAAACCACGACGCTATTTGGGTAATAGTGGATTGACTCACCAAGTCAGCACATTTTATCGCCTACAGCATGACGTACTGTGTTGAAAGATTGAGCCGGATGTATCTAGAGCAAGTAATGCGACTGCACGGTGTACCTGTCTCAATAGTTTCAGATCGAGATTCACTCTTCAGCACAGAATTCTGGAAAAGCCTTCAGACAACAATGGGAACTTCATTGAATTTGAGTTCAGCCTTTCATCCACAGACAGACTGTCAGACCGAACGAGTCAATCAAGTGATGGAGGATATGTTGCGAGCCTGTGTCGTTGAATTCGAGAATTCATGGGAGACGCATCTACCTTTGATCGAGTTTGCCTACAACAACAGCTACTACACGAGCATAGGGATGGCGCCGTTTGAAGCTTTGTATGGAAGACATTGCCGATCGCCGCTATGTTGGACCGAAGTCGGAGATACTCAACTACTTGGGCCTGAGATGATTCGAGAAACCAGCGAGAAGATCCAGATTATACGAGAAAAGATGAAGACAGCGCAATCCAGACACAAGAGCTATGTCAATAAATGACGGAAAGATCTAGAGTTTGGAGATCATGTGCTACTCAAAGTCTCGCCAGTTCGAGGTATCGTCAGATTCGGACAGAAAAGAGGCAAGTTGTCGCCGCGATTCATTAGACTGTTTGAGATCCTAGAACGTGTTGGGAAGGTTGCTTATCGACTTGCATTGCCGCCAAAGATGTCAGGAGTGCACAACGTTTTCCACATCAGCATGTTGAGGAAATGTGCCCACAACCCAATGCACGAGATCAGTTTTGAAGATATCGAGGTGAACGAGAACGTGACATACAACGAAGGACCAGTGCGTATTCTAGATCGAGGAGTGAAGAAGCTCAGAAACAAGGAGATCCCGCTAGTGAAGGTTCAGTGGAAGCACCACGACGAAGGAGAAGCTTCATGGGAGCTGGAGTCAGAAATGCGAGAGAAGTTTCCATTTTTATTTTAACCCTATTCGTTTCGGATTTCGATGACGAAATCTTTAATGAGTGGTGGATGATGTAATACCCTGTATTTTTTTTGTAATATATTATGTGAATAAGACCATGTATGCTTCTTTTAATACTTGTTTGAGATTGGCCTTACCTTGGTATAATTTGGATACCAATCGATTGACAAGTTTTCCAATCGATTGCCTTATTTTGGATACCAATCGATTGAACTTTATACCAATCGATTGATTTTATCAATCGATTGACACTTATGCCAATCGATTGGAGGCAGCTGGGTAGATTCTTTTGCTCTGACTGGGGAGAGGCCACGTGAACACTTTCTCTCTATATATACCAGCCCATTTTGGGCGGATTTCTGTTTACAAATATCAGAGAGAGTGAGAGGGAGAGTCTTGTGTGTGTATTTTATATATATACACTCATATATATATACACACATATATACACCTATTCACTCACACACACACAGAGAGGGATTTAAGAGGAAGAAGAAGAAGACCAGAAAGAAGAAAAGAAGGAGAAAGAAAAGAGAGAAGACAGAGAACTAGAGAGAGAGGGAGGAAGACCACCATTGAAGCTCCAAGCTTCAATACACGTTCCCAAACACACCCCCTAATCCTAAGGTGAGTTTTAAACTCACTTGGTAGCTTTATATTGGTGTTAGAACATGCTTTGAATGAAGAAATGGAGAAGAAACCATGTATTCCCGTTTATATGTTGCTGGACAGTCTTCTCTGTGAAGAAGACGAAGTATCAATCGATTGGTACTCTTACCAATCGATTGACATCTTTCAGGTCCCAATCGATTGACATTTTGTGCAATCGATTGGCATGGATTGTGATCCAATCGATTGAACCTTTTATCAATCGATTGACACTACTTCTATGCCAATCGATTGAATCTTTTTCCAATCGATTGATGCTACTTTTATACAAACCGATTGAACCTCTATACCAATCGATTGGAAGCTTCAGAATACTGTTTTTCTTATAATAACTGTTTAGTTGTTTATTTACTGTTCAGTATTTCCCAGCATGCTTTATTATTGTAATACAGACATGATAACGAGTTAATGTAGCGTAGGGTTGTAGTAACAACAAGACTAACGGATAATGTTTATAATGTTAGATAACGGTGTAGACACCCCATTTTTGCCCAACCCAATCATTTTAAAATAAAGTGCTCATTGACACTAGCATGTCATTTTTTGAATCATCTCAATCTGACCTCAAATGGAAAGGATATTGCAAGTCAAAACTATGGGGTCAAAAGGTCAACAATCTCACATGCACCCAACAACACATGACTATTGCTCCACAACTATTGCTCCACATTTTTTTTTGACAAAAAACTTTCGGTGGTTTCCACCAAAAGAAAAAAAAAACACCCAACAATGTTTGGATCCCATCTTTTACTCTTCTTTTCTTTTTTCTATCACTCACATTTGTCTCCCACTCTCCTTTCTTTTTCTTTCTTTATTCCTCCCCCTCTTCTCTTCTTGCCAATATACACCACATTCCCATCAAATACCAAGTGGGGAGAACCCCACTCCCTCACCTCCTTCTCATCTCTCTTCTCAAATTTTATCACCATTGAAGAACCAAGTCCATTTTGCCAAAGTTCACTGCTGTGATGATAATCAAAGTATCACCACGAATTCATTTTTGATTCAAATCAAATGAAACCAATTGGAGAGTGTTCTTAACTGAATGATATTGGCCTATGATTTTTCTCAGAATTTTAAAAAATCATATGACCCATTTTTAAAGCACAAATACACAAGGCATACAATCTGCCAGAAACATCACAGCAGTGACACTAGATCACGTTCACTGTTTGGACTACTTCAAGATTTTTTCTTCACTCCATTTTTTTGTACATTAACTATAGCCTCTTAACTGCTTCTATGATTTTTTATGATTTTTTTGGGATCAGTTTAGTGTTTGTAAAAAATCGTCCAATTTCAGTCGACAGTGCAGTCCCTATTTCTGAGTAAGGGTGTTTCTAAACTCAATTTCTCCCAATCCCCAAAGGATATTGCAAAATGGTTTTCTACCATGGAAACTAGACTCATTTGGGAACTTTTTCTCAAAATTTCAAAAAATTAGAAGCACCGGAACCCCCCCCCCCCCCCCCGTTCCATTTTTGGGAGACTTCTCTCAAAGCTGTGAAAAAACTGCACTTTGACATGAATTTTTGTAAAACTTTTCTTTTATCTCTTTCATTTGGGGTTTTGATAATTTTCAAATGAATAAATCCCAGTATATTAGAAAACTTCTAAAAAAAAAAAAGAATAAAAAACAGAAAACAAAAAAAAAAGAAATTTTATTTTTCTTTTTTACCAAATATTCACGTTTATCAAGTTGTTCAATAACTTTGATAAATGGAATTTTGAGCACCTTTCTACTTCTACTAAAACCGAATATGCCTAATTTATCAAGTTGATCAATAACTTTGATAAAAGGAAATTCGAACATTTTTCTTTCGGGCACCGACCCTTACTTCCGGCATAAAAAAATAAAATACAAAAAAAATCTATTTCCTTTCTTTCGGGCACCGACCCTTACTTCTGGCATAAAAAAATAAAATACAAAAAAAATCTATTTCCTTTCTTTCGGGCACCGACCCTTACTTCTGGCATAAAAAAATAAAATACAAAAAAAATCTATTTCCTTTCTTTCGGGCACCAACCCTTACTTCCGGCAGAAAAAAATAAAAGACAAAAAAAATCTATTTCCTTTCTTTCTGGCACCGACCCTTACTTCTGGCATAAAAAAATAAAATACAAAAAAATCTATTTCCTTTCTTTCGGGCACCGACCCTTACTTACGGCATAAAAAAAAATACAAAAAAAAAATCTATTTTCTGTCTTTTGGGCATTGACCCTTACCTCCGGCATAGGAATAAAAGAACAGAAAAAAAATACAAAAATACAAAAAAAAAACACTTCACTCTCCACTCACTTGCACAAACTCATTTCAATCTCAATCACTTTCCAAAATTCCTAGTTACACCATTTTTCACTCAAATCATTTTTCAAAACTCACTACTTCAAAGGTTAAAGCCTAGGACTACACCGTACAGGTTAAAGTTCCCTAGTTACACCATCTTTGTTCAAAACACTACTTCACACTCACACGGTCTACATCGACCAACCTTTTTCAAAACACGTGCACACACACACACACTCATACATGTACAAAGCACAGAACTACGTACGGCCTGATTCTCGACTTGAGATACGTATGCAACCCTTCACTTGGGTACGGCCATAACCACATTTTTTTTCAATACTTGTACATTCTCACACATTATTTCTTTTATTTATGCCCCATTATCATGAAAATCACTAGAATTGGCAACCATGTTTTGCATGGATGTTCGAGGGTGCCTAACACCTTCCCTCAACATAATCGAGTCCCTGAACCCATATTTTAAAAGATCTCTGGTTTTCGCATGGCTATCAAGAGTCACACTTTTAAAGGGCCCACTTTTCTCAAAACTGTTTTTTAAAAGTCAAAGATGAATTACTTTAATTGTCTTTGCAGGGGTCCTAACACCCAAAATGTTAGGTGGCGACTCTGAACATTTAAATAGGCCCTACAATACTCTTTTCACCACTCCCAATAAAAATCAAGTCGCAATTCACCCACTTTCCAAAAAAGAGCCAGGCCCACAACACCGACAGCCTGGCTGTGCCGAAAACGCGGGCGCGACAGCTGGCGACTCTGCTGGGGATTCACACTTAAGAGGACTCAGGCCGTCACTTTAGTGATTCTCATTACAATGGGGAATTTTTTCTTTTACTAACAATTTTGTTTTATCTTTTTCTTTTGTGAATTCGTATTCTTTTGTACAGGTGTTCACGACTCAGACTGAAATAAAGTTGCAAGGCCAATGCCAAAATTTGCAAAGGCCAATGCCTAAATCATTTTGCACACTACACACTAGCATGCAAGCATAACATAACCCTTCGTCAAGAGGAAGCCTTGTAAGATTAGATAGGGAGATGAGTATGTGGCATGGCCGTCGCGGTGTCACCGTCGGTATCGCACAGAAAACTCTCCCCCTCGAACAACCAACCTGAGAAAGTGCTTCGGCGCTGGAGGTTTGAAGGTTTGGGTACCTGGCCGGATTTAAGTCTATATTAGGCATCAACCTCTCCACATGCTCTCACTCTCTACACATGCATCAATATTGATATATCACTCTCTTCACATGCTCTCACTCTATATGTGTTTATATACATCGATACATTACTCTCTCCACTTGCTCTTTCTTTTCTCTCTCTCTCTCTCTTTCTGTCACCCTCACCGACCCTCTCTCTCTTTCGCTTTTTCTTTCTCTCTATCACTCTTACGGTCTCTCTCTTTTTCTATTTTTTTCACCTACTCCCTCTCTTTTTTTTCTTCATCGATCTACTCCCCCTTTCTCTTTCCCTCCTTTTAAAAACCCTTTGTATCCCCCTCTCTATATGTCTTTCTCACCCACTCTCTCTCTAATGAACCTCTCTCTGGTCTCCCTCTCTCAGTCTCACTCTCCTCCTCTCTTTCTTCGTCTTCCCCTCCTCTTCTATCTCTAAACTCGTCTCTCTTCTTAAAAAAAACTCACCCAACCTAGATCTAAAACAAGCCCTGTACAGGAGCTTCCCAGAGAGATCGAGAAGAGGAGCAGAGAATCGTACCAAAATGGCTTTTAACACAAATCGTTGTGGTGCCTGTAAGTATAATAGAAGACGGTGCAGAAGTGATTGTCCCTTGGCTCCCTACTTTCAGTATGCAGGAAGTGTGAGGGATTATGAAGCCATTCACGAGTTCTTGGGAAGCACGAGCTTTCTACGCCTTATTGAAAGGGTATCTGAGGCAGACCATCGACAAACTATCTGCTCCCTTGTGTATGAAGCCACATCTAGACTTCAGGATCCCGTTTTGGGTCCTGTTTCTTACATCTTTTTCCTCGAACAACAAGTTCTAGAACTGAAGGACCATGTTTCACAACTCCAAGCTCAGTCAAAAAAAGAATCACCCAAACAACCCCAGGATCCTGATCTGGATCCTTGGCTCAGTTATGCCGTGGAAGATCTAGATCACAACAAAGAAATTCTTCAAAATTGTTCCAATCTCATTTCTCCCACCACAGCTGCTCCAATCTCCTTGGAAATTTCTAGCCCTATCTATATTCCTCCTGTTACTCAAACTTGTACGACCTCTTCTCATTCTCGTTGGTCTGATCTGGTCCAGCACTTGCAACCTAATAACAACCACCAAACTTCTCCAAGTCCGTTGGATCTCGCTACTCCCAACACCATCTCTCCAGTCCGGTCCTTACAACCTAGCAACAACCACCAAACTTCTCCAAGTCCATTGGATCTCGTTACTCCCAACACCATTTCTACAGTCCGGTCCTTACAACCTAGCAACAACCACCAAACTTCTCAAAGTCCGTTGGATCTCGCTACTCCCAACGTAATTTCTCCAGTCTCTCGTCCTGCCCGCACCCCATCTGTTACTCCAACTTGCCCCTGCTGGTCTAATCTAGTCCAACACTCGCAATCTAACAAGTCCCAGATTCTCCTGTATCAAACAAATCCCCCGCCGAATCTTCAAGCGAGTTCGTCAAAATCACCTATTCCATCCACTGATCCTTACTCTTTCTTCACTGCCAATAATTTAGCTCAAAGCTCCTTCTTGGGCTTAATGGGCGAGATAGAGGGTCAACGATTCACAAGGTGGCAAGAGCCTTAGAACTAAGGCTCTTTTTTATTAAAAAACAATAAAAACAAATTTAAAAAAAAAATCAATAAAAAGAAGAAAGTGGAATGAACATCATGGTCTGGATTTGAGGTAGTCCCTGTACGTCGAGTGTGCATGTGATTGAGCCCACACGTCTTACTACGCGTGTCCCTCCACCAGCTTAATGTAGTTTGGATCTTTTGGTATTGTTTTGTAGGGTAACTGGGAAGGAAAGCATCCCAGGACGGTATTGTCCTCAGAAGTAAGACCTGAAGAACACTAACTCAGAATTTTGTGTAACGGACTATAGGATCTACATGGTTGCTGAAAAGCGTGCAGGATGTCGTTAGCATTCGACCTCTAGAAGAAAGCCCCGTGTTGGCAGAACTCTGTTCCCACTCATCAAAATCCAAATGTACATTTGTATCATTGTAACTTTTCATTTTTTTTCTCTTTCTTTTAAAAAAAAAAAATCCTCCTTGGCACTATTTTCGCTTCTTATGCAATGTACCCTCACATTGGCCTATCAGTTCAAGAATCAGCTGTGGAAGTACTATCTCTTGTTAGTAACATAAGTGCACTTTCTAAAAAGAGGGTTCTAATCCCCATCACTTTCACGATCCACTTGTGTTTGCTATCATCAATTTGAACTAGCTCAAAGGCTAACATGACATGCTTGATCATTCCTAATCCTTCATTCAGGCCTAATCCGATACAATGGCAGCACGTACAAGTCAAAATTGCGAACATTGATATTATCAAGTCCAATCAATAATGACATATTCGCAACTGTCCAAATCATCTCGTTGCCAAGTCATTGCCAAATCAATAGGTTGCTCTACCCTCTCAAATACACTTTTACTCTCTTCCAAAACGAAACAAAAATCAAAAATCAAAAAGGAAAAAGCAAAAAGAAAAAGAAAACTGAAAAGAAGAGAGAGAGAGAGAGAGAGAGTGCATCGGTCACGAGAAAGGAAGAAAAAAAGGAAAAGAAAAAGAAAAAGGTAAATGAGGAGAGAGAGAGATTGTCGGCACACCACAAAAAAAGGGTAAAGGAGGAGAGAGAGAGATTGTCGGTCACGAAAAGCAAAAAAAAAAGTCAAAAGAATAAAGGAGGAGAGAGAGATTGTCGGAAAAAGAAAAGAAAAGAAAAAGAAAAAGAAAAGAAGAAAAGACGGGGGGAGAGAGAGAACGTGCAGGTGGAAAGAAAAAAAAGAGTATAAATATTCTCTCTCTCCCTCATTTCTTATTTACTCCTCCTCCTCGAACACAACTCTTCCCTCATCTCTGCATCTCTGTCTCCTCTCCCTTCTTACTCACTCATCTTTCTCTCACTTCTCTCCCCTCACCATACTCATTGTTTTTCACCAAGACCAGAAGTTTGATCTTGTTTTAGGCGTGGGGGTGCTCTTTTTTAAATAAAAAAAAAAAGCAATTTGGAGAACATGGATTTGGGCGAGATAATTCTACTCTGCGAAGCATGCATTCTTCTTTGGATAGCTTGGGCGGCTGCAGCTTACTTCTGGCTCAAACCGTCTGGCAATGAAGAAGGCCATAAAGATTAGGAAAAAAATGTTCTTGGAACTCAGCCCGCCCCTGTGATTCGAATCACTTGTTGGATGGGGTGGCTTTACCAATGAACAATGGGTTGATGAAAGTGTAAGGGTTTTCTTGTTGTTCTCTTTTTGCTCTTATATGTATTAGAAAATATCATCAATAAAAAGAGAATGTCAAGGATTATGTAAATACATGGGCATCCAATCATATGTGTTGTTCCCATCCATCCAGTACATGCATTGTTTCTAAACCCTTTACCAACAGTCTAATACACCCACAAGCCTTTGGCCACTCTCGCAAAAGGCCAATACTTCACCCACTGCCTAAAATTCCACTCATTACAAGGCATCAAAACGCCACACAAGGGCAGTTTCTCCACTATTAATTATATGCATTGTCTGCTTTGTATAAATACATACATTTCTTTTATAAAAAAAAACAAGTTCAAAAAAAAAAAAACAAACAAAAACAAAAAGAAAAAAAAAACATTTTTTCATCATCTTGCTTTAAAATCTCATGATTCATTGGATATGACTGTCTTGTAACTTGTTGAAGCCAATTTGGACATCGCATTGGACTTTTGGACACAACGCATGATAGAACATGCCAAAAAGGCTTTAAGACCATGATTAATCATTACAGTGTCTGACATTGCTCATCATCGCAAGTGCATGATGCTCTGCCACTTTAGCATATGGACAGTACACTCTCAGGGGCAGAAATACCTCAACTCAAGGCACGCCACGCATCATCAAATACCAAGTGGGGCGGCGTATTGTTCCCCATGACATTACACGAACTTCAATGTTGCACATATATGATTTCTAAAATCCAGCTATGTTTGTGTCAAAATGATGAGAGGCAATTATTTCAGCTATCCATACACTATTATTCACTTGCTAGCCCACTTGAGCCATGCAATGGAAATCTCTTTCCAAATTCAAACCCCCTGAGGATCACCCCCACAACGGGGTAATGAAAAAAAATGAAGCTCAACGAAAAAGCAAAAAAAAAAAATACGGAAGCTAGACAAATCCACAGAATACTATCCAACTTGGATACTCGCTTTGAACTGGGGCAATTCCCCTCAAGTCACATTGCACTCGGTAATACTCACCCCACACTAGATTGGGGCAGGCAAAAAGAAAAAAATAGAGCATAAGGTGATCTCAGGCATCGACTTAAAAAAAATAAATAAAAAAAAAAAAAAAAACTTTGAGCCTTCATGCGATCTTTCATTTCTTAACCCATGACCCTGGCCTACAATACAACCCACTAAAAGTCCACTCTGATTGACACAAGCCTTTTTGGATTTATTAAATCATACTTTTGCATCATTTCAAAGACATGGGGCATCACATACTGTCAATTTCAAGATAGTCCGGCGGGCGTAATGAAAACCTAAGAAAAAAGGTGCTATGAATCAAGACTATGGCAAAACTGTCAATGCAGCAAATACGGACAAGGACTGGGCATTCACCGAATACTGCCATACTGGGGCACTGAGCTCATACGGTCAAATACGTTGCCTCCTAGTGTTCCAACAAGCAACAAGACAGACAATATCCACTAAATTATGAACATTCCTTCGCAGATAATAAACTCATGCATCAAATACTTTTGTAAATACTCTGTACATTGCATTAAAAAAACACAACAAAAAAAAATCATTCATACTTTACAGCATAGCAGAAAATGCATATCTTTTGTAATAGGGGCAACTGGTCCTGATACCTCTATCATCCTTGTAAGAAGAACACTCACTACTGGCCCAAATTCCAAAGCCCAACCACTGTCCAAACTCCAAAGCCCAACTACTGGCCCAAACTCCAAAGCCTAAATACTGGCCCAACTTCTAAAGCCCAGTCATTGGCCCAACTTCCAAAGCCCCAACTTCTAAAGCCCAGCCACCGGCCTAACTTTCAAAAGCATCACCACTGGCCCAACATACTCCCAAAGCTCAACCACTGGCCCAACATACTTCCAAGACCTCTCACTACATGCAACCTTTGCTCAGGCTCGCCAACTCTACAACAACCTCTCAGTCAAATCAACCTCCCATCTATGGATCATCAAGAAGTATCATCCAACATCAGTCGCAGGTGTGAGTCCGTCAAGGGGTATCCTGTTTATATCATTCAACATCAAACATAAGTCCGTCAAGTGGCATACTGTTCATCTCGTCTAACATCAGGTATAAGTCCGTCGAGGGGCATCCTGTTTATATCATTCAACATCAGGTATAAGTCCGTCGAGGGGCATCCTATTCATATCATTCAGCATCAGGTATGAGTCCATCAAGTGGCATCCTGTTCATCTCATCTAACATCAAGTATAAGTCCGTCGAGGGGCATCCTGTTCATATCATTCAGCATCAGGTATAAGTCTGTCAAGTGGCGTCCTGCTCATATCACTTGACATCAGGTATAAGTCCGTCAAGGGGCATCCTGTTCATATCATTTGGCATCAGGTATAAGTCTGTCAAGTGGCGTTCTGTCCGTATCATTAAGCATCAGGCATCTTCTCTTACCCTCCCGCACTCTATAGCAATCACGCGCATCGTATTTTGCTATCCTCACCTTTTCACGGCGATCACGCATACCGCATTTTGCTAATTTCAAAACTCTTTACAGCAATCACGCCTTACTCGGCATTTTGCTCTCTTATATCTTCAACAGTCACGCGCATCGCATTCTGTTGATCTTGTCTCCACAGCGAACACCCGTCTCGAATTTTGCTACTCTCATCTCTCACCTTCACAACAATCATGCGTATCACATTTTTGCTGATTCATCTCTTATTTTACAAGCAATCACGCCCTGCCGGGCATTTTGCTTCTCTTGTACCAAAGCAATCACGTCCCATGTGGAATTTTGCTTTCCTGTACCCCCCGACAGTCACGCATATCGCATTCTGTTGCTCTCGAGCCTCTTTTTTTCACAGTAATCACGCCCCGCCGGGCATTTTGCTTCCCTTGTACCAAAACAATCACGCCTAACGTGGCATTTTGCTCTCTCATACTCCCAGCAGTCACGCATATCGCATTCTGTTGGACCTTATCTCCACGGTAATTACCCATATCGAACTTTGCTATTCTCGTCTCTTATATTCAAGGCAATCACGCGAATCGTATTTTACAACTCTATAACTTCACAGCAATCACGCCCCGATGCGGCATTTTGCTCTCTTATTTCACAACGATCACGCCCCACGTGGCATTTCGCTATCTCAAACACAGCGATCCCGCCCCGACGTGGCATTTTGCTCTCTTGTCTCACACTTTCCATCACTCTTATTCTATCATAGCGCGAACTACGCTCGGTTTGATTCTCCTTGCAGGAGATACTTAGGTAGTTCTAAGAGCTCGACCATACCATTACTTTATTAGATTCTTGATTAAAGTTTGAGATTACGCGACTACGCACTTCTCGACTACACCATCTCTCGCCACCTCTCAGCTACCCAGGCACGAACTACGCACAGTCTGATTCTCCCGACGGGAGATACTTAGGCAGCTTTAAGAGCTCAACTATACCCTCTACTTATTACATTCTTGGTTAAAGTTTGAGATTAAGCGATTACGTACTTCTTGACTACACCATCCCTCTTCTACTCAATTCTCACATGAATGCCCAATAGAATCATTCTCCAATTCTAGCAATCCCCAGCGGAACTATTTGCCCAATCTGGTAATACTCCTAATTCCCACTTGCCTACGATGGCATTTCACATTCACTTGCCTACGTTGGCACCTCGTACTCACTTGCCTACGATGGCATTTCACATTCACTCGCCTACGTTGGTACCTCATACTCACTTGCCTACGATGGCATTTCACATTCACTCGCCTACGTTGGCACCTCATACTCACTTGCCTACGATGGCATTTCACATTCACTCGGCTACGTTGGCACCTCATACTCACTTGTCTACGATGGCATTTCACATTTACTCGCCTACGTTGGCACCCCAGACTCACTTGCCTACGATGGCAATTCACATTCACTCGCCTACGTTGGCACTGCATACTCACCTGCCTACTCTGGCACGTCTTTTATTCATTCTCATCACTTAAAAGAAAAGGGACAAAAATGGGTCGTCTAGTTTCTTTGTCACGATTTGCTTCGCAAAACATGACAAAGAGGGGCAGCTGTAGACACCCCATTTTTGCCCAACCCAATCATTTTAAAATAAAGTGCTCATTGACACTAGCATGTCATTTTTTGAATCATCTCAATCTGACCTCAAATGGAAAGGATATTGCAAGTCAAAACTATGGGGTCAAAAGGTCAACAATCTCACATGCACCCAACCACACATGACTATTGCTCCACAACTATTGCTCCACATTTTTTTTTGACAAAAAACTTTCGGTGGTTTCCACCAAAAGAAAAAAAAACACCCAACAATGTTTGGATCCCATCTTTTACTCTTCTTTTCTTTTTTCTATCACTCACATTTGTCTCCCACTCTCCTTTCTTTTTCTTTCTTTATTCCTCCCCCTCTTCTCTTCTTGCCAATATATACACCACATTCCCATCAAATACCAAGTGGGGAGAACCCCACTCCCTCACCTCCTTCTCATCTCTCTTCTCAAATTTTATCACCATTGAAGAACCAAGTCCATTTTGCCAAAGTTCACTGCTGTGATGATAATCAAAGTATCACCACGAATTCATTTTTGATTCAAAACAAATGAAACCAATTGGAGAGTGTTCTTAACTGAATGATATTGGCCTATGATTTTTCTCAGAATTTTAAAAAATCATATGACCCATTTTTAAAGCACAAATACACAAGGCATACAATCTGCCAGAAACATCACAGCAGTGACACTAGATCACGTTCACTGTTTGGACTACTTTAAGATTTTTTCTTCACTCCATTTTTTGTACATTAACTATAGCCTCTTAACTACGTCTGTGATTTTTTATGATTTTTTTGGGATCAGTTTAGTGTTTGTAAAAAATCGTCCAATTTCAGTCGACAGTGCAGTCCCTATTTCTGAGTAAGGGTGTTTCTAAACTCAATTTCTCCCAATCCCCAAAGGATATTGCAAAATGGTTTTCTACCATGGAAACTAGACTCATTTGGGAACTTTTTCTCAAAATTTCAAAAAATTAGAAGCACCGGAACCCCCCCCCCCCCCCCCCCCCCCGTTCCATTTTTGGGAGACTTCTCTCAAAGCTGTGAAAAAACTGCACTTTGACATGAATTTTTGTAAAACTTTTCTTTTATCTCTTTCATTTGGAGTTTTGATATTTTTCAAATGAATAAATCCCAGTATATTAGAAAACTTCTAAAAAAAAAAAAGAATAAAAAACAGAAAACAAAAAAAAAAGAAATTTTATTTTTCTTTTTTACCAAATATTCACGTTTATCAAGTTGTTCAATAACTTTGATAAATGGAAATTTGAGCACCTTTCTACTTCTACTAAAATCGAATATGCCTAATTTATCAAGTTGATCAATAACTTTGATAAAAGGAAATTCGAACATTTTTCTTTCGGGCACCGACCCTTACTTCCGGCATAAAAAAATAAAATACAAAAAAAATCTATTTCCTTTCTTTCGGGCACCGACCCTTACTTCCGGCATAAAAAAATAAAATACAAAAAAAATCTATTTCCTTTCTTTCGGGCACCGACCCTTACTTCTGGCATAAAAAAATAAAATACAAAAAAAATCTATTTCCTTTCTTTCGGGCACCGACCCTTACTTCCGGCATAAAAAAAATACAAAAAAAAAATCTATTTTCTGTCTTTTGGGCATCGACCCTTACCTCCGGCATAGGAATAAAAGAACAGAAAAAAAAATACAAAAATACAAAAAAAACACTTCACTCTCCACTCACTTGCACAAACTCATTTCAATCTCAATCACTTTCCAAAATTCCTAGTTACACCATTTTTCACTCAAATCATTTTTCAAAACTCACTACTTCAAAGGTTAAAGCCTAGGACTACACCGTACAGGTTAAAGTTCCCTAGTTACACCATCTTTGTTCAAAACACTACTTCACACTCACACGGTCTACATCGACCAACCTTTTTCAAAACACGTGCACACACACACACACACACACACACACACACACACTCATACATGTATAAAGCACAGAACTACGTACGGCCTGATTCTCGACTTGAGATACGTATGCAACCCTTCACTTGGGTACGGCCATAACCACATTTTTTTTCAATACTTGTACATTCTCACACATTATTTCTTTTATTTATGCCCCATTATCATGAAAATCACTAGAATTGGCAACCATGTTTTGCATGGATGTTCGAGGGTGCCTAACACCTTCCCTCAACATAATCGAGTCCCCGAACCCATATTTTAAAAGATCTCTGGTTTTCACATGGCTATTAAGAGTCACACTTTTAAAGGGCCCACTTTTCTCAAAACTATTTTTTAAAAGTCAAAGATGAATTACTTTAATTGTCTTTGCAGGGGTCCTAACACCCAAAATGTTAGGTGGCGACTCTGAACATTTAAATAGGCCCTACAATACTCTTTTTACCACTCCCAATAAAAATCAAGTCGCAATTCACCCACTTTCAAAAAAAGAGCCAGGCCCACAACACCGACAGCCTGGCTGTGCCGAAAACGCGGGCGCGACAAACGGAATAGTCGTGCATCCTTTGGAGTTAACGTTCATTTCATTCAGAGTAGTCGGGCCACATTGGGATTGTCATGTATCGGTAATAGAGTTGAACTTAAGTAGGTTTGCTAAGATTTGGGAACCTTGCGTGGGCGGGCGTTGGTCAATCATATATTCTTAAAAGCGGTAGACAGACGAAGGTGTCTACGACTTGCGGTGAACCGGACCATTTGCCCTAAGATAGCCAGATGATCTAATCATATGTTCTTAAAAGCGGTAGACAGACGAAGGTGTCTATGACATGCGGTGGACCGTGATCACTGGAAGACGTCACTAAGTCGTGGCATAGAATGATGTACTGTTGCTTAAAGCGTTATATCCCTGACATGCGGTGAACTGTGCATATGTTCTTAAAAGTGGGGGATGGACTAACGTGGTATCCATGACATGCGGTGAACTGTGCATATGTTCTTAAAAGCGGTGGATGAGTAATGGTGTGTTATAGAGTTGAACTACTGTCGAGTCTGTTCCCCTATCAGGATGCATTGTCGATCTTAAAATGAATAGGATGACAGTAATCGGATCATTGGTTTGAT
Source organism: Hydrangea macrophylla (assembly GCA_033977485.1). Classification (NCBI taxonomy): domain Eukaryota; kingdom Viridiplantae; phylum Streptophyta; class Magnoliopsida; order Cornales; family Hydrangeaceae; genus Hydrangea; species Hydrangea macrophylla. The sequence goes on from CM066992.1 coordinate 30,694,616, forward strand.
TAAAGGAGTTACCCTTACTGAATTTTAATTTGGTTACTATTTATAACTTATGATAATATCAATAGTCGATACCCTGTTAGTATTTAACTCACTCGGCTTTCATTAAGCTGACGGCGTTTATGTCGCTGGACATTTCTACGTTCCAGCGCACCCTGGTTATGACTATACAGGTGAAGGGCTTGCAGGAGAAGACTACTATGCCGGTAACGGAGTCCCTATGGAGGATTTCCCTGACGGAGGTCAGACCGAATAAGACTACTACGCCGAGGACTACCTTTACGCCAACTGAAGACTGGACTAGAATTGTACCTAATTATCTTTACCGTTTTAGAACCCTTTTTTTGTAGTCAGGCATATGTTGCCTTAACATTTGTACTTCCGCTGTCTTATATTTGATTCAAGACTCTGATGTGTAATAGTTAGTAACTTCTGTTGACTTTATGTTACATTGTGATTAGAACCTAGACTTTATTTGTGTTACACTATTACTTCTTGTTGCTTAGTACTGCGTGGTGTGGACATTCATGTGACTTCACCCGTCGCTGCCTTTGGACCCAAAAAGGAAATTTATTTTTCTCTATTTTTGCCGTTCTGGGGCGTGACATTATTAGTGAGGCGAGCACGCTCAAGAATGTCACCTGTATACTTAGACTGAGAAAGAAGATAACCTTTTGGAGAATAGGCTACTTCAATCCCCAAAAAATAATGTAGTGGACCTAAGTCCTTCATTTCAAAATAACGAGCTAATTCAGACTTCAACACTGCAATCCCATCAACATCATCACCAGTAATAATCATATCATCAACATACAAAGAAAGCATAATACGACCAGCAGTGGTACACCTAATAAAGAGAGCTGAATCATACTCACTCGAGGAAAACCCAAATGAGGTAATCACTGTGGAAAACTTCTCAAACCAAGCTCGAGGAGCTTGTTTAAGACCATATAAGGTTTTTTTTAAGCCTGCAAACTTCACCAGGACCATGAGGAACACCCGGAGAAGGAACCATATAAACCTCCTCTTGGAGGTCTCCATTCAAGAAAGCATTTTTAACATCCATCTGAGTTATATGCCACTGACGAATAGAAGCAACTGCAATAAGAGTACGAACAGTAGTCATTTTAGCAACAGGAGCAAAAGTCTCCTTGTAATCCATATACCATACTGCTGGGAAAAACCCTTGGCAACCAATCTTGCTTTGTATCGCTCAACAGACCCATCTGACTTGGTTTTGATTTTATAAACCCAACGAGAACCAATAGCGCTCTTACCAGAAGGTAAGGGAACCAAACTCCAAGTGTATGTCTTATACAATGCTGAGAGTTCCTCTGCCATAGCCTGTTGCCAAAGAGGATCAAGAGCTGCCTCTTTATAGGATAAAGGCTCAGAGAGATCATGAACTGAAGCTAAAAATGAAGCAAAAGAATCCGAATAACAAGAATAAACAAAATCAGGTGATTGAGTAGACTTACGAGTGCGAGCAGGATAGCGAGGAGGTTCCACAGTCTCAGTAGGTGCTTGGGTGGCCTCTGCAAGGGAGGTAGAATCAAGCGGCAAGGTACCAGTATCAGCAGAAGTAGAACCATGAGGTGAGACAATATTAGTGGTGCATGGGGCTTGAGAGGGCACACTATCGGTATCATCAGAGAATGGGTCAAGATGGATGAGATCAGATTTAGTCAACTCATGATGATTATTAGGAATAGAAAAGAAGGGTATGTGCTCGAGAAACACAACATGACGAGAGACATATAGTTTTTTAGTAAGTGGGTCAAAGCAACGATATCCCTTCTGACCCTCACCATAACCTAGAAAAACACAAATAGCAGACTTAGGTGACAATTTGGTATGCTCTACATGAAGTCGAAGGACAAAACAAGTACAACCAAACACTTTTAAGGAAGAATAATCAGGAGCATGCCCATATAATTTTTCAAAAGGTGACAGACCTGAGCAGTGAGAGGACGAAATTTTATTAATTAGATTGACAGCAGTAAGGACAGCCTCTCCCCAAAAATCACTAGGGACATATGCAGATAATAAAAGAGAGCGAGAAGTTTCAACAATATGTCGATGTTTCCTTTCAGCAACACCATTTTGCTCAGGAGTGTCTGTACAAGAGGACTAGTGAATAGTTCCATCTAAAGCAAGCAACTCACGAAATTTATGATAGGTATACTCTCCACCTAAATCACATCTAAAATATTTGATGACAGCAGAATGTTGAGTTTTAACAAAAGCACGAAAGGTATTGAAATATCAAAGAAGTCTGAACGGCGTTTCATAAGATAAACCCAACAGTAACGAGTGCAATCATCAATAAATGATACATAATATCGAGACCCCCCTCTTGTAGTAACAGGAGAGGGTCCCCACACATCAGAATGAACTAAATCAAATGGTGCAAGAGAATAAGAAATACTTCTATTAAATGGTAAAGCGGAAAATTTTGCCAGTTTACAACCACTACAATCAGAAATGTCATGAGTTTGTAAATCTCCTAATTTTCCTGTAGAAGCTAAAAATTTTAAACGAAAGGCTGAAACATGACCAAGGCGAGAATGCCATAAATAAAAACTAGACGAAGATGAACTCAAACGAAAGGATGACAAGTCAACACTAGAAGCTGCAACCACTGGTACATTGAGCTTGTCTAAGATGTATAATCTCCCTTGCCTACAGCCTATCCCAATCAGCGTTTGAGACTGCGGATCCTGCACATGACAAAAAGTAGAAGAAAAAGAGACTAAATAACCTGCATCACAAAGCTGACCAACAGAAACAAGATTCATAGTAAGTTTAGGAATGTGGTAAACACTAGGGAGAGATACATGAGGTGTGACAACAGACCCAACACCTGCTAATGGCATGGGAGTACCATCAGCTGTCATAACAGGAAAAGAGGAAGCAGGACATAAGGAAGCAAAAGACGACAAGTCAGGCGACATATGATTAGAAGCTCCAGAGTCTAAAACCCAAATACCTGAAGACATACCTGAAGACATACCTAGTGAAGAGGTGGCCATAGCATGTGGCTGTGTGGCAAGGAACTTCTGAAATTGCTCAGCAAGGGAGGTCATGGATGGAATGGATGGGGAAGGGGAACCGGGTCCAAATGAGTCTGATGGTGGTACAACTGCTGCAGTGTTAGGCTGTGGAGGCCTATATGAACACTGCTGAGATTGGTTATCAGATTTCCAATGAGAAGATTGAGGTTGCTGTTGTTGTGGTGGTCGACCATGTAAGGGCTGGTTGCTGCTATTGGGCTGGTTTGTACGATCCAACCTAGGACACTGAGCCTTCCAATGACCCTTCTCCTTACAGTAGCTGCATACATCACTACTAACTCTCGAGTAAGGCTTATTCTGATTGTTGGACTGTGGTCGAAAAGGGGCTGCTAAAACAGACGGAGTAGAGTCGGGGAGAATTCCCTTTCCAGACTGTGTCTTGAGACGTATTTCCTCGGCTACTAACTCATGAACAACAGAATCAACGGAAGGAAGTGGGCTACGATGGAGAATGGACCCACGAAGGCCCTCAAAATCTTCACGTAGAGCCATCAAAAACTGAACCAGACATTGTTCCTCCCTACTAGCGATATATGGTACAAAGGCCCGCAATTCGGGCGACTCCATGAGAGCTAACTGATCCCAAAGATCTGTCATTGTAGAATAGAACTCCTGAATACTCAAATTTTTTTGTTCAAGGGCACGAATATCACACTCTAATTGGTACCTTTTCGCAAAATTGGACTGTGTAAATAATTTAGCCAAATGATCCCACACCTCCTTTGCATATTCAAACTTTGCCAACTGCATACCTATTGAGGGAGCAACGGAGTTGTTGATCCAAGTAATGATTTTTGAATTATTTGTGTCCCAAACATCTAGCAACTCTGCAAATTTATCAACATTTTCATTCATAGGTTTACTAAAATCCCCATTGATATAACCCCACATCTTCTTCCCCTTCAGAAAATTTTTCATCACATAATTCCAATATGCAAAATTCTTGCCATCGAGTTTAACACTAATCGCTTGAAGCGAATCATCACGTTCAGTAGCCATTACGAAAATGAAGCAATTAAATAACACAAAACAAGTGAACCCAAAATCAAAGACAGATCCAAAAACACAAAACAAACAAACCAGAATCAGTGACAGACAGATCCAAAAATGAGCGCAAGGCGCGCTGCCCCCTGCAACCCCCAGCCAATTCACCGTAGAGTTGGATCTACGAAAATCGTGGAAGAGATTCGAACCTGCTCTGATACCATGTGAATATATTAAATAATCAAGAAAACAACAAAGTGAAAGAGAAAAGAGAGCTAGAGTTTTTCATAACACTAAAACTGAATGAATGAATACAATGGAAAGAAGAGGCAATAATAATAGAATATCTAGGTATACAGTATTACCCTAATATAAAAGAAAAGACTAAACTACTCTAAAGCTAATAAAACTAATTCTAACAACAATAACAAAATTTTCCTCTCTCTCTCTCTCTCTCTCTCTCTCTCTCTCTCTCTCTCTCTCTATATATATATATATATATATATGTTAGATTCGGGGTATGAAAGAGAGTTTATGGGAGCTCAAGGGGATCTTAAGGATCACTAGGCTCAAGCCCAATGGTCTAGAAAAGGTTTGTAATACTAAGTTCTAACTTTTTGGCCGAGGGATTTTTTACCGGTCGATCGTCTCCCTTAGACGGTTAGACCTGGTTAATGTATTTATGAAGTTTAAATGAGTTTCTTGCAGAGGTGTGTTCAACCAGTCGACCGGACCCAGTTAATGAAAAAAAGTCGCAACTTTTCATCTCTATATATACAATTATGTTAGTTATTTTGATATAACTTTGTCCAAATTTTTATCTCTTATTCTTCACCTATTCTAGAGTCTTTTTTAGAGTAATTTATATACACAAATTTTGAAGAATGTAATTGAGTTTGTTGCCTCAATTATATAGATCGTAGTATCTTCAAGAACGATATGTCATAGTCCACAAGCAACCGCGTGTGGGATGTAATCTCATTTTTTAGACAACGCATTGCGTGCTCGATCTTAGTTACTATTCTTGTTGAGTTTCTTATCCATATAATCCATTAATAATCAAAAAACGAGATTATTTTGTTGAAAATATAGCCGTAGAAGCAACAACCGTTATACAAAATACTTATGCCGAGAAGCACGAAAAATTCAAGGGAGAAGATTTCAAGAGATGGAAAATGAAGATGATGTTCTACCTTAGTACACACAACTTTGTAGACATCCTACGAGAAGCCAAACTGGTGGTTCCTACTGAAAATCCTACTGAAGAAGCCGAAGCCGCAGCCGCTTTGGAAACATGGAATCATTCTGATTTTCTTTTATAGGAATTATATTCTCAATGGTTTGGAAGTTATTCTCTAAAATGCTTATTCTACATTCTTACTTCAAAGGAACTTTGGGAGTCTCTTGAGAAAAAGTACAAAACCGGACTAAGAAGTTCTTTGTTGGGAGATTTCTAAATTTCAAGATGGTTGATTCTATTTTCCGTAGTGAAGCAATTGGAGGAAATTCAAGTGATCATCAATCAAATTTATGTTGATGGAATGGCTATTAGTGAACCATTCCAAGTGATGTCCATTATTGAGAAATTGCCACCATTATAGAAAGAGTTCAAGAACTATCTCAAGCATAAGCATAAGAAATTATCAATGGAGGATCTTGTGGTGCGCCTAAGAATTGAAGAAGACAGTCAGAAAGGAGATAAGAGTTTAGTGCAAGGATATATGGAATCTAAGGCCAATCTAGTTGAAGGTGAGTCTTCTAAGAACAAATATAAAATAAGTTCTAAAGGAAGTAAGCTTAAGTCTACATACAATGGGTTGAAGGATCGAAATACCAAGAAAATAAAAGGAAATTGTTGGGTGTGTGAAATACCCGGGCATCGTGCAAGAGAATATCAAAACAAGAAATGTTCAAATGAATGGAATCATAAGAACCCTAATCAAGCTAACATGATAGAATCTGACGATCTTGCAACGACGGTCATTGGAACTTGTGTACGTGGTGACCGACTCTAAGGGTTGGTGGATTTACACTGGAGCCACTAAGCATATTTGTGGAAATAGGAACATGTATTCTACCTACCAAATTACGGATAGTGGTGAGAGGCTTTACATAGGAAATGTTGAAGGCAAAGGGAATATGGCTATGGAAAAAAAGATGACCCTTCCAGATGCGCTACATGTTCCAAAAATTTGTAAGAATTTGGTGCCTGGTCCTATGCTTAGCAAGAAATGATTCAAGTTCATCTTTGAATCCGATAAATTTGTTTTGAATATGGGTGGAATATATGTAGGAAAGGGCTATATTTGTGATGCGGTCTTCAAAATTAATTTCATTGCAAAAACTATTATGAATGAGAATAAAGTAGCTTCTTATTACATTATTGAGTTAAGCAATTTATGGCACTCTAGACTTGGACATGTTAATTTCAAATATATGCATAAAATGATGAATCTAGGATTATTTCCTAAATTTGAAATTGATAAAACTCATAAATGTGAGATATGTGTTGAATCTAAGTTTGCTAGAAAGCCCTTTAAATCCATAGAAAGAATAAGTGAGCTATTAGAATTAATTCATATGCACTTATGTGATTTAAAATTAACTCCAACAAGAGTTTGAAGAAAATGTTTTGTTACATTCATAGATGATAAAAGTGTTGCCATATTTATTTACTACATTCAAAAGATGAGATCATGGATGTGTTTAAAGCATATAAGGCCGAAGTTGAAAATTAACTCTCAAACACAATCAACATTGTGAGGTTGGATTGGGGAGGTGAATATGATTCAACTCCATTGACCGAGTATTGTGCACTTAATGACATAATTCACCAAACAACTGTGCCATATATACCGCAACAAAATGGTGTTGCGTAGAGGAAAAACCGAACCCTAAGGAAATAGTAAATGCTATGTTAAATCGCTTAGGAGTGCCACACAACTTGGGGGGGGATGCCATTCTCATGGCAGGTGTGATTCATAACTGAATTACACATAAGAACACTAATAAGTCTTCTTATGAAGTATGGAAAGGTAGAGTGCCCCCACATAAGATCACTAATAGCCATATAGTGGGCGATGATATCCATGGTGCAGCTAAAGGATAAGATAGGTTACTTCGGTGACTAATGGCCATGTAGTAGGTGAGGATTCCATGATGCTATGATCATTAATGGTAAACTGATGGTATGTTTGAGTGTGAGGCCATGTACTAGGCATTGATATTTAAGGAAGCGATCATAAGTTCAAGCATGTTGATATTTGTGTTGGTTGGACTCGTTGTGCGAACAAGTGTGTTAGGTCGTGAGTCACATTGGGTAGAAGGATGTGTAAGATGGTCACTAACTTCGAGATGAGATGAGTGATGATAATTCTATATGAGACATGTAGACTTGGTGAAATTATCGATAATAATTGTGCTTCAATGTATGATTTTAATCTGTGTTTTGGATATATGATTTTATTGTATTACATTCACAGAGCCTTATAGTTGACAGCATACTCACCCTGAGCCATCCCTACTCAGACCATTGATTCCAGGAGTATCTCAAGACCGAGACTTGCAGGAGGATGATCACTACAGAGAAGAGTGGTACCCTTTTGACAGTTGAGGAGGGACCTAATACTCTGCTATTGGACCTTGTCGAGAGCTACTCGAGATTATGTTTAGTTTTGTTCAGATTATCTTAAAGACTTTGCTAGGCCAACTATTCGGCCTGTAGTTTATTGTGTTATGCATTCAGACTTATGTAGCTGTACCTTTTTGGGATGTTGTATTTTTATTTCAAGACTTATGATCTAAAACCTTAAGTTGTAATCATACTATGTTAGTAATGCTTTTGTTTAAGTTAATGATCCTTGAGCGCTTTTGTACTTCGATTATTATGTTGATTGAACAATCTATCCAAGAGTAGAAAGTCTCATTCTCCCTATCTTGCTTCGTCGGGATGTGACAATTTTTATGAACAATAGTTCTAGTAAAATTAATATTTAGACACATATTTAATTTAGAGAGAAAGAGAGTGTCGAGAGAAGGGAATGGAATATCAAACGAGAGGGGGAGGGAAATATAAAAGGTGTAAAAGGTATGTGTCGGGTGGGGTGTTAAAAAATTTCAAAATGTAAACTCAAGAAGTCATGCTATGGTTCACAAATGTGTATTTCAAATTTGGTTTTCAACACATACATGCCAATAGAACACAACTAATAACCTTGTCGATACCAAATTAAGGCTCGCTTTGAATGAGCCGCAACCAAGAATTTGCCCTTGGGGGTCGAGTTACTAGGTAGGCTACCTAACAAAGACATATGGGGGTTCGAGGGTAGCGCATCCGAAGCAATTTTTTTGGATCAATTTCTGCATACTTTCGGGTATGTTTTTTGTATCAGAAAGACTCTAGTTTTACTATGTGAGGTTTTTTGCCCCATTTAAGAGTTCCGATATGGTGTTATCGTGTATTATAATTCTCTGGAGTATGGTTTATCACAATGAATGTTGTAATTGTATATATGCATAAACCATTTTTTATGTTCACCAAAAAAAATGATAATTTATAGAGTAATGCTATGTACCCAAATTTGATTCTCAAATGACATAAAGTTGTACCATGTCTTATGGTATGTAGTGATTGATGGTAACGCATGCCACTACATGTGATACAACTGACAAAGTATTTGATAACCGAATTTGGTATTCATAAGCATAGCATTCTCCTTTTAAAAGTTCAATTTTTTTTTTTTGGAGGAAATGCATCGTTCAGTTTTAAAATTATACAAATTACATAGACATAATAAAACTTTTAATTTTTATTCATTTTTATTTTTATTTTTTTTGCAGGGCCTCTATGTGTTTCTGCCTGTGGCCACAACTATAGTTAAAGGGATTGATTCTCGTGGTTGTGAAACAACCCTGGCCTTAGGGCCTTAAAAAGTGATAAATTTATAAAGTGTAATGCATGGTACACCTAAAAGAGGCACCTAAATAATACAACTGCTAACTTGGATTTTGAAACTTATTTATCACTTGCCAAATAAAGCTTGAATTGATTTCAAAGTTGTCACGCACATTAGTAGGTGCACAGTTTAGGTGCACAAAAATTAGTGTACTTAGCATTTTTCATATATAAAACCAATTGATCAATCAATGTCAATATATCTACTATACTATAATAAAACAACACCTCACTTTGGCAAGCAGCTCAAAACTTTTGGATGCCCCAAACTGCCCTCGCAGTCCACAGTGTCGTATGTATTCTACCCTTCCTCACATTTAAGGACAACTTCGTCTCTTTCGTACGTGTTTTGCCAACTTTCGCTTCCTCTGGCTATCTCTTCGGCCTTTTTGTCTCTTTCCCTATTTTTCTCTCTGTCTCTCTTTCTCTTATCACTACTTCGGTGTTATCTATTCGGCCACTGTGTCTACCTATCTTCGTGTCAGTCAAGGGTGTCTATGCCTGGTGTCGTCGGCTGATTATTGGCATGGTCTTTGGATTGAATAATAAATTCCAGTTTGAGGCTCTCTTTCTTCTTCGTTTGCTCTACTTAAAAACTTCACAAGGGAAAGGACGAATTGATGGACTCAGGAATCAGGTAATACATGTTTGGATGTAGACATAAGATTTACAGTTCGGATAACCTTATACTGTAAATCGGGTAACATATCTTTAGATTTGCATGCTCAAATTTAGATTCCATTTGGAAATTAGGTTTCTAGGGTTTAATGAATTTGGGTTTTAGTTTGGGGTAATAGATTTGTATGTTCAAATTTAGATTCTATTTGGAAATTGGGTGCTTTGTCTATTCGCCAAATTTGTAAATTGAAATTACCCCATCACCAGGGAGTTACTCCGCTTTTCTGATCTACAAGCATTTGTGAATGGTATTTTTTCAATTTAGGGTTTTCTCAAATTTAGGTTTTTTCCCTTTTCAAATTAGTGTTTTCTCAAATTAAAGATTTTTTCAAATTTGGGGTTTCTTCTTATTGAGATTTTGCATACAGATTTCTGCCTCTTCTTCTCTCTCTTTATTATTCTTATTTCAACTATTTGTTTGCCTCAGTACCAAGTTATCATTGCCTTTTTTTCTTCTAGGTTTGCTTTAATTTGTCTGGGGTTTCTTCTTTAGCTAATGTTCTGTTTATGCTTCCTTTCACTTCGACCTAGAAAGCACGCATTTCGATTTAAGAATTGAATGCCGAATTATTGTAAATTTTTTTATTTCAAATTTTCCCCTTCCTAGAAAAGTTCAGTCTTTTTAGGAATTTCTTTGTCTATCAAGTTGGAGTTTTGAGATGTTTCTTTGTGGGATATGAGGTTATAGCGTTATTCTATAATACCCTATTTTTCAGTAATTATCAGTATAATAAGATTCCGTATACTTCCCTTGACCATACTTGAAGTTTCACTTTCAATCGAACGAAGTGCTCTCAAGCAATCGCAAGTTTCAATGTTCAAGCAATCGAACCTTGTTCAATTGATCGAAAGCCTCCCGACCTGAATTTATGATGTGGTATCCACTTCAATCGATCGAATCGGTATCAATCGATCAAACCTAGCCGATGTGCTCTCAAGCAATAAGAAGCTTCAATCGATCGAACGTGACTACAAATCTTATCTCAGTTTGTGCGCTGGACATGCCACCTTGCTCTTTCCTTTCCTTTTATATACTTGTATTGTGTGTGTGAGGGTTAGTTGCTGAACCAGAGATTGAAGAGAGAGAGAGAGAGAGAGAGAGAGAGAGAGGTGCTTGTGTTTGATATATATACACACATATCCATATATACATGCACTCATACTATATATACATATAGTTCGGGAGAGAGAGGGAGAGAGAAGAACAGAAGAAGAGGAAGAAGAAGAAGAAGAACAGACAGAGAGAAAAGATGAGGAGCTATTAAAGCTCAGAGCTCAAAAGCTTGCCAAACACGCCTTTACGGACTTTGGTGAGTTCTAAACTTACTCGGTGTCATGGATATAATGTTTTACAAGTTTTAGACATAAATAAATAGACCTAAACATGCCCTAAAGCTTTTGCACGTTCACTATCTAGAACTGCTAGAGAAGAAGACTCTCGAGCGATTGAATTGGGTGCAATCAATCGAAATTTCAATCGATCGAAAGGACTTCGATCGCTTAAATATCATTTTCCCCAATCGATTAAAATTGTTTCAATCGATCAAACTTTGCAGGACATGGATTGTTCCTTCTATTTATTATATAAGAGGTTTGATCGTTCAATTTTTGATTCAAACTTTTATTATACGACTGTGGGGATAATCAGGGATAATGTGATATCAAAGATAAGTACGATTAAGAATAGTGGATTAACGTTATGACGTTAGATGCTATATGGTTCATGCATGCGTTCGATATCCGTTCATTTCAATCAGAGTAGTCAGGCTACAATGGTATGTCATGTATCAGTCCTCGTAGCTAATGTAGTTATCTTTCTATTTTTGTAGTTGAACTTGCAATATGACTAGGTTAGTTTGGTACTCGGTTGGCTATGTTGAAAGTTTAGACTCTTAACTCATGACAAGTTAAGCTTGTACTATGGTTTCAAGTCTATGTTTGTTTAGTTAGCAGTTTGTGTAAATTTTGGACAATGTGAATCATGTAATAGTTAGTATGTTCAATGGTTATAACATAAGTGTTATATTGTGTTGGTCTAGTTTGGGAATGTTGCAACTTTTATAATTTTACTTGGTTTGATTTAGACGACGGACTTGGAGTTTAACTCTTAGAGTCCGACACGAAATGGATTTTATGTTTATATTCTCTTTAATTTGTTTTAGTGATAGTTATGAACCCTTGGAGCCCAAGAGATTGATTTAATGTTTTTACATGTTTTGAAAGTAAACTTGATGTTTTGAAATTTTTGGAAGTGTTTAAATTTCAAGGTAGTTGAATAGCTATAGGCAAAATTCTGTAGCAAGGGAAGGATTCTGCCTAGGGGTCATTCGACCGATCGAAGAAGGGAAGTTCGATCGGTCAAAATACCCCTCTGTACCTCGTTTGGTTCTACCACTTCGGGTGTTTTGTTTTACTTCTAATTAAACATGAGGGTACCTTTGGGACCCCTTTGAACTATAAAAGTGTTTCTTTTGAAAAGAATTTTGTTAGGGTGTGTTTAGAAATGTATTTGTAAAATCCCTTCGAAAATGTTTAAAATGTGTTGGGTTCATGGGTCAAAACATTTCTAATGGTTTTTATGGAACTTTAATGACATGGAGATGTGCCTTGGTGACATTCCACGTGTCCTAGAATCGTATGTGTTGTTCTGGGGTATGATAGTTTGTAAGTGTTTATGTAAAGTGTTTGTGCCCCAATTATTACCCTTTTAAGAATTTTGAAACAACAATGCTAGGGGTACACTCTTACACACCCAAAAATCATCCATAGCCTAAGGTGGAACAATAAGAAGAGATTGACAGTGGACCCTGCAGTCTCTATCTCTCTTATCATTAGTTCACCTCAGGGTGTAGATGCTTTTTGTGTGTGTAAGGGTGTGCCCCAAACATTACTCATTTTGAAAAGAAAAGGAAAGTCTAATTTTTATAGCCTACACATCCTTAGCCCGTATAAAACCTCTTAGCCGGTTAGCACGAATATGCACATCCAGAAATCAGGATCTCTAGCCAAAACCTTGTTGGTCTAGTGGCATGACCACCCTTTCCCCTTGTGGGAGGGTGGAGGCTCAAATCCCCCCGTGTCCCCCCATGGGGGGGATTTGAGAGAGGATTTTCTTCTCGAGCCGTCTATGGGAGGACCTCCCTTTGAAGTAGGCATGTTTCCCCCCTGGCTCTTGAAGAGTGTGTATGTGTGTGTGTGTGTGTGTGTGCATATGTGTGTGTGTGTGTGTGTGTGTGTGGCGCCTGCGGATGTATTACCATCAGCAAAAAAAAAAGGAATCAGAATCTCCCAACTTCTCTTTAGTTCGCAATTTTAAACATAAAAGAGAAGTTAAATTTTATTTCTATATATATATATATATCCTGACTCCCATAATATCCCATTATGTTATCCCATGAATGTATTTATGGAAAAAAAAAACTTAATTTGTTTTAGTTTCAAGTCTATCTCCAGCTCTCATTGGGTCTCACATTTTTTTATGCTTGTAGTTACTTAATTTTTTTCCTTTCCATAGATTTAGGGCCTGTAGACACCCCAATTTTGATCGACTGTCGAATTCAGGAGATGGTTACCTCTAAACCAATGACGACAATGTTTGACAAAATTCGATGATTTCTTCCTAAACGGTTCAAGCTCTTCGGAAGGTTCTTCAATCTCTATAAAGTTTTTTTAAGGGAAAGACCAGGTGTTTAGGGAAAATCGGGTATAAAAATATGTATAAGAGAAATAGTTTGGAAATTTTAATTTTGTTAAAAAAAAATAGAAAACTATTTGGAAAGACAATAAAAAGGAAGAAAAAGAATTTTAAAAAGGAAAAAAGAAAACAAAAAAATATATAAATTAGTAAATATGTATAGAGTCAGGCTCCATGCGCATTGGGGAAGCGCACTGGGTGATTGCACTGGGCTTTCAAGCCTAAAAAATACGGGGCACTCCACTGACCCACGCCCCATCCCGCCGCCCCACGATTATTTTAGGCTTAAAAACTCAGTGCGTTCACCCAGTGCGCTTACCAGTGCGCACTGGAGCCAGACACTATATGTATATATAGTCTATATAAATATATATATATATATAAATAAATAAATAAATAGAGGAGTCTGTTAGAAATAGTACGCGGCGAAGCCGGTGGCACTCGCTGAGTGCCACAGACAACTCACTGAGTGTCGCCTGTTGTAGCAGACTATTTTCCTTCAATACAAATTGAATTCCGTCAGCCGACCCCAATTGATTGGGACACAAGGCTTGGTTTGGTTGGTTGGATGGTACAAATTGAATTCCGTGGCACATAGATTTTCACCCCGAATTTCCTAAATTAACCCTTGGAGATTGGTCTATATAAGAGGATGTTCATCTCCATTATAAGGGGTATTTTCAAAAGTTGAAAAAATATTGGAGATACAGATATAATTTAGAGGAATTGAGAGAATTTTGGAAGAAAATCCAAGAGTTTTGAAGAACTTAAAGGTTTAAAAAATCTTTACCAAAAAACAAGAAAAATCTGAGGATTTTTAGAGGTAAGCTTCTAATCCTCAGATTTCTAGAGGTAACCTTCTAATCTTGATTTAGTTTGTCTCTAATTCAATCACAATTCATAGAACTTTAGGACCTTTTACACAATTTTCAAAAACTCTCTTCCTACCTCATTTCATCACACACCACTAGAATTGTGATTGAATTCTCATTTGTTTTCATTGATTTGGATCTAAGTAGCTAAGGATTTGAGACAAAACAAGTTTCTAAAAGGAGTTTTGACTTTGGTCATCAATTAAACTTTGATTTCATTCTTTTGTTTGTTTATATTCTACTCTTGCGATTCATGAGATTTTCAATATCTCACTTGAATCCCTTGAGTTTGATCTCTCAATTCCCTATAAATTCATGGGTTACATGAGAATTAAGGTTGATCATAGTCATATCCATACATAATTAGTGGATTCAATTCTTGATTTATGGTTTGGACCCTCTAATTTGAAGTCTCATGGAATCCTCTCCATATTCCATTGGGGTTTATATGGATTGGTCATGTTTAGTCTCCAAGAATCATTAATTTGAGAGGAGAATTGAATAAAATAAGTCTATATTCCTCAAGAATCATCAACTTGAGAGAGGAATTAAGGCTTAAGAAGAGCCAATTTTCATAGCTTGGATGTCAACATTACTGCAGTGAAGGCAATAACCAGCAGTGATCTAGGATTTTTAATTAAATCATGATCCATTGAAATTGAATGAGACGAATTGGAATTTATCCCTAACTCATAGATGTACCACTGCAATTCTTGTTTTGATGAGATTTTGTGGTTAGGATGGTTTGATCTGAGGATATGCAAACTAGTTACTCGTTGTCCGAAATTTCAGAACAGTAAATCAATTTTGATATGAATAGATTCGAGCCTTAATCAAATATTTTTTACTTCAAATAATTTTTTCTGTAAATTTAAAAGTGTTAGAAAGATCCCCTAAAAAGATTGAAGTCATTCAGATTCGTTTACTATTTTTAAAAAATCACACAAAAACTCTGGACAGAGGGTTGTTCAATTCTGAATGTTGTCTAGTTTTGGTCCAATTGCCAGAGATTGGACCATTTGATATTTGATTTTTTTAGGTTAGAAACTAGACTCACAGAGGCACATCATATCCAAAAATCAAGAAGATCAAACCATGGGAGGTACAGTGTTTCTATTTTTGAAAGTCTGGTCTGCTCTCTATAAATTCTTGAATCCTGTTTCATTTTTGATAAACATTGTAAATGATGACCCAAATAACCTTTCTATGCCCTAAGGCTTAAACCATGTTTTAATTATGATTAATTAAACCTAAATCCAGAGATTGAATGATCCAAATCAATGAGTGATTTATAACTTACTCTTGTTCATGTTCATGCATCCATCACATAGGTGTAGATTCTAGCAAATAGGACATCATCTTGTATTGTGTTTGGCCCTAATTAGTTGAACCTAGTAATGGGTTCCTTGTAACAATGTTGGGATTACATCATCTCTATATGAACATTACATTGGCTCCTAGTTGAGACTTTTATATCTATAGAAGTGTTGTGTTTCTAACTAGTTAGAAGGAATTCATAATTATGCCAACTCTTTCCATGCTTGATAGATTTTAGGATAGAAGTTTGGGTATGTTATTTAGGATTCGACATTATATTTTGCTCAAAGCATGTGGACTAACAAATGTTTGTAGTGCTATTGAGGTACAAATTCTTGACTACTCTCTAGTGTATTTTATTTCTTAATTTTATTTTTTTTTCGACTCCATGTGCGACACCTTAAACTAGGTCTTGCCTTATGTGTATATATGCGTTAGAAACTTTTTCTTAGGATTCATATTTTGTGTATGCATTGCACGTTTCTATATCGCAGCTGGATCCTGGGTAAGTTTCCTTGTTCCCTATTGCATATCATTTTGCTTGCTATTTGAATTACGTGATTTTGTATGCCTTTTATCGTTAGCAATCTTGCACCCCTTTTGACATGCTTTTGAAATGTATATACATCTGTATTAGTTAAGGGTATGCTTAGATTAATAATTTGATTAAAAAAGATGTTGAGTAGAGGTCTATCACGTGATAGGATGAGAGGGGTGCTTTAGTCCACTAGGCTCCTTCCCCTCTAATTCCATAATCCCCGAACCTAGAAATCTCTGGTTTCCAAAAGATTAGTTTACTTTTAAAATGGTTTCTTATTTTTCCTTTAAATTAAGTGGCGACTCGTATTTGAATTTGAAAAAGTTTATAAAAAAAACGTGGCTAGCCTGCGATATCCACAATCTGGCGACTCTACTAGGGATCGAACCCAGAATCTCTGGTTTCGCAAACCAGAATTCTGATTTTGGGTTTACTCAAGGATTAGACTTGAAAGCATCCTTTTAACCGAATTAATTAATTTTTGTGTGCATGTTGCATTGCACTTGCATGTCTTGCCATTCGATTACACGGAACTATGACCTTGGAGGCTCGGGGCAACCCGATCGATCAAGCCATCATGGGACTGTATGATCACCCTTGATCTCGTACCATGTTTTGATATATAAAGCATCCTATCGGATGTGTGTCAGGGTCCCTTATTTGACCAAAATCCAGCCTTTGCATAATAGCTTCTATAGAACCTTTCAATCTTAGGAAATCAATTATTGATTAAGATTATGCGCTAGGGAGTTCGGTATGCCCAAAAGGGATTAGTTAGGATGATGACAATGCTCACTTGATACAAGACATATAAACCTCTTAATCACCTTTAGCAATTCCTCTTCATGTGCTGTGACATTTGGGAAAATGTTGAACCGTGATTATAAGGTTACACTTCTTATATATTGTCAGTTAAGCATCATTGACGTTGTATGTATCTGAATTTATGAAAAGCACAGTGATATTTCAATTATGTGATCCTCCTATCCAAAAGAATTTTAAATCCATCTTTGAAAGCAAACAGAGTTTTGCCATCTTTATTCCAGAAGTTTTCAATCGTTCTTTCAAAATCTTTAGAGTTCACTTTTTGATTAAAAATTCCAAATCAACCTTTGTTAAGGTATATTTTTACATGATCATCTTTAAAGAAGAAATCCAAAAATTTTGGGAGAAATGTTTGTTTTAAAAAAAAGAAAAAAAAAGGAATTTCAAAGAAAAATTTCAAACCAAATCATCTTTGTTGAGGAATGTTTAATATCCTCGTTCTCAAAAGAATTCTCGAAAACTATTTTTTCAAAGAATCACATCACCCCACCCCACGAATTTCTTTTTAAATAAAATTTTTCAAAGGGGAATGAGGATCGCAATGAAAGGAGAAATTGCGCACTTAACATGGATGAGAATTTTATGTGCTTATATGTTTATATGTTAGGATTAGGATTTTGTTTTCTTTTGCATATGGAATAGGTGCACACACACATGCATCGCATTCGTGTGATATATAAACCATTCATGAACATTCCACTAAGCATTTGCAACTAATAAAGTCAAAATATATATATATATATATATATATATAAATGATTAAAATGTAATGAAAATTCTTTTGAAATAAATCAAAATTGATTAAAAATAAAATATGGTTGTAGGTGAAAATAGAATCTGCTTCAAGCACAATTTGGTTTAGAGATTCCACCGTAAGGTTAGTGAGAAGAGAAGTCACAATGGCACAAGAGGCAAATATAAGGGAAATAGTAGAGTTAAGGGCAATCGTGGAACAACAAGCTAGGCAAATGAACGGAATGATGACCATGATAGAGACTATGGCACGACAACCACCGCCGACTTACCCACAAGTCTTTGATCCTCCTCCGATCGCAAGAGAAGAAGATTGGTTCGATGACCTAGAGGTTCAGAGAGCTGATGTGCCGCGAGTAGAGAAAGAAAAAACTAAGAAATAAAAAATAATGGCTGAGAAGGTAGAGAAGCTTGAGAGGGTGGTCCGTAAAGCCCAAGGAGTTGACACCTATTTATTAGAACTAGAGGGATTATACGATGGGGTTCATGAAACACTGCCCGTCGAGTTCAAGATGCAGATATTCGACAAATTTGACAGAACAGGGAACCCTCGTAGTCACGTTTGGATGTGTATTGGGGCTTTCCAGCCGAGTGGTTTAAGTACTACCATGGTGGCTACCTTATTTCAGTAGACATTAACTGGGGCCGCCTTGGCATGGTACCTCACACTCGAATCGAGAAAAACCAGGGTCTGGGAAGAAGTCGTCAAGTTGTTTGTAGCACAATATGAGTATAATCAAGATCTGGACATCACTGTTCGAGATTTGGAAACTACCAGGCAAGGAAGCAAAGAGTCATTCGTCGAATACTTAAGCTGGTGGAGAAGCAAAGTAGCCAAAATGGTACAAAGGCCATCTGGGAAAGAGCAAATTAGGATGCTAATGAAGAACCTCCAACCTGCATATCAAGAAAAGATGAGGTTTCAGTCAATCAACACTTTCGCAGAAGTCTTTGATGTGGGAACAAGAATAGAAGACGCTATCCAAAAGGGAGTGATCAAGAAGGAAGAGCCACAAAGCAGATACAGGCGACCGAACTATGGATCAGGGGGAGGGCATTCAGGAGGACATTCGAGAGGCCAATTTGGCCATACCGATGTCAACACATTGAGTGAGCCGCCAATGCCAAACCCGCTTCCTCCAAACTTCAAGACCAATTTGTATTAAAAATTTAACCGAGAATAGGGGCATTCTACTGATCGATGTACCATACTAAGGCACTAGATCCAAGACTTGATAAACAAAAAGGTGATATCCGAACCCCCTACTAATCTACCCAATGTCACCAGAAATCCATTTCCAAATCACCATGCTGTGCCACCATCGGGTATTTATTGCTTGGGGAATGAAGAGAACCTTTTCGATCCATCTGAATTAATCACCAAGTTGGGTTACCTGAATAAATCCTATCAGTTACCAAAAAAATATGGTAATCTACACTCTAGGTGGGCTGTCAGAAGAATGTGGAGGAAAGATGACATAGGAAGCTACTGCTTTAGATTGGTGGGCACCAGAAATTGATAGTTCTATTTGGTATGAAGGGGGTGATGTTCGAAGCATCAATCGGATAGAGGAAGATCTATGGTATGAAAGCGACAAGGGTGAAGAGGAAAGTTTAGGAGTCACTGAAGTACAAGACAACTTATGGGGAAGAGATTAGTCATCAGACTCAATCTGGGAGGCATTACAAACCACATGAGCTAGAGGAAGATTATCCAAGTCAAGAGCTAGATAAAGAAAAAGGCAAAATAGGCGAAGAAGAGGAAGAAGATAGAGTGTTGAAACAAATGAAGAAAACTCAAGCCAACATCACAATTTGGGGATTATTGATTGCTTCCAAGTGTCACAGGCAATCCGTCTTGGATGCCAACATCTCTCCAGAAGACATTGTGGGAATGATAAGTAAGGTACCGGCTCGGTATCACATTTTCTTCAGATGATTTGCCACCCAGGGGACCTGTTTACAATAGGCCACTACATGTAATTGTTGAATATTTAGGGAATTTGCTGCCTTCCTGCCTGGTTGACAATGGATCTGCCTTAAATGTTTGTCCATTCTGAATAGCTAAGAAAATGGGCCTAGATGAGTCAACTTTTATACCATCCGAGCAAAAGGTGAGGGCATATGACAACACCCAAACGGTAATCATGGGCATTATTTTGCTTAATCTTACTATCAGACCATTAGAAAAGGAGTTGAGAGATCATTGACATCCCTGCCTCTTTTAATCTACTATTGGGTAGGCCCTGGTTAGATAGCTTGGGTGCAGTTCCTTCAACAACCCATCAGAAGGTTAGGTGCATTTGGGAAAACAAAGTCTGTGATATCTTTGGGGATAGTTGGATCCATGTGAATGAAGCATCATCAAATGCTCCAATCTTAGAGGTACAGTTACAAGAAAAGGAAGCAAGTTTAGGAGGGTTTGAATTCATCAACATGTTAGAGGATGGAAAGCTGTGAGAATTTCTGCCGTTATGTTTAGATCAATATGGAAGTCCGTTAGTCATAGGAATCATGATAAAGATGGGTTTCTTTCCAGGAATGGGTTTAGGTAAAAATCACCAACGTTTGTCAGAATTTTGAGATATTAAGACACAAAATCACACTCATGGGCTAGGTTATCAGTCATCAAGGCAAGAGTGGGACCTCCTAGGCTCTTTATTGTTGGCTCAGACCAGTTTGTTAATTACCGTGACCAAACTCTTTGATCAGCAAACTAACTAACTGGTCAGTTAACGTTTACTCCACTATAAAATGATAACTGAACTCCAACGCAAAAGAACATATCCGAAGCGATAACTAGACTTGTGTGTTGTACAAATGTCCCTCTACCTTCAGCATTCGTAATCAGATTCAGGTAGTCGGATAACTATTACTGTCAACCTGAATATCGATTACTTCTTGTATTCCTTGAGTCCCATTCATCTCTCATGATTACCAAACATGTTGATAACTCTTATCAACAAGACTGCAGTACTCAGTAATCGACTTGGTGACATTCTCAAGGGAATGCTTACTCTGAAACAGAGGGTAGATTCTGTCTTGAAAATATATGTTCACAACCCTATGAATATGACATACCCAAGATACCCAGGTGTTGATCTTCTATAGACCTCACTGATTGGTAAGTCAAAGCAGTCATATCCACAGTCTGTGTTCATAATCGTCTCAAGATTGAGAACACGTTGTAGACACCCCATTTTGTCGGCTATCAGATTTAGGAGACCCATAGCTTGGTGGTTCACAATGATCATAAAAGACTCAAAAGGACTCTTGGAAGTCAGCTCTATCTCTCAGAATGCTCAGAATGACCAAAATACCCCTGAAAGCCCGAAGACTCCCAGATTTGGTCCCAAAGTTCTGAAAACATGCTATGTCGTAAGAAAAATGATAAAATGAGTTTTTAAGTAAAACTGGATGAAATCGTCAGCTCCCAGAGACCCACGGAAGTCCCGGAAGTTCCCCGAAAGTCCCCGTTGACCGGTTTGACCAAGGTTTGACCAGAGTTTGACCAAGTTTGACCAAAATCGTCCGAATTCACCGGAATCATTAGAAAAGTATTAAAATGAGTTTTAAAAGAGAATCGCGCGAAAACGTCGGCTCCTGGGAGCTCCCGGAGGTTCCCAGAACTTCCCGGGAATCCCAGGTTTGACCAGTTTGACCAAGATTTGACTTTGGAATCGGGGCACCGAAACAATTTTCAAATATTTTTCATGGATACTAGAGATCAATAGCTTTCCAACGGTATATCGCACATAATTCCTGGATTTAAAACGAATTTATTTTGAATTTCCGAAGGTGAAAAAGGCGATCAAATCGGCTTTTATCGCGAATACCGCAAAACTTTTCAAAGTGACCTATCCCCGAACTATTTTTTATGTAAATTAGACTCCATTACCTTTCCAACGGTATATCACAACCTCAATTTGGAGTTCGTATGCATTTTCTGTGAATTTTGGACAAAATATGGGCCTTTTCGCGAATACCGGAACCTCTGGGGGCCTAAACGTAAATTTCTGGGCGTCTGAGGAGCAGTGCTGCCGCGGCACTGGCCCACTGCCGCCGCGGCACTAACCCAGTGCCGCCGCGGCACTCATCCCTCGCAGAGTCCATTTTTGTAATTTTTTTGGGGGTCCAATTTGATTAATTGAAAGCCAAAACGACATAGTTTTATGTTCACAGTTGTTTGGGACCAATGGGAGTACTTCTAAAACCCCAAAACCACCCCAAATTGGCCTATTTAAACTCCCCATTGCTCTTCATTTTGGGGGGCCCAAGTGCAAAGTTTGAAAAGTTGTAGAGAAGAAGAGAGATAGAGATAGGTTTAGAAGAGAGAAAGGGAGCTTCTCCCATTGATTTTCCATAAGAAAGTGAGTTTTATTCTTGTTTTCTTCCATCATCCTTCTATATACTTCACATTCAAAGTCCACTCCAACCCTCATTCTTGAGCATTCATGAGATAGGAAGCTACTTCCATGTCCAAATGTCAAAATCTATGAGTGAAACACCAAGCTACAAGTCCAAAATCACATTGATTATCATCTATTGATTGCTATTTACTTGCTTTGATTATATATATGTTCATCTATCATTATCTCATTTCTTTTTCTTTTCTTTATTTACTTACTAGTTCATCATCATCTAAGTGATGACATGAAGTTTGGGGTGAGTGAATCCTTATGGATAGTAGCTCTTGACCTCAAAAACATGTTTGATAGATGATGATCATAACCTCAATACTTCCAAGGTATTCTTGAAATGTATTGAAGTTATGTTCAAAAATAAAAATAAATCTCTCCAACAATCTTGGAGGTTCTTGATGATGAGTTTAATGTTGACATTTTAAGTGACTATAATCCTTATTGAGTATTGAAAATGTGCTTTCAAAACATCTATTTCAAAACCCCTCTCAATCCCTCTCATTTGGTTTCAAGAAACAAAACTTTGTTTTCTCCAAAATCTTCAAAACAATGAGTCAAAACAGTGAGTGAGTTGAGTTCAAAGATTTCTCTAGAACTCAATACTCAACATATGGATGCAAGGCCACTTGGAAAGTCTTCCTAACTCATTGTAGAACACCCATGATTTTTGGTTTGACTTGGAAGTACTTGGAAATGGTCCATTTGGATCCCAATATTCCTTCCAAACATTCTGATTTTGCTGTCACAGCAGCTAGGTCCACTTCCAACCTCTTTTACAGAAACCTTTTCCAAAAGGGGTGGTCTTAACTTATTTTTACCTTAATATTCAATGTCTTAGGGAACTTTCTGTATAAAATGGGCCCTTAGATCATTCTGTTTCATTTTCTAATATTTTCTAACATTTCAGTCGACAGTACGGATTCTGTTTCTGAGTGACCTGTGTTGTTTATATGATTTCTCTCAATCTGTGATAGCTATTCAAGATTGGCCTTTTGGGTTGTGTTCTAGACACAATAAGTAACATCTCCATAAAAAATCATGCATTGAAAACATTCCTAACCCCTCTTTTCAATTTCCAAAAGATGATGCTACTGTTCTGTCCACTATTCACAGCAAGCACATTTTAACTTTCATTCTTTGATTTGATGCTTATATGCATTCCAAATTAGTTCATATCTTAGGAAGTAGTTCATACTACATTTGTACATATCCCATATTGATTTCATCCGTCCATTCATACACATTTTAGACTTCTAAGTCATTCTAGAAATCCATGTACACAAAACACACTACAACCTTTGCACATTTTAGATACATACATTGCATTCATGCAAGATTTGGGGTTTTTCTTACTCTTAATCTAAGAAGATTATAAAGAATGATCACGATCATACGTTCATGCTTCCCCTTTGATCTAATCATCCTTTCTCATCCGTCCCGGGGATTGAGAGATCTTCTTTTCTCAAAGAATAACATGCATCATACTAGCTTGTTAAGCATATTTTGATTTCTTTGTTTATTTGTTTCAAGAACAATTCATGTCCCCTTTAGATTAAGGAAACTAATTACTTGATACATGATTAGACGATTTTTCCTAGGTTTATTTGTGTGATCTTTCACTTTGCATTGTGTGATATTTGGCTTAGATCTTATGAATGATATCTTATCTTTAGATCTTCCATTTCAAGTTTCTTATGTGATGTAATATACTATCATAGTATTAATTATCGAACCATTCATAGTATAAGATGATTATTTGGATGCTAATTGAGGCCCGTCGAAAGACGGAGCGAGTTGAGGGTGTTTTAGTCGTGACAAAGGCTCCTTCCTCTCTCGTACCAAAACCCCGAACCAAGTTCTTTGGTTATGAAGGGCCGGTGCCCTTTATCCATTTGGGTGAGTCAAAATTAGGTTTCTTGGTTCCTTAAAAACTAAGTGGCGACTCTGTATCTATTTTCAACAGACCTACCATTTTCTTTCTTTGATTCAAAATCATAACAAGTTTCCAACCAAACTAAAGAAGCGGTGGATTTCCGGTATCCACACACGTACCTTACACAAGTTATGAGTTCCTATCGACTGATTGACAGCCTTGAGTGTCAATAGGAAAGCTCAGGTCCGTCAATGCACTATAAGCACTAGCATATTAACTAAGAGTTACACTCTAGTGATTGAGATTGATCACTCCATCCAATGGTAGTTAATCATGCTACAATGTAAACCTGATGAGATATCCTAGTCTCATCATCCACTGTGACATGTTCTAAGTAAAAAGAATAGCAATTCGTATCTCACTTGTATGTATCTCATACATACACGCATTACTTACTATGATACTTAAGGATAATAATCATCTCATGAAAGAAACATACATAACAAAATGTAAAGCTGATATCCATATATTAAAATGTCAATGTCTCCTATATAAAGTAATGGTTTGAGGGCACAAACCCAACAAACTCCCACTTGCACTCACAACCATACAGGATTACATCTGAGACCTAGAATATCTAGATGACGATCAAAGACCTTCTGTGGCAAAGCCTTTGTAAACGGATCAGCAAGATTGTCAACGGTGGCAATCTTGGTGACAGTCACATCTCCACGTTGAACAATATCTTGGATAAGATGATATTTCCACTCTACGTGCTTCCCTTTTCCGTGGTTCCTTGGCTCCTTGGACTGAGCCACTGCCCCACTATTATCACAATAAAGCGTAATAGGTGACAATGACGCTGGTACCACCTCGAGCTCCATAAGGAACTTTTTGAGCCAAACATCTTCCTTTGCGGCTTCACAAGCAGCCACATACTCAGCTTCTGTAGTTGAGTCTGCAATGCATTTCTGCTTAATGCTCCTCCAACTAACAGCACCACCTCCCAAGGTAAAGAGATGTATGGATGTTGACTTCCTCGAATCTTTATCTGACATAAAGTCCGAGTCAGTATATCCTACTGGAATTAACTCATAACCACCGTACATAAGCATGTAATCTTTAGTCCTTCTCAAGTACTTAAGAATGTTCTTAACGGCTGTCCAGTGCTCTGGACCTGGATTCTATTGATATCTGCTAACCATGCCAACGGCAAAATAGATATCTGGTCTAGTGCATAACATCGCATACATGAGACTTCCAACTGCCGAAGCATATGGAATTCCTGTCATGCGATTCCTCTCCTCTTATGTCTTGGGACACTGGTCCTTGGAGAACGCTAAACCATGCCTGAAAGGTAACAAACCTTTCTTCGAATTATCCATAGAAAACCTAGTTAGCACCTTATCCATATAACCAGCTTGAGACAATCCCATTATCTTTCGCTTGCGATCCCGAAAGAGCTTTATTCCAAGAATATAGCTCGCCTCTCCTAGATCCTTCATATCGAAAGTACTAGCTACCCAAACCTTGACCATTGACAATGCCGCTACATCATTTTTAATGAGTAAAATATCGTCAACGTAAAGCACAAGAAAGGCCACCACTTTCCCTTCACACTTCTTGTATACACAAGGTTCATCCAGATTCTGTATGAAACCAAACGACTTGACCGCTTGGTCAAATCGGATGTTCCAACTCCTGGATGCCTGCTTAAGCCCATAAATGGACTTTTGCAGCTTGCATACCAAGTTACCTTTCCGACCAGCTATGAACCCTTCTGGTTGTTGCATATAGATGTCCTCCTCAAGATTACCATTCAAGAATGCAGTCTTGACGTCCATCTGCCAGATCTCATAATCTAGGCATGCAGCAATGGATAAGAGTATTCTGATGGACTTGAGCATGGCTACCGGCGAGAAGGTTTCCTCATAGTCAATGCCCTCCCTCTGAGTATAATCTTTTGATACAAGCCTAGCCTTAAAGGTCTCAACCTTTCCATCAGATCCTCTTTTCCTCTTGTAGACCCACTTACAACCAATGGGTTTAATATTGGCTGGAAGTTCTACAAGATCCGATTAGAATTGATAGATTCTAATTCAGCCTTCATAGCTTTAACCCAATGTTCTGAATCAACATCAGCCATTGCCTCTTCGTATGTGGCAGGATCAGATTCAGATTCTATGGAGACAGCTTCAAAAACTTCTCCTAGGAACATGTATCTATCAGGCTGGCTGATAATCCTCCCACTACGACGAGGTACCGGTGCAGAAATGGGTGAAGAAGTGGTATTTTCTTGATTTACATCGTTATCAACTGCGGGTTGGACTGAGGGCTCTCCTTCTATTTCTCTCAGATCTATCCTTCCCTTAGGTTTATGGTTCATGATATAATCATCCTCTAAGAAAACAGCATTTGTACTAACAAACACTTTCTGTTCTCTTGGATCATAAAAATACCATCCATAAGTACCCTTTGGATACCCTACAAAATAACATACTTCTGATCTAGAATCCAACTTGCTCATCTTTCCTTTCAGCACATGTGCCGGACACCCCCATATCCGTAGATGTTGCAAAGAAGGCTTGCGCCCAATCCACATCTCCCGTGGTGTCCTGGGAACAGATTTGCTTGGCACTAGATTTAGTATGTATGCAGCGGTTTCCAAAGCATAACCCCAAAGGAATAATGGCAACTCTGAATAACTCATCATTGACCTAGTCATGTCTAAAAGATTCCAGTTCCTTCTCTCAGCTACACCATTCTGCTGAGGCGTGTCAGGTGCAGTCAACTGTGACAGAATCTCATTCTATACGAGGTGATCAATAAACTCATTAGAGAGGTACTCGCCACCTCGATCAGATCGAATGGCTTTGATATGTGAGCCCAATTGCTTCTCAACTTCAGCCCTAAACTCTTTGAACTTTTCAAAGGCTTCAGACTTGTGCTGCATTAGGTACACATATCCATACCTAGAGTGGTCATCGGTAAATGTTATGAAATACTTATAACCACCCCTTTGCTGTAATATTTATTGGTCCACACACATCAGTATGAATTATTTCCAACAATGCATTGGTCCTATTGCCCTTTGCGGGAAAGGGCCTTTTGTCCATCTTACCCTCTAAACAAGACTCACAGACTTCCATTGGTTCGAGAACCAAATCGCCTAAGATCCCTTCTTTGACTAGTCTGCCAATCCTATTTAGATTGATATGGCCAAGCCTCATGTGCCAAAGCCTTGTTGGATTAGTGGAAGGTTCTTTTCTTTTAGATGGTATAGTTACCATTGAGTTATTAAGTTCCAAGCAAGAATCTTTAGAAATATTGGGAGTGATCACATACAAACCATTTGATTTAACACCAGAACATATAAAAGAACTATTTCTTTTAATAACAACTTCAGTTCCAAAATGAAAAGAATAACCATTATTCGATA
Source organism: Hydrangea macrophylla (assembly GCA_033977485.1). Taxonomy (NCBI): domain Eukaryota; kingdom Viridiplantae; phylum Streptophyta; class Magnoliopsida; order Cornales; family Hydrangeaceae; genus Hydrangea; species Hydrangea macrophylla. Next base: position 30,722,035 of record CM066992.1, read on the forward strand.
AATTAGAAACTGAAATTAAATTACGTCTCATTGAAGGGACGTAAAGTACATCTGATAAAATCAAAACTTTATTGTCTAGAAATTCTAAAACTACGACTCCTATAGCAACCGCAGAAACGGTTGCGCTAGAACCTAGAGTAAGTACGATTTCCCCATCACTGCACCTCCTAGTTGATCTGAACCCCTACAATGAATTACAGATATGGTTAGTCGCACCAGAATCAATGCACCAAGTGTTTGAAGTATCCGTAATAAAACTTACTTCAATCACATGTGATTCAATCATACCTTGAACTCTTGTACCTAAGAATTCTAGACAGTTCCTCTTCTAGTGGCCCTTCTCTCCGCATTGGAAACACTTTTCTTTGCCTTGGCCACCCACCTTCCCTTTGCCCTTACCTTTTCCCTTAGATTTTGCAATCTTAGGGACCGGTCCAACACTTGGACCACCAGTACCAGCCTTCTTCTTCCCTTTCTTTCCTTTCAGTGTAGATCGGGAAGAGGAAGCGCTTTTCTCAACGTTCAAAACGTTGACCCCTGGTTTGATCACCCCTTCCGCTGCCAAAAGAGAACTCATCAATTCGCTCATTGAAAAATTCATTTGATTCATATTATAGTTAAGTTTAAATTGAGCGAATGAAGGTGACAGCGAATTGAGGATCATATCAACTTGGGTTTGTGCATCGATGTTGGCACCTAGGGTCTCCAGCTAGTTTAAATAACCAATCATTTTTAAAACATGTTCCTTGACTAGAGTCCCTTCCGACATCTTTGCACTCATTATCTTTTGCATGGCTACCTGTCTAGCAGGCCTGCAATGCTCCCCGAACATCTTTTTGAGGGATGTGATAATGTCACTGGCAGAATCATTCGATTGGAATTGGTGTTGCAACACACCAGCCATTGAGGCCAGAATATAGCAACGAGCCATTCCATTCAACTTCTTCCATTTGTCGAACTCGCGTCTGGCAGCTGTCGAAGCATTTACCGCGGGTTCTTCAGGGCATGGGGTGGTGAGGATATATATGTGATCCTCCGCAGTTAACACGATGTCAAGGTTACGTTTCCATTCAGTGTAGTTATTTCCAGTTAACTTGTTTTGAGTGAGTATGGTGGCAAGTGGACTAAATGCAGATCCAGACATTATGATTACTGAAAATCAAACAAACAAAATAAATATGGATATCAGAATTAGAGAGTTTGAAATAAAAGAATCCTTAAAAACTCTTATTTTAAAACAAAGTCGCCGGAATATCGAAACAAAAGATTAAAGCCTCCGTGTGGTGGTCAATTTTTGATTTTTCAATTAATCAAGACTTGTCCGCTATGCAACTCTTGCAAAACAAGTTATGACTCCCGATCCCTTTTGATCTCTAAGTTTCTGAATAATGTCCCGTGTGGGATCCCTTATCCATAGCTTAGCTAGTGTGTACCATTAACTAAGATCCAATCACAACCATCTCAAGTAGCGCCTCCGTGTGGTGATCACCCTCTAACACGTCTGATTGATCCTATCAAAAGAAGTTCACATCTAGTAACCAATAAGTAATGCACCCTCCGTATGGAATGATCACCCCTGACGAGGTGACACAGAATGCACTACTCATCTTACAGTGAACCGTTAATGGAAGATCGTGGGTGTCAATAAATAAGACCCTCTCCCACTAGATTTGGTAAATTAAGGATTTTGCTTTTTAGAAAAATTTGTTATTATACATTACCCATAAACATCCAATGTTTACTAATGCGTTAAAATAGTTTTTGAATCTTATTTTAGAAAACTTGTTTTACGTGCATGCAAGTAGTAACAATATAATTAAATGCCAATCACAACCAAGCACATAAAACAAAAAACTAAAATTGAAAATAAAGACATCCAAACGATGCCTCTATCTCCCATGGCTCTATCTCCGTAGAACCTCCTTTATGGTTTGATCGCCTCCAGCTCCATCTTCATGGATAATGGATCCTTGCTCTATCTTCATGGATTTTCTAATTCTATTACATTTGTCCTATGCTTCTTTCGAAGCTTACAATTTATCTAGAAATAGAAATAGCAACAACAATAAAAAAGGCTAGGAAACCGGTGCGACTTTCCTTTTCGTAGGATTGAAGTCGCAGCGCCCTTTACATATGCCTTAAAACCAAACCAAACTTAAATTACAATATGCACCAATCTCAAACAATTTAAATACAAAATTTAAAAGTCTTGGTGCCATGGGAGATAGTGACTAAACTAGCTTAGTGTTAGTCGTACACGCATCCACATATACATAACAAATATATGTAACTATTGGAATACTTAATTGATTCACACAGTATATAAACTCTTTACATACTGAATTAGAAATTAAAACAGCATCTTACTTCTCTATCACAGTTCGATCGATCGAAGACCGTTCGATCGCTCGAAACTTTGATCGATTGAACTCTGTTCAATCGCTTGAACTTTCTGTTTCATAGAATGATTTAAAAAATTTGCAGAATACTTTTAAAAATAAAGCTTTTAATTTCAAAACACCTTACAATTGTGAAACAGAGAGTCTGACAAAGAATCTGTCTCGATCGATCTAACTTCATTCGATCGATCGAACACCAGAAGGTTTCGATCGATCGAAGTATGTTCGATTGCTCAAGTACAGAAGATGTTCGATCGATCGAAACATGTTCGATCGATCGAACCCGCCTTGCATCCCATGCAATCACAGATTTGTATTCTGTTGCGATAACACTGCAGAAACAGATCTGTGATAATGCCGTTTTGAAAATAGTTCTAAAATCAACATGCAAATCAATATAGTGTTCCAAAAAACGCATCTATAGATCCAAACGAGCGTGGCTCTGATACCAATTGACGGAAAAACCGGTTTAATTTCAAAGTTTAAACACGCAGCGGAAAAGTCAAGTTATAAAAACTTAATGGCAGCCCAGGATTTACTACTCGTTAATTCCATAGATGTGCACAAGAGGGGACAAGAGTTATACCTTAGTGTCTTGAACCCAATTCTGATTTTCTTTAACTTACAGCAGCTTCCACTAGATGGCCTTCACTCTTATGACTCGTATGGATGCTCGCAGGAAGGACTAGGGTTGGTGAGAACCCTAATGGAGAGGAAGGAGAAGGTTTGGTGCTCTAAAATAGTTTCTGCAGCTTCTGGCGTTCAAAATGACAAACTTCCTTTCCAGAACGTAGCTGCCCTATTTATAGATTCCCAGAACCGACCTAGACTTCGAACGATCGAATATCTTTGATCGATCGAACGTTCGATCGATCGAACCATTCTCGATCGATCGAGACTGCCAAAACTTCAATCGATCGAACATACTTCAATCGATCGAACTTGTCTTGACAACTTCCTCATGTGTCTTTCCAAGTATCCTGGCGGAGCTAAGAGTGGGACCTCCTAGGCTCTTTATTGTTGGCTCAGACCAGTTTGTTAATTACCGTGACCAAACTCTTTGATCAGCAAACTAACTAACTGGTCAGTTAACGTTTACTCCACTATAAAACGATAACTGAACTCCAACGCAAAAGAACATATCCGAAGCGATAACTAGACTTGTGTGTTGTACAAATGTCCCTCTACCTTCAGCATTCGTAATCATATTCAGGTAGTCGGATAACTGTTACTGTCAACCTGAATATCGATTACTTCTTGTATTCCTTGAGTCCCATTCACCTCTCATGATTACCAAACATGTTGATAACTCTTATCAACAAGACTGCAGTACTCAGTAATCGACTTGGTGACATTCTCAAGGGAATGCTTACTCTGAAACAGAGGGTAGATTCTGTCTTGACAATATATGTTCACAACCCTATGAATATGACATACCCAAGATACCCAGGTGTTGATCTTCTATAGACCTCACTGATTGGTAAGTCAAAGCAGTCATATCCACAGTCTGTGTTCATAATCGTCTCAAGATTGAGAACACGTACCTTACACAAGTTATGAGTTCCTATCGACTGATTGACAGCCTTGAGTTTCAATAGGAAAGCTCAGGTCCGTCAATGCACTATAAGCACTAGCATATTAACTAAGAGTTACACTCTAGTGATTGAGATTGATCACTCCATCCAATGGTAGTTAATCATGCTACAGTGTAAACCTGATGAGATATCCTAGTCTCATCATCCACTGTGACATGTTCTAAGTAAAAAGAATAGCAATTCGTATCTCACTTGTATGTATCTCATACATACATGCATTACTTACTATGATACTTAAGGATAACAATCATCTCATGAAAGAAACATACATAACAAAATGTAAAGCTGATATCCATATATTAAAATATCAATGTCTCCTATATAAAGTAATGGTTTGAGGGCACAAACCCAACAACAACACCGTGGATCTCAAGAAAAGGGTTAATAATGAATGGGTTTTTGAGTCTAGTGATAGGTATCCCCCCTCCCTGGAGTCTGTAATGGCCTAAATAAGGCGCCTTACTATTTCAATGTCTATTGTAATCACTCCAAAAAATATCAATGAAAATGTAACTAATTCTGCCTACTCGAATGTGCATAATAAATGTGATGCATGCAATGAATGTGATGAAATACCAGATGAATTGCAAAAATTAACTGAAAAGGAAAATGAATCTCCATGCAAAATCACATAGAGCACTTTGACGATTAATCAAGGAAATGAAAATAATCCACAAAATGTTTTTATTGGCTCTACACTTAGCAACGAGGAAAGCAAAGAATTAACCAATCTATTAAATGATTTCAAAGAGTCTTTGCATGGTCTTATAATGATATGCCAGGAATTGATCCAAAGGTAGTCCAGTACAATATCCCCTTTTCCTAAATTCAAAACCCATAAAACAAAAGTTGAGGTGAATGAGGCCTAAATGGGCACTTAAAGTAAAAGAGGAAGTTGAAAAGCAATTGAAAGTTGGATTCTTGATTGTCACCGAGTACCCTGAATGGGTCGCCAACATCGTACCAGTACCAAAGAAGGATGGTCGTGTTAGGGTGTACGTTGATTTCTAAAACTTAAACAAAGCTAGTCGTAAAGACAATTTCTCTTTACCCCATATCGACGTACTAGTTGATAATACAGTAGGACATGAGCTTTTGTCTTTTATGGATGGATTTTTGAGGTATAATCATATTCTCATGGCACTAGAGGATAGGGAGAAGACCACTTTCATCACACCTTGGGGTACGTAATGCTATAGGGTGATGTTGTTCAGGCTTAAAAATACAGGTGTGACTTACCAAAGGGCTGCCACTACATACTATATGACATGATACATAAAGAAGTGGAGGTATATATGGATGACATGATCATAAAATCCAAAGAGAGAGGGGGTCATTTAAGAGCATTCAGGAAGTTTTTCGAGAGGTTAAGAAAATTTAGGATGAGGTTGAACCCGCAGAAGTGCACCTTTGGGGTTGCCACTGGGAAGTTGCTAGGATTTCTTATCACGCAGAGGGGGATTGAGGTGGACCCAACTAAGATAAAAGCCAGAGTCGAAATGCAACCACCAAAGAGTGAGAAGGAGTTGAAGGGATTTTTGGGTAGGATACAATTCATTAGCCGTTTCATATCAAAACTCACCATGACCTGTGACCCACTTTTCAAATTACTGAGAAAAGGAGAGAAGTTTGAATGGGATAGCCAATGCCAAAAAGCCTTTGAAAAGATCAAAACCTACCTCCAAAACCCACCTGTCATATTACCTCCCAAACCCGAAAAACCTTTATTGCTATACCTGTCCATAACTAAAAATTTGATGGGGTGTATGTTGGCCCAAGAAGAAGAAGAGGGGTGCGTGGAGAAAGCTATCTGTTATTTGAGCAAAAGGATGATCAGGTATGAGCTGAATTATTCGCCATTAGAGAAAGCATGTTGGGCCTTGGTGTGGTATACCTGTCACCTTAGACATTATATGTTAGCCTCTCCCGTAACCTTGATATCCCGAATGGACCCACTTAAATACCTATTCAAAAAGCCCACCCTAACTAGTAGGATTTCCCAATGGACTATGATGTTAGCCGAGTTCAATATAAGATATATCACTTCCAAATCTTTCAAAGGGAGAGCCATCACTGAGTATCTAACTGACCTTATTGTAGAATTCAAGGAGAAAGGAGAATTTAATTTCCCAGATGAAGGAGTAATGGAGGTAAAAGAAGACTTGTGGAGAATGTATTTCGACGGAGCAACTAATCAGATAAGATATGGAGTAGGAATCATTCTGATATCACACAGTGGAACCCCCACCCCGCTAACCATCAAGCTTAAGTATAATTCAACCAATAATACGACAGAGTATGAAGCATGTATAATTGGAATAGAAGTAGCCCTGGCCCTAAAAGTTGAGAGGATTGATATCTTTAGAGTTTCTGACTTGATAATATCCCTAAGTGCGAGGTGATTAGAGAGTAAAGCATGAGAAGTTGAGACCTTATCATGAATATCTAGAGAGTTTGAAAGAACAATTCCAGAGGTCCCCCGTGAAGAAAACCAATTAGCCGATTCCCTATCAACCCTAGCCTCAATGATCCAAATCCCTGTAGGAGTTACCATGATCACATTATCCATAGAAGAAAGAAACCAACCTTCATTTGAGATGATTGCAACCATTGAAGAAAGGGAAGAAGGTGAATTACCTTGGTATGTGATCTTGTCAAAATCAAGATATAAAAGTATGCTTAACTTATGCTTTACTTTCAAAAGATTTGCAGTGTGGAAGTAAAGGTCGAACCCACAGAGATTGAATACTACGCACTTTAATTTTTAAAACCTAAATTTAATTTATTAAGAAAAATAGATTTTGGATTTAATTTGAATTAAACTAATAACAATAAAAGTAAATCTAAATTATGAAAGCAATTAAATATTTATTTTTTATAATAAGTTTAAGGAACCTAGGATTGCAAATCCACCACTAGCTTCATAATAAGGGTATTTACGAATTACTTTAGCTTATTAAGTTGGATGATAATGGGGAATTGTAGCTACAAGCCCAATTCCTCCGTCAAGAAAATAACTATGGTTCAAGCACCAACATAATCCATCTTCGGTTAGCACGAATTATCCCACACTAAACTGGGGTTGTGGTATAATCCGTCTAATCTAGGCATGGACTATTCGGATACTTGATAGAACAATTCAATTTAAGCGCCATTGCATGTAAATAATCTAAACAAGCACAGCAAGCATAGATCATTGAGCACACTACTATCAAAATAGATCTAAGACAAGAATAAACTTTGAAAGTAATCATTTAATCAATAAAAGCACGATTTATTTATAAAAATCCTCAGAACATGTAACTGTCATCCATACATAATAAAACAAAAATAAAAACATAAAATACACCCTATTACTTGGTTAGGGTTTCATTGAAACCCTAGATCTTGAGTTTAGTTGTCCATAGAATTGATGAACAGCAAGAGGTTGATGGAGGAGGCCATGGGAATCCTTGGTCTTCTTCTTCTACTCCTTGCTTTCCTCTCTTCAATGGCTGAAAGTTTGGTTATATATTGTGTGTATAATAATTGCCAACCCAAGAATTGAATTATAATTGAGTATTTATACATTTGGAGCAAGTTTTGGAAGCTTTCCTAACTCAATTTGCACAAAAACTGCTGTATTTAGCTTTCCAGATGTAATTAGGCAGTTTTGTTCACGTAGGAGTCTTCAGAATACTGAAATACACGTATTTGGTTTTTACACAGGTCGCGCGAGCACGATATTGGGATGTCGCACGAGCGATTTCTGGTATTTCACGAGAGCGGGCCGCTCGCGCGATGTGGTTTTTTCAGCTTCTTTTCTTCTACTTTTTCACCCCATTTAGCTTGGAATCCTTACTTTTCTCTAAATCCTAACAGAAAATAGAAAACAAAATAAAAATATACAAAAATAGGATAAAAAAGTACTAACAACTGTGAATTAAGGCATGTAATTAGGATTTGTTCTCTCCCGATCACACCCCCAAACCTACATTTTGCTAGTCCTCGAGCAAAAAGAACATAAAAATTAAACTGCTAATTAAAAATACTACTCCATTTTTCGCATGGATCACGATTGCATTTAACATATGCAACAAGCCTTTTAAACCCCTAGGTGTCCCTAGTCGGACGAGTGAAGTCTCGTGAGGGTTCTCATAAACAAGTCACCCACAACCATCTTTATTAACTTATAAATTTATAAGGTTTTATTCAAATGAAAAACAAAATTCAATACTCCTTATCATAAAACGATGATTCGAAATAGAATAACGAACAAGAAGAAACGGAATTAAACGTCTACCTACATCATGAAAAGCAATCCCAAGCACATGCATCGTATAAATCAATAGAGTTTATCATAAAATTGCATGTGTGTGATATGGTAGTCAAATGAACACGCGCATGTCATGAACTTGAAATATAACTCGAATAACCATCAAACTATGTTTCGACTACGAATCTCACAATGTCAATTACACTCTCAAATGAAACACTCAGAAACAAGTGTAATTTTTCTAATATATGGGAGTAAAGGAAATATGTTTTCAAAATGAGAAACCGCTCATATATAACTCAGAAAAGACGCATGACATGAAAGAACAGTAGTCTCATGGATAGGACACTAACAATCAAGAAAAATTAATCGTAACCATGTTTTAATCCCCTCCCGTCGTATTCATATCCGAACCATGTTTCCTAGGATCAAATAGGACTTTTTAAAGGTTGTAATGTGGCTTGGCCAATGAAAAAGGATAGAAAGGATTCATTAGGTAGGTAATCTCAGAATGGCATTGTATGGCATGTAAGATTTCTTTCATTCGCCTCTTCTACCAACTTTCATATTTTCATTCTCCTCCTTTTCATATTTCTTTTTTAATTTCTTTCCTCTTTTTTTTCAACCTTTTTTTTTAATTCTTTTCCCTTTCTTTTCGTTGCTTTCTGAATAATCAATCAATAAATAACAAGGCAACCACCCCAAACATCATCTTGTTCTCTTCTTCTTCTTAATCGACACATCGCCTTAATACCATTAAAAGTTGACAAATCTCTCAGTGGTAAACTCCAAGTTGGTCAAGTGGAGCAAAAACAAGGATAATGGTGATTAAAGAAAAAGGTCATTTTAATGGCTCAAATGGTGAACTAAGGAAATTTATCATTTATCAGTAAGTAGCAAACAAAGAAGTCCTATGGTTATATGGTTCTTCAACATTTACGACGGAAGATTATTTAGCATGGTAACAAATATTTTAACTTGACTATCAACCAAAACAAGAATAATGAGACTAAACAACAAGTAGATGCGCTATTTTAATGAAATTCGACAAACACAAAATGTACTTATAACCCTCTAAAAAGAAAAGATAGGCTCAAAAGCTCACCGGGTTTAATCTTCACACTATGTTATCTAGAAATCCGAATTATATTATAGTTCACATTAAACATGTATTCAAGCGACTACGTGCAGTGCATAGGTTTGTGTGCAAATCTATGATATAAAACTACAATTCGAACAATACATGACCTAAATTGTCATATCATGACTTCAGCAAATATTTAATCACATCTTTTCTCGTTTACCATTCTATAACGAATCACGTTACATACTAAGAAGTATCAAATTCGAGATTACAAAAATATCGGTGACATCGTTTATTTAAGCACAAGTCTCGAAAAAATTTGAAAATTTAGTGTAATAATGTGCAGATATGTGTGTATACCCCCAAACCTAAACCTTTGATTGTCCCCAATGAAACAATAAAATGAAAGAACGGAGAGTAGGTAAGAAAGGAACAATAATACCTCGATCTCGGCACTCACAAACAGGTGAACGTATAATAATATGGAATCAAAGTTCAATTACTCCAAACGGAGCACTATTTCACCTGTTAATACTTAACAAAAGAAAATTAAACAAACAAATAAATAATAAAAGCTTATATATAATACAGATGTTTTTTATTTTTATTTTGTTATTTATTTTATTTTTTTTGTAAACAATAGAAACTAAACTAGAATTAAAAGAACATAAAGGAAATAAAGAAAAACAAAACTAGAACTATGAAAACAAAGATAAACTTAAACGAAAAGAACTGAAAAGAACAAACAGAAATGAAAAATAACTAGACAGGTTTAGGAAATAGAAGGTCAAAGAACAAAGAGAACAATTGAGAAATCCCCACCTCGCGCGAGCAGACCGCGCGAGCGACCCTCGCTCGCGCGAATTCCTCCACGAGGTAAACCTGAGGCCTGTTATTATTTTATTTAGAAAAATTTCTAAGTGCCAGAATCGCACGAGCGGGCCACGCGAGCGAACCCCTCGTGCACGCGATTCTAGGCGCGAGATGTAACAGAGAGCTCACATAATAAAAAGTTGAAAAAATTTTGTGTCTAAGGGAGAATATCGCGCGGGCAGGCCGCGCGCGATGTGGTCTTGTTCCCTTTTTTCGTTATTTTAATGTAAAGAAGTGCAAAATAATTTATTCCGACCCCCAAACCTATCCAGAATGACCCAAAAAGGACTCAAAACTGACCCAAAATGACCAAAAACACTCAAAATTAAAAGAAACGGACAAGATAAAGCTTGGGTTGCCTCCAAAGAAGCGCTATCTTTACGTCTTTAGCTAGACCATTCTAGCTCAAGATTTATGGAGGTTGTAAATCAGACTTTGTACCCCTAAGGATTTCAGGAATAGCCCGGTGATAAGCAAAAATAACGTTTCTTTGAATTAATTCGACCGGCGGTTCTCCCAAATTATGTTCAAATCGATTATGCACCTTCCGAGTAAATTCTTTATTCGGATCCAGGTTAGTCGAATTCATCTGCTAATTACTAAATATAATATTTTTCTCACACATATTTATTTCTATATTAGATTCAATATTCCATCTTACCTCACTCTCCGCCTCACATAGGTAATCGTCGTCTTTGGGAAGTTGATCAATAGCATTGAAAACATTCAATTTCAAATTCATATTCCCAAATGACACTTTCATTACCCCCGTCCTACAGTTAACACGTGCGTTAGTGGTTGCTAAAAATGGACCACCTAGAATGACCGGAGTGTGTTTCCTAGCATCTAGCACCGGTTCAGTGTCAAGGACCATAAAATCGACAGGATAATAACATTTGTCAACTTTAACTAAGACGTCCTTGACGATTCCTCTACGTATTTTAATAGAACGATCCGCTAATTGTATGGTAGCGGCCGTAGGCTTAAGTTCACCTAGTCCTAGTTTATAGACGTGATAAGGTAAGAGATTAACACTTGCTCCTAAGTCAAGGAGAGCCCTATGAATGACCGTGTCACCTATGACACATGAAATAGTAGGCATACCGGGATCTTTATACTTTGGAGGAGCGTGTTGAAAGATTGAACTTACTTTTTCGGTGAGGAAGACCTTTTTCGGAGTGTGACTACGCAATTTATGCTTTTGAGTACATAGGTCTTTTAGGCATTTGGCGTAAGTGGGAATTTGTTTTATCGCATCGAGAAATGGAATATTACTTTTTACTTGTTTAAACACCTCGAGCATATCCTCAACTTTCAACATTTTCTTTGAAAAATTTGACAGTTCATCGATATTTGGTGGAAAAGGTAGTTTTGGAATATACGTCGTCGGGGTTGTTACATTTTCTTTCCTATTTCTACTCATTTCTCCACCCTTTTCTTTATTAGAGTTAATGTTCCCTTCCTTCTCACTCTCATATGGCACGTCAACAACTTTATCTTCTGGAATAGTCATCCTAGTCGAGACGGCGTTTACTTGTTCATTCGAACCCCTATTCCCACATTGTCCCTTAGGATTTTGAATAGTTTGACTAGGCAACATACCCTCATTTCTACGACTCATAGCATTAGCTATTTTCCCATTTGGGATTCAAGCTTCACAATGGATTATGTGTGAGAGTGCACTATCTGTGCTTGTGCTTGTGTTTTGATATTCTTAAGGGATGCCAACACTGTCTCTTCAAAAGCATTAACCCTTGGAGGGTTAGGATTAGGAGGAAGGTGTTGGTATTGAGTTTGTTGAAATTGGGGTCGATAAAAAAGGAAAATTATTCGCCTCATTATTATTATGATTATTATTATTTTTCCACGAATAATTAGGATGATTTCTCCATGGCATGTCTGGATTATTAGTCATAGGATTAAAATTATTTCGTGGGAATTGTTGAATAGAATTAATGTGTTGCTCCACGAATTCTGAAAATTAAGACGCTGATGGGCATGCAAGTATAGAATGTGAAGGATCGGAACATAATGCACAACTTTCATGAGCGGGTGGGGCTGACGTTTAGTTTATTGTCAAAAGTCGGTCAAGTTTTTTAGATAGTTCCTGAAATTCCATTGAATGACTTGACTCGAACTTTACCTCATGTTTAGGTTGCGAAAGATATCCCTCAGAACGTACCGACACAGCTTGATGCATCGAGTTCTCGCTTAATATTTTAAAAAATTTCCAAGCCTCGTCGGCACTTTTGTGTAGGAATGTACCCGCACAAACGACGTCGACGGTATTACGAACAGAGGGAATAAGTCCCTCGTAGAAAACCTGGACCAACTGCCACTTAGGGACCTGATGATGTGGACAAGAGCGTAATGATTCTTGAAATTTCTCCCATGTGTCATAAAGTGTTTCCCCATCTTGCATCACAAAATTTGTTATCGATTTTCTTATTTGATTTGTTCTTGTGATTGGGAAAAACTTTTGTAAAAATGCGTTGTGTAAGGCTTTCCATGTTTTAATTGTGTTCGGCTCAAGTGATTGAAGCCAATACTTCGCTTTATCCCTTAAAGAGAATGGGAAGAGACGCAGCTTTAATTTATCATCAGTGAAATTTGGATTTTTAACGTAGAGCAAATATCTTGAAAATCTCCTAAGTGTTGATATGGATCTTCATTTAATTGGCCATGGAAAGAAGGAAGTAGCGAGATGGTAGATGACTTTATCTCAAAGTGAGATGCCGTCGCCTCCAGTAATTCGATACCTGCTTGAGGCGTGTAAGTCGTAGGAATAAAGTAATCTTTAAGTGGAGGAGGTGGAGGTATATTAGGGTTATTTCCATTATTTCTGTTGTTTCTGTTATTTCCAATGTCGGCCATTGGAATAGGTTATATGTTAAAAGTTTGAGTTTTTCTTAACCTTTTAAGTGTACTTTGAATTTTGGCCTGAAATAGAGACGATGGTTCTGGAGTCGATTCGTCGTCTAGCAACAGAGCTCTAGAAGCTTGGGTTGAAGATCTATTAATTCTTAATGTACGTTCAAGTTCAGGATCAAAAGTATGTAATTCAGGTTTACTAGAAAGTGTACCAAACATAAACTAAAAAGAAAATAAGCAACACTAAGACAAAAACTGACTCCACAAATATAAGACGAAATCACGCAAATAAGGCAACAGACGTACAACTACTATGATGCATGAATATTATTCTGTAATGCAATGACCGCGTCAAGCCCAGCGCCCCGGGTTTCCTAGCTAATGCACGTGAACAATCACTCCTAAACTAATGCAAATAGTGTGTCTCAGTGCCCTGACTTACAGTGGTTGGAAGCAAATTTCAAAGGAAGCGATTTAGTTTATTTACTTATTTTTTTCGCGTAAGCTCCTTTGACGTGCACAGTTGCTCCACTCAAAATGCTAGAATTTGATTACTTTAAGAGACTAGGAAATAAAAAGAAAAGTTAGTAACTTAAAACAAAAACGAAAAATAAGAAAATAAATAAATAAATAAAACCTAATCTAGTATTTACGAATTAACTAAACTAAGATTCTAAAACTAAAGGTAGTAATTTGCAATCCCCGGCAACGGCGCCAAAAATTGATCTTGTCAAAATCAAGATATAAAAGTATGCTTAACTTATGCTTTACTTTCAAAAGATTTGTAGTGTGGAAGTAAAGGTCGAACCCACAGAGATTGAATACTACGCACTTTAATTTTTAAAACCTAAATTTAATTTATTAAGAAAAATGGATTTTGGATTTAATTTGAATTAAACTAATAACAATAAAAGTAAATCTAAATTATGAAAGCAATTAAATATTTATTTTTATAATAAATTTAATGAACCTAGGATTGCAAATCCACCACTAGCTTCATAATAAGGGTATTTACGAATTACTTTAGCTTATTAAGTTGGATGATAATGGGGAATTGTAGCTACAAGCCCAATTCCTCCGTCAAGAAAATAACTTTGGTTCAAGCACCAACATAATCCATCTTCGGTTAGCACGAATTATCCCACACTAAACTAGGGTTGTTGTATAATCTGTCTAATCTAGGCATGGACTATTCAGATACTTGATAGCACAATTCAATTTAAGCACCATTACATGTAAATAATCTAAACAAGCACAGCAAGCATAGATCATTGAGCACACTACCATCAAAATAGATCTAAGACAAGAATAAACTTTGAAAGTAATGATTTAATCAATAAAAGCACGATTTATTTATATAAATCCTCGGAACATGTAACTGTCATCCATACATAATAAAACTAAAATAAAAACATAAAATATACCCTATTACTTGGCTAGGGTTTCATTGAAACCCTAGATCTTGAGTTTAGTTGCCATAGAATTGATGAACGGCAAGAGGTTGATGGAGGAGGCCATGGGAATCCTTGGTCTTCTTCTTCTTCTCCTTGTTTTCTCTCTTCAATGGCTGAAAGTTTGGTTGTATATTGTGTGTATAATAATTGCCAACCCAAGAATTGAATTATAATTGAGTATTTATACATTTGGAGCAAGTTTTGGAAGCTTTCCTAACCCAATTCGTACTAAAACTGATGTATTTAGCTTTTCAGACGTAATCAGGCAGTTTCGTTCGCGTAGGAGCCTTCAGAATACTGAAATACACGTATTTGGTTTTTACACAGGTCACGCGAGCCCGATATTGGGATGTCACGCAAGCGATTTCTGGTATTTCGCGCGAGCGGGCCGCTCGCGCGATGTGGTTTTTTCAGCTTCTTTTCTTCTGCTTTTTCACTCCATTTAGCTTGTAATCCTTACTTTTCTCCAAATCCCGACAGAAAAAATAGAAAACGAAGTAAAAATATACAAAAATAGGATTAAAAAAAGTACTAATAACTGTGAATTAAGGCATGTAATTGGGATTTGTTCTCTCCCGATCAGTATGTGGATGTTTGGAATTTTATTAAGAAAGGAGAATACCCCAAGGGAGCTTCGGATAAGGATAAAAAGGCGATTCAGAGATTTTTCACCCAATTTGTGATATATATGCAATTATATTGTGGAAAAAGTCTTATACTAGGTATAATTTGGAATGTTTGTACGAAAGAGAAGCTAAAAGAATGATGAAAGAAATACATGGAGTTTGTGGACCCCACATGAATGGGCACATGTTAGCAAAGAAGATAATTCGCCAAGGGTATTATTGAATGACCTTGGATAGAGATTGCTATAAGTATGTTAGAAAATGCTATAAGTGTCAAATCCATGCAAATCTGATGCATCCCCCGCCTTCCCAACTCTATAGTATGACCACCCCGTGGCCGTTTTCTACGTGGGGTACTGATATTATTGGCAAAGTAGTTCCAAAGGCTTCCAATGGGCACTGATACATAATTGTGGCCATCGATTATTTTATTAAGTGGGTAAAAGCAACATCATATGCAACTTTAAAAGCCAAAGATGTGGTGAGTTTCATTGAGAAGAACATAATCTACAGATATGGGGTTTCGAATGAGTTCATTTCTGATCACGGTAGTCATTTCCAAGGGGAGGTTATTCCACTCTTAAAGAAGTATAGGATCACCCGCCATCAATCTTCCCCATATAGGCCTCAAACTAATGGAGTAGTAGAACAGCAAATAAGAATGTTAAGGTGATCCTGGGAAAAATGACGGATACATATAGGGATTGGCACGAGAAACTACCATTTGCATTATGGGGATACCAGACTTCTGTGAGAACTTCAACAGGTGCTACACCGTATTCATTAGTATATGGGATGGAAGTTGTCCTTCCGGTTGAAGTAGAAATACCCTCTCTTAGGGTTTTGGCAGAATGTGAAGTGATCGAGCTTGAATGGCTATGAGGAAGGTATAAAGAGTTAATGCTACTTGACGAGAAGAGGTTGGCAGCAATAAACCATACTCGGGGATATCAGAAAAAGATAGCTCGTGCTTTTAACAAAAAGGTTCGGCCAAGGAAGCCTGCTGAGGGTGACCTGGTCCAAAAAGAGCTTAAAGCGCCCGTTTATGACACTAGAGGAAAATTCAAACCCAACTAGGTCAGACCATACATCATTAAGACTCTCATCTCCAGGGGGCTGCCTATCTTATGGACCTAGATGGGGTTGAATTTAAACAACCAATCAATTTCGATCGCCTAAAAAATACTTTGCTTGAGACCTTTTTTCATTCAAAACCTCCTACGTTGATGAACTACGCTTGACCTGATTCCCACTAGGGGATACACAGGTAAGCTACTTGGTTCAGTCATTAATAAATTTCCTGAAAGGCACTTTCCTTCAAGATTTGTCTGAACTACTATGGACCTAATACCCAGTTGGGGGTAAGTAGGCGGTCTCCCAAAGCCTTCGGTCCAATCAAAACTGTACCCCTTGACAAAACCTTGTGTCTTGAGTTTCCCTATGCTAAACTAGGGGCAAACTGGCGTTTGTCGGGAACCACGACAAAGCCCCAAAACCAGGGGTAAACTTCATTTGCTACCCGAAGAACCCAGATAAATGTCCTTAACCCATCTTTGGATCTACTAGCTATCAAGATGAGCATTATGTGAAAACAAATGAGAATTCATGGTATAGAATGATTAAAGCTCTAAACAAGACTCAAAGCAAAGTAATAAAGGTCAAGAAAAGATATTAGAAGGAAAATTTTCATAACCTAAAGACAAGACTAAAAGAGTGCAAACTTTGATTTAACATGATTAGAACATTTTATAAATATAAAGAAAATTCTTGTGAAAAATAAATATCACATGTTTAAAATAGCGCAGCAAGAGTAGACAGGATTCGTCAAAGTTTTGGAAAATAAAGTTCATTTTGGTTGCTTTTTACTATGTCTATCTAGCCATGAGACTATCTCTCAACCAAAGTTCGAATCTCTCGAAGGTACTCAGTGGTATAACCAAAACAGGAACCCTCCGAAAGGGAGCAGCCATCCTGTCATGCCAAACCTCAGCGAAAATCCTCATGGTGGAAGGGTGTGTAGACACCCCATTTTGTCGGCTATCAGATTTAGGAGACCCATAGCTTGGTGGTTTATGATGATTGAAAAAGACTCAAAAAGGAACTCTTGGAAGTTAGTTCTATCTCTCAAAATGCTCAGAAAGTGGAACAAATGACCAAAATGCCCCCTGAAAGCCCAAACACTCCCAGATTTGGACCGAAAGTTCTGCAAACATACTACGTCATTAAAAAATCAATAAATAAGTTTCAAATCAAAATTGGATAAAATCATCAGCTCTCAGAGACCCTTGGAAGTCCCAGAAGTTCCCAGAAAGTCCCCGTTGACCGGTTTGACCCAAGTTTGACTAGGTTTGACCAGGATTTGACTGAAATCATCCAAATTCTCCAAAAAGTTTTGAGATCATACTAGATCATGTAAAAAGTATTAAAATGAGTTTTAAAAGAAAATCAAACGAAAACGTCAGCTCTTGGGAGCTCCCAAAGGTTCCCAGAACTTCCTGGAGATCCCAGGTTTGACCAATTTGACCTAAAAGTTGACTTTGAAACTGGAGCGCTGTGTCATTTTTCAAAAAATTTTCATGGATAATAGAGGTCAATATCTTTCCAACGGTATGTCGCACATAAATTCTTGATTCAAAACGAATTTATTATGAATTCCCGAAGGTGAAAAAGACAATCAAATTGGCTTTTATCGTAAATACTGTAAAACTTTTCAAGGTGACCTGACTCCAAACTTTTTTTTATAAAAAGTAGACTCTATTACCTTTCCAACGGTATATCACAAGCTTAATTTGGAATTCTTACGCACTTTCTGTGAATTTCAGACGAAATAGGGCTTTTTCGCGAATACCGGAACCTGGCCTATCCTTTCAAATGATCCCCTTCGCTGAGGCCAATGATTGTTGAAGCTACGTGGTAAGTTGATAGTGTTTGGAACTGCTGCTGAAAATAATGATAAGAATAAGCGAGTCACTATGACACTCCATTTGAGACCAGACCGAGTCAAGTCGAGTCTGTTATATGTTTTGAAGTTTAGTCTTGTTGTCGAGTCTGTCTGTCATCTAGTTCTTATGAGTCTGTGTCGAGTAATTAATCCTTCTCTTTTGATAGAGTAAAATCTTATTTTGTTTAACCTGATGTGTCTAGTCATAAATGTATGAATCGTTGAACTGAAGTGTCACTTTCAAATTACCATGGATATTACTATGGTAATAAAAATTCATTTGCATCAAACAAAAAAAAGAATCCTGAAAAGGTCAAAGTCAATTCCGTGCTGACGCCGATGAAGAGCCGAGAATTGAATAGTCTTACTTTAAGAATTCCAATGATGCTTTTGCTCAAATCTTGAAAAGACATACTTGAAACTGACTTGGGGCTTGCCCAACACCCGTTTACCATCATTTCAAAGCCTTGATCCCAATCCAATTAGCAGCCATACAATCTGTCCAATTGAAAGCAGTGCAGACTTAATCCTTGATGGTAGCCAAACACTTCCAATGAGTTTCTTCTCCCCTTTCAAAAAAAAGAGAAAAAGAAAATAAAAGAAAAAGCTCGCTAGGTTGAAAACCCGAAAGGGCACCTAAGCAAAAGTTAGAGCTAAAAAGGTGTTGATTTCCAGAATCTGACCCTAGCCAGTCAAAATGATAGAGAGAAAAAAGAAAAAAAAAAAAAAAAAAAAAGAAAGAAAAGGAAAATTTTGATGAGACAAATGAGAGAATTGTACACTTC
Organism: Hydrangea macrophylla; assembly: GCA_033977485.1. Classification (NCBI taxonomy): domain Eukaryota; kingdom Viridiplantae; phylum Streptophyta; class Magnoliopsida; order Cornales; family Hydrangeaceae; genus Hydrangea; species Hydrangea macrophylla. Next base: position 30,740,918 of record CM066992.1, read on the forward strand.
AAGGCACTTCATGAGAATGTGTCTAGATCATGTTTCGAAAGGCTCAGAGCAGTCACAAATAAATTTTGAGAGCTGACATACACATTACGAATGGCTCAGAATGGGTCTATTGCTGATGTGTTGATGAGGTGTGTCAATGAGATATGTTGTTGAGGTGTTTTAGGGCCCAAAATCCAGATGTGTTGATGAAGAGTGTTGATAAGATGTGTTTTAGGGCTCAGAGTCCAGATGTTTTGACAAGATGTGTTGTGGAGGTGTTTTGGGCTTAGAGTCCAGGTTTGTTGATGATATGTTTTGTGAGGATGTTTTAGGGCCCAGAGATTAGAGGAGCATCGAGTAACATTAGCAGGGTTGAGAAGCATTATTGGAGCATCGAGGAACATCAGAAGAGTTAAGAAGCATTGTTGGAGCATAGAGGAACATCAGAAGAGTTGAGAAGCATTGTTGAAAAGTGGAGTAACATCGAGGAACATCGGAAGTGTTGAGGAGTATTGTTGAAGGGGAGCATCAAGTGTGTTGAGGAGCATTATTAAAGAATGGAAGATCATCAAATGTGTTGAGGAGCATCAGAAGAGTTGAAAAGCATCATTGAAAAGTTGAGGAGCATCGTTGATTATTTGAGGAGCATTATTGAGATTTGAAGATCATCATTGAGAATCAAGAAGCATTGAGAAACACCGTCAAAGAATTAAAGAACAACATAAGCACCGTTGAGAATTGAGGATCATCATTAAAATTTGAGAAGCACTGTTGAGAATCTAAGAGTCACCGAGTCCATAGCATCACGATTAAGGGGAGCACAAGTCAAGTCTAGAGGGTCACTTCACTCACCAAACACAACAAATTGGGCATAACATGACACACAGCCCATCGGTCATGACATACAAAGCCCACTAGGAGTGGCAAACACACCACAAGCATTCTTTTGAGCACCACGCTCTTCCTTGGATAAGACCTCCGGGTCGAGATCCCTCATAAGTCTATTAGTCGTAGTGAAGCATAGATCACCAAGCCCACTGAGAGTGGCGAATACACAGAACATATGTAATAGGACCACAAGCACTTTAGAACACAACACAGGCACGACACAAGCTCACTCGGAGTGGCACACAACACCAGCTCATGCTAGGATCAGAACACTAGACATGATAGGACTCAGGACATAATTCATATCACATCCATGCATTGCATATCAACCTCATAGCATGGCATCCACCTGTCTTGTTTTGCATGTGTTTGTTTCTTTATGCCTCGAACTACGTCCTAGTCTGATTCCCCTTGGGATACATAGGCAGCACACAAAGAGCACGACTAGCACTGGCCTCAGCATCACGATTTTCATCATTGCATCTTTGCAATGTTTTTATCCTAAATCTATAGCCTCCAAAAAGATCTGTCTCTTCAAAACTTTGGCACTCACTTGCGACAAGGGTTGCCTCGCAAGTTCATACCAAAGAGGGGCAAACTGTAGACACCCCATTTTGTCGGCTATCAGATTTAGGAGACCCATAGCTTGGTAGTTCACGATGATCAAAAAAGACTCAAAAAGGAACTCCTGAAAGTTAATTCTATCTCTCAAAATGCTCAGAAAGTGGAGCAAATGACCAAAATGCCCCTGAAAGCCCAAACACTTCGAGATTTGGACCAAAGTTCTAAAAACATACTACATCGTAAAAAAAGCAATAAAATAAGTTTCAAAGCAAAATCGGGTAAAATTGTCAGCTCCCAGAGACCCCTAGAAGTCCCGAAAGTCCCTGTTGACCGGTTTGACCCAAGTTTGACCAGGGTTTGACCAAAATCATCCAAATTTTTCATAAATGTTTGAGATCATAATAGATCATGTGAAAAGTATTAAAATGAATTTTAAAAAAATCGGACAAAAACATCAGCTCCTGGGAGCTCCCAAAGGTTTACAGAACTTCCTGGAGATCCCAGGTTTGACCAATTTGACTTAAAGGTTGACTTTGAAACTGGAGCGCCATGTCATTTTTCAAACACTTTTCATGGATACTAGAGGTCAATATCTTTCTAATGGTATGTCGCACATAAATTTTGGATTCAAAACGAATTTATTATGAATTCCCGAAGGTGAAAAAGACGATCAAATCGGCTTTTATCGCAAATACCGCAAAACTTTTCAAGGTGAACTAACTCCAAAAAAAATTTTTATGGAAAGTATACTCCATTACCTTTTCAACAGTATATCACAAGCTCAATTTGGAATTCATACGCATTTTCTGTGAATTTCAAATAAGGGGGCTAAACAGCATTATTCGGACGTCGGAGGAGCAGTGCCACCTAGGCACTGGCCCACTGCCACTGCGGCATAGGCCCAGTGCCACCACGGCACTCTCCCCCAGAACTGTTCATTTTTGTTATTTATTTTAGGGGTCCATTTTGATTAATTGAAAACCAAAACGACGTAGTTCCTTGTTCACAGACATTTGGAGCCAATGGGAGCACTCTTTAAATCCCAAAACCACCCCAAGTTGGCCTATATAAACCTCCCTTGACTTCTCATTTAAGGGTGCAAAATGAAAGCTTAGAAAATTTATAGAGAGAAAGTTGTAGAGATAAGGTTAGAATATAGAGAAAAAGAAGTTTCCTTCTTTGATTTTTAACAAGAAAGTGAGTTCTAAACTTTGTTTTCTACTTCATTACTCCTATTTACTTCACATTCAATACATTCAACCACCATTCTTGTGAGCATTTATGAGATAGGAAGCTACTTCCATGTCTAAAGTCACCATATATGAATGAAACACCAAGCTACAAGTCCAAAATCTCTTTGAATATTATCTATTGATTGCTTTGCTTGCTTGTTTACATACTATGCACATCTCTTCTTAACCCCACTTCTTTTTTATTTCTTTATTTATTTACTAGTTCATCATCACCTAAATGATGACATGAAGTTTGAGGTGAGTGAATCCTTATGGATAGTATCTCCTAACCTCAAAAACATGCTTGATAGATGATGATTATGACCTCAATACATTCCTATGTATTCTTGAGGTCACATTCAAATGAAAACAAATCTCTCCAACAATCTTGGAGGTTCTTTATATAAGTTTAATGTTGATATTCCAAGAGGTCATAATCTCCATTTGGTGTAAAAATATGCTTTCAAAACCCTCTATTTCAAAACCCCTTTAAAGCCCCAATATTTGGATTCCAAAGAAATACACATTATTTTCTCAAAAATCTTCAAAACAGTGAATAATCTGAGTTCAAAGATTTCTCTAGAACTTAATACTCAAAGGGTGATCACGAGACCACTTGGAAAGTTTTCCTAACTCATTAAAGAACACCCATGATTGTTTGTTTGATCTAAAAACACTTGGAAGGGTCCCATTTTGGTCAAAGCATTCCTTCCAGACATTCTATTTTTAATTTCACAGTAGCTAGGTTGACTTTCAACTTGTCTTTCAGAACACTTTTCCCACAAGGAGTGATCCCAACTCATTTTTCCCTTGACATTCAGTGTCTTAGGGAACTTTCTGTATAATATGGGCCTCTAGATGTTGTTTTTTTAATTTTCTAAGATGTTTTGACATTTCAGTTGATAGTACGGACTCTGTTTTTGAGTATCCTCTATTGTTTATATGATTCCTCTCAATCTGTAATAGTTATTATAGATTGGATTTTTGGTATGTGTTCTAGACACAATGAGGATGGTCTCCATAAAAAATCATGCATTAAAAACATTACTAACCCCTCCTTTCCATTTTCACAAGATCAACTCACTATTCTGTCCACTATTCAGAGCAAGAATACTTTTACTTTCATTCTTTGATTTGATGCTCACATGTACTCTAAATTAGTTCATATCTTAGGAATTAGTCCATACTACATTTGTACATATCCTATGATGATTTTCTTCATGCATTCATGCATTCTCTAGATTTATAAGTCACTTTAGAAAGTCCATGTTCACAAACACACTACAACCTTTGCACATTCTAGGATCATACATTGCATCCAATCAAGATTTGGAGTTTTATGACTCCTAATCTATGGAGATTATAAGGAATGAACTTGATCATACATTCATGCTTCCCCTTGATCTAATCTTCCTTTCTCATCCGTCCTGGGGATTGAGAGGTCTTCTTTTCTCAAAGATTAACATGCATCATCCTAGCTTGCTAAGCATATTTTGACTTCTTTGATTATTTGTTTCAAGAACAATTCATGTCCCCTTTAGATTAGGAAAACTTGATTACTTGATATGTGACTAGATGATTTTTCTTGGGTTTGTTTGTGTGATCTTTCACTTTTTGCATTGTGTGATATTTGATTTAGATCTTATGAATGATATCTTATCTTTTGATCTTCCATTTCAAGATTCTTATGTGATGTAATATACTATCATAGTATTAATTGTCGAACCAAGTATAGTAAATGATGATTATTTGGATGCTAATTGAGGTCCGTCGAAAGACGGAGCAAGTTGAGGGTGTTTTAGTCGTGGCAAAGGCTCTTTCCTCTCTCGTACCAAAATCCCGAGCCAAGTTCAATGGTTATGAAGGGTCGGTGCCCTTTATCCGTTTGGGTGAGTCAAAATTAGGTTTCTTGGTTCATTAAAGACTAATTGGGGACTCTGTATCTGTTTTCAACAGACCTTTTCAAATCAATTTCAAAATAAAGGAAAATCAAACCCGAAACCTCGAGAAGGAAAAGGGGGGTGGATTCCCGGATTCCGCATGTCCACAGGGTGCAGGGTGGAACTCCTCAAAAAATCCAGGGTGATATCCTCTGGGACGTCCTGAGGTAGCCCAAACTGACGAACTACCCAGCACGGAATATAAAAGGTGGTAGCATGTAAACCGGGTAGCCAAACCCCGGGATGTCCAGGGAGCCGCACCGTGACAGAGCAATAAGCCCATTGAGGGTAGATCCAATGGATGTCTTCATAGAAGAGACTCTGAAGCCAGGCAAACCAGTCATCAACTGAGTAAAATGGGCGATGAACCTCAAGGCAGTCATAAGTGAGCTACCTCCCAGGGTGACAAGGACGGACGAAGAGACCTAGGTGCTCCAAAAGCCAAAACTACAGAACACGAGGAGCCCCAGAGGATAGCATGGCACCAGTGCCACAAGCATGGTCTAGTCCCAGTAGGGTCCCCAAGGATGAGCATAACGGCACTCCTAATCTCTTAAAGGCCACAGACGATGGGAATAAGAATATCAGCAAAGGACTAAAAGAAAAAATAGGAGAGCATGGCTACAGAGAGTGCATTACGCTGGATAATCTGGTATCCTCCGTCATCTAGATCTCCAATAGAGGCATAAACAGAAGAGAGGCGATCAAAATCAATATGCCAATCGTGGATGAAGGAGCTGGCAGTGCTGCGAGAAATGTGAAGAAGAGCCGCTAGGTCTTGAACATACCCTGCCTGCACCTGGGGAACTATCAGATCCACAAAAGGGTCACTGTGAAGGATAGCGCTGAACTCCTCAAACAGTAGGCAGACCTCCTCCTGACTGAATCGGAAAACATGAAGTGTAGGGTCCCAACACTAAACAGCGGCTAGGAACAAATCTTCATCCAAGGTCATCCGTAGGAAAGAAAAGAGATCAATCAGTCTATGAGACTCAAAGTTAAGTCTTTCAATACCAGAAAGGGTGTCCATCCATGGGAAAAGGATATGAGAGCTAATGGGAGCCATGAGAGATAGGAGGAGAAGAAGTATTGAAAGAGTTTCAAACAAGCATAAAATAAAATAAAGAACCACCTTTATTAAAAAAATAAAAAATAAAAGGGGGGGGGGAACCAAACGGCACTCAATGAAAGACGGCGGCACTCATTGAGTGTCGCGCGACAATCAGTGAGTGTCGGTTAGCTCCACAGAGTGCCGGTCAAAGTCTAGGCAATTTCTAGTGCAGTTTGTAATTCAAATAACCCAAAACCTGCATGAGAAAAATAGAAAAACACAAAAAACTATAGAAAACATAAAATTGGCATATTTAAGGCGCTATCGCCCACACCATTCATCAATAAAAATCGAACAATAAAAGAATAAACATTCATATTTTCAAAAAGTGTTGAGATAACATCCGATGTCATACATGAGCATAGAATATCAATATCGGCTCGTAAGCCACCATACATGCATACTGATACACCCAAAATTGGCCCTATCCTATGGCCAAGCGGTTCAACTCTGCAACCGGTCTCTGTCCCGATCAAATCATGCACAGTTCCTTGGATGGGCATCAGCCCGAGCGGTTTGGTCAGCTTGAGACCTCCCAAGCAGTTCATCCACGACCCTGCTAACAGGTCAGGAAGACTGCAAGCACGGTCCGTACAGGCACAGTCAAGCCAAGCCCGCGATACATGCTTCAGAATATTCCACGTTGTTTCCTAATCAAGTTAGAAGACTAATGGAAAGAGCACATTGTTTCCTAATCCAATTAGGAAACCCCCACAATTAATGCCAAACAATCCTGATTGGATTATACTTCCTTATCCATGTACGAGTAGATCTCTTGCATCTATAAAAGAGACCACCATAGAAATGGGAAAGGACCAACCTTCCAGTCTCTACAGCACCTCTATAGCAGTCATCAACACGCCCGGCCGACCTACGGTAACTCCAAACCGTTGTTGGATCACCACAGGTCCCCGGATTTTTACAGTATAGTGAACGTGCTCAGACACACACGTGGATGTAGGTTCCTTCATTCACAGGGCCGAACCACATACAAAAAATCAGTCTCTCACTCTCTCTCTCCTTAATCTACTTTAATTTACTTTAACCAAATTTTGGCATCATCAGCTTGGCACCATCTGTGGGAATTGACAGATTTCTCAAAGCACGAATCTCTCAGCTGACAGTCATGCCTCCGAAGAAGGGTAAGAAGGCTGCGCAGCGGGCTGGCCGGGCTATCCCACCGGCCCCGGCGGTCCTGACACCGGAGCAGATCACCACAACCCTCACACAACCCTTAAAGATCTAGTGTCAAACCCAGCAGCAGATTGAAGCCCTGCTGGCCCAACAAAGCAACCCTCCAGTGGCTGGGAAACTGCCCGAGAACATTGCGTACGGTAGAGAACCGATCTTGACCAGACAACGTGCCTGAGCGAACCTATCCCGCATTGAGGGTGCCACAGACATCAGCGGTAGGCGTGTTGCCCGAGAGGAGAAGCAGGAGCATTTCGCCTGGGAATCAGTTCAGGTTCACTCGGCCAAGAGCTAATCATAACTGATCCCGATCCTAGAGGACAGCACACAGCTAAGAAGAAGAAGCCTCTTCCTCCAACCCGACCAACCCCCCGGATACTGGTTGGGAAGGTGTAATGGTCTGTATTAAGAATATGAATAAACAGATCAACAGAATGGCCAAAGGGTTAGGCCAGAAAGCTACTTAGGACCATGTTAATACCGAGACAGAGTCACCATTCTCTAGCCTAATCACAAGGTTTGCCATCCCACGTAAATTTAAACGGCCTCACCTAGATTCTTATAACGGCTCTGGAAACCCAGTCGACAACGTCCGGACCTACAAGGCTCAGATGGCCCTGGCCACTAAAGCCGACGAACTAAACTGCCTGGCTTTCCCCATCACTTTGAAAGGCATAGCCGCCCAATGGTTCTACTCCTTGAAGCCCCGATCGGTCCGCAGTTTCAAGCAACTTAGTAAGCAGTTCATCTACCAGTTCATCCGTATGCATGAATGGCCAAAGCCTGACATACAGCTACTGACAGTCAGACAAAGGAATGATGTGACCCTTAAGGAATTCACCGACAGGTTTAATTAAGAGAAGCTTAGGATCTATGATCTTGGTGAAACCGCCGCTATTATAGCCTTCTGCTCAGGAGTTCAGCGCACCAAGTGCGCCATGTCGTTTCACAGAAATCGACCGATAACCTTGGTTGAACTCGCAGAGAGGGTTGGAAAATACATTGACACTGAAGATTTTCTAAAGACCAAAGACCCCGGGCAAGAAAGTTATGAGCCTTCCGGAAGTAAGCGAAAGTGAGAACAGTCTGGGAAGAACAATGTGGAGAGGCCCAATAGTTCTAGTAGTTCCTCCAACTCACACCGGTCTGAGTCCGGCAACCCCGACCCAACCTCTAATTCACAGCGGTCTGAGTCAGGCAACCCCGACCTGACCTCCAATTTACAACAGTCTGAGTCCGACAGCCCCGACCCGACCTCCAGTTTGCAGCAGTCAGGATCTAGTGATCCCGACCTTAATCAGGATCCTGGTGATCCTCACCCAACCTCTGGTCTTCATCAGTCTAGATAAGCCCGACTACAGTGGTACTTGCCTGATCATCGCATGGGGCTCCACAGACTGTCAGAGAGCTATTGCAAAGACCTCGGGATCATACTCAAGGCACATTAAAAGACCTCGAGCCCCAGCTGAGGGACACTAAAAAGGCCTTGGGCTCAAACCCGAGGCAACCAAAGACCACTATTACAAAGTTGGCAAATGACCTCGAGGCAATACCCCAGGCACAAAAGACCCTGGGGCCACACCCCAGGCACAAAAGACCTCGAGATGACACCCAAGGCACAAAAGACCTCAAGATCACATCCGAGGCACCGGCTTCGTGTAGGTCCATAACCTATGATGGGGGCAAATCCCCCTAGCTGGCTAATGATGGCAAGCTTCAAAACACCCCGCAACCACCCATGTTTCTGGTCAGTTACCTACAGTCATAGCCTCTATAGACCCCCATCTTAGCAAAATCTTGGGGGACAAGAGGGCACAATGAACTAAACAAGCAATCACATCGGGTGTTTACAGGCCTTGGGGTAAACTAAGTCAAACTCTTAGACAACCTAGGTGCCTACAGTACTCAGAGGCAATAACTCCACTTAGGTCTAAACCGACGATAGAGGATCTCCTCTTAGGTTGGCCCACGATAGAGGAGCAAAAAAGACCCTAAAGCAACACGCTTTAGGTCGCTTCCACCAACATGGTCAAACTCTTCTCCCAATAGTCTTGACGAAGGCTGGCTGGGCAGAAGACAACCATCCTGGAGAGTTAACATAAAAGAACCCTAAAGCAATACGCTTTAGGTCGGCTTTTCCAACATGGTCAAATTCTTTTACCCACAACCTTGACGACGGTTTACGGGTAGAAGATAACCATCCTGGGAGCTAATTCAAGCAAAAGACTCCAAATTAGGCCGAGTCTCAACTCTTGGCCAATTCTCGAGCACTTAAAGACTCCAGGCTAGGCTAAGTTTCAAATATTAGCCAATTTACGAGAACTCATGAGACTCAGAAACTCTAAGGCAGCTTCCTCGAGCACTCATACAGTGGTGAGTGGCATCAAACAGATTTCCAAACTTGCCTGATATGGCATCCGGCCAACCTTAGAAATGGGGGGCAACTGATATGCCCAAAATTGGCTCTATCCTATGGCTAAACAATTCAACTCAGCATCCGGTCCCTGTCCCGGTCAAATCATGCACAATTCCTTGGATGGGCATCAGCCCGAGCAGTTTGGTCAGCCTAAGGCCTCCCAAGATAGGCTGTGAAAGGGTTGGAGGATCAACTGCTCCAGGGATAGGCTACGAAAGAAACAAGTAAGTCTTAGTAATCATTACTGCAAGGATAAAGAAAATTTTGAACAATAAAAAAAGAGTTACCCAAGTGACTTCCATCAAAGGAAAGTTATGCATAAGTGAATTCATCCAAAAATTGGCATTCGGGGCCCTCTATATAATTCACAATGTCCTCCCCACCCAAGGCTGTGACAAAGTCATCATGGTCTAAGGTCTCAGTGCTCCTCATGGTAGGCGGAGGAGCCATCAACACATAGAAAGTAGGAGCGACGAGGGACTGTCTCGTCACCCTCTCACCTAAATACCATTCCCTATAAGCTTCCCCAAACATTAAGATCCTCATCCTAGAGAAGCCCGAAGCAGCCTGAAGCTCCACACTAGCTTTCGGGAGGGCCGCGGACCATGGATTCCATGTCATGCACATCCCCTAGGTTGATGAGGAAATTTCTGTAGCCAATGAAGTCATGGGCCCCTACCTTCCAGACCGTCGCTCCCTTTCTCCATTTTAAACCCTGAGGCAGGATGGCACTCTCATTCGTTTTGGTGCTGGGGGCCCTCATACGGAGGTACTCATAGGACCATATCTGCAAAGAAAACATCAAAGGGTGAATCCAATGGCTGAAATAAAATCAGGATGAATTTTGAAAAAAAAAAAGATAAAGAAAAAGATTAAAAAAATTAAAATTAAAAGATAAAAATAAAATTTTACCTTCCAGGCCCTCCAGAATCCGCTAGTGGAGGGGAATTACCCTAAGATACATCGTTCATATGGCCGATAGAGGGTGGCTAATCTTGCTCCTCCCCAATTATACTGATTGATGCAATCAATGTCTTCCAAGGATGCCAGGATCATATCCCCTCTACTGCTCATCAAGGAACAACCCAGCACGTAGATGATGAATGCCTGGATCATCTGGTCATCAATGAAGTCATGGCCCCTGAAGGTATCAAGAAACCATTTCGCTGGGACAATGGGATCCCCAGGGTGAGCTCCAAGGAGGTCGATAATTTTCTCATGTCGACTGCCAAGGTCGTCAAATTGACAGGGAGACCACCGAAAGGAATGCCGGTGATCATTGCAAAGTTCAACGGTGTCATCGTCATCTCCCCGAATGGAAGGTAGAAGGTATTCATAGTGTCCCACCATCGCTCTGCTAAGGCTTGGAATTGAGCCACTCGTTGGAGCTTTTCACTAGTAATTACACGAAAAGCCCAAAGCCCGCAGCATTAATTCCTTCCTTCACAGTAGAAGGAAGCTCCTTGTACCATCTATATCCATGAGCCAAGCTCCCATGGCCTTTAAGAGCATACTCGAGCATCTGAAAAAAAAAAAAAAAAAACCAGGCGAGATAGGAAAGAAAGGCGACAAAAGATAAATAATAACAACGAAATCAATGAAATCTAGAAGTAAATAGAATATGCATTCATGTTTTGTTAAAAATGAACTTTTGAGTCCGAGTGACTCCATGTTGTGTAAAAGATAAATCTGAGTACCGAGTGACTCCATGTTTTGTAAAAAATGAATTTTTTTAGTCCGAGTGACTCCATGTTTTGTAAAAAATGAATTTTTTAGTCTGAGTGACTCCATGTTTTGTAAAAACGAATTTTTGAGTCGTAGTGACTCCATGTTGTGTAAAAAAAATGATGAATGAATTTTTGAATCCGAGTGACTCCATGTTGTGTAAAAATAAATTTTTGAGTCCAAGTGACTCCATACTTGTAAAAAATATAATAATAATTTTTTTAGTCCGAGTGACTCCATGGTTGTGAGAGAATGAATCTTGAGTCCGAGTGACTCCATGATCGAAAGATATGAGTTTCTGAGTCTGAGTGACTCCATGGTTGTAGGAACGAACTTGTAAACCAAGCGACTCTGTTCATATAAAGGTGTGGACATTTGAGTCTGTATAATTGCATGTAGTACAAATTGACCCAGTTTTGAGTAAAATTCAAGAGCTTGTACAGGTCAATGCAACCCCCATTTTAAAAAAAATACATATATAAGTAAAATTTTGAGCATGGTCTCAGTGAAAAATCAGTGAAATCTGGACAACAAGAACAAGTAAGAGTATAATCTTTGATATCGCACATGATCCTAATATCTAATAATTCGCTCAAAATCAATCTAGAGGGGTAGGAAAGATTCACAGTGACAATAGCTTGGGGATATCAAAAGAACACAAAATACACAAGAATAAGGTCATATTCATGCATACATTAGGCCTCATACATTGCATTGCATCTATCATCATAGAGAGCAAGAGAATTTAAGGGTTTTACCTCTTTGCGAAATGCCCATACCGAGAGATGTGATCCTGGATCAACAAGAAGAAACAAAGAATTGTGACTAGGGAAAGGCTTGTATTTCTTCCTTGAAGGTCGATGAGAACCAGAACCGCAGGCCATTTGTGCAAATCTACAAGAAAATATGAAAAGAAAATCAATGAAAAGAACTTAGAGAAACACAATGCAAAGAAATTCAATTTTGATCATGAATCAAGTTAAAGATGAGAACTTGATGCTATAAAAGCATAGACATACCTTTATACAAGGGAGTTGTGGGTTGAAGATCAAAGAAAAGAAAATCTTGGAGAAGAAATCGTATGAGAGGAGGAAGAGAATGAGAAAAGAAAAAAGGAAAGTTTTTTTTCAAAACAAACTGCCAGAATCAACAGCAGTCGACGAAAAGGCAACGGCAGTCGCTGAGTGCCGTATGGCAGTCGCTAAGTGCCGCAACGGCACTCACCGAGTGTCGCCGCGTGATCTCCTAGTATCGTTGCGTGGGACAGTTGGCCTTTCCCCTAAAATTTTTCATATTTGTATTAGGGACCACCAAACTTTGCTTAGATACTCCTTAAAATTTTCCCTCATTTTGAATAAACCTCCAGCATTTGAAAAATAAGTTTTAAAGCACTTTTCATAAGCTAAAATTAGCTGTGATTTTGGAAATTCGAATTGATTTGAGTTTGATTGACTCCTGATTTTGAAAATTGAATTAATTTGAGTCTGATTGACTCCTGATCTAGAAAAATCAAATTGATTAGAGTCTGAATGACTCCTGATTTTGAGATTTCAAATTGATTTGAGTCTAATTGATTCCCGATTTTGAAAAATTGAATTGATTTGAGTCTGATTGACTCCTAATTTTGAGAATTGAATTAATTTGAGTCTGACTGACTCCTGATTTTGAAAAAGCGAATTGAATGGAGTCTGACTAACTCCTGATTTTGAGAGTTGAATTAATTTGAGTCTAACTGACTCCTGATTTTGAAAAATTGAATTGAATGGAGTCAGATTGACTCTTGATTTTGAGAATTGAGTCTAATTGACTCCTAATTTTGAAAATTCAAATTAATTTGAGTCTGATTGACTCTCCTGATTTTGAAAATTTAAGTTGAATTGAATCTGATTGACTCCTAAATCTTAAGAATTTTGAATTGAATTAAGCCAGTTTGACTCTAGAATTTGATAATGTAACAGATTTACGTTCTCGGTCCTCGCAACGGATTTGCATTGACCTTGTTTGGGAGTGTAACGAATTTACATCCTCAGTCCTTGTAATGGATTTATGTTGACCTATTTTTTAGAATGTAACAAATTTACGTTCTCAGTACTCGCAATGGATTTGCGTTGACCTCGTTTGAGAATGTAACGAATTTATGTTCTCGGTCCTCACAACGGATTGCGTTAACCTTGTTTGGGGGTATAACAGATTTGCATCCCTGGTCCTCATAATGGATTTACATTGACCTATTTTTTAGAATATAATGGATTTACATTCTCGATCCTCGCAATGAATTTGCGTTGATCTTGTTTGGGGGTGTAATGGATTTGAATCCTCGGTCCTCGTAACGGATTTACGTTGACTTATTTTGAGAAGTAACCAATTTATGTTCTCAATCCTCGCAATGGATTTGCATTGACCTTGTTTAAGGTATAATAGATTTATATTCTCGATCCTCATAACGGATTTACGTTGATCAAAATTTTGGGGGTGTAACGGATTTGCATCCTCGATCCTCACAACGGATTTGCATTGACCTTGTTTGGGAATGTAACGGATTTGCATTCTCGGCCATCGCAACGGATTTACGTTGGCCTGTTTGAGAATAAAACGGATTTATATTCTCGATCCTCGTAACTGATTTACGTTGATCAAAATTTTGGGGTGTAACAGATTTTCATCCTCGGTCCTCGCAACGAATTTGCGTTGACCTTGTTTTGGAATGTAACGGATTTGAATTTTTGGTCCTCGCAATAGATTTGCGTTGGCCTTTTTGGGAATATAACGGATTTCTATTCTCGATCCTCTTAACGGATTTACGTTGATCAAAATTTGGGGGGGGAGGGGTGTAACGGATTTGTATCCTCGATCCTCGCAACGGATTTGCATTGACCTTGTTTGGGAATGTAATGGATTTGCATGCTCGGCCCTCGCAACAGGTTTGCGTTGGCCTGTTTGAGAATATAAACAGATTTATATTCTCGATCCTCCTAACTGATTTACGTTGATCAAATTTTGGGAATGTAACAGATTTGCATTCTCGATCCTCACAATGTATTTGTGTTGGCCTATTTGGGAATATAACGGATTTTCATTCTCGGTCTTTGTAATGGATTTACGATGACCAAATTTCTCAATTAATTATATCTTTTTGGTCCTTGCAACGGATTTGCATCGACCAACATTCGGTGATTTTCTTTGGTCATCGCATCATGCAGCATGTATCACATAGAGGAAGCATGAAGTAGGGCAAGCATGACACTAGCATGGTCAGTTTCATTTTATTTCATTTTTTTTAAAAAAGCATTTGCATGAGCATGTGCATCACGATAGGATAAGTGCATTCATCCGCATAATTGTTTGTATCTGAACGTTGTCCCATGCCCGAACTACGTCCTAGTCTAATTCCCGTTGGGATACATAGGCAGCTCACCATTGAGCAGGACCAGCACCAACCCTCTAGGCGTCCTGTTTTTGCAACGCACTTTATTTTTAACTGAATTCGACAGTTCGGTCAAAGGCTTGTCTTCACACAGGCTTCGACATTCTCTTGTGATACGTGTTGTTTCACAAGCTCTACCCCAATTTTGACCGACTGTCGAATTCAGGAGATGATTACCTCTAAACCAATTATGACAATATTCGCCAGAATTCAAAGATTTCTTCCCAAATGATTCAAGCTCTTCGGAAGGTTCTTCAATCTCGATAAAGTTTTTTGAGAGAAAAATCGGGTGTTCAGGAAAATTCGAGTGTAAAAATACGTATGACATAAACAATTTGGAAAATTTAATTTTGATAAAAAAAATATAGAATACTATTTGAAAAGACAATTAAAAAGGAAGAAAAAGAATTTTAAAAGGAAAAAAGAAAACAAAGAAATATATAATAAGTATATATGTATATATAGTCTATATAAATAAAAAAGTAAAAAGTGGAGTCTGTTAAAAACGGCACGCGACGAAGCCGGCGGCACTCACTGAGTGCCGCAGACAACTCATTCAGTGCCACCCACTATAATAGACTATTTTTCTTCAATACATATTGAATTCCATGGCACATGGGTTTTCACCCCGAATTTACTAAATTAACTCTTGGAGATTGGTCTATATAAGAGGATGTTCATCTCCATTATAAGGGTGATTTTCACAAGTTGAAAAAATATTGGTGATATAGATATAATTGAGAGGAATTGAGAGAATTTTTGAAGAAAATCCAAGAGTTTTGAAGAAGAACTTGAAGGTTTAGAAGATCTTCACCAAGAAACAAGAAAAATCTCAGGATTTCTAGAGGTAACCTTCTAATCTTGATTTAGTTTGTCTCTAATTCAATCACAATTCATAGAACTCTAGGACCTTTTACACAATTTTCAAAAACTCTCTTCCCACCTCATTTCATCACACACCACTAGAATTGTGATTGAATTCTCATTTGTTTTCATTGATTTGGATCTAAGTAGCTAATAAGGATTTGAGACAAAACAAGTTTCTAAAAGGAGTTTTAACTTTGGTCATCAATTAAACTTTGATTTTATCCTTTCTTTTGTTTATATTCTACTCTTGGGATTTATGAGATTTTCAATATCTCACTTGAATCCCTTGAGTTTGATCTCTCAATTCCTTATAAATTCATGGGTTACATGAGAATTAAGGTTGATCATAGTCATATCCATACATAATTAGTGGATCCAATTCTTGATTTATGGGTTGGGCCCTATAATTTGAAGTCTCGTGGAATCCTCTCCATATTCCATTAGGATTTATTTGGATTAGTCATGTTTAGTCTCCAAGGATCATTAATTTGAGAGGAGAATTGAATAAAATAAGTCTAATATTCCTCAAGGATCATCAACTTGAAAGAGGAATTAAGGCTTAAGAAGTGCTATTTTTCATGGCTTAGATGTCAACATTAGTGCAGTGAATTCAATAACCAGTAGTGATCTAGGATTTTTAATTAAATCATGATCCATTGGAATTGAATGAGACCAATTGGAATTTATCCCCAACTCATAGATGTACCACTGTAATTTTTGTTTTGATGAGATTTTGTGGTTAGGATGGTTTGATCTTAAGATTTGCAAATTAGTTACTTTCTGTCCAAAATTTTATAATAGTAAATCAGTATTGATTTGAATATATTAGAGCCTTAATCAAACATTTTTTACTTTAGATAACTTTTCTGTAAATTTAAAAGTATTATCAAGATCTCCTAAAAAAGATTGAAGTCATTCAGATTCGTTTACTATTTTTAAAAAATCACACAAAAACTCTGGACAGAGGGTTGTTAAATTCTTAGTGCTGTCTAATTTTGATCTAATTCCCAGAGATCGGACCCTTTGATCTTTTATTTTCTTTTTGGGTTATAAACTAGTCTCATAGAGGCACATCATATCCAAAAATCAACAAGATCAAACCATGGGAGGTATACTTTTTCGATTTTTGAATGTCTGGTCTGTTCTCTGTAAATTCTTGAATCCTATTTCAGTTTTGATAAACTTTGTAATGATGACCCAAATAACCTTTCTATGCCCTAAGGCTTAAACCATGTTTAATTATAATTAATTAAACTTAAATCCAGAGATTGACTGATCCAAATCAATGAGTGATTTATAACTTACTCTTGTTCATGTTCATGTATCCATCCCATATGTGTAGATTCTAGCAATTAGGACATCATCTTGTATTGTAATTAAGCCCTAATTAGTTGAACCTAGTCATGGATTCCTTGTAATTATGTTGGGAATACATCATCTCTATATGGACATTACATTGATAGTTGAGACTTGTATATGTATAGAAGTGTTGTGTTTTCAACTAGTTAGAAGCAATTCATAATTATGTCAACTCTTTTCATGTTTGATAGATTTAGAATAGAAGTTTGGTATGTTATTTAGAATTCGATATTATATTTTGTTCAAAGCATGTGGACTAACCTTTGTTTTATAGCGCTATTGAGGTATAAATTCTTGACTAATCTCTAGTTTATTTTATTTCTTAATTTTATTTGATTTTTTTTCGACTCCATGTACGACACCTTAGACTAGGTCTTGCCTTATGTATATATATGCTTTAGAGATCTTTTCTTAGGCTTCATATTTTGTGTATGCATTGCAAGTTTCTATATCGCAGCTGGGTCCCGGGTAAGTTTCCTTGTTCTCTATTGCATATCATTTTGCTTGCTATTTGAATTACGTGATTTTGTATGCCTTTTATCGTTAGCAATCTTGCACCCCTTTTGACATGCTTTTGAAATGTATATACGTATGTATTAGTTGAGGGCATGCTTAGATTAAAAATTCGATTAAAAATTATGTTAAGTAGAGACCTATCACGTGATAGGATGAGAAGGGGTGTTTTAGTCCACCGGGCTCCTTCCCCTCTCATTCCATAATCCCCGGACCTAGAAATCCCTGGTTTCCAAAAGATCAGTTTGCTTTTAAAGTGGTTTCTTAATTTTCCTTTAAAATTAAGTGGCGACTCGTATTTGAATTTGAATTTTTTTTAAAAAAAAAACGTGGCTAGCCTGCAATATCCACAGGGCCTGTTTGATAAAACTAAAAATTAAGTAATGAAAACTAAATGTTGGATTTTAAGTACTGAAAATTTAAGCTCTTGAATTTGCAACACTGAAAATAGCATTTCAAGTACTTGAATGGACTGCATTCAGTGATTATTTTTAGCACATTTTTGTAGGGTTAATTACATATACACCTCCTGTAGTTAGCCCAGATTTCACTTTGCCCCATTTACTTCAAATCATGTCACTAATACCCCCTATACTTTGGACTAAGTGAAATAGTTAGCAATTCTGTTAAATTAACGGGCATAAACCATGTTTGGCGACAACTTGTACCAATTGCATTTTTTTTGTGATTTTATTTTATTAGAAAAAGAAGCTACCAAATGGTCCACAAGGGATATTAGTGACTCGTTTGGAACTACATGCAAGTAAATTGAAAAATGTGCTCACCATAGAGGGTCAAAGTTGCAAATACTACACTAAATATTAACGGAATTGCTAACTGTTTCACTTTAGTCAAAAGTATAGAGGGTATTAGTGTCACGATTTCAAGTACAAGGGGCAAAGTGAAAACGGGCTAAGTACAGGGGGTGTCTGTAATTAATCCATTTTTCCTTAAAGTTTTTAGCATGTTTTTTATTTTTTTTGTTCAATTTTTGGTACATTGCATTTTCAGCACCTAATTACGTTATCAAGTACACTCTTAATCTTCATTTACTATCTCCTATGACTATTCTTTTGAAGAAAAATTATGGTGCTAATTCATCTTCTAAATCCATAACGTCTTACCAAGCGGACTAGCCCAATTGGTATAACCTCTCTCTCCCATGTGGGGAGATTGAGAGTTCGAATCCCCTTAGGGGGATTCCTTTGCTTGCCCTCCTGTTATTCGTTAGTCGGAATGAGTAGCCATTGTTGGATTTTATTGTGGGACTTGGAGCTTGGATTGGAATGGGATGGGTGTATGTAGTGTGTGCGTATATGTCCTGTCATCCAAGTATCAAAAAAAAATACTCCCTCCGTCCCATTTTGAGAGTCCATCTTTGGGAACTCAACTTATTAAGGGGACAAAAAGAATCTACACCTACTTTCCACAATTGCCCCTAATCATTACAACTACTTTTTTAGTTTTGTCTTGGTGTAGATTTCAAGGAGGGATAATTTTGGAAAGTAAGTAAAAATTGTACATCAATTTCAGGAAAGTGGACACTATTTTGGGACACCCAAAAATGGAATAATGGACTCTCAAAATGGGACGGAGGGAGTAGTTCATAGCGTCTTTACTTTCTTTAATTTTGTTAACCAAACAACCAATGAAAAACTTTTTTTCTAAATGTTTTTGTACTATTTGCTTCACTAAATCTATGAACCAACAGATACTAGATGTTCCTTATAACATATATACCCCCAAATAGAGGAAAATAAAGGTAAGAGAAAACTAAAGTAGAAGATGACCTTTGGGATGCTGACGGCTGGAACACAGTATATACATTAACAACACAACAAACAAACAAGCAATATCAAAATCGTATTGAGCAAATAAACTTGACAATTTGCAAATAAGAGAGAGTATGATGAAGCAAAGGAATTTAATTCCTCATTTTAATTTGAGTCATAAATAATAGAATTCAAACATACAGACCTTGACAAATGAATGGCAACCCTCTCATACAGCATTGAGAGAAATGTTGACTATAAGATCAGCATTCCAACATATATGCACAACTTCCCTTTTATATGTCAATTAATTTATGACATATATATATATATGCACAACCTTCCCATTTACATGTCAATTAAGTAATGGAAAATGAACTCTACTATTTACAGCAGCTATGTATATATGTATGTATACTTGTATATATTTATAGCAATTATACTCTATCGACAACAGGGGCTGAATGAGCGGCGGCAAGAAGAGCAGCTCCAATGCCGGATCCATCTTCTGTGACCTTGAGAATTACATGCTCGGCGATATCTTCTCCTAAGATTTCGGTCATCGCTTCATTCAAGTACTCTCTGAACATTGTATTGCCCGTATATAAACCTCCCTCGATTGCCACAACCGTCCTCCTCATCTCATTTCGACTTCCGCCTTTGATTCTTCCACTTGCAATGCCACTGGTTCCGTCCCTACCAATCTTCTTCAAGATCCCCGCAATACCAGCAGCTGCCAAGCGGGCAGCTCTTCGGGTCACTATGTCGCATACGTTCACAATGAGCTTTCTGAACTTTAGAGGGACCTCTGGCATCTGCAATAAAACTCATTAATACAAAAAGAAATAAGGGCCGGTTTGGGAAGGCATAATATAGGATCAGGTTCGATTCAGTTCATTCTTATTTGAAAAACTAACATTATGTTGGTTTGGCAGAAAACGGTATTAGATTCATAGATTGGACACGACCCCTTATGCAATAAAATGGTCCCTACCAAAATATTTTAAAAATATATGTGGCTCACTTGTTAGCCATAGAACCAGTTTTTCGGTCATTTGACAAGGTTGAAGTGATGGACTAAAGAGAATTTTATACCTCTAGGGTTTCTTTCAGTATTCTCGCTACCTCGCTCAAGTCGGGAGAATCATCCTCATGCATAGCAGCCATCAATGGTGTCCTGCAATTACGTTGTAAAATATCACAGTATTAAAGTTACAGCTTCGAACCAGAAGATAATGAACATAAAAAAGAATGTACAGAAAATATATGCCCATCCCTAAGAACATTCATAAACCGAAATTGAAGACCTGGTTAAACACCCATAAATGAATTGTATGTCCCAAATTCTAAATGTAGCTACTGAATACTATGATTAGGTGATTTTAGTCAATTACAAGAAATTAAAGCTTTAAAAATGGAGATCTGTGGCCTAGGCTAAGATAAATGGAAACTCTACCTAAATATGAAGGTAAGAGGTGATAAAAAGTCCAGTTCTGGCCAGGAAACCAGAGATGATTCGAAGCAAGTACAATTCACAATGCTCACAACTACTCCTATGCGGATATACTTGCAGGGAATGTTATTGCTAACTGCCAGAAAACCTCACAAGGAGGAACTATAAGTTTCTGATACAGAAAATCCTACCAAAATTATGTATAAATAGACCCAACAATTTTCGCCTCACGGCACTACCCTGAACACCCATGTGTGGTTCCCAGCCGCCCTTGTTCAAGAGGGCCCTGTCTTTAGAAGTTCGCCTAGCGCCCCACATTTGTCAAGGCACATCGTGCGCAAGTGAGGCCCCATAAAAACTAATTGGCAACAAAATCATAAACATTTAAATTGATTGCACGACAAACACATTCTAACTTGCAAATTAAATTCGAAGGAGAAAAATGATGATGTAAAAGTGACATACGCTTTATTCTTTTAAAGTTATTTGGACACTATAATCATTTTTTTTCCCTATCATAATGAAGTTTACCTCAAAATAAAGGGCAATGACAACTTAGAAGAAACAAGTTCAACAATTTCCAACTCCTGGAACATCCTGAGAATTACTCTCCGTACAACGTCACCCAGATACATCCCAGATATCATTTTCTCAAAGCCCTGTAATAAAGATATAAGCTATTCAATGCATCATTAAGGAAAAAGTGAGAAAATTATAAATTAAAAAAATATTTAGAGATTTCATTTAAATAGATTCACAGCAATGTGAATTTTACCTGATTATTTGGATTAGGACTATCAGCATCCAAATCAATATCATATGGCGTTCTAGGCAAATGAGATGACCAGAAATGTCCCCATTCCATGTTGACCACCTAATTAATAGCAGAGAATGTTGAAAGAAATTATAAAAAAAATATTCAAAAAGAAGGGTAGTGTGCACAAACAGAAGTAAAGTGCTGCTGCTAAATACCACCAAAATTGTCCCCACACCCACATTATGCAATGAATAAGAGTACATGCTGTGACTACCAAGAGCCAATACTCCTGAGGCAGGATGGCCAAGATGGATGAGGTGAGGTCGGGTGTGGGGGCTTGTTCCACATCGTCTGGGGTGAAGTTCCTGGACTAGTTTATAAGGATGAATCGCCCCTCTATATGCAACAAGGCCTTTTAAAACCGTGAGGGAGCTAAACACAAAAGAACTCCAGAGTTAAGCGTGCTGCTGCCAGAGCAGTACCAGGGATGGGTGACCCCTTGGAAGTTCTTTGTGTTTAGGGTCAAAGCGGACAATATTGTTGCTAGAGAGGGAGGTAGGTCGTTACACATGCATCATCTCATGCCGTACGGGCGTAGAGAGAAATTTGTTGGTTCCATTTACCAACTCCCTAGATATAAGCAGTATTTTCTTTTCTCCACTTTGCAACGGAATTTATATCACTAGGAGGCTCAAGAAAGCATACCATGCTTCCGGAATTCGTAAGAAGGCCTTGAGACTTAATAATTGCCTCTGTTCGCTCCAAATAGCAGGCATTTGTCCCTGTCCCGATTATCACTGCAGCAACGGTGTCCTCGTCGTGATAATGTCCAACAGCCAGCGTTCCCACTGTATCATTTATCTGTTGCAAAGAACAGATAACACAGATTGTTAAGAAAAAAAAAAATCATATTAGTCGGTCACATAGTTGACTAGTGTTACTCAGGCATACACACAAGTATACATATGGTGGATTTATGTGGTTTCCTCAGCTATAACTAGCAGCAATATTTTGTCAATAACAAAGTGCACAATATCAAATGCACCCATTCTGATGGCCTGTTACGATTGGGTGTGGCTTTTGCATTTAGGTAAAAGCACAAGCAGAAGCCCTAATGACAAGGGCACCATGGAATTAAGAAGAAGTTATTAAATCTCAAATCTATTTCATGCATCACGTTTGGGCTGAAGTAACTCTTAACCTGCTCTAGCCAAAACGTGCTTTTGAGCTCTAAAATTGCTTTTAAAATTTATTCACACGGGCAAATATATGTGTTTTGTCCCAAAAGCACGTTTGAGCCCAACTTGCGTTTGAGAAGTGGTCCCAATCGGGCACGTTTGGGCACTAGTAGATGAACCTATTCAGAAGCCTCTATGTTCATCATGAAAACATCTTATGGATCTTGGAAATACTATACCCCTTTTATAGCACTTAGGCGTACGTTCAATATCAGTATCTTCGAATGCACAAATTAAAGCTCATGTTGACAAAAGGCCTAATAAGCAGACGAAGACTTGCCTTTCCCGAGATCCATTGATCAAATTTGGAACTAAACTCTTGTAGTAGTAAGTAAGAACATACTATAAGCTACCTACAATACTAGTAATCCTTAGAGAACCAGTACCAGCAAGTAGCATATAACTACCAATGAAGTAAGTTAGCACATACTATTAACTTCCATCAACAATCATAAACGCGCCCTCATAGAGAGTTAAAACTTCTGTATTTACTACCTCAAACTAATGAAAATGGTAGCAAGCATCCAAAGGGCAAACATATAAAATGCACCTGAATTAGCATCAATCGTTTACACTTACATGCAAGTAAGTACCATTAATCATTTACAGGCACAAAATGAACATGCTCTATGCACACAACAAAATTTTCAGCCTTGCACAATTACCACCTCTACTTCGGTAACAAAATCTCAAATGTAAGGGATACACGATAGTAAACTACATGAGCAACTCTAACCGGAAAAGCTTAGTCTACATAGATCTGGATTCTCTACAAAAGTTTCCTGTTACAAAAAAGAAATATATGGGAAGAATTACATTTTAAATGATCACTAGCAATAGCTTACCATCTTTAGGAACTTTGTAATCCAAATGCAAGCATTAAAGACACTAGCCTTCTAAGCTAATAATCACAATTCACAAATACAAATATGGGGGCACTGACGCTACAGCGACGCAAACAATTATAAAAAAAAATTAGAAAACTAGAATGGCGAGGACTCGAAAAATAATGAAGACAAGTCTAATATGTTGATCACGTCTGATGAGAAGATCATATAATGTATTGCAAATTTTGACGTCTAATTATTTTTTGTTTTCATACGTTCATATCGAAGATCAATGAGCACGGATTCTTCTAAAAGGCCAAATAATCCGCATCCGCACTGGCGTGGATTCTTGTTAAGTGTTTGTTCTAATTAATTCATTAAAAAAGAGGTCTCTGACATTATTTTAATAACTGTGGGGTCAATTTAAGAATGCCTGGAGTTGGATTTAAAAAAGCCAATGTTGCTTACATAGCCTCTATGCTTGATATTTATGTCTTAATTATATATAAAATCAAGATAACGTAGTAGCAGAGTCGCTTATATAAGCGCCCAAACTAATTACTATCTTTGGGTAGGAAGGAATGCAGGGAACAACTCTTTCCTTTCCACTAGTTCTTGAAAGCAATCAATCCCCTACGTCCGCATCCCCGCACGATGAACCTTATCCCCACATCATCTCACTGCCCCCCACCCAACCCCACCCAATCGTTATCCCTATGTCTGCATCCTACACCGATTCTTCCTAGTCTAAGGTCGCATATCCTAATATTTCTATTAATGGATACCCAAATTATGAGCTCAAAGAATCCAAAGTCTCCTCATCATTAAGAGGACCTATCCATTTTCAATTTCTACTTGATTTTCCAAAACTTCAACAATGTTACACCTGGTGTAAAGATCTTGGTTTAAAGCTATCCTTTAACCCAAAAAAAAAGAAAGAAGAAGAAGAAAAATCCATAATGTGTCTTGTGCACGTACGCAAGGCAACTAACAGAAAGGACACTTGTCCTTACTATTAGAATGTATTAATATTATTATCTAACTTAGAAATAAGTCCTCTTTTGATTTCGCAGCTCTTACATATTCTCAAGTTGTAAACCCATTGTTCTACCTTCATAATAGATCATATTTATTTCTATTTCTAAATATCCAAATTATGAGCTCAAACAATCATTATTATCCTCATCGTTAAGAAAGTCTGACCACGTTTAACATGTATGTTGTATTCCAATAATAAAGTTAGTGTCAAAGAATCCAGGTGTGTCTGCATCTTGTGTACGTCTGAATAAATCAATAAATAAAAAATATAGGACACATATTCTGGTTGTCCAACGTGTATTGAGTATCAGACATGTGCCTTATTTGACTTGATACGTGACTCTTCTAGGAAGGAGTGTGCTTCCTAGATTTTCGGTGACTCTAGTTTAGAAATATCAACAGCAAAATAGGTATCACCACTTTGCAAGTTTCTAAATGTTGAAATGTGGCTTAGGTTTTGAGGGTAGTATAATTTGTTTGACTTACACTGCAAACTGGGAGTGAGGGTCTAGGTTACAACCTAGAGGTTTCAAGTTCAACACCCACCCTAGGCTTTCTAGCACATCGAGGTGGAGTCATTCCATGCATCTACGAGGGACAGTCTTGCCTCCGACAGGTTAGGGTCACACACACAATCACCAGGAAAATATTGTCTTCTGACTTTAGGAATCTAATGGAGGCACCGAGTCGTATCGGTCGAGTCAACTGGATTTCGGCGGGGTCCGAGACGAGTTAACTCGGCGATACAGATACAATACATACCAAATCTAATTTCAAGTTTCACCAAGGGTTTCTCTCTCTTTCGAGCCCCATCTCTCTAGATCTATCGCAGAGCTTCTCTTTCGACCGGAGGTAAGGGTGCAGATCTGTGTGTCGATATGCATGTGTGTGGGTGCAGATCTGTGTGTCGATATGCATGTGTGTGTGTGTGCAGATTGTGTGTGTCGCTATGCGTATGTGTGTATCTGTGTGCGTCAATGCGTGTGTATATACATGTGTGTGTCGATGTGAGTGTGTG
Source organism: Hydrangea macrophylla (assembly GCA_033977485.1). NCBI lineage: Eukaryota > Viridiplantae > Streptophyta > Magnoliopsida > Cornales > Hydrangeaceae > Hydrangea > Hydrangea macrophylla. Next base: position 30,766,230 of record CM066992.1, read on the forward strand.
TGTGTGTGTGTATCTTGTGTGTCGATGTGCAAGTCCTCATAAAGAAGGCCATGTGGGTCTTTGACTCTTTGTTGTATATATATAATACTAAAATTTAAAAGGATTTGGGAAAAAGATAATTTTATGAGTAATGCTACAATCACCAAATTTGTGCACCGAAAAATCGTGGCCATTCATTTCGGTGGGCCCCATACACTTTAGTGTGGGGGCCACGGAAATGAATGGCCACGATTTTTCAATGCACAAATTCGGTGACTAACCATTATTGTAATTTTTTATTCCTTTACACTCCCATGTATATATCGTCTTACAAAGAGAGAATAAAAGGGAAGGAAATCAACCACCATAAAAGAAAATAAACGGAAATAAATAAGGTCAACAGGACCCAAGATAGAACAACTAACAAAGGAAGGAAAATAAATGAGAAGCAAAATTATCTCCAACACTCCCCCGCAAACTGAAGGTGGGAATAAACCATAGAAGTTTGAAATGATATGATAAGGTTACAACAAAACTGTTCATAAAAGTTGGCAAGAGTGGGAAACACCATCCACTAATAGAGTGTGAGACTGTGGGAATAATCATCCACAATAAATTACCAAAAACCCAACTTCTTGTTCAAACAAGTAATAGTGGTTGCAACAATACACCCAAATCTTGAAGAGTTCGAGTCACCATAATATACTCCACCACTCCCCCTCCTCAAAGGGCTAGACGAGTGCTGGACAAGCCTAAATGGAGCTAGCCTAGGGCTGGACAGGACCCTAAAGGGCTGACCCTGGGCTGGACAGGCCTGAAAGGGCTAACCTAGGGATGGATAGGGCCCGAAGGGGATGGCCGAAGTCTGGACGAGGCCCGTAGTGGAGTTGGTGCAGGGAGGGTCGTCGGACGGAGGCTTCAAGCCGAAAGCAAAGCGAGGTCCGGCGGGCGACGGGTTGCCACCCATCGAAGGTGGAAGCGGAGAAACAATACCAAAGTCGAATTTGGCTCGGATACCAAAAAGGATTTGGGAAAAAGTTAATTTGATTCCTTTACACTCCCATGTATATACAGTCTTATAAAGAGAGAATAAAAGGGAAGGAAATCAACCACAATAAAAGAAAATAAACGACAACAAATAAGGTCAACGTGACCCAAGATAGAACGACTAATAAAGGAAAATAGATGAGAAAGAAAAATTATCTCCAACAATTTTAATATCTTTATATCTTTGTTTTATAAATTTAAATTTTATGTTTTTTAATGAGAGGATTTACAATTTGTGGGTCTATATTTATCTCTATTTTATTTTATTTTTTTAATGAGGATTTACAATTTGTGGTTCTATATATATCTTAAAAAAAAAAAATTTAATGAGAGGATTTACAATTTGAGGATCTTTGTTAATGTGTGTGTGTGTGTGTTTTTTTTGTTGTTAAATGGGAGTGTGTATAATTTTTTGACATCCAAACGAAGTATGTATAATTTTTTTATTTGTTTATAACGTGCATCAGTGCATGTGTATTAATTTTTGTTTGTGTGGTAGCATTTAACACTTTTGATCCGATTATGTGTGTAGACTCTATAGACACTAGATCGGCAGTGTATAAATTGAATAATATTTTATGTTACAATTGGTACATTGTGCATTGTGATCATTTATTAGCCCAATTTTGCTATTCTTATTATTTTAGAAATTTTCATTATTTTTTCATATTTTTTTAACCTTAAATCTAGCGAATCGTTGCGTATCGCCGATACCAGGTCGCGGCGCCGCGACCGAGTCATCACAACGGCCTCCGCGACCATGAATCATGAATGGAGCAATTGACAAGTCAAGCCCATATGGCCTTTAAACTCGGGTACTATCAAGTACAATCACATTAGCATCCTCTTGCAATCATGGAAGCAGTGGCTAGTACAATCACGTTAACCTTAAATCTAGGAATGATATTATATGACTTCTCCAGTGAAAGTTCAACGTCTTCTCCCATAAACAATCTTGAAAAGAAGAAGGGGGAAGGGGGCTGGACTCAAGAGAGGGAGGGGAATCAACTCAAGAGAGGCACATTCCAACCTTGTTTTCTTATCTTAATATATATATATATACATGATGAAACTTGACTATTTATAAAGAGTAGTAACACACTTTATTCTAGATCATTTGCTTATAGGGCAAAAAATAATCATTGAGGTAACAATAAATAGGATCGAATTTTTAAAGTTTTTTTCTGCTGCAAAACCTCAAACAAGAATTAGAGTGAAGGGGTAAAAGAAGATGTGCCCAAATTGGAAAGATACCAGCTAACAACACTGACAGAGTCTGGCGTACACACCATGGCATACTTAAGGCTCTCTCTTCCATCCCCTAGTTCTTTATTTTGCAATGCTTCTTCCCCCTTACTCAATATAGGCCTCTAAAAGAATTTCCCAATTGTCGCAAATGCTCATCTCGACAAAATCTCCTTTAAGTCTCCCCTATCTTAGAGCTTATCCTAAAATAGAAAAAATCCCCCCTTTGTCAATCCAAAAATTCCGAAGATCTATTGAGTTCTATTTGAGATAACTGATGGATTAATTTTGTCTACATGTTGTGGCCCTGAAGTATATCATTACAGAAGGAGTTTCATCGTATTGGCCATCATTTTCTCATGAAATAGACATGTCGTGTCAAATCAGGAATGCTCACAACTTGTAATGGTAATTCTTAGTTTACATTTAATGTCAACTACTTGTAAATGTAATCCAAAAACTGCTAGAATGACACAATGGAAAACATGCATTTTGTATCGTTAGGCTAAATATCTAAATATCCATGCGCATAAACTCCATTACTAAAGTTGGTTGTGACGACGACTCAAACAATACAAGTTCGTTTAAGAATTAGATTGGCATTATTGATACCATAGCAATAGTGTAATGTTTGGCTTAGGTGTGATGATCTTAAAAATGTAAATGCAGACCTGATTTCCTATATTGTCATCCTGTCGTTGTATATCTCAACTCTCAAGGATCCCGATAATATTGAATCCTGGGTTCATAAATATACTATAGCTAGTTATTCCTTCTTCCAAAAAGAGGCTGAAGCAGGGAGGATTGGTCATGGGTCTATGGGAGGGTTGGAGGAAGGAGAGAGAGAAGAAGAAAAAAAAAAAAGGACACTACAAGTTTTATGCTACGGCTATGATGTAGCATCATTAAAGGAGGATATGAAATCTACATGAGAGAGTGAAGACCCGCTTGATGATCGGATTGTGGCCGAAAACTTGCAAACTTGATTTTAGAGCTTATTGTTGCAATTTCCATCATTTACGGCTCGAATACCATGATCTACAGGGCTGAAATCAAGCCCTACGAAAAGATCAGAAAGGGAAAGGAAAAGGAAAAAAAACACCTAAATTTTATTTCCCCAACCAAAAGACCCCCTCGAAAGAGGTATTACAGCCCTTTCTATTGAGGAAAAAAAAAGGCTGAGGGTACATTATGTTGAAGTACTTCAATGATCAAAAACTTCAAAGTTTAAAGCGATAACATGCAACCACTTTACAGGATGCATCTTACAAGCATACACATTGGTGACAAGAAGCTTACCACTCTCTATGGATATGACTTCAAGACTAAGGAGACCAATTACAAGAATACTAAATATATTCTACACTACATTAATCAAGATAGAAAAAACTAAGATTTCTAAATATAATCAAAACATAAAGCACGTTCCTAAACCATGGAAATCTTCTTCTTTGCTACTTTTTTTTCTTATTGAAGTTCCAATGGACCCGTACTTTCCACCTAAAATACTTCTCAACCTCAATCACATAAATTCCCCCTACATTAGAGAAACCCAAGCTCGCGTTTTGTAATGATGAAGCACAACAATTGTGACTCTCTGAGCATGTATCTTTGATGTGGAAGTTCGAGTTTGTTGTGAATTTAATTCCATCACTGTCGTGGAAAGCAACCGCAAAGACATCGGAGAATTTACAATTCCATTCTCAGGGTCCAAGTATTTCTAGAATGAAGAAATCCATGTACGAAACAATTGGTGATGTGAACCAATCATTGATTTGTCCATCTCCATTTCCATTAAATGAGTTCACCAAATATGTCAACCTTTTTGGGTTTCTCATTGTCTTCATTTCGTTTGTTTGTACTTTTCGGAAGTACACATCCACGTTAAAGGTTGTCACAATATCAACATGTTGGTCTCTGGAACTCTTGTAATTGTCACATGAGTGCATCTTCAAAAAGGGTGGTTAGCATATCTCCAATTCTTTGTAAGCAATCATGGTGATCTTTACGCAAATCTTCAATTGTATGTTCAAGGCGATCAACTTTCTCATCAAAAGTTTGCATAATCTCTCGACAAGATTGGATATTCTTCTCTTGGTCAGATTGAGTCATCATGTCGCAGGCCGTATTGTAGACAACATCGATCTTGATTGCTCTAATACCGAACTTGATGTAGCTTCGATTTGAAAGCTAAGTGTGAGGACCAAAATGATGCTTGGGTCAAAGCCGAAAAACATGCAAATCTGGTTTTAAAGAAATTTCTGCAATTTCAGCAACTATTGCCTAAATACACGACGAGCTATAGAGCAGAAACCAAGCCCTATAAATGGAAAAGACAAAACAAAAACCAGAAATTTATTTCTCCGACCAAATTACCCCCTCAAAAGAGGTATTACAGTCCTCAATAAAGAAGAACTGGGATTACTTCATGTAAAGTACTTTGTTGCTATGTAGTTTCTGGCTAAACGATAAGTGGCTAACATGCAGCCACTTAACAGTTTACACAGTATTACATCCCTTAATAAAGGAAAACTGGGATACTTCATGTAAAGTACTTCATTGCTAGGTGGTTTCTGGCTAAATGATAAGCGGCTACAAAGCGGCCACTGAACAGTTAACATATCTTCCAGGTATATACCTTAATGACATATAGCTTACAAACCACTTTCTCAGGATGTTATTTGAGGACTAAAGAGACCAATTACAATAATAGTAATCATACACCAAACTAAATCTAACCTAGATGGAGAAACTTGAAGACTCCTAAAATATAAGGAAAACATAAAGCACATTCCTAACCCATGAAAGTCTTTTTCTTTTATGGAGTTCTGATTGAAACTGCAGTTTCCACCCAAAATACTTCTCAGTCGAAGTCACATCAGCCTAGCTACGACCTCAAGAATGCACTACAGTTACATCAAACATCAATTGTAACATAAACCACATTCTTCTACTAAACAAGTCAATGTTATTTATTGATAACTTGAGAACTAACATTTCCAAAAGAAAATGAGAAGCCAAACTAAAAGTCACTAACCAAGGCAGCCACTTGCATATCTAGGCCTCTTCTATGTATCGCTGCTTGTAAACATTCAGAAACATCTTTACCAACCTGAAAGGCAAACCAATTTGGTATCATAAATTTCCAAATTTTCACTTTTACGTAACTTGCTTGAATGTAGTATCAACAGTGTGTTTGTTTTCCAAGAATTCTAATTCTCAAGGACCAACTCTTTTTGAGCTCCAACTCTAATGAGCTAAGAATCTCAACAGTTAAAATTGTTAACAAATCTGAGGACATTGAAAACAAACACCACTTTTTAGCACCACTTTTTAGCATGTTATTAATATTCTGTAGAAAAATTCAATTGACACCATTAATATGATATTTAGGAGATTTTCCACTCATCCATCCTGTAGGGTTAACGTACACCCCTTGAAACAGTTCATGTCTGCTGGTGCTTGCGCACGCGCGCGCGCGCACATAGTCAAAAAAATAAAAGGAAAGCCTTGTTCATATTCATTATCATCAAGAATGAATATACTGCCCAATAGGACTTTATTCTCGTGTTTTCACACGGTTTAACGTGGTTATATATCATTGATACGTATGTATTACTAAAATGCTGTCCAACTCACCACGTCTTCAATGGCAAACCCTTTCGTCCATTTGATTAAGATGCCGGATGAAACAGAAGTTTGTTTCACAGGAAACGAAAATGTGAAGCCAAGTTCCCTTCTTTTGACTGATGAAAGTTCATAATCATTTCCTTCCCCCTCAACAAACTGTTTTAGAGATGAAGCAATGAAATCAAAAAGCTCCTGCAAGCAAACAAACAAACAAACAGATCAATTCCCATAGTCTCATGGAACATAATCCAACCTATTCTAAGGAGTAGTAGAACATGTCAGGTACAAACTCGTCCACCTCGCTTGTGCTGGTCATTAGATGTTCAGGAATGGGTTGTTCTGTCTTGTATCCGACAATGGCAGACCTATCACTTCCTAGTTGAACACGTAGCACCCTAAAATTTGTACCTCCAAGATGGAGTGCATAGTAAGTTCCCTCCTCATTCCTGCAGAAGTAAACATAAAAAGTTTTATATGCAACAAACTCCCATTGTTCTACATATATCATTAATAGTAAATGAATACATGTTGACAATAAGATGTATAAACGTGAGTGTTGGAAATCTATACATCTTTATGATAAGTGATCACACGCGCATATAATATTCATAGGCAACAAAATTCATACTCTTCGCCTAATTGTTTTAAAAAGTCCAAAACAAAATTCAAGGGATCACAGCTTAACTGAAAACCTTGAAGATTCAAACACAAACAACTGAACCCACTGGCACTGAAAGCAAAAGAATTTCTGAGCAGTTAACCCCTCTTATGAAAATAGAAGTGAATAAACAAAAAGTGATTTAAGAAATTCTGGATGGCAGATGTTCAACATTTCAGTTCTTAAATACATTCTGCAATGAAGTAAAGAGAAATAGTGAATCATCAAAATTACAATGGTCAAACGGACATAACTGTGTCAACAATTAAATTTTAAAAACTTCTGTTACAACAACCAAAAGTTAGAATCACAAAATGACAACACATGTTCACAAAAATAGACAAATAACAAAACAAAACCCAGCAATAAAATTCAAGCATACGTGACCCACTATATCAAATGGACTCAATTTAGGTAAATGGGCAAAGGGAAAGGGAAACCCCTAGAGCTTTAAAAAAAATAAAAAAAAAACCAAAAAATCAAATATTAATGGCTCAAAATTTTCAATTTGGCAAAATGTGAAAAAGAAAAAAGAAAAAAAAGGGTATACATAAAGAGAAAATCCACATATGACTGGTAAAAATGGCTGCAATAACAGAATCACATACCCCCCAGTAGCATCAATCAAACAGTAAGAATCAAAATTTTCCACACATATACACATTAATAGAAAAATAAAAATAAAAAATAAAAAAAGGCCAACAATTAATCAAGAAAAAATGGAGAGAGAGGGAAAACGAGTTAGACATTCCATTTACAATCCCACCAAGAAATCAATTTAACAATGAAAAAATTATTTTTTTTTTAAAAAAATACTAAAATTCAGCAATTAAATACATATAGGTGGTATGAATAGGATTTGTACATACATACCCATTGGGAAGATTGTCGACGAATGTGAGAAGCATCTTGAGCAACAATCAAGCAGTAATAATTAAAAAAAATAATCCAAAGAAATACACATTAATAGAAAGAACAAAAAAAAAAAGGCGAACAATTAATAAAGAGTACAAGTGGTAATAGAGAGAGAGAGAGAGAGAGAGAGAGAGAGAGAGAGAGAGAAGGGGGGAAACCCAGTTGGACATTCCCATTTATAATCACTCCAGAAAACAATTAAACAATAGAATTTAAAAAATAATAATAATTTAAATTCAGCAAATAAACCCAAATGTGCATATACAAACATACATACATATATATATATGGGATTTGTGTATGTATACCCATTGGGGAGATTGTCGACGAATGTGAGAAGCATCTTAAGCTTGCTACCGCCTTCGGAGGCCAAGCCGGCGTGCATCTCCACCGCCATAGCATCGACAACCTGTCTCAGCCGCCCCACCGGCGTCGAACACGCTTCTTCGAACTCGGTCAACACCCCAATCACCCTCCCCCACCTCATCCTGCTCCCCACCCTCCTCGCCACCATCACAGCCGCGATCGCCACACTCGCCGCCGCACACGCCGCCGCTAAACCCACCCACACCCCCCTCCCCCCCACCATCTCTCTAGTCTCTACTACAAAGACAACAACAACAACAATCACTCAGGCCATCCAAACGACGGCGTTTTTCGATTCCCTGACTCCGAACGGAGCCGTTTTCCGTTAAGAAGATGTACACACGACCTGCTCCAAGGAAAGTTGGAGAGAGAGAGAATGTTAGAGAGAGAAAAAGAGGGGGAGACGAGAGGCGGTCTTTGCACTAAGTGAGTGTTGGAAAGCGAACTGCTGGTTACTTATATTGGGGATCAAAAGACTGATTTGCCCTCAAACATATCATAAAATGGCAGATTTGTTATACCTTTTAGAACGGTGATTTTGTTACCGTTTAATAGTATAAAAATCTGGGGAGAGGTCTATCTGTGTAAATTTAGAGGCAAATTGGATTTTTGTCCTCTGAGGGGCCACGTAGGCTCTTTTGTTGGTTTTGTTTACCAAATTGACACTTGGGGGAATTAGATATTGCGACTTTGCCATTGGCTTTTGGAAAAGTTGGCTACCTTATTTGAAAGGTTGCAGTTGATTAATTGACTCAATTGATTAAGACTTCCTCTTTTCTTTTTTCTTTTTTTTTAATTTGGAATGGAATATGACAAACTCATAGTCTATGGTTTGAATAGTTTATTACTAGGAGTAGTAATTCTTTTATATTAATTTGTGAATTGAGTTTAAATCTTTTTTCTATGACAGATGTGTAGTGTGTACATACATTATATTGACATATAAATTTTTGTGGGTTCAAAGATAAATTCAAACATCACTTCTTTTGTTTACGCAAGTAAACCTCTGCATTCACAAGTTTTTCACAAAACTAATTTATCTCGCAAAGTAAAGGTGAGAATTTCGAGATCGACCTGGTGGATAGGAGACTTACTGTATGGATGTGTTTGATAACACAATTAAGTGCTAAAAATGAAAATTTTAACAGTTATTTCTTTTTAGTGCTTTTGATAATGTAACATTTAATTGAAAAAAAAAATAATAACAACCAAAAATCTACTAAAATCTTTAAGTAACAAATTTCTACTGAAAAAAAATCACTGAATGTAGTATTTTTTTAGTACTTGAAATATTAGTTTTAGTTCTGTAAATTTAAATTCTTAAAAATTCCAGCATTTAAAATTCAAGCTCCCTAGCTCAAGTGGTATCACTCCCTTCTTCCCAGTGGGAGGTTGGGGGTTCGAATCCCCCTATGGGGATTCCCTTACTTGCCCCCGCGTGTTCGTTAGTCGGAACGAGTGGCCCTGCGGGGCTTTGCAGTAGGCCAATGTAGGGCTTGGGGTTAGGTTTGGACTGAATTGTGTGAGTGTGTGTCCAGTCCGGATCGGGTAAGTAATCTAAAAAATATATATATTTTAGTAAACTCTGATTAACCTTATTTGATTAGAAAGTTTTTCAATATGGAGTATAGAATTTATTTCTCAAAAGAAAAGCCTTATCTGATTCTGTAAATTCTGAGAATATGTGATCAGTCGCAAGTCCGTGAACAAACAATGATGAACTTTCACTTACCCTTATTATGTACCGGTGGTACCTAAGCAGATTAACTTTATATAAGTGGAGTACTATTTTACTTTAATTAAGTACTCTTCACAACACTACTTTTATTTAGCTGAATCTAATGTGATTACGTACATTCACTCAGATATCCTTATCTAATTAAAATAATCATTATTGAAAATTATATTTTCTTTTTTAAGGAAAGACTTATTTGATTCTGTAAATTCTGTGCATTTGTGAGTATTTGCAAGCCACTAAATATTAATAATAATGTACTTTCATTACCCTTGTCATGCATATGGCTGGTACTTGGTAATAAAAATACTTTGGGCAAGTATCACTCTACTTTTTTGCAACATTGTTTTAACTTAATAAATAAGCATTTTCCTATCAAAACAAATGCAAAAATAAATATGCATCTATGATTATAAACAATAAATATGCATTTATATTGATGAATCTAATTTGATCTTGTATATCGAAATAGTATTTGTCAACAAAGTAACTCTACATCAACCAAAAAAAAATTCTTTATATATATATATATATATTTGTGGTGATGTTATGAATTTGCTTTGCTAAAATTATCTTTTTACATGTTTGGGAATGTTATGAATTTGCTTTAAACTTTTAGGGATCTGGTAATCTGCTAAGATTGATATATGATTTTGTTAGATTACAGTGAATGGTTCTGTCAAATTCAATTAGCACCCTTCCTTTTTCTGTTATTGCAATTTGTTTTGGTTCCAAAAATGGTTAGCAATCAACTAATACATGCATGGTTAGCTTAATCTTGCTAGCATTAATGATAGACACTAAACCTATCATATTTGGAATAATAAGTGTAAGTCTTTCTTTGCATTTATCAATTTGACATACTAACCAACCAAATTTGTTGGACCAATTCATAAATGTACTCGAGGTGCTTTAATCTCTTTTTATATTTTTGTAATTGGCAAAATGGCTTCTTAGCTTCGGTGGAAGATAATTATTTATGGCATTGGTATATTGCTTTAACCAAGCAGCATAGTTCAATTGGTATGATTTCTCTTTTTTCAGTGAGGAGATTAAGAGTTCGAATCTCCTTAGGGGAATCATTTGCTTGCCCTTCTGTTGTTCGTCAATCTGAATGAGTGACTCTTGTTAGACTTTGTTGTGGGGTGGTTGAAAATGATGTTACAATTTCTAAATTTGCATTTCAAATAGCTTTGTCAACACATGCGGCAATTGAACCACTTAGAAACCTAGAGACTCCAATTAACTAAATCTCGCAATTAATAAAGATGGTCCAGTGGTAGGGGTTTCCATATCCAGTGGCGGATCCACTATGGGAGCGAGCGGAGGGCGGCCGCCTCCACTCAATTTTTGGAAGTAAAATAAAGATTTTTTATATTATAGTTTTAAAAATATTTGGGTTTTAGTTGTTAGTAATATGCCCTAAAAACCAATTGTTGGAAGAGTGTTTTAGGAATATTACATTCATTAACAATCTCATTAATTATTAAAGGGCAAGTTTATTATTTATCATGATAGTTATTATTATTTAATATACATGATAAGTCCATAGAATTAAAGAGTTAAGAAAGAAGACATTATACTTCTCGGTAACTTTATTCTTAAAATGTTCTTAGTCATAGGATTATTAAATTGGGCATTTAATAATCCGATTAGACTAACACATGTCATGTTTATTTTTTTTTATAAAATATGACTAGTCTTAAGTCATCAGTGTGGGGACACTGGAACAGATATGTGGGTGCTTTAGAGAACAAGTTCACTAAACGTGATCAGTTGTAAAGAACATCCACCTGGAGTTTTACTTATATGTCAATTGGTTGTTCTTAGTTATAGTAGTACAAGTGATCCTTAGACCTAAGACATCATGGTTGCTTTATATATGTGTGGGTTGTTACACTTTAATAGTGCACGGTGTTTATGTTTACACTAGGGGCATATTCATGTATTGTTGGGTGTAGTGAGCTGTACATAGAGGCATTTGAGTGTACAACAAGGAATCTATCACTCTCAAGTAAGAGATTCTAAGATATAACTCAAGTTAAGTTTCTTGGCCAAGGCAGGGTGACATTAGAAAAGAGTTTTATGATTTCACCAAATAGAGTAATATCAGTTTGATTGATAACATATAATTAAATTAGGGTTTGATAAATACGTCCATTACCCAAAAGATTTAATTGGGACATTGTGTGATAAAATGATTGAATTGTACAGTAACTGTCAACAGAAATGTTCACTATTTTTCAAACTATCTGGGGTGTGTCATGATATGTTGTTAAATGTCACTTATGACTAGTAGATGCTCGAAAAATGATAATATATTTATTATTTATTCTTTTTCAATAAGAGATAATTAGAAGATGTTCTGATTTAGTATTAATTAGAATGTGTTCTAATTGTAATACTTAAAGTATTAGTCCCTAATACCAGATTAGTATGAACCTAAGGGGTCACAAATAAAAGGGTAATGTGTAATTAGAAGAAGTAATGAAGGACTGCTTAATATTAAGTTGTTAATATGAAAGTAGTATAACAATATTGTAAGTATGTATTTGATTTAAGAAAGTCTTTTAATCAAATATGGTTTCCTACTAAGATTAGGAAAGTGACTTATGGGTTGATTATTATATATACAGAGACAAGGGAAAACAATATTGCTAGCACAATATAATTTCTCAAAAACTCTCCACTCATGGAAAATTCCGTACGGAATTTGTTAATGCCGAGGTCATCAATAGTTGATCAAAAGATTGCGGTCTTCTTCTAGTTCATGATTTGCTCATGTGGATACACTCAGAGATCGGATATTTGGACGATTTAAGTGAACCTTGTACGAGACTACCAAAAGGAGTTGGATCGAATAAGGATCTAAAAGTTTTGTAAAGCACGCTACAAGGGTAACTATTAGCTTAACCCCCTATGGATGTTTTATGTATTTTGTATACATCATAGACTAGATTATGGGCTTTAGGAAACCATTAAATTTTTGTTTTCCGCTACGCAAACCTTTAAGGCCAGGTTCCATACGGTTTTCTTTCATTAGTGAACTATTTGTTACTTGGGAGCTTTTTTGAGATTTAATGTGAGGAGTATGTTTGGTTTCACTTGTTTATTAAGCGAGCCTGAAATTTAAGGTTGATCACGAGCTTTTTGCCAAGCCCTCCGAAACTAGCTATATAGTTTTATTACAGAAATACACATATAAAACCAATATTCAAGTCATTTATCAAGCTTATTCAAAAATAAATTTGCAGAATTATTCAATAGATTACATGTATAGGCGTGTGTACAAGCCTTTATAAAGCATAGTCACGAGCTTTTTCGCGAGCTTATTAACACATCTTATTCGAATGTGTTCACGAGCTCTATCATCTATCGAGTTGAGCTCATTTGTGTTTGAGTTTGGCTTATTTGTTAAACGAGCCTAAAATCTAGGATTGAGTTTGGCTTGTTTATTAATGCAGCTGAGCCGAGCATTTATCGAACATAATCCCGAGGCTTTGCTGAGCAGCTTGGCTCGTATACAGTCCTAGTTGTCAGCTTTGCCCCCAGTGGATAAATTTTTTTAGTCCACCACTATTTTCATCCCAACTGCAGGTAGTTGCGGGTTCAAGTCTCACGGGGTGATTGCGAGTGTGTCCCATCACATTGCTCCATCATCAATTTACAATCTTCCAAAATAGCCCTTATCGGATGATCTTTGGGAATATCTTTCAGCAATTTGCAAGCAAATTCAGAATCAATTTTAACATATAGGCGTTCGTATCTTCTCTGTCTCGCAGCCTTTTCAAATCGCCACTAGGTCTGCTTGAAGACTCGTTGTAATACCCTAAGTGGTCCATTAGCCCAATAACTTGACGGGTCTGTCACATTGACCTTTAAAATGTTTAAGCCCAAATTATTATTAGTAGCCCCCTTGGTTCTACATATACTAGACTAACATTTTGTATTTATCCTATGTGGGATGGGATCTCATAATCTCCCCCGGTCAAAGACGCGGCGCCCTCGTCGCGTTGGCTCAGTTCTATCCTTAGCTAGTTGATGTGGAAGCAGATCATTGGTGACTATAAAAGCAACCCATAAACGTGCACAAGGTATACTACCTCAGGGCCTCTACCCCTCTCCTAAATCTCTACTCCTCTGCCACACCACCACGGCACCCTTGCGGGGCCAGGGTTGACTTTGATACTATCTGTAACACCCCAAGTGGTCCACTAGCCCAACAACTTGACGGGCCTACCACATTGACCCTTAAAATACTTAAGCCCAAGTTGTTAGTAGTAGGTCTTTTAGTTCTACATATACCAAACTAATATTTAGTATTTATCTGATGTGAGATGGGATCTCACACTCATGCAGTGAACTAAGCTGCTCATGTAGCCTCCTAACCACTATCCGTGATAATCTCTAAATAGACATCCGCAACCTCTCTTTCCCACAGTATTATTCAATTTAACAATACCTGCACCAGGGTAATTCCACTTGAGTAGTGCTACATACACACACTTTTTGACACACAGCTTTAAATGCATGTACCCTGTGTTGTGTAAGTGGTGCATAGAAAAGTGTGAAAATTCAAACAGCACAAGGTACATGTGTTTAAAGCATAGTGTGTCAAAAAGCGTGTCAAAAAGTGTGTGTACCAAACATTTCCCATTCCACTTAATCAAGTCTTTATTAGTTACAGAGTGTCTAACTTGATATTTTTGAAAGCAACAAAAGCATTTATAATCCTGCATAAAATCTGGTTAGGAGTAATAGCATGCATTATTAAAAACTTTCTTGTTTCTTTCCTTCCATAAGTGCCAAATTCCTGAAACAAACACTAGCAACCATGGACTAAAATCAAGGAATACAAAATACCCATGTAGAAACATTTGAATGAAAATTAATTCCACAAACATGATTGAAATCTTGCAAGTTATATTGTGTAAACCATCTTTTAAATACATTATGGTATTTGCATAATTAACGTCAAAGCTGAATGCATATATCTAATATATATGTATATGAAAATAAAAGCTTTTGCTTTTGCCACCTAAGCGCCTATGTGTAATTTTTTCTAAATGACCTTTTTTTAGTTTTTATTTTTTATTATAATTTCACCTAATATTTGAATTTGAATGAATAATAATTAATATTAATGAATTCTAATTCTTACTAATTAATTATCATATTCTTTCTTGGCCAATCGTGCTTCTTATTTATTGAGAAGAAACTTCTCATCCCTAACTTCTCTCCCTTTTTCATTATACTTAGGTATATATAACACATTTAAAATATGCAAACCAAGTTACTAAAAATCCCCTATATTAAAATTTTAAATTTTTGGATATGTTGGATACTTATAGGTAGTTTTTAGGTTTTTTTTTATACGTTTGTTTGATTCCTCAAATTTAGTTCAATTTTTAGAAAGTATAATGTTTTGATTTATGTATGCATATATGTAACACCCGTACCCGGAGAAAGGGTTAATTATTAACTTAACATGCATTAATTGATATAATTAGTGTATAAAATGGATTAAGGGGAGGCTTGGACTCGCCCATGGAAAAAGTCCCAGTGAAGAGGGACAGGTTTGAAAATGGAACCCAGTAAAGGGTAAATTGGTAATTTGCATGTTACATGATTAAATGCATTTTATGTGATTACATGAATATTTGCTTAAATGCTTTTATATTATATGTTGATATATGTGTAGCATTTGGTATTGATCTAGACACCCAAATAAGGGTATAAGTGAAAACGATCTAAATTAGTAGGTGCGATAGCAATTTCACAAAATATGTGGGATCCACGTTGGGACCCATACGGAACTTAGACAAACACTCATTAAATAATTGGGTAGTTAATGGAATGTTTGGGGGATATCATAATAAGAACTTAAGAATTCCGGGGGTGCAAATGAAAAGTTGGAAAAATATATGCTTGACAACACACACAACATGCATTGCATGTGTGTCAAGAGAGTATGGACTCTCATAATTCACAGAAATTAAGCAAAACAAAGAGAGTCCGGGAGAGAAGGACGGAGACTAGACGCCGACGTCGTTTTTCCGCCGATCCGTCGCCGCCGTTCGTCAGATTCACGAATCAAAGCCATTTTCGGACTCGTGGAGGTGAGACGAACGTTTCTATACCTTTAATTTACGTTTCAATTGTCGGATTTTGGTAGCTCACTCTAAACGGTGACAAGCGGTTGCCGAAAACTTGTAGGAACCACTCCGGAGTAGGATTTGGGCAACAATTGTTAAGAAATTTGCTTGTTGGGGTAAAATCTATAAGAGGTGAGTGACTCTAATCCATGGGCTGAATGTAAATCATGTTAAATGTGTTAATTTACATGTTAGTTTGTTGAATTCTTGTAAATTAGAGCATGGACATGAGAATTGGGTATATATGAACATGTTGATTTATGTGGGTTTGGCTAGTTTACTTAAAATTGGATGTTAATATGTGTTAAATGGTGTGTGAATTACCATGCTGAGATGATGATGTGATTATGTGCTTATGTGGGTTGAAGAAAGCCTTATGTTAATTCACCGTGGATTTACTCCATAATAAGGAGAAGTGGAAAAACCCAACGGTGTAAGGGTACTCACCACACTAACTGTGTAAAGGTGTGTGAGTTGCGACCCAGCTGTGGAAGGGTGTGTGAGATTGTGTGAATTAGAGGTGCTATATGCACATAAGGGCAAAAGGCAAGAGCGACGACACGGTGAATTGATATTTGATCTTTGGAGACTAAATGATATGTTAATTGTTGATTTGTGCATTGAATATGACATTATATTCATACATGTGATTAGTTTACTCACTAAGCGAAAGCTTAAACAAATGCTATTTTCTGTTGTGGTTATTGAATAACCACCGCAGGTACGGCACGGGAGGAGGAAGGAAAATGATCAAAACGACAAGTTGGGCATGGGGGTTATGAGATGTGTGTTGATATGTTTATAAATCTAGATATTTAAGTTTCCTAATGCAACTTATGGTTTGGAGATGTATAGTTAACTCATGTCTTGGGCGAACTTGTAGATACGTTTTAAACTTATGTTATAATGTAACTAGTGGCTTGAGGTTCTCGACTTGAGGCTTGAAGTCTTGACTTGTGGACGGGAGAGATGAGGAGAGACGGGAGAGATGGGAGAGATGGGGGAGATTTGAGCCTCATGCTTGTGAACTTCTTTTGAACTTGTAAAATGATGTAAATTATGGTTTCTTTTATGTTAATGTTCATATTTGGGTTGTAGAAAAAGAGTTTGAATCCTAAAACTTGTATTTTGGAAAGTGAAAGTGAATTTGGAAACTAATGTGTAATATCTCTTGTTTTGCTCAAGTGTGGTGCAAGTAATGAATTTGACCATTTCGGCAAGTCCGGATGTGCCGCTAGTGTCTTAAACATGTTTCCTTAGTGTTCACAATGTTAGTTATGACCTTGAGTTAATTCCCAACAAGTTTCATGAATTTTGAATGAGAATTGAGTTTCAAAGTTGAAAAGATCATTGTATTTCAAATGAAATGAGTTCTTAGTGGATTTGACCAAATTGTGAATATGATTTTATGATCCATGGTTAATTTGAGTTTAAACATGTTTAGAAATGTGTTGGAATTGATTTCCCAAAGTTTCATAATGTTTCCATGTGATTTGATTGAGTTTTGGTAAGCTAAAACTTGTTTTGACAGCAAACAAAATTTAGCAGCAGAATTGTGAAGGGGATCGATCCGCGATTTGTGAAGGGATCGATCCGCCCTTTCAAGGGGACATTCTGCGGGAGACTAATATAAATGGATCGATCCGCCCTTTATGAAGGGATCGATCCGCTTTGTATTTTTCCCTAGACGTCCATTTTTACGGAAACATGCATAACTTTTTCTATAAAACTCGGATTCACGCGCCGTTTGTTGCGTTGGAACCGGGACTCAAAAATCTAACTTTTGGTATAAAAATTTTACATACTTTATTAATGACCATTTTGCCCTTAGAGCCTATTTTGTAACAACAGAGTTGTTTAATGTGGTTAAATACATGTGTTTCTCTATAATTCGTATATTTCTTTACAAAGTAATGTAATTGGGAGCTTGTAGCCTTGTTACACGTGTCCTAATCCGCACGAGGCGGGTTGGGGTGTGACAATATATGTATAAATATATATTGGATGTATAGATAACATCGGTCACAACATTATTTATAAGAATGTTATAACAAATTTTTGTTTATAACTTTTGAATATTGGTGGTGCCATTTTTGTGGTTGTTAATAAAATCCATTAAAATATAGATGATACTTTTCAAATTTGAAATAAATAACACATTTCCTCTTTTCAAATTTCAAATAGATTTTACATTGATTCAAGCTTTATCTTCTATACAATTCATACAAAATAAAATTATTTTCTACCCAAGTATAACTATCTTTCTTTTTGGCTTTGAAATTTGACTTTAGTTTTTAGTTTTCTTTGAAGGGGGAGTTATGAAGATCAATTTGAAGAAGATTAGAAGAGCAAGTGAACATTGATTCTCAAGAAGGGTTAGTTGTTATTGTTGTTGTTATTATTATTATTATTGTTATTACTCCCTCTGTCCCATATTAAGAGTCCTTGATGCTATTTTTTGATGTCCTATTTTAAGAGTCCTCTTTAAAAAGTCAAAGTACTTTAATACACACTTTTCAAATTTGCCCTTTTATATATCCAACTCTTCCCTCTCTTTTTATTGACGTGACACTATAATTTTGAATTTCAAAAAGGACAATGGTGGAAAGTTGAAAATCTCACCAAAATCAAGGTTGTCCCCTTAATAAGTTAGAATTCTCAAAAGAGACTCTTATTATGGGACGGAATGAGTTTTATTTTGTTGCATAGATTTGTAAAATTTAATTTAAATTAAATGTGGCTTTTCTACCTGAAGAGTTGAATTTTAGCATTAGAATTTTATGGAGAAAAAGGGAATACATTATTCTAAATTCGAATCAAAACAATTTGGTTGATAAAAAACTTTTCTCTGAAAGATCTACAAAATTTTTTATAGATAAGATTTTACTCATCTAATAATATTGAACTCACAGAATTGAGTTGAATTTAGTGTTAGAATTTTATGGAAAAAAAGGGAATATGTTATTCTAAATTAATAAAACCCATTAAAATATGGATGATAAATAATACATTTCTTCTTTTCAAATTTCAAATAGATTGTACATTGATTCAAGCTTTATCTCCATATATAAATCATAAAATCTACACAAGTTTAACTATCTTTCTTTTTGGTTTTGAAATTTGACTTTAGTTTTTAGTTTTCTTTGAAGGAGGAGTTATGGAGATCAATTTGAAGAAGATTAGAAGAGCAAGTGAAGATTGTTTCTCAAGAAGGGTTAGTTGTTGTTGTTGTTGTTGTTATTGTTGTTATTATTATTATTATTATTATTATTATTATTATTATTATTATTATTATTATTTTGTTGCATAGATTTGTAAAATTTAATCTAAATTAAATGTGGCTTTTCTACCTGAAGAGTTGAATTTAGCATTATAATTTTATGGAGAAAAAGGAAATGCATTATTCTAAATTCGAATCAAACTAATTTGGTTGATAAAGAACTTTTCTCTAAAAGATTTACAAAAATTTTTACAGATTAGATTTCACTCATCTAATAATATTGAACTCACAGAATTGAGTTGAATTTAGCATTAGAATTTTATGAAGAAAAAGGAAATACGTTATTCTAAATTCGAATCAAATCAATTTGGTTGATAAAGAACTTTTCTCTAAGAGATTTACAAAAAATTTTATAGATAAGATTCCACTCATGCATCTAGTAATATTGAACTCACAGAATTAAGTCTATATTAGATGTGGATGTGAAAGATAAGTCTCATTGGTATGTGTTTTTAGCTACAAAAAATAAACTCTACGTCAATTGAAAAATCGTAATCTTATCTTCCAATTTATAGTTGCTTCATAAACCAACGAGAACAATGTATCATTACTCTTCTTTTTGTTCCCAGTTCTGAGTAAATATCGTCTACTATTTTCTCTTCTTTTTTTTTTCTCTATTCTCACTCTACTATTTTTGGTCAATGGAGGATGCTGCACAACATAAGTATTTGTTCTACAAATATAATTAATGATAGTTATAGGATACAGTTTCATTTTTTTTTTGTAAGATTAGAAAATTGATCCAATTTGAATGTTTTGTTTAACTATATGTGATTCCACATTTTTTGGCAGTTTCACTTCATGCAGTTGTATCAGTAAAAATGTTTAATCTGAGAAGTTAAAGATTTTCAATTTCGTATCTTGCAAGTTTTACTTCATGCAAATATATTCAGTCTGAAGAAGTTAAAGTTTTGCTTAATCCAAATCTATAAGAAAATCACAATCCTAAGATAAAAATTTTATACCATTTACTTTTATGTTTTTTGGGAAATTGTTTATAGACTCATTTTAGTGTTGTTGGGTTTTAGATTATATTTAAACAAGCACTGCGAATAAGTTAGCTACGATTTATTTTTGCAATAAAAGTTTGACAAATAAAGTTGTAATTTATTTTTACCATAAGCATGCATCATTCATTGTATAAGAGTGATTTATTCCTTTGTCGTTTTAAAGCTAAGGTTGTGCTATAACTTTAAGTCTGACAACACAATAATGGCCCCGTTTGTTACAGCTTAACTGTATAGATTATAGCTTTTAGCTTATCAGATTATAGCTTTTAGAGCTCAAAATAAGTTGTGAACCTGTTTGGTGCAGCTTTTCAAAATCAGTGATTAATATGTTGTGGTGTTCATAAGCTATCAAATAGCTTATTTGTTGTGTAATTGTCCAAAACGCCCTTAAAAGCTGTCTAAGTATTATTTAAGAACTAATTATTGAAAATGTATGAGTTTTAAGTTACACATCTCAACTAATTAGTTTATTTATATTATTTTTATATGTGAGAGAGAAGATAAAATATGATAGAATTTTTGGACAAGTGAAGGGTTTAATTTAGTTAGGGGTAATTTATGTCAGTAGAAAAAAGAATAAAGGACAAGGTTGTCCAATAAAATATTCATTAAATGGCAAATAAGCTAGAAGCTAGAAAAACACCTCCAACCCAACTTCTAAGAAGTAGGCTTTTGGGCCTTAAATAAGTTGAAAAAAAACTATAAGTTCTAAAACTACAAGCCACACTAAACACTCAATTTTAGCTTTTTCTAAGTTATAAGCTACAATTTGTAGCTTATAAGCTGTAACAAACGGGGTCAATGTAACTTCTGATTCAATAGCCAATAGTTGTACCTCATGATTTCAAGTTGGTGCAAATTATTATATGCAGCTCATTCTTTTGAATATTTTATATTGAGTTACACAATGAAAAAATGTTAATATATTCAAACTAATTAAGCATTATTTATATATGTTAATAGTTATGCAACTTCCTCTAAAAAAAAAATATACAATTTCACATTTTTCAATGTTTTCATTGTACTGTATCACTTAAGTATATACAATATAATATAATTTTGTTAAATGCACATCTCGTGCATTTGCACGTGCATATGCCTTGGTATGGTATTAATTCCAAAGGTACATTAACATCAAAGTACGTAAAAATCAATTTTTTTTTCTTTTTTTTTTTTTTTTTTGGTAAAAATCATTTTCATCTGAACTAAAAATAATTGTGTATGTAAAAATAAATTATACCCCAACCCTTATACATTCTTTATAACTATTATATATTTAAGGTCATTTTGGTAAGTTCATGAAATCTTTATAGAGGTCCCTACCCAAACCACCAAAATATCCTCCACCCCATGACCCAGAATACCATTCAACAAATAGATTTTCAATGAATGCCCCAAGGAAAGAGAGTGGTGATTGGAGACCCATTGGGCATTTAGTTGAAAAGAAGAGGACAAGATAGACATTAAAAGCGAGTGTGGTGGGGGTGCGCTTTTAGTTGTTTTATTCTTTTTCCCATTATATATATATATATATACACACACACATAACTCTCTCTCTCTCTCTCTCTACATAACTTATACAGGGGGACAGCGCATCTACATTTCTGGACAGAAGAAAGAACCAAACGGCGACGGTATAGCTGCGTATCCGAATCCGTACATTTTGCCAACTGTGTTCCGCTAATTCCAGCTAAGCATAAAAAGCTAGTACGGTACCACTACCAAACTCTTTCACCAGAATTTCCCATAGATTTATCCTTTTAATGAAAGGAATAGTACTAATAATTAATTCTTATTGTGGAAAGGAGAGATATGATAAGAAGTGATTGGCTTAATCTTCATGTTTATTAATGAGCCATCCTACTCTTTAACCAAATTTAGGGATCTTCTCTGATTGCATTGTATACATGTCTGTATAATCCAATGTACTATGTAATATGTAGTAATTTTAAAAACTAATTTGGTTAAATTAAAAGTTACTACATGTTTCGACCGTGTTACAATATTTTGGGAGCCCAAATTTATGGTGGAAAAGTGATGCAATGTAAGTGTGACAATCGGCCACGTTTGTTTCGCAGATTGATGGCAGGATTAGATGGGATTGGACTAATAGATCATTTTAATTTAATAGGTTCATTGTTTGGATACTCTTAATCAAGTGAGACTAATTAACTAAATAGTCTCTCATACGAGGGACTAATTAATCCCATGGAGTAATAAAAATAAAAATCCGGTGGAGATGTGATGTTATTAGTCTCCTTAATAATGAAGGGTATAAGTAATACTCCTCAATCCCGTTCACAAAACAAACGCAGCCAAAAAGTAGATGGGCCAATGGAACACACACACACAGAGAGAGAGAGAGAGAGTCTAGTTTACAATTTAGAATCTTTGAAAGAAAAATAAATTAAACTTAAACTTTTATGGTGAAAAATTATATATTTCTATGATGCATCATAACGGTTTTAGTTGTTTCATATATCCTAATTATCTTGCTCTTAAATATTGTAACTTGATACCAAAATGTTAAAACTCTGGAAACAACTTGCATATTAAAACAAAAGTGGTTCTTAAAGTCAGAATATGTTGGGACTTGCGATCCACTTTTAACCAATTGATCTGAAATCTCATTCTAATTCAAATTTTTTCTATGTAGACACCCATATACTACACATTGACAACAATTAGGGTATATAATACAATTAAAACCACTGGACTGTAACATAGATCCCAGCATTCAATAATAAAAGCTCATAGACCATGCAACAAAAAAAAAGGATAATTTATTTTTTGGTTGATAAGATGAAATACAAAAGAATTTGATTGACCCAATTATTTATTTATTTATTTATTTTTTCAATAGCTACCCAATTTTTTGTAATGCACTACTATCGCTAATGCATGCTGGTTTGCTTGTACTATGCGCGCAAGAGAAAGAGATATAGTCCTTTAGAAAAACTCATGGTCATTTTGCATAGTAGTATTGTTAGTTATAATTTTTTTTCATCATGGTCACAATTTTTCATCACAGGTTACAATTTTTTTTGTCATGGTAGTTTCACTTTTTTTCTCATGGTGGTTACAATATCACCTTTCTTAGAATTTTTTTCATGGAAGTTACATTTTTTTTTTATGATGGTTACAATTTTCTCATGAGGTTACAATTTTTTTGCCATCAAATTATAACTTTTCTCATTAAATTGGATACGTTGCAGAACTACAGCATCACATTTCACTCTCTCTCATGCTTGCTCGGTGCGCACAAATCACTAGGGCACCACAAAATTTTCCCACTTTCAAGCATTTAAGATGATGTGACATTATAAATATATAGTGCAAATTACAATCTAAAAGATTTTTTATAATAATTTTTTAGTATTTTGATATGTGGGTGGGTTGACCGTTTCATGTGTACAAATGAAATGTTTTGAAAATCGGATCGGTTATTGAACTGGAAAAATGACCGGGTCATGGGTTACTGGTTCAACTATTGGGTAAACCGGAATTGAACCGTGATGTCATAATTATGTAATAAATATTATTAATAATACAAAATATAAAAAATTTTAAAAAATAAAATCAAAAAATAAAAAATTTCCAGGTTTCCGGTTCATTTGCCGGTTTTATCGGTTCAACCATCGGGTTTCCCGGTTTTTACAAAATAGACCGGTTTTTGCATTTTCCGATTTTTTGGTTCAAATCGGATCGTTTCTTGAACAGGTCGACGGTTCAACCGGCCAGTCCGGTCTGGTTTTTAAAACAGTGTACAAATGTATTTATGTGGTACAACTTAGGCTAGTAGAATTATGAGATAGTACAAAGGTGAGATAAAGAAACCCCCAAAATTTCATTGACAGACAACACTTTAGTATCTTTTTCTTGGGCATATTTTGTGTTGTTCCTTGTCACAAAAATTGAACCCAAAAATAGAAAGTATATGCAGTATATTTATTGTTCTTGTTGGTGAATACAAATTTGATGGTTGTATTAATAACTCCTTTTTTTAATTTTAGAATATAGTGATAGATAGTATGTCTAAATAAGCATATGATAGCCTCTCGTATGCACATTTTATCAATCATGCTCTAGTTAAATCGTGGAATATTGAATGTTCAAAAACACATCTACAATGCTCCTTATTATCACTACTCTGAAAAATAGCACTGGTATCCTCATTTCTAAAATTTGCCACAAATGATAGTATTGTTATGTTTTTTTTTTTAAAAGAGGGATAGAAGGTTATTGGAGATGGTGTTTTTTTTCCTCTATAATTTAACTTTACACTCATGTCAAAAATTAGTGTATAAAACACACTACAAATTCTACCCAATAAGAACAGCTATTTGTGCTAAAAATGACCTTTTTTTTATTAGATATATCGACACTATAGCAATGCCAAATTAAAGCTTTAGCACGGAGACGCTTCTAAATATAAATCTCAAATTTTGTTTCCAAAGACTTCATCAATTGTATTCACTCTCTTTTTTCTCTTGAGACGGTGATTTTGAGTTGATATAAAATTTTCACTTTCCAATAATAAAAAAAAAAGACTTCATCAATTGTACGACACAGCAGTGGTATATGTGGTATTAACGACCAGTCGACCACTTTCATAGCATGTGGTACAACTATTAAAGTTAGCATTTGAAAACTAAATTTGCGATTCAAATTTAGAAAGCATAGCATTATTCCAGAGAAAATAATAATTTGCATTGGAAAATCATGAGTTGCATTGGAGATGCTAGTGTTTTGGTGCGTGTTAAATTGTTGCATAAGGGTCCGCGTTCAGTCTAATAATTTTTATAAAATTGGTTCTTTATCAAATTAAAGATTCCTTAGTTCTCACAACTACGATTAACAAGAAGGGTTCTCTGGGCACATGTTAATAAGCTTTAAAAAGCTTATACCTTCGCATTTTTGCAAAACATTTCTATATGTACAAGTTTTTCAAAGCTTGATAACATTTCCTAAGAGCCCATGTTAAAGATTTTCCTAAAATGAAAACCTAGTAGAGGTTTTCTAAAGAGACTCAACTCTTACACTCGATCTGTTTGGTTTGACACAAACAAGAAAAGAATTGATTTGTAATTCTTATTTGTGACAATTCTAGTTTTAATATTCTTGTTTTGGATTTGATTAAAACTAGAATTAAGTTTATTTTTAATTCTAGCCAATTCTTATTTTAGGGGTTTACAAATTAGACCAAAAGTATTCGAATTTGTCAAAAATTTATTGCAATTTTATTGTATTCTATACTTGATGATGCCAAAATTTGGTTAAATTAATTTAAGGAGAGAGAGAGAGAGAGAGAGAGAGAGAGAGATTGATTTTTTGTATGTGGTTCGGCCCTGTTAATGAAGGTACATACGTCCACGTGTGTGTCTGAGCACGTTCACTATACTGTAAAAAGTCGGGAACCTGTGGTGAACCAACAATAATTTGGAGCTACTGTAGGTCGGTCGGGCGTGTTGGTGACCGCTATAGAGGTGCTGTAGAGATTGAAAAGTTGAACCCTTTCTATTGGGGTGAGTGATCTCTTTTATAGATGCAAGAGATCTACTCGTACATGAATAATGAAATATAATCCAATTAGGATGTGATTGACACCAATCAAGTAAGTTTCCTAATTGTATTAAGATTGATTGGCATTAATTGTGCGGGTTTCCTAATTGGATTAGGAAACAATTTGCCCTTTCCATTAGTCTTCTAGTTTGAATAGGAAAGTGCATGGAATATTCTGGGACGTGCCTTGCGGGCCTGGTTTGACTGCGCCTGTATGGAGCGTGCCAGTGTAGCCTTCCCGACCTGTTGGTCTGGTCGTGAATGAACCGCTCGGGATGGTGAGCCTCGAGTAGACTAGACCGCTCGGGCTGATGCTTGTCCAAGGAGTTGTGCATGATTTGACCAAGACATGAATTGACTGCTGATTTGAACCGATCAATAATAAAATAGAGCCAATTTTAAATGTATCAATACTATTTTAAAATCAAACCAAACGAAGTGTTAAAGTGAAGCATTTACTTGTGCAATAACATAGTAAATGCTCTCGTGATTGAAGCTCCATCACGAGCCCTATGCTGCTTCAATTTCTCGTCTGAACTGATGAGAAACCAAACATACCAAAAAGTAGTCAATGTGC
Source organism: Hydrangea macrophylla (assembly GCA_033977485.1). NCBI lineage: Eukaryota > Viridiplantae > Streptophyta > Magnoliopsida > Cornales > Hydrangeaceae > Hydrangea > Hydrangea macrophylla. The sequence goes on from CM066992.1 coordinate 30,792,389, forward strand.
ATTACTGTAAATTAAAGATTGATCTGGACTGTAGAAAGTGGTTGAATCATCATAAATAACAGTCAAATTGAGATGATATTTATGGGACATCAAATGGTTTGACTCTATACATTAAAGAATTTGTTAAACACCAATGCTTTTTCTTTAAGCACGTGCGTATAGTGACTGTTTCTAAAGTTATAAAAGGGGTAATTGACCCAAACTTAACTGAACCCCACTAGTTGCAAATGGACCGGCCACGGTCCATCCGTGGGACCATCCAACAGAGTGGGCCAGTGGGGTATGCATTACGGATTGGACGTTTCTGTACCGTTTAAGAACTCAGGAAAGTAAGAGAGTCGTTTACTCCATTTGAGATGTCTTTATGAAAAACAATTGATATACTTGAATTACAAAAAGTGTCATTAATTAGTTAAAATTCTCAAAAGATCTCTTAATTTAAGACGGTAGAAGTAAATTTCACGATTCGAGCGTTGAACCATGAACAGATAGATGATCCACTTTAATTCATTAATTCAATCACCAGTATGATCCAATCACTAAAGGAGATTGTGAATCGACTAAAAACTAGATAATTTTCAATTGATTCGTTAAGAACTGATAGATTGAACCAGTTGTTTTATGTTGATTGTTTAAAAAATTATGGTAACTTCATATCATACATTAGAAGACTTAAACCTTGTCAATTATTGTGGTATAATTTACTAATACCAACTAATGACCTTAAATTTGCTATTTTTTATTTTATTTTTTATTTTTATTTTTTAACTTTAGATACGATGAAATCATCACTCTTAAGTAAAATAGAAATATAAGGTTTAGTCCCCTCATAATGGGTCAAAGGAAAAATTAGTACATTTAACTTTTTATTTTTAAAATTAGTCCTCTTGCCATAAGGATAATTAAAAATTGGCCCTTTTCCCTCTTTTGTATATTTTTTTTCGGACTTACATGCCCTTGCTATATATTAGTTTCTAAAATTTATATTTTAGGAAGATAATACACACTTAATTCTATAATTATTCGGTTAAGCTGGATCCATAAATCAAGGATAATCTTTAATGGTTTCATAACTTATCTTAACACCTTATTATTATTTCTCACAATTTAAAATTTCTCAAAAGTGAAATCTCTCACAATTGTTCTTGTAAATCACTACTAAAGTTTCTTACTATTGGTTACGCAAACTCATTTTTAAAGTTTTCATTATTGTTCATGTAAATCACTACTGATATTAATCATCCCTTTATGTGTGCGAGAATTACTCACTATGTTTAGTATGAAATTCTCAAAAAGTTAACAATAACTTATCATCCCTTTATATCAGAGAGTGCTACTCAGTTTGTTTTAGTGAGTTTCTCACCATTTTATGTCAGAGAGAATTTATCACCAAGTCCCATATAAATTTTATACAATGTTTGTGAGAAATTCACACCATTTTATGTCTAAGAGAATTTATCACTAAGTCTCGTTAAATTATGGATGATCTTAACTAAATACACTTCTAAACTATTTCTCACTATTATGGATGATCTTAACTATGGTGATATTGTTAGTTGGATGAAGTAATTTCGAATTGATATTCTGTCCATATTTAATATATGGATCTTTTGTTTTTGATGTCTTGGTCTTAGGGATTTATAGTATTTCCATGTTTGACTGTTCAGTGTCCAACACTCCAAGGGTCCAATCTCCAATGTCTACCCCGATTCCCTTTCGTTTCATGCAGTAGGGGAAAGTGCTTGAATCTAAAATCCCCGTTGATGTATGCGTCGAGTTCAGAGTTTCGTTTTCAGACTTTCAGTATCTCCTTTTTCACTGTGTGTTTCGGTACAGTTTTGAACATTGTGTTTCCTCGCTAACTGGTACAATTTCTCTCTCTTCACCATTAACTCCCCCTGGAACTCCTTCATAGCTGTTTTCTTCCGTTTCTTTCTCTTTGTCTTCATGGGGGTACTTGCTTTGTTGGATCCACAATCCTTTGTATTTAGGGCACATAAATCATAGTATTTGGCAGTGTTTCATCTATCTCCCTAGTATTAACCTGTTAGTCAGGTTAGCAAGCATAAGTATTGAAGCTGTTGTTAAGTTAGTTCACAGAGAATTTCTCACTTGACATATCTCCCTAGTATTAACCTATTAATCAGGTTGGCAAGCATAAGTATTGAAGCCGTTGTTAAGTTAGTTCACAGAGAATTTCTCACTTCTATGAGAATTTCTCACTTAAGAAAATGTGATAATTTATCAATTACCATGCTGTGACAATTTATCACTTAACTGACATCAATTTTTTCTGTTAAAATGTATAGTAATACGTTAACAATACTTAATTTTGGAATCGGGTTTTACCTCGTGGCGTTCGAGATATGATAGATCCTTTGTTCGGAGCATTCTATTAAGGTTCATCAGGTTCCACTTAACGAAGCGAGGAATCGCAGAAAGGTCAGGGAACTGAACATTATCATCTGTTTTCCCATCTTTTTCGGGCTTTTGAGGATCTACAATGGTTAAATATTCACAGAGCCAAATCTGCATTGTAGCAAATGATAGATCATAAATCCAATGATATATTCACACATGCTTCCAAGATATATGTTTGTTGAACAAAACCATAATTTCTCACCTTTCAACGCCATCAGTAGTCCTCGCCGTCGAAGTCATTTGCAGCTGTGGACTTGCGGTACATCTCAACGCCAGTGCTGACGTATTTTGCTGGGCATGGATGAAATCGCCGGCATATTTTGTTGGGAATGGATGAAATCGCCGCCATCGTTGAATGAGAATCCAAAATCGCCGTCGTCGCCTCTGGTCTTTTACGTTCTTAGCAAGAGTGATAAATTGATTTGTTTTGGTAATTGGTGTCATATTTGGGAAGTAACTAGATAGGATTTTAGTCCAGTTTGAATTTGATTTCCCTCAATCCCGTCCTGATTTGATGGGATTTATTATGCAAATCATCATGATATTTAATAAGTATACCATGCAAGTGATATATGGTATTCAGACGTAAATTAGTAATGAGGGTAAATTTGTCATGTTTTTTGGTGGAGGACTATTTATTAAGTTGGGTTTCTTATTGGACCTATTTCAATAAATGATGTGTTTTAAGGACTATATATTAACTATCCCAAAGTAACATTATTTGTAGTTGTGATGAGAAAATTATTGTTTGGTTCAACCGGCTCTCCCATGGTTGAACGGATGAATCACAAATCTGTTATCTTGGCAGGTTATTATATGGTCTTGTTCTAATGATTATGCTCTAGAAGACTTATATTAACACTTTAAGAATACTCATTTTGTTGTGGATAAATTACACTTTACACCCTGTTGGAAAAGTAATTTTTGTACATAAATTTATCATTATGCCCTTAATAATATTTTCCTTGTGTGTTATGTGACATAATTCTGTAAAAAATGGTAGAATATTTTCATGAATAGACTACATTGAATCTAAATTGAAACTGTATAGACCAAAGTGTCACAATTGAAACTATAGAGATCAAAGTGACGAGTCGACCAAACTAAAGGGGTACAAAGTGTAATTTACCCTTCTTCTTCTTCTTCTTCCCCATACAATTCAACAGATTTATTAAGGCTAATGCTAACACCAAAGCAGAAAGTGTCGCTAAAAGTTTTAGTGACAGTTATTTTGTCGCTAAAACTTTTAGTGACACTTTTTACTTCGATATTAGAAATTTTTACTTTGACATTAGTATTCCCTTAATTAATTGTAATTTTACACGCCCTATACACTTTATTATTATACTAATATAGTTTTCAGTGTATATATAATATCAGGACATTATTGATTTGCTCCATCAAGTTCCTCAAAAAATTTTATTTTATTTTATTTATTTATTTTTAATTATGAAGGGGAGGAGAATTGAAACTTGTGTGACTGTGTCCAAGGCATGGGGTGAGTTGGTGCTGATTAACTCTAATAACAATGTTAGGGGTACAAACACTTTATATAAACATTTTTTTATCTCTCTCTTGAGTGGCACTGTGGGGTTCGGATAATTTCAGTGAACCCCACAGTGTCACCCAAAAAAAAGATAGAATGTTTTTGTAAGTGTTTGTACCCCAAATATTACTTATAACTCTAATACCAAATTTGCTATTTAAAAGGAAAAAAAAAAATTAGATAGAATAAAATCCTAGACTTGCACTCTTTTAATAAAATTATTTGTAGTTAAGATGAGAAAATCATTAAGTTGTTCATTCGGTTCGCACGACCCCGTTAAACTGATGAAGCATAAACAGGCCAAAGCGGCAGGTTGCTATTTGCTCCAATTCCAATGACCATACTCAAGAGGAGCTGAGTTCGTACTTGGAGACTAGGTTTTTATTTTTTATTTTTCATTTGACCAAATTTTTTTTAGTTATAGTAATTTTACACGTCCTAGAAATTTATTGTTTATACAATTATAAATTTTAGTGTAATACATAATTTATTAATGATGATAATAAATTTGATTAAAGTAAATTAAAGCAAATTAAAGAGAGAGAGAGAGAGTGAGAGACTGATTTTTTGTATGTGGTTCGGTCCTGTTAATGAAGGTACCTACGTTCACGTGTGTGTCTGAGCACGTTCAATATACTGTAAAAAGCCGGGGACCTGTGATGAACAAACAATAGTTTGAAGTTACCGTAGGTCGGCCGGCCGTGTTGGTGACTGCTTTAGAGGTGCTGTAGAGACTGAAAAGTCGGTCTCTTTGAAGGGGGGTGAGTGGTCTCTTTTATAGATGCAAAATACTTACTCATACATGGATAAGGAAATATAATCCAATTGAGGTTGATTGGCATTCATTGTGGGGGTTTCCTAATTGGATTAGGAAATAATGTCCACTTTCCATAAGTCTTCTATCTTGAGTAAGAAACTGCCTGGAATATTCTGGGGCATGTGTTGTGGGCACAGCTGGCCTGTGCCTGTACGGACCGTGCCAGTGTGGTCTTCTCGACCTGTTGGTCTGGTCGTGAATGAACCGCTCGGGATGGTGAGCCTCGGGTAGACTAGACCACTCGGGCTAATGCTTGTCCGAGGAGTTGTGCATGATTTGACCAGGACATGGACTGGCTGTTGAGTTGAACTGCTCGGTCATAGGATAGAGCAAATTTTGGGTGTATCAGCTGCCCCCAATTTCCAAGGTTGGCCGGATGCTATACCGGGGAAAGTTTGGAAATCTGTTTGATGTTACTTGCCGTTGTCTAAGTGCTCGGGGAAGTTGCCTTGGAGCTTCTGAGTCTTGTGAGTGCTCGGGAATTGGCTAAGAGTTGAGACTTAGCGTAGCTTAGAGTCTTTAAGTGCTCGGGAATTGGCCGGGAGTTGAAACTCGGCCTAATTCGGAGTCTTTTGCTTGATTTAGCTCCCATGATGGTTATCTTCTACCCGTAAATCTTCGTCAAGGTTGTGGGCAAAAGAATTTGACCATGTTGGAAAAGCCGACCTAAAGCGTATTGCTTTAGGGTCCTTTTATGTTAACTCCCCAGGATGGTTATCTTCCGCCCGGTCAACCTTCATCAAAACTGTTGGGAGAAGAGTTTGACCATGTTGGTGGAGCCGACCTAAATCACGTTGCTTTAGGGTCTTTTTGTTCCTTTATCGTCGGCCAACCTAAGAGATTTTAGTCACCTCTATCGTCGGTTTGGACCTAAGTGGAGTTATTGCCTCTGAGTACTATAGGCGCCCGGGTTGTCTAAGAGTTTGACTTAGTTACTGTAAGGCCTGTAAGTACCCGGTGTGATTGCCTGTTTAGTACATCGTGCCTTTCTTCCCCCCAAGCTTTCGCTAAGACGAGAGTCATGTGGAGGTTAAGACTGTAGGTAATCGACTTGGAACATGGATGGTTGCATGGTCTTTTGAAGCTTGCCATCATCACCCACCTAGGGGGATTTTCCCCCATCGTAGGTTGGACCTAAGCGAAGCCGATGCCTTGAGCGTGACCCTAAGGTCTTTTGCCTCGGGAGAGAGGTCTTTGGTGCCTGGGTTCGGAGCTAGAGGTCTTTTGTGCCTGGGTTCGGAGCTCGAGGTCTTTTGATGTGCCTCGGGTATGGCCCGAGGTCTTTTTAAGAGCTATTTGACAGTCTGCGGAGCCTCATCCGATGATCGGGCAAGTACCACTGTAGTTGAATTGGTCGAGACTGTTAGAGACAGGAGGTCGGGTCAGGATCGCCGGACTCCTGATTACTCTGAGCTGGGTTCAAGGTCGGGATCATTGGATCCTAACTGCTGCGAACTAGAGGTCGGGTCGGGGTTGCCGGACTTAGACCGCTGTGAACTGGAGGTCGGGACGGGACTGCCAGACCCTACTTGCTGTGAGCTGGAGGTCGGGTCAAGACTGTCAGACCCTGATCGCTGTGAACTAGAAGAACTGTCAGAACTCCCGGGCTGATCTCGCTTTCGCTTACTTCTGGAAGACTCGTTGCTTACGCGCCTGGGGTCTTTAGTCTTTAAAAATTCTTCAGTGCTAATGTATTCTCCAACCCTCTCAGTGAGTTCAACTAGGGGTGTTCACGGTCGGTTCTCGGTCGGTTTTTCTCGGTTTTTCCACATAAAAAAACCGACCAATAGCCTCGGTTCGGTCGGTTCGGTCGGGGTTTTGGGGTGTTTCGGTCGGTCGGTTCGGTTTTCTTCTTGAACTCTAAGTTTGAAAACCGACCGAATGCCCTCGGTTTGGTCGGTTCGGTCGGTCGGTTTCGGTCTCGGTTTTTCTTGTACACCCCTAAGTTCAACTAAGGTTTCCAGTCGATTTCTGTGAAACGACACGGCACACTTGGTGTGTTGAACTCCCGAGCAGAAGGCTATAATAGCGACAGTTTCATCAAGATCATAGATTCCGAGATTTTCTTGATTAAACCGGTCGTTGAATTCCTTGAGGGTCTCATTATCCCTTAGTCTGACTGTCAGTAGCTGCATTGTCAGGCTTTGGCCGTTCATGCATACCGATGAACTGGTCGATGAACTGTTTGCTGAGTTGCTTGAAACTGCGGACCGATCGGGGCTTCGCGGAGTAGAACCATTGGGCGGTTGGGCCTTTTAAAGTGATGGGGAAAGCTAGGCAGTTCAGTTCGTCGGCTTTGGTGTAGCAACCTGTACTTTCGCGTCCCTAATAATAAATAAAATGCCATTTTCTATTTTATTAGTGTGTACTATTTGTAGTTATGGTATTATTTTTAATAAATAAATAATGTTTGTGTTAACATTTAATAATGCAATGCCTTTAATTTTACAACCCTTAGTAATTTTAATTTTGTTATTACTACTTAAGACTGCGCCCCTAAGTTACCCTATGATTTGGGATTAGAACCATTAATAAAATGTAATATCACGTCGTCTACATTTTTGTCCCTAATGGTTTTATTTAGGACATTTTAATTAGCTAACTAACCAAACCGGACCAAACCATCCAGTTGCATTTTTAACCGCGAAACTAATTGATTTGATCAATCAGCTGCGTTGATTTAGAGCTCATGATGAAAATTTACATGGATGTAAATTTAGAGGCGTAGGCTTACCTCTTGCCAGTAAATTCATGTGGTTAGAAAATTGGTGAGGTGTATGCTTAGTTAACCAAGCATCTCAACAACTAATTGCCTATATAAAGGCAGGTGCTAGCACAAACAACATACCAACATTCAAACAAATACAAAGCTCTCAGTAGCTCTCTCTCTCACTTGCTCACAAGCACAGTACAATTCTAGAAGTGCTAAGTAGAAAAGGAAGAACATCACAGTAGGAGCTCCATTGCCATTATAGCTCAAAGCTTATATTACGGATATTTACGAAATCTTTCAGTCTCTTAGTCCAGTCACTACGAAGAACGGTGAGTCTTTTAAACCCACTCTTAATGTACTTTAAGTCATTACGCGTTATCTGTAGGTTTCGAAAATAAGTGAATATGTATAGATATGTATATATAGCCATGGAGGTACAAAATTAGCGGTGCCAAAAATGTTAACGAAAACTCATTCTGTAAATTGACAATGAAATATTAGGATCCCAATTAGTCCCCCTTGGAATAATTTGTTGATTGGTTAGTTCATTAACCCCAAGGTTGAGAGTTTAATACTTGCTACTTATATATAAGTTTGAAAATTATTATTTTTATCATAAAAATAAATAGTAAATATATTAGTATTGTTAACATGTTAGAGGTCATATTTTTTTATATAGTTTCGTAATTTATCAAATTATAAAACTAGGACTTGATATTGGTAATAAATAAATTAGTGGTCGTTTAACTAATATTTTAATTATTTCAAAATACATTTGGTACTTCTAAATTTATGAAAAAATAGCAGAATTGTATTTTAATGTCTTGTTTTTATTAAAAATAATGTCAAAGCATGTACCCTCTACTTTATATATTTATGTCATTAAGAAGGGCCTTGTGACTAAATTTATATATTATTTTATCTTCTAAAAATTGTAATAAAAATTCTATGACACCGAAAATTACACCGTCAGTTTCCTAAAATCAAATTAAGCTAAATTGGTTCATTTGATAATAATCACATGTTTAAAACAACCACTGTCATGTTAAAGAAAATCGTAAATAGAATAAGTCATACACATGCATAGTCGAGTTGACATGTTGGAAAGGGGTCGTTTGGGTCAACATATACATTTGTGAGAAATAAGTAAAGAAAGGGTGTCTTGAGTTGTGTTACCTTAATTATTCTAGGCCGATTCGGATATGGCAGATTAATTAGGAAGGATTGAGCCCAGGCCGACTCGGATACGGTAGGCCAGTCAGAGTCTTGTGTTACCTTAATTATTCCAGGCCGACTCGGATACGGTAGATTAATTAGGAAGGATTGAGACTAGGTCGATTCGGATACGGCAGGCCAATCAGGTCGTGTCCAGGCCGACTCGGATACGGTAGACCGATCTAAAACAACGGCCTCGTGCCGGATGGTTCTGGCGAACCAAATGAGTCGAGAGGTTGTGGTCGAGATAAAAGAGTCAGTAAGATGAGGTGGTTACATTGTTCACGTACGGTCTTATATAATTGATTTAATTATTCATTTATTGTTTATATGGGACGACTAGAATAATGGACTAATAGTACTGTAAAATACCAAATATTAAGACGGTTAATGCGCTTTTATATACATTGCTTGCATGTTCATTATGCTCACTCGACTTTCATTAGCTGATGACTTTATTTTGTCCTGGACACCCAAAATGTCCAGGAGATGGCTATGCAGGATTTTATGATTATGCCAGCTAGAGAAGTCTGCGGAGCTGCTTTTATAATTTATTAAAGTTGTAATAAAATATATGAATAATGTTTAATTTGAATAAGGCGGCTTGTGCCTTAAGAAATACTTTTATTTGAGATAATGTAATATTAATTAAGTTTGAAATGTTGATCTATATTTTCTTCCTTACTGCTTTATATACTCTGTTTTTTGGTACATGTTAAGCTAAGTACAGGACAAGCGATCCCTCACCTGTCATGACCTACGGGTCCAAAATGGAAATGAAAAATTTTCCTTATTTTGCTACGCTGGGGCGTGACACGATTTTTGGTATCAGAGCCTTGGTTGTATTCTTAGGTATAAGCCTAGACACAGGTTGTGATAGCAAAAGGATAGGCATAGTCGAGTGTCCTCGGTACTTAGGATCCGACATCCAGATATATTAAGATTAGCCTTGATATAAGATAGTTTGCTTTTGTCAGGTTATGGACCCATATCTTGTTCCAGATGATTTTGGAGGGCATGTTATTGGCCCTAATGGGATAGAGCCACTCGATTGGGAACTGTACGTCACCTTGATACGATACCAGGCCACCGTTAGACTAGAGAACCATGTGTGGCAGGAGATTCATGTTGAGGGAGTCGTAGATTTGAGGCGAGTACAGTTAGAGGCCCTTTACCATGCTTGGACAGATAGACTGATTGCTGATGAGAGGATCAGGAGGATCCTTGACCCTGAGATCTACGTACCCCTCGAGATGGATATGGTCCAGGCACATCTAGACTTTTTAGCCGCTGCAGTTATACCAACCCCAGCTATGGCTCTCGTGGCCGCTCCACCTGTCGAGCCCATGATTGATGATGATGATGAGGATGACGAGATGGATGGAGTGGTCCCCGTACTGATGGAGGGGATCATAGACGAGGACGATGAGATGGAGGCCGAGGTTCATATCATCGAGTTACCTGAGCCACCACCTGAGCTACCTGTTGAGCTCGATGTTATTATGGAGGATCCCCCACCCTTTGTATCTAACGATGATAGCATCTACCGAGCTGTTGTTCGCCCGACTCGTAGGCCCAGAGTTTGGCGTCGATGGCCCGCTGCCTTTGCTAGGCACCCTTAGGTGTTCTTATTTGGTCTTGTTGTAAATATTGGACTGATAGTCCCCTTTTGTTATTGACGCATATATAGGTAGCACTAGGGTGCATATAGGGTAATGACTCCCATATTTTTGTATATCGGACTAGTAGTCCCAAAATCTCACTTTTGACTAGATAGAAGCATTAACTGGACATACTTGATGTAAGAGATATATATAAAGAAATATTTTTGGAATCTTGTTTTGATAATTGTACTTCTTATTATAATTGTTTAAAATTGCTAACATTTGTACTATCAGGACTTAAGATATAGTATGGCAAGAAGGAGTCCTAGAAACCACGGTTTGATCGAGGGAGCACCCCTAGCTGCCGATCCTACAGGCATGTTTGAGGCGTTTATCCGGCGAATTGAACGGATAGGAGAGCTGACTGCCCAGAACAACAGAAATCGAAACGATCAAGGAAATGTATTACCACCTCGTCAAACAGGAGATAAACGATTAGAAAGGTTCCGTGCCTTGCGACCACAGCAATTCGCTGGCACTGCCGAACCATGGAAGGCCGAACAATGGCTAAGGCAGATGGATCACATCTTCGAGACAATGGATTGTACTGACCAGGAAAAGAAGAGGTTGGCAACATTCCAGTTGACATATGCTGCTGCAGATTGGTGGGAGGCAGTGAAAGCCACCATGGGAGAAGACGCTGTACGGGCAATGACATGGACTACATTCAGGAGAAAATTCCTGGAGAAGTATTTTCCAGCGACCGAGAGGCTCAAGTGAGAAAGAGAATTCATGGACCTGGTCCGAGGAAACAAGTCAGTACAAGAGTACGCGACTCAATTTGAGAGGCTATCCAGATTTGCTCCACACATGGTGGATACGGATGAAAAGAGAATCTGGAAATATAATCAAGGGTTGGCTCCGCCTATTCATTGTATGACTATTGGGCACTTGGATAAAACATTTGAATCTCTCGTGGACCTGGCCACCAAATTAGAAGAAGACATGCGATCGAGCCGCAAGCAATTTGACTTCCGCCCACCACAAAAAGGAAAATTTGGGAACAAGCAACCATATCGAAATCAGGGTCAGAAGAGGACTTTCGATGGGAACCAAAAACCTCAGCCAGCCCCTTATCAGACTCGGCCACAATCAGGCATAGGAGGGAGTACTAGTAATTGTTTCAATTGTGGCATCCTCGGTCACCTATCTCGGGATTGCAAAGCACCAAGGCGTGATAATCGTCAGAATACAGTGTGCTATAATTGTGGCAAGACTGGTCACGTCAGCAAGTATTGTCGTGCCCCTAAAGGAGGAAGCTATGGTCAACAGGGACAGGCCCAACTAAATGCTATCATTCCTGATGCCGCAGGTTATGAGGAAGGTAATTACGAAGAAGCTGGGTATGAGGGAACCCAATATGAAAAGCAGCCTGAGCCGCAAGTCATGGAAGGTACTTTAACACTTTATAATCATCGTGTGAAAGTCTTATTTGACACGGGTGCCACACACTCTTTTATTGCTGCCAAAATTCTTCCAAATGTGATTATAGTACCTCAGAAGTTAGATATAGCTTTGAATGCCGTCTCACCGTTAGGAGCTACTGTCATACTAAAACATATATGCAAGGGTTGCCCTGTACACCTGGAGAATCGGAATCTTCCAGCTAATTTGGCTGTCTTAACAATGAAGGAATTTGATGTGATATTAGGAATCGACTGGCTCACTAAGTATCACGCTAAGTTGGACTGTGCTAAGAAGAGTATTACTTTTTTGGTACCTGGAGATCAACTTTTTGAATTCCAGTGTAACCCTATGAGTGATACATTCCTCACCAATTGTCTAGCTAACATCGAGACTGCTAGTACAGAAGTGGCTATCTCATCGATACCCATAGTCAGAGACTTCGAGGATATTTTTCAGGATATCTCTGGGCTACCACCTAAGAGAGAGATCGATTTCTGCATTGATCTAGTGCCGAGCACTATCCCTATATCCAAAGCACCTTACAGAATGGCCCCTACAGAAATGTTGGAGCTAAAGAAACAAGTTCAAGAACTTGAAGATCTAGGATTTGTGCGCCCAAGTACATCACCCTGGGGAGCACCAGTCTTATTCGTAAAGAAGAAGGATGGATCACTTCGGTTGTGCATTGACTATAGAGAATTGAATAAAGTCACCATCAAGAACAAGTATCCTTTACCCCGAATAGATGATTTATTTGATCAATTGCAAGGAGCTACAATCTTTTCTAAGATAGATCTATGGTCAGGGTACCATCAGTTACTCGTACAACCTGAGGATGTACCAAAGACAGCTTTCAGAACGAGGTTCGGTCACTATGAATTCCTGGTAATGTCGTTTGGATTAACGAATGCTCCGGCAGTGTTCATGGATCTGATGAACAGAGTATTCAGGCCTTACTTGGATCAATTCATCATAGTCTTCATTGATGATATCTTAATCTATTCAAGGATAGCAGAAGAACATGAACAACATTTGCGACTCACATTGCAGACACTTCAAAGTCATCATTTATATGCGAAGTTCCGTAAGTGTGAGTTTTGGCTTCAAGAGGTGAAATTCCTAGGGCATGTGGTCTCACAACAAGGAATTGCTGTAGATTCATCAAAGACTGATGCTGTTTCAAATTGGACTCGACCAACCAATCCTACAGAAGTCAGAAGTTTCCTTGGACTCGCGGGCTACTATCGGAGATTTGTAGAAGGATTTTCAAAAATAGCAGCCCCTCTGACTAGTTTGACTAAGAAAGATGTGAAGTTCGAATGGAATGATAAGCGTGAGCAGGCTTTCCAGGAATTGAAAGAGAGACTTACCACGGCACCAGTACTAGCAATACCAAGAGATGGCGAGAAGTTTTCTATTTTCAGTGATGCATCCTATCAAGGATTAGGATGTGTACTTATGCAAGACGGCAAGGTCATCGCTTATGGTTCAAGGCAGTTGAAGACAAACGAATTGAACTACCCGACTCATGATTTGGAATTGGCAGCAGTAGTGTTTGCTCTTAAGATCTGGAGACACTATCTATATGGAGAGAAGTTTGATTTGTTCTCTGATCACAAGAGTCTGAAGTATTTATTTACTCAGAAAGAGCTAAATATGAGGCAACGCCGATGGATGGAATTGATTAAGGACTATGACTTCACGTTAGAATACCACCCTGGTAAAGCTAATGTAGTCGCAGATGCCTTAAGTCGGAAACCTCGAGGAATGGTTGCATCTCTAATGGTTAGAGAATGGAAAGCTTTGGAAACGATAGCTGAATTTGATGTTCAAGTGTCTACAGAAGGCGAAGGACAACACTTTGGATGTCTTGTAGTGCAACCGACACTTATCAGTCGTATTTTGGAAGCGCAAAAGAAAGACTCCGATCTTCAACTGTGGTTTCAGAAAATGTCAGCAAAGGACCCAGAGGAATGGAAAATTGGGACCGATGGAGCACTCCGGTGCAGGAATAGATTATGTGTGACCAACACAGATAGTCTAAGAAAGGATATTCTCGAAGAAGCACACAGGTCGAGATTGACAGTTCATCCAGGAGGAACAAAAATGTATAAGGACCTGAAGAGAAATTTCTGGTGGGAAGGAATGAAAAGGGATGTAGCCGAGTTCGTGTCTAAATGTTTGACTTGTCAACAAGTGAAAGCCGAACATCAAATACCCTTAGGACTTTTACAACCCCTACCTATTCCAGGTTGGAAATGGGAGCACATCACGATGGACTTTGTAGTTGGACTACCCAGAACACAACAATACCACGATGCTATTTGGGTAAATGTGGATCGTTTGACGAAGACCGCTCACTTCATCGCTTACAGTATGACCTACCCGGTAGAGAAGATGAGTAGGATGTACATTCAGCAAGTTGTAAGACTACACGGAGTACCAGTGTCTATTGTATCAGATCGCGATTCACGGTTTACGTCAGGATTCTGGGAAAGTCTTCAAGAAGCTTTAGGGACTTCATTGAGTTTAAGTACTGCTTTTCATCCACAAACCAATGGATAAACTGAACGCACCAATCAGGTTATGGAAGATATGCTCAGGGCATGTGTTATAGACTTTGAGAGTTCATGGGAAACACACCTTCCATTGATTGAATTTGTTTACAACAATAGTTACCATTCAAGTATAGGGATGGCCCCATTTGAAGCATTGTATGGACGGCCGTGTTGATCCCCGCTTTGTTGGGCAGAGGTTGGAGACAAAGAGTTGTTGGGACCAGACTTGGTTAGAGAGACCAACGAGAAAATCACAGTTGTGAAAGATATGATGCGTGCCGCACAGAGTAGACAAAAGAGCTACGCAGATAAACATAGGAAGGACAAAGAGTTCGCTGTCGGAGATCATGTGCTCTTGAAAGTTTCACCAATTCGAGGAGTAGTACGTTTTGGACAAAAGAGAGGTAAGTTGTCGCCTCGATTCATTGGACCATTTGAGATACTGGAACGTGTTGGGAAAGTAGCATATCGGCTGGCATTGCCACCAAAGATGTCTGGAGTACATAATGTCTTTCACATCAGCATGTTGAGGGAATACAAGGGAGATCCTTCTCACGCAATTGACTTCAATGACATAGAGATCCATGACAATGTCACCTATAGAGAGAGACCCGTGCGTATTCTAGATCACAATACGAAGAAACTGCGGAGCAAAGACATTCCTCTAGTGAAAGTTCAGTGGAAGTATCATGATGAGAATGAGGCATCTTGGGAGTTAGAATCAGAAATGAGAACTAAGTACCCAGAATTGTTTCAAGATTAGCCAGCTTAGATTCCGGGACGGAATCCCTATTAAGGGGGGAGTGATGTAGCAACCTGTACTTTCGCGTCCCTAATAATAAATAAAATGCCATTTTCTATTTATTAGTGTGTACTATTTGTAGTTATGGTATTATTTTTAATAAATAAATAATGTTTGTGTTAACATTTAATAATGCAATGCCTTTAATTTTACAACCCTTAGTAATTTTAATTTTGTTATTACTACTTAAGACTGCGCCCCTAAGTTACCCTATGATTTGGGATTAGAACCATTAATAAAATGTAATATCACGTCGTCTACATTTTTGTCCCTAATGGTTTTATTTGGGACATTTTAATTAGCTAACTGACCAAACCGGACCACACCATCCAGTTGCATTTTTAACCGCGAAACTAATTGATTTGATCAATTAGCTGCGTTGATTTAGAGCTCATGATGAAAATTTACATGGATGTAAATTTAGAGGCGTAGGCTTACCTCTTGCCAGTAAATTCATGTGGTTAGAAAATTGGTGAGGTGTATGCTTAGTTAACCAAGCATCTCAACAACTAATTGCCTATATAAAGACAGGTGCTAGCACAAACAACATACCAACATTCAAACAAATACAAAGCTCTCAGTAGCTCTCTCTCTCACTTGCTCACAAGCACAGTACAATTCTAGAAGTGCTAAGTAGAAAAGGAAGAACATCACAGTAGGAGCTCCATTGCCATTATAGCTCAAAGCTTATATTACGGATATTTACGAAATCTTTCAGTCTCTTAGTCCAGTCACTACGAAGAACGGTGAGTCTTTTAAACCCACTCTTAATGTACTTTAAGTCATTACGCGTTATCTGTAGGTTTCGAAAATAAGTGAATATGTATAGATATGTATATATAGCCATGGAGGTACAAAATTAGCGGTGCCAAAAATGTTAACGAAAACTCATTCTGTAAATTGACAATGAAATATTAGGATCCCAATTAGTCCCCCTTGGAATAATTTGTTGATTGGTTAGTTCATTAACCCCAAGGTTGAGAGTTTAATACTTGCTACTTACATATAAGTTTGAAAATTATTATTTTTATCATAAAAATAAATAGTAAATATATTAGTATTGTTAACATGTTAGAGGTCATATTTTTTTATATATTTTTGTAATTTATCAAATTATAAAACTAGGACTTGATATTGTTAATAAATAAATTAGTGGTCGTTTAACTAATATTTTAATTATTTCAAAATACATTTGGTACTTCTAAATTTATGGAAAAATAGCAGAATTGTATTTTAATGCCTTATTTTTATTAAAAATAATGTCAAAGCATGTACCCTCTACTTTTATATATTTATGTCATTAAGAAGGGCCTTGTGACTAAATTTATATATTATTTTATCTTCTAAAAATTGTAATAAAAATTCTATGATACCGAAAATTACGCCGTCAGTTTCCTAAAATCAAATTAAGCTAAATTGGTTCATTTGATAATAATCACATGTTTAAAACAACCACTGTCATGTTAAAGAAAATCGTAAATAGAATAAGTCATACACGTGCATAGTCGAGTTGACATGTTGGAAAGGGGTCGTTTGGGTCAACATATACATTTGTGAGAAATAAGTAAAGAAAGGGTGTCTTGAGTTGTGTTACCTTAATTATTCTAGGCCAATTCGGATATGGCAGATTAATTAGGAAGGATTGAGCCCAGGCCGACTCGGATACGGTAGGCCAGTCAGAGTCTTGTGTTACCTTAATTATTCCAGGCCGACTCGGATACGGTAGATTAATTAGGAAGGATTGAGCCTAGGTCGATTCGGATACGGCAGGCCAATCAGGTCGTGTCCAGGCCGACTCGGATACGGTAGACCGATCTAAAACAACGGCCTCGTGCCGGATGGTTCTGGCGAACCAAATGAGTCGAGAGGTTGTGGTCGAGATAAAAGAGTCAGTAAGATGAGGTGGTTACATTGTTCACGTACGGTCTTATATAATTGATTTAAGTATTCATTTATTGTTTATATGGGACGACTAGAATAATGGACTAACAGTACTGTAAAATACCAAATATTAAGACGGTTAATGCACTTTTATATACATTGCTTGCATGCTCATTATGCTCACTCGGCTTTCATTAGCTGATGACTTTATTTTGTCCTGGACACCCAAAATGTCCAGGAGATGGCTATGCAGGATTTTATGATTATGCCAGCTAGAGAAGTCTGCGGAGCTGCTTTTATAATTTATTAAAGTTGTAATAAAATATATGAATAATATTTAATTTGAATAAGGCGGCTTGTGCCTTAAGAAATACTTTTATTTGAGATAATGTAATATTAATTAAGTTTGAAATGTTGATCTATATTTTCTTCCTTACTGCTTTATATACTCTGTTTTCTGGTACATGTTAAGCTAAGTACAGGACAAGCGATCTGATCGGGAGAGAACAAATCTTATTTATACGCCTTAACGAGCATCTGTTAGTTCCTTTTTATCCTGTTTTTGTATATTTTTACTTCGTTTTCTAGTTTTTGACAGGATTTGGAAGAAATCACCTAAACCAGGCTAAACAGGATGAAAAAGCACAAAGAAAGAAGCTGAAAAGGCCAAGTCGCGCGCGCGAGAAACCGAGAATCGCTCGCGCGATCCGCGCGCGCGAGGTACCAAATGTCGCGCTCGCGCGGTCCGCTCGCGCGATATGTGTAAAAATCAAATATACGTATTTCAGTATACTGAAGACTCCTGTGCAAACGAAACTGCTGAACGACGTCTAGACTGTAAATTACATCAGTTTCAGTCCGTTTCGGGTTAGGAAGGCTTCCAAAACTTGTTGTAAATCTATATATACCCTATTTTATTATAATTAAAGGGTTAGACATTGTTGGCAATTATTATACACACATTCTACAACCATACTTCCAACCATTGAAGGGAGGGAAGCAAGGAGAAGAAGAAGAAGACCAAGGGTTTCCATGGCCTCCTCCATCAACTACTTGCCATCCATCACTTCCATGGACGGCTAGATCATAGATCTAGGGTTTCAATGAAGCCCTAGACGAGTAATAGGGTTTTATTTATGTTTTTATTTTAGGTTTATTATGTATGGATGACAGTCACATGTTTAGAGGATTTTTATAAATAAATCGTGCTTCTAGTGATTAAATCATTACTTTCAGAATTTATTCTTGTCTTAGATCTATTTTGACTATGATGTGCTCAACGATCTATGCTTGCTGTGCTTGTTTAGATTGTTTACATGTGATGGTGCTTTATTGATTTGTGCTATCAAGTATCCGAATAGTCCATGCCTAGGTTAGACGGATTAGATCACAACCCTAGTTTAGTGTGGGATAATTCGTGCTAACCGAAGATGGATTATGTTGGTGCTTGAACCATGATTATCTTCTTGTCGGAGGAATTGGGCTTGTAGCTACAATTCCCCATTATCATCCAACGTAATAAGCTAAAGTAATTCATAAATATTCCTATTATGAAGCTAGTGGTGGATTTGCAATCCTAGGTTCCCTTAAACATTATTTAAAACAACTTTAATTTCTTTCATAGTTTAGATTTATTTTTATTTGTTAGTAGTTTAATTCAAACCAAATCAAAATCCGTTTTCATAATTAACTAAAGTTAGGTTTTAAAATTAAGTCGCTGTAGTTAATCAATCTCTGTGGGTTCGACCTTTGCTTTCACACTACAAATCTTTTGAAAAGTAAAGAACACTTTTTATATCTTGATTCTGACACGATCACGATTCCTCACCTGTCATGACCTACGGGTCCAAAATGGAAATGAAAAATTTTCCTTATTTTGCTACGCTGGGGCGTGACATTTGGTGGCTAGAGCCATCTGAGCCTTGTAGGTCCGGACATGGTCGACCGGTTTCCCGAGCCATTATAAGAATCTAGGCGGGGCTGTTTAAATTTGCGTGGTATGGCGAACCTCGTGATCTGGCTAGAGAATGGTGACTCTGTCTCGGTATTGGCGTGATTCTGAGTAGGGCTCTGGCCCAGCCTTTTGGCCACTCCATCAATCTATTTATGCAAGTCCTTGATACGTGCCACCATACCTTCCCGACCGGTATCTGGGTCGCTGGTCGGGTTAGTGGATGAGGCTTCCTTCTCATGGCGGTTTGTTGTCCCCTGGGATCGGGCTTGGCTATGACTTCGATTCATCGTGTGCTTGGGGACACCTCGGCTCTTGACTGAGTGACCCTAGACTGATTCCTGGGCCATATGCTCATGCCTTTCCTCTCGGGCAGTACGCCTACTATTGATGTCTCTGGCATCCTCAATGCTGGACGGGTTGGCTTGGGCACGTTGTCTGGTCAAGATCGGTTCCCGACCGTGTGCAACGTTCCCGGGTCGTTTCTCGACCACTGGAGGACTGCTTTATCGGGCCAGCAAGGCTTCGATATGTTGTTGGATTTGACGCTGGCCCTCCAAGAGTTGTGTGAGGGTCGCGGTGATCTGCTCAGATGTCATGATTGCCGCAGGCGGTGCCGGGGCCGGCGGAACATCCTAGTTGGTGTACTGTGCAGTCTTCTCACTCTTCTTTGGAGGCATGGCTATTAGCCAAGAGATTTGTTGATGAAGAACTTGTCGTTCCCACAGACGGCGCCAAGCTGATGATGCCAAAATTTGGTTTAAGTAAATTAAAGCAAATTAAAGAGAGAGAGAGAGAGAGAGAGAGAGAGAGAGAGAGAGAGAGAGAGAGAGAGAGAGAGAGTGTGTGAGAGAGACTGATTTTTTGTATGTGGTTCGACCCTGTTAATAAAGGTACCTACGTCCACGTGTGTGTCTGAGCACGTTCACTATACTGTAAAAGTCGGGGACCTGTGGTTAACCAACAATAGTTTGGAGCTACCTTAGGTCGGCCGGGCGTGTTGGTGACTGCTATAGAGGTGCTGTAGAGACTGAAAAGTCGGTCCCTTTGAAGGGAGGTAAATGGTCTCGTTTATAGATGCAAGAGACCTACTCATACATGGATAAGGAAATATAATCTAATTGAGGTTGATTGGCATTCATTGTGGGAGTTTCCTAATTGGATTAGGAAATAATGTCCACTTTCCATTAGTCTTCTATCTTGAGTAGGAAACTGCCTGGAATATTCTGGGGCATGTGTTGTTCGCCCAACTGGCCTGTGCCTGTACAGACCGTGCCAGTGTGGTCTTCCCGAACTGTTGGTCTGGTCGTGACTAAACCGCTTGGGATGGTGAGTCTCGGGTAGACTAGACCGCTCGGGCTGATGCTTATCCGAGGAGTTGTGCATGATTTGACCTGGACATGGACTGGCTGCTGAGTTGAACCGCTCGGTCATGGGATAGAGCCAGTTTTGGGTGTATCAATTAATATGCTCCCTCGAGTTAGAAAATTAGACTACAATTGACAATATTTGACACTTGAAATAATAATATTATCTAAATTACAATTGATAATTGTATTCGAGATGAATCATGAATGCTATGGTTCCATATTATTTTTTGTCTCAAATTTGGATACACTTGGCTATTATTGTTAGCATATATTATGTAAATTATATATATATATAATATTCTGAATTAAGTTCGAAATTGGTGGTGATGGGGATGTAGATCGGTGGTGAAGATAATAGATTGGTGAGAGTGAAAAATCGGTGGTGGGTAGTGGCTGGTTTATAGCAGATTGGTGAGGGGATTAGTGCGAATGTGGTGTGATGGTTCGTGGTGATGTGGCAGTAGTGTTGATGGCCTTGTGGTATTCTTCCACTTTCAAAGATCTGTAATCCACTACTCCTTCCAAATTTAAAGGTTACCAATCAAGCACTTCTCGCCAACTCCGCAGCTACTATAAGAACCCTGGCCATTTTCTTTTGGATTGTTCTATATGCACATGTCAGTATTGTAAGAGGTTAGGACCTAGGCATTATCAAAGTGATTGCTTCAAGAATCCTGACAGACAGCCCTCCAATAGTTCCACCCGACATAGTTCTTCCAGATCCGCTGCTACCATAATTGAAGCATCAACAATGTTGCCACATCACCACGAACCCATCACACCACATTTGCACCAATCCTCTCACCAATCTGCTATAAACCAACCTATACCCACCACCGATTTTCCTCTCTTACCAATCTATTATCTTCACCATCGATCTACATCCCCCATCGCCACCAATTCCGAACCAATTCAGAATATAATATATATATGTGATTGACATAATATATGCTAACAATTATGCTAAAACAACTTTGAGCATACATCATAACAAAAATTTATTCTTGTATTTCTGCAAGTTTTGCAATTTGATAAACAAATTCCAAGACTCCAAAATAATAATAGCATGTAAAATAGACAAGTCGTACTTGAGATGAATAATTCCCACTCCTTCCCATTTTATGTGTCCATCTTTCTTTTGTTGGCCGTCCCAAAACTATTGTTCACAAAAGAATATTCCATGTTAATTTTTTAACTACTTTCCAAAAACCCTTATTAATTTTGAAATTACCCAAGAAAAAGTAAAAGGAAAGAAAAAACAAAGAAATGGTATTTTAGAATTTTTGCACTAATTCCATGCCATGTGATTGTCAATCATCATATCCCCTTAAAATGTTGGACTTCAAAAGTTGGACACATAAAATAAGACGGAGGGAGTACTATAGTTATCAAATTTGGATACACTATATCATTATACTGAAATCACTTACAGTTGCATCATGGAACACCTCATTGTTGTGCTTCAATGAGTTTCACAAATGGTTATAGTAAATCTCCTTGAGATGAATAATACTATGACTATAATATCCTGTGATTAGATGTTCTTAATTGTGTATTTTAAATACTTGTATGAAAATTGAGACTAATTGGAAACTTTTCCGAAAAAAATAGTCACTGTGGCATTTTGTTCATTTGTACTTGTGATGTCAAGCTTGACCATAAATTTTGAAAATGAGTTTTTTGGACCGTAAGGAGCGTGTGCTCAAATGATTCACTATCTGTGTTTTAAGTTTTATCATGACTGGTACAATTAGTGAAATATAGCAATTTCTGAAAGTGGGCCATGTGCTTTAAGAGTTGTACCATGCCACTTACTAGAAATAGAACATGTTAGGGTTTTATTTCATTAGTTAATTACTTCTCTCTCTATATCTCTCTCCTCTCTCTATGGTCTAAACACTTAGAAACCCTAGGAGCTTGAAGCTAAACCCTTGATATCATCTAGATCCGTCGATCTCCAGGAAAATCTCCAAGCACTAAAGTTATTCCTTGCGACGAGGAACACACGTGGGTACCAAAATCGCTCTCATTTGACAACTTTTCTCGGTTAGGAAAAATCCTAAAACTCAAAGGTAGTTCATATACTTCTCTTATATAGTGTATAATATGTAATCCAAATTTAATCTAGAAGACTTCTAGATTTGAGCATGTTTAGTGTATCAAAAATCCAAACCTAGTTTTCTTAGAACTTTTCCTAAGTGCTTTGGATTCTTGAATGATTATGTGTTTTTTCCTTCATGATTAAGTGTTCTTATGTGCTTAAATGGAAGTTGAAACCATGTCTATGACCTTTACTTAGGATTTGATAAATATGCATAGATTATGTTCATATCTCTTGTAATACTTGAAGTTATGAAATCTTGTTATTATGCTTGTTTAGTTAGCATATTGTTGTTTATTAGCATTCCATAGTATGAGATAAGCATGGCTATGAAATTGAGCATAAACATGTACATAAACATGAAATTTGCAGGAAAAGGATTTTGGGTGAAAGACATCCATGTGTGGGACTTTTGATTTAAAAAGGAAAGATCTCCATGTATGGGACTTTCAGATTTTAAAGGTCATGAAAACCTCCACGAGAGGATTTTGATTTGAAGTTAGACAATCTCGATTGTGGGTGTGAATATAAGGTTTGGATCCATTAGGAACACGATCTCCTGGTCTTGTAGGAATCGTAAGCTAAAGACCCGTATGAGGTGGTTAAAGACTCCTATAGCGCGGTGGCCCATAAACCTGGTGTTGTATCGAGAGTGAGTGTTTGGAAAATTCATAAAAAGGCCTACATGCAACATCATTTTGCTTCGGCAACAAATCATTACATTCATGCATTCAAGCATATAAATCACTATATCATGGAATTATATGACTATACGAGCCGTCGTGCTCATGAACTATGTTTAAAACCATTTTTAGGTGAAATGGATACGAGCAAGACCCTAGAATAATCGGTGTGCTTCACGCCTTATAAAGACCCTGTATGGGGGGATTTTTTGTCCTAATGTAATACATAGCTTATCTAGTGTAATTTAGCTCAATTTGAAACCTCCATGTCTAGGTTTGAATTGTAGAAATTACATGTGTTTGTTATCGCAAGTTATGTATTCATATCGTTATTTTGTTATCGGACACTTGTTATTCGCTTCCTACTAAACTTAGATCCATGTTAGAAATGGGGTACATGTTATCCCCTTATCCTTGATTTGTATCGTTGTTACCTAAAACTTGTTAGGATTCATCATATATACTTCGGCATGTAATTGTGACATAAGTCACTCTACTTTTCCAATATTGCATGTTTAATGTTGTTGTTCGAAAACTTCAATCTCATCTTCAGCACGCTTGGGTTGAGAGGGTGTTCTATATCCCTTACTCCCTTTTTCAATGGTTGCGAAACATTCGTTTACGAATAAAATTGTGTGAGTGTAGATATTGTTCTACAGATCCCTCTGCTGCTAAGAAATTGTCGGCTGAACGGGGGTCCATTCAACTGAATTCGCTAAATTAAAGAGATCAATTTTTCCCTTTTCAATTACAGTCGACTGGGGTGAACCTATGAATTTTAAGCTATCTATAAATGGGAAAAAAAGTCCATTGGACGAGCATTAGTCGATTAAATTTTCACTACCCCCATTTGCAAACATAGTCGACTGGACTTCCTACCAGACGACCGGATTAACCCTTTACAAAATGTGTTCTCTGTATCTCAGAAACCAGTCGACCGATGCCCTGACTAGTCAACTGGATCTGTAGATTTTCAATTATCTTGTTTTATATATGTTTAAAAGAGGTTGTTGATTCACTTATTCACCTTAACCCCCATTTTTAGGATTTGGGGTGTTACAATGACTCTCAAATTTGTATCACACATTTGGAAGCACTTTGTTAATGGTAATGGTAAAACCATCCCAAAAGAACCCTAAGGTCTAAACCATCTTAAAAAAAAAATACTAAATCAGCAAACCCGCACACATATACCATTCAAAGCACATAGAGAGAGTTAGGGAGAGAGAGATAGAGAGGGAATGGTTACCTTGTGGTCATGAAATGACTTATTTACCCTTGTTTTTTTTACTAATTGACATAAATAACCTCACAAGGTTATTTGAAATGACCAAATATTTTTATTTCAAGGTGTGGGCACATTTGCCAAATGAAATACCAATACAAGGGCATTTATGTCATTTTAAATTACCATATTAGGTTATATTTAGTCATTTAGTAAAAAATAAGGGTAAATGTGTCATTTCACATTGAAAGTATACTGACATTAGGGGAGGTCTCTGATATTAGGTCATACTTCAGGGGAGATCATTGATATTTTACCAGAGATATAATCCACTTCCGTTAACTACTGTTAACAAAAGGGAGGTCAGTGATACAATGTTCTAATAATAAGGGAGGTCATTGATATTTTTCAAAATCCAAGGGAGGTCTTTGATATTAGGTCATACCTTAAGGGAGGTCAGTGATATTTACCCTTATATTTTAAGTGAAACTGTAACATAAAGTAAAAGAAAGACTTGCAATGCTCCGAGTCCTAGACCCAAAGCTTACCTGAAAGACTTTCTCTTTAAAAAAAAATAAGTGTTTAAACTTTAAAATAATTTAAAGTCCAAAGCTCTGAAACATTTAAACTTTGAAACCTCAAAACTTTGATACCATTTTACAACGCCTCGAGTCCTAGACTTCGAGAGTTACTGCGGAAGCATAGAATAGCCTTTCAAAATCTTTGGTGGGAAAACAAAATATTTAAAGACTCACGGATCTGAGTAAAACTATAGCGGAAGCATTACACTAGCCTTTTGAAAAGCTTTGATTGTCGATTTAAAAGACATTAACAGAAAATCTTTATCAGTTCTTCAAATGAACAACAGTGCAGCGGAAAACATACAGATCTGGTAAACATTTATCAGACTTCTTCACCAGCTTTATAAAACAACTTTGAAATAGAAACTCAAACTTGGTTTCACATATCGAAAAGTGATACAATGACTTACTGTCTTTTTCTCAAACGTTAGAAACTCTTATAAAATAAAACCCAAGGTTTTTAAGAATACAAAGTATCACGATCTCACAATTTCTTCCCTAAACGGGATCTTCACGAGTAAACTCTACTCCGGGCTTGAAAATTATATTCATAATTTGGAAAACATTAATAACACAAAAATTGGGTTTTCATTTGAAAACTATCCTTTCTTGAAACAACTCATTTTCAAGATAAGCAACGAAAAATCAGAGTTAAGCTATCATGCTATTTAAAAGCAGGTGGACTAACACTTGTCCAATTAAATCATAAAATGCTCTTTGAACCATCATTTAAATTAAAATCCCATAAACTCGACCTTCAAACAAAGCGGAAGTTCATCAAATCTCGGGAGCCTTACCCTTATCTATATCACCTGAAAAGGAAAGGTTTGATAGTCCATAAGCCAAAAAGGCTCGTATAGTCATATAACCGCACAATAACATCTGTTATATATAACATGCATGAGTGCAATGAATGCCAATGTCATGTATGAAAATCACTTTTCGTGCATTTTCAAACACTCACCCTCAATCGTCAATATCATTACCCGGACCATGGGCTTCCCGTGCACGTAGGCCTAGCCTCAAACGTGCGGGACTTTGGGCCTTACGAATTACATGGAGGCCTAGCCTTCAACGTTACGGGGGTTTCTTGCAACACATCCCACAATTCGAGTTCCTAGTGGTACCCATCTCACACGTCTACCCACAAATCCGGGATTTCTAACTTTTCAAAACAAAATCCCTCCTAGAGGGTTTTATGCACGTAAGCCTCTAAGGTCTTCCCTTTTTCAAAACCCGGAAGTCTATAAGATTTTCCTTTTTTTTAAAAAAAAAACGAAAGCCTCTAAGGTCTTTCATCCCGAAACCATTTTCGTGATTTTCATGTTCATGCTCATGCTTATAAAATGTTATGACATATGCGAGCTCTAAGCATCCAGACATATTCAATAATTCATAAGACAAATTATCAAGGCGTGCTATCATTTAAAGCAACACAATAGACATGCTGAAATCACCCAGGTAAAACACATAAAGCATAATAACTCAATCAACCACTTAAGGCATAGCAGCTCAAGTAAACATGTAAATACACTATTAACATGTTATACAACTTTATTGAGGGTTATACGGAACTACCGTTCACTGAGGATAGACTGAATAAATAATCAGAACAGAAACCGGAACTGCTCAATCTGTTACAAATCTTGATATATAATAATGTGCGTATATTAGTGAGGTACAACATTTCTAAGCACAAGTACAACTACCATTAAAGTAAAGTACAACTCGTAAAGCATAGGGTACAAGATCCCTTAGCTCAGTTCTGGCTCAAGGACAACAAAATAGAAGTTTTCAACAAACTGCCTCAAGTCGCTCGCACGGGCCGCTCGCGCGGGCAGTCGCTCGCGCGGGCAGTCGCTCGCGCGGGCAGTCGCTCGCACGATACCTCGCTCTCGCGGATCGTTCGGGCGAGTTTTACTCAGAAAGGCCACATGGTAATTTAAAAAAAAACAGTTTTAAAAAATAGCTTGGTCTCGCGTCGCTTGCGCGAGATGTCACAGAGTCCTCTTCTTCCTTGTTTTTCCCCTGTTTTGAAATCAAAGACTGGTTTTTACATATTTTGAAAACTTAACCAAAACAGGACTTACAATATATGAATCTCTTCCTTTTTTCGCGTAGATTTCAAATATGAAATCAGATTTTATTGAAATCAAACGCAGCTCTTGATTTTTTTGAAAAACCGAATAGCTACAAAACTTTAATTCGACCGTTCGTCGCAACCGCTATGAATTAGCCTTTGAAATTTGAAACACAACCTCGTGGGATCGAGACCTTTCATTTGATATAAAGAAATCAAGTTTCTGTGACTGTTTTTCTGCTCCCTAGTTTTTTTGGACCCTTAACGGTATATATATAAAATACATACATATATATATGAAATTCTATATATAAATTTTATATATATATGATTTCTAATTTGAAATTCTATATATATATATATGTATCTATATCACAGATTAAGTAAACTTAAATCATCAATGAATTTACCAAAGAAAGCTTACCCAATAGAATTACAAGGAGATATGTAGAGAAATTCCAAATTAGAAATCAAGCTTTGATTTCAAACTAAGTATATGTATCTCCTTATATGTAAAAGTGAGTGTATATATCTATATGTTCATCCGAGAAAGGAAGGGAGAGAATGGAGAGGCAGTGAGTGTTGTTGGGAGATTTGTGATAGTGTAGTGTATATATAGATATGTTTGCTTGGCCTCCAAGAGGCTTGAAGCTCACAATTCACCACACACACACACGTACAAACTCACTGCACACACACTGTGCACAAAATTTCTTTGGGCTCCAAGTAATCTCATGGGAGTTCCTAGTGTATGTTGAGCTCACGCGATGATACACACACTCAGGTACAAATTGTACTGTGAAAATCTCCAATCTGGTATTTTTCTCTGACGAAAAAGAAACAATAAATCTTAATATTTTCCGGGTCACTACATAGATTGTTAGATTTCTCTATTTAATATTATGGTATGTTGGACATGTTATGATTATTTCATTATTCGTACGTTTGACAAGTTTTGAAATATTATAGGATTAATAATAAATATTGGATTGGGCAGGTATTGGTGGGGTTGCTTTTAGTGAGGAAACTAATTCCTTGCCTTAGAGAAACAAAATTAGCAAGGAAATAATTTTTTCGTCACTAATAACTACTTTTAGCGAGGAAATTATTTCTTTACCTTAGATGAATACTATTGTCAATGAACTATTTTTCGTTACTAAAAATTTCATTTAGCAAGGAAATTAATTCATTGCCCTAGGTTAATACTAGTGGCAAGGAAATCTGGTTTCCTTGCTAAAAATGACTTTAGCAAGGAAAATATTTCCTCGCCCTAGAGTTACATATTTAGCGACGAAATATTTTCCTTGCCAAATGTCTATATTGAATACAAAATAGATTTTTTGGCAAGGAAATCAAGCCATTTAGCAACAAAAATATTGAGCATTAGCAAGGAAAAATTTTCTCGTTAAAAGTTAAGAATTGGCAAGGAATTTGTTTTTCGTTGCTAAAGGCTTTAGAGACAAAGCTTTAGCAGGGAATCTGGCAATGAAAGATTTTCCTTGCTAAAGACTTTAGCCACGAAACTGTGCTATTTAGCATGGATTTTTTTCTTGCGAAAACCCTTTTTTGTTGTAGTGATCTAGAAAACACATCTTTAAACACCTTGTAAAATTTCTGAAATAGTTTTCTGCAAAAATCAACATTTTGAACAGTTTGTGAAATTTCTTAACCATTTTCTTGACAAAAAAAATTAGCATATTGAACACTGTCAATTTTCTACTAAAAGTTTTATGGAAAACACCATTTTTAAACACATTGTGAAATTTCTTGAACAATTTTTTCAAAAAAAATTTAGCAATTTGAACACTTTGTGAAATTTCTCAAGCACTTTTTTTTGTTGAGAAAATCAACATTTTGAACATTTTATGAATTTTCTCAAACAGTTTTTTGAAAAATTTACATTTTGAACACTTTGTTTCATTAACAATGTTTACTTAGATGCACTATTATTTTTCTCTGCAATAAAGTTGAAATATGAATGGAGGGTAATGAATTTTAAAAATGAGCAAGAAGATGGAGTAGCAAGTCTTAAAGTTTTGAATTGAATGATGAGATAATTAAGGGATATGTTTCTTGATTTCCCTTTTTAATTTGAGGGGTATTTTGGACCCAAAAAAACAAGAGTGGATCATTTAATAGAATTGTTTTGGACCATGGATCTCTGGCTAAACAAATTTCTAATTTTTTAAACTTTAAACCTCCATAACTTTTTATCTATAACTCCATTTTTCGCAAATTTTATACTGTTGAAATCGTGTTGATGAGAGCTACAAAACTAACACTATTGTTGATACGTTTTGAGAAAAAAAAATCAAGTTTTATATGCATGAATAATAAGTGAAATTTCACTTGACATATATGAATATTCACTTCATATTCATGACTATGTTAAGTGAAAATTCAATTAGTATTCACTTACGCCAAGTGAAATTTCACAAATTGCCCCAAACAAAATTTACACAGAAGTCCCTAAAAGTTATTATCTAGAATTTAAAGTCCAATTTGATTCGTTGTTTGTTAAAAGGTCTCTCAAATGTCGAGTTAAGTGAAATTATTAAGTGAAATTTAACTTAATGTTCATATATGTCAAGTGAAAATTCACTTAATTAATATTTTTTGGGTGCATATTTACAATGTATATTTTATAAAAAAACTCAAATTTCATAATCAATTATTAAAACAAAATTTTTTAAACCACACAAATGCAAGAATTCTCTTGAAAATTCACTGTAACTCTCCCTATGAACAAGCTTGTGAAAATTCATTCTTTTAATTATTTATTTATTTTCCTCAAAAGATATCAACTTGGCATACATAATTATTAAGTTTAGGGAAAAAAATTAATTTTTTATTTTTCCTCAAAATATATCAACTTGGCAT
This sequence comes from Hydrangea macrophylla, assembly GCA_033977485.1. NCBI lineage: Eukaryota > Viridiplantae > Streptophyta > Magnoliopsida > Cornales > Hydrangeaceae > Hydrangea > Hydrangea macrophylla. The sequence continues at coordinate 30,822,284 of CM066992.1, forward strand.
ATATAAATATTAAGTGAAGCTTCTCTTAATGTTCATGTACGAGTTCAGTGAAATTTCACCTAATGTTTATGTATGTCAAGTGAAATTTCCTTTATTATTTCTCTATGTAAAAACTCGAATTTTTTTCCTCAAATCATATCAACAATGGTATTAGTTTTGTAGCTCTTGTCGACATGATTTTAACTGTATGAAATTTACAAAAAATGGAGTTGTAGATCAAAACTTATGGATGTTTAAAGTTCAAAATCAATATTTGAAATTGGGAATGATACGGTACAGTGCTCACGCGGTGTGAGCGGCTGGGGGCACAAATCGAGCAGGTATGGCGTGTGGGCGCGCTTGGGAGGTGTTTGGTTGTCACTTAGCTGTTATGAGATACTTTAAGGGTAGTTTTGACACTTCACCTCTTTTGTCCTTTTTACAAAATGGTAAAATAATTTGTCCTTTAAACTTTGGAAGATTACTTTGAGGAATTTTCCACTAATTTTCCCTTACGATTTTCACGCCATAATACATCCTTTCTTTTTTCTTCACTCCAATTAATTTTTTGAGAAATTTTTAGGTGCACCTAGAATATCAAGTGACGGTACTGTGTGTTACCCTACAAGCAATAGTAGTGGGTGTTTTGGATGGAACTCTCACTTCGAAATCCCAAAATAATGGGATGCTATGTATGTAGGTGGGCCAACATCTAAAAGACCTACTCTCATTAGCTTCAGGGTAGCACAGACTGTTATGTGGTATCCTTAGGCTTTGTTTGATTCATGAATTGCATGAGGGAAAAGAAAAGAAAATGTAACATAAAGGAATACATTTTCCTGTATATAGCTAATAAGGAAAATAGTAAAGAAAATACTCCGTAAGAGAGGAAGAGAATAAATTGAGAAATAAATTAAAATGTTTGAATGTTGTGAGTCATTTTTCTTCCTTTAATTCATATATTGCAATTTTATTTGAGAAATATTTAATTTTTGATGTCATTTAAGCGTGAAGGAAAACATAGGAGAGAACAAAATAAAACTAGTTTTCCTCTTGTTTTTTATTTCCTTTTTTTTTTTGCCCTCAATAAATCCATAAACCAAACAAATTAAGCCTTAACAAACCTAAAAATTTTGCGGAATTTTCTATGAATTTTAGAGTGCAAAAACAGATGAACAACAGTCAAATTCAAATAGACAACAAACCTAAATATGATTATTTTACTTATGCTGTCAACTCATGGAAATGAGCATATCTGTGTAATTTTCTTTCTTTCATTTTTTTTATTTATTTCATTTGGGTCATGTGTTATTAGTCGAAGCACTTAATACTTTCCATTTGTATACGCAAGTCATTTAAGGATAATAATTAACGACGTCAAAAAATATAATTAAGTGGGGCCCAATACGACACGTTGTTTAATTACATGGAATAATTGTTGTTGAGCTACATGGTCCATTCTATCAATTTTTTTCCTTTCTTTCTTTCTTTCTTTCTTTATTTCTCTCTCTCTCTCTCTCTCTCTCTCTCTCTCTCTCTCTCTCTCTTTGATATGGAGAGTTAAATATTTCAATGAATAATACATGGCTTGATGATGCCTAAATTTGGTTAAGAGAGAATAAGAAGAATGAGACGAAAATTTGTATGTGGTTCGACCCTGTCAAAGAAGAGACCTACGTCCACGTGGTGTGTCATAGCACTTGCACTATGGGTTATCCAACTGGGGGTCTTTGGTGAACCAACAGTGGGGGTAGAGCTACCAGAGACTGGCCGGGTAAGTGTGAATGCGAGTTTATGAATGCAACTCTGTGAGATCTGAATGTCCTCCCCTTGAAAGGGCTGAGTGATCTCTTTTATAGGTAAAAGAGACCACTCATACATGGTAAGTGGCCTAATTAGGCAGCACAATCTAACTGCAATTGATTAGCATAAATCATGGGAGTTTCCTAACAAAATTAGGGAAATATCTACTGTTTCCATAAGTCTTCTAACTGAGATAGGAAACTGTTTGGGACGTTCTAGGGTACGCCATGAAGAGCTCTTGAACAACCTTTGCGACGGGGCAGACCCGGGCAGAGTTCCTGATTCATTGGCTGGAGATCGGGTGATACCGAGTAGTTCTGGATACACGACTCAGGCTCCCCACGAACAGGGCTCAATTAATGGGTGACCTAGCACTCCTTGCTGAAGTGGCGGAGATTACCCTTGATGAATATTTTTTACGTATCAGCTGCCCACTATTTCCAAGGCTAATGTGATGCCTTATTAGATAAGTATTGGAAATCAGTACAATTCATCGAATCATCGGGGACATTGCTCGGGACATTACTCATGGACGGACCGGCCGCCTTGGTTAGTCGGGATATGGACTGTCCGGTTGCCTCGGAACCTTGGGGACTGCATCTGCCACGTGCCAAAAAGTGATTGGTTTGGTAAGGACCCAACGAGGTCAGCATGAATGTAACCGAATAGTCACATCGTAACTGAACCATCATGTCATGCATTCAATGCGCGCATCTTTTGAGGCGTCGCTTGGCCAGCCTGAGGTGACAGTTGGCATCGGTTTAGGCAGGAGCTTTGCTGCACCATTGGATCTAAAATGATATGGGTTGTTCGTCCATCCTATATAAAGAGCACTTGTGTACTTTTGCTACTCTTGCTGCCCACTGAGAGAGTTTATCGAACGGTTGCAGAGAACGAGCGTCCAGTCAAACTTTTCGAGCTCTTTTCCGTGCTTAATTCTTGTACGTCTTCACCCCTCCAGCCTTATAATTCACTATTTTTGTTTGCTCTCCCTCATTTTTCTTCATTCCCGAGTGAGACTGGAGAATAGAAATCTATTAGGGCTCGCGAGGGAGTGGGATTTTTTCTTCTTGAGGTTTTGCTCTTTCCTTAGATCGGGCAGTGCAACTAAACAGTTGAACCGATTTGTGTTTCCAACGGCGGTTCTAACCTAGTGTTACTTGACACTAAAAACCTTGTATCTCTTGCCCTTTAGGCTCTTATTACTACCCCCTATATCTTAGACTTGGAGTCCCTGATCCTTACCTAGGTCGCTAGTTACTCCCCACCTAGTCGCAGGAGCCTTTAGGCTTTGACTCATCTTCCTGGTCGAAGGATGAGCAATCGCATTCGGGGACCCCAGACACAAGTTTAGATCCTCATTCCATGACCCCGTCTGATCAACATAGCGAGGGCAGGATTCCTATCTGGGTATTGAACAATGAGGCATGTTAGGAGAACCCATTGGCCTCTGTGTCTTGAGGCTCGGGCGATGAGGTGCTGATCTCGAGCAGTCCTGAAGTAGCGTTTGCCTGTGAGTTCATTTTCACCAGTTTGCTCGTCACCAACCTGAAGCGAATTAGGGCTAATTATGCCATTCCTGGCGATTGTACCTTGACTGCACTCGCCGGAGGGGCCCAAATATTTTGGTCAGGGTTCGTAACCCTTTACGAGGATACCTTCATGGCCGGTCTCCATATTCCCCTCCATCAGGTCACCTGGGATGTTCTAATCTATCTCAGGATCGCTCCCAAATAGCTAGCCCCAAACAGTTGGAGGTTTCTGATGGGGTCTATTTCTCTTTGGCCCCAAGATTTTGGGTACTTGTTCACCCTATAAGAGTTTCTGTTGACTTATTGGTCGTTCTTGGTATATGGGGAGGATGAGTTCTTCTCTCTGGTAGCTCAATAAGGGAGGAAGATTATTGTCAACTGCCCGAGCAACAACAAAGGGTGGAAGAAGAAATTCTTCTAAGTGTCCACCCCTGGGCTCTATGATGATGACCCGATGATATAGTGGAGGAGAAAGAGGCCAGCCGCTGAACCCGTGGGCAGCGATTAGCTATTCAGGCAACTAAGGCATAGGCTGGCTGTTCACCAAGAACCGGGGGAGACATTGGCTCCTTGAGTAGAGGTGGTGCAGGACACCACTCCTGGCACGAACATACAGTTCGGGGCAGCACTGGGATAATCTTCAGAGATCGAGAAAGGGTCTGACCAGGCGTTCTCCTGAGCAAAGTTGAGATGTGTGCCAACATGTCTCTGCAAACTTTCCAGGGATGGCTGTACAGCCTTTCCCACTTTATGAGTAACTCTGTCCTATTGCTTTCTTCTTTCGCCTTTTTGGTTACAGCAATAATCGATCGGTTTATGGGGCTTTTTTTTACAGGTCGGCTGCATGATAACTGGAGCCGAGGCCTTCCTGTCCACCTTGACTGGGAGGACCGCCACTATTGAGGCTGCCCTATTAAAGGAGAGGGCAGCGTTGGAGGCTAAGGAGACTGCATTAGCTGTCAAGAAGGACAAGGTGAAGGACCTGACACTAAAGCTTGGCACAGCACAGGCAGAGTTGCGGACTGCCCTGGTGAAGTTGAATACCATCCGAGTGAGTTTTGCGTAGGTGGAGGTGGAGGTGGAGGTGGAGGTGGAGATGGAGGTGGAGGTGGAGGTGGAGGCCTAGGAGAATGCTCTATTTGAGGCAGCACTGCATGGTCTTCTGAGGAGGCTTTCAACGACGGCTTCTTCTAGGACTATGAAAACCTAAAAAAGGAGGTTGGCCCAAGATCATCCAGAGTGGGACACCTCAGCTTATAAGTGGATGGACTTCGATTTCTGGGGTATGGAGCCCACGGGTGTCGACGGTACTGCCGCTGAGGACGAGTCGATGGAAGATGCTGCCCCTAGCGGGGAGGTTGGACAGACTGAGGATGTGATCACCATAGATGACCCTTAATTTTCGGCCTGTGAATATTTTGTATTGATTTTCTCTTTATTGGAGAGGTTGTAATAATTTCCCCCCAGGCACTATAATTTTGAACTTTTTTTTAATGAAAATTACCCTCCAAGGCCACCTTTTGCATGCTACTCGTACTCATGCATTCTTATTTCCTAAATGTGTTTATGGTTGACTGTGCTCGACCAGTTGTTTATCCTACCAAAACCGTGCCATAACAAAAGGTTTGGAGTCGTGACCGCTAAGGAACTCTAGGTCTTCTGGGGACCAGTAGTTCCCTAAATTCCCGAGCACTTGACTTGGAGTCTAGGTTTGCTGGTCTCGTCTAAAATATCGTAGAAGCTTTAATTCCTGTTACTACCCGGTAAACTCTGAGCCCTGTAGGTACTTAGGAATGTTCAAGGGTTAATTCTAAGTCTTGTTAGTGCTCGGTGTGATTTCCTATTTTAGTTCGACGTTCCTTCTGCCTCCCAAGCTTTTACTAAGGTAGGCATGTGCAAAGGAAAGGACTATAGGTAACAAATCTAGAACATTGGCGGTTCTAGGGTCTTTTGGGGTTTGCTGTCGTTAGCCACCTAGGGAAGTTTGCCCCTATCATAGGTTATGGACCTAAGCAAAATCGATGCCTCGGTTTATGATATCCTGAGGTATTTTTGGTGCCCCGGGTGTGATCTCGAGGTCTTTTAGTGCGTTGGGTGATCCCTTGGCTTTGTGTGCCTAAGCAAAACTGACACCTCGATTTATGATCCCGAGATCTTTTTGGTGCCCTGGGTGTTATCCCGAGGTATTTTGGCTCAATGGAATGCGGGATGAAGAACCATTTTGCAAAAAAGAATTTTTATTCGCTATATAAATACAACTTCTCGAAAAGAGCTACAAAGTTCCTAACAAACACTGATCCGTGCTTCGTTGAAAGTACTTGCAGTGGTGCTGCATGTTCTAAGGGTGAGACTGGTTCTACCCGTCTAGAGTCTATAACCAGTAGGTTCCCAGCCGGTTGACCCGAGTAACCCTATAGGGTCCTTCCTAGTTTGGCCCCAATTTCCCATGGCTTAGGACTTTGGTAGACTGGTTTACCGCCTTGAGAATGAGGTCTCCTACCTGGAAACTGCGGTGCTTGACTCTACTGTTGAAATATCGAGAGACCCATTGGTTATAGGCTGTTACTTTTAGATATGCTTAGTCCCTTTTCTCCTCTATTAGGTCGAGCTCTCCTTTGAGGGCTTCCTCATTGCCTTGTTCGCTAAATTTGCCACCCAGTACGTTGGTATCCCGAGCTCTGTGGGTACCACTGCCTCAAAACCATAGGTAAGTGAGAACATTGTTTCTCTTGTTGCTGCTCGGTGAGTGGTACGATAGGCCCATAGAATGGTCGGTAGTTCATCAGCCCAAAGTCCCTTGGCCTATTCAAGCCTGATTTTAATGGACTGCAGAATTGTTTGATTTGTCACCTTAACTTGGGCATTGGTTTAAGGATGCTTGGGAGAAGAGTAGTGATTTGATACACCATAGCCCAAGTAGAACTGCCTGAATACTGGGGTGTCGATTTGTTTACCATTGTCACTAAACAGTACCCGGGGAATCTCAAACCTGTTAAGAATATTTCTTTCGACGAAACTTGACCTGGCCTTTAGCTATGGGAAGGGGTTTGACTATGTCGATGTCCCATTGGGAAAATGACCAGGGCTTAAGGATTAGGGTCTCGAGTTCTCCCGGGCGGTTGATCATAGGTGCATGTCTCTGACACTTGTCACACTGGTTGACATTTCTGGGGGATCCCGGGCCATTGTTGGCTAGTAATAGCCTTGAAGCAAGGCCTTGCGAGAGAGTGCCTGGCCTCCAACATGGCTTCTACTCACTCATTCATGGATTTCGTATAGTATTCCTTGGACCTGAGTAGGCTGGATGTATCAAAGATAGGGGATGGAGAATCCCCTTTGTAGAGGATGCTATCAACGAGATGGTATCGGGCCGCCTGGTATTTGACCCAGCGGGCTTCGGCCTTCCCGTTCGGCAAACATCTGGTGGTGAGGAACTTCATGATAGGATCCATCCAGCTGGGCACTACATCGACTGGGTCAACATCCATGACTTCTGAGTTGGACACACTGGGTTCGTGCAAATACACTACCCTTATCACCGGCAGGTCTGACTCGGAAGACGATGCTAAATGCGCTAACCAGTTGGCCATTGTGTTCTCCTCTCCTGGGATCTATTTGATTTAGAAACCTTTGAACTATTTAGTGACCGACCTAACCAGGGTTAGGTAGGCCACTATGTTGTCTTCCCAAGCTTTATACTCTTGATTGACTTGGTTAACGTCTAGCTGGGAGTTGTTATGTTCTTGGATTTACTGTGCGCCCATTGAAGTGGCTAACTACAGCCCAACAAATAAGGCCCTGTACTCAGCTTTGTTATTAGAGGCCTGGAACCTGAACCTTAGTGCGTACTCTAGCTGGATCCCTTCAGGTGTGGTCAGGATGATCCCTGCCCTGCTGCCTTGTTTGTTGGAAGACCCGTCCACATAGAGTATCCAGGTCGGGGTGTCAGGTTGTAGGCTGGGCGGTAGCTCAGGTGGGTTGAGTACTTTAACTGGATCTTCTGGATATGAGAATTCCACAAGAAAGTCTGCCACTGCATGTCCCTTGATTACCGTTCGGGGTCTATAGACCACTTCAAATTCTTCCAATTCTAATGCCTACTTGATGAGCCTCCAGAATGCTTCGGGTTGGCCAAGAATCCGGCGAAGTGGTTGATCCATGGGGGCCACAATGACATGGGCCTGAAAGTACGAACGAAGTCTTCGGGCAGAGGTGATTAATGCAAAGGTGAGCTTGTTGATGCGGGAATATCTACTTTTTGTGCCTTACAGTGCCTGGCAACCCAGTTCAATGCTGAGTCGGTGGGATATAACCCGGGAATCGATTCCAGGGCATGTCTTCAGCACTAGGCGAAGACGTCTTGGCTCTCTTTTAAAAGCTAAATTTGTTTTTCCCTGAGACTCAGTTCCAGGAGAGTACCGATGCTGATGGACCGATCGGGAAACTGCGAGTCTAATATCACTTGAATGAGCTCTTCACTTGGGCTGACCCCTAACAAGCGGGGGTATTTGTAAAATACAACTGTGCTAAAATAAAGAAATACACTGATTAAGTCTACAACTCCCTTGCAAATATGCAATTTGGATTACAATGCCAGCTTTTACATAATATGATTAATATATGATAAGTTATATTGTTTTAGCTATAATTTGTGCAGATCACTGCTTGTTGTGTGAAGAAATGAATAAGTAGGATAAAAGGGATGCTGGATTTTAAGGAAGATAGTTGAAACATGAGAAGTGGGTTTCGAGCGATCGAAGATCCCTTTAGCGATCGAGAGTTCGATCGATCGAAGAGAGTTAAAGCGCTTTAAGATTCCAGATGTTCAATCGATTGAGTGATGTTCGATCAATCGAACATGGCTTTTATCAGAACTTATGCGCGTGTAGCAGAGAAAGAGTTTTTAACCCTAGCTTTAGGTTTTAGTATTTATATTCATTTTGTTTACGTCCAAAGGGACGCCCACTTCAATTTTTATCAGTTTACATAGAGAGAAGAGAGTTTATTCTTGATTTTTGTAGGTTTGAAGCTTTGGATATAGCTTTTGGGATTCATTTCTATAGTTTAATATAAGTTCTTCTATTCCAGGTTCTACAATCTCAGTTTATTCACATTCTAGTCACTTAAAATCGTAGTTTAATCTGTTAGAATTGATAGTTATCATAGTAGTAGTTTTAAATCACTTAGTTTCATAGATTTTATGTTAAAATCATAACCAAACATACCTTTAATGAACTTTCACGTTAAAAATGAATCTATGATACTCTAGACCATGTCTGAGTAGTCCCCAGGTTGGGAGATCACGATGAAATAGTGATCTCTAGCCTCTGCCATGCAGTAGTGTAAAACTTGCACTCGATCGATTAAAGTAGTTCGATTGATCGAAGCAGACACGTAGTCAAGCGATCAAAGCCATTTCGATCGCTCGAGAGATGATGATATTCGATCGATCGAAAGCGCATCGATCGATCGAACCTTCAAATTCTTGAGAAGTCTTTTTACAGTATTCCAAGACTTTTTGCTTGTGAGATTTGTTATCAAACTGTCCCCAAATGCTCATTTTGTCAAAATAGTTTCATTACTTTAAGCCTTAAGGCATTTTTCTTCAATAACTTTTGCAAACCATTTTGAATGCTAACACCATTCAGAATGCGAGACTTAACTATTGTTTTAAACCACCTTCATGTGTTTTGGAAACAAATGTGATGATGTAGTCCTGGCTATGAACGGACTATTGATTCTCTATCTTTAGAAAATACAGAATACTGTAGATAGACACACTCCTTAGAGCTTAAATGTAACTGCATGGTAGATGGCATGATCGATGCGGATTTGTGTGATCCCAACATTCCCTTTATATACAGAAAACCTCTTTTAAAACATCGCTTTAGTTACTTAGTTAATCATTAGTTTACTTTAATTGCTCTAGTAGTTATAGTCTGTAGAACTTCGTGTTCTACACCTTGTTTTAAATCTTGAATTTTCCTTTTTCCTTTAGAGTTTAATCTAAGTTTTTAGTTTAACACCTTCCCTGTGGGATCGACCTGGTCTTACCAGATTACTACTTGCACGTCTACCTACATTTGGGTATAGCACATAAGCGCACACAACTTTTTATACGTGCCAACCCCATCCCTGGCTTTCCTCGGATCCATCTCCTGGACATTCAATGTGTTTGCAATGGCCTTTCTGCGCAGGGAGCTAATGTAACAACTTTGGGCGGTTACTTGATCTCCTTCTAGGCTTTCCAGACCTGTGGGGTTAGGAACTTGAAAACTAGGCTATATGTCAACAAAACCGCCTTGGCTTTATTGATCGTTGGCCTTCCAAGGATGACATTGTATGCAGATAGAGCCTCCACAACCACGAAGTTTTCCATCACTGAGACTTACTGTGGGTAGGTTCCCATCAAGACTAGCAACTCAATCATCCCAAGTGGTTATGTGCTTGAACCGTAGAACCCGACCAAGGGAGTTGCCACCTGTCAGAACCTATCCCTTGATATCCCGAACTGATCAAAGTATGAGGCGAACAGAATATCCGAGGAGTTACCTATGTCTACTAACACCCTCTTTACCATATGATTGGCTATGGAGAGCGTCACTTCCATTGAATCATCGTGGGGCAGTACAGGTCCTTTACATTATTGGATGAGAACATTAGCACATCGATCAGTAGGGAATCATCTGATTGAACCTGTAGGACATTTGCGTGAGATGCCCAAGCATGCCTCTTTCTCACTGACTGTGACTCCTGTTCGCCTGATGTTCCCCCTGAGATCACGTTAACATGACGAGAGGTTGCTGCTCGAGAACCAGGTATCTTGCCAAGGTCGTCTATCTATGGTGACGAACTCGACAAGGTGCCCCTGCTCGATCAACTTCTCTATGGCCATCTTAAGCTTGAAGCAGACCTCTACATTGTGATTGTGATCTTTGTGATACTGGTAATATTTGTCCTGATTTCCTTTCTTTGGTGGGCTCATCAGCTTTGTCATCTTTTTGAGCGACCTCTAAGCCTCGACGATAACCATAACTTCTGAATAGGCCGGGAAAGAGGTGTGATGGCGATCAAGACCTGATCCTGGCTGGCTCATTGCTGATCCTGCTTCGACTTCTTTCTCGAGCCTTCTTAGAACCTTCACATTTTTGTTTGGACTTTGGGGACTCATCTTATGCGAAGATGGCATGCTTAGACTTTAAGAACTCTTCTATGTCAATGTATTTCCTAACCCTCTCTGAGAGCTTAACAAGGGTGGCCGGCCAGTTGTGGTGGAGTGATGTGGCAACCTTGGCATGCTGAACCACCAAATAAAAGGCTGTGATCACGACCATTTCGTTCAGGTTATAGATCTAAAGTTTGCTGATTGAAACGGTCAACATAATCTTTCAAGGATTCTCCCTTGCGCTGCTTGACAGTCATCAATTGGGTGTCTGGATGTGATCGATCGAGCATTCCCATAAATTGGCTAACGAAGAGCTTACTGAGTGCCTTAAAATCGTAGACTGTTTGGTGCTTAAGTACGTGGAACCACTATGCAGTTGGCCCTTTGAGGGCGCTAGAAAAGGCTAGGCAGAGCAGTTCATTAGCATTAGTAACTAACGCCATCTAATCCTTGTAAGTCCGAACATGATCGACAGGACTCCTTGAACCGTCATAAGAATCAGGATGTGGTTGCTTGAACTTACAAGGGATGGGAAATCATATGATTTAGACAGTAAAGGATGACTCAATTTTGGTGTTGGTGTAGTCACGACCCAGACTGCGACTTAACTTCTCAATCTATTTCTGCAGGTTATCGATACGGGCCTTAGCGTCCTCCTGATTGGTCCTCCATTCCGTATCTACGTGGTAGGTTAGGTCAGACGATGAAGCCTCTTCTTCGAAGTGCGTTATCCTCGGGGATGGGGCACGACTATTACTCTGGGTAATCGTGTGCCTAAGATCTTCGCGGCTCCTGGCCTGGCAATCTTGGGCTAATTACCGAGCCATTTGCTCTTAGCCCTCCCTTTTGGAAGTGCGTTTGTTGTTGATGATCTCTCTGGCATCCCCCGCCTGATGTGGGTTGCACCGGGCATGCTACCAGGTTTGCTCGGGGCCATGGCTATGCTCATCATTCCTGGACCGCCCCAAAGTCAGGGGGGATATTGGTGCAGTATAGGCACGCCGTTAAGTCTGCACCGACATGCGATTGCATGCATCGTTCCCGAGTTGATCCTCAGATTGAGGGGGTTTGTCCTATCGGGCCAACAATGCTTTAATTTACTGCTGAGTTTGATGCTTGCCCTCTAGAAGTTGCGCAAGATCCATGGTGATCTGCTCAGAGGTCATGGAGGCAGTCAGTTGCCCAACCTATGAATCTGCTTGACCCGTCGGGGCAGTAGTCTTCTTACCCTTGTTTGGTGGCATGATAATCAACAAATTTGTTTTTGGGAGAAAACTGTCGCTTCCTATAGACGGCGCCAAACTGATGATGCCTAAATTTGGCTAAGAGAGAATAAGAAGAATGATACGAGAATTTGTATATGGTTCGGCCCTGTTAAAGAAGAGACTTACGTCCACGTGGTGTGTCAGAGCACTTACACTATGGAATTATCCAACTGGGGGTATTTGGTGAACCAACAATGGGGGTGGAGCTACCAGAGACCGGCCGGGTAAGTGTGAATGCGAATATATAAATGCAACTCTGTGAGATCTAAATGTCTTCCCCTTAAAGGGGGTGAGTGATCTCTTTTATAGGTGTCTTCCGGTGCAGCGTCGATGGGGACCTCAATTCCAGCCAAGGCATTCAATACAGCTTGCCTGTGCTTGTAGGATGTTACCATGATGTCCCACATCGAATGATGCGCTTGGATTTTCTTCAACTGCTTTATCAACTCATTGTCTTCTTCGATGATCTCATCCATTTTTCCTTTTCTTTTGTCTTTGATCGGACTTTTTTTGATTGCTTCAGTGGTAGGCTATGGAGGCTGATAATGACGACTTGACCTAGTCAGATGATTAATCTCGACATGAGTAGGCTCTCCTACAGTCCCATCTTCTTTGAACCAGTCACAATCTGTTCCCACAAATGGTTTCTCCGGCTCGTTCCAGATAGAAGCATTGCTTTGATTGTCAGGATCATACCATTTGAGGTCCACTACCCCTAGATCGTGTTCTTCTAAGAAGAATAGATCTTGTTCATCAACCAGTTGTTGTTGCCACTCATCATCCCCTCCTTCAATTAGATGAATTCCTACAGATTCTGGGATGTTAATGAGGGGTAAAGGTTGACCTAAGGGAGTGATATAGGTAGAAGGGTTGAAGGATACATGGTTGGACTCAATGAGGCTGATATTTTAGTGGTTTGGTAGAGGATTTTGAGTGATATGGGGCTACTTTGGAGGTGGCTCAATGATATTCTGGTCAATGAGGTCTTGGATATCATGGCAAAGGCGCATGTAATCATCGGTGTTGTGGCCAGGGGCTTGGTGGTAGGTGCATCTTTTAGACATATTGTAGTTTGGCAAGAGGGGGTATTCCGAGGCTGGAGTAGTTGGAGGTGGCCCTTTTTGAGGAGACGATCTAAGGCTGAGGAGAGGGAGATTTCTAGCTTGGCAAAATTACAAGGAGGCTTTTTCTGGAAAGGGCAATTGGGCGAGTTTGCCTGGTTGAGGGGTTATGGCTTAGGGGGGTATGTTATGGGTTGACTGCTAAGAACATTGACATCTGGAGGATTATAGGAGTAGTTGGGTATTTTTGACTGACTTGGAGGCTATTCCTTCTTGATCTTTCCTTCCCTGATAGCGTCTTCAATTCGAGTTCCAACTTCAAACAGCTCTTCAAAGGTGGAGATGGACTGATAAAACAATTTCTCATGGTAGAGTGGTTGCAGGTTCCGGATTAGCATTCTTACATGTTCTTTCTCAACTGGTCGATGGGTCATTTGGGCCACTTTATTCTTCCATCTGCTCAAAAATGTAGCGAAGGATTCATTACTATTCTGCCGAGTTATTTCCAAATCTCTGATAGTAACATCAAGTTCTTGGTTATAGGAATAGTGATCAACGAATACTCGAACTATGTCTTCCCATGCCCGAGTTTTGGAAGCTTCCAAGGTAAGGAACCATGACAGTGCAGACTTCGCGAGAGTTTGTGGAAATAGCATTACAATGTGCTCATGAGTGCAGCCCATTGATTGAAAAATGTCCATACACAGCTTTACATGGCTTTTCGGATTTCCGGTTCCATCAAAACGGTCAATGGCAGGCATCTTGAAGTTTTCTGGCAGCTTCAGCTTAACAGGCTCAAAACGTCCTTCCAAGTCTACCATGTAATCATAAACCCCTTTACTCTTCCTCAATACGCTTTCCAGCTTGTCGACTTTGTCCATTTTCTCTTAGAACTTTTTCTCATATGCGGGCGGCGGGGCCCCTTAAAACCAGTCTTCTTCTCCATTGTTCTCGGGATGTGGTATGAATCCGAACGGTGGTGGTGGGAACTCAGGGGGACATTGCTGCCGCTGCTATTTCAGTTCTTCCATAAACTTCAGGACCTGGGCCAGGTTGTCGGATTGCTGGCTTATGGTGGCTCCTAATTCGGTGACCTTGCTTTCTAGTTCTTCCTGATTCATGCTGAAATGACTTGTTGGGCTGATTTTGACCAAACGATTATCTGAATTTCTGACCCAGGACGAAGATCCCAGTTGCTGGCTTTGAGAATCTATAGTGACCCTATAGATTTGAGAGGATTTGTATCAGATTCTGACAGTGATGACTTTAGATAGACAAGTGACAGTGATGTTAACAGATGTGGACTGACTTGTGTAAGACTAACTGAGATAGTGCGTGCAGACCGATAGGAATGGTGCATGCAAATGAGACAAGTACACGGATGTAAGCCCTAATCTATATGATGCTCCTATTTCTAATAGATAGCAGTTAAACAAATAAGGTCCTAACCATACAGAGTGTGCCAACTTTACTTTCCAGTATGATCACCAAGGGATAACAGGGGTTTTCAGGGTTTTATAAAGGCTTCTAGGAGAGACTGGGTATCTCTGGTTGGTTTGGACAAAGTTTTTGGGAGAAACTGGTTAATGTGCTTATATCTGGGACATCTGGAAAGAGTTTCTGGGAGGAACTAGTTAACGCGGTTATATCTGGGATATCTGGACAGAGTTTCTGGGAGAAACTGGTTAATGTGGTTATATCTGGGACATCTGGATAGTGTTTCTGGGAGAAACTGGTTAATGTGGTTATATTTGGGACATCTGGACAGAGTTTCTGGGAGAAACTGGTTAATGCGATTATATTTGGGATATTTGGACAGAGTTTCTGGGAGAACTGGTTAATGTGGTTATATCTGGGACATCTAGACAGAGTTTCTAGGAAAAACTGGTTATTGTGGTTATATTTGGGATATCTGGACAGAGTTTCTGCGAGAAACTTGTTAATGTGGTTATATCTGGGACATCTGGACACAGTTTCTGGGAGAAACTGGTTAATGCGGTTATATCTGGGATATCTGGACAGAGTTCCTGGGAGAAATAGGTTGATATGGCGGGAGCATGTGATGATGGTGATCATATTGTCTAGTAGGTTTTCATACTCCTATGTCTTAGGACTGACAGACAAGGTTTGCGGTGTATATCTTTGTGAGCACGGAGCAGACATCCTTGTCATGGTGCCTAGGAAGGTCAACTCAATGTGATCACATGTGAGTGATTGCCTTGGGAATCATAAGAAAGAGGTTCTGCCTCGTGCCACATAAGCATCTACACCGTGCAGGTAATCCCGTCAGGGCATACAGCAGTTATATCACATACAGCAGTTATATCACATTGTCCTATCTGAAAAGATAAATGAACAGTCCTATGAAAGGTTCTACAGGAATCTATATGCAAAGGCTGGGTTTAGTCAAAGAGGGTCCGTTGATGAGAGTTCCAATATACCGTCAGAGAGACAGTACGGAGGTTTTTTACTCTTTTTGATATACCTTGGAAGGTACAGTATCAATGGTGACTTATGTCCTGGCACAACAAGACCTGAACAATGTCAGTGCCGCGTTTCAGACATAGTCGGAGGGGAAATGCAGAAGTGCAATGAGGTGAACCAGACACAGTAAAAAGATGATTTTAAGGATGCTTCTTATGAGTCAAACCTCTGTATTATTTTGTTTTGAAAATAAATTTCCCAAGTAGAGTCGCCACATTGTGGACACGCGGGATCCCACCTCTCATTAGCTTGAAAGTCATTTTGAAAAGGAAAAGAAAATGGTCTATTGAAAACAGATACAGAGTCGCCACTTGGTCTTTAAGGAACCAAGAAACCTAATTTTGACTCACCCAAACGAATGAAGGGCACCGGCCCTTCATAACCAAAGAACTTGGTTCAGGGTTTTGGTACGAGAGAGGAAGAAGCCTTTGTCACGACTAAAATGCCCTCAACTCGCCCCGTCTTTCAACGGGCCTCAATTAGCATCCAAATAATCATCTTATACTATGTTTGGTTCGACAATTAATATTTATGATAGGTATATTACATCACATAAGAAATTTGAAATGGAAGATCAAAAGATAAGATATCGTTCATAAGATCTAAGCCAAGTATTATGCAATGCAAAGTGAAAGATCACACAAACAAACCTAGAAAACATCGTCGAATCATATATCAAGTAATAAAGTTTTCCTAATCTAAAGGGGACGTGAATTATTCTTTAAACAAATAATCAAAGGAATCAAAATATGTTAGCAAACTAGAATGATGCATGTTAATCTTTGAGAAAAGAAGACCTCTCAATCCCCGGGACGGATGAGAAAGGATGATTAGATCGAGGGGAAGCATGGACGTCTGATTAAATTCATTCCTTATAATCTTCTTAGATTAGAAGTCACAAAAGCCCCAAATCTTTGCATGGATGCAATGTATGATCCTAGAATGTGCAAAGGTTGTAGTGTGTTTTGTGTTCATGGATTCCTAGAATGACTTAGAAGTCTAGAATGTGTATGAATTAATGAATTAAATCATCATGGGATATGTACAAATGTACTATGAACTACTTCCTTAGACATGAGCTAATTTGGAGTGCATGTAAGCACCAAATCAAAGGATGGAAGTAAAAGTATGCTTGCTGTGAATAGTGGACAGAACAGTAACATGATCTTTTGGAAATTGAAAATAAGGGCTAGGAATGTTTTCAATGCATGATTTTTTATGTAGATCTTCCTTATTGTGTCTAGAACACAACCCAAAAAGCCAATCTTTAATAACTATCACAAATTAAGAGAAATCATATAAACAATAGAGGTTATTCAGAAACAGAGTCCGTACTGTCGACTGAAATGTTAGAAAATCTTAGAAAATGCAAACAAACGATCTAGAGGCCCATATTATACAGGACGTTACCTAAGACATTGAAGTTCAAGGTAGTAAGTTGGGACCACTCTTTTTGGAAAAGTTTTCTATAAAACAAGTTGAAAGTCAACCTAGCTTCTGTGATAGCAGAGGCAGAATGTTTGGACAAAAATGGACCCCTTTCAAGTGCTTCCAAGTCAAGCCAAAAATCATGGGTGTTCTATAATGAGTTAGAAAGACTCTCTCTCTAAGTTGTCTTGCATTCATATATTGAGTATTGAACTCAAAATAATTCTTTGAAGTTAAATGACTCACTGTTTTGAAGGTTTTGAGAAAACAAGGTTTATTTCTTGAAATCAAAATGAGGTGTTTTAGAGGGGGTTTTGAAATAGAGGTTTTGAAAACATATTTTCAATACTTAATGAAGATTATAACCACTTAAAATGTCAACATCAAACTCATCATCAAGAACCTTCAAGATTATTGGAAAGTATTATTTCCATTTTAAAGACAACTTCATGAATACATAGGAATGTATTGAAGTTGAAATCATCATCTATCAAACATGTTTTTGAGGTCAAGAGCTACTATCCATAAGGATTCACTCATCTCAAACTTCATGTCATCATCTAGATGATGATAGACTAGTAAGTAAATAAAGAAAATAAAAAGAAATGAGGTAAGAGAAGATGAACAAATATAAACAAATAAATAGATAGCAATCAATAGATGATATTCATGATGTATTGGACTTGTAGTTTGGTGTTTCACTCATATGTGGTGACATTGGACATGGAAGTAGCTTTCTCTCTCTTAAATGCTCACTAAAATAGTGGTTGGGTGTATTGAATATGAAGTAAATGGAAGTAATGAAGTAAAAACAAAGTTTAGAACTCACTCTTTTGTTTGGAAATCAAAGAAGGAAGCTTCTTTTCTCTCTATTCTAACCTTATCTCTATAACTCTCTCTAAAACTTTTCAAAGCTTGCATTTGACACCCACAAAATGAGAAGTCAAGGGGGGTTTATATAGGCCAATTTGGGGGTGGTTTTGGGGTTTTAGAAGTACTCCCCCATTGGTCCCAAACATCTGTGAACATAGAACTACGTCGTTTTGATTTTTAATTAATCAAAATGAACCCCCAAAAGAAATTATAACAACATACCATTCTAGGGGAGAGTGCCGCGGCGGTAGTGGGCCAGTGCCGCGGCGGCACTGCTCCTTATTCATCCAGATAATCCTTTTTAGGCCCCCAGAGGTTCCGGTATTCGCGAAAAGACCCTATTTCGTCTGAAATTCACAGAAAATGCATACAAACTCCAAATTGAGGTTATGATATACTGTTGGAAAGGTAATGGAGTCTAATTTATATACAAATAGTTTGGAGATAGGTCACTTTGAAAAGTTTTACGGTATTCACGATAAAAGCCGATTTGATTGTCTTTTTCGCCTTCGGAAATTCATAATAAATTTGTTTGAAATCCAAAAATTATTTGCGATAGACCGTCGGAAAGCTATTAACCTCTAGTATCCATGAAAAATGTTTGAAAATGATACGATGCTCTAGTTTCAAAGTCAATTTTTGGTCAAACTAATCAAACCTGGGATTACCGGGAAGTTCTGGAAACATCTAGGAGCTCCCAGGAGCTGACGTTTTCGTTAGTTTCTTTTAAAGCTCATTTTAGTATTTCCCACATGATCTAGAATGATTCTGAAACTTTTTGGCAAATTTGGATGATTTGGTCAAAACTTGGTCAAACTTGGTCAAACCTTGGTCAAACTTTGGTCAAACCGGTCAACGGGGTTTTTCTGGGAACTTTCGGGACTTCCGGGGGTCTCTGGGAGCCGACGATTTCATCCGGTCTTGCTATAGGACTTTTTTTATTGTTTTTCTAATAACGTAGCGCATTTCCAGAATATTTGGTCCAAATTTGGGAGCGTTCGGGCTTTCATGGGTATTTTGGTCATTCTAAGCATTTTGAGAAATAGAACTAACTTCCAGGAGTCCTTTTTGAGTCTTTTTTATCATTGTGAACCACTAAGATATGGGTCTCCTAAATCTGATAGCCGACAAAATGGGGTGTCTACAGTTAGTCGCGAAATACTTGTAAAATGATAATATGTTTCTAACGACTCTCATTTCTTATCCAATTCCATTTCAGTATAATCTAACCTCGTACTATACTTCCAATCATACATGATTTGTAAGACACCATTCATGTTCTCAATTGAAATTTCACACCATTCTACTTGTTCGAGGCCACCTAATGCCTCAAATCACTCTCGGTGAATTCAACACACTTGTCATTTAGCTCTTAATTTCTGTACTCGAACTATCGTCAATTAGCATAGAAGATCACACCTTATACTTTAAATTTAAAACTTTTAACAAAGTCAAATACATATTCTCCTTTTTTTTTTTTTAAATAAATTAATTTAAAATTTCGAATAATACTTTCATAACATAATTACCCCAATATCTGTCATAGCAAATAACATTGTTAACCAAAATTGACTTAGTCAATCATACATGTGCCTCAGACTTCACCACAACGTGTCCCTATGTTCAACACATACCTCATCAATGTCTGCATCCTCTGACCATTCATAGTTCGACCTATTCACATAGTGTACACATACTGAGTCAATTGCTTTTCTATTGGAGATCTCAATTGCAATGTAATCCATTCTCATCTCATATCCTGCTCGTCAACCATCCTTAAGTCTACCAGTCCAGGTAGATCCACTACCATTTATGCAGTTATGTAACTCCATAAGTCCTGGGTATTTCACTTTCACCTTCACACAACTCCATACCCATCACACTCATATATACCTCAACTCATATTGAGTTCCTAATAACCTTCACTCCAAGCATTCGTACAATCCCCACATACAATCTGAAGATAAATCGGCAATTAAATCTTCCCATAAAGTGTTATAGTCTCATTGTGTTCGATAAATTCCTTATCAACTTTCAATTCACGTAGCTTTCACGACTATACTCCGAGGTTACCCTATTCTCATTGCGATTACCGATTCCAATCGATTCCTAACTGTTGTCTTTCAAGTGCTTCACATTTTATAGATCTCATCAAGTTCCTAATCAATCAAAACATCAAATCATTCCTAATCATAGGTTATTCCAATACTTACATCGAAATCGAGTTCCCTTTAGAATAATACTCAAGTCAACTCATTTAGTGGCACTACCTTCCATTTACTAAATCCA
Source organism: Hydrangea macrophylla (assembly GCA_033977485.1). Classification (NCBI taxonomy): domain Eukaryota; kingdom Viridiplantae; phylum Streptophyta; class Magnoliopsida; order Cornales; family Hydrangeaceae; genus Hydrangea; species Hydrangea macrophylla. The sequence goes on from CM066992.1 coordinate 30,842,163, forward strand.
AGTGTACCATATTTCACTAACTCCTTACTTTATAATTTTTGAGTTCATAATCTGCTCACGTAGAACTCATTCGTTCGACAAACATCGTTGTGTCCCAAGCACTAAGCATACCATATCCTTCCACGATACCTGACTTCCAAAGTCTACTTGATACCTTATTATAAGCATCTAATACCACTTTTCTTACTCCAACAAAAGTTTTATTTTAAAACATTTTAAACACTTTAAAATTTTCTTGGAATCCAGAACAACTGAGATAGAAATTCATTGCATCCACCATTGTCCTCTAACCATTTAACATTCTTACCATCATATCCGATAATGTACTCAATGTACTACCATGTCTTCATCCCACTCTTACCATTCATGTTCACTTTCTCATCAAAAATTCATCTTACCAATTTACATTTTCATCTCTCTAACTTGACTTGCCCAAAGTTTCTTTACTCTATCCATTTTCACAAATGCTCTTGTTCAATATTGTAATGATTATCGTATTCCCAACTTCTTACTGACTACAACCTGATTCAAACACTCCATAATGTTGTAAAAGTATTGAAAGATTTTCATTTTATTTGAAATACACTAATTAGCAAGGAAGGTATGGATTAGACACCTTAAAATAACTTTTTTGTGACAAAACAACCCAAGGGCAAAATGGTCATTTAGAAAATATGGTTAAATTTTATATAAAAAGATAGCTCTTTGAGTCATTATTCCAACACAAAAAATGGTGCGTGAAATCGAATTTTCTAGAAAGAGTTATGCCTATTTCTGTAAAACTCGACGAAAAATATTTTCAAAATCACTATTTTGGAGAGAGGGGTGTTCGACCGGTCGAACTACCCCTTTTGACCGGTCCAAGTACCCCCTGGACAATATTTTTCTCCATTTAAGATCCTTAAAAGTTTCCAAACTCACAAAGCATTTGGGGCTAGTTCCCAACTGATGATGCCAAAATTTGATTAAAGTAAATTAAAGCAATTTAAGGGGAGAGAGAGAGTGAGAGACTGGTTTTTGTATGTGGTTCGGCCCTATTAATGAAGGTACCTACGTCCACATGTGTGTCTGAGCACGTTCACTATACTGTAAAAGAACCGTGGGCCTGTGGTGAACCAACAAGTCTGGAGCTACCGTAGGCCGGCCGGGCATGTTGATGAATGCTATAGAGGTGCTGTGTAGACTAAAAAGTCGACCCCTTTAATGGGGGGTGAGAGGTCTCTTTTATAGATGTAAGAGACCTACTCGTACAAGGAAAAGGAAACATAATCCAATTAATATAGACTGACATTAATTGTAGGGGTTTCCTAATTGGATTAGGAAATAGTTTTCACTTTCTATTAGTCTTCTAGCTCGAGTAGGAAACTGCCCGGAATGCTCGGGATCATGCTTGTGGGCACGGATGAGCTGTTCCCACAGTGGGATGTGCCTGTGCAGTCTTCCCGACCTGTTGGCCGGGTCATGGATGAACCAGTCGGGAGGCATTAGGTGGACCAAACCGCTCGGGATGATGCTTGTCAGTAGTTGCAGAATCGAACCGCTCGGGTATGGGCTGATTTTGGGTGTATCAGTTGCCCCCCATTTCCAAGGTTGGCTGGATGCTATATCAGGGCAAGTTTGGAAATCTTCCTGATACCAGTCTAAGTGCTCGGGGAAGCTGCCTCGGGGTTTCTAAGCCCGGTGAGTCCTCAAGAACTAACTGAGAGTTAAAACCCAGCCTAGCTCGGAGCCTTTAAGTGCTCGGGAACTGACCGGGAGTTGAGACCCGGCCTAATTCAGAGTCTTTTTGATTGAGTTATCTTCCAGGATGGTTATCTTCTGCCCGTGAACCTTCGTCAAGGTTGTGGGTAGAAGAATTTTACCATGTTGGAAAAGCTGACCTAAAGCGTATTGCTTTAGGGTCCTTTTATGTTAACTCCCTAGGATGGTTGTATTTTGCCTAGCCAGCCTTCGTCAAGACTGTTAGGAGAAGGGCTTGACCATGTTGGTGGAGCCGACCTAGAGCATAATGCTTTAGGGTCCTTTTTACTCCTCTATCGTGGGCCAACTTAAGAGATTTTAGTCACCTCTATCGTCGATTTGGACCTAAGTGGAGCTACTGCCTCTGAGTACTGCAGGTGCTCGGGTTATCCAAGATTTTGACTTGGTTATCCACGAGGCCTGTAGATACCCGGTGTGATTGCCTGTTTAGTTCACTGCGGCGTCTTGCCCCCCAAGCTTTCGCTAAGGTGAGGATCTTACAAAGGCTATGACAATAGGTAACCGACCTGGAACATGGTGGTTGCCGGGTCTTTTGAAGCTTGCCACCATCAGCCACCTAGGGGGTTTGCCCCCATCGTCGATTGGACCTAAGCGAAGCTTGTGCCTCAGGGTTAGGTCCGAGGTCTTTGGATGCCTCGGGGTTAGGCCTGAGGTCATTATATGCCTCAGGGTTAGGCCTGAGGTCTTTGCAAGGGCTCTCTTTGTATGCCTCGGGGTTAGGCCCGAGGCCTTTGGATGCCTCGGGGTTAGGCCCGAGGTCTTTGGATGCCTCGGGGTTAGGTCTGAGGTCATTATATGCCTCAGGGTTAGGCCTGAGGTATTTGCAAGGGCTCTCTGACAATCGGTGGAGCCTCATGTGGTGATCAGGCAAGTACCACTATAGTCGGGCTCATCTAGACCGATGGAGATAGGGGGTCGGATTAGGATCATCAGACCCTGATTTCTTTGTGCTAGAGGCAAAGTCAGAAATGGTTGATCCTGACCGATGTGAACTGGAGGTCGGGTCGGGTCTGCCGAACCCAGCCTGCTGTAAGCTAAAGGTTTGGTCGGGGCTGTTGGACTGAAACCGCTGTGAACTGGAGGTCGGGTCGGGACTATCGGACCCTGCCTACTGTGAGCTGGAGGTCGAGTCGGGACTGCTGGACTCAGATCACTGTGAACTGGAAGAACTGTTAGAAGTCCTGGACTGATCTCGCTTTCGCTTACTTTTGGAAGACTCATTGCTTACGTACCCGGGGTCTTTGATCTTTAGAAATTCTTCAGTGTCAATGTATTTTCCAACCCTCTCTGTGAGTTTAAACAAGGTTACCGGTCGATTTCTGTGAAACAACGTGGCACACTTGGTGTGTTGAACTCCTAAGCAGAAGGCTATAATAGCGGCAGTTTCATTAAGATCATAGATGCTGAGCTTCTCTTGACTAAATCGGTTGGTAAATTCCTTGAGGGTCTCATTATCCCTTTGTATGACTGTCAGTAGCTGCATGTCAGGCTTTGGTCGTTCATGCATTCTGATGAACTGGTTGATGAACTGCTTGCTGAGTTGCTTGAAACTGTGGACAGATCGGGGCTCCAAGGAGTAGAACCATTGCACGGCCGGTCCTTTCAAAGTGCTGAGGAAGGCTAGGCAGTGTAGTTCATCAGAGTTGGTGGCTAGGGCCATCTGAGCCTTGTAGGTCCGGACGTGGTCGACCGGGCTTCCCGAGCCATTATAGGGATCTAGGCGAGGCTGCTTAAATTTGCGTGGGATGGCAAACCTTGTGATCTGGCTGGAGAACGGTGACTCTGTCTCGCTATTGGCCTGATTCTGAGCGCGGTTTTGACCAAGCTTTTTAGCCACTCCGTCAATCTGCTTCTGCAAGTCCTTGATTTGGGCTTCCACTCCTTCCCGACCGGTATCTGAGGGGTTGGTCGGGTCAGTGGAAGAGGCTTCTTCTTCATAGCGGTGTACTGTCCTCTGGGATCGGGATTGGCTATGACTCTTATTCATCGTGTGCCTAGGGACAACTCGGCTCTTGACCGAGTGACCCTAGACTGATTCCCGGGCCATATACTCCTGCCTTTCCTCTCGGGTAATACACCTACTGTTGATGTCTCTGGCATCCTCAGCGGGGGACGGGTTGGCTCGGGCATGTTGTCTGGTGAAGATCGGTTCCCGACTGTGCGCAACGTTCCCGGGTCATTTCCCAACCACTGGAGGACTACTTTGGTGGGCCAGCAGGGCTTCGATCTGTTGTTGGATTTGACGCTAGCCCTCCAAGAGTTGTGTGAGGGTCGCGGTGATCTGCTCAGATGTCATGACTGCCGCAGTCGGTGCCAGGGCCGGAGGAACATCCCGGTTGGACTGCTGATCAGCATTCTTACCCTTCTTCGGTGGCATGACGATCAATCAAGAGATTTGTTGATGAGAAGACTTGTCGGTTCCCACAGACGGTGCCAAGCCGATGATGCCATAATTTGGTTAAAGTAAATTAAAGAAATTTAAGGGGAGAGGGAGAGTGAGAGACTGGTTTTTGTATGTGGTTCGACCCTGTTAATGAAGGTACCTACGTCCACGTGTGTGTCTGAGCACGTTCACTATACTGTAAAAGAGTCGGAGGCTTGTGGTGAACCGACAGGTCTGGAGCTACCGTAGGCTGGCCGGGCATGTTGATGAATGCTATAGAGGTACTGTATAGACTGAAAAGTCGGCCCCTTCAATGGGGGGTGAGAGGTCTCTTTTATAGATGTAAGAGACCTACTCGTACAAGGAAAAGGAAACATAACCCAATTGATGTAGATTGGCATTAATTGTAGGGGTTTCCTAATTGGATTATGAAATAGTTTGCACTTTCCATTAGTCTTCTAGCTTGAGTAGGAAACTGGCCAGAATGCTCGGGATCATGCCTATGGGCCCGGATGAGCTGTTCCCACGGTGGGATGTGCCTGTGCAGTCTTCCCGACCTGTTGGTCGGGTCATGGATGAACCGCTCGGGAGGCATCAGGTGGACCAAACCGCTCGGGATGATGCTTGTTAGTAGTTGCAAAATAGAACCGCTCGGGCATGGGCTAATTTTGGGTGTATCACAAACCAATTTAGAACCACCAAAAAGTGCTTGAAAACATCAAAAACTCATCGAACTACACATGCTCTATGGTTATCCGCACTACAACTCACTATAATAACGACATTCTCTATAGGATTCCCTAACAAGATCCTCTTATCTTTATGATATCCAATATCAATTTGAGTTCTCTGAATCTCTTATCACATTCAATCAATCACACTTATCTTTCACTCCCAGTCTCATATCCTTACTTCCTTTATTCTATTTCCTTTGACGAACCAACAAATACTTAGTCCTATTCATTTCCATTCATTTATTCTCCATTAAGAAGTTCTACAGTTTCTCTTCTGGCATATGTTATCCTTATCATTATATTCATATGCACATAATCATCAAGTCTAAGCAACTACTTCAGAAGTCCATCCTCGACTAAGCTTCCACCAATCGTAGTTTTAACTATCCAAGCATACTCTATCATTTTCATTCTCAACCTTTCGTTTTAGGTCAATCCTTAAATACCACTTCCCACTTACACAATTAGTCTGGTAGCTTTACTTACTAATCCTTATACTACATTTGAACCCACAACGGTACCACGACTATTCAAAACTAGGATCAGCTGAGAGATTCTTCAATAACCACAATACTTATAACCCGTTTAGATATTTCTCAATCCCCAATACATACCACAAGATAGGTTGAGATTCCTCAACCATCCAATACATACAGTAAGATAGGTTGAGAGATTTCTCAACCATCCAATCGTCTCAATACTGCACAATAAATTGAAAGATTCCTCAGCTACCCGACATACACCGTATATACCATAAGGTAACATCATAAGGTAACCCCGTACGATCACACCATAAGATAAGGTGAGAGATTCCTCACCCATCCCATACACAAGCAATACATGCTATTGGGTCATCTTTCTGTCATAAAACCAACTATTCGTCTCTATTCTATCACGTCACGACATCTAACCCATGTCTGAAGCAGAACTCTTATCAATTAATCCTAATCCCAAAACTTAACTACAAACAATCATTTTTCATTTTCTATGTGAACTATAAGGAAATCTCTTCTGACGCTCACTACTCAAACTCCGTTCTTGATTAGATCCCCCAAATGACACTCGTCACTATCGTTGAAAACATCCATGAATTTGATCAAAAAATAATTTTAGTTTCATTTAAAAATTCAACTGTTCATCACTACCAAGATATCATCTCTCCCTCATGTCCCTACACTAGGTCTATGATAACTCACGGTAAGCCTTATCTCATTACATAGCTCTACATCCGTATGATTTCACCGATTCACAAATGCATAAATACTATGCATGTATGATAATAACATAATCATGTATATATAATAGCATACCATATGCATCAAACATCTCCACAATATGTGGATGCATTTTGGAGTATATGTCAATTCTCACAACACTTTACTCGATGTCAAACGTTCCCGAAGTTTTGTTACCTATAGTTTTGATACCAATAAATATCACGACCCATCCTACTACGGGCAGAAATAGGACACGTGGCACGCCACCAAGGCTCATCCAATCCATTAAAAAGATTATAGCAGCGGAAAGAAACTTAAAAAACATCGAGTATACAACTCCTTTGAAAAATATACCCTCTAAGTTTTAAAATCCGTACAAATTTGAAAACGTAATTATATTTTGAAACGAATGAATTTATGTTCAAAGGGTACCAAAGGTACCCTAAGAAACAATCAAAACATTTAAATAATTTTCATAAAGGGTAGAAAAAGAAACCATGCAAAGGTCATTCCGACAGGTCGAACAACACCCTTCGACCGTTCAAACGACACCCTTCGACCGTTCAAATGACCCTTTAGCGGAATTCCTTGATGCAGCAGAATTTTGCTAAGGATCAAACAACCTCCACATTTGTAAACCTCCCAAACTCTCCCACTTTAAATCCAAACTTTCCAAACATTTCAAGGTTATAAGGACATACATAAACCTTGTCAAACATTGAAAGAATTGGAATTGAAACAAGTTAAGGCTTGTTTGGATCGATTCACAAAACTCTAACCACATTCAATGAAAATCTGAAATTGATAAGTTAAACATTCAAAATGCAAATCTATAAATTCAGATTCATTGCAACTTAACCAAAAGGAGTTTTGAAACATATTACAACCAGATTAATCCATTCTAAAGTTCTAAGTTAATAACACAGTCCGAACTATCCAAAATTTTTATTACACACTTGGAATGGAAACAAAAACACAAACAAACGGTGATCCCCGGCATTCCCATAGCCTCACTCTTTACGCTTCTTCTTTCCTTTCTTCTTACTTACAATGGAGTAAATCCCCACTGCTCAGCTATATGCTGAGTGTACAATTCTAAACATATGCATATATGGCAATTTATGATTTAAACATCTAAATCACATAATTGAGTCTCTAGGAAGAGAGATACACATTCATCCGGTATATCGGTAAGTCTTAATCTTAAACTGCGATGCCAATGGCTAGCCAAAGATCATTCAACCATTGCACCCAACTGCTCTGGTTGGGCCAGTTCTCAAACCAAACAAGTAGTCATTACTTAACTCTCAAACACCGAGAGGCATACCCAGGTATGAACTAGTATCAAACTCTCCTTTGAGCCACATAGTCATTTAGCATGCTCACATAGTCATACAAATATACTATTCATACATACTCGCTGAATTTAACGGGTCCCTAAATTAACACATGAGTTTGTCTGGATCACAATTTCATACACAATATCTAAAGCATCCAAAATTATCTATATAACACAAGTTCGGAATTCATACCTCGAGCAATCGTCCTATAACTTTGAGAAAATTACTAGTAGCCCGATTTAACGTTGGATCTCCGATTAGAAGTAATTCCTACAAGTATTCATTTGTTTTTCTCAAATATCTAGAATTACCTTTTTTGTAAAACTTGGCCAAATGAGTCCTAAGAAGTATCAAAACATAGCTCTTACCTCGAGGATCTCTAATATGAAATTTGGAAGAAAATCAATGGCCAAAAGTCCATCGATTTGTGTCAGCAAGCTCTAAGTTTCCAAAATCCCCAAATCTCCCTTTTGATTTTGAATTTTGGAAAAGTTGTGAAAGAGAAAATATCTTGTCTCTTCTATATATAGGCAACACTCTCGAAAATTAGGTTTACCTCCCCACGAGTTCTCAAAACTTACAATTTTTCACTAAAACATCTTACACGTCTAATTCATTGCTTCACGAGTGAAAACTATAAATTATAAAAGTTTTTGTCTACGTTTCGTTTATTGCCGTAATTACGTTCTGAAAATTATTTTCACAGAATTTCTAGATAACCTACCTTTTATGCAACGTATCACTTACGTTATCAATAAACCAATCAAAATGATCTTAAACAAGATCAAAACTATTAGGAATTACACTACACATGTAAAATCACTATTCATATATACTAGATTATGTCAAATAACACTTAATCACATAAATATCATTAAAGTCATGTCAATGCCTCATCGAGTGTTAGATTTCTGTGTCCTCACTTGACACCTTCTGTTGACCACTGTCAACCACTTTCATAATTATCAAATGATATTGATAATTCTCAAAAACTAATTTTGCATTTTAAAATATTTTCATTTTCTAGGATGGGTGTGACAGTTTTGTTGGATTATTTTAGTTCCATCAATTTAACGCAGTAGCATTGACTATTTTGTCCACTTAAAAATGCACACTGTTAAGATGTCCTCCATTTGTCCTATTTTATGTGTCCCTTTTAGCGATTTCAAAATTTTAAAGGGAACATAGTGATTCCACTTCACATGGGGTATAACTAAGTGTCTTTTTTCTAAAATTATCCTTAGTTGCTTAGAAAAGTAGTTTGGTTTGTTAACCCAATAAGGGTAATTTTGAAAAATAACTAAAAATTGATGATTTAATATTGTAAGTGGACAATAGTTTTGGGATGACTTAAAATAGAAAGAGGGACACATAAATGAGACGAAGGGACTAGTATGCAAGCATTCCACTACAAATAAACATGTCATGCTATGGTTCACAAATTTTATTACTATCTAGGGTGGAGCTAAAATAATTTCATGATAATTCAAATGGTCTCACTTTTATTTCAATTTGGAATTCAATCTATTCCTATGTCTCCTTGTTGGTTTTCCTACTAAACCTCCAATATTTAAAAATATTTTATCATTTCAAATTTGTGAATAAGACTCATAAACAGAAATTTCAAAGCTTTTCATTTTAGCTTAGCTATTTTTCCCCTAATTTCGATTCTAAACAAAAACACCCATAAACTTTTTGATTAACCTATACCAGTTGCTATTACTTTACAAACTAAAAATAGATTTTAATATCTTGTAATTATACCAAAGTTTCACTTTAAGCCCTGATATGTACAAAAATATTCATCAATTGTTAATCTCCACCACTTCAGTAAGGAGTGCCAGGTCACCCGTTAATTACGCCCGATGCGTGGCTATCCCGAGTCATGTATTTAGAACTGCTCGGTATAACCCGATCCCCAGCCAACGAATCAAACTCTGCCTGGGTCCGCCCCATCACAGAGGTTGTCCAGGAGCTCTTCATGGCATGCTCTAGAACGTCCTAGACAGTTTCCTATCTCAGTTAGAAGACTTATGGAATGAGCAGATGGTTCCTAATCTTGTCAGGAGACCCCCATGATTTGTGCTAATCAATTATAGTTAGCTTGTGCTGCCTAATCAAGCCACTTACCATGTACGAGTGGTCTCTTGTGGTAGCTTTCTTGGGCGCACTCACCCCTGACCCAATGATTACATTTTCCAATGAAGACCTGTCGTCGGAGGGGCCTACACATAACAAAGCTTTGTACATCACCATTGGATGTAAGGGATAACATGTGCCATTCTGTTTGGTCGATACAGGCTCTGCCCTAAATGTTTGTGCTTTAACGACTGCCACCGCCTTGGGGGTCAATGTCCTTGACATCACACCATCTATGCAATCTATGAGGGTTTATGATAACACCAAGAGAAATGTGATGGGGACTATTTCTCTCCAAATCTGGGTAGGATCTTTGGTTAGCACTGAAATCTTCCAAGTTATAGACATACCTGCCTCGTTCAATTTGTTGATCGGGAGGCCCTGGCTGCATGTTAAGAAAGCTGTATCATCCACTGTGCATCAAATGATCAAGTACATTCATGAGAAGGAGGTGAAAATCATCCTCGGCAATAGTTGGGGTATTGAAGCTTTCCCAAACTATGCTCCCATCTTTGAAATCCAAATACCTAAGCTAGAAGAAGGAAAAATCGGGGGAATCTTCATAGAAGAAGTCCACATGATCAATGATGAAGACAGGTTCCCCGAGATCCACTCTGTAGTTGTCAACATCGTCCGCAAAATGAACTACTTCCCTGGAATGGGATTGGGCCGACGCCAGCAAGGGATTCGTGAGTTCCCTCATATCAAAGGGCAACAAGGCACTTTTGGGTTGGGATACAAGCCCACTGAAGAAGACGTCGAGCTACAGAGGCCGTGGAAGAAAAGAGTGAAGAGTCACCCACCATACCGCAAAACCTTGAATGGGCAATTCATCAAAGAAGGGGATGATTTCCCCTATTTTGGGTTCCCAGAACCTTGGATCCATCAGGCCACTGGAAAAAGGCACCCCGGGCTTGAAATCTTCGCCGACTACGAAAGGCCCCCCTATCAAGATCCGTTCTATCCAGAAAGAAGTTGAGAAGACCCTGGAGGAAGACTGGTTGGAGTATCTGGACACTGAAGCCATCGAGAAAATGTGGAAAAAGTTCACCGAAGAAAAGGAAGAAAAGAGGGCCAAGAGCCAAGATGATCAGATCAAGCCAACTGAGGAAGGTTTGAGCAACCAGGCTGTAGAGTCATCTGTCTCCCTATCCCCTGTTCCCCCAGAGTCTGTACTTCCAATTATCGAGTCTGTACCAGAGTCGCCTGCTGTAAGCCCACCGATGTCTGATGTAATCACTCCACCCGTCATGAATGAAGTGAAAGACAATTCTGCTTACTCCTCTGTGTCTAATACTTGTGAATGCACAGATCCCTCCGAGGATCTCCCAATTGAACTTAAACAACTAATTGAAAAACCACCTGCTTAAAAAATAATCGAAGATACTTTATCGGTTAACCTAGGTGAAATAGATAATCCACAAATTGTGCAAATTGGTTCAACTCTTAATAAAAAAGAAAAAGAAAAATTGACTCTCTTGCTAAAAGAATTCAAAGATGTTTTTGCTTGGTCTTACAAGGACATGCCTGGGATTGATCCCGACATCGTCCAACATCATATTCCCCTCCTTCCCAATTCTAAACCCATCAAGCAGAAACTTAGGCGCATGAAACCATAATGGGCACTCAAGGTCAAAGAAGAGGTACAAAAACAATTCAAGGCAGGGTTCATCATTGTTACCAAGTATCCCGAATGGGTTGCCAATATCGTGCTAGTCCCCAAAAAGGATGGAAAAGTTCGTGTGCACCTCGACTTCCGTGATCTAAACAAAGCCAGTCCTAAGGATGACTTCCCGCTTCCCAACATCAATGTCTTAGTGGATAACACCGCAGGACATGAGCTACTATCATTCATGGATAGCTTTTCGGGGTACAATCAGATTCTAATGGCGCCAGAAGATCAAGAAAAGACGACATTCACCACACCTTGGGGAACCTACTATTATAGAGTAATGTCTTTCAGACTCAAGAATACTGGAGTAACCTACCAAAGAGTGATTCGAGGTGAAAAGTGCATATTTATAGTGTATTATATGGTATTTTATGCATACTTTTATCCCCAAAGTCCCTACATTTAGGTGCATTCTAATAACAATATTCTTTGTATTGTGTTAATGCTTAAATATATATTTTTTCATTATTTTATAGGTATTAGAATGTAAATCAATGAAGTGGAGCTAAAGAAAAGTGATTCTGGTGAAGAGAACAACAGAAGCAGCTGAGAAAATGCCATTTTTGACAATGAAGACTTCAGATTTGGAAGCTTTTTCCAGAGATATGAAATTTAGATCTTTGAGTTACAGTCGCGTGGCCGCAAATGAGAGGTCAATCCGAGGTCCGAGTGAAAGGTTATGGCCATTCTCGCATCGGTGCGCAGAGTTGTCAAAATCAGAGAAGTTCAAGCGATTGAGGAGAGTTCAATCGATTGAACCTTCGATCGATCGATCGAACTTTCTATTCACCCAAAAGTTGCGTAAACTCTGTGGGAACCCTATATATAAGTCATTTTGACCCCAGACGAAGGGAGGATGCTCCAGAACGCAGAAAACAGCAGTTTTAGGGTAGTTTTAGGGTTAGATTAGGAGTAGATTAGGTTAGATTCTTGTTTTTCTTCCTCTTTTCCATTGTTTTATTGAAGATTATTCAAGATTCAAGTTAGCTTCATGTTTATTACTAGTTATATTCAGATTATTCTAGGTTTTTCCTTCCCTTATTCTTTATTTCATTGTTTATTACTCTAGTTATTATGATTGTCTTAGTTTACTGTTGCTGCGTTAGATTATTTAAGTTCTCGTAGTTTAGACGTTGGAAATATGTGATGAAACATTGATTTCCAACCTCTGCCATGCAATCTTTAGAAACCTTGGGCTCGATCGATCGAAGGTATTTCGATCGATCGAACCAGAGCCATAGTCAAGCAATCAAAGGCATTTCGATCGATTGAAGGATGATGTTGTCTGATCGATCGAGAGCGCTTCGATCGATCAAACTTGCTAATTCCCGAGATTATTCTTTTAAGTATTCCATGACTTTCTGTTTTGGAAATCTGTCATCAAATTGTCCCTGTAAGCTCAGTTTGTCACAACAGTTTTTAGAACTTAAAGCCTTAAGGCTATTTTCTTCAATAACTTTTGAAAACCACTTTGAATGCTAACACCATCTAGAGTGCAAGTAATTACCATTGTTTTAAACCGTCTTCTAAGTATTTTAAATCAATTGTGATGATGTAGTCCCGGTCATGAAAGGGCTATTGATTCTTTATCTTTAGAAAAATACGGAATACTGAAGAGGAATGAATTCCATAGAACATTAATGAGTATGCATGGTAGATGGTTAGGATCAATGTGGATTCACGTATTTCCAGCACCTTTATTTTATCTGTTTAATTAGTTATGTTTCTATAATCTTTAGTTTATTATTTAGTTTAATTTAATTAATTAGGATTCGTTAGAATTCTACTCCTTTATGATCTTTTCTTTTTCTTTAGGTTGTAGCTTAGTAGATATTCTTCATATTCCTTCCCTGTGGGATCGACCTGGACTTATCCAGTATTACTTGCACGATCACCTACACTTGGGTGTTGCACAAGAGCGCACAACTTTTTAGTCGTGTCAAGTTTTTGGCGCCGTTGCCGGGGAAGACAACTAGGTTAGGATTTTACTAAGTTATTCCTAATTTTTCTTACATTAAAAAAAAAAAAAAACTTTGGACTTTTTCTCTCACAAGATAAAAAAATAAAATAAAATAAAATTCCTATTGTTTAAAATTTTTGGATAAATATGTCTTATCCATATTACCCTCAATACAACACAAGCACCACGAATAGGTACACATTAGGTAATGAAAACTATCCCCCAAGTTGGCAAGCACCTACATATGACGTGCATTATCAACCTGAGTGCTACCAACCACCACAATGGGGAAATGATAGTGGTAGTCCCCCGCATTATCAAACGTATCAAGAACCTCCACATGGAGAGTTCTATCATTCGCAATGGGGATATAACTAAGATAATAATGTAGGATATGATAGTAGTTTCCACGATTATCAAATGCACCAAGACTTTTCTTCTGAGGAGTCTTGCACACAAACACAATGGGAAGGGGACTATTATCAACAACAATGGGGCGAAACTTCATATAGTAATAATGAGGCGAATAACCAAGTTGAGGATAATGGTATGTTAAAATTACTACTTAGTGAAATGAAAAGGCTAGATAGTGCACTAGATAAATTAGAAACTAGATATCAACAAGCATATGCTAGCCAACCTTTAAATGACTATACCAGTCCTTCAACAGTACAACCTAAATTTCAAGACACTAATAATGGAATGGAATTAGAGGACAATGACAGGTTTATACCGAATGAGGTTAACAACTCATTCGAGAAAGTGATAACCCAACAAGAACTCCAACACCAAACCATTGAGCATGAAGTTGTAGAATCATCTTCTCCTCAATATCTAACCCCAGACATCAACTCCTTCACTGCCTGGATAAAGATGCACAATTCTTTTATCCAGAGCACCTCAATAGATGACATATATAGTGAGGAGAGTTACGCGGATGAGAATGAGGTTTTTTTTACAGATAATGAGAATTTAGGAGACTGCACGTAATTAGGAAAGGATGAGTCCCCTGTTGACTCTACCCCTACCTTTGATAGTGACCCTAGGGAGGACATAATTGAAATTTCTAAATTCAATTTAGATTCATCTGATATTCATGAACCCTCACCTCTTTCGGCCGAAGAGGTGGTGTCAACAAGTTGCCCATCACCTATCCTCTCTATTAATCAAAACTCTCATCCCGAGCTTAAAAGTTATGTGTATCCCACTATTGAACAAAAAGAATGTATTATAGAAGAGGATGATAAGGATTCTAGCACATGTAACAAATTTTAAATTTCAAAATTCTGTGAGAGAGGACTTGGAAAATAATAGGCCCACTTTAGATGATCTTAAACTTTAACAAGAAGCTAGTAATCTGCTAGACTGCTTGACCTTCTTGAGTAACAATGACATAGACGCCCAAATAGATAGCTTTATCCAAGCCCCGTCCAAAAGTATATACATAGAACAGAAATTAAATTCCTATGATCATATTTCTATAGATTCTGTTCTAGAACAAGAGAAGGGTAGTAAAGCTTCATTAGAACATCAATTATACCCTGCCCCTTTTATTGAACCATGGCCTCTGCCTGTTTTTGATAATAAAAAAATAGAGGCTGTTATAGAAAGTACCAACACCAAAGATCTTTCCTTGAGCATAATTCCTAAAAAGTGTGGTATTCCTCTTATAACTGTCCCCAATAACTTTGGAAGCCATTGGTTTTGCATCATCTCCTCTGACCTTGAGCCTGACATTAGTTGGGGGGAGTTGCATTTTTATAAGGACCCCAAAAGTCTTTTCATTGTTAAATTATTTCACTGGGAAGATCCTCAAAAATTTTGGTTGTTACTTTATGATAAAAATTTTGATTAACCGAATTTATTTACTGAGTAGTTCTATCATATTCTCTATTTTTCCTTGTTGCTACTAATGATTTTGCAGGTAACTTGAAAAAAAAATCTGGATTATAAATGCCTCGAGGTAACATCCTTCCTTCTCTCGATTTACTTTACATGTCCATATGCTTAGTTTAGAACATTGAGGACAATGTTTAGTTTTAGTTGGGGGGAGTGAGTCATTGCATGCCTCGTTTATTTCATTTTATGCTTTAATGTCAATATACCTGCTTAGCAACATGACTAAGTAAATTAAAATTTTCAAAAATTTTAAAAATTTTAATTTTTTTTCAAAAGATAATAAAATGGTTCTTGTATTTCTCTCTTAGTTAATGTAGTTAGTGATGATGCATTAGTGTTATTTTTTGTATGTTATTAGTATGTGATACACAATGATAGTTTTTTTACTATCTTAGTTATAGTATGTTTTATGCCTTTTTAATCTTCAAACAACTTTGAGCACATTGTGACAACCTTGTACTTAGCTAAAATGGAATAGTAATCATAATTTAGGTGTCTTGAGAGACTGTAGTGGAGACTAATAACCCAAGTGAGCTTTTGTGCCATTCTTTGTTTTTGAGGGTTTTATAAAATTACTCTTACTTTTTGAAAAGCGTACTAATTCATTGAAAGTCTCAATTTTCTTCATTTTGACTGATTACTAGAAGAGAACGTTCAGGATTTACCAAATTTAGAGCTCTTAAATTTACTAAAATGAATATTCCTATGAACTTAGAAGATGATTTAGGCCATCTTTTGACCATACACGCATAATAAAGCCTTGGCCTACTTCTATAATATTCCTTTATTTCACCTCTTGAGCATTATCATATTTACATTGTCTTCACAACCCTAAAGTTCATATCAAACTCCATATTACGAGTTTGAGTTTCTTTTCTTTATCTAGGAGTGATTGAGATGTGTTATCTTGACAAGAAGTTTGGTAGTGTGAATAAGGGAAAGTTGGCAAAGAAAAAAAAAATGATGAAAAAAATAAAGAGGAAAAAAAAAGAAAAAGAAAAAGAAAAAGAAAAAGAAAAAGAAAAAGAAAAAGAAAAAAAAGACATGAAAAGAAAAAAAGTGCCAATGTTTGTTTCAAAAGAAAAAAAATAATAATAAAAAGAAGAGTGTGAAAAAAATAAATAAAAAAAAAAGAGAAGAAGAAGAAGAGAGATTGGAGATGTGGGGAAGTTTGAAAAGTTGTAGTAGACATTTCAATCACATCCTTTGTGAAAAGTTGTAGTAGACATTCCAATCACATCCTTTGTCCCAATTGAATATCACGAGCCTCTTTCTTCTTTCACCTAACGCCTCTTTTTCAAAGTCCTGATGATTTTAAGTAAATTGGATTTAAAGTTAATGTAATGAGAGAGTTCTCCACGATATCTCACTCTTCTAGTGAAAAGTATCCATTCATGAAACTTTGTGCACTAAAATGTCCGTTTTTCTATTTAGATATGAGAAGCATTATATTCCATTTACATTTACTCTTTATAGCTTCCATATCATAAGTTACAATTATTACACCTAATTTAGAGTGATTTCATCTTGAGAGTGTAATCCCGGTGAGAGTTGAGTCAAAATGAACGTCTTGATAGTGTCTTAGGTTATGCGAGCTTTGAAATTAAAGTTTTGTATTTGGGTTGTCCATTCACACACACACATGAAGATTAATAGGTATGGAACATTCTAATGACTTTGATAGTGGATTAACTGTAATGTGTGTGTTGCATTGCTATAGCTTACTAGAGAGTTTCATGAGATTGTTGAGCTTAACTATATGGCTAACTGAGAGGAAAAATATTTTTGAAAACATTTAAATGAGAACCATTACCATAAATATGAATTTTGTGGGTAGATTCATTGCAAACCCTCACGAGACAAAACTCGTCCACTAGGGGGAACCTAGGGGTTTAAAGGCTTGTTGCATACGCTAAATGCAATCGCGATTCCTGTGAAAGTGATTTAGGATTTTTACCTTCTTTTATTTTAAATTTTTAGAGTTAAATAAACACTTTTGTAGTTCGCTTCATTGCTAGGGACTAGCAACGAGCTAGTTGGGGGGTGTGATTCGAGGTGAATAGTGCATATTTATAGTGTATTATATGGTATTTTATGCATACTTTTATCCCCAAAGTCCCTACATTTAGGTGCATTCTAATAACAATGTTCTTTGTATTGTGTTAATGCTTAAATATATGTTTTTGCATTGTTTTATAAGTATTCGAATGTAGATCAATGAAGTGGAGCTAAAGAAAAGTGATTCTAGTGAAGAGAACAACAGAAGTAGCTGAGAAAACGCCATTTTTGACAATGAAGACTTCAGATTTGGAAGATTTTTCAAAAGATATGAAATGTAGAACTTTGAGTTACGATCGCATGGCTGTACACGAGAGGTCAATCTGAGCTCCGAGTGAAAAGTTATGGCCATTCTCCCATCGGTGCGCAGAGCTGTCAAAATCAGAGAAGTTCAAGCGATTGAGGAGAGTTCAATCGACCGAACCTTCGATCGATCGATCGAACTTTATATTCACCCAAAAGTTGCATAAACTCTGTGGGAACCCTGTATATAAGTCATTTTGACGCCAGACGAAGGGAGGACGCTCCAGAACGCAGAAAATAGCAGTTTTAGGGTAGTTTTAGGGTTAGATTAGGAGTAGATTAGGTTAGATTCTTGTTTTTCTTCCTCTTTTCCATTGTTTTATTGAAGATTATTCAAGATTCAAGTTAGTTTCATGTTTATTACTAGTTATATTCAGATTATTCCAGGTTTTTCCTCCTTATTCTTTATTTCATTGTTTATTACTCTAGTTATTATGAATGCCTTAGTTTACTGTTGCTGCGTTAGTTTATTTATGTTTTCGTAGTTTAGACGTTGGAAATATGTGATGAAACATTGATTTCCAACCTCTGCCATGCAATCTTTAGAAACCTTGGGCTCGATCGGTCGAAGGTATTTCGATCGATCGAACCAGAGCCATAGTCAAGCGATCGAAGGCATTTCGATCGATTGAAGGATGATGTTGTCCGATCGATCGAGAGCACTTCGATCGATCGAACTTGCTAATTCCTGAGATTATTCTTTTAGGTATTCCATGACTTTCTGTTTTGGAAATCTGTCATAAAATTGTCCCTATAAGCTCAGTTTGTCACAACAGTTTTTAGAACTTAAAGCCTTAAGGCTATTTTTTTCAATGACTTTTGAAAACCACTTTGAATGCTAACACCATCTAGAGTGCAAGTAATTACCATTGTTTTAAACCGTCTTCTAAGTATTTTAAATCAATTGTGATGATGTAGTCCCGGTCATGAAAGGGCTATTGATTCTTTATCTTTAGCAAAATACAGAATACTGAAGAGGAATGAATTCCATAGAACATTAATGAGTATGCATGGTAGATGGTTAGGATCAATGTGGATTCACGTATTTCCAGCACCTTTATTTTATCTGTTTAATTAGTTATGTTTCTATAATCTTTAGTTTATTATTTAGTTTAATTTAATTAATTAGGATTCGTTAGAATTCTACTCCTTTATGATCTTTTCTTTTTCTTTAGGTTGTAGCTTAGTAGACATTCTTCATATTCCTTCCCTGTGGGATCGACCTGGACTTATCCAGTATTACTTGCATGATCACCTACACTTGGGTGTTGCACAAGAGTGCACAACTTTTTAGTCGTGTCAAAGAGCTGCCACCACCCTGCTGCATGATATGATTGACAAGGAAGTAGAAGTGTACGTAGATGACATCATCGTGAAGTCCAAGGACAAAAAAGGACACCTAGTGGCACTGGAAAAGTTTTTTGAAAGGTTGCGCAAATACAAGATGAGGTTAAATCCAAAGAAATGCACTTTCGGTGTGACCTCCGGCAAGCTCCTGGGTTTTCTCATCACACAAAGGGGGATAGAGGTGGATCCCTCTAAAATCAAGGCAATTCTAGAAATGGCACCACCATGGAATGAAAAGGAAGTGAGAGGGTTTCTCGGAAGAATCCAATTTATCAGCTGCTTCATCTCCAAACTCATAACTACGTGTGATCCTTTGTTTCGATTACTGAGAAAAGGAGAGAAGTTCTAATGGGATGACCAATGCCAAGCCGCTTTCGACAAAATAAAAGCCTAACTTCAAAATCCGCCCGTCCTTTCACCACCCACTCAACATAAGCTCTTATTCCTTTACGTATGTGTCTCCGAAAATGCCATGGGTTGCATGCTAGCTCAAGAAGGAGAAGAAAGCCACTCCAAAAAAGCCATATATTACCTTAGCAAGAGGATGACTGGGTATGAGCTCAACTACTCTACCCTCGAAAAAACATGTTGGGCCTTGGTTTGGTGCACTCGCCGACTGAGGCACTACATGCTGGCCTTCCCAGTTGTGCTCATATCCCACATGGATCCTCTAAAATACCACCTCGAAAAACCTTCCCTAACCGGTCGTATATCCCATTGGTTACTTCTACTGTCCAAATTCGATATCAAGTATGTGACAAGCAAATTGGTAAAAGGGAGAACTATAGCTGAACATCTTGCTAAACACGCCATTGATTCTGAAGTAAGTGGAGATTTTCCATTACTGGACGAGAATATCATGGAAATTAAGGAAGAACAGTAAAAGTTGTACTTTGATGAAGCAGCCAACATGGAAGGCTACGGAGTAGGAATGATTCTAGTGTCACCAAATGGGGACCACACCCCACTAGCAGTCAAGCTCAATTATAACTCTACCAATAACACTGCTGAATACGAGGCATGCATTTTGGGAATGGAAGCAGCCATAGAATTGAAAATTCAGAAATTATATGTCTTCGGAGATTCCAACCTCATTATGTCACAAGCCAGGGGGAGTGAAAGGTGAAAGAAGAAAGGTTAAAACCCTATCATGACCATCTCGATGGGCTCAAGAAGCAGTTCAAAAGTGTGACGTTCTTTTACCTACCCAGGGAAGAGAACCAATTAGCAGATTCATTGGCTACCCTAGCCTCTATGATTCAAATCCCCGTGGGAGTCAAAATGATGCCTCTGATAATCGAGCAAAGGTACGAGCCTTGATTCAGCACAATCGCCGCAATCGAAGAAGAAGAGAACGAAACACCATGGTACCAAGATGTTTGGGACTTCATAGAAAAGGGGGCATATCCCCTAGAATCTTTCGAGAAAGACAAAAGAGCAGTTCGAAGGTTCGTAGCATAGTTCATTATTTGCGGGGGAAAATTGTTGAAGAAAGGGTACAATGATCACAACCTGACTTGCTTGTTTGAAAAAAGCACCAGAAGAATGATGGAATAAATACACGAAGGGGTGTGCGGTCCACACATGAATGGTCACATGCTAGCCAAAAAGATCGTAAGACAAGCGTACTACTGGACGACATTGGAGAAAGATTATTGTGAATACGTGAGAAGGTGCCACAATTGCCAGTTCCATGCGAACATGATGCGTGTACCGCCATCTCTTCTATACAGCATGACCTCTCCTTGGCCATTCTCAACTTGGGGAATCGATATCATCGGTGAAATCATTCCAAAAGCCTCAAATGGAAATCGATACATTTTGGTGGCCATTGACTACTTCACAAAATGGGTAGAAGCCACATCCTACAACAAGTTAGGGGCCAAGGAAGTGGCCAAGTTCATTAAGAAGAACCTCATCTGTCGCTACGGAGTCCCCCATGAGATCATTTCAGAGAATGATAGTCATTTCAAAGCTGAAGTCAGGGATCTGTTTGAGGAATACAAAATCACTTATCATAAGTCGTCACCATACATGCCACAAACTAATGAGACAGTCAAAGCTGTAAACAAGAATGTAAAGGCCATACTGCAGAAATCGGCCGATACCTACAAAAACTAGCATGAAAAGCTACCATTCGCACTTTTGGGATACAAAACATCGATAAGGACATCTACAGGAGCAACTCCTTACTCACTGGTATATGGAATGGAAGCAATAATTCCAGTCGAGATAGAGCTACCGTCCCTACACGTGATGGCATAATGTGAAATTTCGGAATCAGATTGATTAAGGGAAAGGTACGAAGAATTGACTCTCATAGATGAAAAGCGCCTAGAAGCAGTCGACCATGTCCGAATCTATTAAAAGAGGATAGCCCGTGCTTTCAATAAAAGGGTTCGTCCGAGTAAAATTGTCAAGGGTGACCTTGTCCTTAAGGAACTGTGAGCTCCGATCTTTGATCCACGTGGAAAGTTCAAACCCAAATGGGTCGACCCTTATATCGTCAAAACTATCCTTTCTGGAGGAGCAACCTACCTTATGGACCTCGATGGCATTGAATTCAAAGAACCAATCAACATGGATCGCCTCAAAGTACTATGCTTGACCATTCCCCGAAACCAATTTTCTTTCAAGGCTCCCCTAAACTACGCTCGACCTGATTCCCACTCGGGGATACGTAGGTGTGGACACGCGGGATTCCACCTCTTGCTTGTTTTGAAATTGATTTGAAATGAGAGAAAAAAGGTCTGTTGAAAACAGATACAGAGTCGCCACTTGGTCTTTAAGGAACCAAGAAACCTAATTTTGACTCACCCAAACGGATAAAGGGCACCGGCCCTGCATAACCAAAGAACTTGGCTCGAGGTTTTGGTACGAGAGAGGAAGGAGCCTTTGTCGCGACTAAAACACCCACAACTCGTCCCGTCTTTTGACGAGCCTCAATTAGCATCCAAATAATCATCTTATACTATGTATGGTTCGACAATTAATACTATGATAGTATATTACATCACATAAGAAAATTTGAAATGGAAGATCTAAAGATAAGATATCATTCATAAGATCTAAGCCAAGTTTCACACAATGCAAAGTGAAAGATCACACAAAACAAACCTAGGAAAAATTGTCTAATCACATATCAAGTAATAAAGTTTTCCTAATCTAAGGGGACATGAATTGTTCTTGTAACAAATAAATCAAAGAAAACAAGGATGCTTAGCAAGCTAGAATGATGCATGTTAATCTTTAAGAAGAGAAGATCTCTCAATCCCTGGGACGGATGAGAAAGGATGATTAGATCGAGGGGAAGCATGAACGTGTGATCATGATCATTCCTTATAATATTCTTAAATTAGGAGTTACAAAAACCCCAAATCTTGCATGAATGCAATGTATGTATCTAGAATGTGCCAAGGTTGTAGTGTGTTTTGTGTTCATGGATTCCTAAAATGACTTAGAAGTCTAGAATGTGTATGAATGAATGAAGGAGGTCATTATGGGATATGTACAAATGTAGTATGAACTACTTCCTAAGACATGAGCTAATTTGGAGTGCATATAAGCATCAAATCAAAGTATGGAAGTAAAAGTATGCTTGCTGTGAATAGTGGATTGAACAGTAACATGATCTTGTGAAAATGGAAATGAGGGGTTAGGAATGTTTTCAATGGATGCTTTTTTATGGAGATCTTCCTTATTGTGTCTAGAACACAACCCAAAAAGCCAATCTTTAATAACTATCACAGATTGAGAGAAATTATATAAACAATAGAGGTTATTCAGAAACAGAGTATGTACTGTTGACTGAAATGTTAGAAAATCTTAGAAAATGAAAACTAAAGATCTAGAGGCCCATATTATACAGAACGTTCCCTAAGACATTGAAGTTTAAGGAAAAAATGAGTTGGGACCACCCCTTTTGGAAAAGTTTTCTGTAAAACAAGTTGAAATTCAGCCTAGATGCTGTGACAGCAAAGGTAGAATATCTGGAGAGAATGTTTGGACCAAAATGGGGTCTTTCTATGCATCTTCAAGTCAAACCAAAAATCATGGGTGTTCTCTAATGAGTTAGGAAGACTTTCAAAGTGGTCTTACATTCATACATTGAGTATTGAACTCAAAATAATTCCTTGAAGTTAAATGACTCACTGTTTTGAGAAAAAAAAACAAGGTTTATTTCTTGAAATCAAAACGAGGGGTTTAAGAGGGGGGTTTTGAAATGGTGGTTTTAAAAGTATACTTCCAGAACTTGGATGAATATTCTAATCACTTGGAATATCAATTCCTAACTCATTTCAAGAACTTCCCATGTATTTACAAAACATGGTTTTATTTGGAAACCAAACTCAAGAATCTATGGGAGTATGATACATGAGAGGATAGATGATACATGATATGATGTAGCATGCTAAAAGTGGTAAAGAAGATGTTCATGGGATATGGGTTTATCTAGATACAAGAGAGTGTTGTATCAAAGTGTGAAAGTCAAAAAGTGACATGCTGTGAATAGTGGACAGACTGTATGCATTACTTTATAACATCATAATGGGAGGTCAAACATGCCTAGGAAAATGTAAGAAAAATCAGAGAGTCTCTATGTGTGTCTAAAATGCACAGAAAAAAACCAAACCTCAATAGCTATCACAGATTAAAAGAAACAAATCATAATGTACACAAGACTCAGAAATAAAAGCTGCATTGTTGATTGATTTTGTATGATTTTTCATAAATCAAAGAAATTGTTTATGATGACCCAATATATACCAAAGGTTTCCTAAGACACCCAAGTAGAGGTGTCAAACGGGCCGGGTTGGCCCGGCCCGGCCCGCTTTTTTCGGGCTAAAAGCACGGCCCGGCCCGCCACAAGGCCCGGCCCGCTAGGCCCGGTTCACATACCCCGGGCCGGGGTGGACACACATTCTCCCGTCCATGGCCCGGCCCGGCCCGGCTCGAAATGAAGAAAATGCCAGGCCCGGCCCGGCCTGGCCCGAAGCCCACCACTTTTAAGGCCAAAAGTCAAAGGAAGCCTGCTAGCCCGTCCGGCCCGGCCCGATGTCCGGCCCGCTAGGCCCGGGCCACCGGTCCGGGGCGGACATCCCCCCTCCCTTCCCAAACCCGGCCCGGCCCGGCCCGATTTTAAGTGAAGCCCGGCCCGGCCCGGCCCGGCCCGAAGCCCGGTCAAGCCCGCTTTGACCGAGCCCGGCCTGGCCCAGCCCGGCCCGTTTGACACCACTACACCCAAGTTTCATAAAAACAATAGAAAAGATAAATGTACAGTGACGAAAACATCCATAACAAGTGCAAGAAGTCTGGTAAACATTCTGTGAGAATAGAGGCAGATTATGAATATGAACTTCCTAAATCCGAAAATAATACTTTCACATCTCTATAATTGATGGGAAAAATTAGAGACAAACTATGATGTCTTAGGAAGATTTTCCAAGTGATTACATCATCATAACTCAAGTATTTAATTCAAAACAAATATTTGAATCTGAACAGCTTACTGTTTTGGATCATTCTTGAAGAAAATGGATTTGAGTTTTGGAATAGAGTTTGAGTTCTTGATTAGGGGTTTTGAAATAGATGTTCAAAGCATGAACTTAAACACTTGAGATGACTATGTGACCACTTAGAATCTCATCCAACCTTGAATCATCAAAGAACTCCCAATATTACTTGCACAAACATAGTTTTGTTTGAGAATATGACTTCAAGAATACATATGAATGTATTGAAGGTAGAATCATCATCCATCAAGAGCTACTATCCATAAGGATTCACTCTCCTTAAACAACATGTCATCTAGATGATGATGAACAACTAAATAATCAAAGAAAAGTCAAAAAGAAATGAGGTTAAGTGAGATATGAACATCAAAGTAAACAAGCATTCAAATAGCAATCAATAGTTGATAATCATTGAGATATTGGATTTGTAGCTTGGTGTTTCACTCATATATGGTGACATTTGGACATGGAAGTAGCTTCCTATCTCATGAATACTCAAGAATGGTGGTGAAAGAAATGTTTGGATGATTGAAGTTTTGATAGCAAACTCAAGTAAAAAGAAAACTCACTTTGATGGAGAAAATAGAAGAAGAAGACTACTTCTTCTCTTTCTCTCTCCATATTTCTCTAGAGTTTCTTGCTAAGCTCTCTCTAAGCTTCCATGTCTCTCCCCTAAATGGAAGTAAATGGTTTCTTTTATAGGCAAATGAGGGGTAGTAAATGGGGTTTTAAAAAGTATAAAAGGTCTCTCATTGGTCCAAAATAAGCTGGGAACCAAAACTACGTCGTTTTGATTTCTAATTAATCAAATTGGACCACCAATCAAAATTACAAAAATGGACTATTCTGGGGGAGAGTGCCGCGGCGGCAGTGGGCTAGTGCCTCGGTGGCACTGCTCCTCCTTCGTGCAGATAATGTTGTTTAGGCACCCAGAGGTTCCGGTATTCGCGAAAAGGCCCTATTTCGTCCGAAATTCACAACAAATGCATACGAACTCCAAATTAGGGTTGTGATATACCGTTGAAAAGGTAATGGAGTCTATTTTACATAAAAAAAATAGTTTGGAGATAGGTCACTTTGAAAAGTTTTGCAGTATTTGCGATAAAAGCCGATTTGATCGCCTTTTTCGCCTTCGAAAATTCATAATAAACTCGTTTTAAATCCAAAAATTATGTGTCATATACCGTTGGAAGGCTATTGATCACTAGTATCCATGAAAAATATTTGAAAATTTTTATGGTGCTCTGGTTTCAAAGTCAAATTTTGGTCAAACTGGTCAAACCTGGGATTCCCGGAAAGTTTTGGAAACCTTTGGGAGCTCCCAAGAGCTGATGTTTTCGTGCGATCTTCTTTTAAAACTCATTTTAATACTTTCCACATAATCTAGAATGATCCCGGTGAATTTGGACGATTTCGGTCAAACTTGCTCAAACCTTGGTCAAACCTTGGTCAAACTCATGTGTTAATTTAGGGACCCGTTAAATTCAGCGAGTACGTATGAATGGTAAAATCGCCAGATTGTGGACACGCGGATTCCACCTCTTGCTTGTTTTGAAATTGATTTGAAATGAGAGAAAAAAGGTCTGTTGAAAACAGATACAGAGTCGCCACTTGGTCTTTAAGGAACCAAGAAACCTAATTTTGACTCACCCAAACGGATAAATGGCACCGGCCCTGCATAACCAAAGAACTTGGCTCGGGGTTTTGGTACGAGAGAGGAAGGAGCCTTTGTCGCGACTAAAACACCCACAACTCGTCCCGTCTTTTGACGAGCCTCAATTAGCATCCAAATAATCATCTTATACTATGTATGGTTCGACAATTAATACTATGATAGTATATTACATCACATAAGAAAATTTGAAATGGAAGATCTAAAGATAAGATATCATTCATAAGATCTAAGCCAAGTTTCACACAATGCAAAGTGAAAGATCACACAAAACAAACCTAGGAAAAATTGTCTAATCACATATCAAGTAATAAAGTTTTCCTAATCTAAGGGGACATGAATTGTTCTTGTAACAAATAAATCAAAGAAAACAAGGATGCTTAGCAAGCTAGAATGATGCATGTTAATCTTTAAGAAGAGAAGATCTCTCAATCCCTGGGACGGATGAGAAAGGATGATTAGATCGAGGGGAAGCATGAACGTGTGATCATGATCATTCCTTATAATCTTCTTAAATTAGGAGTTACAAAAACCCCAAATCTTGCATGAATGCAATGTATGTATCTAGAATGTGCCAAGGTTGTAGTGTGTTTTGTGTTCATGGATTCCTAGAATGACTTAGAAGTCTAGAATGTGTATGAATGAATGAAGGAGGTCATTATGGGATATGTACAAATGTAGTATGAACTACTTCCTAAGACATGAGCTAATTTGGAGTGCATATAAGCATCAAATCAAAGTATGGAAGTAAAAGTATGCTTGCTGTGAATAGTGGATTGAACAGTAACATGATCTTGTGAAAATGGAAATGAGGGGTTAGGAATGTTTTCAATGGATGATTTTTTATGGAGATCTTCCTTATTGTGTCTAGAACACAACCCAAAAAACCAATCTTTAATAACTATCACAGATTGAGAGAAATCATATAAACAATAGAGGTTATTCAGAAACAGAGTATGTACTGTTGACTGAAATGTTAGAAAATCTTAGAAAATGAAAACTAAAGATCTAGAGGCCCATATTATACAGAACGTTCCCTAAGACATTGAAGTTTAAGGAAAAAATGAGTTGGGACCACCCCTTTTGGAAAAGTTTTCTGTAAAACAAGTTGAAATTCAGCCTAGATGCTGTGACAGCAAAGGTAGAATATCTGGAGAGAATGTTTGGACCAAAATGGGGTCTTTCTATGCATCTCCAAGTCAAACCAAAAATCATGGGTGTTCTCTAATGAGTTAGGAAGACTTTCCAAGTGGTCTTACATTCATACATTGAGTATTGAACTCAAAATAATTCCTTGAAGTTAAATGACTCACTGTTTTGAGGGTTTTGAGAAAAAAAACAAGGTTTATTTCTTGAAATCAAAACGAGGGGTTTAAGAGGGGGGTTTTGAAATGGTGGTTTTGAAAGTATACTTCCAGAACTTGGATGAATATTCTAATCACTTGGAATATCAATTCCTAACTCATTTCAAGAACTTCCCATGTATTTACAAAACATGGTTTTATTTGGAAACCAAACTCAAGAATCTATGGGAGTATGATACATGAGAGGATAGATGATACATGATATGATGTAGCATGCTAAAAGTGGTAAAGAAGATGTTCATGGGATATGGGTTTATCTAGATACAAGAGAGTGTTGTATCAAAGTGTGAAAGTCAAAAAGTGACATGCTGTGAATAGTGGACAGACTGTATGCATTACTTTATAACATCATAATGGGAGGTCAAACATGCCTAGGAAAATGTAAGAAAAATCAGAGAGTCTCTATGTGTGTCTAAAATGCACAGAAAAAAACCAAACCTCAATAGCTATCACAGATTAAAAGAAACAAATCATAATGTACACAAGACTCAGAAATAAAAGCTGCATTGTTGACTGATTTTGTATGATTTTTCATAAATCAAAGAAATAGTTTATGATGACCCAATATATACCAAAGGTTTCCTAAGACACCCAAGTAGAGGTGTCAGGCCCGGCCCGGCCCGCCACAAGGCCCGGCCCGCTAGGCCCGGTTCACATACCCCGGGCCGGGGTGGACACACATTCTCCCGTCCATGGCCCGGCCCGGCCCGGCCTGAAATGAAGAAAATGCCAGGCCCGGCCCGGCCCGGCCCGAAGCCCACCACTTTTAAGGCCAAAAGTCAAAGGAAGCCCGCTAGCCCATCCGGCCCGGCCCGATGTCCGGCCCGCTAGGCCCGGGCCACCGGTCCGGGGCGGACATCCCCCCTCCCTTCCCAAGCCCGGCCCGGCCCGGCCCGATTTTAAGTGAAGCCCGGTCAAGCCCGCTTTGACACGAGCCCGGCCTGGCCCGTTTTACACCACTACACCCAAGTTTCATAAAAACAATAGAAAAGATAAATGTACAGTGACGAAAACATCCATAATAAGTGCAAGAAGTCTGGTAAACATTCTGTGAGAATAGAGGCAGATTATGAATATGAACTTCCTAAATCCGAAAATAATACTTTCACATCTCTATAATTGATGGGAAAAATTAGAGACAAACTATGATGTCTTAGGAAGATTTTCCAAGTGATTACATCATCATAACTCAAGTATTTAATTCAAAACAAATATTTGAATCTGAACAGCTTACTGTTTTGGATCATTCTTGAAGAAAATGGATTTGAGTTTTGGAATAGAGTTTGAGTTCTTGATTAGGGGTTTTGAAATAGATGTTCAAAGCATGAACTTAAACACTTGAGATGACTATGTGACCACTTACAATCTCATCCAACCTTGAATCATCAAAGAACTCCCAATATTACTTGCACAAACATAGTTTTGTTTGAGAATATGACTTCAAGAATACATATGAATGTATTGAAGGTAGAATCATCATCCATCAAGAGCTACTATCCATAAGGATTCACTCTCCTTAAACAACATGTCATCTAGATGATGATGAACAACTAAATAATCAAAGAAAAGTCAAAAAGAAATGAGGTTAAGAGAGAGATGAACATCAAAGTAAACAAGCATTCAAATAGCAATCAATAGTTGATAATCATTGAGATATTGGATTTGTAGCTTGGTGTTTCACTCATATATGGTGACATTTGGAAATGGAAGTAGCTTCCTATCTCATGAATACTCAAGAATGGTGGTGAAAGAAATGTTTGGATGATTGAAGTTTTGATAGCAAACTCAAGTAAAAAGAAAACTCACTTTGATGGAGAAAATAGAAGAAGAAGACTACTTCTTCTCTTTCTCACTCTATATTTCTCTAGAGTTTCTTGCTAAGCTCTCTCTAAGCTTCCATGTCTCTCCCCTAAATGGAAGTAAATGGTTTCTTTTATAGGCAAATGAGGGGTAGTAAATGGGGTTTTAAAAAGTATAAAAGGTCTCTCATTGGTCCAAAATAAGCTGGGAACCAAAACTACGTCGTTTTGATTTCTAATTAATCAAATTGGACCACCAATCAAAATTACAAAAATGGACTATTCTGGGGGAGAGTGCCGCGGCGGCAGTGGGCTAGTGCCTCGGTGGCACTGCTCCTCCTTCGTGCAGATAATGTTGTTTAGGCACCCAGAGATTCCGGTATTCGCGAAAAGGCCCTATTTCGTCCGAAATTCACAACAAATGCATACGAACTCCAAATTAGGGTTGTGATATACCGTTGAAAAGGTAATGGAGTCTATTTTACATAAAAAAATAGTTTGGAGATAGGTCACTTTGAAAAGTTTTGCAGTATTTGCGATAAAAGCCGATTTGATCGCCTTTTTCGCCTTCGAAAATTCATAATAAACTCGTTTTAAATCCAACAATTATGTGTCATATACCGTTGGAAGGCTATTGATCACTAGTATCCATGAAAAATATTTGAAAATTGTTATGGTGCTCTGGTTTCAAAGTCAAATTTTGGTCAAACTGGTCAAACCTGGGATTCCCGGAAAGTTTTGGAAACCTTTGGGAGCTCCCAAGAGCTGATGTTTTCGTGCGATCTTCTTTTAAAACTCATTTTAATACTTTCCACATAATCTAGAATGATCCCGGTGAATTTGGACGATTTCGGTCAAACTTGCTCAAACCTTGGTCAAACCTTGGTCAAACTCATGTGTTAATTTAGGGACCCGTTAAATTCAGCGAGTACGTATGAATGGTAAAATCGCCAGATTGTGGACACGCGGATTCCACCTCTTGCTTGTTTTGAAATTGATTTGAAATGAGAGAAAAAAGGTCTGTTGAAAACAGATACAGAGTCGCCACTTGGTCTTTAAGGAACCAAGAAACCTAATTTTGACTCACCCAAACGGATAAAGGGCACCGGCCCTGTATAACCAAAGAACTTGGCTCGGGGTTTTGGTACGAGAGAGGAAGGAGCCTTTGTCGCGACTAAAACACCCACAACTCGTCCCGTCTTTTGACGAGCCTCAATTAGCATCCAAATAATCATCTTATACTATGTATGGTTCGACAATTAATACTATGATAGTATATTACATCACATAAGAAAATTTGAAATGGAAGATCTAAAGATAAGATATCATTCATAAGATCTAAGCCAAGTTTCACACAATGCAAAGTGAAAGATCACACAAAACAAACCTAGGAAAAATTGTCTAATCACATATCAAGTAATAAAGTTTTCCTAATCTAAGGGGACATGAATTGTTCTTGTAACAAATAAATCAAAGAAAACAAGGATGCTTAGCAAGCTAGAATGATGCATGTTAATCTTTAAGAAGAGAAGATCTCTCAATCCCTGGGACGGATGAGAAAGGATGATTAGATCGAGGGGAAGCATGAACGTGTGATCATGATCATTCCTTATAATCTTCTTAAATTAGGAGTTACAAAAACCCCAAATCTTGCATGAATGCAATGTATGTATCTAGAATGTGCCAAGGTTGTAGTGTGTTTTGTGTTCATGGATTCCTAGAATGACTTAGAAGTCTAGAATGTGTATGAATGAATGAAGGAGGTCATTATGGGATATGTACAAATGTAGTATGAACTACTTCCTAAGACATGAGCTAATTTGGAGTGCATATAAGCATCAAATCAAAGTATGGAAGTAAAAGTATGCTTGCTGTGAATAGTGGATTGAACAGTAACATGATCTTGTGAAAATGGAAATGAGGGGTTAGGAATGTTTTAAATGGATGATTTTTTATGGAGATCTTCCTTATTGTGTCTAGAACACAACCCAAAAAACCAATCTTTAATAACTATCACAGATTGAGAGAAATCATATAAACAATAGAGGTTATTCAGAAACAGAGTATGTACTGTTGACTGAAATGTTAGAAAATCTTAGAAAATGAAAACTAAAGATCTAGAGGCCCATATTATACAGAACGTTCCCTAAGACATTGAAGTTTAAGGAAAAAATGAGTTGGGACCACCCCTTTTGGAAAAGTTTTCTGTAAAACAAGTTGAAATTCAGCCTAGATGCTGTGACAGCAAAGGTAGAATATCTGGAGAGAATGTTTGGACCAAAATGGGGTCTTTCTATGCATCTCCAAGTCAAACCAAAAATCATGGGTGTTCTCTAATGAGTTAGGAAGACTTTCCAAGTGGTCTTACATTCATACATTGAGTATTGAACTCAAAATAATTCCTTGAAGTTAAATGACTCACTGTTTTGAGGGTTTTGAGAAAAAAAACAAGGTTTATTTCTTGAAATCAAAACGAGGGGTTTAAGAGGGGGGTTTTGAAATGGTGGTTTTGAAAGTATACTTCCAGAACTTGGATGAATATTCTAATCACTTGGAATATCAATTCCTAACTCATTTCAAGAACTTCCCATGTATTTACAAAACATGGTTTTATTTGGAAACCAAACTCAAGAATCTATGGGAGTATGATACATGAGAGGATAGATGATACATGATATGATGTAGCATGCTAAAAGTGGTAAAGAAGATGTTCATGGGATATGGGTTTATCTAGATACAAGAGAGTGTTGTATCAAAGTGTGAAAGTCAAAAAGTGACATGCTGTGAATAGTGGACAGACTGTATGCATTACTTTATAACATCATAATGGGAGGTCAAACATGCCTAGGAAAATGTAAGAAAAATCAGAGAGTCTCTATGTGTGTCTAAAATGCACAGAAAAAAACCAAACCTCAATAGCTATCACAGATTAAAAGAAACAAATCATAATGTACACAAGACTCAGAAATAAAAGCTGCATTGTTGACTGATTTTGTATGATTTTTCATAAATCAAAGAAATAGTTTATGATGACCCAATATATACCAAAGGTTTCCTAAGACACCCAAGTAGAGGTGTCAGGCCCGGCCCGGCCCGCCACAAGGCCCGGCCCGCTAGGCCCGGTTCACATACCCCGGGCCGGGGTGGACACACATTCTCCCGTCCATGGCCCGGCCCGGCCCGGCCTGAAATGAAGAAAATGCCAGGCCCGGCCCGGCCCGGCCCGAAGCCCACCACTTTTAAGGCCAAAAGTCAAAGGAAGCCCGCTAGCCCATCCGGCCCGGCCCGATGTCCGGCCCGCTAGGCCCGGGCCACCGGTCCGGGGCGGACATCCCCCCTCCCTTCCCAAGCCCGGCCCGGCCCGGCCCGATTTTAAGTGAAGCCCGGTCAAGCCCGCTTTGACACGAGCCCGGCCTGGCCCGTTTTACACCACTACACCCAAGTTTCATAAAAACAATAGAAAAGATAAATGTACAGTGACGAAAACATCCATAATAAGTGCAAGAAGTCTGGTAAACATTCTGTGAGAATAGAGGCAGATTATGAATATGAACTTCCTAAATCCGAAAATAATACTTTCACATCTCTATAATTGATGGGAAAAATTAGAGACAAACTATGATGTCTTAGGAAGATTTTCCAAGTGATTACATCATCATAACTCAAGTATTTAATTCAAAACAAATATTTGAATCTGAACAGCTTACTGTTTTGGATCATTCTTGAAGAAAATGGATTTGAGTTTTGGAATAGAGTTTGAGTTCTTGATTAGGGGTTTTGAAATAGATGTTCAAAGCATGAACTTAAACACTTGAGATGACTATGTGACCACTTACAATCTCATCCAACCTTGAATCATCAAAGAACTCCCAATATTACTTGCACAAACATAGTTTTGTTTGAGAATATGACTTCAAGAATACATATGAATGTATTGAAGGTAGAATCATCATCCATCAAGAGCTACTATCCATAAGGATTCACTCTCCTTAAACAACATGTCATCTAGATGATGATGAACAACTAAATAATCAAAGAAAAGTCAAAAAGAAATGAGGTTAAGAGAGAGATGAACATCAAAGTAAACAAGCATTCAAATAGCAATCAATAGTTGATAATCATTGAGATATTGGATTTGTAGCTTGGTGTTTCACTCATATATGGTGACATTTGGAAATGGAAGTAGCTTCCTATCTCATGAATACTCAAGAATGGTGGTGAAAGAAATGTTTGGATGATTGAAGTTTTGATAGCAAACTCAAGTAAAAAGAAAACTCACTTTGATGGAGAAAATAGAAGAAGAAGACTACTTCTTCTCTTTCTCACTCTATATTTCTCTAGAGTTTCTTGCTAAGCTCTCTCTAAGCTTCCATGTCTCTCCCCTAAATGGAAGTAAATGGTTTCTTTTATAGGCAAATGAGGGGTAGTAAATGGGGTTTTAAAAAGTATAAAAGGTCTCTCATTGGTCCAAAATAAGCTGGGAACCAAAACTACGTCGTTTTGATTTCTAATTAATCAAATTGGACCACCAATCAAAATTACAAAAATGGACTATTCTGGGGGAGAGTGCCGCGGCGGCAGTGGGCTAGTGCCTCGGTGGCACTGCTCCTCCTTCGTGCAGATAATGTTGTTTAGGCACCCAGAGGTTCCGGTATTCGCGAAAAGGCCCTATTTCGTCCGAAATTCACAACAAATGCATACGAACTCCAAATTAGGGTTGTGATATACCGTTGAAAAGGTAATGGAGTCTATTTTACATAAAAAAATAGTTTGGAGATAGGTCACTTTGAAAAGTTTTGCAGTATTTGCGATAAAAGCCGATTTGATCGCCTTTTTCGCCTTCGAAAATTCATAATAAACTCGTTTTAAATCCAACAATTATGTGTCATATACCGTTGGAAGGCTATTGATCACTAGTATCCATGAAAAATATTTGAAAATTGTTATGGTGCTCTGGTTTCAAAGTCAAATTTTGGTCAAACTGGTCAAACCTGGGATTCCCGGAAAGTTTTGGAAACCTTTGGGAGCTCCCAAGAGCTGACGTTTTCGTGCGATCTTCTCTTAAAACTCATTTTAATACTTTCCACATAATCTAGAATGATCCCGGTGAATTTGGACGATTTCGGTCAAACTTGCTCAAACCTTGGTCAAACTCATGTGTTAATTTAGGGACCCGTTAAATTCAGTGAGTACGTATGAATGGTAAAATCGCCAGATTGTGGACACGCGGATTCCACCTCTTGCTTGTTTTGAAATTGATTTGAAATGAGAGAAAAAAGGTCTGTTGAAAACAGATACAGAGTCGCCACTTGGTCTTTAAGGAACCAAGAAACCTAATTTTGACTCACCCAAATGGATAAAGGGCACCGGCCCTGCATAACCAAAGAACTTGGCTCGGGGTTTTGGTACGAGAGAGGAAGGAGCCTTTGTCGCGACTAAAACACCCACAACTCGTCCCGTCTTTTGACGAGCCTCAATTGGCATCCAAATAATCATCTTATACTATGTATGGTTCGACAATTAATACTATGATAGTATATTACATCACATAAGAAAATTTGAAATGGAAGATCTAAAGATAAGATATCATTCATAAGATCTAAGCCAAGTTTCACACAATGCAAAGTGAAAGATCACACAAAACAAACCTAGGAAAAATTGTCTAATCACATATCAAGTAATAAAGTTTTCCTAATCTAAGGGGACATGAATTGTTCTTGTAACAAATAAATCAAAGAAAACAAGGATGCTTAACAAGCTAGAATGATGAATGTTAATCTTTAAGAAGAGAAGATCTCTCAATCCCCGGGACGGATGAGAAAGGATGATTAGATCGAGGGGAAGCATGAACGTGTGATCATGATCATTCCTTATAATCTTCTTAAATTAGGAGTTACAAAAACCCCAAATCTTTCATGAATGCAATGTATGTATCTAGAATGTGCCAAGGTTGTAGTGTGTTTTGTGTTCATGGATTCCTAGAATGACTTAGAAGTCTAGAATGTGTATGAATAAATGAAGGAGGTCATTATGGGATATGTAAAAATGTAGTATGAACTACTTCCTAAGACATGAACTAATTGGAGTGCATATAAGCATCAAATCAAAGTATGGAAGTAAAAGTATGCTTGCTGTGAATAGTGGACAGAATAGTAACATGATCTTGTGAAAATGGAAAAGAGAGGTTAGGAATGTTTTCTATGCATGAATTTTTATGGAGATCGTCCTTATTGTGTCTAGAACACAACCCAAAAATCCAATCTTTAATAACTATCACAGATTGAGAGAAATCATATAAACAATAGAGGTTATTCAGAAACAGAGTCTGTATTGTCGACTGAAATGTTAGAAAATCTTAGAAAATGAAAACTAAAGATCTAGAGGCCCATATTATACAGAAAGCTCCCTAAGACATTGAAGTTTAATGGAAAATGAGTTTGGACTATCCCTTTTGGAAAATTTTTCTGTAAAACAAGTTGAAAGTCAGCCTAGATGTTGTGACAGCAAAGGCAGAATATCTGGAGAGAATGTTTGGACCAAAATGGGGTCTTTCTATGCATCTCCAAGTCAAACCAAAAATCATGGGTGTTCTCTAATGAGTTAGGAAGACTTTCCAAGTGGTCTTATATTCATACATTGAGTATTGAACTCAAAATAATTCCTTGAAGTTAAATGACTCACTGTTTTGCACAGTCGGCACGGAAGAGGCATGCCCGAGCATCCCGAGCGGATGTCTGGCAGGTCCAATCCACTGGCTCCTTCCCAACTGATGTTCTTACCTTCACATCCGACAACCTGCAGGGCGTCCACTGCCCCCATGATGACCCTCTAGTAGTAACGCTTTCTATAGAAAACTATATGGTCAAGAGAGTGCTAGTAGACATGCTAGTGGACACAGGCAGCTCGTCCGACATTATGTTCACGTCGGCATTCGATCAACATGGGATTGCCAGGGATCGGTTACGAGCGGTTGCTACCCCCTGGTCGGATTCAACGGCTCCAGTACACAACCGCTCGAGACAATCGAGCTTCCAGTTCTCATGGGGACCTACCCACAGCAGGCCTCCGTGCTCACCAATTTTGTGATCGTAGAAGCCCCAGCCTACAACGTCATCCTTGGAAGGCCAACCCTCAACAAGGCCAGAGCGGTCGTCTCCACCTACAACTTAACAGTGAAGTTCCCAACTCCCCAGGGACCCCGGATGCTTGTGTGGAGATCAGAGCACCGCCCGGAGTTGTTATGTCAGCTCGTTGCGCCGGGGGGCAATCACAGAAACTTTAAACGTCCAAGAGATGGATCCTCTGGACCAGAGTGACATGATAGGTCTAATGGAAGAATTGGAACAAGTGATGCTGGACCCCGAGCACCCGGACTGCACGGTCAGCATAGGTACCCTACTCGAGCCCGGCTTGAAGGAAAAACTGACTCAGTTTCTGAGGTAAAATCAAGATGTTTTTGCTTGGAGTCATAAGGACATGCCCGGGATTGATCCCTGGGTAATGTCCCATCGTCTCAATGTCAGCCCGGATTGTCGCCCAGTCAAGCAGAAGAGAAGGGGCATGGCCCCCGAGAGACAGAAGGCGGTGAGTGAGGAGGTCGAGAAGCTCCTAAAGGCAAAGTCCATCCGAGAGGTCCACTATCCCGACTGGTTAGCTAACGTTGTTCTTGTCAAGAAAAGCAACG
Source organism: Hydrangea macrophylla (assembly GCA_033977485.1). NCBI lineage: Eukaryota > Viridiplantae > Streptophyta > Magnoliopsida > Cornales > Hydrangeaceae > Hydrangea > Hydrangea macrophylla. The sequence continues at coordinate 30,879,008 of CM066992.1, forward strand.
GGAAGTGGAGAATGTGTGTGGACTTCACCAACCTCAACAAGGCCTGCCCCAAGGACTGTTACCCACTGCCCAGGATAGACCTCCTTGTGGACTCCACCGCAGGTCACTCACTCCTCTCATTCATGGACACTTACTCGGGGTACAACCAGATCAGCATGTACCCCGGGGATGAAGAGAAGACTGCGTTCATCACTGACCAAGGCACGTATTGCTACAAGGTTATGCCCTTCGGTCTCAAGAACGTCGGGGCTACCTACCAACGCCTGGTCAACTACATGTTCAAAGATCTCATCGGAAAGACCATGGAGGTGTATGTGGATGATCTGCTGGTCAAGAGCCGGGACGAGCCCGACCACCTTGAACATCTGGCAGGGGCCTTCAGCATTTTGAGAAAATTTAGGATGAGGTTGAACCTGGTCAAATGTACCTTCGGTGTCTCGTCCGGGAAATTTCTTGGCCATCTAGTCAGCAGAAGGGGGATTGAGGCAAACCCCGAGAAGATCAAAGCCATCATCAACATGCGGTCGCCCAAATCAACGAAGGAGGTTCAGAGCTTAGCCGGACGGGTGGCTGCGTTAAACAGATTTGTCTCCCGAGCTACCGACCGGTGCCTGCCGTTCTTCAAAATCCTCCGCAAAGCATTTCAATGGTCAGAAGAGTGTGAGAAGGCATTCTAAGAACTCAAGAAGTACCTGGCGTCTCCTCCTCTATTCTCAACACCCGTGCCCGGGGAAGAGCTGTTTCTATACCTGGCAGTGTCACCATCGGCGGTTAGCTCGGCACTCATCCGGGACGAGCACGGGATACAGTTCCCCGTGTATTATACTAGCCGGGCGTTACAGGGTGCAGAGAGCAGATACTCTCGCATCAAAAAGCTGGCGTTCGCCCTTATCACCTCGGCTCGAAAGCTCCGCCCGTATTTTCAGGCCCGTGCCATTGTTGTCCTCACAGACCAACCTCTCCGCAGAATCCTCAGTCATCCAGACACGTCCGGGAGGCTTGTCAAGTGGGTATTGGAACTGGAATAGTTCGAAGTGATCTACCGACCCCAGACAGCCATCAAGGGATAAGCCGTAGCAGACTTTTTAGTCAAGTTTACATATCCCGAGGATCCGGTCGAAGAGTCTGAGCACCCGGCCTTACCGCTCGAGTTACACTCAGGCATCCCAACCTGGGTGCTGCATGTGGACGGTTCCTCCAATCAGCAGGGTAGTGGGGCAGGAATCATCCTGACCACCCCCGACTGTATCCAGCGAATATGCACTAAGGTTTGGGTTCCGCGCCTCCAACGACGAGGCCGAATACAAAGCTCTCTTGGTCGGGTTACAATTGGCCATCTCTATGAGTGCATAACAGGTTCAGGGCTATAGTGACTCCCAGCTCGTGGTCAATCAGGTTAACCAAGAGTACGAAGCGTGGGAAGACAGCATGGTAGCCTACTTAGCCCTTGTCCGAACGGTTTCCAAGCAGCTTTGAGGATTCTCCATCATGCAGATACCCAGAGAGGAGAATACCCGAGCCGACTGGCTGGCTCACCTCACTTCGTCTTCTGAGTCAGACTTGCCCGGGATAAGGATACAATACCTACCAGCCAAGTGTGATCAACTCATAAGGTATGGAGGTAGACCCGGTCACTCTGGGGCCCAGCTGGATGGACCCACTCGTGATATTCCTGACAATAGGGGCGCTACCTGACGACAAAGAAGAAGCCCGCCGGGTTAAATACCGGCCAGCCCGTTACCATCTCCTCGACGGCATTCTCTACAAGAGGGGGTTTACTATCCCGTACCTCCGCTGTGTTCACCCCGCACAGGTCCCAGCAATACTGTTCGAAATCCATGAAGGAGTGTGCGGGAACCACATCGGAGGCCGGGCACTCTCAAGAAAATCCCAACTGCAAGGTTACTACTGGCCGACCATGGCCCGGGATTCCCAAGAGTATGTCCGGAGGTGTGACAAGTGCCAGAGATACTCTCCCATGATCAACCAACCGGGAGAACTCCAGACACCAATCTACAGCCCCTGGTCGTTCACCCAGTGGGGAATCGACATCGTTGGTCCCTTACCTATGGGGAAAGGGTAGGTCAAATTTGTCGTGATAGCTGTTGATTACTTCACCAAATGGGCGGAGGCCGAGCCCTTGGTGACGATAACCGAGCGGAAGATGGAGAGCTTCGTGGAAAGGAATATTCTCAATAGGTTCGGCATTCCCCGGGTCCTGGTCAGTGACAATGGTAGACAGTTGTACACACCCACCTTCAGATAGTTCTGCTCGGGCTACGGAATACTGAATCATTACTCCTCCCTCGAGCACCCACAAGCCAAGCCGTCAAGCCGAAGTAACCAACCGAACAATCTTGCACTCAATCAAAACAAGGCTTGAAGGTGCCAAAGGACTCTGGGCTGAAGAGCTACCAACCCTCCTGTGGGCCTACCGCACTACACCCCGGGCGGCAACAGGAGAAATGCCATTCTCTTTAACCTACGGGTTTGAGGAAGTGGTCCCCACAGAACTCGGGTCGCCTATGGCCAACTTTAGTGCGCCGGATAACGAAGAAGCCCTCCGGTCAGAACTAGATCTAGTGGAGGAAAGGAGGGACCAAGCCTACCTAAAGGTAGCCACCTACAAGCAACGGGTTTCTCGATACTATAACAGCAAGGTAAAGCACCGCAGTTTTCAAGTCAGAGATCTCGTCCTCAAGGCGGTGAACTAGTCTACCCAGATCCCGAGCCATGGGAAATTGGGGCCAAACTGGGAAGGACCATATAAAGTAACCCGGGTCAACCGACTGGGAACCTATTGGTTACAAAGCATGGATGGGCACGATATCTCTCATCCTTGGAATGTGCCACACCTCCGCAAGTATTACCAGTAGCATCTGACCTCAGGGAGAAATTTAGTGTTGGTAGAGAAATTTGCTTTTGTAGCTCTGATTGAGCAACCGTTATGAATTTTTGTTTTTCAATAAAATTGTAAAAATTTCCTTAAGATTACTCCTGTCAATGCACTATGCAATACTCAAAAGACCTCGGGCCTAACCTCGAGACACCAAAGACCTTAGGCCTAACCCCAAGGCACAAAAGACCTTGGCTAACAACCCAGGCACCTAAAAAGACCTCGGGCTCCGAACCCAGGCACTTAAGAAGACCTCGGGCCCCGAACCTAGGCACAAAATGACCATACAACCACCCATATTCCAGGTCGGTTTCCTATGGTCACTCCTCAACACCCCCGCCTTCACAGGACGCTCGGGGGCAAAAGGATACTAGACCTAAATAGGAAATTACTTAAGCTTCGCTTAGGTCCAACCAATGATGGGGCCAAACCCCTAGGTGGCCGACGATGGCAAGCTTCAAATGACCCTGCAACCACCCATGTTCCAGGTCGGTTCCCTACGGCCACTCACTCCTGTGCTCCCGCCTTAGCAAAATGCTTGGGGGGGGCAGGGGAATGTTAGGCCCAAATAGGGAATCACACCGGTCACTACAAGAACTTGGAAGGTATTCCCGAGTACCTATAATGATCAGAGATATATCCCGGACGGTAAAATAGGATACACTTATGATACACCGGGATATCCCGGACGGTAATAAAGGATATCCTATAATACACCGGACGTACCTTTTAAACAGGTCAGAAAGACTAGGTGTTCTATTGGTTACGGTCCTAAAACATTTGCTAAGGCAGGTGTTAGGTTGGCCAAAAACCTAACGGGTACTAGCAATCACAAGCAGGCACAGTATAGGAAACAAGGAAAGAAACACAGTTAATGGAAAGTCTGATCGCGAGGGCCTTTTTATTAATTAAAGTTTAAACTGTACAAAGCCTGGGGGGGCTTGTAGTAGCCTCCCCACAAAAAACTACAACAAGAAACACAAAACAAAAACTAGTCTACCACCACCACTTCCTCCTCCTCCGCGGCCTGCTCCAACGGAGGGGCCCCCGACCGGCGCTACTTCAGTGGTAACCACGGCTTCAGTAGCAACCTCGGCTTCAGCGGCAACCTCGGTTTCAGCGGTGACCTCGGAGTCAGCCTGGCGTTCCTTCCAGTAACCGGACTCAACCCAGGAGTACCCGAACAGGTCCTAGACTGGGTGGTCAGCAACAGCCCGTTTTGCCAGGTCGACGTAGCCCGTGAGGAACCCAGCCTCGAATTCCTCCTCAGCTTCTCTGGCTTCAGCCTCCCAAGCAGCAGTAAGCTTTGAGAGCGTGGCTTTTATAGCTTCGAGATCCTTCTCGGCGGAGGTCTTCGCGGACTCCGAGGTAGCAACCTTGGCCTCAGTAATCCTCTCGGCGGTAATCCTCTCTGCCTCCGTAGCCGCCGCCTTAGCCACCGCAGCTTTCCGGGCAGCCGCTCGGTGGACAAGGAATCACGGACCTCCCCTAGCTCCAGGGCGATTGCCCAGGATCTTTCTTCCTCCACGATGAGGGCAAACTCCGCCGACTCTCGAGCAACCCTCTCCACGGAAAGGTTAGCCTCAGTGGCGGCCAACCTCTGAGTAATGCCGGGAAGGGTGGCCTCGGCCCCAGCAGCAATACAGCTAACCTGCAAAAACAAGGAAACATCAGTATGTGCATGGAGAGCAAGTTAACGTTCACATTCGAAGAAGTAACTTACCAAGTGATCGATGCTATATAGCCAGCCGATAATGGCCTCGAGGCTCATCAGGGCGCTCCTGTCAACCTGGCTCTATAGCAACCCGGGCCGTACCCTTCCACGGACATCCTCTGCTGTCTCAGACTTCAATAACGAAGAGGGTCCCGCCCGAGTTTCCTCCATGGTTGGGAGAGAGACCTCGGACGGTCTGGCCGCTGGGGGGAGTGTTGAAGGCGCGACAGCGGTCGCACTAGCAGGTGGTGGTGGCGGCGGAGCAATTGTTACCACGGGCGTGGAAGTAGCAACAGCTTCCTCCCTAGCCCGGATGGAGATCCCCCGGGAGATCTTCTTCAGTGGCTGGCCCTCAGCGGGGGCTGGTTTTTTCCTCTTCTGGCCAGCCCGGGCCATCAAGGGTGCCTCTTTCTCCTTTAGCGACGTCGCGTTCTTGGGAACCATTTCTGCAAAACCAGAAGCATGTCAGGGTTCAACAATGAAGGAAAAATTGGACGGTCAAGAAATGGTGTTTACCAGGGATGATCACCGAGAGGATGGGAGCTGTGAAGTCATGCTGGGGCTTGTAATAGGTCTTTGGGCTCCCCGACCGGGTCAGCACTTTATTGATGTCGGTTGGGTCCACCGCCAGAGACAAGACCAGCGCTTGAAGCTCGTCGGGGAGACTCGGCGGGTCCGCTGCTCCCACTGCAAAATAGACAAATGGGTTAGTCAAGGCCGAGTAAGGAAACTAAGCAAGGAAGAAAGAATGCTGGGACTTACTCCTCAGCTTAATCGCCCAGGAGGTCCTCAGCTGAATGCCCGACGCCTTCTCGCACAGACCCTGGGTGGATAGTTGGAAGAACTTCTTCTTCCACCCTTTATTGTTGCTTGGGCAATTCATAATTATCTTCCGCCCCTGCCTAGCCAAGAGCGAGAAGAAGCTGGCCTCCCCGTGAATTGGGAAAGGCCGGTGGGTCCAGAAGAACTCCTGAAGAGTGAGCTCATACCCAAGGACTTGGGGCCATAAAGAGATGCACCCCATCAAGTACCGCCAGCCGTTCGGAGCAAGCTACCCGGGGGATATCCTGAGGTAGATGAGCGCATCCCAGGCAACTGGGTGAAGAGGCAAGCGAAGGCCCGCCATGAAGGCATCTTCGTACAACGTGATGAACCCCGACACATGGAAGTGGGCTCTGCTATTGTAGATAGGGCAAGAGAGGGGGGAAGGAAGATCATAACGGTCTCTGATTTGATCCAGGTTAGGACCACGCAGGATACTGACGATGGACTCACATGCGAATACGACTCCAGTACTGTTCGACACATACCCATCATCGCCCGACCCCCGAGACGTCGAGGCTACAAGAGAATCCCGGTGCGCCTCCTCGTGAAACGCCCAGGCGGGGATTATTCCCTCACTATGCTGGTCGGAGGGGGCTGAAGAAGGAGGATCCGGGCTTGTACTCATAGACCCGGATCGCAGTTGCTCGTCTTCCGACCGGGACAACGAGTTAAAGTCCGAGTGACATATGACTGCGTCTGTGGATGCCCTAAAGGGCAGACGACCCGAGAATGGGTCAAGAATTCCAAATCTGATGTACAAGGGAGGTAGATCTAACAACCTAAAGGGTAGGTTGTATAAGATTCAAGAAAAAACACAACACTCACTCAAGACTTCCCCAGGAACTCCCGCTCGGTCAATCTGTCCTAGCGTACCCCCAGACTGAAAGAAATGACAAAACTGAAGGAAGAAGAAATCCCAAGCTCATACTAACCCAAGTGGGTTTACTCCCTCAAGCTTAGTTCAAGAAAAGAAGAAGAGAATGAAGAACTGAAGACGGGAAGGGAAGACTTACAGAAGTTATCGCAGAAAAGAACTCGGGAATCTTGCTCGGGAATCTTGGATGCTCTCAAAACCATTCGGTAAATCCTCTTACTTGGCAACAGATACTGGAGAGAGGGCCGAGTGTTCCTTATATAGGAATAGCAGATGGTCCAGATCTATCAGATCCGATGGCTCAGGAGTTTTCCCGCCAAGAGTCGCCGACAGCCGTCACCTCGGGCACGTGAAGGGTCGCCTCAAAAGACGCGTGCATTAAATGCATGACGTGATAGTCTGGTTACCACGTAACTGTTCGGTTACATCTGAACCGACTTTGCTGGATCCCGACTAGGCCAATTACCCCCTGACACGTGGCAATACCCCACACCCGAGCCCCACCCTTCCCGGTCGGTTACTATACCGAGGGGCCATGGTATGGGCCCCCATCCCAAGCATCATTCCTGGACCACGTCCGGACGGTTTCCCAGGAGCTACTTATTTTTGAATCCTCACCCGATTGCGCATCCGGTCAGTTCCAAAAATGGGGGGCATCGTATGTCCAAAATAATCTAGCCAAGAAAGTGCCACATCACCCAGAGGCGTCGGTTATTCCGGTGAGGGCGCACCCCGTGTGGCCAAGCACTCCCGAGGTATCCAAATAAATCGCTCGGTCACATCAACGGGCCGGGTATTGACAATCACAAACAACACAATTGATACAAAATAAGGTGGCCTCAGAGGACCTTTTCATTAATTAAAATATTTTGTACATTGGATGGCAGTTTTAGTGGCTTCCCCGGAAAAAAAAAATACAAAAGAGGGTCTTCAGGTCCCCTTGCCCTTCAGAGCTTTGACTTCCTCTTCCATGGCAGCCATCCTGGCCACCAGCTCTTTTACAGTAAGCTCCAGAGCGTGAAAGTCCACCTCCCGCATGACAGAGACCGTCTGCAGAAGAGCACTTTGCTTTTCTACTGCCTGCAGACGATCTTCCAGATTACCGAGGGAGAGGCCTGTCCAAGAGCTAGGCATATGAAGGCCGGCGTGTGCTTCCAACCGACTCCTTTTTGGTGGGGGTTGAGATTCCTCCTCAACCTCCTTCTCCTTACCCTTCCTGGTAGGGCCTGGTGGCGGACCTGTATCCCCGGACGAGGTTGAATCGGAGCTGGTGGGTAGAGCGATTGGCCCTTTAGGTGGGGGCGACCCCTCTCATGGCATGCAGGCCGGAAGCCATGGACCGGGTATAACGGCACGACCTGGAATCCACCGCAACAGGAGCTGCAATGGGAACGTCACCTCTGACCTCACCAGCTAGTCCCCCGATCAAATCGGAAAAACTGAGGCAGGCCTCAACCGCTCGGTTGATCGCCTCCATATCAGCCACAGCGGAGGCGATGTCACGAAAAATGGCAAAGGACCTCTTGCACAGTTCAGGGTCAAAGGCTGCAGGGGAGTACATAGAGGGGTCCACCAACCAGTTACCAGAGATAATGACCCAAGGGTATTGACGCCAGTTCTTGTTGGGGAAGTCCAGGTCCCGTACGAGATGCTTTCCTTCCGCTCCGGCACGTAGGTAAGGATCCCCGCGGTCGATGCTCAAGAGATAGCACCTGGAGACGTACACAGAGCGGAGGCATATCCCGAGCCGCTCATTCAGTACCGATATACCCCAAAGAAGGCGGGCGAGATTTGGACAGCACTTGTTCAATGGAAAGCGTAATCCCTATAAGAGATCACAGAAGGAGGCAGAGAAAGGGAAGCGTAGCCCCACTATTAGCAAAAGATAACTGCTAATAATAACCGAAGGGAAGGCCACCTCTTCTCCTTCAATGTAAGAACGGATCCCGACATCTTCAGGGATCTCGCAGTCCCTCCTGAAAGCGGTCATTCCTTCGTTGGAGGTCAGGTCAATGCGGGAGGCCATGGCGAGAAGCCTAGGTTGTAGAGAGGAAGAGGAAAAGAGCTCGGGAGTAGTTCGTTCTCAAAGACTGCTCGGTAAATACAATCTTCAAACAGTAGGCCTCCATGGAATGAATAGGTGCTCCTTATATAGAAACCTTGGACGGCTCAGATCAAAACTGATCGAACGGCTCATATTTTTTCCCGCCAGAACTGTCGCTTCAGCCACGTGGGGCGTCGCCTCGAAAGACGTGGGCATTAAATGTCTGATGGGACGGTTCAGTTGCCACGTAAATGGTTCGGTTACTCCTAGGCTGGCATCATTGGATCCTGACCAAGCCAGTGATCAGTGGACATGTGGCATGGGAAGAGCTCGGGCTCACATGGTCACCGCTCGGTCTGTATCCCGGCTGATCACTCCAGCCGGTCCTATCCCTGGTAGAATCCTGATCTGTCACCGAACGGTCTCTCGGATGCAGTCTTAATTTTCAAACTTCATCTGATGGAACATCACGACAACTTCGAAAATGGGGGGCAGGTGGTACGTCCAGAAATATTCTGCTAAGGCCAAACCGCCACATCAGCAGAGTGACCCGGACTATCTGGAATGGGAGCTTGGGAGTCTACGCCTCTGAGATCAGCAGACGATACCACTCGGGATGCTTGCACAGCCCGGGAATATGGTGCGGCAATTCTCCAGGAGGTACGGCTCGGTCCCGAGCTGTCCAGCAGTTTCCTAAATTAACTACAAGTCTGCGAAAGGAGATATGGTAGTTTCCTAAACCACTTAGGAAACTCCCCTAAAATCATGTAAATCTATTGTGATTACATTAGGCTTCCTAATCTGTCACACCCCAACCCGCCTCGGGCAAGTTGGGACACGTGTAACAAGCCCACACGTTCAAAACATCCTTAATTCATTAAGAAACACATGAATTAGACTTGCTAAAACAGTTCCGTTGACACAAAACAGACCCAAGGGCAAAATGGTCATTAATAAATTATAGCAAATATTATATGGAAAGATAGCTCTTTGAGTCCCGGTTCCAACGCAAAAAACGGTGTGCGAATCCGAATTTTCTAGAGAGAGTTATGCCTTTTTCCGTAAAAGCCGTCGAGGCTGAAACTGGGCAAGCGGATCGATCCGCCCCAAATCCGGATCGATCCGGATTTAGCAGATCTTCATTTTCTGCAGTTCCAGATGCCCCGGATCGATCCGCACTTGGCCCGGATCGATCCGGTTCCTCCAGATGAGTTTTTCTGCTGCTAAAACCCTGCTATACCAGTTCAAAACATTCCTCAAGTTCCAAAATTTGTTCCAACATTATAAAAACTCTTGGGAACACTTTCCAAACACTCACAAACATATCCACAACATGCTTAAATCTTTCCAAATCATTCAAACCATCTTCCATGTGCATTCAAATGAGGAACTAACCAAAGGAAACCTCAACTTGCATCATATTACTCCCAATACACATGATAAGTAACTAGCAACCATGACACATGGTTTGCTAAACAACCAAACATAAACCCCCAACTTGACATATCACAAACTTCCTCAAAACAAGAGTAAAAATGCTGTCAAAACTTGATTAATCCATACCAAATCCTCATAGCCACATTCAAAACCATTTATGAAATATACCCAAGTGTCCCAAAACTTTACCCCAAACATCATAAGAGTTTTCTCAACCATTACCAAACCTTTTAAAAGTAGTTTAAACATACATAATCCATAGAATTCCCACTAGGAACCTTAATTTTACATTCAAAACCATGTTCTTCCAACACACACATAAATATTTACACATAAGGAGAAACTAAGTTAGTTTCACAACCAAAACTACTAACTCTTCCCAACTTCACTACCAAAATACATAACTTGCAACTTGCAAGTACAACTCATGGTTTTGAACATAAACAACCAACCATACCCAACTTTACATATGACAAGTCTCCAAAACAAACCCAAGCTACATTTACATTGCCAACAAAAGATACATTCTAAGCATAGACTAGCTAGACATATGAACACATATACACATGGACACTACTCCCAAGCCCAACCCGTCGTGCGGATCATTTCCTCTCCTCGTCTCGTTTGGTACCTGCGATGGTTATTCAATAACCACAACAGAAAATATATTTTCGTTTAAGCTTTCGCTTAGTGAGGGAACTAATCATGCCATTGGAATGCAAAGTATGTAAATGCAACAATCATTATGAATGACAACAAATCAATCTCCGGAAAGTCAAGTCATTCCAGCCACCACCCTCGGGTCCTTCTCACCCCGGATCTTTCTCACTTTTGGCGCATATAGCGCAACACACACTCTCTTGTGACCCCGAAGGCGTCACCGGCATTTCATTGTGGTCGTCACCACGTCCTACTCATTGAGGACTTCCTATCCCTTACATATGGGACCTATAAATGGTGACCACTACTTGACTTCCCTTTGATCCATATAAACATTTAAGCAACTTAGCACATAAGCATCACAATTTTAACTTATTGGCATGCTTTTTGCCCAAATTCAACAACATATACATACATGAGCATGAGTTTAGCAACAATGAACAACAATTATCACATTATCATAGCTAAACTTCCAATTGAGAGATTAGGACACTCACCTCCTCGATTTACTAGCGATTAAGCCTAGATTTTCCCAATCTCTTGCTAATTTCCAACCCAAATTTCACCGGTGTGATTCCTACATAAATTTAGTACCAAGAACATCGTCTATTAAAAACGGTTGCCGTAAAAACATTGCCGAAAATGAAAACAAATTACGTGCATGTGATCCTCTTACCTCTACGAGTCCAAAGGTGGTCTCGGATCGTAAATCCGACGCCGGACGGCGAAGAAATGGCAAGAAACGTCGTCGGAACTTTCCGTCGCCGACTCGAGCTCTCGTTCTCTCCTAATCTCAAGACTTCCCAGCTGTGTTAACAAATGGAGAGACACATATGCTACCATGCATATGTGTTGTCACCATTTCCCCTTATTTTCATTTACCTCCCCTAACTTTCCTTAAGTTTTATTATGAAACCCTCATGCTAATTACATTAACTACCCATCTTTTCTAAAAGGATTTAATCTAAGTCCCGCGTGGGTCCCAAACGTGGTCCCACATAAATTATGAGGTTGCTATAAAACCTACCAGTTATCAACTTTATTCAAATACGCCCTCACATGGGTACCCAAATTGGTCCCCTTTCCTATCATAAGACATAATAATATCAATAAGCATTTAAACAAGTAATCATATAAGCACATAATGACATCGAAATGAAAATTATTTTAATTAGACCCTCGTTGGGCCCCACTTTTATACCAGTCCTGCCTTTCACAGGACTTTCATCTGTGTCCGCATTTGAACACCTTTTCACATGTGGGTTCATAACCCCACCTTAATTCATCCCATGCATTAATTATCTTTAATTAACACATATTATTATCACACTAATCTTCTTTTCCGGGTACGGGTGTTACATAATCTTATCAACTTACCATGTAGGGATGGACTCTTGCATCTATAAAAGAGCCCACCTTCCCTGTCAATAGGGGATCCGGTTATTATTCTCTAGCTTACAAGCCTAAACAGAGAACTCACCTTCAAACGCATACACCTGGCCGGTATTACTGGTAGTGCTGCCCCTAATTGTTGGCTCACCAGGCCTGCCGGTGATCTGCTAGTGAGAAGCGCACAGACGCAACCGTGGACGTAGGTCACCTTGTTAACGGGACCGAATCACATACAAATTTTCTTGTCATTTTTTCTCTTAAAACCTTTCTTACCAGTTTTAGGCATCATCAGAAAGTTTTTGTAAGCCTTGATTGCTCTGCTCTGATTTATATTGTTTAAATTGTTGTTCGACGTTTGGAACGGAATCGATCCTTCAAACTGTTGCGACCTACGGGTCCATATAGGAAATTAAATGCTTTCCTTATTTATGCTACGTCAGGGCGTGACAGACCCAAACCCTAAACCATATACACACACAAAACATGACCGAAACGAAATCTACGAACCGAGCCAATACGTCAAAATGACGTCGTTTCAATAAAAGGGGTCCATGGGTTTACTTAAACCCGACCCTAACCACTACCCTTACCCACTAATACTCACATCCAAACCCACCCATGACCAAAACCCGACCCGCTCGTTAAAACCCGCAAGCCGCAAACATTTCTTTTTCTTCTCCGGCGAAATGGTGTCGTCGGAAAGCCGTGGGTCACCGAAAAATCTTCCCAAGCCTAGTTCTCTCTCATTTCTCCATAGAAATACCTCATTCCAACACCATTGTGACCGATTCCTCTCCCTCTATAACATACCACGAGCCCACAATCTGGTTTACTTGTTTGCTACTCGAACCAGGCTATTATCCCTTCGGTCAAAAATGCGAATAACCCCTTGCTTGCTTATCCAAACATGATCTAAATGAAAAGCTACTCATTGGGGGTCTAAAGGGGTTCCTTCCGATCAGTTTGGGGTAAATCTTATGGGTTTTGGTTATACTTTGGAAATCAAGCTTCATTGGTGAAGCTTCAATGGCTGCCAGAGCATGTACAGAGTGTAAGGCTCTGTTTGGCTTGCATGCAAGGGACTAGGGGGTTCCTACAGGACATGTAATTGTCCAGAATTAAAATGGGAGTGTGGGCTTACCTTTGGTACAGTCCGGTCCTTCTCTTTCTCTCTATCTTTTTCAATTTTCTTCTTCTCCTTCCTTCTTCTCCTTCGTTTTGCTTCTTCTTTCCTTATGGACAGCAATGGGAGTGTGTGGTTGTGTGTAGAGAGGGTGAGACAATGAGGGGAAAGAAGAAGTGAGATTTGATATGCTTGGGACGAGAGTGTGGGGGGGTGTGGTGTGTTTGTGTATGATTTATCTCCAAACTCTCACTCTCGGGTCTCTCTCTATAATCTGTGTAAGTATAGATTGTGTATGGGAAGTGTGATCCATAAATGTATATATGTATGAGAAGGGAAGATAGGTATGACAAGTGGCTTGTGTAAGGGTGCATGGTGGCCAAATGGTGGGGTGGCTTGTGCCAAGTGTGGTGTAGATTGCATGCATGAGTGACACATGGTGAGGGGCTATATATGGCTGCCACGTGGTAATGGTGGGGCCCGTATCTCGATTTATGTGCAAATGCATAGGGTTGCGTGCATACCCCGATAGACGTACACAAATGCAATTGTGCCTACGTACGGGACTGTGTACGAGCCTATGTTCAAGTTCGTCTGTGATCTTTAACTTCGAGGCTATACTCGTCGAGGTTACATCTATTCTAATATACTATAGGTTAGACGTATCGCTGTTGTCGTTAAGAGGTGAACTAAAAGGGTCTTTAATAAAGATTTCTATCTAGGGCCATCCCAATGGGCCTTCTATAACCGCACCATGGTGACGTCACTGATCTTTTATTCCTATGTGGAATTTCTAGAAATTCTGGGTGCTACATAAACCGTCCACATTCTTACTTAAACATCGCGTTCATTATTTCACGCTTATCAATCTTATGAAATAATCCATTTTCATTATTTATTAGCTTTAAATTTATCTTTGTGTTCCCTAGGTTCACCACTTGGCCACCCTCCATGGTACAACCCACATATATATCCCATGTGTGCCCAGACATACTACCTGTTAGGAAACTGCATTCCCAGAATCCGTTGACAGTGGGTATAAGTTGGTACTGCAAAAAATTTCATGAAATCTATAATAACCCTACAAGGGCGGAACTAGGGTTACCTTGAACTGCAAAATTGGATTGCTGTAGTAGACGAATCGAGAACACGGGCTCGATAACAGCTCACGATCTTCTACCGTATTCCTTTGCTGCCAGAATATCGAACTGAGTGTGGGCTCTTTCGAAATCCTTTTAGTTTTCTGCTCTTCCCTCTTTACGTTCTATTTTCTATTCCCAGTTATAACACTCTCTTTGATTGCTGTGACGATTCAATCCTGATCACATTGATCCGACAAAGATGTGTTCGTCAGGAGGATCAAACGATCTCCGATTTACTTGAATTTTTAACAGCAGCTCCGTCTCGACGCCAGGAACGTTGTGTAAAAAAATTCAGCAACTTTCGATCAGTATCGAGCAGTCCGAAGCTCTTTTAGTGAGCGTTGTCCGACGCTAGCGATCTACACTCCTATGTCTCTTGAATGCTCACAGAGACTAGGGTTTGGTGGAAACCCTTTTAGAAGAAAGCTAGGAGGTCAAGGGAAGCTTAGAATATGAAATCATGTAACCTGAGAGAAGAGCCAAGGCAGCATATATATATGCTACGATAGGGACCATAAGAAGTCAATAAGGAATAGGCTTCCTTATGGAATTAGGAAACCCTAATTCGAACTGAATCAGATTCCTATTTTCATAAATTATAATTCATACCACTAAAGAATTATAATTGCACTTCTACCCTTATCTCAAAAATATATTTCGAGCTCCATGTTATTAAATGCTTATTATCTCCCCATGTTAAGATTACAGATACCCATTAATTAAATATAATTACTGACAATCATATTTAATTAATTTCTTAAAATTCCTTGAGATCCTCTGCTTAACTTATCTGATATGTCGGATACAAAATCCACCTGCAGGGTTTGACATAATCAAAACTTATAAGCTTTCTCAAGAGGATATCATCAATCCCAAAATTGAGACATGGATTCCATCATTAATTAATATCCACCACACAATTAATATTGCCACCCAATCCAATGAGATATTGACCCATTTAAGGATCTCACCCTTTTAGGGATCAAAGTATAAATATCAAATGTACGTGTCTATAAATTAAATTAGGATTTAGAGCATAAGCACTCATAATAGCCATGAGGTATTAATTATCTTATAAGTCAGTATAAAGATAATTACCCCAAGTCGGTACTGTTTAATACACAAAATGTACCAGCATGGTGAGTTGAAACTATACCGTTTTCCGCAGTCAAGACAAACCTACTACAACACCATGCTGCAGTCCTACCGATGGTGTGTCCAATCCCATCTAAGACTGTAAACCAAAATCTTACATTCTATAATATCTGATGGCATAATCTTCCGTGTGTAAGCCGAACTCTACACACCAAACCACCTACTATATAGAATGAGAGACACACATTAAATAAATAATATAATACAAACATTGCCCACACAGATTCTCATAAAAAATAGATTAACTGATTTTATTAAATGAATAATAAATCAACTACATAAAGCATGGCTTTTAGTATATATCCCTAACAATCTCCCACTTAGACTCAAAGCCATGAAGTGACACACCTCACTCCAACTAATGGCTCTACCTCCTAGGGTAATTAAACACATATCCTGAGGTAGACTTTCTGGAATCTCTATCTGACATGAAATCAGAATCTGTGTACCCAATGGGTACAAGACTGTCTGCTTGGTAAACTAACATATAGTCTCGAGTCCTTTTCAGGTACTTGAGAATATTTTTCACCGCAGTCCAATGTTCTTGCCCTGGATTAGACTGATATCTACTAACCATGCCAACAGCAAAGCAGATGTCAGGTCTAGTACATAGCATAGCATACATTAGGCTTCCTACTGCCGAGGCATAAGGAACTGCCTTCATCTTCTCTATCTCATCAGGTGTCTTAGGACACTGATCCTTAGATAGAGTAATTCCGTGTCTGAAGGGAAGGAATCCCTTCTTGGAATATTGCATGCTAAACCTTGCAAGAATATTGTCAATATAAGTGCCTTGTGACAAGCCCAACATCCTATTCTTGCGATCTCGCATAAGCTTGATCCCTAGGATATGACCGGCTTCTCCCAAGTCCTTCATATCAAATTGACTGGATAACCATACCCTTACAGAAGATAATACCCCCCACATCGTTTCCGATTAGCAAGATATCATCCACATATAGTACTAAGAACACCACCACTCTTCCATCATGTTTCTTGTACACACAAGATTCATCCGCACATTGATCAAAACCAAAAGACTTGATTGCTTGATCAAAGCGGATATTCCAAGACCTAGATGCCTGCTTAAGTCCATAAATGGACTTCTTAAACTTGCACAACATGTGTTCTTGGCCTTCGCAATGAACCCGTCTGGTTGTATCATATAGATGCACTCGTCAAGATTTCCATTTAGAAATGCTGTCTTGACATCCATTTGCCAAATTTCATAATCGAAATGTGCAGCAATGGATAAGAGAATCCGGATAGACTTCAGCATTGCCACCGGCGAAAAAGTTTCCTCATAATTGATTCCTTCTTTTTGAGTGAACCCTATCGCAACAAGCCTTTCTTTAAAGGTTTCCAACTTACCATCTGCTCCTCTCTTCTTCTTATAGATCCACTTACATCCAATGGGTTTTATTTCATTGGGTGGTTCTACAAGATCCCAGACTTGATTGGAGTACATGGATTCCATTTCAGACTTCATAGCCTTTTGCCAAAGATCTGCATCTTTATCTTGGAGTGCTTCATTGTAGTTACAGGGGTCGGTACCTTGTTCATCAGGGACCCGGTCATAAGACTCTCCCAAGAACATATACCGGTCAGGTCGAATAATAACCCTCCCACTACGACGAGGCACAACCCGTGTCTGTGCATCACTGATATTTTGTTGTGAAGATTCTGAACCTAATACACCATTATCTACACGTTGTACTGGTTCAGGAACCTGCGTGTTAATGGTTGGTTCGGGATCTACACGAGTTTCGATAATCCTCCCACTACGACGTGGTAATGGAATATCGATAACTCTTTCTTGTGGTGTTTCTTCTCGTACTGTTGGTATCGAAGAAGTATGTCTCGGTGTCTTTCCTCTCATTTCTTCTAGAATAATACGGCTTCTGGGCTTGTGGTCCATAACATAGTCCTCTTCTAAGAATATGGCATTAGTGCTAACAATAACCTTCTGATCCTTAGGACTATAAAATAGACCACCTTTAGTTCCTCTTGGATACCCAACAAAGAAACATACTTCTGTTCTTGATTCCAACTTTTCTGCGTTCCCTTTCAGCACATGTGCTGGACTACCCCAGATCCGAACATGCCGCAGACTAGGCTTTCGCCCAGTCCACAATTCCGTGGGAGTAGTAGGTACTGACTTAGAAGGTATCAAGTTTAGAATGTATGCGGCTGTCTCTAACGCGTGTCCCCAAAAGGAAATTGGTAAATCCGAATAACTCATCATAGATCTTACCATGTCCATAAGAGTCATGTTCCTTCTTTCTGCCACACCGTTCTGCTGAGGCATACGGGGTGCAGACAATTGGGATGTAATCCCTTGTTCCAATAAGTATTCCCTAAACTCTCCCAAGAGGTACTCTCCACCACGATCAGATTGTAGTGTCTTGATACATTTACCTATACGCTTCTCCGTTTCAGCCTTGAAGTGTTTGAATTTCTCAAAGCATTCAGACTTACGCCACATCAAATAAATGTACCCATACCTTGAGTAATCATCGATGAAAGTGACAAAGTACTCAAATCCCCCTCTTGCTTGGACAGTCATAGGACCACACAAATTAGAGTGAACCAGTTCCAACGGCTCTTTTGCTCTATAGCCCTTGGCCGAGAATGGCCTCTTGGTCATTTTACCTTCCAAGCAGGATTCACAAACTGGAAGTGCCTCCACTTCCAATGAGCCTAATGGCCCATTTTGAACCAGTCTTTTAATCCTTTTCAAATTAATATGACCAAGGCGTAAGTGCCAAAGATGCGTTTGGTTCATCCTCGAAGGTTCTTTTCTCTTAAATGGCAAACTATTTGTGTTATTCAATTCATTAAGTTGCAGTATAGGAGAGATAGGATTTATAATGTAAAGATCATCCACCAATTGACCAAAACAAATAAAACGTTCATTTTCTTTAATAACTACTACTTTATTAAAATGAACTGAATATCCATTCTTTACTAAACTAGAAACTGAAACTAAATTCCTTCTAATAGAAGGTACATAAAAGTAATTTTTTAATATTAAATTCCTATCTCTACCAAAACTAAGATGTAGATCTCCTACTGCAACTACTGCTACTCTCGTAGCATTTCTCATATATAGATAAATCTCTCCATCACTGAGCTGCCTGGTTCCCTGGAACCCCTGCAAAGAATTGCATACATGATCAGTGGCTCCCGTATCTACACACCAGGTACCGGTAGATCGGACCGCTAAACACGATTCAACAACTAGTAAATGAGATTTACCTTGATTGTTCTGTCTGGCGAGATAAACTGGACATTGCTTCTTCCAGTGTCCTGGCTACTTGCAAACAAAACATTTGCCTTTAGGCTTTCCCGGTTGTCCTCGTGGCCTTTGGATTGGCGGAGGACCCGCGACCCTCTTTTGAGCCTTTTTTATTTTCTTCTTGCCTTTCGGCTTTGAAGTAGAACCTTTCTCAAATACAAGAGCACTCCCTGACTTTCTGTTGAGACCCTCAGCTGCCTGAAGTTCTTTAAGCAGCTCCGCCAAGGTATATTTAAATTTATTCATGTTGTAATTGAGGCGGAATTTCTTAAAAGACTCTGGCAGTGACTGGAGTACGATATCGACCTGGGTTTCCCCGTCAATTTCAGCTCCAAGGATCTCTAGTTCATTAAGAAGAGATATCATCTTAAGAACATGATCCCTTACAGGCGTCCCCTCAGCCATGGTTGTGTTCATCAAGTCTTTTATAGCAACCTGCCTAGCAGCACGACTTTGATCCCCGAACATCTCTCGGAGGCTCTCCATCATGTCATAGGCACTGATCATTGACTGATGCTGATGTTGCAGAACATTTGACATGGATGCCAAAATGTAACACCGCGCCATCTCATCAGCCTTGACCAATTTCTTGTGAGCCTGGGTTTCCTCAGCGGTTGCCCCCTCACCAGATTGCTCAGGACATTCTTGAGTAAGCACAAACTTGTACTCTTCAACAGTTAACACAATATCCAAATTCCTTTTCCAGTCTATATAGTTTGGTCCAGTAAGTTTGTTTTCTTTAAGTATAATAGCAAGTGGATTGAAAGTACCCATTTGAAAGCCTGAGAATCTCATAACATAAATAATTACGTTTGGGCAAAATTTACTATGGATTCGAGTTGAAAATATTGGTTCCTTCTACCATATTTGAAAGGAATCCGCCAGCAACCTGATACACCGCGAATAGTATGACTCGATGGGAAGCCATATACTATCCATCATTTGTTCAGATAGACAATTGCCTTTTAATTTTACTATCCAGGCAATGTACTTTGCCTAATAAAATTAAACTACTGACTTGCTTTGGTCCTATAAATAATAACAGTGACTCAGATGGAGAGGATATTATTATTTATAGCTAAGTGTATACCATCACTTAATTCTAGGTCAAGAGTTCTGTGAGGAACACCTCTGATGGAGAGGTGACCCACACCAACAATCACCCAAAACATTCTTTTAAAGAAGTTTGTACTGATGATTCCATGATCAACTACATCCGATGGGGAGGATGACACTAGAGCCATCACATAAAATTAATCATATCATCTACAAACCAGTGATGGAGACCATGGGATTTATACTTGATAAATTCCCTCTCCCACTTAGAATTTTTAAAAAAATTTGAGGGTTATAATTTTTTAGAAAAACTTTTAATTTAATTAATAAAAAATAATGGAATGCTTGACAAGGATTAATTCATCATTACTTGTGAAATCCACATGTGTAGATAATTAAATTATTCTATTCTCATGATTTTAGAAAATAAGTACTTATGTTTTCAAATTATGGAATTAGTTTTATTTCTAAATACACATGTAGTTGTCCATCATTTTAAATTAATATAAATTAAACATACAGCTAGACATCTGAAATAGGTCTAGGAACAATTATCCATGTTGTCCTATTCATTAAACATGAAACAATAATAATCATTCAATCACACATAAATAAGGAAACCACAATAAAATAGGAATCCCACTATTATGGTCAAGCTGCAACTCTTGTGAAGAAATCTTCATGGAACCCGATTAGCTCTATGTTGCAACTACGCAACTGCCTTCTAGAACTGTTTTCTGAAATAGCCTCCAGAAATTGCCTCTAGATTGCTTTCTGAAACTGCTTGTAAACTATCTTCACGAACTGTCTTCACGGATTTACTTGAGATATATTACACAAACCCTATGCCTCCATAAAGGAGTTCACATGCTATTTCTTTGCAGTAAATTAACCACACATCAATCAAGCGTGGGATCCAATACACACAAATCCTATGCCTCCATAAAGGAGTTCACATGCTATATTAAAACAGCAAAATTAACCACGGATAAAACCATCGTGGGATCCAATCACGCAAAATCAGTGACCATAATAGTGGAATAAGAACGCTGCAAAACAAGGGTTAGCACAGCTCTACGTTCTATCCATCCATCAAAACACGCATAAGATCTGTTTTATTGGACAACATGGTTGCGTCCAACCCATACGCAGAATCAACGTTGCTCTGATACCAATGTTAGGAAACTGCGTTCCCAGAATCCGTTGACAGTGGGTATAAGTTGGTACTGCAAAAAATTTCATGAATCTATAATAACCCTACAAGGGCGGAACTATGGTTACCTTGAACTGCAAAATTGGATTGCTGTAGTAGACGAATCGAGAACACGGGCTCGATAACAGCTCACGATCTTCTACCGTATTCCTTTGCTGCCAGAATATCGAACTGAGTGTGGGCTCTTTCGAAATCCTTTTAGTTTTTTGCTCTTCCCTCTTTACGTTCTATTTTCTATTCCCAGTTATAACACTCTCTTTGATTGCTGTGACGATTCAATCCTGATCACATTGATCCGACAAAGATGTGTTCGTCAGGAGGATCAAACGATCTCCGATTTACTTGAATTTTTAACAGCAGCTCCGTCTCGACGCCAGGAACGTTGTGTAAAAAAATTCAGCAACTTTCGATCAGTATCGAGCAGTCCGAAGCTCTTTTAGTGAGCGTTGTCCGACGCTAGCGATCTACACTCCTATGTCTCTTGAATGCTCACAGAGACTAGGGTTTGGTGGAAACCCTTTTAGAAGAAAGCTAGGAGGTCAAGGGAAGCTTAGAATATGAAATCATGCAACCTGAGAGAAGAGCCAAGGCAGCATATATATAGGCTACGATAGGGACCATAAGAAGTCAATAAGGAATAGGCTTCCTTATGGAATTAGGAAACCCTAATTCGAACTGAATCAGATTCCTATTTCCATAAATTATAATTCATACCACTAAAGAATTATAATTGCACTCCTACCCTTATCTCAAAAATATATTTCGAGCTCCATGTTATTAAATGCTTATTATCTCCCCATGTTAAGATTACAGATACCCATTAATTAAATATAATTACTGACAATCATATTTAATTAATTTCTTAAAATTCTTTGAGATCCTCTGCTTAACTTATCTGATATGTCGGATACAAAATCCACCTGCAGGGTTTGACATAATCAAAACTTATAAGCTTTCTCAAGAGGATATCATCAATCCCAAAATTGAGACATGGATTCCATAATTAATTAATATCCACCACACAATTAATATTGCCACCCAATCCAATGAGATATTGACCCATTTAAGGATCTCACCCTTTTAGGGATCAAAGTATAAATATCAAATGTACGTGTCTATAAATTAAATTAGGATTTAGAGCATAAGCACTCATAATAGCCATGAGGTATTAATTATCTTATAAGTCAGTATAAAGATAATTACCCCAAGTCGGTCCTGTTTAATACACAAAATGTACCAGCATGGTGAGTTGAAACTATACCGTTTCCCGCAGTCAAGACAAACCTACTACAACACCATGCTGCAGTCCTACCGATGGTTTGTCCAATCCCATCTAAGACTGTAAACCAAAATCTTACATTCTATAATATCTGATGGCATAATCTTCCGTGTGTAAGCCGAACTCTACACACCAAACCACCTACTATATAGAATGAGAGATACACATTAAATAAATAATATAATACAAATATTGCCCACACAGATTCTCATAAAAAATGGATTAACTGATTTTATTAAATGATTAATAAATCAACTACATAAAGCATGGCTTTTAGTATATATCCCTAACACTACCAACATCCACTCCGGTGCCAGTTTGGTTGGGGTATCAACCAAACCAGGTATACATAATGGAAGGCCGGTCAATATGCCTAGACGTCTATAAATTAAGCCGAGCATAAGGATTAGGCCAGCTTGATCACGAATCCACTGGCAAAAGGGTACACTCAGCAAGTCGAGCTACCAAAAAAAACATATCACACAACGGGGAGCAGTGAACACTAAGGAATTATGTTGTAATTATCACGTATCGTTCGTATTATCCCAATAATTGTGAATTTCATGTATATCACATAGTTCCGCCTCATCATAGTCCAATCACATCTTTAACTTTTAGATGCATTCCAATTTCTCACAATATACGGTTTTTATCAATTTACTCATAACAATTGTTCTACAATATTTTTCAATCGAATTACAAGATCATCAATATGTTATTCAACGTATCTAGTTTACCTTTTATCAAAATTTTCACAATATAAAGCCAATTATTTCTGATACGATTACCTCAACCAAACATTCAATATTAGCACACATAAAGCACATAATAAGGAATCATATTCTCTAAATAATAAAATATTCAATTAGATATTTGTTCGCTACTACTGTAATTGTCAATTTCTGCCCAAACGGTGCAGAATCATGAAAAACATCATTAGACAAAAAGTGTGCAGAATCGCATTTTACTTGGGTCACATTGGCAGAATCTTAAAATAAACAAATTATGAATTATTTATAATTTTTCTCCCAAACAGATCCGAGCTCTTTTAAATAAATCCGAAAATCAGTAAAATAAATCTCAAAGTTAAAATCCAATAACAACGGACATAAATGTATATACATACACCTATATATACATACTCTAACATGATTTCATGGGTCCTTTTATGATTTACTCAACCTAATACTAATTGATGAGAAATTGTAACGAAAACAAAATGAAACAAGTGATTAAGTCACAAATTTAGGGCTTCAAAGTTTCTGATGATTACGCAAAACAAAAATTTGGGGTTCTTCTTTTCTTCTCTTACTCTCTTCTTCTTCTTCTTCTTCTTCTTCTCTCTCTCTCTCTCTCTCTCTCTCTCTCACACACACACACACACACACACACACACACAAACGCCTGTTCTCTCTTTTCTTCTTTTCCTTTTTTTTTGTTAATATGGGGGCTAGGGTTTTAATATATGTATATGTATACTACACAAGCAACACATGTTACTAAAATACACAAATATATAAATTTCATTTTTTGTCTTACGGGCTCACAAAAAGGCTTCATATGGACCCAAAAATGCATTCTAAAGTGACAAAATGATTAACCCAATGGGTACCCATGACCCCGGGCACTTAATTTAAATGTTAAAAATACTATTTAACACATTCACGAGCCTATAAGCACTACCCGAAACTAAACTCGTTATTCTACAAAAAATTGTAACTCGGTCATACAATAATCTATCACACGATTTAATTAAAGCTTGTAATCTCATGTCATAATAATAGTGAAATATTAAAATTAAAAAAAAAAACGGAGAAATATTATTACTAACAATTTAAACATGCTTACTAGTAATTAAATTTATGGGTTCTCCGAACTTAAAATTTCAAATGTGTGTTACTGAGGCAAACCCAACTAATATTTACTAACGACAATTAATTGAATAATTAGTCAAATCGCTTAGAAATTTTAGGTTATTACAACACCCCCCCCCCCCCCCCCACATATACATTAATTTAATTCCCACTCTCACACACCCTAATGCCCCATCACTCTCACATTGCCCAAAGGGCCAAAACCCATCACCGACTAGGGATGGCAACGGGGCGAGTATGGGACGGGGTACCCATGCCCCGACCCCGACCCGATTGAATGAACACTTTCCCCGACCCCGCCCCGCCCCGAGAGAACGTGTGTCCCAACCCCGACCCTACCCCATAATGGAAAACCCGTCCCCGCCTCGCCCCGCCCCGATAAATTTTCTATGAACCCCAAAGCATACAGAAAAATAATGGGGGAAAAAAATCACTCAGCAAAGGAAAATGATTCATTAATCATGAAGGGCAAAAAAATCCAATGCAATTCTTCACAGCCAAAAAAGGACCAACCCAATCCTAAGACAAAAACCTCAAAACCGATAATGATCATTAGAACATTCAAACAGCAAAAGGAAGAACCAAAACCAAAGCCATGCTCCTATAAGAACATAAATCTGCCCCAACTTACGAACACACAGATGTGTATATATATATATACACACACACACACACACACACACACAATCTTCAAATTAAAAGTTACCATGTACTTACCTAGTTATATGCTCCTTGATAGAGATGAGAGAATCAGACCAGACCAGCCGCTGGAGTGATGAAGTCTTTAACGGCAAGAAGAGAGACGATCAAACCAATTTGAGAGAGGAAGTGTTGGCCAGATTGTATCGTGTTGGGCAAATGTGCTGTTATGTTGTGTTGTTAAAACCCTAAGAGTCTTTATAGTGGAAGTATTTTAGGAATTAACATGACATACAAGGGTAATTTTGTAAAATCATGGTATAATCGGGGCGGGTTCAGGTTTTTGGCCCTACCCCTACCCGAACCCGGCCCGGGTTACATTTTCTCCCCCCATACCCGCCCCTACCCCGTTTAAGCCAACCCCATACCCTACCTATTAGGGGCGGGACGGGGCGGGGAACTCGAAAAACCCGCCCCATTGCCATCCCTATTACCGACGCAGCCCCTCCCCTATTTTGATTACCACTCTCACATACCCCAATGCCCCATCACTCTCACCCTTCCACTATCACAAATATTCATTACTTTTAAACTTTTCTCTCACTAATTCTCTCTCACTCATTCTCTCAAGCTCAGCAACTCTCTCTCTCTCTCTCATGTATTTCATTTTTGTTTGTCTTATTTTAGACTTTTTGCTATGTATTTTTGTTTTTGGTTTTCCTTTTTTTTTCTAATTTTTCCCCCAAGCAGGGATTTTGTTTTTTGTTTTTTTAATGGTTCTCCAACATTGATTATGTTTTTGCCATTTTTAAAAGAAATGCTTCTTTTATTTTATTTTCCCTTTCTGTTATTTCTTCTTCTTTTTTTTTTTTTTGTTTTTTTTTGTTTTGTTTTTTTTAAGTTGGGTGTTCTCCTATTATTTCGGACCGAACATCTGAACTGAACCCGAACTAAAAGTTTGGATCCGGACTAAATTTTCAAAGTTTAGTTCAGTTCGGATATCGGTATCATTTTGGCCAACCCCAACCCAATCAACTCGACCCCGAACTTCACAGTTCGGACCAAAATTAACCGAATGCCCACCCCTAAACCCGAGGCTATTCCTGTCTTTTTTTTTATTTAAGATATGGGTCGACTCATTGGTCTGTGAGGCTGAATTTGGTCAGGTTTGGTTCGGTACCAATTTCTACAGACTCAATAGACCCAACTTGACCTTTATATATACTTTACACCATTTTTAAAAAAAATACTCCATCTGTCCCATAATAAGTGTCCACATTTCCTTTTTTGGATGTCCCACAATAAGTGTCCACTTTCCTAAATTGGCATATAGCTTTTACTTACTTTCCAAAACTACCCTTATAATAAAGACAAAGAAGCATTTATTTGTGGTCCCAAAATAAGCAAAAAGTCAAACATCCATCACATCTAAGGGTAAAATTGGAAAGTGACTCTTTAATGAACCAAATAAATTAATATAATACAACTTTATTAAATATTGTGCAAAAAGGAAGTGGACACTTATTATGGGACGGAGAGAGTATTTGTTCATCATAACATTGGGATTTTAGAAACTTTCTCGTCTAATCTCAAGCTCTCTATGAGCGCCGACCACCACCACTATGAGCACCAAACACCACAACATGATCCATATCTCTTCTCTCGCCGGTCACTGCTGCCTGAGCTTTCTGCTACCACTCTCTTTTCAAATCACTATTTACCCTATAAATTTCGCACATTATTTATTTTTGCCCCTTAATTCTCCCCATCAACTTTTCAAAATAACTCTTTTACGTTATATATATATATATATATTTCATACATTAGTCATATTTGCCCCTTAATTGCCCCCCAACTTTTCAAAATAATTGTTTTACCTGATATATTTCATACTTTATTCATTTTTTCCCATTTATTGCACCTCAACTTTTTAAAATAATTTGTTTTACCTTAAATATTTCATACTTTATTCATTTTTGCCCCATAATTGCTCCTAAACTTTTCAAAAAAAAAAAATACTTTTAAACCAAAAAAAATCGGGTCGAAGGCACTGCTCCTGAAACCCTGCATATATTTTTGCCCCTTGAACAAAGCTTCTGGGGTCCGCCCCTACCCCTACATCCAATTTTTATTCGTGTATTCAATCACTTTATGGAGCTTTACTTCTTCGATAGACTAGGAAGGTACGCACGTGTAAGTATTGTAGTTCTATTTGGATACACTTAAGATTATTTAGGTACTCATTCCGTCCCATTTTTTAAGTTTTATATTCTATTTTGGGATGTCCTGAAATTAGTGTCCACTTTTCTAAATTGGGAAACAATTTTTACTTACTTTCCAAAACTACCCTTTCTTGAAATCTACCCTAAGACAAAACTAAAAAAAGTTGTTGTAATGATTAGGGGCAATAGTGAAAAGTAGGTATAGATTCTTTTTGTCCCCTTAAAAAGTTGAGTTCCCAAAAGTGGACTAAAAAAAAGGACGAGGGAGTACAATTTTGTGTGGAGTAGTACTATGTTTCTCAAATTGTTTAATAGATGTGAGTGTAAAGAATAACCAATTTAGAGTTCATTTAGTTATTTGTCCTTTTTGTCATTTTGTACGAGGGTGTATTTGGAATATGATTGTTTCGTTAAAAGGTTGGTGTAAAGAATAATTGAAGTAAGTGTAAATAGAACCAATCTTACACACACACACACATAGACACACAAAGATCTTTTTGGGCCACGTTTGGTAGGTCGGATAAAACTGTCGAATAGGACAGGATAACTATCATGTCATGTGTTTGGAACGTGCTGGATAAAACTATCGGATAAGATGTTATTTCCTAACACTGTGGTTGGTCGTCGTGCCCGGATATAAGTTCTGGAGAATAACCAAATTACTGATTTTTAACACAATGGGGTCTGAAGAAAAGGAAAAAAAAAATGAAAAAGAAAAAAAAAACAAAAAGAGTAGATCTAAAAATGAAAAAAAAAAAAAACAAAAAAAACAAAAAAAAAGAGGGGGGGGGGGGGGGGGGGGGGGGGGGGGGGGTGGGGGGGATGGATTAGTTTTGAAAAAAAAAAGAGATCTGAAAATAAAAAAAAAAAGGGCTTAACTATACTTTACGCCCTTCTAGTTTGTCTTTTGTGTCAATTTGGTCTCCTGTAATTTAAAAAGTATCATTTTAATCCATGTAGTTTCATAAGTATGTTATTTTAGTCCCTCAAACACTTTTTGTGACAAATCTTTTATTTTCAGTGATTAAATTATTCATTAATAAATGACTTATTGGACTTATTTGACATACTTATAAAAGTACAAGGACTAAAATGACACTTTCTAAATTACAGGGACCAAACTGACACAGGTGACAAACTACAAGAGTGTAAAATGTATTTAACCCTAAAAAAGGGGGGGGAAATGAATCTGAAAAAAAACGAGAGAGATCTGTAAAAAAAAAAAAAAAAGGAAGAAAAAATCTGAAAATAAAAAAGAAAAGAAAAAAAAAAGATCTGAAAAAAATCAAATCTGAGACAAAAAATAAAAAAGCAGATCAGAAAATAAAAAGAGATGGGAAAAAAAGCATATATGAAAATGAAAAAAAAAAAATCAACTCTTAAAAAAAAAACAAAAAAAAATAAATTTAATCTCAAGAAGTTATCCTAAACTTCTAATCTCACCTTCTATCACCTCCCCCATGGATTAGAGTTATCCCACTCTCCATAAAATAAAAACATAATTCAAGCCTATTTTATCCTATCTAATAACACCACCAAATGCTAAATAAAATAAAGATTATCCTATCCCAGCTCTTATATTGACCAAAATTACATAGTGAACGTTAACCCTTTGAATTGAATCCCCCGATACTTGGAGTAACCGAAGGAAAGAAATTTTCTTTTGACTTTTGGGTTTTGTTTGAACTTAAACCTCAACTATTGTTTCCACAAGTGTTGGTTTAGTGGATCCCACCAAGACAATGACGTATCCAGACCACTAACGTGAGATACGTGTAACATGACGTGCACGCGGAAAACCGTGTCCGAGATTTGCATTTGTGATTTGCCCAAGGGAAGGGTAAAATGGTAAGATAAAAATGTCATTGGTTACCCCAAAACAGAGGGCTTTGAGCTGTTAAAGCGGGAATAGCGACCACGTGTCGAATGGACAATATAGGGTGGTCCCATTTGCTAGCTGGACGGCTCGTGCCGACACGACCAACTTATTAGAGTGTTTTCAGCAACGTGCGTCAATGCCTTTGACAGCGACTCTGTGGTTTCTGGCGGGACCCAATTTGTTTTTCAGAAAAACGAATACAGAGGAAACAAGGACCAGTTTGTACCCAATTGAACTGTTTTACAAAAGGATAATTAGATTTCAGTCAATATTTTGTACAAAATTTTAAAGTCAGTCTACAATTTTTAAAAAATTAAAAAACTATCAACAATAATTAAAAAAGGAAAAAGTCAGTAAAAAAATTAAATAGATAATTATTCGAAAACCCTCAACTAACTCTCAAAAGTTTTAAATTCTAATTGGTTTGACCATTTTTTAAAAAGGACAAAAGGAATCTAATTCAGTGCTCACACGGTACAAGCGCACGTACCATAGGCGCTTTTTGGTTTCAGCCACTCACACCGTGTGAGTGGCTGTACCATATGATTTTCATTTCGAAAATATTTTTTAACTTTTAAACCTCCATAACTTTTGATCTACAATTCTGTTTCATAGAAATTTTATACCGTTGGAACCGTGTCGACGAGAGCTACAAAACTAGTACCATTGTTGATACCTTTTGAGCAAAAAAAAAAAACTCTTATTTTTACACAGCATGTTCCAGACGAACCTAATATAATTTTCACATAATATTCATGTATGAGTTATTGAATTTTCACGTAATATTCATGTATGTCAAGTTGATATGTTGTAAGAAAAAAAAACCGAATGTTCACTTTGTTCTTAATGAGAGTTTTAGTGAAATTTCACAAGAATTTTGCATTTGTTTGGGTCGAAAAACTATGCTTTATAATTAATTTGTGAAATTTGATTTTTTTTTAAACGAAATATGCATTGTTTAATATGAAAGAGGAAAAAAAAAAATGATAGAGTGAAATTTCATGTTTTTACATACATAAATGTTAAGTGAAATTTTACTTAAATTGACAGTTGAGGGACTTTTTAACAAAGTAAGTATCAAATTAGACTTTAAACTCTAGAGAGTTATTTCTATTGACTTTTGGGATAGTTAGTGAATTTTCACTTAACCTACTAAGTGAAATCTCACTGAACGAGTACACGAATGTTAAGTTTAACTTCATGTTTTTTTAGGAAGAAAGCATGTACGAGTTCAGTGAATTTTCACTTAATATTTATGTATGCCAAATTTATATATATAAAAAAATTAAAAAAAAGACGAATTACAATAAAGCCATTGATACCTCATTAAGGCTTAGTTTGGCCCCCATTTTGATGCTTCTCCTTTTTTAAAGCACAATTTCATGTTAATTCATTTGGTAACTAGTTTATGAGCTTTGCAAAAATTGAACTTAGAGCTTTTTTGGAGAGAGCTTTTAATATTTTTCATGTATTCAGTGAAATTTCACTTAACATTTTATGTATATCAAGTGAAATTTTACTTATTATTCATGTATGTAAAAACATGAAGTTTTTCATGTATTGAGTGAAATTTCACTTAATATTTTATGTATATCAAGTGAAATTTCACTTATTATTTATGTATGTAAAAACATGAAATTTGTATGTTTTGAGAAGAAAAAAAAAAGGACGAATTTTAACAAGAATTCCTACACTTGTTTTGGTTGAAAATTGATATTTTATAATTGATTGTGAAATTTGCTTCTTTTAAACAAAATATGCATTGTTTAATATGCAAAAAAAAAGAAGAAGAAGAAGAAGAAGAAGAAGAAGAAGAAGTGAAATTTTACCATGCATATATGAATATTTAGTGAAATTTCGCTTAACTCATCCATGAACATTAAGTGAAATTTCACTTAACTTTGCATTTAAGAGACTTTTTAACAAATTAATAATCAAATTAAACTTTAAAATCTAGTCAGTTACTTCTAGTGAATTTTATCTGACATACATGAAAGTCAGTGAAATGTCACTGAACGCTATGTCACTGAACGCGTACACAAATATCAAGTGAAAATTTAAGTTTTTTAGGAACAACTGAACAAGGCAGGTAAAATGTCAAATTTTTTTGCTCAAAACATATCAACAATGGTACTAGTTTTGTAGCTCTCGTCGACACGGTTCCAACGGTATAAAATTTGTAAAAACCAGAGTTGTAGATCAAAAGTTATGGGGGTTTAAAGTTTTAAAAAACTTTTTCGAAATGGATTTCATATGTTACAGTCACTCACACGGTGTGAGTGGCTGAAACCAAAAAGCGCGTGAGGGCTAGGGAATATGTGAGATGTCCTATGGTACGTGCACTTATACCGTGTGAGCACTGACTTAGATTCCTTTTGTCCTTTTTAGAAAATGGTCCAACCAATTGGAGTTTTAAACTTATGAGGGTTACTTGTAGGATTTTCCAATAATTTCTCCAAAATTAAAAAAGATCAACTATTTAGAGTAGTTATTTTATGTTGTAGTCGATTTTTTATTTTTAATGTTCTGAACTGGCATCAAATTAAATGTTTGACTTGCTCTTAATGTTTAAAGACTTGCTCCCAATGTTGTAAAGAGTCACACCCGACTTTTAAACGGGTTACTTTCTGCGTTTAAAAGAGTATTTCCCAACATTTTAAGGAGTTGCTCTCACTCATATAAATAATTGCTCCAAAACGTCATGTACCTTTGATGACTTTTATTTTACAAAAAAAGTTTATATTTTCTCAATTTTAAAAAAGTAGTAGTCTAACTTTAATTTTGACACATAAAAATGACTGAAATATAATTATGCCTATTTCAAAATAGGAATAATTAGATTTCAGTCAACTTTATGTGACAAATTTAAAAATCACTACTACTTTTTCAAAATTAAAAAAAATATGAACGATAATTAAAAATATTAAATGTCGTAAACAAAATTAAAAAAGTAATAACTTTTGAAAAATTGATTTATGTTTCAGTCTACTTTTTTATTTGTACACTGTAAACTTGCACCAAAACACTGTGAATATGTTCTTAACGTTGTTATGAGTTACTCCCGACTTTGTTTAGACTTGCTCCCCAATGTAATGTTATAAATAGTTGCTCCCCTACGTTGTGAAGAGATACTCCCTAACACGTTGTGTAAAACTTAATGACTTTTAATTTTACATAAAAAGTTAACAAACTTTTAGTTTTGAAAAAGTATAATACATTGACTTTTAAATTTTAACAAAATAGAGACTGAAATATAATTATCCCTTCAAAATAAGTAGGACTTTATTCATTCCAAAATTATTGTCACACTCCAAAAATCCAACTTGATAAGGGAACACAATTATTGTATCTATTAGTATACTTAAAAGCTGGAGGTGGGAGAGGGGAATAAGTGGTGTCAATCGGGTCGGGTTGGCCCGGCCCGCTAGGCCTGGTTCACATACCCCCGGCCGGGGTGGAGACCCAACCTTCCATCCATAGCCCGGCCCGACCCCGCCCGAAATGGTGAAAAAGCCCGGCCCGGCCCGAAGCCTGCCACAGCCCACTTCAAAAATAGAAGAAAGCCCGCTAGCCCGTCCGGCCCTGCCCGATGTCTGGCCCGCTAGGCCCGGGCCACCGGTCCGGGGCGGACACACCCCCTCCACTCCCAAGCCCGGTCCGACCCGGCCCGATGTTTGGTGAAGCCCGATTCGGCCCGGCCCGATGTTTGGTGAAGCCCGGTTCGGCCCGGTCCGAAGCCCGCTCGGGGCCCGCTTTGACCGGGCCCAGCCCGTTTTACACCTCTAAGGGGAATAATACAGTATTGACACGTGTCATCGTTAAATTTTGCCTATTTGCATCCCCTCTCTCTCTCTTTCTCTCTAGATATAGATAGCAGCCATACAAGGCTTTGACAAAACCAGTAACACCATTGGAAACGGAATGGTACTGATGTGTTGATTTTCATTGGATATCAGGCTTCAAAAACGAGTTACTAAGTGATTCTTAAATTTGTATATCAAATATGTTACCCAACATACATGATAGTAAACCCATTTCATTTTCATTAGAGTATGTTGAAGTGGTCTTATTATTATTGAAGGTGGTCCCATTTTCACATTTGTTGGAACCACATTAGGATATAAAATTTGGGAAGCATATCATTACTCTTCCAAAATTGTACCCATATCACAAAGAGGGTATATCACAAACAGCGCACCTATAGTGGTTTTGTTTAGGTCTCAAAAAATTATACCCAAGTCTCAAAATATTACCTAAAATGATTTTTGTTAGGCCTCAAAATATTATAACCAACATTTAAAATATCGTAGTCATAGTCGTTTTGTTTAAGTTGCAAAAAATTATTCCATATCTCAAAACATTACACCCATAGTGGTTTTGTTTAGGTCTCAAATTATTGTACTCAGGTCTCAAAACATTGTACTCATATTTAGGTCGTATTATAAAATTATCCTATTTTCCATTTCTGTTCTTATTGAAGGTAAATTTAATAATCAATCATTGATTTAATATGACTAACAGTACTATGGTTCCTAAATTTTATCTCAAATTTGGTTCTCAATTCATGTGACAATGAGACCACATTCTAGATCAAATTTCAAAGAAGACGAAGGTGTGCCTAATTATCTGGGCATTATTTTTAATTCATTTTCAGTTGTTGATTTTAGGGTGTAAATATAATTTGCCAAGTAAAGCTTCAGATATTTTAACAAAAAATTAGAGATTATAGATTTGTACATCGGTCTTCCGTGAATGCCACTTTTACATAATGTTTATGAATGTTTATGGTTCACTTTTCCTAATGTTTATGGATGTAAATCTCTTGCTCGGACGATTTGATTTCACAGAAATCTAACATCAGTGTACATAAATAGATTTCTTTTAGGGGTGCAAATTGGTCGTGGATTCAGGGTATATTTAACACCGATCAATGACGTTCAGACGGGTCGGTTTCTTCGTTTTATTGGGGTTCTTTTTGGTTTTGGTCAATTTTTAGGTAATGTTAATCTTAGTAAATAGATTGTTAGATTGGTATGGTCGACTGGTCTTAGTGTCACAGTGTTTTCTTACACCTTTAATTTCTTTGCTATGCTTAAACTTTTTCAGCTTCACTCTAAAAATACTATTATTTATCATAACCTAATGGAGTACATCAATCGTTATTTCGAACTGTGATTTTTTTTTTTTAAATGTAGATATTGACCTATAGACATGTCATTCGTTATAGAATTTATGAATTGCCCTTGTGTTACAAACAGAGCGTAAATAAGCTATTGATTACAAGTTTGGTTTCTACTTAGTAGTCAAATTTATGGTATCATTTGTAAGATTAATTACTTATTCAATTTCAAAATCACCACTTATTTAACCTATTTTAATTTTGTAGAATGGGCTTATATATCACAAATAATATACCTGCGCACTGCGCGGGTTCTAAGCTAGTTTGTATAATTTTGACTTTTCAAAATTGCACCTCAAATTTTTTGCCATAGACAGGTCGAAGAGAAGGTTGTTATCACAGTCCTACCGCCGAATATAACAATTTAGACTGCTCTGTTAGGAGGTGCTTTCTCCTAGACTCGGGTCGGTCCTTTTGCCTGGCCACCACCCACAGGGGACAAGGCCTCATCTATTGTGGACGTGGTCAGAAAAGCTTGGCACAATTATTCCCCGATGCCTTCTAGCTTGAGACTTTCCCTAAATCTGGATAGGACTGCTCAAGAATTAAGAAGTTGCCTGGCCGCCACCCACAGGGGACAAGGCCTCATCTATTGTGGACATGGTCAGAAAAGCTTGGCACAATTATTCCCCGATGCCTTCTAGCTTGAGACTTTCCCTAAATCTGGATAGGACTGCTCAAGAATTAAGAAGATGGAACCGTACGGTGGTGGGGAATTTAGACCTGAATATTTATAAAGAAAACTCTTACAAGATTACAGGCTTTACAGGTTGAGATTGGTAATGCATCCAGACCCAATCTGGCGAAACTCAAAGAAGAGACATTGATGAGTAGCCGCGTAACCCGTTCCAATCCTCGACTCGAGACTTCTTGAGATAGGTGAACTGGAGCGCAGGCCATAAATTGAAAGAAAGGGTAAAAGAAGAAATTCAAAAATATTTAACTTTGACTTTTCAAAGATGACAATTATTTTGAGACATCCCAAAATGGAAAGTGTGACAATAATTTAAGGGCGGATGGAGTAATCTATTTTTCATATAGAGATTTTTGAAAATTAAGATATTCTAGTAGATCGTAGCGCTTTATCACACTCATCCTTGGCAGATGCCGGAGATTCACGAATCGGATAAGTCAGAGACTAATGGCCCCAAAGAGATCAACATAGGGTGGCATAATCGGTCAGTTCCGATTGGGCTTGTAAGCCTAATTCAAGTTGAATTGATAGCACTAGTTCTTGGTTCACGTGGACCAACTAATAATTAATTGGTCAGTTTATGATCGATTTTGATTTTTCAATTTGTTATTAATTTATCCATTTGGGCTTCTGTCTACAATCAGGAGATCAACAAATATAAATTGTTCGTTTGTTTACCAAATTTGAAAAGCAAGAAACACAACAAACACAGAAAACGATGAATATCAAAACTCAAGAAATCATATACCTAGGTCAGTAGTGCATGCGATGTATGGATGGTAGGACTATGTGTGCTCGACTGAGAGGTTAGGGTTTTCAAATCAGACGTGTTCAACTTTCAAGACAAAGGGAGATCGATAGAGAGATTGAGAAGGAGGGAGAGATCCAAAAATTTAGAAGGAGAAAGAGACTGAGAGATTGAGAAGGGAAGATCTAGAGAAAGTTTACTGGTTAGAGAGAGAGAGAGAGAGAGAGCCGAAGCGACTATGGGAATGAGGATTATAAGTTGTTAGTCTATATGCATGCCTAACATTGTGTTAGCATATGCCATCGTTCTTAGGACTGTGATGAAATGGTCTGTTCGATCAACTCAGTATGTAACAGGTCTCCGAACCAATGATTAATTTTTTGACTAGAAATCGGGTGAAACTGACCTAACACTTGATTCAATTTTGTTGATTTTTTTTATACCCCCAATCCTATGGACCCGTGGGAATTCAAACTCAGGACCTCACGCCCCATGTAGAAGCATCTGAATCTATGACTTGTCTTTCCTACCATGAGACTACCTCCGACACACACACAAATGTTATGTTTCATATTATGTATGGTTATGAAATTTGGTTCTTAACTGATGTAATAGTAGGATTACCTAAAAAAAAAAAAACTCTTCGATATAATTCACATAATCTCTATGTGATATCACTTAGAAGCTAAATTTAAAAGAGAAATATAAGAAATATAGCATTGCTCTTTATGAAATAACTTTCGATAACCATTATGGATGGACCGGTTGTGGTGATTGCATGTTGCATGCAATGAGTCAACATACTCCCGTGTGAAAAACAAGCCCATCTTTGTACTCATTTCAAAGTAGAGATATTACTCTTTTAATCATTTTGGAAAATCCAGTGGTTCAAAACAGCTCATGAGAATTCAAGCTACGTACGCCCGACTTTGTGTGGCTTCTATTAGTCTACGTATTTCAATAATAATGCTTTGCTGTTCAGACACCCGAAAAAAAAAATCTCACAATGCCATGGACCTGTTTGGCAACAAGTCAACAACTTTTGCGATTAGTTGTAGAAAACTACCATTAGCCAAAAGCTTCCTTGGATGGCATTCAGCCAATTGCAAATTTTTGATTTAATTGACTTATATTTTTTTATAATTGAATCACAGAAAGTTTGCCAAACAATTTTATTTTGACTTTTGAAGTTCCATAATTGCTTATGGACTGCGGAATCACAAGTAATGTGGAAACCGTATATCACAAGATATATTTAAAATATTTGCAGCTTTCTTTGGGTTCATACCCGAAAGCATCCGTCCAGGAGTGGGAATTCGGATATAGGGATGCAGGTGGGAGATTCTTCAATTTTCCAAAGTGGAAGGATGCAAATGTGGGGTATACTTGAATAAAATATTAAAAAGTACTACCCCTTCAAATGATCTATATTAAATTATAGATTAGTCCAAAGATAAAGCAACTTATGACTAGGACAAGATTAATATATAACTAGGATGATGACTGGACAATTTTAATGGGTGGATTTAATGACTAAGACATCAAATGAGTATTTTGGTATGTGTAAATTAATTATCATATCCCTTAAATATGCTAATTTGACGAGCATCTTTCTCTTCCAACCCTAGCTCGAAAATTATTTTGCAAGAAATTAGGTAGTAATCCTCTTTTTCAACCACATTCATTATGGTGTATTATTGTGTATTGAACAAAATATTTAACTGGAGAGTTTTGTAAATAAGGTCAAGACGACAGTATAAGAAACTGTTAAAACAAATCTTTGATTGGACATAATTTGATGGACAGTTTAGGAAATAAGGTCAAAATGGTAAGAATTGAAAATATTAAGACCTTTACCAAAGAAAAAAAAAATTAACAAAAATTTGAATAGGCAAAATTTGAGGAATAACTTAGGAAATTAGATCAATATGGTACTAAGAGGAGTGCATTTTTGCTTACCCCAAAATTACTCACCCAACTCACCTGTCATGCCCTGCAGCAGCAAAAATAGAGAAAATAAAATTTCTTTTTGAACCCATAGGTCATGATAGTTGAAAGTCACCATATTGTCCATAAACAAAGTTCAATCATCATAGTAATGAATCAAATGACGCATTTGGAATATCTAAGTTCAACATATATATAAACAAAGTTTAATACTAAACTATTACAAATCTTAAGTATCTGTGGAATTATAAATAAAGTATTACAACAACGTAAGCCGATTACAAACTTAACTTATTACAAGGTTTCTAAAACATAAGCATAAATTAACTACGACACAGCTTCAAGTCTTCAGTTTGCGTAGTTGTAATACCTGTAATTTCTCTACGTGCAATAATACGAGTTTTATGAATTTCTATATCTGGTCTATTATTATATTATTATTTTATTTGTGTGACTGTATCAGTGTAATATAATTACTAATTAGACTATAATCACTGCACCGACTCGACCGTAATTAGAATTAACTTAGTCCCGTAATCGGACCCGAACATTAGAAACAACACCCGTTTGCACGTAAATTAAGACCGACACGTATATCGAGGAACTTATGCATGCAAACCGAGGAAGTGGCACACAACCCAAGGTGGGCCCCACATGGCCGGCCACATGGCAAGCCCCATGCATCATCCCTTACACTTGTCATCCTCTCCTATGACATGTGTCCACTACAAGGACATGTGTCCACTACAAGGACATGTGTCCTAGCTTGCACACATGCAAGGTGACACATAGCAAATGTAAGACTCTTTATATACATGCATGCACACATACATTATATCTTTTAGACACTTACAATCTGCACTTAGAAGAAAGAGATGAGAGATGAGAGATGAGAGATACATGGAGATGGAGAAGAAGAACTAGGAAGAAGTCTCCACCATTGAAGTTGAGTTCAAGCTTCCTAAGCTCAGATCCAAAGCCCAAGCTCAATTTCAAGTTTATGTGAGTATTCTAACTCACTTTAGAACCTATATAGTATGTAGTAATATTTATTAAGTGCTTGATGTTGATAGTTTGAGAGATCCATGCCATGCAAGATAAATTTTCAAATCTGGGAAGCAGCAACTTCCAGCAGAATGTTGTTTAGTAAAACAAACATTTTGAGCAGTTAAAAAATGGTAATGAGGCTATGTTTTTTTGTGTAAAATCTAACTCATTTATCTACAAATAACTCTTCTATAGCTCAGTCTGAAAATCACTTCTTCATAGGTGAAATGTACATGCAACGAAGTACTTTAAATCTGAGAAACAGAAACCTCCAGCAGAATGAGTGTTTTAAGCAGCTCCAAAATCTGAATTAAGCTAGGTTTTTTTGTGAAGAAAGGCAACTCATTTATCTACAAATAACTCTTCTATATCCTGGTCTAAAAATGACTCCTTGATAAGTGAAATGCACATGCAACGCAGTACTATAAATCTGGGACAGAGCAGTCCAAAAATATAGAAATGTCTAAGTAAAATAAATATTTTGAGCAGCTCAAAAATATATTTAAAGCTAGATTTTTTTGTACATGAAGCTAATCCAATTATCTACAATGTTCTAGTTTTGAGTTTGATCTACAAATCAATTTATCATGCCCAAATAAATCATATCAATTCAGTCGACATAGTAAAATTAATTTCTGACAGATTGTATAACTACTTGTATGATGTGTTTATTAATGATGCTTGCTTACCGGTACCTGTGTGGTTATGGATATCTTGTGCTATGGTAGTGCTACCGAGTAGATGAGTATGTTAGGGGCTTCATTTATATATTATTGGTATTAAATCCACGAGCTACACGCTAGGTTTCCGTTGTTATAAATATAGTGTGATGACCATAGAGAGTTCATACCCAAGCTATAAGTATGTTGTACAGCACGATTATTGCGTTGATAGTGATTGGATAAGTTTCCATTGTAAGTATATTACGACATAAAACATGATGACGGATGTATAAACGTAACTTCGAAAGTATATTCGGAAGTCCTTTAATGAACTAAATTCCGAAATGAGTGACGAATGCGCGGTCAGGAAAACATAAGGGTCGGTTGTGCTATGTTAGAAGCAGATTATGATAAGGATAATTGTCGGATAGGTAATCTGGGCAGCGAAGATTAGGATAGTAAGAAAAAGGGATGTGTTGTTGAGTTGTGACGCGGTGATTCTTTGAGTAAAGACTCCTTTCGGTTCTTCGTGACGAAATGGATGTTCTTGTACTCCGTAACGCTTTCGGTTCTTCATCACGAAGCGGTGATTCTTTGAGTAAAGACTCCTTTCGGTTCTTCGTGATGAAATGGATGTTCTTGTACTCCGTAACGCTTTCGTTTCTTCGTGACGAAGCGGTGATTCTTTGAGTAAAGACTCCTTTCGGTTCTTCGTGACGAAATGGATGTTCTTGTACTCCGTAACGCTTTCGGTTCTTCGTGACGAAGCGGTGATTCTTTGAGTAAAGACTCCTTTCGGTTCTTCGTGACGAAATGGATGTTCTTGTACTCCGTAATGCTTTTGATTCTTCGTGACGAAGCGGTGATTCTTTGAGTGAAGACTCCTTTCGATTCTTCGTGACGAAATGGATGTTCTTGCACTCCTTAACACTTCGGTTCTTTGTGACGAAGTGGTTGATGAAAGATGAAGTGGTTGATGAAAGATGGTTTGGTTAGCAAGAGACACTTTGGGTTTGTAAATGATGTCGGATGTTAGAAATGAATGGTAGTGGCATTAAGAATGTCTAGACGGGTCTCCTGAATTGTTTGTATTCCTATTGAATATGTAGTCGGGTACGCTACTAGTTATAATTCGACGGTGAGAACGTAAAGATCCTAAAAGACATGTTGAAAGGTAGTAAATGTATTCCTATTATGTTTTACTATATACGTTCCATTTGATTTAGCTTACTCACTCAGCTTTCATAAGCTGACGACGTTCATGTCACTGGACATTCTCATGTCCAGCTTATCCAGGTAACGAGTACATGGGTTATGATGCTACGCAAGCGGAGAACGTGGAGGATGAGTACACCAAAGATGGCTATGGATATACTTGTTAGAGAGAAGACTAGTGGCTGTCTTTTGTAAATGTCTTTGGTGGAAAGCTCTATCAGAAGACTTATTATAGCTTTTGTAAGGCCTTAGAGCCATAAGACTCTGATGTATCTACCATGATGTAATAGATTACTAGTACTGTGGCCTTTCTTTGTAATATATCAATGTGAGCAGTTGTTGGTTTTATCCTTTTGGTTACGTTGTTTATTATTAGTATTTGGTCATGGACCATTCGGTAATGCAACCAGTCACGTGCCTCAGGGTCCAAGATGGAAATTTTAAATTTTTCCCTATTTTGGGTACGCCGGGGCGTGACAGTAGTAGTCGTCTCTAGCATACCCTCCATCATAGTGGGCCTCCTCCGTATAGCCTCTCTCTATGTACTCTTCCCCTGTGTTCTCATAACCCTGGTCAGCTGGACGTAGAATATTTAGCAGCATAAACGCCGTCAGCTTACGAAATCTGAGGGAATGTAAATATTTACCAAGTATCGATCGATATGCAGTATATAAAATGACATTTATTAAAAGATCATCTCGTCATTCATATTCATGAATGCACCAACTCAATAAAGAACAACGGACAACGTCCCAACCAATCCCAAATACATGGGCTCTTGGGTCCATATTTCTCACATAGCTTTACATCCACATTACTCAACTTACTTCTTGAATCACTCTTTTGAATCATGGCACGTAGCCCAACACAACTTATCAAGCCTGACATGCAGTCTCAACTTTCTGGCCAATTGCCTCAATACATTTTGGCTAGCCCGCCCCAATCTATTCTGGCAAACATGCCCTAATATATTCTGGCCAACACGCCCCGATACATACTGGCCATCGTGCCCTGATACATACTGGCCAACACGCCCTGATACATACTGGCCAACACGCCCCATTTTATCAAACTTGACACATAGTCTCATATCGCACAACCTCCCAAAACCTGACACACAGTCTAACTTTATCATACGTAAGCCAGACACATAGTCTCAGCCTTCTTGACATATAATCTTGACATGCAATCCTAGCTTTCTAACTAACCCTTCCTTGAAACTCACATGCTTTACAACTAAATACCCCCGACCATCCCAGCTCATTAGGATCCCATACCCAACATCATGCGATCTTTGTGATTGTATCCACGCACACAAATAGCATTGATCTCTGCGGTCGATAGACCCACTACTATGCATGTCGGATTCTCAATTCGATTAACAACATTATATCATCATTATACAAATGGTCCCATTTTTTTAATGCATTAAGCCCATTATTCAACGTGTGTATTATTCCATTATAGCTCCCAAACAATCAACACATGATATGAAATAGTTTAATAGTTCATCATGTACAAATAACCATAACATTTAACATTCCATCCTGTTCAATCAGGGATTCTAATTGATTGAGATCCATTCAATCGATTGAATTGAAGTTTAATCGATTGGAGTCTGTTCGATTAATTGATCCTTGTTCAATCAATTGAACATTTTTTGATCGATTTTTCCCTTTTCAATCGATTGATTGAGTCCTGATATCAATCAATTGAAACCAATTTCAATTGATTGAGAACTCAGCAACTTGTTAGGAGTAGGTTTTGGCTTGCTCCTTTCTTATTATTAATAAGATAGGTTAGAACCCTTTCTATGTTATTAGCAAAGTGCTAATGCACCCATGTAATCAAACTAAAGTGCTAATGCCCTATCCTATAGTAAGGGGCCTTTTTAATAAGGCTCGTATACGGGCACTCATGTTTTTTGGAGCCCTTCGTTCCACTAATAAGTCATCTTCTTCCCAAAATTGAACTGGACACTCCACGCACGTTTGGGGTCCGTTCTTTCTTGCCAAAGCATACATATATATATCAAAATTTCTACACCACCAAGTGAGTTTAAACATTCACGGGTAAAATCAGTGATGCGAGGTGGCCGCGAGACTTCTTGGGGTGGTCTCTCTCTTCTCTCTCCCTTCTTCTTCTCTTTCTCTTCTAGTCTCTTTCTGTCTCCGTCCTCTTCTACTTCTCCCAATCCGAGAGTGTGTGTGTGAGTGTTTGTGTATATATATGGGAGTGTATATATATACATATGAGTGGGTGTGTATATATAAACTTGTATGTATATCTCTTTATCTCTCTATATGGGGAGAATATATATAGGGGAGGTGATTGAATGAGAGCCGCATAATATAAACTTGGTGAGAAAGTTCAGGCCCGTTCAATCGATTGAAATGAGGTTTAATTGATTGTAGTGGGTCCATGTCATGGATTCAGTCGACAGGCTTTCAATCGATTGAGAATAGTTCAATTGATTGATAAGGACACAAGTTCAATCAATTGAAGAAAGTTCAATCGATTGGATGTGAAGTCTTGTCAGTTGATTGGGTGAGATTCATTGATTGGAAAGGGCACTACACGAAAGGTAAAGACAAGCATACTGAATCTTATTTGTGTATACAGAAATACAGAAGTACAACAAAAATAGCGGGTATTACATCACCCATTGGTTAATGGAGTGGGACTCATGATTAAATGGCAATTAATTATTGGTGTAAAGTCATGAGTCCCACTCTATTAGCCAATGAGTGAATTTGGTGAGTAATGGATGAGTAGTTTTGGGGTGAGCAAAAATGCACTCCTAAAAGAAGTAAGGAAAATATTAAAACAAAAATTACTCTAATGATTTGTTTCTTAAATTATGAGTTAGACATGTATTGATATTTTAGAATATTACAATACCAGTCATGATTGTAGATTATGGAATACATTGAAAGCTATTTATGTAATTGATGATGCCTAAAATTGGTAAGAAAGGTTTTAAGTGAAAATATGACAAGAACAATTTGTATGTGGTTCAGTCCCGTTAACAAGGTGACCTACGTCCACGGTTGCGTCTGTGCGCTTCTTACTAGCAGATCACCGGCGGGCCTGGTAAGCCAACAAAGATGGCAGCACTACTAGTAATACCGGTCGGGTGTATGCGTACGGATGGTGAGTTCTCTGTTTAGGCTTGTAAGCTAGAGAATAATAATCGGGATCCCTCTTGACAGGGTAGGTGGGCTCTTTTATAGATGCAAGAGTCCACCCCTACATGGTAAGTTAATAAGATTAGGAAGCCTAATCTAATCACAATAGATTTACATGATTTTAGGGGAGTTTCCTAAGTGGTTTAGGAAACTGCCATATCTCCTTTCGCAGACTTGTAGTTAATTTAGGAAACTGCTAGACAGCTCGGGACCGAGCCGTACCTCCTGGAGAATTGCCGCACCATATTCCCGGGCTGTGCAAGCATCCCGGGCGGTATCGTCTGCTGACCTCAGAGGCGTAGACTCCTAAGCTCCCATTCCAGATAGTCCGGGTCACTCTGCTGACGTGGCGGTTTGGCCTTAGCAGAATATTTCTGGATGTACCAGCTGCCCCCCATTTTCGAAGTTGTCGTGATGTTCCATCAGATGAAGTTT
Source organism: Hydrangea macrophylla (assembly GCA_033977485.1). Taxonomy (NCBI): domain Eukaryota; kingdom Viridiplantae; phylum Streptophyta; class Magnoliopsida; order Cornales; family Hydrangeaceae; genus Hydrangea; species Hydrangea macrophylla. The sequence continues at coordinate 30,922,845 of CM066992.1, forward strand.
GAAAATTAAGACTGCATCCGAGAGACTGTTCGGTGATAGATCGGGATTCTACCAGGGATGGGACCGGCTGGAGTGATCAGCCGGGATACAGACCGAGCGGTGACCATGTGAGCCCGAGTTCTTCCCATGCCACGTGTCCACTCATCACTTACCTGGTCAGGATCCAACGGTGCCAGCCTAGGAGTAACCAAACCATTTACGTGGCAACCGAATCGTCCCATCGAACATTTAATGCCCATGTCTTTTGAGGCGATGCTTCACGTGGATGAAGCTACAGTTCCGGTGAGAAAACATATGAGCCGTTCGATCAGTTTTGATCTAAGCCTTCCAAGGTTTCCATATAAGGAGCACCTGTTCATTCCATATATGCCTACTATTTGAAGATTGAATATACCGAGCGGTATTTGAGAGCGAAGTATTCCCGAGCTCCTTTCCTCTTCCTCCTTACAACCTAGGCTTATTCCCATGGCTTCTCACGTCGACCTGACTTCCAACGAAGGAATGACCACCTTCAGGAGGGATTGCGAGATCCTGGATGACGTCGGGATCCGTCCCTACGCCGAAGGAGAGGAGGTGGCTTTACCCTCGGTCATTATTAGCAGTTATCTATTGCTAATAGTGGGGCTACGTTTTCCTTTCTCTGCCTCCTTCTGTGATCTCTTACAGTGATTACGCTTTCCATTGAACAAGTGCCGTCCAAATCTCTCCCGTCTTCTCTGGGGCATATCAGTACTGAACGAGCGGCTCGGAATATTCCTCCGCTCTGTGGACGTCGCCAGGTGCTATCTCTTGAGTATCGACTGCGGGGATCCTTACCTACGCGTCAGAGCGGAAGGAAAGCATCTCGTCCGGGGTCTGGACTTCCCTAACAAGAACTGGCGTCAATACCCTTGGGTCGTTGTCTCTGGGAACTGGTTGGTGGACCCCTCTATGTACCCTCCTGCAGCCTTTGCCTGAACTGTACAAGACGTCCTTTGCCACTTTCCGTGACATCGCTTCCTCTGTGGTTGATATGGAGGCAATCAAACGATCGGTCGAGGCCGGCCTCATGTTTTCTGATTTGATCGGGGGTCCTGTTGGTGAGGTTGGCGGTGAAGTTCCCATTACAGCTCCTGTTGCGGCTGCTTTCGGGTCGTGCCGCTATACCCGATCCATGGCTTCAGGCATGCATGCCCTGAGAGGGGTCGCCCTACTTAAAGGGCCAATCGCTCTATCCACCAGCTCCGATTCATCCTCATCCGGGGATACAGGTCCACCACCAGGCCCGACCAGGAAGGGAAAGGAGAAGGCGGTTGAGGAGGAATCTCAACCCCAACCAAAAAGGAATCGGCCGGAAGCACACGCCGGCCTTCATATGCCTAACTCCTGGACAGGCCTCTCCCTCGGTAATCTGGAAGATCGTCTGCAGGTGGTAGAAAAGCAAAGTGCTCTTCTGCAGACGGACTCTGTCATGTGGGAGGTGGACTTTCATGCTCTGGAGCTTACTGTCAGAGAACTGGTGGCCAGGATGGCTGCCATGGAAGAGGAAATCAAAGCTCTGAAGGGCAAGGGGGCCTGAAGATCCTCTTTCTTCTCTTTTGTTTTTTTTTTTTTGCCGGGGAAGCCACTAAAACTGCCCCCCAATGTACAAAATACCATAATCAATGAAAAGGTCCTCTGAGGCCACCTTTTGTTTTTTTGCACCAATTGTGTTGTTTGTGATTGTCAATACCCGGCCTGTTGTTGTGACAGAGCGGTTTGCTTGCACACCTCGGGAATGCCTGGTCCCCACGGGGTGCTGGGTGATGTGGCACCTTCTTGGCTAGGTTATTTTGGACATACGCTGCCCCTCATTTTCGAAACTGACCGGATGCACAATCGGGTGAGGATTCGAAAATAAGTAGCTCCCAGGAAACCGTCCGGACATGGTCCCGGAATGCTGCTCGGGATGGGGTCCCACACCATGGCCCCTCGGTGTAGTAGCCGACCGGTAAAGGTGGGAGCTCGGGTGTGGGGCACTGCCACGTGTCAGGGGATAATTGGCCTAGTCGAGATCCAGCGGAGTCGGTTCAGATGTAACCGAACAGTTACGTGGTAACCGAACTATCACGTCACGCATTTAATGCGCGCGCCTTTTGAGGCAACCCTTTATGTGCCCGAGGTGACAACTGTCAGTGAATCTTGGCAGGAAAATTCCTGAGCCGTCGGATCTGATCGATCTGGACCGTTCGCTGTTCCTATATAAGGGGTGCTCGTCCTTCTCTCTAGTACCTACTGCCAAGTGAGAGGATTTAAGCATCCAAGATACCCGAGCAAGATTCTCGAGTTCTTGTCTGCACTAATTTTTGTAAGTCTTCCCTTCCCGTCTTCAGTTCTTCATTCTCTTCATCTTTTCTTGAACTAAACTGGAGGGAGGGAACCCACTTGGGTTAGTACGAGCTTGGGATTTCTTTTTCCTTCGGTTTTGTCATTTCTTCCAGTCTGGGGGTACGCTAGGACAGATTGACCGAGCGAGTATTCCCAGGGCAGTTCTAAGAGAGGGTTGTGTTGCATCTCGAATCTTATACGACCTACCCTTTAGGTTGTTAGATCTACCTCCCTTGTACATCAGATTTGGAGTTCCTGACCCATTCTCAGGTCGTCTGCCCTTTAGGCCATCCACAGACGCAGTCATGTGCCACTCGGATTTTAACTCGTTGTCCCGGTCGAAAGACGAGCAGCTGCGATCCGGGTCTTTGAGTACAAGCCCAGATCCTCCTTCTTCAGCACCCTCCGACCAGCATAGTGAGGGAATAATCCCCGCCTGCGCGTTTCACGAGGAAACGCGCCAGGATTCTCTTACTGTCTCGACGTCTCGGGGGTCGGGCGATGAAGGGTATGTGCCGAACAGTCCCGGATTCGTATTCGCGTGTAAGTCCATCGTCAGTATTCTGCGTGGTCCTGACCTGGATCGAATCAGAGACCGATATGATCTTTCGTACCCCCTCTCTTGCTCTGTCCACAATAGCGGAGCCCACTTCTATGAGTTGGGCTTCGTCACATTGTACGAAGATGCCTTCATGGCAGGCCTTCGCTTACCTCTTCACACAATCGCCCGGGATGTGCTCATCTACCTCGGGATATCCCCCGAGCAACTTGCCCCGAACGGCTGACATTACTTGATGGGGTGCATCTCTTTGTGGCCCCAAGTCCTTGGGTATGAGCTCACTCTTTAGGAGTTCTTCTGGACCCACCGGCCTTTCCCAGTTCACGGGGAGGCCGACTTCTTCTCGCTCTCGGCTAGGCAGGGGTGGAAGATAATTATGAATTTCCCAAGCAACAACAAAGGTAGAAGAAGAAGTTCTTCCAAGTATCCACCCTGGGTCTGTGTGAGAAAGCACCGGGCATTCAGCTGAGGACCTCTTGGCCGAGTAAGCTGAGGAGTAAGTCCAAGCACTCTTTCTTCCTTGCTTAGTGTAGACACCCCATTTTGTCGGCTATCAGATTTAGGAGACCCATAGCTTGGTGGATCACAATGATCGTAAGAGACTCAAAAGGACTCTCGGAAGTCAGCTCTATCTCTCAGAATGCTCAGAATGACCAAAATGCCCTTGAAAGTCCGAAAACTCCCAGATTTGGTCCCAAAGTTCTGAAAACTTGCTACGTCGTAAGAAAAGTGATAAAATGAGTTTTTAAATAAAACCGGAAGAAATCGTCAGCTCCCCGAGACCCCCGGAAGTCCCGGAGGTTCCCCGAAAGTCCCCGTTGACCGGCTTGACCAAGGTTTGACCAGGTTTGACCAGAGTTTGACCAAGTTTGACCGAAAGTGTCTGAATTCACCAGAACCATTCTAAATCATGAGAAAAGTATTAAAACAAGTTCCAAAAGAAAATCGAGCGAAAACATCAGCTCCTGGGAGCTCCCAGAGGTTCCCAGAACTTCCCGGGAATCCCAGGTTTGACCGGTTTGACCAAGATTTGACTTTGGAATCGGGGAACCGAAACAATTTTCAAATATTTTTCATGGATACTAGAGGTCAATAGCTTTCCAACGGTATATCGCACATAATTTCTGGATTTAAAACGAATTTATTATGAATTTCCAAAGGCGAAAAAGGCGATCAAATCGGCTTTTATCGCGAATACCGCAAAACTTTTCAAAGTGACCTATCCCCGAACTATTTTTTTATGTAAAGTAGACTCCATTACCTTTCCAACGGTATATCACAACCTCAATTTGGAGTTCGTACGCATTTTCTGTGAATTTTGGACGAAATAGGGCCTTTTCGCGAATACCGGAACTTCGGGGGGGCCTAAACAGCATTATCCAGACGAAGGGAGGAGCAGTGCCGCCGCGGCACTGGCCCACTGCCGCCGCGGCAGTGGCCCAGTGCCGCCGCGGCACTCACCTCCAGAACAGTAAGTTTTTGTAAATATTTTGGTGGTCCCATTTTGATTAATTAAAATCCAAAACGACGTGGTTTCATGATTTCAGATGTTTGGGACCAATGGGAGTACTTTCTAAATCCCAAAAACACCCCAAGTTGGCCTATATAAACACCCCATTACTCCTCATTTTAGGGGGAGTCAAATGCAAGTTTAGAGAAAGTTTGGGAGAGAAAGTGTAGAGATAAGGTTAGAGTGGAGAGAAAAGAAGCTTTCTTCTTTGATTTTTCAAAACAAAAAGTGAGTTTCTAACTTTGTTTTTACTTCATTACTTCCATTTACTTCAACATTCAATACTCCCAACCACCATTTTAGTGAGCATTCAAGAGTGTGGAAGCTTCTTCCATGTCTAGTGTCATTACATATGAGTGATACACCAATCTACAAGTCTCATGCTTCATGAATATCATCTATTGATTATCATCTACTTGCTTGATTATATATATGTTCATCTCTCCTCATCTCATTTCTTTTTATTTTCTTTATTTACTTACTAGTTCATCATCATCTAAGTGATGACATGAAGTTTGGGGTGAGTGAATCCTTATGGATAGTAGCTCTTGACCTCAAAAACATGTTTGATAGATGATGATCATAACCTCAATACTTCCAAGGTATTCTTGGAATGTATTGAAGTTATACCCAAAAATAAAATAAATCTCTCCAACAATCTTGGAGATTCTTAATGATGAGTTTGGTGTTAGTATTCTAAGTGGTCATAATCCTTATTGAGTGTTGGAAATATGTTTTCAAAACATCTATTTCAAAACCCCCTCTCAATCCCTCTCATTTGATTTCAAGAAATAAAACTTTGTTTTCTTCAATATCTCTAAAACAATGACCCAAAACAGTGAGCTGTTCAGATTCAGAGATTTGTTTTGAATTAAATACTCAAGTTATGATGATTAAACCACTTGGAAAACCTTCCTAATACATCATAGTTTGTCCCTAATATTTCCCATCAATTATAGAAATATGAGAGCATTTGTTTTGGATGTGAGAAGTTCACATTCATAATCTGCCTCTGTTCTCACAGAATGTTCACCCAACTTCTTGCACTTATTCTGGACATTTTCATCACTGTACATATACCTTTTCTATTTTTTTTATAAAACTTGGGTGTCTTAGGAAACTTTTGGTATATAATGGGTCATCATAAACCTTTTCTTTGATTTATGAAAAATCATACAAAATCAGTCAACAGTGCAGCTTTTGTTTCTGAGTCATGTGTACATTCTGATTTTTTTCTTTTAATCTGTGATAGCTATTGATGTTTGACTTTTTGGGTTATTTTCTAGACACAATAAGAATGATCTCAGATTTTTCTCACATTTTTCTAGTCACGTTTGACCTCCCATTATAATGTTGCAAAGTGCCATATGCAGTCTGTCCACTATTCACAGCAAGCACATTTCAACTTTTATTCTTTGATTTGATGCTCATATGCATTCCAAATTAGCTCACATCTTAGGAAGTAGTTCATACTACATTTGTATATATCCCATGTTGATTTAATCCATTCATTCATGCACATTTTAGACTTCTAAGTCATTTTAGAAATCCATGAACACAAAACACACTACAACCTTTGCACATTTTTAGGTTCATACAATACATTCATGCAAGATTTGGGGTTTTTGTAACTCTTAATCCAAGAAGATTATAAGGAATGAACTTGATCACACGTTCATGCTTCCCCTCGATCTAATCATCCTTTCTCATCCGTCCCGGGGATTGAGAGATCTTCTTTTCTCAAAAAATAACATGCATCATTCTAGTTTGCTAAGCATATTTTGATTTCTTTAATTATTTGCTTCAAGAACAATTTATGTCCCCTTTAGATTAGGAAAACTTGATTAATTGATATATGATTAGACGATTTTTCCTAGGTTTATTTGTGTGATTTTCACTTTACATTGTATGATATTTGACTTAGATTTTATGAATGATATCTTATCTTTTGATTTTCAATTTCAAGATTCTTATGTGATGTAATATACTATCATAGTATTAATTGCCGAACCAAACCTAGTATAAGATGATTATTTGGATGCTAATTGAGGCCCGTCGAAAGACGGGGCGAGTAGAGGGTGTTTTAGTCGCGACAAAGGCTCCTTCCTCTCTCGTACCAAAACCCCAAACCAAGTTCTTTGGTTATGAAGGGCCGGTGCCCTTATCCGCTTGGGTGAGTCAAAATTAGGTTTCTTGGTTCCTTAAAGACCAAGTGGCGACTCTGTATCTGTTTTCAACAGACCTTTTCTTTTCCTTTTCAAAACAATCTCGAACGAGAGAAGTGGTCCGATTCCGCGTGTCCACAATCTGGCGACTCCACTGGGGATTTTATTTTTTAAAACAAAATAATACAGAGGTTTGACTCATAAGAAGCATCCTTAAAATCATCTTTTTACTGTGTTTTGGTTCACCGCATTGCACTCTTGCATTTTCCCCCCCCGACTGTGTCTGAAACGCGGCGCTGACATTGTTCAGGTCTTGCTGTGCCAGGGCACAAGTCACCGTTGATACTGTACCTTCCAAGGTATATCAAAAAGAGTAAAAACCTCCGTACTGTCTCCCTGACGGTATATTGGAACTCTCGTCAACGGACCCTCTTTGACTAAACCCAGCCTTTGCATATAGATTCCTGTAGAACCTTTCATAGGACTGTTCATTTATCTTTTCAGATAGGACAACATGATATAACTGCTGTATGCCCTGATGGGATTACCTGAGCGGTGTGGACGCTTGTGTGACATAGAACAGAACCTCTTTCTTATGATTCCCAAGGCAATCACTCATATGTGGTCACATTGAGTTGACCTGCCTAAGCATCATGACAAGGATGTCTTCTCCATGCTCGCAAAGATATACACCGCACACCTTGTTTGTCGGTCTTGAGACATAGGAGTATGAAAACCTGCTAGAAAGTATGATCACTATAACCGTACTTAACAGTTTCTCCCAGAAACTCTGTCCGAATATCCCAGATATGACCATATTGACCAGTTTCTCCTAGAAACTCTGTCCGAATATCCCAGATATGACCATATTGACCAGTTTCTCCCGGAAACTCTGTCCAAATATCCCAGATACAACTACATTGACCAGTTTCTCCCAGAAACTCTGCCCGAATATCCCAGATATAACCACATTAACCAGTTTCTCCCAGAAACTCTGTCCGAATTTCCGGGGTATCTTGGAAATCCGTGTTATCCCTTGGTGATCATACTAGAAAGTAAGGTTAGCACACTCTGTATGACTAGGACCTTATTTGTTTAGCTGCTATCTGTTAGAAATAGGAGCATCATATAGATTAGGGCTTACATCCGCATGTTTGTCCCATTTGCATGCACCATTCCCCATCAATTTGCACGCACTGTTTCGAGTCGGTCCACATCACTATCTTTGTCTGCCTAAAGTCACCACTGTCAAAGATCTAATCTAGCCCTTTCAAAATCTGTCAGGTCAGTATAGATTCCCAAGGTCAGCAGTCAGGGTCTTATTCGTGGGTCAGAAGTGCGGATAATCGGTTAATCAGAATCAGTCCGACAGCTTACGTCAGCATGAATAGGGAAGAGTTGGAAAACAAGGTTACTGAATTGGGAGCGACTATAAGCCAACAATCAGACAGTCTAGCCCAAGTCCTAAAATTCATGGAAGAACTGAAGCAGCAACAGCCGCGACCTCCGCCCGAGTTTCCGCCACCAGGGTTTGAGCCTCCTCTACACGAGAATAATGGGGAGGAAAACTGGTTTCAAGGGGTCCCACCGCTTACGTATGAGAAAAAGCTCCAAGAAAAGTTGGACAAGGTCGATAAACTGGAAAGCGTACTCAGAAAAAGCAAGGGTATCGACGATTACATGTTGGATCTGGAAGGCCTCTTCGAGCCTGTCAAGCTGAAACTGCCAGAGAATTTCAAAATGCCTGCCATCGATCGCTTTGATGGAACGGGAAACCCGAAAAGCCACGTGAAGCTATGTATGAGTATCTTCCAGTCCATGGGTTGCACCCACGAGCACATTGCGATGCTATTCCCGCAAACTCTGGCAAAATCTGCACTATCGTGGTTCCTAACCTTGGAAGCCTCCAAAACCCGGGCCTGGGAGGACATTGTCCGAGTCTTTGTCGATCATTACTCTTACAATCAAGAGCTGGACGTCACCGTCAGGGATTTGGAAACAACCCGGCAAAGTAACAATGAATCCTTCGCTGCATTTCTGAGCAGATGGAGGAACAAGGTAGCCCAAATGACCCACCGGCCAATCGAGAAAGAACAGGTAAGGATGCTCATCCGGAATCTGCAGCCACTCTATCATGAGAAATTATTCTACCAGTCCATCTCCACCTTTGAGGAGTTGTTTGAAGTCGGAACCCGAATCGAAGATGCTATCAGGGAGGGGAAGATCAAGAAGGAAGACCCTCCGAGCCAGCCAAGAAGGCCCAACTACCCCCGGAATCCCCCGGATGTCAATGCCCTTAGCGGCCAACCCATGGCATATCCTCCAAGGCCATACCAACCCTCCAACCAGGCAAAATCCTCCAACCGCCCTTTCCAGAAAAAGCCCCTTCGCAGTTTTGCCAAGCTAGAAATCTCTCTCTCCTCAGCCCTAGATCGCCTCCTCAAAAAAGGCCATCTCCAATTACTCCAGCCTCGAAATACCCCGCTCCCGCCTAACTGCGATATGTCCAAGCGATGTACTTACCACCAAGCCCCCGGCCATAACACTGATGATTGCATGCGCCTCCGCCACGACATCCAAGACCTCATCGACCAGAATATCATCGAGCCGCCACCAAAGCAGCCTCATATCACCCAAAATCCTCTACCAAACCACCAAAATGTCAACCTCATTGAGTCCAGTCCCGTACCCTTCAACCCTGCTACTTATATCACCCCCCCTAGGACAACCCTTGCTTTACATTGACATCCCGGATTCTGAGGGGATTCATCTGATCGGAGGGGAGAATGACGAGTGGCAGCAGCAGCTTGACGACGAGCAAGACTTGTTTTTCCTGGAAGAGCATGACCTAGGGGCGGTAGACCTCAAATGGTATGATCCTAACGACGAGAGTGATGCTTCCATCTGGAACGAGCCAGAAAAGCCATTTGTGGGAACGGATTGTGATTGGTTTAAAAAGGATGGGACTGTAGAAGGGCCTACTCCTGCTAAGATTGATCACCTAACCAGGTCAGGCCGCCATTACCAGCCTCCACAGCCTGCCACCGAAGCCATCGAAAAAGGTCCAGTTAAAGACAAGGGGAAGGGTAAGATGGATGAGGTCATCGAAGAAGACAATGAGCTGATCAAGCAGCTAAAGAAAACCCAAGCGCATCTCTCGATGTGGGATATTATGGTGACATCTTATAAGCACAGGCAAGCCGTGTTAAATGCCTTGGCTGGGATTGAAGTCCCCATCGATGTCGCGCCGGAGGACATGGTAACTTTCTTGGGTGCACTTACCCCCGACCCCATCATTACATTCTCCGACGAGGACCTGCCGCCAGAGGGATCCGCGCACAACAAGGCGTTATACATTACTGTGGGATGTAAGGAGCAACAGGTGCCGTTTTGTCTAGTCGATACAGGTTCTGCTTTGAATGTTTGTGCCTTAAGAACTTCCACTGCTTTGGGGGTCAGTATCCTCGACATTACGCCATCTGTGCAATCCGTGAGGGCCTATGACAACACTAGAAGAAATGTGATGGGAACTGTTTCTCTCTAAATCCGGGTGGGATCTTTGGTGAGCACCGAGATTTTTCAAGTCATGGACATACCTGCCTCGTTCAATCTGCTAATTGGGAGACCCTGGCTTCACGCCAACAAAGCTGTATCATCCACTGTGCATCAAATGATCAAGTACATTCATGAGAGGGAGGTAAAGGTCATCCTTGGTAATAGTTGGGGAAGTGAGGCCTTCCCGAATTACGCTCCCATTTTTGAAGTCCAAATACCTGAACTGGAAGAAGGAGAAATCGGAGGATTCTTCATGGAAGAAGTTCATGTGATCGAAGACGAAGACCGATTCCCTGAGGTCCACTCCGCAGTCGTCAACATTGTCCGTAAGATGAACTACTTCCCCGGAATGGGGTTGGGTCGGCGCCAGCAAGGAATTCGGGAATTCCCGCAGATCAAAGGACAACAAGGCACTTTCGGGTTGGGGTACAAGCCCACTGATGAGGACGTCGAGCTACAAAGGCCATGGAAGAAGAGGGTGAAGGGTCTCCCGCCATACCGCAAGACTTTAAATGGACAATTCGTCAAAGAAGGGGATGATTTCCCTTACTTCGGGTTCCCCGAACCCTGGATCCATCAAACCACTGGGAAAAGGCACCCCGGGCTTGAAATCTTTGCTGACTACGAAAGGCCCCCATACCAAGACCCGTTCTATCCCGAAGAAGTTGAGAAGACCCCGGAGGAAGACTGGTTGAAATACCTGGACGCTGAAGCCATCAAGGAAATGTGGGAGGAATCCGCTGGGAAGAAGGAAGAAGAGAGGGCCAAGAGCCAAGATGATCAGATCGAGCCAACTGAGGAGGGTCTGAGCAACCAGGCTGTAGAGTCATCTATCTGTGTCTCCCAATCCCCTATTCCCCCAGAGTCTGTACTACCAATTGTCAAGTCTGTACCAGAGTCGGCTGCTGTAAGCCCACCACTGTCCATTGTAGTCACTTCACCTGTCATGAATGAAATGAAAGACGATTCTGCTTACTCCTCTGTGTCTAATACTTGTGAATGCACAGATCCCTCCGAGGATCTCTCAATTGAATTTAAGCAACTAATCGAAAAACCACCTGCTTATGAAATAATCAAAGATACTTTATCAGTTAACCTAGGTGAAACAAATAATCCACAAATTGTGCAAATTGGCTCAACTCTTGATAAAGAAGAAAAAGAAAAATTAACCCTCTTGCTAAAAGAATTCAAAGATGTTTTTGCTTGGTCTTACAAAGACATCGTCCAACATCATATTCCTCTCCTCCCCAATTCTAAACCTGTCAAGCAGAAACTGAGGCGCATGAGACCGGAATGGGCCCTCAAGGTTAAAGAAGAGGTGGAGAAGCAGTTCAAGACAGGGTTCATCATTGTCACCGAATACCCGGAATGGGTTGCCAATATCGTACCGGTCCCGAAGAAGGATGGGAAAGTTCGCGTGTGCGTCGACTTCCGTGATCTAAACAAAGCCAGTCCCAAGGATGACTTTCCACTTCCCCACATTGACGTCTTGGTAGATAACACCGCAGGACATGAGCTACTTTCATTCATGGATGGCTTCTCAGGATATAATCAGATTCTAATGGCGCCAGAAGATCGGGAGAAGACGACATTCACCACCCCTTGGGGAACCTACTATTATAGAGTAATGCCCTTCGGACTCAAGAACGCGGGGGCGACTTACCAAAGAGCTGCCACCACTCTGCTGCATGATATGATTCACAAGGAGGTAGAAGTGTACGTAGACGACATGATTGTGAAATCCAAGGACAGAGAAGGACACCTGGTAGCGCTGGAAAAGTTCTTCGAAAGGTTGCGCAAATACAAGATGAGGTTGAATCCAAAGAAATGCACTTTCGGTGTGACTTCCAGTAAACTCCTAGGTTTTCTCATCACACAAAGGGGGATAGAGGTGGATCCCTCCAAGATCAAGGCAGTCCTAGAAATGACACCACCACGGAATGAAAAAGAAGTAAGGGGGTTCCTCGGAAGAATCCAATTCATCAGCCGTTTCATCTCCAAGCTCACAACCACGTGCGATCCTCTGTTCCGATTGTTGAGAAAAGGGGAGAAGTTCCAATGGGATGACCAGTGCCAAGCCGCTTTCGACAAAATAAAAGCCTACCTTCAGAACCCGCCTGTCCTTTCACCACCCATTCCTCATAAGCCCTTACTCCTTTACCTATCCGTCTCCGAAAATGCCATGCGTTGCATGCTAGCCCAAGAAGGAGAAGAAAGCCACTCTGAAAAAGCCATATACTACCTCAGCAAGAGGATGACTGGGTATGAGCTCAACTACTCTACCCTTGAAAAAACGTGTTGGGCCTTGGTTTGGTGTACTCGCCGACTGAGGCACTACATGCTGGCCTTCCCAGTTGTGCTCATATCCCGCATGGATCCTCTAAAATACCTCCTCGAAAAACCCGCCCTGACCGGTCGCATATCCCGTTGGTTACTTCTACTATCCGAATTCGATATCAAGTATGTTACAAGCAAGTCAGTAAAAGGGAGAACCGTAGCCGAGCATCTCGCAGAGCATGCCGTTGACTCCGAAGAAAGTGGGGACTTTCCGTTTCCGGACGAGAATATCATGGAAATCAAGGAAGAACAGTGGAAGTTGTACTTCGATGGAGCAGCCAACATGAAAGGATATGGAGTAGGGATGATTCTCGTATCACCAAGCGGGGACCATACTCCATTGGCGGTCAAGCTCAACTATAACTCCACCAACAACACCGCCGAATATGAAGCGTGCATTCTGGGAATGGAAGCAGCCTTAGAATTGAGGGTTCAGAAGTTAGACGTCTTCGGGGACTCAAACCTCATCATATCTCAAGCTAGAGGAGAATGGAAAGTAAAAGAAGAAAGGTTGAAGCCCTATCATGATCGTCTCGACCAGCTCAAGAGGCAGTTCAAGGATATCACATTCCTCTACTTGCCCAGGGAAGAGAACCAGTTGGCAGATTCGTTGGCTACCTTAGCCTCCATGATCAAGATTCCTGTGGGGGTCAAGATGATGCCTTTGGTAATAGAGCAGAGGTACGAGCCTTCGTTCAATATGATCGCCGCAATCGAAGAAGAAGAGAATGAAATGCCGTGGTATCGGGATGTTTGGGATTTCATAGAAAAGGGGATATACCCCCAAGAGTCCACCGAGAAAGACAAAAGGGCCATTAGAAGATTCGCCGCACAATTCGTCATTTGCGGTGGGAAATTGCTGAAGAAAGGATATAATGGTCACAACCTAACCTGCTTGTTCGGAAAGAGTTCCAAAAGAATGATGGAAGAAATACACGAGGGGGTATGCGGTCCACACATGAACGGTCACATGCTGGCTAAGAAAATCATAAGACAAGGGTACTACTGGACAACATTGGAGAAAGATTGTTGTGAGTACGTGAGGAGGTGTCACAAGTGCCAGATTCATGCAAACATGATGCATACACCACCATCCCTTCTGTACAGCATGACTTCGCCTTGGCCATTCTCAACCTGGGGAATCGACATCATTGGCGAGATCGTTCCGAAAGCCTCAAATGGAAATCGGTACATCCTGGTGGCCATAGACTACTTCACAAAATGGGTAGAAGCTGCATCTTACACCAAGTTGGGGGCCAAAGAAGTGGCCAAATTCATCAAAAGAAATCTCATCTGCCGTTATGGAGTTCCTCATGAGATTATTTCGGATAACGGAAGTCATTTCAAGGCAGAAGTCAGGGATCTGTTCGAGGAATACAAGATCACTTATCACAAGTCGTCGCCGTATAGGCCGCAAACCAATGGGGCAGTCGAAGCTGCAAACAAGAATATCAAGGCCATACTGCAGAAATCGGCCGATACCTACAAAGACTGGCATGAAAAGCTACCGTTCGCGCTTTGGGGATACAGAACGTCGATAAGGACGTCCACGGGAGCAACTCCTTACTCGCTGGTATATGGGATGGAAGCGGTACTCCCGGTCGAGATAGAACTGCCGTCTCTACGCGTGATGGCAGAATGTGAAATTTCAGAATCAGATTGGTTGAAAGAAAGATACGAGGAATTGGCCCTCATAGATGAAAAGCGCCTAGCGGCGGTGGACCATGTCCGAATCTATCAAAAGAGAATAGCCCGTGCTTTCAACAAAAGGGTTCGCCCAAGGAAGATTGTCAAGGGCGACCTTGTCCTTAAGGAATTGCGAGCTCCGATCTTTGACCCCCGTGGGAAGTTCAAACCTAAATGGGTAGGCCCTTACATCGTCAAAACAATCCTTTCTGGAGGAGCAGCTTACCTCATGGACCTCGATGGTGTCGAATTCAAAGAACCGATCAACATGGATCGCCTCAAAAAGTACTATGCTTGACAAAAATAACCATTTCTTTCAAGCCTTGCCTTGAACTACGCTCGACCTGATTCCCACTCGGGGATACGTAGGCAACCACATCGGTTCGGTCGCTCCACCAACAAAAATAACCTTTCCTTTCAAAACCTTGGCCCGAACTACGTTGGACCTGATCCCCGCTCGGGGGTACGTAGGCAGACTTTCAAAAAGAAAAAGAAGGATGGCTCGCTAGGTCGAAAATCCGAAAGGACGCCTAGGCAAAAATTAGAGCTAAATCCAAAGTGAGCAATAACAAAAGAGAGAAAATAGCTCGCTAGGTCACCTCCTTGGTGCCTAGGCAAAAATTATGAGCACGTGAGAAAATAAAGTCGCGGTCCTTACCATAACCCAAAAACCACCCTCCACACTAGGGGCAAACTTCGGCCACTCGCCTCGTTTGCCTGAACCTCTTCTAAACTAGGGGCAAACGTCGGTCATCTACCTCGTTTGCCTCACAACCATATATATCCCAAACTAGGGGCAAACTTCGGCTACCCGCCTCGTTTGCCTCTAACAACCCCAGCATGCTCAAGCAAGTACCAAAAGCAATAACTAATTGAAATCTCAAGTTACAACATGTTTTCAGAAAGCTAAAATGCATAAAATGAGATTCCCAAAATAACCAAGGTTCACCGATAAACAAACTTTGAATATTACATAAGCAGGAATAATCAAAGAAATAAAAGTCTTTCAAAAAGCAACCACATGTTCAAAGACACTTGGAGGAATGAGCAAAATCAGTCAGGACTAGTTTCGTCTTAGTGTCTTTTATTTCTTCGAAGGTCTTTAGAAGTAGGCCTTTACTCGGTCAGTCCAACCATCAATAAAAGCAGCAATAGTGGTAGCTCTGATCCTGGAAGCAAAGACCCTCTCAGTAAACCCCCGGGGAACCTCCTGAACCTGTCCATACTGTCGGGCCAAGCGGCGAGGATGATAGAAAGAAGTCTCTCTCAGACCCATCAACCACACTCTCTGGTGACCCCTGAGGCTCGTGGTGATAGCATAGAGGCCCCAACGCCTCACGATCCAGCAAATGTCAGCCTCAGATAAGGTGCTCATCATGCCCACCCAACCGGCAAAGGTATAGTGAGAATGAAGCACGGCTCGACGAAAGTAAATCGGTGGTATATGGCCCGTCCACAATTGGAGCCGCTCGTATAACCAGGCCTGTAACACCAAAGGCGCCCCAGAAAGTAGGGGCGTTCCTTGATCAGAAGCACGGTCTAAACCATTCAAGGTTTCAGCTAAAACCATGGCCATGGGATTCTTGCTAAACTTTAACCCAAGGCACACATGCACTAAGTCAACAGAGGTACTCGAGAATAAAAAGTGGGAGGTCATGCACAATATCAAAGCAGCCCCGCGGGTGGCATCATACACGCTGGGATCCCCGGGACGGGCATACTGAGCAATAATAGAAGCAATATTAAGGGCCTCACCTTGAATCAGCCGACGGGAAATAGTGATGGAGCAATTCAGATATTCAGCCAAACCTCTCGTAGGACTGAGGGTACCAGTAGAAGGGAGAATCAGATCAGAGTCAGAATCATAGCCGAGAATAGCACAGAACTCCTCAAACATGGGGCATATCTCCAGGCCATTGAAGTTGAAGACATGGTTCACCGGGTCCCAGTGACCAATGGCAGCACGCAAGAACTCAGTGTTCAGGGTCATCCGGCAAAGAGAGAATAGCTCGGTCAAGCCGTAGCTAAAGAGGTTGATCCGCTCCACGCCATCCGTGATGGTCAGCCAAGCTGTGAGTTGAGCGGGATCATACAAGGCCATGTTTTCAGTCGCGGCTCTAGCAAAATTCGAAATTTCGGCAGCACCTCCCCGTTTCACGGACTATCCCACCTGCAAGGCAAAAAGCACTCACTATCACAAAACTGCCCATCGCAGTAGCATCCAACAATCACAGTATACATATATCAGCTAAAACAAGCACACAACTGCGCCTCTAAACCGGAAGATATCCGGCCTAGGAGGCAAAAAACATCATAATACTCTGTCAAAAGGTTACAAATTGTTCCACACTTCGTCCTACACTGTCCGAATAATCATATTCCCAGTACAACCCAATCGAAAACAGAAAATGAAATAATATTGCCCGCTTGGGAGGCATCAGTCTTCCTCTTCTTCGTCCTCTGTCGGACCGCCCGGAGTATATGTCGGCGACGGCCTCCTCCTACCACCTCTGCATCTTGGACCAGTCCTCGATGAGCCAGCCCCGCCTCCACGATACTGCACACACAAATAAAATGAAGGCAATCAGTAAGGGAATAACAAAAAGCACAAAAATAAAGTTGAGTCAGAGACTTACTAGGGACGCCATCTGGTTGGCGGCAAATTGCCGCATACCATCCATCTGTCAAGGGTAAAATCCAGGGTTAGAACCTCATAACCTTAAGAAAGTGCAAAATTAGAGACATACCCGGTGGTCTCGTGTGAGGACCAAGGACCGTAAGCTAGCCGCCAAGGCGTGACCCTCCTCAGCGTAACTCCAAGGAACGTTAAGGACGCCCGCTGGCTGAGTAGGGTACCCACATGTAACTCGCGGCACCTCCATCATTTGGGGAGTGCCATCAGCGCCTAGAACGTTGACGGTCCAATCCCAAGGAGGGATAGGGTCGGGAGCCTGAGGAGCCTGTCTCCTGTACATCTCACGAAGCTGTAAGCACACAACAAGATAGGAAAAGATGAGTCGAAAACATAAACAACTAATAAAAGCAAAATGAAAAAAAAAAAAAAAAAAAAGCAACTCACCTCCAGGAGCGGGAAGTTAGGCATCAAGGAGCTGCCACGGTAAGCCTCATACCCGGTCTCAGAGAGGAAATGATCCCAGACGTCGGTGCCGGCTAAGGCCGCCGACAGAGCATCACCGGAGAGGTCACTAGCATCCATCACAGGAGGATTATGGGGAACGCGATACCGGGAGCCACCAACCACCTGTCGAGACACCCGTTCCCCAAGGAACCACTGCCTACACTCGGTACTCTCCAGCAGAAGACGGCAAGAGGTAAGAGATTTAACCGCTTGTACCTCCTCTGGGGCGGCATAAACAACGCCCTCCCAAGGCGTCCAATCAACATCAGAAGCCGTCAGCTCAGTCAGGAAGTTTCTAAGCAAAACAATCCGGTGGGCCCCACTCTTCACCGCAACAACGTCCCTCCGCCATCTCAAACCTCGTGGGAATAGAGGCACAGGAGCCATGCCATCCTCATCCTCGCCTGATTCATCTGCCGGAGAAGGAGCCAACATCTTCAAGTATTCAAAACTCCAAAGCTGCACAGACAAAGGAGAAATCAGAACAAGTATAGAAATCAAAGAGATGGAAAATAAAGGAAGAAACGGTGTGTACCTCCCAAGCTCGCCAAAATCCCCCAGTAGATTTAACATCGCCCCGAGAGACCTCCCCCATATGTTTGTAGAGATGGGCCAAGGCAGCGCCGCCCCAGTTATAGGAGGGGATCTCATCAATGGTCGCCAGGCAAGAAAGGAGCCTCAAGCTCACCCGGTCGTTCCTTGTCGCAACGATTGAGCACCCGAGGACATACAGAAGATAAACCCTCAAAAGTTGGGAATTGTTCAGATTGTGATTACCTCTGCCATAGGCCCGGTAAAGCCAGCCGCAAGGAAACCAATGCCTCTCCAGGTTAGGGGGAACAGCCCCAATCAGCATCTCCACCGCCTCCGGGTCGATCTCGTAAAAGTAATCCAAAATCAGGCGCTTCCCGCCGACCCTCAAGCCCGTAATCATGGAGAAGTCGAAGGGCGTCATGGTCATCTCTCCGAACGGCAGGTGGAAAGTATTGGTGGTATCCCATCACCTCTCAGCCAGGGCATAGAAATGGGCCAAATCATTGCTGCTTTTCGAAACAAGACGGACGAAGCCTCCGAACCCGGCATCATCAACCATCCTCTTAACGGTGGGCGAAAGCTGTGTATACCACAAGAAGGCGTGGGCAAGGCTACCATGGCCTTTCAAGGCCACTTCCGGCACCTGCACACAACAAAAAACAACAAAGATGCACAAAATCACTATTCACGACCCGAGAGCAAAATTTCACAAAATCAACATTTGAGCACAAATCGGACTCCTAACAATTTCTAGGTGCACACTACGGCTCACAAAACTAGCACAATACATGAAAGTGGTCCTAAAATGTCGAAAGTTTCACATACCAAGCTCGCTAGAGCCGCGGCCGAAAGATGGCGTTGGGGGTCCCGTAGAATCAAGTCCGGGGTTTGCATTTCAGCCTTCATCCGTCCCTTGGCCTTCTTAGACGGCCTCCTTGAGCTCGAAGCCATGGATCTACAAGAAAAATGGAAGTCACATTTAAACTTTCTTCTTGAAAATTTGGGCAAACCAAAACACCAATCAAAAATCCAACTACGGGGAAAGATTACTCACCTGGGCGCGCACAAGCTGCGTTTTGATGAATTTTGGCTCCAAAAACGCCCCAAAATGGCCAAGAATGAGCTTCTGGAGCTCAAAAACCCGAGATATAAGAAGATGAAGTCCGGTCACCCAGTGCCGCCGCGGCACTGGCTAACTGCCGCCGCGGCAGTGGCCCAGTGCCGCCGCGGCACTGCTCCCCGTGGGCCCCGCTTCGCTCTGTTTTGCTCCGGTTCGCCCCGTTCTGGCCCGTTTTGGCCTTTTTCAACCCGTTTTTGGCCCCGATCAGCCCCGATGGCCCATTCCAATCAAGATTTATGAGGTTTTACCCCAAGCTGACTAAAAGTTGTCAGAACTACCTCCAGCAGGCAAAAACTGGGAAAAATCAGCTCCCGAAGACCCGAGTCGGTCGTTTCAGGACAATCGTCGCGAATTCCGATAATTCTGGTAACTGATCCTGGTTTTCAGTTATTGCACCGAAGAAAGAAAAGAGATTCCCCGTGAACCCTGCATCATCCCCCGAGGACAAAAGCAGACAGATACCAGCTCCCAGAGGCCCTGACAGGCTCTCTTGGATTGAGCACCAAAAGAGATTCCCCGTGAACCCTGCATCATCCTCCGAGGACAAAAGCAGACAGATACCAGCTCCCAGAGGCCCTGACAGGCCCTCTTGGATTGAGCACCAAAAGAGATTCCCCGTGAACCCTGCATCATCCTCCGAGGACAAAAGCAGACAGATACCAGCTCCCAGAGGCCCTGACAGGCTCTCTTGGATTGAGCACCAAAAGAGATTCCCCGTGAACCCTGCATCATCCTCCGAGGACAAAAGCAGATAGATACCAGCTCCCAGAGGCCCTGACAGGCCCTCTTGGATTGAGCACCAAAAGAGATTCCCCGTGAACCCTGCATCATCCTCCGAGGACAAAAGCAGACAGATACCAGCTCCCAGAGGCCCTGACAGGCCCTCTTGGATTGAGCACCAAAAGAGATTCCCCGTGAACCCTGCATCATCCTCCGAGGACAAAAGCAGACAGATACCAGCTCCCAGAGGCCCTGACAGGCTCTCTTGGATTGAGCACCAAAAGAGATTCCCCGTGAACCCTGCGTCATCCTCCGAGGACAAAAGCAGACAGATACCGGCTCCCAGAGACCCCGGCAAGCCCGAAAGATTCGATCAAAAGGAGCAGTTGAAGAGAGATCCTAGAAAGTATCGCTTCATCCCCAGCAGATTCAGATTAATCTTCAGCGGGTTTATTACACCGTCAGTAGTCCATTGTCGACTCGTCATCTCAATGCAAACATCGTCGGTCCATCGCTCTCATCACACCGTCGGTGCCTCCATGTTCATCACAGGACGTCCCAGGATTTCACATTCGTCCCGTGACTTCTATATCAGTCTCTTAATTTCCGGAGCCCCTGTGTCCGTCGGTTACTTGCCAAAAGACGTCTTCGATCATAGTCCTCTGAGACCCCACACCCAATTACATTCGCTCGCAAAGCGTACTTCCAGAAGTTTGCCCCTAAAACCCGGAGTCTTCTAGACTTCAATGCCCTTATCTGAGTCATCCACCACATCACAGTCACAAATACTAACACAACACCAGCCCACTCGGAGTGGCACACCCCACAGCACCTGCTCATACTAGGGTCATAACACTAGGCATGATAGGACTCATGACACAATTCATGTCACATCCATGCATTGCATATCATCCTCATAGCATAGCATCCGCATGTCTTGTTGTGCATGTGTGATTTGTTCCTTTGTGCCCTGAACTACGTCCTGGTCTGATTCCCCTTGGGATACGTAGGCAGCTCACGCAGAGCACGACCAGCACTGACCTCAGCATCTTTTTTTCATCATTGCATCTTTTGCAACATTTTTATCCTAAATCTATAGCCTCCAAAAAGTCCTGTCTCTTCAAAACTTTGGCACTCGCTTGCGACATGCGTTGCCTCGCAAGTTCCTGCCAAAGAGGGGCAAACTGTAGACACCCCATTTTGTCGGCTATCAGATTTAGGAGACCCATAGCTTGGTGGATCACAATGATCGTAAGAGACTCAAAAGGACTCTCGGAAGTCAGCTCTATCTCTCAGAATGCTCAGAATGACCAAAATGCCCTTGAAAGTCCGAAAACTCCCAGATTTGGTCCCAAAGTTCTGAAAACATGCTACGTCGTAAGAAAAGTGATAAAATGAGTTTTTAAATAAAACCGGAAGAAATCGTCAGCTCCCCGAGACCCCCGGAAGTCCCGGAGGTTCCCCGAAAGTCCCCGTTGACCGGCTTGACCAAGGTTTGACCAGGTTTGACCAGAGTTTGACCAAGTTTGACCGAAAGTGTCTGAATTCACCAGAACCATTCTAAATCATGAGAAAAGTATTAAAACAAGTTCCAAAAGAAAATCGAGCGAAAACATCAGCTCCTGGGAGCTCCCAGAGGTTCCCAGAACTTCCCGGGAATCCCAGGTTTGACCGGTTTGACCAAGATTTGACTTTGGAATCGGGGAACCGAAAAAATTTTCAAATATTTTTCATGGATACTAGAGGTCAATAGCTTTCCAACGGTATATCGCACATAATTTCTGGATTTAAAACGAATTTATTATGAATTTCCAAAGGCGAAAAAGGCGATCAAATCGGCTTTTATCGCGAATACCGCAAAACTTTTCAAAGTGACCTATCCCCGAACTATTTTTTATGTAAAGTAGACTCCATTACCTTTCCAACGGTATATCACAACCTCAATTTGGAGTTCGTACGCATTTTCTGTGAATTTTGGACGAAATAGGGCCTTTTCGCGAATACCGGAACTTCGGGGGGGCCTAAACAGCATTATCCAGACAAAGGGAGGAGCAGTGCCGCCGCGGCACTGGCCCACTGCCGCCGCGGCAGTGGCCCAGTGCCGCCGCGGCACTCACCTCCAGAACAGTAAGTTTTTGTAAATATTTTGGTGGTCCCATTTTGATTAATTAAAATCCAAAACGACGTGGTTTCATGATTTCAGATGTTTGGGACCAATGGGAGTACTTTCTAAATTCCAAAAACACCCCAAGTTGGCCTATATAAACACCCCATTACTCCTCATTTTAGGGGGAGTCAAATGCAAGTTTAGAGAAAGTTTGGGAGAGAAAGTGTAGAGATAAGGTTAGAGTGGAGAGAAAAGAAGCTTTCTTCTTTGATTTTTCAAAACAAAAAGTGAGTTTCTAACTTTGTTTTTACTTCATTACTTCCATTTACTTCAACATTCAATACTCCCAACCACCATTTTAGTGAGCATTCAAGAGTGTGGAAGCTTCTTCCATGTCTAGTGTCATTACATATGAGTGATACACCAATCTACAAGTCTCATGCTTCATGAATATCATCTATTGATTATCATCTACTTGCTTGATTATATATATGTTCATCTCTCCTCATCTCATTTCTTTTTATTTTCTTTATTTACTTACTAGTTCATCATCATCTAAGTGATGACATGAAGTTTGGGGTGAGTGAATCCTTATGGATAGTAGCTCTTGACCTCAAAAACATGTTTGATAGATGATGATCATAACCTCAATACTTCCAAGGTATTCTTGGAATGTATTGAAGTTATACCCAAAAATAAAATAAATCTCTCCAACAATCTTGGAGATTCTTAATGATGAGTTTGGTGTTAGTATTCTAAGTGGTCATAATCCTTATTGAGTGTTGGAAATATGTTTTCAAAACATCTATTTCAAAACCCCCTCTCAATCCCTCTCATTTGATTTCAAGAAATAAAACTTTGTTTTCTTCAATATCTCTAAAACAATGACCCAAAACAGTGAGCTGTTCAGATTCAGAGATTTGTTTTGAATTAAATACTCAAGTTATGATGATTAAACCACTTGGAAAACCTTCCTAATACATCATAGTTTGTCCCTAATTTTTCCCATCAATTATAGAAATATGAGAGCATTTGTTTTGGATGTGAGAAGTTCACATTCATAATCTGCCTCTGTTCTCACAGAATGTTCACCCAACTTCTTGCACTTATTCTGGACATTTTCATCACTGTACATATACCTTTTCTATTTTTTTTATAAAACTTGGGTGTCTTAGGAAACTTTTGGTATATAATGGGTTATCATAAACCTTTTCTTTGATTTATGAAAAATCATACAAAATCAGTCAACAGTGCAGCTTTTGTTTCTGAGTCATGTGTACATTCTGATTTTTTTCTTTTAATCTGTGATAGCTATTGATGTTTGACTTTTTGGGTTATTTTCTAGACACAATAAGAATGATCTCAGATTTTTCTCACATTTTTCTAGTCACGTTTGACCTCCCATTATAATGTTGCAAAGTGCCATATGCAGTCTGTCCACTATTCACAGCAAGCACATTTCAACTTTTATTCTTTGATTTGATGCTCATATGCATTCCAAATTAGCTCACATCTTAGGAAGTAGTTCATACTACATTTGTATATATCCCATGTTGATTTAATCCATTCATTCATGCACATTTTAGACTTCTAAGTCATTTTAGAAATCCATGAACACAAAACACACTACAACCTTTGCACATTTTTAGGTTCATACAATACATTCATGCAAGATTTGGGGTTTTTGTAACTCTTAATCCAAGAAGATTATAAGGAATGAACTTGATCACACGTTCATGCTTTCCCTCGATCTAATCATCCTTTCTCATCCGTCCCGGGGATTGAGAGATCTTCTTTTCTCAAAAAATAACATGCATCATTCTAGTTTGCTAAGCATATTTTGATTTCTTTAATTATTTGCTTCAAGAACAATTTATGTCCCCTTTAGATTAGGAAAACTTGATTAATTGATATATGATTAGACGATTTTTCCTAGGTTTATTTGTGTGATTTTCACTTTACATTGTATGATATTTGACTTAGATTTTATGAATGATATCTTATCTTTTGATTTTCAATTTCAAGATTCTTATGTGATGTAATATACTATCATAGTATTAATTGCCGAACCAAACCTAGTATAAGATGATTATTTGGATGCTAATTGAGGCCCGTCGAAAGACGGGGCGAGTAGAGGGTGTTTTAGTCGCGACAAAGGCTCCTTCCTCTCTCGTACCAAAACCCCGAACCAAGTTCTTTGGTTATGAAGGGCCGGTGCCCTTATCCGCTTGGGTGAGTCAAAATTAGGTTTCTTGGTTCCTTAAAGACCAAGTGGCGACTCTGTATCTGTTTTCAACAGACCTTTTCTTTTCCTTTTCAAAACAATCTCGAACGAGAGAAGTGGTCCGATTCCGCGTGTCCACACTTAGTTTCCTTTCCCGGCCTTGACTAACCCATTTGTCTGTTTTGCAGTGGGACCAATGGACCCACCGAGTCTCCCCGACGAGCTTCAAGCGCGGGTCTTTTTTTTGGCGATGGACCTAACCGATATTAATAAAGTACTGACCCGATCGGGGAGCCCGAAGACCTATTACAAGCCCCAGCACGACTTCACAGCTCCCATCCTCTTGGTGATCATCCCTGTTAAACACCATTCCTTGACCGTCCGGTTTTTCTATACTGTTGCACCCTGACATGCTTCTGGTTTTGCAGAAATGGCTCCCAAGAACGCGGAGGCACTGAAGGAGAAAGAGGCAGCCTTGATGGCTCGGGCTGGCCAGAAGAGGAAGAAACCAGCCCCCGCTGAGGGCCAGCCACTGAAGAGGATCTCCCGGGGGATCTCCATCCGAGCTAGGGAAGAAGCTGCTGCTACTTCTACGCCCGCGGTAACAATTGCTTTACCACCACCACCACCTGCTAGCGCGACCACTATCGCGCCTTCACCACTCCCCCTAGCGGCCAGACCGTCCGGGGTATCTCTCCCAACCATGGAGCAAGCTCGGGCGGGCCCCTCTTCGTTGCCGGAGACCGAGATAGCAGAGGATGTCCGTGGAAGGGTGCGGCCCGGGTTGCTGCAGAGTTAGGTTGACAGGTGCGCCCTGATGAGCCCCGAGGCCATTATCGGCTGGCTATATAGCATCGGTCACTTGGTAAGTTTCTTCTTGGAATGTGAACGTTAACTTTTTCTCCATGCGCATACTGACGTTTCCTTGTTCTTGTAGGTTAGCTGTATTGCTGCTGGGGCCGAGGCCACCCTTCCCGGTATTGCTCAGAGGTTGGCCACTGTTGAGGCTAACCTTTTCGTGGAGAGGGCTGCTCGAGAGTCCGCAGAGTTTGCCCTCACCGTGGAGGAAAGAAGATCCCGGGCAATCACCCTGGAGTTGGGGGAGGTCCGTGATTCCTTGTCCACTGAGCGGGCTGCCCGGAAGGTTGCGAAGGCCAAGGCTGCGGCTGCGGAGGCCGAAAGGATTACCGCCAAGAGGATTGCTGAGGCCAAGGTTGCTGCCTCGGAGTCCGCAAAGATCTCTGCCGAAAAGGATCTCGAAGCTATGATGACCACGCTCTCACTGCTGCTCGGGAGGCTGAAGCCAGAGAAGCTGAGGAGGAATTCGAGGCTGGGTTCCTTATAGGCTACGCCGACCTGGCGAAGCGGGCTACTGCTGACCATCCCGACTAGCATCTGTCTGGGTACTCCTGGGCCGAGTCCGGTTACTGAAAGGAAGGCAAGGCTGACTCTAAGGTCGCCGCTGAAACCGAGGTTTCCGCTGAAGCTGAGGTTGCCTCTGAAGCTGAGGTTGCCACTGATACTGCGCCGACCGGGGGCCCCTTGTTGATGAGCAGGCCGCGGAGGAGGAGGAAATGGTGGTGGTAGATTAGTTTTTGTTTTTTGTTTCTTGTTGTAGTCTTCGGTGGGGAGGCTACTACAACTGCCCCCCAGGCTTTGTACAGTTTAAATTTTAATTAATTAAAAGGCCCTTGCGGTCAAACTTTCCATTAACTGTCTTTCTTTCCTTTTTTCCTGTATTGTGCCTGCTTATGATTGCTAGTATCCGTTCGATTTTTGGCCAACCTAACACCTGCCTTAGAAAATGTTTTAGGACCGTAACCAACAGAACACCTAGTCTTTCTGACCTATTCAAAAGGTACGTCCGGTGTATTATAGGATATCCTTTATTACCGTCCGGGATATCCCGGTGTATCATAGGTGTATCCTGTTTTACCATCCGGGATATATCTCTGATCACTGTAAGTACTCGGGAATATCTTCCAAGTTCTTGTAGTGACCGGTGTGATTCCCTGTTTTGACCTAATATTCCTCTGTCCCCGAAGCATTTTGCTAAGGCGGGAGTGTAGGATTGAGTGGCCGTAGGGAACTGACCTGGAACATGGGTGGTTGCAGGGTCATTTGAAGCTTGCCATCGTCGGCCACCTAGGGGTTTGGCCCCGTCGTTGGCTGGACCTAAACGAAGCTTTAAGTAATTTCTTGTTTAAGTCTAGTATCCCCTTGCCCCCCGAGCATCCTGTGGAGCCGGGGGCGTATTGAGGAGCGACCATAGGAAACCGACCTGGAACATGGGTGGTTGCAGGGTCCTTTTGTGCCTGGGTTCGGAGCCCGAGGTCTTGCTAGTGCCTTGGGGTTAGGCCCAAGGTCTTTGGTGCCTCGAGGTTAGGCCCGAGGTCTTTTGTGCCTTAGGGTTAGGCCCAAGATCTTTGGTGCCTCGGGGCTTGGCCCGAGGTCTTCTGTGCCTTGGGGTAAGGCCCAAGGTCTTTGGTGCCTCGGGGTTTGGCCCGAGGTCTTCTGAGTATTGCCAGGTGCATTGACAGGAGTAGATTTTAAGGTAAATTTTGTAATTTTATTCGAAAACAAAAATTGATAATGGTTGTTCAATCAGAGCTACAAAATAAATTTCTCTACCAATACTAAATTTCTCCCGAGGTCAGATGCTACTGGTAATACTTGCAGAGGTGTTGCACATTCCAAGGATGAGAGAGATCGTGCCCGTCCATGCTCTGTAACCAGTAAGTTCCCGGTCGGTTAACCCGGGTTACTTTATATGGTCCTTCCCAGTCTGGCCTCAATTTTCCATGGCTCGGGATTCGGGTAGATTGGTTCACCGCCTTAAGGACGAGGTCTCTGTCTTGAAAACTGTGGTGCTTCACCTTACTGTTGTAGTATCGAGAAACTCGTTGCTTGTAGGCGGCTACCTTTAGGTAGGCTTGATTCCTCCTTTCCTCTACCAGATCTAGTTCTGACCGGAGGGCTTCTTCGTTATCTGGCGCACTGAAATTGGCCACCTGATACGTATGCATCCCGAGCTCTGTGGGGACCACTATCTCAAATCCGTAAGTTAGGGAGAATGATGTTTTGCCTGTTGCCTCTCGGGGTGTGGTGCAGTAAGCCCACAGAAGGGTTGGTAGCTCTTCAGCCCACAGCCCTTTGGCACCTTCAAGCCTTGTTTGGATTAAGTGCAAGATTGTTCGGTTGGTTACCTTGGCTTGACCGTTGGCCTGTGTGTGCTCGGGGGAGGTGTAATGATTCAGTATCCCGTAGCCCGAGTAGAACTGTCTAAAGATGGGTATGTCAAACTGTCTACCATTGTCATTGACCAGGACCCGGGGAATGCCGAACCTGCTGAGAATATTCCTTTCCACGAAACTCTCCATTTTTCGCTCGGTTATCGTTGCCAAGGGCTCGGCCTCTGCCCATTTAGTGAAGTAGTCAACGGCTATCATGACGAACTTTACTTGTCCTTTACCCATCGACAAGGGACCAACAATGTCGATTCCCCATTGGGCAAATGGCCAGGGGCTGTGGATTGGTGTCTGGAGTTCTCCCGGTCGGTTGAGCATGGGAGAGTATCTTTGTCACTTGTCACACCTCTGGATATACTCTTGGGAATCCCGGGCCATGGTTGGCCAGTAGTATCCTTGTAGCAGTGCTTTTCTGGAAAGCGCCCGGCCCCCGATGTGATTCCCACACACTCCTTCGTGGATTTCGAACAGTATTGCTGGGACCTGTATGGGGTGAACACAGTGGAGATGGTAACGGACTGCCCGATATTTAACCGACGGGCTTCTTCTTTGTCGTCAGGTAGTGCCCCTGTTGTCAGGAATGTCACGAGTGGGTCCATCCAGCTGGGCCCTTGAGTGACCGGGTCTACCTCCATGCCTTCTAAGTTGATCACACTTGGCTCAGGTAGGTATTGTATCCTTATCCCGGGCAAGTCTGACTCAGAAGACAAAGCGAGGCGAGGCAACCAGTCGGCTCGGGTATTATCTTCTCTTGGTATCTACGTGATGGAGAATCCTCGGAGCTGCTTGGAGATCGTTCGGATAAGGGCCAAGTAGGCTACCATGCTGTCTTCCCGCGCTTCGTACTCTTGGTTAACCTGATTGACCACGATCTAGGAGTCACTGTAGCCCTGAACCTGTTGTGCGCTCATAGAGATGGCCAACTATAACCCGACCAAGAGAGCTTCGTATTTGGCCTCGTTGTTGGAGGCACGAAACCCAAACCTTAGTGCATATTCGAGCTGGATACCGTCGGGGGTGGTCAGGATGATTCCTGCCCCACTACCCTGCTGATTGGAGGAACTGTCCACATGTAGTACCCAAATTGGGATGTCAGAGTGTAACCCAGGCGGTAAGGCGAGGGGCTCAAACTCTTCGACTGGATCCTCGGGATATGTAAACTTGACTAAAAAGTCCGTTACGGCTTGTCCCTTGATGGCTGTCAGGGGTCGGAAGATCACTTCAAACTCTTCCAGTTCCAATGCCCACTTGACAAGCCTCCCGGACGTGTCTGGGCGACTGAGGATTCTGCGGAGAGGTTGGTCTATGAGGACAATAATGGCATGGGCCTGAAAATACGGGCGGAGCCTTCGGGCCGAGGTGATAAGGGCGAACACCAGCTTTTTGATGCGAAAGTATATGCTCTCTGCGTCCTGTAACGCCCGACTAGTGTAATACACGGGGAACTGTATACCGTGCTTTTCTCGAATGAGTGCCGAGCTAACCATCGATGGTGACACTGCCAAGTATAGAAATAGTTCTTCCCCGGGCACGGGTGTTGAGAGTAGAGGAGGAGACGCCAAGTACTTCTTGAGTTCCTGGAATGCCTCCTCACACTCTTCTGACCACTGAAATGCTTTACGGAGGATTTTGAAGAACGGCAGGCACCGGTCGGTAGCTCGGGAGACAAATTTGTTTAACGTGGCCACCCGTCCGGCTAAGCTCTGAACCTCCTTCATTGATTTGGACGACCACATGTTGATGATGGCTTTGATCTTCTCGGGGTTAGCCTCAATCCCCCTTCTGCTGACTAGATGGCCAAGAAATTTCCCGGATGAGACACCAAAGGTGCATTTGGCCAGGTTCAACCTCATCCTGAATTTCCTCAAAATGCTGAAGGCCCCTGCCAGATGCTCGAGGTGGTCGGGCTCGTCTCGGCTCTTGACCAGTAGATCATCCACATATACCTCCATAGACTTTCCGATGAGGTCTTTGAACATATAGTTGACCAGGCGCTGGTAGGTGGCCCCGGCCTTCTTGAGGCCGAAAGGCATAACCTTGTAGCAATACATGCCTTGGTCAGTGATGAACGCAGTCGTCTCTTCGTCCCCGGGGTACATGCTGATCTGGTTGTACTCTGAGTAAGCGTCCATGAATGAGAGGAGTGAGTGACCTGCGGTGGAGTCCACGAGGAGGTCTATCCTGGGCAGCGGATAGCAGTCCTTGGGGTAGGCCTTGTTGAGGTCGGTGAAGTCCACACACATTCTCCACTTCCAGTTGCTTTTCTTGACAAGAACAACGTTAGCTAACCAGTCGGGATAGTGGACCTCTCGGATGGACTTCGCCTTTAAGAGCTTTTCGACCTCTTCACTCACTGCCTTCTGTCTCTCGGAGGCCATGCCCCTTCTCTTCTGCTTGACTGGGCAACAATCTGGGCTGACATTGAGACAGTGGGACATTACCCGGGGATCAATCTCGGGCATGTCCCCATGACTCCAAGCAAAAACATCTTGATTTTGCTCAGAAACTGAGTCAGTTTTTCCTTTAAGCCGGGCTCCAGTAGGGTACCTATGCTGACCGTGCAGTCTGGGTACTCGGGGTCCAGCATCACTTGTTCCAATTCTTCCATCGGACCTATCATGTCACTCTGGTCCCGAGGGTCCATCTCTTGGACGTTCAAAGTTTCCGTGATTGCCCCCCGGTGCAACGAGCTGATATAATAACTCCGGGCGGTGCTCTGATCTCCACGCAAGCATCCGGGTCCCTGGGGAGTTGGGAACTTCACTGTTAAGCTGTAGGTGGAGACGACCGCTCTGGCCTTGTTGAGCGTTGGCCTGCCAAGGATGGCGTTGTAGGCCGACGAAGCTTCTACGATCACAAAATTGGTGAGCATGGGGGCCTGCTGTGGGTAGGTCCCCATGAGAACTGGGAGCTCGATTGTACCGAGTGGTTGCGTACTGGAGTCGTTAAATCCAACCAGGGGAGTAGCGACCGGCCGGAGCCGATCCCTGGAGATCCCGAGTTGATCGAATGTCGACGTGAACATAATGTCGGACAAGCTGCCTGTGTCCACTAGCACCCTCTGGACCATATAGTTGGCTATAGAAAGCGTCACTACCAGCGGGTCATCATCGGGGGCAGTGGATACCCTGCAAGTCATCGGACGTGAACGTTAGGACATCGGTTGGGGAGGAGCCAGTGGATTGGACCTGCCAGACATCCGCTCGGGATGCCCGGGTATGCCTCTTCCGTGCTGACTGTGAATCACCTCCGCCTGACATTCCTCTAGAGATCACATGGATGTGGCCAAGTGGTGGTGGTGGCTGATCAGGAGCCCGGGTGTCCTGCCGAGGCCGTCTGTCTGCTGTGACGAACTCCGCAAGGTGTCCCTGCTCGATCAGCTTCTCTATTGCTATCTTTAATTTGAAGCAATCCTCCATTTCATGGCTGTGATCCCTGTGGTAGCGGCAAAACTTGTCCCGGTTCCTCTTATCGGGCGGGGCTTTGAGTTTGGCTAGCTGCGGAAGCAGCCTCTGCGCCTCTGCGAAGCCATAACTTCATGTATAGGCCGGGAAAGGTGAAAGCGGTTGGGGGCTGACCCCGGGCATCTCTTTGGTCTTGCTTTGGCTTCTTTCCCGAGCCCTTCTCGAACCCTTCACGCTTGCGCTTAGCCTTCGGGGATTCGTCTCCTGCCTGGCCGGCGCGCTTTGCCTTTAAGAACTCCTCAGTATCTATGTATTTTTCGACCCTCTCTGAGAGCTCCACCAGGGTCGCCGGTCGGTCACAATTGAACGACGTGGCAACCTTGGTGTGTTGAACTCCCGAACAGAAGGCCATGATTGCGGCCGTTTCATTAAGGTTGCGGATCAGGAGCCTTTACTGGTTGAAACGGTCTACATACTCCCTCAGGGACTCCCCTTTGCGCTACTTGACGGTCAACGGCTGAGTGTCCGGTTGCGACCAATCGAGCATCCCGACAAACTGGCTGATGAAAAGCTTGCCGAGGGCTTGAAAGTTGTCGACCGTCCGGGGCTTCAAAGCGTGAAATCACTATGCGGCTGGCCCCTTGAGGGTACTGTAGACACCCCGATTTTGACCGACCGTCAAATTTAGGAGAGCGTCACCTCCACGTCCAATGATGATAAGGGCCGAAAGATTCGAAGTATTCCAAGCTCTTCAGAAAGTTTTCCAAACGCGGTAAAATTTTCACAGATTGAAATACCAGGTATTTAGGAGAATTCAGGTATAAAACATCACTTTTGGAAAAAAAATCTTCGAAAATAAGTTTCTTTAAAAAAAGAGGAAAGAAAAGACCTAAAAAGGGGAAGTTCAACAAAAAACGGCATACGACAGTATTTGGCGGCACTCAGTAAGTGCCGAACGACAGTCACTGAGTGCCGGCCCGGCATTTACCTAGTGCCGCCAATAATTTCTGACTGCCATTTGCTTTAACAGTCCGTATTTTGTGGTACAATACGTAT
The DNA here is from genome assembly GCA_033977485.1 of Hydrangea macrophylla. Lineage (NCBI taxonomy): Eukaryota > Viridiplantae > Streptophyta > Magnoliopsida > Cornales > Hydrangeaceae > Hydrangea > Hydrangea macrophylla. Next base: position 30,954,555 of record CM066992.1, read on the forward strand.
ATGTATGCGGATAAAAACAAAAAAACTGATAAAGTAAGGCTGACTAAATGCGGCCATTAATAATTTTTCGCGGCACTTACTAAGAGCTGCGCGGTAGTCACGGAATGCCGCCGTGGCTTTCACGGAGTGCCGCAGCGGCATCCACTGACTGCCGCAAGAGATTTTGGACTGCTGCCCTGTGCAACAGTCTGTCTATTTTCAGGAAGTACGTATTGTACCACCAAATGAGACATTTACACCTATCTTTTACTCCGAATTCACTGAAAATACTTGGTAATTTTGTCTATAAAAGAAGGAGGATCCTCCTTGGGGGGACACACAACAACAATATACAAGAAGAATATACCATTACACTACTACATTTTTGTAGAGAAAAAAAGAGAGTTTGGAGAGCTTGAAGAAGAGTTTGGAAGATTTTCAAAGTGGAGAAGCTTTGAGGATAGCTTGGAGGTGATCATCTAACCATGAGTTATTTCTTTTATTTCTTTCTTTTAAGCCTCTAATCTTCAAACTACTTAGTTTTCTTTGTTTCATTCTTTTTTTGTGTCTTTTTTTTACTTCCCTCTTGAGACTCTTAGAGATCTTCAATATCTCTCTTGAAAACTCTTGAGTTTGATGTTTTGAATCTCATGTAAGCTTATGCTTCACATGGGAGTCAAAGTTTGATCATCACTTCATTTTATAAGCAAATAGATGGATCTAAGTCCATATTTATGATTTGGATCCTCTAGCTTGGTGTTTCATGGAATCCTTTCTATATTCCTTTGAGGCTCATGAGTATTAGTCATATCTTCATCTCCAATGACCATCAAATGGTAGGAGAAAGTAGTTATGAGTCTAAGCCCATCTCCATGGTTTAGGTTCATTATTTTGAGATTTCATGAAGTCCATTCATACTTCATTTGAAATCTACAAATATGAAGGTCTTTAGCCTCCAGTGACCATCAAATGGTAGGAGAAAATAGTCTAGTTTAAGTCCAACTTCATGGTTTAATAGTTGGGGTTAACAAATAAAAGTTGAATTTGACAATGAAACAGTGGATTCATAAACCGGTTTTGATCAAAGATTTTTGGTTCGAAATCCAACCGTTGGAATCAAGTGAAACCAACGGGAAAATGTCAATAATACAAAGTTCTACCACTGTAATTTTTGTTTTAAGGAGATTTCATGTTTAAAGTGGTTTGGTCATGAGTTTTGTATAGTCACTACAATCTGTCCAGAGTTTCAGAATAGTAACACTCTTTTGAAATGAGTAAATCAGAATCTTAATAAAGTATTTGAAACCCAAAATAATTTTTTCTAAGTAGATTATTGTGTTAGGAAGTCACCCTAAAAAGAACGAAGCATTATGATTTTTTTGCTATTTTTAGAAAATCATGCAAGAACTCTGGACAGAAGGTTGTAGAATACTGAGTGATGTCTAGTGTTTTCTATATTCCCAGAGATCTAACCGTTCAAACCTTGCTTTTCTTTTTGGGTTATAAACTAGACTCACAGAGGCATATTATATCCAAAAATCATTAAGATCCAACCGTTGGAAATATGGTTTTTCCATTTTTTAAGATCTGGTATGTTCTCTGTAATTCATAAAAAAACTGCTACTGTTTTTGTCTAATCTTATTCATTTCAACTCAAATGGTCTCCTAATGTCTTGGGACCCAAATCATACTTTGAATAATGATAGTTTAGCTTAAATCCAGAAGCTAAGTGACTCAAATTAGTGAATAAATCCATGTCTTATTTTGTTCACATTTATTCATCCATGTACATTAATGCTTATGATTAGAACTAGTTACTTGAATAAAGTTGGATTTCATGTTTGATAGATTTAAGCTAGAAATTTTGGATTGCTATTTCCAACTTCATATCTCGTATAGCATGTGGACTAATCTTTGTTTTGTAGCACATTTGAGGTACAATTTCTCATCTCCTCTCTAGTTTATTTCATTTGTTGATTTTTCTCGATTTTTCACTCTTCGCGCGACACCTTAGAATTAGGACTTGCTTTACTTGTATATATGGATTAGAGACTCTTTTCCTAGGTTTATCTGTTTGCATGCATTTGCACGTTTAAATATTCGCGGCTGGATCCCGGGGTAAGGTCTCTAGTCCCCTATTTGCATATCATATTGCTTGCTACCTGAATTACGTGGCTTTTGAATGATATTTTATCATTTGCAATCTTACACCCTTTAGACATGCTTTTGTAATGTATATACATATGTATTATTTGAGGGCATATTTAAATTAATAATTCGATTATAGGATGTTGAGTAGAGGCCTATCGCAAGATAGGATGAGAGAGGGTGTTTTAGTCCGACGGGCTCCTTCCTCTCTCATTCCATAATCCCCGGACCTAGTTAATCTCTGACTTCTAAAAAGACCAGTTTGCTTTAAAATGGTTTCTTAATTTTCCTTTTAAAAATTAAGTGGCGACTCATTTGTTTTGTTCTGAAATTTAAAAAGAACTTTAAAAGAAAAAGCTGTGGGTAAGAAAAATTGCGATATCCACAATCTGGCGACTCTGCTGGGGATCGAACCCAGAATCTCTGGTTTCGCAGACCAGCATTCTGATTTTGGGTTCACTTGAGGATTAGACTCGAAAATATCCTTTTAATCGAATTAATTAATCTTTGTGTGCCTGTTGAATTTCACTTGCATGTCCAGCCAGTCGATTGCACGGAACTATGACCTTGGAGGCTCGGGGCAACCCGGTAGGTCAAGTCATCATGGGACTGTGTGATCACCCTTGATCTCGTACCATGATTTGGTATATTAAGCATCCTATCGGATGTGTGTCAAGGGTCCCTTATTTGACCAAAACCCAGCTTTTGCATAGTAGTTTCCATAGAACCTTTCGATCTTAGGAAATCAATTCTTGATTAGAATTATGTGCTAGGAAGTTTTGTACGCCCGGAAGGAATTACTTGAGATGATGACGATACTTGCTTGATGAAAGATGTATAATCTTTTAATCACCTTTTAGCAATTTCTCCGCATTTGGAGAACATGCTGAACCCTGATTATAAGATTATATTTCTTATATCATGTTTAGCTAATCATCATTGACCTTGTATATATCCAAATTCATGGAAAGTACGGTGATAATCCGGTCATGTGATCCCCCTACCCAAAGAATTTCTTTTCACTTGATCATCTTGGGAGCTAAGGTTTTCATTCACCCTTCCGAAAAAAATCTTTCTTTCTCCTTTCAAATTAAAGTTCCCAAACTAACCTTTGTTAAGGCATATTTTCACTTGATCATCTTCAAAAAAAAAAAAAAAAAAAATTCAAAAATCCTTGAAATTATCTTAGGAAGAATGAGTTTCAAAATAAAAGCCCAATCATTTTTTTTATAAAAGAATGTTTAACACCCTCAAAAGCATTCTCAAGCATTGTTTTCAAAAACCTCTTTATTATCCAAAAATGCTTCTCAAATAAATTTTGAAAATTTCAAAATATCCAACCTCTGAGAAGGTAGTGAGGATCACAATGAGAGGAGAAATCAGCGCACTTGACATGGGTGAGGATCTTATGTGCTTATGTGTTAGGATTAGGATTTTCTCTTTTTTTGGCATATAAAATAGGCACACACACACACACATGCATTGCATCCGTGTGACATATAAAAAGGTTTTTTACTAAACGTCTTTTAAAAATGTATCTTTGTGTGACAAAAGAAAGTGGGCAAAAAGGTCTTAAGAAGAAAATTTCAAAATTTGTTGTAGGAGCAAAAATAGCAAACCAATCATGGTTTAGAGATCCCACGGCGAGGCTAGTAAGAAGGGAACACGCTGACATGGCCGAAGAAAGAAACAACGAAGAAATGGCCGGGTTAAGGATACTGGTAGAACAACAAGCAGAGCAAATGAGGCGACAGGTGGAAAACATGAACCGTATGATGGGGATGATAGAAGAACTGAATCGTCGACCACCACATGTAGTTCCGCCCGTTATAGACCCACCTTTAGGAGGATGAGAGGGAGATTGGTTTGATGATCAAGAGGCGCAATGGACTGATGCACTACGAGCCAACAGAGACAGAGAAAAAGCTGAGAAGGAGAAGCTACTAACCGAGAAAATAGATAAGTTGGAAAGGGTGGTGTGCAAGGCTCAGGGAGTTGATACCTATCTAATGGAACTAGAGGGGTTGGATGACGGAGTACGTGAAATACTGCCTGTCGGGTTTAAGATGCCAATTTTTGACAAATTTGATGGGACCGGCAATCCTCGCAGCCATATAAGAATGTGTATTGGGGCTTTCCAACTAAGCGGCTTAAGCACAACCATGATGGCGGTCCTATTCCAACAAACTTTGACTGGAGCTGCTCTATCCTGGTATCTTACTCTCGAACCAAGCAAAACCAGGGTGTGGGAGGAAGTGATTAAAGCATTTGTGGCACAATACGAGTACAATCAAGATTTGGATGTCACTGTCCGAGATTTGGAGACCACTAGGCAAGGGAGCAAAGAATCATTCGCCGAATACCTGAGCAGATGGAGGGGAAAAGCAGCTAAAATGGTACAAAGGCCGTCTGAGAAGGACCAGATCCGAATACTGATGAAGAATCTACAGCCAGTGTATCAAGAAAAGATGAGATTCCAGTCGATCAACACCTTTGCTGAGGTTTTCAATGTCGGGAAAAGGATAGAGGATGCAATCCAAGAAGGGGTAATCAAGAAGGAGGAGCAACCAAACCGGTACAGGAGGCTAAACTATGGGTCCAACGGAGGACAAGCGGGAGGTCACTCTGGCCCCACCGATGTTAATGCACTGAATGGGCCAGAAAGGAAATTCGACATAGCACTAAGGAGAGAAGGGGATAAAGCACCAAGGAAGTTCTCAGATTTGGGAGTGTCACTGTCAACCGCCCTCGATAGGCTGTTAGCCAAGGGGCATCTTCGTCAGTTGGAACCCCGACCTCTACCAAGTCCGCTTCTGCCAAATTTTCAAGGGGACCTCTTTTGTAAATTTCATCAGCAGAAGGGTCACTCAACGGATAGGTGTATGAGATTAAGGCACGAGATTCAGGACCTCATTGATAACAAGGTAGTTTCGGAACCCCCCACCAAATCTTCGAATGTTACTAGAAATCCGCTTCCAAATCATCGAGCCGTGCCACCACCGCAGGGCCTTTATCTCTTGGGGATAGAAGAAGCAAACTTCGATCCGTCTAGGCTAATCACTAAGGCCGGGACGCCAAGAAAGCCATACCAGCTACCTGAGGATTTGACATTCTGTGATCAACCGAAGGAGAATGAAATGGGACAGTCAGACTGGTGGATTCAAGTGAGTGACAGTCGAGACGAGAACCAGGAAGAAGATGATCTTTGGTATGAGAGCGACAAAGAAACAGAGATGGTGGAGGGTACTTTGAAAGTTGATTCAGAAGTTGACAATTTGTGGGCAAGGGAAGAAGTCAGTCATTTAACTCGGTCGGGCAGACACTTTAAACCTCACGAGCTAGAGGAGGATCATCCGGGGAGAGATCTAGACAAAGGAAAAGGGAAGATGAATGAAAAAGAGGAAGAAGACAGGGTTCTAAGGCAGATGAAGAAGACTCAGGCCAATATCACCATTTGGGGGTTGCTGATTGCCTCCAAATGCCATAGGAAGGCGGTCCTAGATGCTCTGAACCAATCTGACGTGTCTATCGACACAACCCCGGAGGACCTTATAGGGCTGATCGGCAAAATCCCAACTTTGGCTATTACATTCTCATCAAATGACTTGCCTCCGGGAGAGCCCGTTCATAACAAATCATTATATGTCACTGTCGAATGCTTGGGGAACGTCGTGCCTGCTTGCCTGGTTGACAATGGGTCGGCCCTCAACGTGTGTCCTTTCCGAACGGCTAAGCGAATGGGCCTGGATGAGTCAACATTTACACCATCTGAGCAAAGGGTAAGAGCCTACGACAACACCCAAAGAACGGTCATGGGGATAGTCCTTCTTCGTCTCATTATCAGCCCTTGTGAAAAAGAAGTTGAGTTTCAGGTCATTGACATCCCCGCTTCTTTCAATCTGCTATTAGGGAGGCCTTGGTTGGACAGTTTGGGGGCCATACCGTCAACAATCCATTAGAAGGTTAAATGCATCTGGGAGAACAAAGTCTGTGATATCCTCGGGGATAGTTGGGATCGGTTGACCAAAGCATCATCTAGCGCGCCGGTGTTAGAACTTCAATTGCAAGAAGAAGAAGCAAAAATAGGAGGGTTTGAGTTCATTAGCATGCTGGAAGAGGAAAAGCCAAGAGAGTTTCTACCGCTCCATTTTGATCAGTATGCCAGTCCAGTGGTCGCAGGGATCATGAAGAGAATGGGTTTCTTTCCAGGATTAGGGTTGGGGAAGAACCTTCAGGGCATGCCTGAATTCCCGCTCATTCCGACTCAGACTCACACTCACGGCCTGGGGTACCAACCGACAAAGAAGGAACTGAAGGCAAAGAAAAAGGTCGTCGATGCGCCACTAGACCCTTACCTGAAGACGCTCAATGGATATTTTATGAAGGAAGGAGAAGATCTCCCATTCTGTGGCTTCCCAGAGCCATGGATGGATCAGAAAGACAAGTGTTTAAAGCCGGGGTTCGAGATCTTTTTCTTCCATGAATTCTCCAAGTACAAAGACCCATTTTTGCAAATGCCTGAAAAGTCTGCTACCGTCAACAATTGGATTGGTGTACTGGATGGACCGGTCATGCAGGACCTGTTGAGCGAAGAAGGGGTGAAAGCCGAAGAAAAAGGGAAAGAAGACAAGGGTCTGGAATTCGAGATTGAGGAGGAGAATGATGAGGATGCGCTGGAAGAAGAGCCAAAGCCAGAAATGGAAGAAAAGTCGGAAACCAGAGGGCTGCCAGGTTGCAACACTATGGAGCTCAAGCAGGGGGCCAACAAGGAGTGGGTCTTTGAGTCTAGTGATAAGTATCCCCCTCACCCAGAGTCTGTAATGGCCCAAATGAGGTCTCTTACTATCGCTATGTCTGTTGTAATCACTCCTAATAAAATCAATGAAAGTATGACTGATTCTGCCTACTCGAATGCGCTTAATGAATGTGATGAATGTGAAATACCTGATGAATTGCAAAAATTAGTTGAAAAAGAAAATGAATCTGCATGCAAAATCGTACAGAACACCCTAACAATTAATCTGGGAAATGAAAATCACCCTTAAAATGTTTTTATTGGCTCAACACTTAGCAATGAAGAAAGCAAAGAACTAATCAATCTATTAAATGAATTCAAAGATGTTTTTGCATGGTCTTATAATGATATGCCAGGTATTGATCCAAAAATAGTCCAGCACCACATCCCCCTCTTTCCTAATTCAAAACCCATAAAACAAAAATTGAGGCGAATGAGGCCAGAATGGGCACTTAAAGTAAAAGAGGAGGTTGAAAAGCAATTAAAGGCCAGATTCTTGATGGTCACCGAGTATCCTGAATGGATCGCCAACATTGTACCTATCCCAAAGAAGGATGGTCGTGTTAGGGTTTACGTTGATTTTTGAGATTTAAACAGGGTGAGCCCTAAAGACGATTTCCCGCTACCCCACATCGACGTGTTAGTTGATAACACTACTGGACACGATCTTCTATCTTTCATGGATGGATTCTCTGGGTATAATCAAATCCTCATGGCACCCGAGGATAGGGAGAAAATCACGTTCATCACTCCGTGGGGGACGTACTGCTATAGAGTCATGCCATTCGGACTCAAGAATGCGGGTGCGATCTATCAGAGAGCTGCCACCACTTTACTACACGACATGATCCAGAAAGAGGTGGAGGTATATGTGGATGATATGATTGTGAAATCCAAAGAGAGGGGAGGACACCTAGAGGCTTTGAGAAAGTTCTTTGAGAGATTGAGGGAGTTCAAAATGAGGCTAAACCCGCAGAAATGCACGTTCGGAGTCACTACTAGAAAATTACTGGGATTTCTCATTACTCAAAGAGGAATAGAGGTGGACCCCACCAAGATAAAAGCCATAACTGAAATGAACCCACCAAGAGGTGAGAAAGAATTGAGAGGATTCTTGGGGAGAATACAGTTCATCAGTCGCTTCATTTCCAAACTTACCTTAACCTGCGACCCACTTTTCAAATTGCTCAGAAAGGGAGAGAAATTTAAATGGGACACCCCTTGCCAACAAGCCTTCGACAAAATCAAAACCTACCTCCAAAACCCACCTGTCCTGTCACCACCTTTACCTGGGAGACCCCTGCTACTTTATCTCTCCGTATCCGAAGATTCGATGGGTGTATGTTGGCCCAGGAAGGAGAAGATGGGCACGTGGAGAAGGCCATTTACTACTTGAGCAAACGAATGGTCGGATATGAGTTAAAGTATTCACCTTTGGAAAAGGCCTGTTGGGCCTTGATTTGGTGTGCCCGTCGCCTTCGCCACTACATGCTAGCCTTCCCTGTAATCCTGATGTCCCGAATGGACCCATTAAAATACCTATTCGAAAAGCCCGTCTTGACCAGTAGGATTTGCCGCTGGACCATGATGCTAGCTGAGTTCGACATCAAGTATGTCACCACCAAGTCTGTGAAAGGAAGGGCTGTCGCTGAGTTTTTAGCCGACCTCGCTACAGAATCCAAGGACCTGTGGAAAATGTACTTCGACGGAGTAGCAAACCAACTAGGTTATGGAGTTGGAATCATTCTCATAGCGCCTGATGGGGCCCCTACCCCATTAGCCGTCAAACTCAAGTATAACTCAACCAACAACACCGCAGAGTATGAAGCGTGCCTAATTGGGATGGAAGCAGCCCTGACTTTGAAAGTCGAACAGATTGATGTCTTCGGAGATTCCAATTTGGTCATATCCCAAGTCCGAGGAGACTAGAGAGTAAAGCATGAGAAATTGAGACCTTATAGTGATTACCTGGAAAGTCTGAAAGCGTAGTTCAAGAAGATTTCTTTTTACTACCTCCCTCGTGAAGAGAACCAGCTAGCCGACTCCTTGGCTACCTTAGCTTCGATGATCCAAATCCCTTCCAAAACTGCCATGATCCCGCTATCTATAGAAGTGAGGAGTCAACCGTCATTCGAAATGATCGCGGCCATAGAAAGAGAAGATGAAGTGCCTTGGTATGAAGATGTGTGGAAGTTCATTAAAAAATGCGAATACCCTGAAGGAGCCTAAGAAAAAGGACAGAAAAGCGATTCGACGATTCGCCGCTCAATTTGTGATTTACGCAGATAAGCTATGGAAGAAATCCTACACCGGGTACAATCTAGAGTGCCTATATGGGAAAGAAGCTAAGAGAATGATGGAGGAAATACATGAGGGAGTATGTGGACCCCACATGAATGGGCACATGCTGGCAAAGAAGATCATCCGATAGGGGTATTATTGGATGACCTTGGACAGAGATTGTTGCGAATATGTTAGGAGGTGTCACAAGTGTCAAATTCATGCAAATCTGATGCATACCCCACCGTCACAACTCTATAGCATGACCACCCCTTGGCCATTTTCCGTATGGGGGATCGATATCATTGGTGAGATAGTTTTGAAGGCTTCTAATGGGCATCGATACATAATCGTGGCAATCGATTACTTTACTAAATGGGTAGAGGCAGCCTCGTATGCAACTTTGAAAGCCAAAGATGTGGTGAGTTTCATCGAGAAAAACATAATCTCCAGGTATGGGGTCCCGAATGAGTTCATCTTCGATCATGGCAGTCATTTCCAAGGAGAGGTTATCCCGCTCTTAGAGAAGTATAAGATCACTCGCCATCAGTCATCCCCGTATAGGCCTCAGACGAATGGAGCAGTAGAAGCAGCAAATAAGAATGTTAAAGCAATCTTGGGGAAAACGACGGATACATACAAAGATTGGCATGAGAAGCTGCCATTCGCACTATGGGGGTACCAGACCTCTGTAAGGACTTCTACAGGAGCTACACCTTATTCACTGGTTTACGACATGGAAGCTGTTCTCCCAGTCGAGGTGGAGATACCCTCTCTTAGGGTTTTGGCAGAATGTGAGATCACCGAATCAGAATGGATACGAGGAAGGTATGAGGAGCTGATGTTGCTCGATGAGAAGAGGCTGGCCGCGATAAACCATACTCGGGGGTACCAAAAGAGAATAGCTCGTGCTTTCAACAAAAAGGTCCGCCCAAGGAAGCTTACTGAGGGTGACCTAGTCCTCAAAGAACTAAAAGTGCCCGTTTATGACCCAGAGGAAAATTCAAACCCAACTGGGTCAGGTCGTACATCATAAAGACTCTCCTCTCTGGAGGGGCGGCCTATCTCATGGACCTGGACGGGGTTGAATTTAAGCAACTAATTAACCTCGATCGCCTCAAGAAATATTTTGCTTGAAACCGTTTCTTTCAAAACCTCCTACCTTGATGAACTACGCTCGACCTGATTCCCGCTAGGGGATACGTAGGCAACCTACTTGGTTCGGTCATTGAAAATAAAAAATGCCCGAGTGGCGTCGTCCTTCAAGCCTTAAACCGAACTACTGCAGGCCTGATACCCATTCCGGGATAAGTAGGCGGGCTCTCAAAAAGCCTTCGGCCCATGAAAACCTAAAAAATAAAAAAAGCCCTATGCTAAACTAGGGGCAAACTGGCGTTTGCCCAGAACCCCTTCGAGGCCCTAAAACCAGGGGCAAATTTCGTTTGCTAGCCGAAGAACCCAGATACAAGACCCTCCTTTGGATCACCTGGCTATTAAAATAAGTACTATAAAGAAACAAACGAGAATTCATGGTATAGAAGGAGTAAAGCTGTAAAAAAAAAAAAAAAAAAAAAATAAGAAGGGGGGCCAAGTAAAGACATTGAAAGGAGAATTCTTCATAAAAGATTAATTGAAGGGGTGGGCACTTTGATTAAACATGTTAGAACTTTCCTAAAAGATGACAGCACTTCTTGAAGAAAAATAAAGGAAATCACATTCAAAAGCGTAAAAAGAGTAGGCAGGGTCTGTCAGAAAGTTTTGTAAAATGACAAGCTTTTCCTGTTTTTGTCTACTTTATTATGCATGTGTCTGTCAAGTTCGTCTCGCAACCAAGGCCTGGATCTCTAGAAGATACCGGGCAGTAGGCACAGTCGGAATAGGAATCCTCAAGCACGGAGCAGCCATCCTGCCATGCCAAGCCTCAACGAAAGCCTTCACAATAGAAGGGCGCAAAGTGGACCCCCTGGTGAAATCAGCAGTCACGGATTCAGTAGTATCCTGTAAAATTCCAAACTGACGGACAACTCGATCGGGAATGTAGAAAGTAGTAGCACGCAAGCCCGGCAACCAGATGCCAGGTCGCACAGGAAGGCGCACAGCAATAGAGCGATGAATCCACTGCGGACAAACCCAGTAGATATCACTGGAAGAAAGGCCCTGGAGCCAACCAAGCCATGCATCGGCAGATTAAAATAAGCTGTGAATCTCCATACGATCGTAAAGAAGTGACCCGCGAAGATGGGAAGGGTGAATAAAGAGGTCCAAACGCTCCATAAGCCAAATTTGCAAAACAAAAGGTGCCCCGACAGATAACATGGCCCCGGTAGCATGGGCATGATCCAGACCTATCAGAGTCTCGCCAAGAACCAGCATGACTGCACTCTTCATCTCTCTCAAACCGCAGGCAATGGGTATGAAAATGGCCGAGGATGACTGAAAGAGGAAGTAAGAAAGCATAGCAATCGATAGAGCGCTACGCCGTATAACTTGATGCCCGCTGTCATAAGGATCCCCAATGAGAGCATAAACTGAGGAGAGACGCTCAAAGTCGACCTATCTGTCATGAATAAAAGAGCCTACAGTACCACGGGATATATGGAGAAGAGTCGCCAAGTCCTGAACATACCCGGCTTGCACCGGAGGAACAGTCAGATCCACGGAAGGGTCAGTATGAAGGATAGCACTGAACTCTTCAAACAAAGGACAGATCCCTTGATGACAGAAACGGAAGACGTGGAGCGAAGGATCCCAACATTGGATAGTGGCTTGAAGCAAACTTTCGTTTAGAATCATTCGTCGGAAGGAGAAGAGATCGTTTAGCCTGAAACACTCGAAGTTGAGCCTATCGATACTGGAAAGGGTATCCATCCATGGGAAAAGGATTTGAGAGCTAACGGGGGCCATTTGAGATAGGGGAGAATGAAAGAAGGTGGTGTTTTGCGGAGTTTTGAAGAAAAGAGGGTATAAATAGAAGTAAATCTACTTGAAGTCGGGGCGGCACTCAGTAAAGTGGAACGGCACTCGACGAAGTACCGTCCAGCAGTCTGTGAGTGCCATCGTGGCATTCGCTGACTGTCGCTACGGCACTCACCGAGTGCCGCTGAGACCTAACTGAGTGCCGTTCCGGGTTTTTCATTGGCCAGGATCTGTTTGTAACACTTTTAGCCCACCTTCAAACAGAAAACTAGATAAAGGACAATAAAACGTGCGCTTCTTGCAACACGTGCAACAAAGACTAAGCCATGATCGCATACATTCATTCATTTCATTCATGAATAAAAGAGATAAAAGCATTCAAAGATCAAATAAAAGGGGGACCAAGCTATGGTCCTACATACGGCAAAAGAAGGACCAAGCTATGGTAGCACGTACGGTGAATATCAATGAAAAGGCAAAATATAATAATAAAGGTATTAAAAGTGCCTATCCTACCGGCTATCATGGAGCCATCACCAAGATGATTAAACATATATATACATATATATAGTCCGTCAAATAAAGGATGCATCCTCCCAAAAAAACACTCAAAAGAAATAAAAAATAAAAAAGCAGGATCAGCCTCGACCCCCGCCGCGAGTCTGACGGGTCATACGCCTGAGGGGCTCCTCCTCCGACTCTGTCCCGCTGCATCCACCGCTTCCTCCACGTCCACCGCTATTGCCGCCCCTGCCTCGACCCCCCTGCTGCCTCCACCACTACCGCTGCCTTTGCCTCGACTCCCGCTGCCTCCACCTCGTCCGGCATCGCCATCTCCGGGAGTGTCGCTGAGGGAAATGCCGAATTACTGGAGCCGCTGCTGAAGCTGCCCTGTAGACACCCCAATTTTGACCGACCGCCGAATTTAGGAGAGCGTCGCCTCCACGTCCAATGATGATAAGGACCGAAAAGATTTGAAGTATTCCAAACTCTTCAGAAAGTTCTCCAAACGCGATAAAATTTCACAGAAAGAAGAAAATACCAGGTATTTAGGAGAATTCAGGTATAAAACACCATTTTCGAAAAAGATCTTCAAAAGTAAGTTTCTTTAAGAAAAAAAGAAGAAGAAAAAGACCTAAAAAGGGAAGTTCAACAGAAAACGGCGCAGGGCAATATGCCGCGACACTCAGTGAGTGTCGAACGACATTCAGTGAGTGCCGGCCCGGCATTTACTGAATGCCGCTGACATTTTCTGACTGTCGTTTGCTTTTAAAGTCCGTATTTTGTGGTACAATACGTATGCGTATGCGGATAAAAACAAAAATCTGATAAAGTAAGGTTGACGAAAATACGGCAATCAATAATTTGGTGCGGCACTCACTGAGAGCCGCGTGGCAGTCACGAAATGCCGCGACGGCAGTCGCGGAGTGCCGCGGCGGCAGCCACGTACTGCCGCGAATAACTTTTGAATGCCGCCCTGGGCAGCAATCTGTCTAATTTCAGGAAGTACGTATTGTACCACCAAATGGGATGATTACACCTGTCTTTTACTCCGAATTCACTAAAAATACTTGGTAATTTTTGTCTATAAAAGAGGGAGAATCTTCCTTGAAAAGAGATACAACATACAACACAATACATGAGAGATAACCACCACTATACTAACACATTTTTGAAAGAAAGGAGAGAGTTTGGGAGAACTTGAAGAAGAGTTTGGAAGATCTTCAAAGGAGAGAAACTTTGAGGATAATTTGGAGGTGATCCTCTAACCATAAGTTGTCTATTTACATTCTTCCTTTTCTTAAATCTTTAATCCTCAAACCTTTTTTTATTTTTCTTTGCTCCATTTCTTTAGTTGATCATACTTCCTTCTTGAGATTCTTAGAGATTCTCAATATCTCTCTTGAAATCTCTTGAACGTTATCTTTTTAATGTGTTAGGAAGTCACCCTAAAAAGAACAAAGCATCTCTGATTTTTTTGCTATTTTTAGAAAATCGTGCAAGAACTCTGGACAGAAGGTTGTAAAATGCTGAGTGATGTCTGGTTTTTGTCTAATTCCTGGAGATCCAACCGTTGAAACTTTGATTTCTTTTTTGGGTTAAAAACTAGACACACAGAGGCATCTTGTGTCCAAAATCCATCAAGATCAAACCACGGGAACCACGCGTTTCCATTTTTTAAAGTTATGATCTGCTCTCTGTAATTTATAAAAAACTGCTACTGTTTTTGTCTAATCTTATTTATTTCAACTCAAGTGGCCCCTAATGTCTTGAGACCCAAATCATACTTTGAATAATGGTAATTTAGCTTAAATCCAGAGGCTAAGTGACCCAAATTAGTGAATAAATCCATGTCTTATTCTTGTTCACATTCATTCATTCAAGTACATTTAATGCTCATGATTAGAACTAGCTATTGAATAAAGTTGGATTTCATGCTTGATAGGTTTAAACTAGAAATTTAGGATTGTTATTTCTAATTTCACATCTTGTATATCATATGGACTAACATTTTGTTTTGTAGCGCTATTAAGGTATGATCTCTTAGACCCTCTTTAATTTATTTTAATTTCTTGATTTTATTGATTTTTCAACCTCATGCGCGACACATTAGAATTAGGATCTTGCCTTATATGTATATGTGATTAGAGACTCTTTTTTAGGATTTTCTTTTGTTTGTATGCATTGCACGTTTAATATCGCTGCTGGATCCCGGGTAAGTTCTCTTGTTCCCTAGTGCATATCATGTTGCTTGCTACTTGAAATATGTGATTTTTGAATGATATTTTATCAATTGCAATTTTACACCCCTTTGGACATGCTTTTTGTAACGTATATCTATACATTTATATTAGTTGAGGGCACATTTAAATTAATAATTTGATTAGAAGGATATTGAGTAGAGGCCTATCGCAAGATAGGATGAGAGAGGGTGTTTTAGTCCGACGAGCTCCTTCCTCTCTCATTCCATGATCCCCGGACCTAGTTAATCTCTGGTTTCTAAAAGATCAGTTTGCTTTTAAAATGGTTTCTTAATTTTTCCTTTTAAAAATTAAGTGGCGACTCATTTATTTTTGAAATTGATTTTGAAAAGCTGTGGGTAAAAGAAAGAAAACTGCGATACCCACAATCTGGCGACTCTGCTGGGGATCGAACTCAGAATCTCTGGTTTCGCAGACCAGAACTCTGATTTTGGGTTCACTCGAGAATTAGACTTGAAAAATATCCTTTTAATCAAATTAATTAATCTTTGTGTGCCTGCTGCATTTCACTGGCATGTCCAGCCAGTCGATTGCACAGAACTATGACCTTGGAGGCTCGGGGCAACCCGGTCGGTCAAGTCATCATGGGACTGTGTGATCACCCTTGATCTCATACCATGATTTGGTATATGAAGCATCCTATCGGGTGTGTGTCAAGGGTCCCTTATTTGACCAAAACCCAGCCTGTGCATGATAGTTTCTGTAGAACCTTTCAATCTTAGGAAATCAAGTCTTGATTAGGATTATGTGCTAGGGAGTTTTGTATGCCCGGAAGGGATTACTTGAGATGATGACGATACTTGCTTGATGAAAGACGTATAATCTTTTAATCACCTTTTAGCAATTTCTCCTCATGTTCCACGACATTTGGAGAACATGCCGAACCTTGATTATAAGATTATGCTTCTTGTATCATGTTTAGCTAAGCATCATTGACCTTGTATGTATCCGAATTCATGGAAAGTACGGTGATAATCCAGTCATGTGATCCCCCTACCCAATGGTTTTTCTCAAGGTTTTCGACTACCTTTTCAAAATTTTTTCCTCTTTTCAATTAAAAATTCCCAAATTAACCTTTGTTAAGGCATATTTCACTTGATCATCTTCAAAAGAAAAATTCAAAAATCCTTGAAAATTATTTTGGTAGAAGAATGTTCTCAAAAAGCACTCTCAAGGATTGTTTTCGAAGGCCTTTTTACTACCCAAAAAAAAAAATGCTTTTCAAATAAATTTTGAAAATTTCAAAATGACCAACCTCTGAGAAGGTAGTGAGGATCACAATGAGAGGAGAAATCAGCGCACTTGACATGGTTGAGGATCTTATGTGCTTATGTGTTAGGATTAGGATTTTTTCTTTTTTTGGCATATAGAGTAGGCACAAACGCACACATGCATTGCATCCGCGTGATATACAAAAGGAAAGTTTTTGTTTAAAATGACTTTGTGTGATTAAATGAAGACAAAAAGGATTTTAAAAGAGGGCATTTCAAAATTTGTTGTAGGAGCAAAAATAGCAAACCAAGCGTGGTTTAGAGACCCCACGGCGAGGCTAGTTAGAAGGGAATACGCTGACATGGCTGAAGAAAGAAACAACGAAGAAATGACCGGGTTAAGAATACTGGTAGAACAACAAGCAGAGCAAATGAGGCGACAGGTAGAAAACATGAACCGTATGATGGGGATGATAGAAGAACTGAATCGTCAACCACCACACGTAGTTCCGCCCGTTATAGACTCACCTTTGGGAGGAGGGGAAGGAGATTGGTTCGATGATCAGGAAGCACAATGGACTGATGCACTACGGGCCAACAGAGACAGAGAGAAAGCTGAGAAAGAGAAGCAACTGACCGAGAAAATAGAGAAGTTGGAAAGGGTGATGCGCAAGGCTCAGGGGGTTGATACCTATCTAATGGAGTTAGAAGGCCTGTATGACGGGGTCCACGAGACGCTGCCTGCTGGGTTCAAAATGCCGGTCATTGATAAGTTTGATGGCACCGAAAATCCTCGCAGTCATATAAGAATGTGTATTGGGGCTTTCTAACCGAGCGGCTTGAGCACAACTATGATGGCAGTCCTATTCCAACAAACTTTGACTGGAGCTGCTCTGTCCTGGTATCTTACTCTTGAACCAAGCAACACCAGGGTGTGGGAAGAAGTGATTAAGGCATTTGTGGCACAGTACGAATACAATCAAGATTTGGATGTCACTGTCTGAGATTTGGAGACCACTAGGCAAGGGAACAAAGAATCATTCGCCGAATACCTGAGCAGATGGAGGGGAAAGGCAGCTAAAATGGTATAAAGGCCGTCTGAGAAGGATCAAATCCGAATGCTGATGAAGAATCTACAGCTAGTGTATCAAGAAAAGATGAGATTCTAGTCGATCAACACCTTTGCTGAGGTTTTCGATGTCATGACAAGGATAGAGGATGCAATCCAAGAAGGGGTAATCAAGAAGGAGGAGCAACCAAACCGGTACAGGAGGCCAAACTATGGGTCCAACGGAGGACAAACAGGGGGTCACTCTGGCCCCACTGATGTCAATGCACTGAATGGACCAGAAAGGAAATTTGACATAGCACCAAGGAGAGGAGGGGATAAAGCACCAAGAAAGTTCTCAGATTTGGGAGTGTCACTGTTAACCGCCCTCAATAGATTGTTAGCCAAGGGGCATCTCCGTCAGCTGGAACCTTGACCTCTACCGAGTCTGCTTCCGCCAAATTTCCAAGGGGACCTCTTCTGCAAATTTCATCAGCAGAATGGTCACTCAACGGATAGGTGTATGAGACTAAAGCATGAGATTCAGGACCTCATTGATAATAAGGTGATTTCGGAACCCCCCACCAAAGCACCGAATGTTACTAAAAATCCACTTCCGAATCATTGAGCTGTGCCACCACCACAAGGCCTTCACCTCTTGGGGATAGAAGAAGCAACCTTCGATCCGTCTAGGTTAATCACTAAGGCCGGGATACCAAGAAAGCCATATCAGCTGCCCAAGGATTCGACAATCTGTGCTTTGGAGGATCAGCCGAGAAAGAATGAAATAGGACAATCAGATTGGTGGGTTAAAGGGAATGACGATCAAGACGAAAGCCAGGTAGAAGATGATCTTTGGTACGAGAGCGACAAAGAAACAGAGGTGGTGAAGGGTACTTTGACAGTTGATTAAGAAGTTGACAATCTATGGGCAAGGGAAGAAGGCTGTCATTTAACTCGGTCTGGCAGACACTTTAAACCATATGAGCTAGAGGAGGATCATCCAGGGAGAGAATTGGATAAGGGAAAAGGGAAGATAAATGAAGAAGAGGAAGAAGACAGGGTTCTAAAGCAGATGAAGAAGACTCAGGCCAATATCACCATTTGGGGGTTGCTGATTTCCTCCAAACGCCATAGGCAGGCGGTCCTAGACGCTCTGAACCAATTTGACGTGTCTATCGACACCACCCCAGAGGACCTCATAGGGCTGATTGGCAAAATTCCGACCTCGGCTATTACCTTCTCGTCAAATGACTTGCCTCCGGGAGGGCCCATTCGCAACAAACCATTATATGTCACTGTCGAATGCTTGGGGAATGTCGTGCTTGCTTGCCTGGTTGACAATGGATCGGCTCTCAACGTGTGTCCCTTCCGAACAGCTAAGCGAATGGGCCTAGATGAGTCGACATTTACACCATCGGAGCAAAGGGTAAGAGCCTACGACAACACCCAGTGAACGGTCATGGGGATAGTCCTTCTTCGTCTCATTATTGGCCCTTTCGAAAAAGAAGCTAAATTCCAGGTCATCGACATCCCCGCTTCTTTCAACCTGCTACTAGGTAGGCCTTGGTTGGACAGTTTGGGTGCTATACCGTCAACAATCCATCAGAAGGTTAAGTATGTCTGGGAGAATAAAGTCTGTGATATCCTCGGGGACAGCTGGGTTCGTTC
Source organism: Hydrangea macrophylla (assembly GCA_033977485.1). Lineage (NCBI taxonomy): Eukaryota > Viridiplantae > Streptophyta > Magnoliopsida > Cornales > Hydrangeaceae > Hydrangea > Hydrangea macrophylla. The sequence continues at coordinate 30,973,365 of CM066992.1, forward strand.
GCCCGAAGCATCATCAAGCGCACCGGTTCTAGAATTACAGCTGCAAGAAGAAGAAACAAAAATGGGAGGGTTCGAGTTCATCAGCATGTTGGAAGAGGAAAAGTCGAGGGAGTTTCTACCGCTCCATTTCGATCAGTATGCCAGTCCAGTGGTTGCAGAGATCATGAAGAGAATGGGTTTCTTTCCAGGATTAGGGTTGGGGAAGAACCTTCAAGGCCTGCCTGAGTTTCCAAGAATCCCTACTTAGACTCACACTCACGGCCTGGGGTACCAGCCGACAAAGAAGGAACTGAGGGCAAAGAAGAAGACTGTGGACGCACCAATGAACCCTTATCAAAAGACACTCAACGGTTACTTCGTAAAGGAAGGAGAAGATTTCCCCTTCTGTGGCTTCCCAGAACCATGGATGGACCAGAAAGACAAAAGTCTAAAGCCAGGGTTTGAGATCTTTTTCTCCCATGAATTTTCCAAGTACAAAGACCCATTTTTACAAATGCCTGAAAAGTCCGTTGCTCTCAAGGATTGGATCGGTGCGCTAGACCGCCCTGTCATGAAAAATCTGCTGGATGAGGGAAGCACGGAGGTTATGAAAGCGGATCCCAGAAAAGCCAAAGGTGAATACGCCGAAGGTCTGGTGGAGGAAGCAGCCGAGAGTGGAGAAGATGAGGAAGATCAGGGAAAAACCGACAAGGGAAAGGCCGAGAAAGAAAAAATGGAAGAGATTACCAAGGCGGGGGATCTGGAAGAATGCTTCATCACTGATCTGGGGGGAGAGAACAAGAAAGAGTGGGTTTTTGAGTCTAGTGATAGGTTTCCCCCACACCCAGAGTCTGTAATGGCCCAAATGAGGCGTCTGTCAATTTCTATGACTGTTGTAATCACTCCAAAGAAAATCAATGAAAGTATGACTGATTCTGCCTACTCGAACGCGCTTAATGAATGTGATGATCATGAAACACCCATTGAATTGCAAAAGTTAATTGAAAAAGAAAAAGAATCTGCATGTAAAATCATAGAAAACACCCTAACAATTAATCTGGGAAATGAAAATAATCCTCAAAATGTCTTTATCGGCTCCACACTTAGCAATAAAAAAAGCAAAGAACTAATCAATCTATTAAATGAATTCAAAGATATTTTTGCATGGTCTTATAATGATATGCCAGGCATTGATCCAAAGATAGTCCAGCACCACATTCCTCTCTTTCCCAATTCAAAACCCATAAAATAAAAATTGAGGCGAATGAGGCCAGAATGGGCACTTAAAGTAAAAGAGGAGGTTGAAAAGCAATTAAAGGCTAGATTCTTGATGGTCACCGAGTATCCTGAGTGGATTGCCAACATTGTACCTGTCCCAAAGAAGGACGGTCATGTTAGGGTTTACGTTGATTTTCGAGATTTAAATAGGGCAATCCCTAAAGACAATTTCCCGTTACCCCACATCGACGTGTTGGTCGATAACACTGCAGGACATGAGCTTCTATCTTTCATGGATGGATTCTCTGGATATAATCAAATCCTCATAGCACCCGAGGATAGAGAGAAAACCACGTTCATCTCTACGTGGGGGACATATTGCTATAGGGTCATGCCATTCGGACTCAAGAACGCAGGTGCGACCTATCAAAGGGCTGCCACCTCTTTACTGCATGACATAATCCACAAAGAGGTGGAGATGTATGTGGATGATATGATTGTGAAATCCAAAGAGAGGGGAGGGCACCTAGAGGCTTTGAGAAAGTTCTTTGAGAGATTGAGGGAGTTCAAAATGAGACTAAACCCACAGAAATGTACCTTCGGAGTTACCACAGGAAAGTTGTTAGGGTTCCTTATTACCCAAAGGGGGATCGAAGTAGACCCGACCAAAATAAAAGCCATAACCGAAATGAACCCACCAAAAAATGAGAAAGAACTGAGAGGTTTCCTGGGGAGAATACAGTTCATCAGCCGCTTCATTTCCAAACTCACCCTAACCTGCGACCTACTGTTCAAACTTCTTAGAAAAGGAGAGAAATTCAAATGGGACGCCCAACAAGCCTTCGACAAGATCAAAACCTACCTTCAAAACCCACCTGTCCTATCACCACCTTTACCTGGGAAACCCTTGTTACTTTATCTCTCCGTATCTGAAGACTCAATGGGGTGTATACTGGCCCAAGAAGGAGAAGAGGGGCACGTGGAGAAGGCCATTTACTATTTGAGCAAAAGAATGGTCGGATATGAGTTAAAGTACTCGCCCTTGGAAAAGTCCTGTTGGGCCTTGGTTTGGTGTACCCGTCGCCTTCGCCATTACATGCTAGCCTTCCCTGTAATCCTGGTATCCCGAATGGACCCATTAAAATACCTATTCGAAAAACCTGTCTTGACCAGTAGGATTTCCTGTTGGACCATGATGCTAGCTGAATTCGACATCAAGTATGTCACTGCCAAGTCTGTGAAAGGAAGGGCTGTCGCTGAGTTTTTAGCCAACCTTGCCATAGAATTCGAGGACGAGGAAGAATTCAAGTTCTCGGATGAAGGAATAATGGAGGTAAAGGAGGATTTGTGGAAAATGTACTTCGATGGAGCAGCCAACCAATTAGGTTACAGAGTTGGAATCATTCTCATAGCACCCGATGGGGCCCCTACCCCATTATCCGTCAAGCTCAAGTATAACTCAACCAACAACACCGCGGAGTATGAAGCATGCATAATTGGGATGGAAGTAGCCTTAGCTTTGAAAGTCAGACGGATTGATGTCTTCAGAGATTCCAATTTGATCATATCCCAAGTCCGAGGAGATTGGAAGGTAAAGCATGAGAAACTGAGACCTTACCATGACTATCTGGAAAGTCTGAAAGCGCAGTTCCAAAAGATTTCTTTTTACTACCTCCCTCGTGAAGAAAACCAACTAGCCGACTCTGTGGCTACCTTAGCCTCGATGATCCAAATCCCCTCCAAAACTGCCGTGATCCCGCTATCCATAGAAGTGAGGAACCAACCGTCATTTGAAATGATCGCGGCCATGGAAGATGAAGAGGAAAATACCGTGGTATGTGGATGTGTGGAAGTTCATTAAAGAAGGAGAATACCCCTAAGGAGCCTCAGAAAGGGACAGAAAAGCGATTCGACGATTCGCCGCTCAATTTGTGATTTACGCAGATAAGCTATGGAAGAAATCCTACACTGGCTATAATCTGGAGTGCCTATATGGAAAAGAAGCTAAGAGAATGATGGAGGGAATACATGAGGGAGTGTGTGGGCCCCATATGAACGGGCACATGCTGGCAAAGAAGATCATCCGACAGGGGTACTATTGGACGACCTTGGACAAAGGCTGCTGCGAATATGTTAGAAGGTGTCACAAGTGTCAAATTCATGCAAATTTGATGCATACCCCGCCGTCACAGCTCTATAGCATGACCACCCCTTGGCCATTTTCCGTGTGGGGGATCGATATCATTGGTGAGATAGTTCCGAAGGCTTTTAATGGGCACCGGTACATAATCGTGGCGATTGATTATTTTACAAAGTGGGTAGAGGCAGCCTCGTATGCAACTTTGAAAGCTAAAGACGTGGTGAGTTTCATCGAGAAAAACATAATCTGCAGGTATGGGGTCCCGAATGAGTTTATCTCCGATCATGGCAGTCATTTCCAGGGAGAGGTTATCCCGCTCTTGGAAAAGTAAAAGATCACACGCCATCAATCGTCCCCGTATAGGCCTCAGACGAATGGAGCAGTAGAAGCAGCGAATAAGAATGTTAAAGCAATCTTGGGAAAAATGACGGATATATATAAGGATTTGCATGAGAAACTACCGTTTGCTTTGTGGGGATACCGAACCTCGGTAAGAACTTCAACGGGCGCTACGCCATATTCGTTAGTCTACGGGATGGAAGCCGTTCTCCCAGTCGAGGTAGAAATACCCTCTCTTAGGGTTTTGGCAGAGTGCGAAGTCACTGAATCAGAATGGGTACGAGGAAGGTATGAGGAGTTGATGTTACTCGATGAGAAGAGGCTGGCCGCAGTAAACCACACTCGGGGGTACCAGAAGAGGATAGCTCGTGCTTTCAACAAAAAGGTCCGCCCAAGGAAGCTTGCTGAGGGTGACCTGGTCCTCAAAGAACTGAAAGTGCCTGTTTATGACCCCAGAGGAAAATTCAAACCCAACTGGGTCGGGCCATACATCATTAAGACTCTCCTTTCCGGAGGAGCGGCCTATCTCATGGACCTGGACGGGGTTGAATTTAAGTAACCAATTAACCTTAATCGTCTCAAGAAATACTTTGCTTGAAACCGTTTCTTTCGAAACCTCCTACCTCGATGAACTACGCTTGACCTGATTCCCGTTAGGGGATACGTAGGCAACCTACTCGGTTTGGTCAGTAAATAATTGCCTAATTGGCGCCTTTTCTTTGCATCCTTAAGCCGAACTACTTGGGACCTGACGCCCACTTGGGGATAAGTAGGCGGGCTCTCCAAAGCCCTTGGTCCACTAAAAAAAAAAAAATTGTGCTAAACTAGGGGCAAACTGGCATTTGCCCCGAACCACTTCGAAGCCCTAAAACCAGGGGCAAACTTCGTTTGCTAGCCGAAGAACCCAGATACAAGACCCCCTTTTGGATCACCTGGCTATCAAATAAGTACTATAAAGAAACAATTGAGAATTCATGACATAGAAGGAGTAAAGCTTTAAGCAAAGAAAAAGTAGAGAGCCAAGAAAAGACATTGAAAGGAGAATTCTCCATAAAAGATTAATCGAAGGAGTGAGCACTTTAATTAAGCATGTTAAAACTTTCCTAAAAGATAACAACACTTCTTGAAAAATAATAATAATAATAATAATAAGGAAAATCACATTCAAAAGCGTAAAAGGAGTAGGCAGGGTCTGTCAGAAAGTTTCGTAAAATGGCAAGCTTTTCCCTATTCTCGTCTACTTATTATACATGTGTCTGTCAAGCTCATCTCGCAACCAAGGCTTGGATCTATAGGAGGTGTTGGACAGTAGGCATAGTCGGAGCAGGAATCCTCGGGCACGGAGCAGCCATCCTGTTGTGCCAAGCCTCGATGAAAGCCTTCGCGATAGCAGGGCGCAAAGTGGATCCCCTGGTGAAATCAGCAGTCACAGATTCAGTAGTATCTTGCAAAAGTCCGAACTGACGGACAACCCGATCGGGAATGTAGAAAGTAGTAGTACGCAAACCCGGCAGCCAGATGCTAGGTCGCCCAGGAAGGCATACAGCAATAGAGCGATGGGTCCACTACAGACAAACCCATCAGATATCACTAGAAGAGAGGCCTTGGAGCCAACCAAGCCATGCATCGGCGGATTGAAATAAGCTGGGAATCTCCATACGATCGTAAGGAAGTGACCCGCAAAGATGGGAAGGGGTATAAAGATATCCAAACGCTCCATGAGCCAAATCTGCAAAATAAAAGGTGCCCCGACAGGTAACGTGGCTCCGGTAGCATGAGCATGGCCCAATCCAATCAAAGTTTCACCAAGGACCAGCATAATTGCGCTCTTCATCTCCCTCAAACCACAGGCAATGGGTATAAGAATGTTGGAGGATGACTGAAAGAGAAAGTAAGAAAGCATAGCAATCGACAGGGCACTACGTCGGATGATCTGATACTCACCATCTAAGGGTCCCCTATGGGAGCATAAATGGAAGAAAGGTGCTCAAAATCTATCTGCCTGTCACAAATAAAGGAGCCCGCTGCATTCCGAGATGTGTGGAGAAGAGTGGCTAAATCCTGGACATACCCGGCCTGAACTAGAGGAACCGTCAATTCAGTAGAAGGATCGGTGTGAAGAATGGCACTGAATTCCTTAAACAAGGGGCAAATCTCCTGAGAGCCAAAACGAAAGACGTTGAAAGAAGGATCCCAACATTGGATGGCAGCTCGAAGTAGGCTCTCATTCAAGTTCATCCATCGGAAAGAGAAAAGATCATTCAGCCTGAAGCACTCAAAGTTGAGCCTATCAACGCCGGAAATGGTATCCATCCAGGGGAAAAGGATTTGGGAGCTGATGGGGGCCATTTTGGAAGAAAGTAAAGAAGAAAAGAGAAGTGTTTTTCGGAGCCTTGAGAAAGAATGGGTAAAAATAGGGGAATAAAGCTGCCTACCTACCCACGGTACTCGATAAAGTACAATGGCACTCAATGAAATGCCGCACGGCAGTCCGTGAATGCCGTAGCGGCATTCACTGACTGCCGCAGCGGCACTCACTGAGTGCCGTGGAGACCTAACCGAGTGCCGTTCTGGGTTTGTCATTGGCCAGGGTCTCTTTGTAACACGTTTAGCCCACCTGCAAATAGAAAACTAGATAGAAAACAATAAAACGTGCGCATCATGCAGCACGTGCAACAAAGATCAATACATTCATTCATTCACTTTCATTTCGCAATAAGAAAAGGAGAAATCAAAGCATTCAAAATTAAAATAAGGACGGGACCAAGCCATGGTCCCAGATACGGCAAAAGAAGGACCAAGCTATGGTCATACATACGGTGAATAAACAGAATGAAAAAGATACCCAAGTACCTACCCTACCGGTTATCCTAAGCAGCCATAAAAAAAAGTGTATGTATATACAATCATCCGAATAAAAGTGTAAATCCTCCCAAAACACTCAAAAGAAATAAAAAATAAAAGAAGAAGAAAAAGTAGGATCAGCCTCGGGCCCGGCTGCGAGTCTGGCGGGTCGTACGCTTGAGGGGCTCCTCCTCCGACTCTGTCCCGCTACCTCCACCGCTCCCTCCACGTCCGCCACTACCACCGCCTCTGCCGCTACTGGTGCCCTCACGGCGACCTTTGCCACGTTCAGTGCCGCTACCACCGCCTCGCCCTATGCCTCGTCCAGCACCGCCATCCCCAGGAATGTCGCTGAAGGGAATGCCGAACTGTTGAAGCCGCTGCTGGACCTGCCCTACCTGCTGGGACAAGACTCTGATCTCCTCCGTCTGAAATAAGAGAGGATAAGTCTAGAAAGTGTTGAAATGACGGATGAAATACTGAGAATAAAAGGAATAAAAAAAAAAATCATACCTGGACCGTCAACTGAGCCGCGGCAGTCGCCCGAGCTCCCTCAGCCTAAAAAACAAGAACCGAAAATAAAGATTAGCAAAAGGAGAGGCAATCAAAGTTGAAGTGAAAGAAAGGGCTAAGTTTCTTACCATCCACTCTCGCCCGAGAACCCACTGCCGCACGCTGTGGGCATACGTCAAGCCCTCCTCCGCATAAGCACGCGGGATGACGTCATAGTGAAGGGGAATAGTAGGGGCACCCTGTGAAAGCCGGGGGATCGTCGTCAAGAAGGGCTCGCCAAAAGAGACGGTCGACATGGTCCAATCCCACTCGGGCAAGGCAGGAGGACGAGCCGCGGTAGGAACAGGCTGCAAACGAAAAATAATAAAGCATGAATAAAGAATAAAAGAAAATTCATAAAAAGATAGTAATAAAGGAATCATTTGCTCACCCGAGTCACTTCCATCAGAGGGAAGTTTGGCATCAGCTTAGCGGCGCGGAACGTTGCATATCCTGTGGGGGGATCCACAAAGTCATGAATACCCAAGCCCATCAGAGCAACCATCAGCTCGCTACTCTGGAGGGTGTCTGTGGCTCTCATAGAGTCGGGAAGAGGGAACGACACAAAGAATCCCGGGGCCGCCTGTGACTGCCTAGTCACCCTCTCTCCTAAGTACCACGCCTGGCCCTCTGGCCCATCAAGGAGTCACCTCGTCGGGTCATATCCAGCCAACTCTCGGATCTCTGCACGAGCCTCAGGAAGCACCCTAAGCCAGGGCTGCCAAAGAACGTGCTGTTCCCTCAGGTTCGTCAGGAAGTTCCTAAACAAAACGAAGTCGTGGGCCCCGGTCTTCCGCTCGACTCTATCCTTCGCCCATTTCAGCCCCTGGGGCATGATGAGGGCATCAGCGCTGCGTGTCTCAGGAGACATCATACGGAGATACTCGTGGGACCAAATCTGCAATAATAAAAAGGGAGGTTAGTCTCACAATTTAAATAAATTTCTAAAAATGCAATAAGCAGTGAAATATAGAAAAGGTATACCTCCCACGCTCTCCAATAGCCATTGATGGAAGCCGGTCTGTCCCGGGAGATGTCACCCATGTGCCTGTACAAGATGGCTAGTCCTGCACCAGCCCAATCATACTCCTCGACCCGGTCCAGATGCTCCAGGGACGCTACTAGGGAAACGTCGATCCGATCACCCTTGGTGCTCAGTAGAGAGCACCCCAGCATATACATGAGAAAGCCCCGGGCCATCTGCTCGTCGGTATAACCCGACTGGCCCCTAAATGTATCCATAAACCATCGGGCTGTGACCAAAGACTCCTCCGGGACCACTCCCAACAATGGCTCCACCTGGTCCCACTCCTGATCCGTCAGATACTGTAAGCGATCTCCGCCGAAGGTAACCCCCATGATCATTGAGAAGTCCAAGGGAGTCATCGTCATCTCCCCGAAGTCAAAATAGAAGGTACTAGTGGTATCCCACCACCGCTCGGCCAGTGCATGTATCTGCCGCAAGTCATTGGAGCTCTTCGTCAAGAGTTTGACGAAGTCCCCAAACCCGGCCGTATCCACCAAAGCCCTCATTATCCCACTCAACTGTGTATACCACTCATACCCATGCGCGAGGCTACCATGCCCCTTCAGCACCTTAGGCTACAGCTGCAAGAAAGAATCACAAATTTTGATATTAGTAATTGGATAAAAGAAAAGGTAAATAAACAGATGGCAGTAAAAAGACAAGGAAATGCGACATGAAAAAGGAAAGAAATAAAAAATCTGGAAATACTCACAGAAACTTCACAAACAGGGCACTCGTGTGCGTTCGGATCACAAAAAGAAATAAGTGAAAGCACCCAATGTCCTAGCAACGTTTCGAAGAAACGGAAAAGAAAAGAATAACTTGTTCGCATTTTCGGGAATACATGCATATATAAACATGTAAAGGTGCAAAAGAAATTTGAGTGTAGTTTTAAAGAGAAGTATGTGATCACAAGCGGTCAAGAATCAATTTTAATAAATTGCGTTTGGAACGCTCAAGAAAACCCACGAGTTCAGTAAACACGAGTGAGAATGATAAATTGTGATTCATCGAGCATGATATTCACGAAGTTCGAGAAAAGTAAAATGAAATGCAAACTTTTGAATAAAGTACTCATGAAAACGCTACAACCATGGCATTGGTATCTAAAATGAGATGTTCAAAGCTATGATCCACTATACATGCGTAAAATTTTAACAGGAGAAAAGAAAATTAAAAAAGGGAAAGGGGAGCGTTTACCTCGCGCTTGAACGCGCGAGAAGACAGGTGCTCATCCGGGTCTCGGAGCAGGAGTGTGGCATCTGGATGATCAGTGGCCGTATACTTGGCCTTCCTTTTGCGCCCTGAACCACTCGCCATGATCTGTCAAAGAAAAGAGAGAATTTGAATGTTAGATTCGTGAAAATTTCAGAAAAATAAGGAAATAAATGAGATTAATTAAGTTTCGGTCAAGTAGAACGAACCTGATAAGTCGCTGGTAGATCAATCCAAGCAAGGAAAGGAAGAGGAAAATTTTCTCCAGAGGGATTTCGAGTTCAAGAGAGATCGAGAGAATGAGAAAAATGAATTGAACCCGGCGGTTTTATCCACTACCGCTTAAACGCGGCACTCAGTTTTCCGTGCGCGGTAGTTGATGGACTGCCGCGCGGCACTCACTGACTACCGCAACGGCATTTCGTGAGTGCCGCACAACAGTCACGGACTGCCGTAAAAATTCGCGTGTGCCGCGGTTAAGTCGGTTCAAAGATCCTTCATTTCCCGCCAAAATTCAAATCAAGTCCCAAAAATTAAATTTGAGGCCCCCAAAATTTGCCCTCATTACACTTTTGGCCCTCGGGGTCGTTTTTAGGTTTAAATTGGCTACAAATTTCATAATTTAAGAGTATATATGAGCCCGTGAGCTCCCGATTTGTGAAAATTAAAAATATTTGAGCCTGTGGGCTCCCAATTTCTGAAAATTAAAAAAAAGATTTCAGGAATATAACAGATTTATGTTCTCGGTTCTCGCAACAGATATTGCGTTTACCCTCGTTTTGGAATATAACAGATTTATATTCCCGGTTCTCGCAACAGATTTGCGTTTACCCTCATTTTAGAATATATCATATTTACATTCCCGGTTCTCGCAATGGATTTGCGTTTACCCTCGTTTTGGAATATAACAGATTTATATTCCCGGTTCTCGCAACAAATTTGGGTTTACCCTCGTTTTTGGAATATAACAGATTTATATTCCCAGTTCTCGCAACAGATTTGCGTTAACCCTCGTTTTAGAATATAACAGATTTATATTCCAAGTTCTCGCAACAGATTTGCGCTTACCCTCATTTTGGAATATAACAGATTTATATTCTCGGTTCTCGTAACAAATTTGCGTTTACCCTCGTTTTGGAATATAACAGATTTATATTCCCGGTTCTCGCAACATATTTATGTTTACCCTCGTTTTAGAATATAACAGATTTATATTTCTGGTTCTCGCAACAGATTTGCGTTTACCCTCATTTTGGAATATAACAGATTTATATTCCCGATTCTCGCAACAGATTTACTTTTACCCTCGTTTTTGGAATATAACAGATTTATATTCCCGGTTCTCGCAACAGATTTATGTTTACCCTCGTTTTGGGAATATAACAGATTTATATTCCCGATTCTTGCAACAGATTTGCGTTTACCCTCGTTTTTGGAATATAACAGATTTATATTCTCAGCTAACGGATTTATATTCTTGGTTCTCACAATAGATTTGCGTTTACCCTCGAAATCAAATCAAAAGCATCATGACTCCTGTAACAGATCTTCGCATCAGTCACGGAATTAGGTGATCTTTCCTGACTAACACGTCATGTAAAATGCGTCGTACGTGGGAAAGACATGATGAGAACGGTGCTTGTATGACCAGGTCAATTCAGAAAATACCATTGCATGGCACTTGCATCACGATAAGATAGGTGCATTCATCCGTATGGTTACTTGTGCTTGTGTATGTTTAGCTCCTGCCTGAACTACGTCTTGGTCTGATTCCTGATGGGATACGTAGGCAGCTCACCGTTGAGCACGACCAACATGAACCGCTTGTGAAGCCGTCTTTTGCAACGCATTTTGTTTTACCTAAATTCGACAGTCTGGTCAAAGGCTTGTCTTCACATAGGCTTTGACATTCACTTATGGGAGGCGTTGCCCCACAAGCTCTGTCAAAGAGGGGCAAACTGTAGACACCCCAATTTTGACCCACCGCCGAATTTGGGAGAGCGTCGCCTCCACGTCCAATGATGATAAGGACCGAAAAGATTTGAAGTATTCCAAACTCTTTAGAAAGTTCTCCAAACGCGATAAAATTTCACAGAAAGAAGAAAATACCAGGTATTTAGGAGAATTCAGGTATAAAACACCATTTTCGAAAAAGATCTTCAAAAATAAGTTTCTTTAAGAAAAAAAGAAGAAGGAAAAGACCTAAAAAGGGAAGTTCAACAGAAAACGGCGCACGGCAGTATGCCGCGGCACTCAGTGAGTGTCGTGCGGCATTCAGTGAGTGCCGGCCCGGCATTTACTGAATGCCGCCGACATTTTCTGACTGTCGTTTGCTTTTAAAGTCCGTATTTTATGGTACAATACGTATGTGTATGCGGATAAAAACAAAAATCTGATAAAGTAAGGTTGATGAAAATACGGCAATCGATAATTTGGCGCGGCACTCACTGAGAGTCGCGCCGCAGTCACGGAATGCCACGATAGTAGTTTCGGAGTGCCGCGGCGGCAGCCACGGACTGTCGCGAATAACTTTTGAATGCCGCCCTGGGCAGTAGTCTGTCTAATTTCAGGAAGTACGTATTGTACCACCAAATGGGATGATTACACCTGTCTTTTACTCCGAATTCACTGAAAATGCTTGGTAATTTTTGTCTATAAAAGAGGGAGGATCTTGCTTGAAAAGAGATACAACATACAACACAATACATGAGAGATAACCACCACTATACTAACACATTTTTGAAAGAAAAGAGAGAGTTTGGGAGAACTTGAAGAAGAGTTTGGAAGATCTTCAAAGGAGAGAAACTTTGAGGATAATTTGGAGGTGATCCTCTAACCATAAGTTGTCTATTTACATTCTTCCTTTTCTTAAATCTTTAATCCTCAAACCTTTTTTATTTTTCTTTGCTCTATTTCTTTAGTTGATCATACTTCCTTCTTGAGATTCTTAGAGATTCTCAATATCTCTCTTGAAATCTCTTGAACATGATCTTTTGAATCCCATGTAAGCTTGTGGTTCACATGGGAATCAAATTTTGATCATCACTCCATTTCATAGGCAAATAGATGGATCCAAGTCCACACTCATGACTTGGATCCTCCAAACCTTGATGTCTCATGGAATCCTTTCTATATTCCTTTGAGACTCATGAACATAGTCATGTCCTCATCTCCAATGACCATCAAATGGTAGGAGAAAGTGGTTTTGAGTCTAAGCTCATCCCCATGGTTTAGATTCTTTATCTTGAGATTTCATGAAGTCCATTCATACTTCACTTGAAATCTATAAATATAAAGGTCTTTAGTCTCCAATGACCATCAAATGGTAGTAGAACATGGTTTAGTTTAAGTCCAACTTCATGGTTCAATAGTTGGAGTTAACAAATGGAAGTTGAACTTGATAAATGAAAACAGTGAGTTCATAAACTGTTTTTGATCAAAGATTTTTAGTTCGAAATCTAACCGTTGAAATCAAGTGAAACCAACGGGAAAGTTCGAAATCTAACCGTTGAAATCAAGTGAAACCAACGGGAAAGTGTCAACAACACAATGTTCTACCACTGCAAATTTTGTTTTAAGGTGGTTTCATGTCTAAAGTGGTTTGGTTGTGAGTTTTGTAAGGACACTACAATCTGTCCAAAGTTTCAGCACAGTAACACTCTTTTGAAATAAGTAAACCAATGCTTTAATAAAGTGCTTGTGATCCAAAATAATTTTTTCTAAGTAGATTAATGTGTTAAGAAGTCACCCTAAAAAGAACAAAGCATCTCTGATTTTTTGCTATTTTTAGAAAATCGTGCAAGAACTCTAGACAGAAGGTTGTAAAATGCTGAGTGATGTCTGGTTTTTGTCTAATTCCTGGAGATCTAACCGTTGAAACTTTGATTTCCTTTTTGGGTTAAAAACTAGACACACAGAGGCATCTTGTGTCCAAAATCCATCAAGATCAAACCACGGGAACCACGCTTTTCCATTTTTTAAAGTTATGATCTGCTCTCTGTAATTCATAAAAAACTGCTACTATTTTTGTCTAATCTTGTTTATTTCAACTCAAATGGCCCCTAATGTCTTGAGACCCAAATCATACTTTGAATAATGGTAATTTAGCTTAAATCCAGAGGCTAAGTGACCCAAATTAGTGAATAAATCCATGTCTTATTCTTGTTCACATTCATTCATTCATGCACGTTTAATGCTCATGATTAGAACTAGCTATTGAATAAAGTTGGATTTCATACTTGATAGGTTTAAACTAGAAATTTAGGATTGTTATTTCTAATTTCACATCTTGTATATCATATGGACTAACATTTTGTTTTGTAGCGCTATTAAGGTATGATCTCTAGGACCCTCTTTAATTTATTTTAATTTCTTGATTTTATTGATTTTTCAACCTCATGCGCGACACATTAGAATTAGGATCTTGCCTTATATGTATATGTGATTAGAGACTCTTTTTTAGGATTTTCTTTTGTTTGTATGCATTGCACGTTTAATATCGCTGCTGGATCCCGGGTAAGTTCTCTTGTTCCCTAGTGTATATCATGTTGCTTGCTACTTGAAATATGTGATTTTTGAATGATATTTTATCAATTGCAATTTTACACCCCTTTGGACATGCTTTTTGTAACGTATATCTATACATGTATATTAGTTGAGGGCACATTTAAATTAATAATTCGATTAGAAGGATATTGAGTAGAGGCCTATCGCAAGATTGGATGAGAGAGGGTGTTTTAGTCCGACGGGCTCCTTCCTCTCTCATTCCATGATCCCCGGACCTAGTTAATCTCTGGTTTCTAAAAGATCAGTTTGCTTTTAAAATGGTTTCTTAATTTTTCCTTTTAAAAATTAAGTGGCGACTCATTTATTTTTGAAATTGATTTTGAAAAGCTGTGGGTAAAAGAAAGAAAACTGCGATATCCACATGCCCCACCTGCTGGGACAAGACTCTGATCTCCTCCGCCTGTAGTGAGAAAGGATAAGCCCAGAATGTGTTGAAAGAACGAATGAAATACTAAGAATAAAAGGTGAGAATAATACCTGAGTCCTCAACTGAGCCGCAGCAGTCGCCCGAGCTCCCTCAGCCTAAAAACAAGAACCAAGAATAAAGATTAGTAAAAGAAGAGGTAATCAAAGTCAAAGTCAAAATGAAAGACGGGGATAAGTTTATTACCATCCACTCTCGCCCGAGAACCCACTGCCACACGCTGTGGGCATACGTCAAGCCCTCCTCCGCATAGGCACGCGGGACGACGTCATAGTGAAGAGGAATAGTAGGGGCACACTGTGAGAGCCGGGGGATCGTCGTCAAGAAAGGCTCGCCAAACGAGACGGTCGACATGGTCCAATCCCACTCAGGTAAGGGAGGAGGACGAGCCGCGGCAGGAACAGGCTGCAAACAAAAAATAAAAACAAAACGTATATAAAGAATGAAAGAAAACTCATAAAAGAATGAAGGAATCATTTACTCACCCGAGTCACTTCCATCAGAGGGAAGTTCGGCATCAGCTTAGCGGCGTGAAACACTGGGTATCCAGTGGGGGGATCCACAAAGTCATGAATGCCCAAGCCCATCAGAGCAACCGTCAGCTCGCTACCCTGGAGTGTGTCTGTGGCTCTCATAGAGTCGGGAGGAGGGAACGGCACAAAGAATCCCAGGGCTGCCAGTGACTGCCTAGTCACCCTCTCTCCCAAGTTCCACGCCTGGCCCTCTGGCCTATCGAGGAGTCGTCTCGTCGGATCATATCCAGCCGACTCTCGGATCTCCGCACGAGCCTCAGGAAGCACCCTAAGCCAGGGCTGCCAGTGAACGTGCTGCTCCCTCAGGTTCGTCAGGAAGTTCCTGAATGAAACAAAATCGTGGGCCTTGGTCTTCCGCCCGACCCTATCCTTCGCCCATTTCAGCCCCTGGAGCATGATAAGGGCGTTTGCCTCACGTATCTCAGGGGACATCATGCGGAGGTACTCGTGGGACCAAATCTGTAATAAAAAAGGGGGGAGGTTAGTCTCGCAATTTAAATAAATTTCTGAAAGTGTAATAAGCAGTGAAATATAGAAAATGGTATACCTCCCAGGCTCTCTAATAGCCACCCGTGGAGGCCGGCCTGTCCCGGGAGATGTCACCCATATGCCTGTACAAGACGGCTAACCCTGCACCAGCCCAGTCATACTCATTAATCCGGTCCAGGAGCTCCAGAGACGCTACCAGGGAAACAGAGACCCGATCACCCTTGGTGCTCAACAGAGAGCACCCCAGCATATACATGAGAAAGCCACGGGTCATCTGCTCATCAGTGAAACCCTGTTGACCCCTGAATATATCCATGAACCATCGGGCTGTGACCAAAGGCTCATCTAGAACCACTCCCAACAATGGCTCTACCTGGTCCCACTCCTGATCCGTCAGATACCGTAAGCGCTCTCCACCGAAGGCAATCCCCGTGATCATCGAGAAGTCCAGAGGAGTCATCGTCATCTCCCCGAAGTCGAAATGGAAAGTGCTGGTGGTGTCCCACCACCGCTCCGACAATGCATGAATCTGTCGCAAGTCATTGGAGCTCTTCGTCAAGAGTTTGACGAAGTCTCCAAACCCGACCGTGTCCACCAAAGCTCTCACCGTCTCACTCAGCTGTGTGTACCACTCATACCCGTGAGCGAGGCTGCCATGCCCCTTCAGCACCTTGGGCTGCAGCTGCAAGAAAGAATCACAAGTTTTTGATATTAGTAATTGGTTAAAAAGAAAAGTAAAAAAAAAATATAATAATAAATAAATGAAACAGATGGTAAGTAAAGAAACAAGGAAAAACGTCATAAAAAAAGGAGGAAAGGAAAGAAATAGAAAAATCTGGAAATACTCGTAGAAATTTTACAAGCATGGCACTCGTTTGCATTCAGTTCAGCAGATGTTCACAAAACAACAAGAAGAAATAAGAGAAAGCACTCAATGTTCTAGCAAGGTTTCGAAGAAAGGGGAAAGAAAAGAATAGTTTGTTCGCATTTTTCGAAATACATGCATATATAAACATACGTAGGTGCAAAAGAAATTTGAGTCCAAAAGAAGCGTAGTTTTAAAGAGAAGTTCGTGAGAATAATAAAAGGCGTAATTTGAGTCACAAGTGGTCAAGAATCAGTTTTGAATAATATAAGGCGTTTGGAACGCTCAAGAAAATTCACGAGTTCAGTAAACACGAGTGAGAATAATAAATTGTGATTCATCGAGCATGATATTCATAAAGTTCGTGAGAAGTAAGATGAAATGCAAGCTCTTGAATAAAGTACGCAAGAAAATGCTACAAGCATGGCATTTGTATTTGAAATAAAGACATTCAAAGTTATGATTCACTATACACTTCATTCATAAAGTTCTAGTAGAAGAAAAGAAAAAGAAATAAAAGGGGAGCGTTTACCTCACGCTTGAACGTGCGGGCAGATAAATGATCATCCGAGTCCCAGAGCAAGAGTGTGGCGTCAGGATGATGAGTGGCCGTATACTTGGCCTTCCTTTTGCGCCCTGAACCGCTCGCCATGATCTGCCAAGGAAAAGAGAGAATTCACGCGTTAGAATCGTGGAAATTCCGGAAAAACGAGGAAAGAAAAGAGATTAATCAAGTTTTGATCGAGTAGAGCTAACATGTGAGTACCGTAGATCAATACAGAAGAAAAGAGAGGATGGGAGAAAATTTCTCCAGAGAGATTCCGAGCGAGAGAAGATTGAGAGAATGAGAAAAGTGAATCAAAACCGCGGGTTTTAGTCACTGCCGCTCAAACGCGGCACTCAGTTTTCTGTGCACGGCAGTTGATGGACTGCCGTGCGGCACTCACCAAGTGCCGCAACGGCACTCCGTGAGTGCCGCACAGCAGTCAAGGACTGCCACGGAAAGTCGCATGTGCCGCGGTTATGTCGGTTCAAGAGATCTTTATTTTCCCCCCAAGAATTCAAATCAAGTCCCGAAAATTGGATTTGAGCCCCCCCAAATTTGTCCTCATTGCACTTTTGGCCCCCGGGGTCATTTTTAAGTTTAAATTGACTACAAATTTCAAAAATTAGATTGAATTTGAGCCCACAGGTTCCAAATTCCGAAATTTGAAATAAATTTTGGCCCGAGGGCTCCCGATTTTGAAAACTTGAAATAAATTTTAGCCCGAGGGCTCCCGATTTTGAAAACTTGAAATAAATTTTGGCCTGTGGGCTCCCGACTTTGAAAAATTGAAATAAATTTTGGCCCGTGGGCTCCAGATTTCAAACGTAGAAATACACTTGAGCTTGTGGGCTCCAAATTTCAAAAAGTTGAAATAAATTCGAGCTTGCGGGCTCCGAAGCTTTGAATTGATTTGAATTTGAGTCTGCGGACTCCAAATTCAACTAAATATGATTCCCCTCATTTTGGGAATATAACAGATTTATATTCCCGATCCGCGTAACAGACTTACGTTGATCCTTGTTTTGAGAGGGTAATGGATTTACATTCTCGGTTCTCGCAATAGATTTGCGTTTACCCTTGTTTTGGGAATATAACAGATTTATATTCTCGATCCACGTAACAGATTTGCATCGATCCTTGTTTTGAGAGTGTAACGGATTTACATTCTCAGTTCTCGCAACAGATTTGCGTTAACCCTCGTTTTGGGAATATAACAGATTTATATTCTCGATCCACATAACAGATTTGCGTCGATCCTTGTTTTGAGAGTGTAACAGATTTACATTCTCGGTTCTCGCAACAGATTTGTGTTAACCCTTATTTTGAGAATATAACAGATTTAAATTTGCGATCCACGTAACAGATTTGCGTTGATCCTCGTTTTGGGAATATAACAGATTTATATTCTCTGTTCTCGTAACAGATTTTGCGTCAACCCTCGAAGTCAAATCAAAAGCATCTTCATGTTCCCCGTAACAGATTGAGCATAGGTCAAGAATTATATGATCTTCCCTGACTAACATGTCACGTAAAATGCGTCGTACGTGGGGAAGACATGATAAGCATGGCACTTGTATGACCAGGCCGATTCAGAAAATACCATTACATAGCACTTGTATAACGATAAGATAAGGTGCATTCATCCGTATGGTTACTTGTGCTTGTATATGTTTAGCTCCTGCCTGAACTACGTCTTGGTCTGATTCCTGATGGGATACGTAGGCAGCTCACCGTTGAGCACGACCAACATGAACCGTTTGTGTAGCCGTTTTCGCAACGCATTTTGTTTTACCTAAATTTGACAGTCTGGTCAAAGGCTTGTCTTCACACAGGCTTTGACATTCACTTATGGGATGCATTGCCCCACAAGCTCTGTCAAAGAAGGACAAACTGTAGACACCCCGATTTTGATTGACCGGTAAATTTAGGAGAGCGTCACCTCCACGTCCAATGATGATAAGGGCCGAAAGATTCGAAGTGTTCCAAGCTCTTCAGAAAGTTCTCCAAATGCGGTAAAATTTTCACAGATTGAAATACCAGGTATTTAGGAGAATTCAGGTATAAAACATCATTTTTGGAAAATATCTTCGAAAATAAGTTTCTTTAAAAAAAGATGAAAGAAAAGACCTAAAAAGGGGAAGTTCAACAAAAAAGGGCATACGACAGTATTTGGCGGCACTCAGTGAGTGCCGAACGGTAGTCACTGAGTGCCGGCCCGACATTTACAGAGTGCCGCCAACAATTTATGATTGCCGTTTGATTTAACAGTCCGTATTTTGTGGTAAAATACGTATATGTATGCGGATAAAAACAAAAAAACTAATAAAGTAAGGCTGACTAAAACGCGACCATTAATAATTTTCCGCGACAGTTACTAAGAGCCGCGCGGCAGTCACGAAATGCCGCCGCGGCTTTCACGGAGTGCCGTAGCGGCATCCACTGACTGCCGCAAGAGATTTTTGACTACCGCCCTGTGCAGCAGTCTGTCTATTTTCAGGAAGTACGTATTGTACCACCAAATGAGACATTTGCACCTGTCTTTTACTCCGAATTCACTGAAAATACTTGGTAATTTTGTCTATAAAAGAAGGAGGATCCTCCTTGGGAGGACACACAACAACAATATACAAGAAGAATATACCATTACACTACTACATTTTTGGAGAGAAAAAAAAAAGAGAGTTTGGAGAGCTTGAAGAAGAGTTTGGAAGATTTTCAAAGTAGAGAAGCTTTGAGGATAGCTTGGAGGTGATCCTCTAACCATGAGTTATTTCTTTTCTTTCTTTCTTTTAAGCCTCTAATCTTCAAACTACTTAGTTTTCTTTGTTTCATTCTTTTTTTGTGTCTTTTTTTACTTCCCTCTTGAGACTCTTAGAGATCTTCAATATCTCTCTTGAAAACTCTTGAGTTTGATGTTTTGAATCTCATATAAGCTTATGCTTCACATGGAAAGTTTGATCATCACTTCATTTTATAAGCAAATAGATGGATCCAAGTCCATATTTATGATTTGGATCCTCTAGCTTGGTGTTTCATGGAATCCTTTCTATATTCCTTTGACGCTCATGAGTATTAGTCATATCTTCATCTCCAATGACCATCAAATGGTAGGAGAAAGTAGTTTTGAGTCTAAGCCCATCTCCATGGTTTAGGTTAATTATTTTGAGATTTCATGAAGTCCATTCATACTTCATTTGAAATCTACAAATATGAAGGTCTTTAGCCTCCAATGACCGTCAAATGGTAGGAGAAAATAGTCTAGTTTAAGTCCAACTTTATGGTTTAATAGTTGGGGTTAACAAATAAAAGTTGAATTTGACAATGAAATAGTGGATTCATAAACCGGTTTTGATCAAAGATTTTTGGTTCGAAATCCAACTGTTGGAATCAAGTGAAACCAACGGAAAAATGTCAATAATACAAAGTTCTACCACTGTAATTTTTGTTTTAAGGAGATTTCATGTTTAAAGTGGTTTGGTCATGAGTTTTGTACAGTCACTACAATCTGTCCAGAGTTTCAGAACAGTAACACTCTTTTGAAATGAGTAAATCAGAATCTTAATAAAGTATTTGTAACCCAAAATAATTTTTTCTAAGTAGATCAATGTGTTAGGAAGTCACCCTAAAAAGAACAAAGCATTTCTAATTTTTTTGCTATTTTTAGGAAATCGTTCAAGAACTCTGGACAGAAGGTAGTAGAATACTGAGTGATGTCTAGTGTTTTCTATATTCCCAGAGATCAAACCGTTCAAACCTTGATTTTCTTTTTGGGTTATAAACTAGACTCACAAAGGCATATTATATCCAAAAATCATTAAGATCCAACCGTTGGAAGTATGGTTTTTCCATTTTTTAAGATCTGGTATGTTCTCTGTAATTCATAAAAAACTGCTACTATTTTTGTCTAATCTTATTCATTTCAACTCAAATGGTCTCCTAATGTCTTGGGACCCAAATCATACTTTGAATAATGATAGTTTAGCTTAAATCCAGAAGCTAAGTGACTCAAATTAGTGAATAAATCCATGTCTTATTTTTGTTCACATTCATTCATCCATGTACATTAATGCTTATGATTAGAACTAGTTACTTGAATAAAGTTGGATTTCATGTTTGATAGATTTAAGCTAGAAATTTAAGATTTCTATTTCCAACTTCATATCTCGTATAGCATGTGGACTAATCTTTGTTTTGTAGCGCATTTGAGGTACAATTTCTCATCTCCTCTCTAGTTTATTTCATTTGTTGATTTTTCTCGATTTTCGACTCTTCGCGCGACACCTTAGAATTAGGAGTTGCTTTACTTGTATATATGGATTAGAGACTCTTTTCCTAGGTTTATCTGTTTCCATGCATTTGCACGTTTAAATATTCACGGCCGGATCCCGGGTAAGTTCTCTAGTCCCCTATTTGCATATCATATTGCTTGCTACCTGAATTACGTGGCTTTTGAATGATATTTTATCATTTGCAATCTTACACCCTTTAGACATGCTTTTGTAATGTAAATACATATGTATTATCTGAGGGCACATTTAAATTAATAATTCGATTAGAAGGATATTGAGTAGAGGCCTATCGCAAGATAGGATGAGAGAGGGTGTTTTAGTCCGACGGGCTCCTTCCTCTCTCATTCCATAATCCCCGGACCTAGTTAATCTCTGGTTTCTAAAAAGATCAGTTTGCTTTAAAAATGGTTTCTTAATTTTCCTTTTAAAAATTAAGTGGCGACTCATTTGTTTTATTCTGAAATTTAAAAAGAACTGTAAAAAAAAAAGCTGTGGGTAAGAAAAATGCGATATCCATAGGTACTGGGAAAGGCCAGGCACAACAACTCATCCACCGTGGTGACCAGTGCCATCTGCGCCTTGTAGGTGCGGATGTGGTCTACCGGGCTCCCTGTGTTGTCATAGGAGCTGAAGTGAGGGGGTTTGAACTTCTGTGGAATGGTAAACCGTGTCACCCGAGTGGTATAGGGTGACTTAGTCTCCGTGTTGGTGAGGTCATGACCGGACTTGCGGTTCAGCCTCTCGATCTGCTGCTGCAGTTCCTCGACCTGGGCTTTGACGTCACTCCGTCCTATTCTCCTATCTGTGTCTGAGCGGTAGGTCGCATCGGACGACAAGGCCTCTTCCTCAAAGCGCGTCGACTTCGGGGATAAAGCCCGGCTCTGGGTCCGGGAAAGCCTGTGCCTAAGATCCCCCCGGCTCAGGGCCGGAGGGTCATCGGTCGATTCCTGGGCTCTCCGTACGGACTCCTCCCCTCTGGCCACACGCCGCCGATCGATGATAATTTTGGCGTCCTCCACTCGACGAGGATTGGGCCGAGGTCGTCTTTGCGAGCGCCTGGTGGCCTGGCTGCGCTCTCCATCCACAGGGCGTTCCCGGTTCGGCGTGGATACTGGGGCGGAACGGGCTTGCCTCCATGCTTTGGCGGGCCTTTGAATTGGAGCGCTCTTCTCGGGCTGATTCTCTAATGCGGGGCGCTTCTCGTGTCAGGCCATAAGCGCCTCTATCTATTCATGTGTTCGGTGCTGGCCCTCCAAGAGTTGCGCCAGCGCTGTCGTTATTTGCTCGGTCGTCATGGAGGCAGTCTGCTGTTCTGGCTGCGGGTTCTCCTGACCGGTCTGATTAGCGACTTTCTTACCCGACTTTGGCGGCATGTTGATCAGTTGAGAATTTGTTGATGAGAAGACTCAGTCGTTTCCCACAGACGACGCCAAACTGATGATGCCTAAAATTGGTAAGAAAGGTTTTAATTGAAAATATGACAAGAACAATTTGTATGTGGTTCGGTCCCGTTAACAAGGTGACCTACGTCCACGGTTGCGTCTGTGCGCTTCTCACTAGCAGATCACCGGCGGGCCTGGTGAGCCAACAAAGATGGGCGGCACTACCAGTAATACCGGCCGGGTGTATGCGTACGGATGATGAGTTCTCTGTTTAGGCTTGTAAGCTAGAGAATAATAATTGGGATCCCTTTTGACAGGGTAGGTGGGCTCTTTTATAGATGCAAGAGTCCACCCCTACATGGTAAGTTAATAAGATTAGGAAGCCTAATCTAATCACAATAGATTTACATGATTTTAGGGCAGTTTCCTTTTCGCAGACTTGTAGTTAATTTAGGAAACTCTTGGACAGCTCGGGACCGAGCCGTACCTCCTAGAGAATTACCGCACTGTATTCCCGGGCGGTATCGTCTGCTGACCTCAGAGGCATAGACTCCCAAGCTCCCATTTTGGATAGTCTGGGTCACTCTGCTGACGTGGCGGTTTGGCCTTAGCAGAATATTTCTGGATGTACCAGTAATTATTCATTGGGTATCCTACTACATTGCTTTTCAGTTTTCTATTTTTTTATTTTTCGAAATTGTATGATTAATGTAGTCAAAGTTGTTTAATTTCAAATCATGATTGTAAATTATGGGGAAAAAAATTAAAAGCCAGTTAATTATTATTATTATTTTTATATGTAGTGAGTTGTTTCGTAATTGTGAGGTGGACAAAAGGTACTATTGAGTAATTTGTGAGTTTATCCAATAACTAAGTGTACCTTCAGCACGTAATCGTGTAAGGCTATGCTTTAAAATTTGAATCCTGCATTTGTTACCAAATGCTTTGTTAGTAGTACCATACGTGAAAATTCAAGTGCAACAATCTTTCTAAGAGTAAGTCTTTGGGCACAAAAAAATCTCACAATCATAATCCACAAATACCACCATGTGTCTATCCTCTCCTGGTGGGATCCACTAACACTATGGGGTCTACTGACACTGTGGGGTCCATAGAGGAGAGATAGACACACTGTGGTATTTGTAGATTATTTGTGTGAGATTTGCTTGTGCCGAAAGGCTTACTTTATCGCACGTGGTATAACTAGAAGTACCTGGGAACCAAATTTGGAATATGCCATTGTTAAGGAATATCATCAATATGTTCCCTATAATCATGAACTTAAAGGAGCTCTTTGTGGAAATATTCAAAATGAACAAGAGTCAACATCACATGGACACAATCAAGGAAGAATTAGCAGCAAATCTGCATCCCTTTAACAACTCCTGTGATTCTTTTTTATTTATGTAATTACCATGTATGAAAGAGAATGCTTGTATATATATTATGTAATAGTCAAGAATAAAATAAGGGCTTTCTCACAATTCCTTAAAATTCTCATGGTATCAGAACCTAAAACCGCAAGCCTTAATATCATGTCTTCATCTTCTCTCTTTTCAAACCAAAATAAAGAGCCTGAACTTAGTATTCAATTAATGCTCTAGCTTGATTTCAGTCAAGCTAAGCACCACCAATTATCTCCTATGGTGTTCCCAAATTATTCCTTTTATTCGTAGTATTGGTGTATTTCATCACCTCCAAAGTGATGAAAAACCAGCTGCAATAATCGACGATGGCAAAGGAAATAAGAGTGATAATCCAGTCTGTGCATCATTGGTTGTCAACGATGGTTTACTTCTTTCTTGGTTCTTGGGTACCATGAAAGAAGACACGTTAGGCTTGAATCTTGATGCTAAAACGACATATCAACTCTGGACTTCTTTTGAGGAACATCTTCTTCCAGTCACTGTGGAAAAAGAAGGCCATTTAAAGAGCCTGTTAATGACCCTCAAGAAGGGGTCTCGATCCTTGGATGAGTACCTGAAGGATTTCAAATCAATTTGCGATAATCTTGCTGCAAAAAAAAATCCCGTTGATGATTTTGATAAAGTATTCCAGTTCGCACGTTGATTGGGATCAAATATGAAAACTTTTGTTTGGCCATGCTTACAAAACCTGCAAGGGCGACTCTTCTTTGTTTGTTTATCGTACTGGTGATCTCACTGTCATTCTCCTTATATATGTCGATGATGTCCTTGTGGCAGGGAATCACGATGACACTGTCACCTCTCTTATTGTCAAGCTTGGTCATGAATTTGCTATCAAGGATCTTGGTCCTTTACATTATTTTCTTGGTGTAGAGATCAAAACTCTTCCTGGTGGCCTTTTTTTGTCCCAAACAAAATACACTCAGGACCTTCTTTTGAAAACACAAATGCTTGAAAGTTCTTCTATTTCAACTCCGATGGTGCTCAAGGACCAACAAACTCCTGCAGATGGTAGTCTTGTTGATTCTTGTTCTTACCGTAGTATTGTAGGTGCACTGCAATATCTCACATTCACCAGGCCAGATATCATCCATGCTGTGAATCGAGTGTATGTAGACACCCCAAAAATGCGATATCCACAGTGTACCAACACTTTAATAATCCAACTCTAGCTCACATGAAAGCAGTCAAACGGATCTTACGTTATCTAAAAGGTACACAACATTTTGGTGTTCGGTATCTTACTCAAAGTCCCGTTTCCCTTTATGGTTTTAGCGACGCAGATTGGGCTGGTTGTCCTATCACCAGACGTAGCACAACTTGTTTTTGTGTCTTTCTTGGTACTAATTGTATCTCTTGGTGTTCGAAGAAACAACCAACGATTTCTCGCTCAAGTTCAGAAGCAGAGTATCGATCAATGGCCGTCACAACAACTGAATTAACTTGGCTCACATTCTTATTACATGATATTGGCATTTCACTTTCTCAACCTCCTCAGTTATTCTATAACAATCTTAGTGCCTTTAACATGCCTGTTAATCCCATGTTTCATGCTCGTTCTAAAAACATCGAGTTAGACTATCATTTTACTCGAGCAAAGGTCGCTATGGGCACTCTTGTTTCTCGTTATATTGCCTCATCCTCTCAGCCCGCTGACATTTTTACAAAGCCTTTGCCTAAGACTCCTTTCACTTCGTTTCGAAGCAAGATGGGTGTTAAGTCTCCTTTTCCCTCCAGCTTGAGGGGGCATGTTAAGGAATATCATCAATATCATGAACTTAAAGGAGCTGTTTGTGGAAATATTCAAAATGAACAAGAGTCAACATTGATGATGCCAAAATTTGGTTAAAGTAACTTAAAGAAATAAAAGGTGAGAGAGAGTGAGAGAATAGTTTTTTGTATGTGGTTTGGCCCTGTTAATGAAGGAACCTATGTTCACGGTTGTGTCTGAGCACGTTCACTATACTGTAAAAGAGTCGGGGGCCTGTGGTGAACCAACAAGTCTGGAGCTACCATAGGCCGATCGGGCATATTGATGAATGCTATAGGGGTGATGTGCAGACTGAAAAGTCGGCCCCTTCAATTGGGGGGGTGAGAGGTCTCTTTTATAGATGTAAGAGACCTACTCGTACAAGGAAAAGGAAACATAATCCAATTGACATAGATTGGCATTAATTGTAGGGGTTTCCTAATTGGATTAGGAAATAGTTTTCACTTTCCATTAGTCTTCTAGCTTGAGTAGGAAATTGCCCAAAATGCTCAGGATCATGCCTGTGGGCCCGAATGAGCTGTTCCCGCAATGGGATGTGCATGTGCGGTCTTCCCGACCTGTTGGCCAAGTCATTGACAAACCGCTCGGGAGGCATCAGGTGGACCAAACCACTCAGGATGATGCTTGTCAGTAGTTGCAGAATAGAACTGCTCGGGCATGGGCTGATTTTGGGTGTATCAGTTGCCCCCCAATTCCAAGGTTGGCTGGAGGCTATATCGGGGCAAGTTTGGAAATCTTCCCAATACCAGTCTGAGTGCTTGGGGAAGCTGCCTCGGGGCTTCTGAGCCTGGTGAGTCCTCAGGATTCAGCTGAGAGTTGAGACCTAGCCTAGCTCAGGACCTTTACGTACTCAGAAACTGACCGGGAGTTGAGACCCGGCCTAATTCGGAGTCTTTGAATGCTCGGGAAGTGGCCGAGAGTTGAGACTCGGCCTACTTCGGAGTCTTTGAATGCTCGGGAAGTGACCGAGAGTTGAGACTCGGCCTACTTCGGAGTCTTTCAATGCATTAGCTCCCAGGATGGTTATCTTCTACCCGCAAACCTTCGTCAAGGTTGTAGGCAAAAGAATTTGATCATGTTGGAAAAGCTGACCTAAAGCGTATTGCTTTAGGGTCCTTTTATGTTAACTCCCCAGGATGGTGGTCTTCCGCCCAGCCAGCCTTCATTAAGACTATTGGGAGAAGAGCTTCACCATGTTTATGGAGCTGACCTAGTGTGTGTCGCTGTAGGGTCCTTTTTGCTCCTCAATTGTGGGCCAACCTAAGATATTTTAGTCACCTCTATTGTCGGTTTGGACCTAAGTGGAGTTAATGCCTCTGAGTACTGTAGGTGCTTGGGTTGTCCAAGATTTTGACTTGGTTATCCGCGAGGCCTGTAGATACCCGGTGTGATTGCCTATTTAGTTCACTGCGCCGTCTTGCCCCCCAAGATTTTGCTAAGAAGTGGGTCTTACAGAGGCAATGACTGTAGGTAACCGACCTGGAACATGGTGGTTGTAGGGTCTTTTGAAGCTTGCCATCATCAGCCACCTAGGGGGATTTGCCCCCCATCATAGGTTGGACCTAAGCGAAGCCGATGCCTCAGGCGTGACCCCAATTTAGTCCGAGGTATTTTTATGCCTCGGGGTTAGGCCCGAGGTCTTTGTATGCCTCAGAGTTAGGCCCGAGGTTTTTGTAAGAGCTCTCAAACAATCGATAGAGCCTCATGTGGTGATCATGCAAGTACCACTGTACTCGGGCTCATCTAGAATAATGGAGACAGGGGGTCGGATCAGGATCGTCGGGCTCCTGATATCTCTGTGCTGGAGGCAAAGTTGGAACTGCTTGATCCTGACTGATGTGAACTGGAGGTCGGGTTGGGACTGCCGGACTCAGACAGCTACGAACTGGAGGTCAGGTCAGTACTGCCCGACCCTGCCTACTGTACGCTGGAGGTCGGGTCGAGACTACCGGACTCTGACTGCTGTGAACTGGAAGAACTATTAGAACTCCCAGGCTGATCTCGCTTTCGCTTACTTCTCTGGAAGACTTGTTGATTTCCTGCCCGGTGTCTTTGGTCTTTAGAAATTCTTCAGTGTCAATGTATTTTCCGAATCTCTCTGCGGGTTTAACCAAGGTTACCAGTCGGGTTCTATAAAATGACGTGGCATACTTGGTGTGTTGAACTCCTGAGTAAAAGGCTATAATAGCGACGGTTTCATCAAGATCATAGATACCGAGCTTCTCTTGATTAAACCAGCCGGTGAACTCCTTGAGGGTCTCATTATCCCTTTGTATGACTGTCAGTAGCCGCTTGTCTGGCTTTGGCCGTTCATGCATACCGGTGAACTGGTTGATGAACTGCTTGCTGAGTTGCCTAAAACTACGTACCGATCGGGGTTTCAAGAAGTAGAACCATTGGGCGGCCGGGCCTTTCGAAGTGCTGGGGAAGGCCAGGCATTACAGCTCGTCGGCTTGGGCGGGCAGGGCCATCCGAGCCTTGTAGATCCAGATATGGTCGATCAGGCTCCCCGAGCCATTGTATGAATCCAGGCGAGACTGCTTGAATTTGCGCAGAATGGAGAATCTCTTGATTTGGCTAGAGAACGGTGACTTTGTCTCGGTATTGGCTTGATTCTGAGCACGGTTTTGACCAAGCTTTTTGGCCACTCTGTCAATCTACTTTTGCAAGTTCTTGATTTTGGCTTCCACTCCTTCCCGACTGGTATCCGAGGGGTTGGTCAGGTCGGTGGAAGATGATTCTTCTTCATGTCGGTGTGCTGTCCTCTGGGATCGGGCTTGGCTATGACTATGGTTCATCGTGTGCCTAGGGACAACTCGACTCTTGACCGAGTGACCCTGGATTGATTCCCGGGCCATATGCTCCTGCCTTTCCTCTCGGGCAGTACACCTACTATTGATGTCTCTGGCATCCTCAACGTGTGATGGGTTGGCTCGGGCACGTTGTCTGGTCAAGATCGGTTCCCGACCGTGCGCAATGTTCCCGGGTCATTTTCTAGCCACTATAGGACTGCTTTGCCGGGCCAGCAGGGCTTCGATCTATTGCTGGATTTGACGCTAGCCCTCCAAGAGTTGTGTAAGGGTCGCGGTGATCTGCTTAGAAATCATGACTGCCGCAGTCGATGCCGGGGCCGGCGGAACATCCCGGTAGGCCTGCTGTGCAGTCTTCTCACTCTTCTTCGGAGGCATGGCTATCAGCTAAGAGATTTGTTGATGAAGAACTTTTCGTTCCCACAGACGGCACCAAGCTGATGATGCCAAAATTTGGTTAAAGTAAATTAAAGCAATGTAAGGGGAGAGAGAGTGAGAGACTGGTTTTTTTGGCTGTGGTTCGACCCTGTTAATAAAGGAACCTATGTCCACGGCTGTGTCTGAGCACGTTCACTATACTGTAAAAGATCTGTGGGCCTATGGTGAACCAACAAGTCTGGAGCTACCGTAGGCTGGCCGGGCATGTTGATGAATGCTATAGCGGTGCTGTGTAGACTGAAAAGTTAGCCCCTTCAATGGGGGGTGGGAGGTCTATTTTATAGATGTAAGAGACCTACTCGTACAAGGAAAAGTAAACATAATCCAATTGACATAGATTGACATTAATTGTAGTGGTTTCCTAACTGGATTAGGAAATAGTTTGCACTTTCCATTAGTCTTCTAGCTTGAGTAGGAAACTGCCCGGAATGCTCAGGATCATGCCTGTGGGCCCGAATGAGCTGTTCCCGCGGTGGGATGTGCCTGTGCGGTCTTCCCGACTTGTTGGTCGGGTCGTGGACGAACCACTCAGGAGGCATCAGGTGGACCAAACCGCTCAGGATGATGCTTGTCAGTAGTTGCAGTATAGAACCGCTCGGGCATGGGTTGATTTTGGGTGTATCAAACATCACGTGGACACAATCAAGGAAGAATCAGCACCAAATCTGTATCCCTTTAACAGCTCATGTGATTCTTTTTTATTTATGTAATTACCATGTATGAAAGAGAATGCTTGCATATATATTATGTAATAGTCAAGACTAAAATAAGGGCTTTCTCACAATTCCTTAAAATTCTCAGCCATTACTCAATTTATCATCACATGCATCACGTATGGCTACAATTATTTGGTAGTGTCTTTGGGCAAGGGTTATGCTAGTTATATAAAAAATCTATGTTTTTTTAAAAATTATTTATTTACTATTATTTATATTTATTAATGTAATTGAGATATAATAACAAACATAAGGGTTGTCACACTAGTCTTTTGAAGTACAATCCAACTCACAATATTCTTAAATTGAACCTAGATCTTTCAAAAATTATGTTATAATTTATAAACCTCATTTTTTAACAAAATAATTGAAAAAAACATCCTAACACAACAGTGCAAATGTGGGTGCACATTCAGCAGTAGTTTAGAAGAATCTATACTTCCTTGCTAGTCTTCTACCATTCACATTAATCCTACGAGTTCTAAAAATACCAGAACTTGCTAGCAGAGCCCCTGATGGAATTGCAACAAAAAAAATTGAAATCTAGAAGTACTAATGGTTTGTTTAAGTGTTTAGTAAATCGGTATGATACAAAAGAATGGGTTGATCTATAATATATTAACACATTGGCAGGTTGTGAGCAAATAGGAAGTATACCTGAAACTAGGGTGTCAGCAGTAGTGGTCTCCCCGGGCCTAAGCTAAAAGAAACTTCCCTATCATTGTTCCTTCCCTTGAGATTGTTACTGGGCTAGCCTTTGACTTGGTGCACTACCCATAGAAGAACTAGATCCCCCTCGTCTTTTCTTGGGACAGTTGCATGCTCAATGCCTTAAATCATCACACTCAAAACATCTCATTCATCTGTCATTTGTACCTTGCCCAGAAGTATTATGTCTTGTTGGAAAATTCATTGCCATGTGTCCCGACTGTTGACAGTTGTTACAAATAATAGAGGACATAAAAGTCATGCCCCAATGACACTTACCACAAATCTGACACCTTGAATTATTCCCACCTGAACCACTGCCACTACTTCCTGATGAACTTCCAGAACTTGGCCTTTTGAAGCTTCCCTAATTGCTATACTGGCATGACCCCGACCTCTTATTTTGTTGGCTTGATGGACCTTATAGACTCGGCCGATATCCAATATCCCTTTCAGCGATTAAGGTAATCCAACAACTCAGAGAAGGTCTGCAGCCGAAATACAAATACCCGACCTCGAATCTCATCTCTAAGCCTCTCTACAAATTTCATAGCCTTGTCTCTGTCAGTTTGTACCATGGCTTCAGCAAACCTTGCCAGACCTGTAAATCTAGCTGAGTACTCCTAGACTGACATCTCACCTTGCTGTAGGTCCATGAATTCTTGAGTTTTCTGGTCTCTAACAGATTCAGGAAAGCGTTGCTTCTTGAATAAATCTACAAATTGATCCCAAGTGTTTGGCTTCCCAACCCCCAATTTAGGTATCCACCAATGTTGTACTTCATCCTTTAACATATCGGCCACGTATAAGACCTTCTGTGATTCAATACATGGTAATACCCTGAAAATTTTCTCCATATCTGAGATCCCAAAGTCAGCATTTGTGGACACGCGGAATCGGACCACTTCTCTTGTTTGAGATTGTTTTGAAATTAATTTGAATCAAAGAAAGAAAATAGGTCTGTTGAAAACAGATACAGAGTCGCCACTTGGTCTTTAAGGAACCAAGAAACCTAATTTTGACTCACCCAAATGGATAAAGGGCACCGGCCCTTCATAACCAAAGAACTTGGTTCGGGGTTTTGGTACGAGAGAGGAAGGAGCCTTTGTCGCGACTAAAACACCCTCAACTCGCCCCATCTTTCGACGGGCCTCAATTAGCATCCAAATAATCATCTTATACTATGTATGGTTTGGCAATTAATACTATGATAGTATATTACATCACATAAGAAACTTGAAATGAAAGATCTAAAGATAAGATATCATTCATAAGATCTAAGCCAAATATCACACAATGCGAAGTGAAAGATCACACAAATAAACCTAGGAAAAATCGTCTAATCATATATCAATTAATCAAGTTTTCCTAATCTAAAGGGGACATGAATTGTTCTTGAAACAAATAAACAAAGAAATCAAAATATGCTTAACAAGGTAGTATGATGCATGTTATTCTTTGAGAAAAGAAGATCTCTCAATCCCCGGGACGGATGAGAAAGGATGATTAGATCAAGGGGAAGCACGAACGGGTGATCGAGTTCATTCCTTATATTCTCCTTAGATTAAGAGTTACAAAAACCCCAAATCTTGCATGAATGCAATGTATGTATCTAAAATGTGCAAAGGTTGTAGTGTGTTTTTGTGTACATGGATTTCTAGAATGACTTAGAAGTCTAAAATGTGTATGAATGAATGAATGAAATTAACATAGGATATGTACAAATGTAGTATGAACTACTTCCTAAGATATGAGCTAATTTGGAATGCATATGAGCATCAAATCAAAGAATGAAAGTTGAAATGTACTTGCTGTGAATAGTGGACAGAACAGTAGCATGATCTTTTGGAATTTGAAAAGAGGGGTTAGGAATGTTTTCAATGCATGATTTTTTATGGAGATGTTCCTTATTGTGTCTAGAACACAACCCAAAAGGCTAATCTTGAATAGCTATCACAGATTGAGAGAAATTATATAAACAATAGAGGTCACTCAGAAACAGAGTTCGTACTGTCGACTGAAATGTTAGAACATCTTAGAAAATGAAAAAGAATGATCTAGAGGCCCATTTTATACAGAAAGTTTCCTACGACATTGAATTTTAAGGGAAAAATAAGTTAGGACCACCCCTTTCGGAAAAGTTTTCTGGAAAAGAGGTCGTAAGTTGACCTAGCTGCTGTGACAGCAAAAACAGAATGTTTGGAAGGAATGTTGGGACCCAAATGGACCATTTCCAAGTACTTCCAAGTCAAACCAAAAATCATAGGTGTTCTCCAATGAGTTAGGAAGACTTTCCAAGTGGCCTTGTATCCATATGTTGAGTATTGAGTTCTAGAAAAATCTTTAAACTCAACTCACTCACTGTTTTGACTCATTGTTTTGAAGATTTTGGGGAAAACAAAGTTTTGTTTCTTGAAACCAAATGAGAGGGATTGAGAGGGGTTTTGAAATAGGTGTTTTGAAAACATGTTTTCAACACTCAATAAGGATCATAGCCACTTAGAATACCTACATCAAACTCATCATTTAAGAACCTCCAAGATTGTTGGAGAGATTTATTTTATTTTTGGACATAACTTCAATACATTCCAAGAATACCTTGGAAGTATTGAGGTTATGATCATCATCTATCAAACATGTTTTTGAGGTCAAGAGCTACTATCCATAAGGATTCACTCACCCCAAACTTCATGTCATCACTTAGATGATGATGAACTAGTAAGTAAATAAAGAAAAGAAAAAGAAATGAGATAAGGAGAGATGAACATATATATAATCAAAGCAAGTAAATAGCAATCAATAGATGATAATCAATGTGATTTTGGACTTGTAGCTTGGTGTTTCACTCATAGATTTTGACATTTGGACATGGAAGTAGCTTCCTATCTCATGAATGCTCAAGAATGAGGGTTGGAGTGGACTTTGAATGTGAAGTATATAGAAGGATGATGGAAGAAAACAAGAATAAAACTCACTTTCTTATGGAAAATCAATGGGAGAAGCTCCCTTTCTCTCTTCTAAACCTATCTCTATCTCTCTTCTTCTCTACAAGTTTTCAAGCTTTGCACTTGGCTCTCCCAAAATGAAGAGCAATGGGGGGTTTAAATAGGCAAATTTGGGGTGGTTTTGGGGTTTTAGAAGTACTCCCATTGGTCCCAAACAACTGTGAACATAAAACTATGTCGTTTTGGCTTTCAATTAATCAAATTGGACCCCCAAAAAAATTACAAAAATGGACTCTGCGAGGGATGAGTGCCGCGGCGGCACTGGGCCAGTGCCGCGGCGGCAGTGGGCCAGTGCCGCGGCGGCACTGCTCCTCAGAAGCCCAGAAAATTACGTTTAGGCCCCCAGAGGTTCCGGTATTCGCGAAAAGGCCCTATTTTGTCCGAAATTCACAGAAAATGCATACGAACTCCAAATTGAGGTTGTGATATACCGTTGGAAAGGTAATGGAGTCTACTTTACATAAAAAATAGTTCGGGGATAGGTCACTTTGAAAAGTTTTGCGGTATTCGCGATAAAAGCTGATTTGATCGCCTTTTTCACCTTCGGAAATTCAAAATAAATTCGTTTTAAATCCAAGAATTATGTGCGATATACCGTTGGAAAGCTATTGACCTCTAGTATCCATGAAAAATATTTGAAAATTGTTTCGGTGCCCCGATTCCAAAGTCAAATCTTGGTCAAACTGGTCAAACCTGGGATTCCCGGGAAGTTCTAGGAACCTCCGGGAGCTCCCAGGAGCCGAAGTTTTCGCGCGATTCTCTTTTAAAACTCATTTTAATACTTTTCTAATGATTCCAGTGAATTCGGACGATTTCGGTCAAACTTGGTCAAACTCTGGTCAAACCTGGTCAAACCTTGGTCAAACCGGTCAACGGGGACTTTCGGGGAACTTCCGGGACTTTCGGGGGTCTCTGGGAGCTGACGATTTCATCCAGTTTTACTTAAAAACTCATTTTATCATTTTTCTTACGACATAGCATGTTTTCAGAACTTTGGGACCAAATCTGGGAGTCTTCGGGCTTTCAGCGGTATTTTGGTCATTCTGAGCATTATGAGAGATAGAGCTGACTTCCGAGAGTCCTTTTGAGTCTTTTACGATCATTGCGAACCACCAAGCTATGGGTCTCCTAAATCTGATAGCCGACAAAATGGGGTGTCTACAGTTTGCCCCTCTTTGGCATGAACTTGCGAGGCAACGCATGTCGCAAGCGAGTGCCAAAGTTTTGAAGAGACAGGACTTTTTGAAGGCTATAGATTTAGGACAAACAGCGTTGCAAAAGATGGAGGGATGATGCTGGTCGTGCTCCGCGTGAGCTGCCTACATATCCCAAGGGGAATCAGACCAGGACGAAGTTCAGGACACAAAGGGATAAATCACATATGCACATACACAACAATCAGGCGGATGCTATGCTATATTATGTCATGAGTCCTATCATGCCTAGTGTTGTGACCCTAGTATGAGCCGGTGTTGTGGGGCGTGTGCCACTCCAAGTGGACTTATGTTGTGTTGGTATTTCTAACTGTGATGCAGTTATTGACCCGAATAGGGACATCAAGGTTTGAATACTCTAAGTCTTGGAGCAAACTTCTGAATTTTGGGAAGTGTGCTTCGCAAGCGAATGTAATTGGATGTGGGGTCCCGGAGGACTATATTCGGAGATGCCGTTTGATAGTTAACCGACGGACACGGAAGCCCTGGAAATTAAGAGACGGACACAGAAGTCAAGAGACGTCAAGTGATGGACATGAAATCCCGAGATGCCAAGCGATGAACATGGAAGCCCCATTAATGGACATAGAAGCCTAAGATTTTGAATGAGAATGATGAACACGGCATATTTTGAATGAGAGTGATGATAAACCAATGATGATTAATGAACTGACGATGTACGAATCGAGCTGATGAGTCGATAATGAACTACTGTGACTATCATGGATTGGATCAACAGTTGGGCTAACCGTGACCGGAAGAAGTGACGATGCACGAATCAAGATGATGAGTCAATAGTGAACTATTGTGACTATCATGGATTGGATCAACAGTTGTACTAACAGTGACTAGAAGAACTGACGATGTACGAATCGAGATGATGAGTCAACAGTGAACTACTGTGACTGTCATAGATTGAACTGACGATCGAACTAATCGAGAAGACGAGTCAACAGTGAACTAATGTGACTGTCGTGATTGGACTGACGATGTACGAATCGAGAAGACGAGTCGACAGTGAACTACTGTGACTGTCATGATTGAACTAACGATGTACGAATCGAGATGACGAGTCGATAGTGAACTTACTATGACTGTCATGATTGGACTGACGATGTACGAATCGAGAAGACGAGTCGACAGTGAACTTACTGTGACTGTCATAGATTGAACTGATGATGTAAGAATCGAGAAGACGAGTCGACAGTGAACTACTGTGACTGTCATGATTGTACGAATCGAGATGACGAGTCGATAGTGAACTTACTATGACTGTCATGATTGAACTGACGATGTACGAATCGAGAAGACGAGTCGACAGTGAATTATTGTGACTGTCATGATTGTACGAATCGAGATGACGAGTCGATAGTGAACTTACTATGACTGTCATGATTGAACTGACGATGTACGAATTGAGAAGACGAGTCGACAGTGAACTAATGTGACTGTCGTGATTGGACTGACGATGTACGAATCGAGAAGACGAGTCGACAGTGAACTACTGTGACTGTCATGATTGAACTAACGATGTACGAATCGAGATGACGAGTCGATAGTGAACTTACTATGACTGTCATGATTGGACTGACGATGTACGAATCGAGAAGACGAGTCGACAGTGAACTTACTGTGACTGTCATAGATTGAACTGACGATGTACGAATCGAGAAGACGAGTCGACAGTGAACTACTGTGACTGTCATGATTGAACTAACGATGTACGAATCGAGATGACGAGTCGATAGTGAACTTACTATGACTGTCATGATTGGACTGACGATGTACGAATCGAGATGACGAGTCGATAGTGAACTTACTATGACTGTCATGATTGGACTGACGATGTACGAATCGAGAAGACGAGTCGACAGTGAACTTACTGTGACTGTCATAGATTGAACTGATGATGTACGAATCGAGAAGACGAGTCGACAGTGAATTACTGTGACTGTCATGATTGTACGAATCGAGATGACGAGTTGATAGTGAACTTACTATGACTGTCATGATTGAACTGACGATGTACGAATCGAGAAGACGATTCGACAGTGAACTTACTGTGACTGTCATGATTGAACTGACGATGTACGAATCGAGAAGACGAGTCGACAGTGAACTACTGTGACTGTCATGATTGAACTAACGATGTACGAATCGAGATGACGAGTCGATAGTGAACTTACTATGACCGTTATAGATTGAACTGATGATGTACGAATCGAGAAGACGAGTCGACAATGAACTACTGTGACTGTTGTGATTGAACTGACAATGTACTAATCGATATGCCTGCTGGGGGATTAAACTGAATCTGTTGGGGATGAAGCGACTCTTTCTGGGATCTCTCTTCAACTACTTCTCTTGACCGAGAACCAGGATTCAAATTCGAATCTCTCATAGTTGATCAAATCTTGCTGGCCTGGAACCGGGATCCATCAACAGCCACTCATGGACTTGTGTTGCTTGGAGATGAAGGAAAATCAACAGCCACTCATGGACTTATGTTGCATGGACGAGGGAAGGTAATCAACAGCCACTCATGGACTTATGTTGCAAGGAGATGATGGTCAACTTTCGATGGTTTGGAAAGGGATGAAATTCGCATTTGCCCTAAGTTTGGACGCTTCTCATGCTGACGCCTTAACCGGTACAGTAATGGTGTTTGGTACTCCTGCTTGTATTGGCATGCTCTTTATAACTTGATTTGAAAATTTTATTAGTCACTGTTGATTTACACATTTGAGAGCACAACAGACTCAAAAACTTGACAGACATTGACGCACGAGGACGACACATTTGACACCAAAATGAAACAAGGTCGACTTGCCAAAACTTGATGTGCTTTTGTCATAAATGATGTACCATTTCTCTTTTGTGTTTACTTCTCTCCTTAACGTGGCATCACTTTGATGGTGAATCTTATTTTTGAAAATTCCTCCCTACTGATCTAATCAATTTCTTTGCTTCTCTCAAGATGTGCTTTGAATTAGTGCCTTAGCTTATGGAATGAAAGACGCTCCATTTCCATCTGTTCAAGACAATGTTCTTGAAGGCTTACCATTGGTGTATAGGGATCAGGTGGCAAACGAAGTTTGCCCCTAGTTTGAAGGGCATGAAGTGGGATCGGTAGGCAAACGAGGCAAATGACCGAAGTTTGCCCCTAGTTTGGAGGAAGGTTCATTGGAGGTTTTGGGCAAACGAGGTAGGTGACCGAAGTTTGCCCCTTGTGTGAAGGGTAGATAGTAAAAGTCAGGCAAACGAGGCGGGTAGCCAAAGTTTGCCCCTAGTATGGAAGGTGATTTTCTGGCTTGAGGCATGGACCGTGACTTTAATCTCTCAAATGCTCATAACTTTTGCCTAGGCACCAGTGAGGTGACCTAGCAAGCTCTTTTCTCTCTTTTGTTATTGCTCACCTTGGATTTAACTCTAATTTTTGCCTAGGCGTCCTTTCGGATTTTCGACCTAGCGAGCCATCCTTCTTTTTTTTCTTTTTCTTTTTTTTGAAAGTCTGCCTACGTACCCTCAAGTGGGAATCAGGTCGAGCGTAGTTCAAGGCAAGGCTTGAAGGAAATTGGGTTTGATTATGGTGGTGTCGACCGAACCGATGTGGTTGCCTACGTATCCCCGAGTAGGAATCAGGTCGAGCGTAGTTCAAGGCAAGGCTTGAAGGAAATTGGTTTGATTATGATGGTGTTGACCGAACCGATGTGGTTGCCTACGTATCCCCGAGTGGGAATCAGGTCGAGCGTAGTTCAAGGCAAGGCTTGAAGGAAATTGGTTTGATTATGATGGTGTTGACCGAACCGATGTGGTTGCCTACGTATCCCCGAGTGGGAATCAGGTCGAGCGTAGTTCAAGGCAAGGCTTGAAGGAAATTGGTTTGATTATGATGGTGTTGACCGAACCGATGTGGTTGCCTACGTATCCCCGAGTGGGAATCAGGTCGAGCGTAGTTCAAGGCAAGGATTGAAGGAAATTGGTTTGATTATGATGGTGTTGACCGAACCGATGTGGTTGCCTACGTATCCCCGAGTGGGAATCAGGTCGAGCGTAGTTCAAGGCAAGGCTTGAAATAAGGGGTTTGAGGTATGAGGGTTTTTCAAACCAACCGTCAAAGAAGTTCAAACTTGAGCCACTTGTGGTAGCTTTGAATAAAAAAGATTCAGTTTCAATCTCCCTTTCTTTTCTTTTTCTTTTTCTTTTTCTTTTGTTTTGAGGATTGATCCTTTTCACTTTTGCCTAGCCAGTCAATTCTTGCTTTTCATGTAGTTGATTCTTGCAAGATCCTTTAATCGCAATCTCAGAATTCCAGAATGTGCATGTCAGCTCTCGGAATTTATTTGTGGTCATTCCGTGCCTTTTGAAATGTGATCTTGGCACGTTCTTAAGATGTATCTTGAAGCGTATGATTCTCTTATTTGTTTCATCAAAATTTTCTCCAACATTTTGACTGGCTAGGGTCAGATTTTGGAAATCAACACCTTTTTCAGCTCTAACTTTTGCCTGGGTGCCCTTTCGGGTTTTCAACCTAGCGAGCTTTTTTTTTTTTTTTTTTTTTCTTTTCCCCTTTTTTTTTTTAAAGTGGAGATGAAACTCACTGAAATGTTTGGCTACCATCAAGGGCTAAGTTTGCATTGCTTTCAATCGGACAGATTGCGTGGCTCCCAATTGGATCGGGCTTAAGGCTTCGAAATGGTGGAAAAAAGGGTGTTGGGCAAGCCCCAAGTCAGTTTCAAGTATGTCTTTTCAAGATTGAGGCAAAAGCATCTTTAAATTCTTAAAGTAAGACTATTCAATTCCAGCTCTTCATCAGTGTCAGCGTGAAATCGACTTTAACCTTTCAGGATTCTTTTTTGTTTTGCCGTAGAAAAATTATTACCAGAGTAATATCCATGGTAATTCGAAAAGTGACACTTCAGTTTAGTGATTCATGCATTTATGACTGGGCACATTAGATTAAGCAAAATGAGATTTCATTCCATCAATAGAGAAGGTTTACAGACTTATTAACAACTCGATGACAGACAGACTTGATCACAAGACTAGAATTGAAATGGACTCGAAACATAGAACAGACTCAACTTGACTCGACCTGGTCTCAAATGGAGTGTCTTTGCGACCCATTTATTAAATTTTTTAGCAGAAGTTCCAAACACCATCACTTTACTGCGTAGCTTCAACATTCATTAGCATCGACGGAAGGGATCATTCGATCGGTTGGTCCAAGCCAAGATAGTGGATTGGATTAGGATGGGATACATCCTCTATGAGGTTCTGAATGTCATGGCGGAGGCGGATGCATTGATCGGTGGCATGGCCTAGATTTTGATGGTAAGCACATCGTAGGCTCATGTTGTAGTGGGAGGGTATGGGATCCGGTAGCGGTTTGTGAGGGAGGAGCTGTAGGTGGCCCTTTCTGAGTAAGTGGTCCAAGGCTGTGGAAAGAGGAACATCAAGTTTGGAGAATTCGCGAGGGCCTTTCGGGCGATTTGGCGGAATGGACTGGTATGGACGAAGGGCGCAGGCCATTGATTGGTTGCTAAGTGCACTGATATCCGGGGAGTCCAGGGAGTAGTTAGGTCTCTTGGACTGGTGTTGGGGTTCATCCTTTTTGAACTTTCCTTCTCTGATGGCATCCTCTATTCTGGTGCCTATTTCAAATAGCTCTTCGAATGTGGAGATGGATTGGTAGAATAGCTTGTCATGATATACTGGTTGCATGTTCTTGACCAGCATACGTACTTGCTCTTTCTCAACAGGTCTGTGGATCATTTGAGCCACTTTATTCCTCCATCTGCTCAAGAACGCAGTGAAGGACTCATTGAAGTTCTGCCTGGTAGTCTCTAGATCCCGGATGGTGATATCAAACTCTTGGTTGTAAGAGTAGTGATCAATAAAAGTTCTAGCAACGTCTTCCCAGACTCGGGTCTTGGAGGCTTCAAGGGTTAGGAACCAGGATAGTGCGGCATTCTTAAGGGTTTGCGGGAACAGCATCGCAATGTGCTCATGAGTGCAGCCCATCGATTGGAAGATGCTCATGCACAATTTGATGTGACTTTTTGGATTCCCTGTTCCGTCAAAACGGTCGATGGCAGGCATCTTGAAATTCTCTGGCAGTTTCAGCTTGATGGGCTCAAAGAGGCCTTCCAGGTCTAACATATAATCATCGACCCCCTTGCTTTTCCTCAGTATGCTTTCCAACTTGTCAACCTTATCCATTTTCTCTTGAAACTTCTTCTCATACGCAAACGGTGGGACCCCTTGAAACCAGTCTTCCTCCCCATTATTCTCAGGTGGGGGTGGTTCAAACCCCGGTGGTGGAAACCCGGGCGGAGGTTGCGGCCGCTGCTGCTTCAATTCTTCCATAAAACTCAAAACTTGGGCCAGGCGATCAGATTGCTGGCTTATGGTTGTTCCCAACATAGTGACTTTATTTTCCAATTCTTCTTGATTCATGCTGAAGTAAGATGTCGGACTGATTCTGATCAATTGATTATCCGAACTCCTGACCCACGAAGAGGACCCTGACTGCTGACCTTGGGGATCTATACTGACCTGACAGATTTTGAGAGGACTAGATTAGATCTTGACAGTGGTGACTTTAGATAGACAATGATAGTGATGTTAAGGAAGATGTACTGACTTGTGTACAGACTGACTGAGATAGTGTGCGCAGACTGATGAGAATGGTGCATGCACATGAGACAAGCATGCGGATGCAAGCCCTAATCTATATGATGCCCCTACTTCTAACAGATAGAAGTTAAACAAATAAGGTCCTAGCCATACAGAGTGTGCTAACCTTACTTTCTAGTATGATCACCAAGGGATAACAGGGGTTTTCAGATATTTCTGATTGACTGGGACAGAGTTTCTGGGAGAAACTGGTAAGTACGGTTATATCTGGGATATTTAGACAGAGTTTCTGGGAGAAACCGGTAAGTACGGTTATATCTGGGATATCTTAACAGAGTTTCTGGGAGAAACCGGTAAGTACGGTTATATCTGGGATATCTGGACAGAGTTTCTGGGAGAAACCGGTAAGTACGGTTATATCTGGGATATTTGGACAGAGTTTCTGGGAGAAACCGGTAAGTACGGTTATATCTGGGATATCTGGACAGAGTTTCTGGGAGAAACCGGTAAGTACGGTTATATCTGGGATATTTGGACAGAGTTTCTGGGAGAAACCGGTAAGTACGGTTATATCTGGGATATCTGGACAGAGTTTCTGGGAGAAACTGGTTAATATGTGGTGATAGTGATCATACTGTCTAGCAGGTTTTCATACTCCTATGTCTTAGGACCGATAAACAAGGTTTGCGGTGTATATCTTTGTGAGCATGGAGCAGACATCCTTGTCATGGTGCCTAGGCAGGTCAACTCAATGTAATCACATGTGAGTGATTGCCTTGGGAATCATAAGAAAGAGGTTCTGTTATATGCCACATAAGCGTCTACACTGCTCAGGTAATCCCATCAGGGCATACAACAGTTATATCACATTGTCCTATCTGAAAAGATAAATGAACAGTCCTATGAAAGGTTCTACAGGAATCTATATGCAAAGGCTGGGTTTAGTCAAAGAGGGTCCGTTGACGAGAGTTCCAATATACCGTCGGAGAGACAGTACGGAGGTTTTTTACTCTTTTTGATATACCTTGGAAGGTACAATATCAACGGTGACTTGTGCCCTGGCACAGCAAGACCTGAACAAAGTCAGCGCCGCGTTTCAGACACAGTCGGAGGGGGGAAATGCAAGAATGCAATGCAGTGAACCAGACACAGTAAAAAAATGATTTTAAGGATGCTTCTTATGAGTCAAACCTCTGTATTATTTTGTTTTGAAAATAAAATTCCCCAGCAGAGTCGCCAGATTGTGGACACGCGGAATCGGACCACTTCTCTTGTTTGAGATTGTTTTGAAATTGATTTGAATCAAAGAAAGAAAATAGGTCTGTTGAAAACAGATACAGAGTCGCC
Organism: Hydrangea macrophylla; assembly: GCA_033977485.1. Taxonomy (NCBI): domain Eukaryota; kingdom Viridiplantae; phylum Streptophyta; class Magnoliopsida; order Cornales; family Hydrangeaceae; genus Hydrangea; species Hydrangea macrophylla. Next base: position 31,015,849 of record CM066992.1, read on the forward strand.
ACTTGGTCTTTAAGGAACCAAGAAACCTAATTTTGACTCACCCAAATGGATAAAGGGCACCGACCCTTCATAACCAAAGAACTTGGTTCGGGGTTTTGGTACGAGAGAGGAAGGAGCCTTTGTCGCGACTAAAACACCCTCAACTCGCCCCATCTTTCGACGGGCCTCAATTAGCATCCAAATAATCATCTTATACTATGTATGGTTCGGCAATTAATACTATGATAGTATATTACATCACATAAGAAACTTGAAATGAAAGATCTAAAGATAAGATATCATTCATAAGATCTAAGCCAAATATCACACAATGCGAAGTGAAAGATCACACAAATAAACCTAGGAAAAATCGTCTAATCATATATCAATTAATCAAGTTTTCCTAATCTAAAGGGGACATGAATTGTTCTTGAAACAAATAAACAAAGAAATCAAAATATGCTTAACAAGGTAGTATGATGCATGTTATTCTTTGAGAAAAGAAGATCTCTCAATCCCCGGGACGGATGAGAAAGGATGATTAGATCAAGGGGAAGCACGAACGGGTGATCGAGTTCATTCCTTATATTCTCCTTAGATTAAGAGTTACAAAAACCCCAAATCTTGCATGAATGCAATGTATGTATCTAAAATGTGCAAAGGTTGTAGTGTGTTTTTGTGTACATGGATTTCTAGAATGACTTAGAAGTCTAAAATGTGTATGAATGAATGAATGAAATTAACATAGGATATGTACAAATGTAGTATGAACTACTTCCTAAGATATGAGCTAATTTGGAATGCATATGAGCATCAAATCAAAGAATGAAAGTTGAAATGTACTTGCTGTGAATAGTGGACAGAACAGTAGCATGATCTTTTGGAATTTGAAAAGAGGGGTTAGGAATGTTTTCAATGCATGATTTTTTATGGAGATGTTCCTTATTGTGTCTAGAACACAACCCAAAAGGCTAATCTTGAATAGCTATCACAGATTGAGAGAAATTATATAAACAATAGAGGTCACTCAGAAACAGAGTTCGTACTGTCGACTGAAATGTTAGAACATCTTAGAAAATGAAAAAGAATGATCTAGAGGCCCATTTTATACAGAAAGTTTCCTACGACATTGAATTTTAAGGGAAAAATAAGTTAGGACCACCCCTTTCGGAAAAGTTTTCTGGAAAAGAGGTCGTAAGTTGACCTAGCTGCTGTGACAGCAAAAACAGAATGTTTGGAAGGAATGTTGGGACCCAAATGGACCATTTCCAAGTACTTCCAAGTCAAACCAAAAATCATAGGTGTTCTCCAATGAGTTAGGAAGACTTTCCAAGTGGCCTTGTATCCATATGTTGAGTATTGAGTTCTAGAAAAATCTTTAAACTCAACTCACTCACTGTTTTGACTCATTGTTTTGAAGATTTTGGGGAAAACAAAGTTTTGTTTCTTGAAACCAAATGAGAGGGATTGAGAGGGGTTTTGAAATAGGTGTTTTGAAAACATGTTTTCAACACTCAATAAGGATCATAGCCACTTAGAATACCTACATCAAACTCATCATTTAAGAACCTCCAAGATTGTTGGAGAGATTTATTTTATTTTTGGACATAACTTCAATACATTCCAAGAATACCTTGGAAGTATTGAGGTTATGATCATCATCTATCAAACATGTTTTTGAGGTCAAGAGCTACTATCCATAAGGATTCACTCACCCCAAACTTCATGTCATCACTTAGATGATGATGAACTAGTAAGTAAATAAAGAAAAGAAAAAGAAATGAGATAAGGAGAGATGAACATATATATAATCAAAGCAAGTAAATAGCAATCAATAGATGATAATCAATGTGATTTTGGACTTGTAGCTTGGTGTTTCACTCATAGATTTTGACATTTGGACATGGAAGTAGCTTCCTATCTCATGAATGCTCAAGAATGAGGGTTGGAGTGGACTTTGAATGTGAAGTATATAGAAGGATGATGGAAGAAAACAAGAATAAAACTCACTTTCTTATGGAAAATCAATGGGAGAAGCTCCCTTTCTCTCTTCTAAACCTATCTCTATCTCTCTTCTTCTCTACAAGTTTTCAAGCTTTGCACTTGGCTCTCCCAAAATGAAGAGCAATGGGGGGTTTAAATAGGCAAATTTGGGGTGGTTTTGGGGTTTTAGAAGTACTCCCATTGGTCCCAAACAACTGTGAACATAAAACTATGTCGTTTTGGCTTTCAATTAATCAAATTGGACCCCCAAAAAAATTACAAAAATGGACTCTGCGAGGGATGAGTGCCGCGGCGGCACTGGGCCAGTGCCGCGGCGGCAGTGGGCCAGTGCCGCGGCGGCACTGCTCCTCAGAAGCCCAGAAAATTACGTTTAGGCCCCCAGAGGTTCCGGTATTCGCGAAAAGGCCCTATTTTGTCCGAAATTCACAGAAAATGCATACGAACTCCAAATTGAGGTTGTGATATACCGTTGGAAAGGTAATGGAGTCTACTTTACATAAAAAATAGTTCGGGGATAGGTCACTTTGAAAAGTTTTGCGGTATTCGCGATAAAAGCTGATTTGATCGCCTTTTTCACCTTCGGAAATTCAAAATAAATTCGTTTTAAATCCAAGAATTATGTGCGATATACCGTTGGAAAGCTATTGACCTCTAGTATCCATGAAAAATATTTGAAAATTGTTTCGGTGCCCCGATTCCAAAGTCAAATCTTGGTCAAACTGGTCAAACCTGGGATTCCCGGGAAGTTCTAGGAACCTCCGGGAGCTCCCAGGAGCCGAAGTTTTCGCGCGATTCTCTTTTAAAACTCATTTTAATACTTTTCTAATGATTCCAGTGAATTCGGACGATTTCAGTCAAACTTGGTCAAACTTGGTCAAACTCTGGTCAAACCTGGTCAAACCTTGGTCAAACCGGTCAACGGGGACTTTCGGGGAACTTCCGGGACTTCCGGGGGTCTCTGGGAGCTGACGATTTCATCCAGTTTTACTTAAAAACTCATTTTATCATTTTTCTTACGACATAGCATGTTTTCAGAACTTTGGGACCAAATCTGGGAGTCTTCGGGCTTTCAGCGGTATTTTGGTCATTCTGAGCATTCTGAGAGATAGAGCTGACTTCCGAGAGTCCTTTTGAGTCTTTTACGATCATTGCGAACCACCAAGCTATGGGTCTCCTAAATCTGATAGCCGACAAAATGGGGTGTCTACAGCATTCAACGGATCAGTTTTCCCTCGAACACTCTCGACTTCTTTTTATAGAATTTAGAGATGGTGACCACTTCTTCCCTTGGATTAGGGTTTGGTTGTTTATGCCTCTCTTCAATCACATGAGTTTCAGCCACTCGCACCAACCCTTCAATTGCCCTTTTGGTTCTATTTATGTTGGAGAGGGGTGCTCACCTCGAAACATTCTTGCCTGGAACCCACACATTATATACTTCTACACATTACTTTAAATAACTCACAATGCATGTTAAACAATATTTTAAGCATGCTAAGTAAACGAGGATGCATGATCATGTAGCGTATATGTCATTGTGTGCACACTATGCATCGTATTCGTCACTCGTCCCCAAAGGCTCTAACCTATTATCGAGATACCAAAAATTGTCACACCTCAACCTGCCATGGGCAGATTAGGACCGTGTAATAAAGCCACCCAAGCCTAATCATTCCTTAATAACGTTCCAGAATTAGAGTTAAAACTGAATCCTGATAGGAAATATTTGTTTGAAAACTGTTCCCACTTAAGCGCTAATTAAGCTTGAGCACTTGTGTATGGAAGATGCTCACTCGAGCTCTCTTGTAGCTCGAGCGCTGGATCTTGCAAGCTTATCCCTCATGAAACCTTGAGATGCTTGAGCGCTCAAGTGAGATGATAAATCCTACTCAAGCACTTAGACCACCTGAGCGATCGTATGTGGCAGTTCACAGATTCCAAATCTGTTGCTGCTATTGTTGCTGTTGCTGTTTTTACAATAAAACATACTAGAAACTCAAAACTAAACTCAAAGAATCATCCAAACATACTAAGAAATTCATAACATAACTTCTAAAATATTTGATACACAAATCACAACTTTTATACCTCAACTTCAAACTAGTTTCAAACATAATATTGTGACATCCAACCCCAATATATATTATAGCCACCCAAACATGAGCAAAAATACAAAGCTAAATATGAGATCCCCTCTCAACTTTAACCATATGAACAAGCTAACATATAGACATAAGAGCATTCTTCGACTCCACCCATGGTTCCATTCACTTCCTTTCATCGCTATGATCTGCACCTATGATGCTTATTCAACAACCACAATAGAAAATAGTTTTTGTTTAAGCTTTTATTTAGTGAGTGAGCTAATCATACTATTAGAATGCATCAACATGTTAAATACAATAATTAATCATTCACGATAATAAATTGGTCTCTAGCATGTCAAGTAATTCATCCATCATATTCTCAGACCCATAGTTCTGGATATTCTAACTCTTCCCATTGCATATAGCGCCCATCTCTCTTTGTAACCTATAGCCACCACTCGTTTGTGGTTGTCACCACTTTCTATTTCTTTAAAGGGCTTTGACTTCCCTTCATTACGAGATAATAATGGTAGTTACTACTTGACATCCTTTTGACCAAATTATGCACATAAGCACCTCAATATATCAACATATATATGGCAATTTCTACATAATTGGCATGTTAAGCTTAATTTAAACACCTACTTACCTATAAAATCATGGTTTAAGCACAACTAAATATCAATTATCACATCAACATCATTAAACACCCAATTTGGGATTAGGATGCTCACCTCTTTGAATTATACCCAAATAAACCTAAGAACCCCAAACTCTGGCAAGATTCAACACTTTCATTCGATTGAACCACTTTCTATCAATTGAACCAATTTAAATAGATTGAATGGGATCAATCTTCAATTGATTGAATCCAATTCAATTGATTGATTCACCTCTTCTTGCCTTTCTAAGTATTCTTGTGGAGCTAAGAGTGAGAACTCTTAGGTTCCTTATTATTGGCTTAGACCAGTCATTAATCCTTACAATCAAACTCTTTGACCAGCAAATTAACCAACTGATCAATTAACGTTAATGCCACTATATAATGATAGCTGCACTCTAATTGAAAAGAACATATCCGAAGTGATAACTAGACTTGTATGATTATACTATTGTCCCTCTACCTTCAGCATTCGTAATTATATTCAGGTAGTTAGATAAACTATTACTGTCAACCTGAATGATAATTGCATCTTCTATTCCTTGAGTTTTATTCACCTCTCATGATTATCAAATATGTTAATAACTACTTATTAGCAAGATTGTAGTTCTCAATAATTAACTTGATGAGATTCTCAAGGGAATGCTTACTCTTTATCAGAGGGTAGATTACTAGATTCTATCTTGATAATATATGTTCACAATCCTATGAACATGACTTACCCAAGATACCCAGGTGTTGATCTTGAAGACCTCACTGATTGGTAAGTCAAACCAGTCACATACATAGTCTGTGTCCATAATCATCTCAAGATTGAGAACACATAACTTATATGAGTTATGAGTTCTTATCGACTACTGACAATTTTAGATGTCGATAAGAAAGATCATGTTTTGTCAATGCACTATAAGCACTAGCAAATTGACTAAGAGTCTCACACTCTAGTGATTGAGATTCATCACTTCATCCAATGGTAGTTAATCATGCTACAGTGTATACCTGATGAGATATCTAGTCTCATCATCCAATGTGACAAAAAGAATACTAATTCGTATCTCACATGCATGTATCTCATACATACACATATTACCTACTATGATACTTAACAATTACAAACAATCGTCTCATGAAACGTACATAATAAAATGTAACCTGATATCTGTATATAAAATGTCAATGTCTCATGCATACAGAAATGATTTGAGGGCACAATCCCAACATTATTTTAACTACCTAAACTCTAAATGGGTTTAATACTATGTCTTGTATGGGTCCCATACATGCTCCCAAATATTTCATGAAGTTGCTATTTAACTTACTAATTATGAACCGCATTCATATCTACTCTCACATGGGTACCTATACTCATCCCATAAAAGGTCATAACTAACATTATAATATTAAAAATAATTTAACAAATTTTAATTTAGGCATGTAAATGCTACTAAATACAATTTATGTAATCTAAACTTCTCATGGGTCCTACTTTTATATCCGTCCCATCTATAATGGAACGTTTGTCTGTGTCCCTTTCCAGACACTAAACACATTGGTGAATCTGTAACCCTTCTAAAATCATTCCATGCATTTAATTGTACTTATTAATGCATATTAAAATATTAATAAACACCCTTTTTTGAGTACGGGTATTACACTTTTAGAAGAAGCTTACTTCTTCTTAGTGGGATATGTTCGGTCGAGAGATAGAAAGATCAGCGGGGGTTACTCTGCGACGTTTAACGCCGTTTCATCAAGCAAACGACATCCAATCTCAAATCTAAGACCATATTTAGACTCGTGGAGGTGAGGCTAACATTTTAACACCATTTTCTTCAAGTTTAATTAACATATTTTCGTGACCCAATTTGGGTTGGTAACTTGTAATTGTCGAATTCAAATACTGGATAAGTCCAGGTCGATCCCACAGGGAAGGAATAGGAAGAATATATACTAACTTACAACCTAAAGAAAAGAAAATATCAATATACGGGTGGAGGTCTTAACGAATCCTAATTAATTAAATTAAACTAAATAACAAACTAAAGCATAAGGAAACATAACTAATTAAATGAGTAAATTAAAGGTGTTGGAAGCACGTGAATTCACATTGATCCTAACCATCTACCATGCATACTCATTAATTTTCTATGGAGTTCATTCTTCTTCAGCATTCTGTATTTTTCTAAAGATGTAGAATCAATAGCCCTTTCATGATCGGGACTATATCATCACAGTTGATTTAAAATACTTGGAAGACGGTTTAAAACAATGTTTATTACTTGCACTCTAAATGGTGTTAGCATTCAAAGTGGTTTTCAAAAGTCATTGAAGAAAATAGCCTTAAGGCTTTAAGTTCTAAAAACTGTTATGACAAACTGAGCTTATAGGGACAATTTGATGACAGATTTCTAAAACAGAAAGTTATGGAATACTTAAAAGAATCATCTCAACAATCAACAGGTTCGATCGATCGAAATACCTTCAATCGCTTGACTATAGCTCTGGTTCGATCGATCGAAATACCTTCGATAGATCGAGCCCAGGTTTTCTAAAGATTACATGGAAGAGGTTGGAAATCAATGTTTCATCACATATTCCCAATGTCTAAACTACGAAAACATGAATAAACTAATACAGAAGTAGTAAAACATAACAATCATAACTACTAGATTCATAAAGAATCAAATAAAGAAAAGAGAAAGTAAAACCTGGAATAATCTGATTATAACTTGTAATATACTTGAAAGAAACTTGAATCTTCAATAAATTAATGGAAAAGATGAAGAATAACATTAATCTAACCTAATCTACTCCTAATCTAACCCTAAAAGTACCCTAAACTGCTGTTTTTTTTTTTTTTTTTTTTTTTTTTTTTTTTTTTTTTTGCGTTTTGGAGCGTCCTCCCTTCGTCTGATGTCAAAACGACTTATTTATAGGGTTCCTGGAGAGTTTACGCAACTTTTGGAAGAAAATAAAGCTCAATTGATCGAGCTTAGTTCGATCGATCGAAGGTTCGATCGATTGAACTCTCCTCAAGCCCATGAACTCTCTGATTTTGACAGCTCTACGCACCGATGAGAGAATGGCCATAACTTTTTAGTCGAACCTCAGATTGACCTCCTATTTATGGCCACACAACCGTAACTGAAAGATCTACATTTCATATTTCTGGGAAAAGCTTCCAAATCTGAAGTCTTCATTGTCAAAATTGGTATTTTCTCAGCTGCTTCTGTTGTTCCCTTCACCAGAATCACTTTCTTTAGCTTCACTTCATTGATTTACATTCTAATACCTATAAAACAACGCATAAACATATGTTTTAGCATTTACACAATAAAAAGAACATTGTTATTAGAATGCACCTAAATGTAGGAACTTTGGGGATAAAAGGATGTATAAAGGACCATGTATTACGCTATAAATATGCACTTTTCACCTCGAATCAATATGTACCACTTGGCTAATTATAAAAAGGCAAAGTCACCCTCATTTGGCAATTTGATTAATTTTTATCCGCATTAAGAATAGTTGTTTTTCTTGAAAGTTCCAATTATTCTCACATCATTAAAACCATATAAAGAGTGTTCTTGGACTGATTTGAACTGAGCATCTTCAAATTTTAGCAACAAATTAGAAGGCTTCTTTGTGTCCTCAAGGCGTTTCTCATATACCCTGTTGCACTCATGATTATAATTAGAGGGGGAGAAATTCGCCTAAAAGATAGAAATTCCGTGCCTAGAAGTCTGTCTAGTTTCTCCCTTAACTCTCTATTATTTTTCCAACATAAACTTCATCTCTTAGATTGATGATATTCAACAGAATCTGAAAATTGACGAAAACAATGTCAAGATGACATTTGTAGGAAAAGTGTAAAACACGAAAGTTGTTCAGATCGTCGTTTTACTTCAATTTTCACGAAACGATCATAAGCTATGAATCTAAGTATCCAAAATATTCAATTTAATAATCTGGTCTAGTTTATTATCGAATTTCTTTGTTCCCAAAAATGATACGTTAAACATATTAGATTACCGTTTCAGCTAACAGGCACAACACCGAAATTATTTAAAATCAAGAAAACTAATTCTCTACTAATTCCTAGAATTTCATATAGCTGGAAATAATAAAACACATTATAACCGTAAAGCCGCAAAGTAAAAAAAATCACATAATATTCGATCCAATTACACCTTATGTTCACCACCTCGGGCACCCATCCATAGCTCAGCCTACACATATATCCCATGTGTCTCCTAACGTAATACTAACTCCCACTCTGGTCCCAACTCCCATGGGGTATCACTGGGATTTGAGTATACACCGAAAGACTAGTCCTTATGTTCTTGACGTCAATAAAGCAATGTCTAAATACACATGAAATAGACCAACAAGCCAGGGTTAAGGCTTAAAATAATGAAGAGACGGGTCATTCACGAAGTCGCCGTCTACTCATACAAGGATGGGCTATCCACGAAGTCGCTGCCTAAAATCATAAAGAGTAGTGGTGAACTCTAAGGATTTTTCTAATGTTCATACATCCAAGTTTATCACAAAACTCAACTTTATAAGAGATTCATGTATCTCAAATTAAATTTTTGTTAAAATCATATTAACAGCTACATGTTCACACAGATTCATAACCCACACAAAATCACACAGCCACAATTTTACAAAGCTCAACTATACATGAGAATTCATATCTTTCTAAGTATAAACAAATTAATTCATATTAATGAGCACAAAATCACATAAAAATATGATATAGCAAATAAGCTTATTTTAATCTTCATAAAACTGTTACTGGAATATTGATTTTCTGCCTAAATGGTGTAGAATTAGGAAAAACACCATTAGACGAAACACTATGGACCAATGCGCGTACGAGTGTCGGATCCAAGGAGCACACTTCAGGGAAACTAGAACTTCCTCACTCGATCCTAGAGACAAAGAGTCGCCACCTAATTTTTATCGGGAATTAGGAAACCCAAGTTTGACTCGCCCAAAATTGAATAAGGTTACCCGCACTTCATTACCAGAAACTAGGTTCGGGGACCTTGGTACGAGAGGGGAAGGAGCCCAAGCAGGACTAAAGCACCCCTTCCTCGCCCTACCGAATGGTAGGCCTTGATTCAAATATCCTTGTTTTTAATTCATAATTGGTGTTGTTTCCTTAAACATACTAGATAATATATACATGTCAAAAAGGAACATCTAAGGAAAATCATGTCAAGAGATTAAATCAAGTAAAAATCGGATGCACATGTAATACAAGGGAGAGATATACTCACATTGGCTAGTCCCGCCCGGGACCGATGCAAATAAAGGAAACATGTCATGATATGTAAAAGGGAATAAGAGAACTTACATTAGGTTGACTAAAGCAGAGTCACAAAAGCAAAACTAAAAGAAACGTGCAATGCAATCATGCAACAATCCTAGATAAGATGTCTCTAACATATAATCATATAAATGGAGACTATCCTAAAGGAAATGTATCATCGAAAACAAAGTTATAAACCTAGAGAAACTCTAAGAGAAGGGATAGAGATAGTACATGATACATGGGCACTAAGCCATATGTAGACGAGGCAAACACACAAATTAAGATCCAGATCCATGGTATCCAATTCTCAACACTAAGACACCAAAGAATACCCAAGCATTGCAAAAGCACAAGCAAACAAATGATATGCATGAAAGACGAGTAAAGATGTCATCAATCAAATTTCCAGATTCAGGAACCTCTAATGAATCCTATCAAAAGTGGTCTTAAACATGAGCTAGGTTAAAACCCTTTTACAAAAAGTTATACACGTCTTAGGGAACTTCTCTAAAAAGTAGAATCTCTTTACCATTTTTGAAGTTCAAGAAATAAGAGTTTTGGGAATAGTGGATCAGGACTGTCCACTGTTTTGTAAAAATCATTATTAATTCTATAAAAGTCATGTAAAGCTCTATTTGGTGTTAAAAGAAATCTATTTCATTGTAGTTTTTGACAAAAATAATCCCATGGACATGTCATGAGCTTAAGCTTTCTAAAAAGTTGTTTCAAATAGACTCTGTTATTCTGGAAGTTTGGTATCATTTGACAAGGGAATATAAAACATAATAGAAGTTCATGAATCATGTTAATCAAGGTAATTTAAGCTTTTGATCTATCATTAATTTATTCTAGATGATTTCTAAACCAAGCTTTTATTCATCAATTGTTTGTTGAGTGATCAAGGTGTGACCATTTTGTATACATAATCATGATTGTAGTTAAACTTAGAAAATTCTAGAATAGTTGTATCAACTTCAAACGCTTAGAAAACGATCTTAACTCGATCGTATGCTTACAATTTTTCATCGCATATAGATACATGAGTTAGGAATCATCCTAAAAAAACGGAACATCGATAACCATTATAGATTTTTTGAAATTCAAGGACAAAGAGACTATGTTCAAATCTGTTAATCAATTTCTCAACAATTTCTAAAAATAGCATATGGATCCTAGAGGTTCTCAAAACAGATTGATTGAAAGCTGATTCATCAAAGTTTACCCAGAAAATTGGAAATCCATTTAACTATGGGTTTCGGTGGACCAAATCTTACGGACAAAATCAATCTATTTTGCTAAATTTTATATAGTTCATTTTAAAGTGTGATCGAGAAAAACATCTTAGGTGATGGTTGAAGCTTATTCAGAGAGATCAAACTTATAGATCAACTTAATTATCATGATTCACAATCAATTTATCCCTCAAGTTCTATGAAGAACTCTAGATCATGGATCAAAGGGACTTACAAATATCCTATTGAAGATGAAATTCAATAGGAATTCTAGGTAATAAGAATAATCAAGAGATAGGTATGAACATAAGAATCATCCTTCTGATAGATTATACTTCCAAACCATCATAGAATTCAAAATAGATACATGTTGATGATGCCAAAATTTGGTTAAGATGAATTAGAGCAGTTTAAGGAGAGAGAGAGATTGAGAGACATGTTTTTGTATGTGGTTCGGCCCTATTAATGAAGGAACCTACGTCCATGTGTGTGTCTAAGCACGTTCACTATACTATAAAATGCCGGTGACCTGTGGTGAACCAACAATATTTTGGAGCTACTGTAGGTCGGCCGGGCATATTGGTGGCCACTATAGAGGTATTGTAGAGACTGAAAAGTTGGACCCTTTCTATGGGGGTGAGTGGTCTCTTTTATAGACGCAAGAGCTCTACTCATACAAGGAAAGTAGATAGATAAGGAAATACAATTCAATTTGGATTGATTGTCATTGATTGTGGAGGTTTCCTAATTGGATTAGGAAACAATATGCTCTTTCTATAAGTTTTCTATCTTGAGTAGGATACTACCTGGAATATTCTGGGGCATATATTATGGGCCCAGCTGGCCTGCGCTTATACAGACCGTGCCAATGCGGTCTTCCCGACCTGTTGGTCTGGTCGTGAATAAACCACTCGAGATGGTGAGTCTTGGGTAGACTAAACCACTCGGGCTGATGCTTGCCAGAGGAGTTGTGCATGATTTAACCGGGACATGTGCTGGTCGTTGATTTGAACCGCTCGGTTATAGGATAAAGACAATTTTGGGAGTATCAGTTGCCCCCTATTTCCAAGGTTGGCCTGATGCCATATCAGGGCAATTTTGGAAATCTGTTTGATGCCACCTGCCACTATTTGAGTGCTCGGGGAAGCTGCCTTGGAGCTTCTGAGTCTCGTGAGTCCTCAGGAACTGGCTAAGAGTTGAGACTTTGCCGAGCTCGGAGTCTTTAAGTGCTCGGGAATTGCCCGGGAGTTGAGACTCGGCTTAATAAGGAGTCTTTTGCTTAAGTTAAGCTCCCAGAATGGTTATCTTCTACCTTCGTCAAGGTTGTGGGTAAAAGAATTTGACCATGTTGGAAAAGCCGACCTAAGGTATGTTACTTTAGGGTCCTTTTGTGTTAACTCTCCAAGATGGTTATCTTCCGCCCAGCCAGCCTTCGTCAAGACTGTTGGGAGAAGAGTTTGATCATGTTGGTGGAGCCGACCTAAATCAAGTTACTTTAGAGTCTTTTTTATCCTCTATCGTCAGCCAACCTAAGAGATTTTAGTCACCTATGTCGTCAGTTTAGACCTAAGTGGAGTTATTGCCTCTAAGTACTGTAGGTGCCCAGGTTTTCTAAGAGTTTAACTTAGTTACCGCAAGGCCTGTAAGTACCCGGTGTGATTTCTTGTTTAGCCCATTGTGCTTTCGCTTAGACGAGGGTCTTGTGGAGGCTAGGACTGTAGGTAACCGACCTGGAACATGGGTGGTTGCAGGGTCTTTTGAAGCTTGCCATCATCAGCCACCTAGGGGGACTTGCCCCCATCTTAGGTTGGACTTAAGCAAAGCTGATGCCTTTGGCGTGACCCTGAGGTCTTTTGTCTCGGGTGTGATCCCGAGGTCTTTAGTGCTTGGGTTCAGATCCCAAGGTCTTTTGTGCCTCGGGTGTGAGCCCAAGGTCTTTTGATGCACCTCGGGTTTGGCCCGAGTTCTTTTCAAGAGCACTCTGACAGTCTGCGGAGCCTCATACGATGATCGGGCAAGTACCACTGTAGTTGGATTGGTCAAGACTATTAGAGACAGGAGTTTGAGTCGGGATCACCGGACTCCTGATTACTCTGAGTTGGATTCAAGGTCGGGATCACCGAATCCTGACTACTACGAACTAGAGGTCGGGTCTGGGCTGTCGGACTCAGACCACTGTGAACTGGAGGTCAGGTCAGGACTGCCAGACCCTGCCTGCTGTGAGGTGGAAGAACTGTCAAAACTCGTGGGCTGATCTCGCTTTCGCTTACTTTTGGAAACTCGTTGCATACGCGCCTGGGGTCTTTGGTCCTTAAAAATTCTTCAATGCTAATGTATTTTTCAACCCTCTCAGTGTGTTCAACTAAGGTTTTTGGTCGGTTTCTGTGAAACGACGTGGCGCACTTGGTGTGTTGAACTCCCGAGCAGAAGGCTATAATAGCGACAATTTCATCAAGATCATAGATTTTGAACTTCTCTTGATTAAACCGGTTGATGAAATCCTTGAGGGTCTCATCATTCCTTTGTATGACTATTAGTAGCTGCATATCAAGCTTTGGCTGTTCAAGCATACCGATGAACTGGTTGACGAACTGCTTGCTGAGTTGCTTGAAACTGCGGACTGATCGGGGCTCCAAGGAGTAGAACGATTGCACGGCCGGGCCTTTCAAAGTGCTGGGGAAGGTCAGGCAATGTAGTTCATCAGAGCTGGTGGCTAGGGCCATCTGAGCCTTGTAGGTCGGACGACGTAGCCGACCGGGCTTCTCCAACTGTTATAAGGATCTGGACAAGGCTGTTTAAATTTACGCAGGATGGCAAACCTTGTGATCTGGCTAGAGAATGGTACTCTATCTCGATATTGGCATGATTCTAGTAGGGTTCTGGCCCAGCCTTTTGGCCACTCCATCAATTTGTTTATGCAAGTCCTTGATACGTGCCACCATACCTTTTCGACTGGTTTCCAGGCTGCAGGTCAGGTTAGTGGAGGAGGCTTTCTTCTCATGGCGGTGTACTGTCCCCTGGGATCGGGCTTAGCTATGACTCTGGTTCATCGTGTGCCTAGGGACACCTCGGTTCTTGACCGAGTGACCTTGGACTGATTCCTGGGCCATATGCTCCTGCCTTTCCTCTTGGGCAGTACACCTACTGTTGATGTCTCTAGCATCCTCAACGTGGAACGGGTTGGATCGGGCACGTTGTCTGGTCAAGATTGATTCCTGACCGTACACAACGCTCCCGGGTTGTTTCTCGGCCACTGAAGGATTCCTTTCCTGGGCCAGCAGGGCTTCGATCTGTTGCTGAATTTGACGCTGGCCCTCCAAGAGTTGTGTGAGGGTCACGGTGATCTGCTCAGATGTCATGACTGTTGTAGCCGGTGCCGGGGCCAGCGGAACATCCCGGTTGGCCTACTGTGCAGTCTTCTCACCCTTCTTCAGAGGCATGGCTATCAGCCAAGAGATTTGTTGATGAAGAACTTGTCGTTCTCACAGACTGCGCGAGGATGATGATGCCAAAATTTGGTTAAGATGAATTGAAGTAGTTTAAGGAGAGAGGGAGAGTGAGAGACAGGTTTTTGTATGTGGTTCGGCCTTGTTAATGAAGGAACCTATGTCCACGTGTGTGTCTGAGCACGTTCACTATACTATAAAAAGCCGGTGACCTGTGGTGAACCAACAATATTTTGGAGCTACCGTAGGTCGGTCGGGCGTGTTGGTGGCTGCTATAGAGGTGCTGTAGAGACTGAAAAGTTGGACTCTTTCTGTGAGGGTGAGTGGTCTCTTTTATAGACGCAAGATCCCTATTCATACAAGGAAAGTAGATAGATAAGGAAATACAATTCAATTAGGATTGATTGTAATTAATTATGTGGGTTTCCTAATTGGATTAGGAAACAATATGCTCTTTCCATAAGTCTTCTGTCTTGAGTAGGAAACTTCCTGGAAGATTCTGTGGCATATGTTGTGGGCCCAGCTGGCCTGCGCCTGTACCCACCGTGCCAATGCGGTCTTCCTAACCTGTTGGTCTGGTCGTGAATAAACTGCTCGCGATGGTAAGTCTCGGGTAGACTAAACCACTCGAGCTGATGCTTGCCCGAGGAGTTGTGCATGATTTGACCGGGACATGAACTGGTTGTTGATTTGAACCGCTCGGTCATAGGATAGAGCCAATTTTGGGTGTATCACATATATATAATCATGTATGCATGGATCTAAATTAAATAGAAGAATGAAACCAAAATTGTAAACCAAAGTAAAATCAATCTCTAATTCGAGAACTATCAATAAAATCAAAAGAGACTTGGATCTAGCTATGTGAGTGTGTGAAGAACAAGAGAGGAAGAAGATGAGTGTTCTAATAAATAAAATAAAACTAAACTAGATCCAAGTCTTATAGATCTATATATAAAATTAGGAATTAGAGATAAATATTGATGTCTACCTCTTGGAGGATCCTCAAAGCAATCAAAGTTGATTAGAAGATCTTCTTCTTCAAGTGTTCTTCAAGCTCTTCAAGCACTCATCCATGGAAGTTTAATGGAGGCAATTGATGTCAAAACTCTCTTCAATTATCTTATCTAATTATCTTCAAGTTCATTTTAGAAGAAATCAATTCATGATTCACTATTCTCTCTCTAGAATTCTCTCCAAAATTCAAAGTATATGTGATTGTATCTTCAAGTATATTCACTTGTGTACTCTCTTGTGTATGCTTGTATGTACTAGTGTGTATTGTATGTATCTCCTCTGTGTGTACTTGTGTGTATTTCCTTGTGTATCAAAGATGATCTCATATGGATCTAAATATAGAGTTTTGAAAACTTAACTTTTAAGTTACAGGGTTAAAATAGGATTTCCAGAGAGCAAAAAAAAGTTAAAATGGCCATTTTGGTGCCTAAACGCAGTTTTTAGGCAACTTCCTCGTAGTGGGAGGCTTCTAGAAGGGTCTCACTACAAGGAAAAACACTATTTATGTCACTTTTTAAATTGTATTTGTGTCACTTTTATTTCAAGTGACATAATTATTCTAGCTTGTGCCTTTTATGTCACTTTTTACGTATTTATGTCGATTTTTAAAAAAGTGACATAAATTAAAATGCACGGTGGTAATTTTGTAAATAAAACGTTTAATTTTTATGTCGTTTTTAGTAAAAGTGACATAAATAAAAACGCGGTGGCAATTTTGTAAATAAAACATTTATTTTTTATGTCGTTTTTAATAAAAGTGACATAAATGAGTTAGATTCTTTTTTTAAAAACCTGGCGCAAATTGAAAACCCAATTCCTCTCTATCTCTCTCTCGAAACCCTTCTCTCACTCACAAACCCCCTCCTCGATCCCTCTCTAGCAGACCCTGTATGTTACCAATACTACTGCTATCAGCAGCTGGAACCCCCCCAACACATACAACCACATCGAACTCACAACTGTTCTTCTTCATCAACGACTTGCCATGGATGGCCTTCAAAAGGGTAGTCTTACCCACGCCGGCTTGTCTGTGAACTTCAATAATTTTGGCATTTTCATCATCTTTCAGTAAGTCCAAAACCATAGTAATCTTATCGTCTAATCATCCAACCAGTTTACTGACCAGAGGTGGGGGTAGGGGTTAATTGCGTTGATGTATGCGATTCTCGACACCACCGCATGGGGGATTGGATGGATGCAGGGGAATGGGATCTAGAATATAGCAATTTCTTGGTTTGGCTCTTCCTCGTCCTGCAGCGAGACCAAATGTTCTTGGGATTAATAAAATAAGAAAGATCTTTCTTCTCTACAACTGCAAGTTGAAGTTCATTGATAGGCCGCTTCTTTCTCTGATTTTTGGCTTTATTATTAATCCTCAAGCTTGTTAATTTTTCCCTAATATGCCGATTGTGGATGATGACTCTGGATCTTTCATGGCTAACAGTGATTGGAGAGAGAAACGAAGTCAGAAAAAAAAATGGAAGGGAATTTGCCGAGGCACAAAGAAGAAGAAACGAAGTGCTCTATGATGCATATATATATGTGAAGGCTTCACTCTTGGTAATTTCTATGCTTTTGTTTTGTTTTTGCATTTTTTTTCCTAATTTTTTATTGAATTTTTCATCATCAGTAGATTGGAGTGCTCTTCTTTTGACTTTATATGTGTTCATCTAAATCATGAGTGCATGTGTTTGTAATGAAATCCTTCATTGTGACTGTTATAGATCACAAAACCAAGCTATGAGCATTGATCCTACATGTTAAGTTTCTAAGCCTTCTGAACTGATCTTCTTTAGTTTTCTCACGGATCTGATCAGCTTATATGCATTCCTTCCATCTTATTTATTTATTTATTTTATTGATTTATTTAATGTTACTCACTCTATCCCATTTTAAGAGTCCTTCATTCCATTTTGGGAGGTCCCAAATTACGAGTCCTCTCTAAAAAGTCAACATAATTTAACTACACACTCTCCAAATTTACCATATTTATTGTATAGAACACTCTCACTTTTTATTTGATGTGACCTTGGGATTTTAAATACAAGAAAGTTGGAGTACAAATTTTTACAACAAAGTAAACTTCAAAAAGACTCTTAATTTGGGACGGAAGGAGTATTTTTTTTGAGCCGGATCTTGTATCTAAATTGATATGGCCCATGAAATCACAGCAGTGTTGTTACTCTTTGTTATTCATTTTTTCGGCAAATGCAATGGAATCAATTATTAACTACTGATTTCATCTATTCATCTTTAGATGTCTCATGAAATCAGAATCATCTTATTCTCAGTCTTTCCGTCTTTTCTTTTCCTATATATATTTGAAGAATACTAGTGTTTAGTTTCTCAATCTTTTTCTTACATGACACTTGCATATATTATAACTTCCATTTTCCAAAGGCAATGTTCTGATACCACAAGCATTAATGTTAAAATTTATTGCAGGTTTATGGGGTTTTTAGACATCCAAAGGGTTGCTAGGAACCTCCATATATCAGTTCATGGATTGAATATTTTCGTTGCGCAAATGGTCAATTTTTTTTTTCTTCTAGTTTTATATTTTCTTTAGTGATTTAAGGCTTTTCGGCATAAACAACTCGTGAACCCATGCATTTGCATGAGATGAAATGGAAAATAGATTGTAAAATAAAATATTGATCAGGTCGTAAAATAAAATATAACATATGGAAAATGAAATATTGATCAGGTTGTAAAATAGATAAGTATTATATGAGCGTCAATGTCGATATAGAGTATTGTCATTATGAATGATCCTTAGGAAATGGATAATTTTTATCTTTAAGATAAAATGGAGTAAAACTTTATGTTATTGAAAGATATAGACTTTTGAATACATAACTTATCTACTCGTCTATTATCATAACCTACAAACTTGTAACAATACGACTAAATTGATTCTGAGATAGATTTTATCACCTTTGTGAGTGTATTATCTCCCAAGGATATGTAAACTTGGTATTTTCCCCCTCTTTTTGTATGGAACACTAGTTTAACCTCTTCTATTATTGCATTTCAACTTGCATTTGTATGCATTTTTGCGCTTTCTGGGAAGAGTACAAATGGTTAAAAGAAAAATTGTCATCCCGTTTGGTGCCTTAATTTGAAGTTTACTTGTTCGCAAAGACTGCAATGAACAAAATTTACCTCTTTTCTGTTTACCATGTAAAATCCCACGTCATAATTCTCAAGTGATGACGAATCGGTGAGTTTGGTTTTTGTAGAGATGTAAGACAGCTTGTAATATTATTAAGAGGAAATGTGAGTTTACACAATTTTTTTAAGGGACAATTAGCGAAAAGGGCGTTATAATAAGAATTTTTAGAGTTAACGACAATTAAGATTCTTGATTATATTAAGTGAAATTTCACTCGGCATACATAGATATTAAGTAAAATTTCACTGAACCTGTACATGAATATTAAATGAAATTTTACTTAACTAGACCTTTGAGGATCTTTTCAACTAATTAAGAATCAAATTGGACATTAAACTCTTGACAGTTACTTGTAGGGCCTTTAAATTCTATTTTTTTTAATCCTTCTAATAAGCTTCGTGGATCTTGTTACAAAACCCATCTTCTCATGCTATTGGCTTTATACCAAAAGAAAGTGTGTCAGAAATGCTTGTGTGGAAGTTACGCTACGTATGTTCTCTACTCAAATTGCATGGAAGTTAACCATTTTAGTAGTGGTTAACTAAAAATCTGCTCCTGCTGACAGCATAAAAGTTTGGACTAGAATAGTAGAATTTAATACAATTCTGCGGCTTCATAACCAGATTAAAAGATTATTCTTCACATGAGATGATAGTTGGAAATTTTGATGATTATGTTTCCAGTTCATCAAGTTAATTGTTTGTTTTATGGACCCATATTTGGCTTAAAAGATTTTCTTGTACGTGGAGTTGTGGACATCATTTGTTGCCAATCTCTGATCAAGCTGTTTGAATTAGTTACTCATTTGTTGCCAAAATAAGAGACATGCAAGTTAAAAGAATTTGCTTTTAATTCATCTTTCAAACATTCAAATTAAATCTCTACTTCCCGAATTCCTTTGAAAAGTCTTAAGAAACATGTTAGAGATAAGAAACAAGTTTGATAGAAAGTGAAGGCTTAATCAAATTAAGTCTCTTTCTCGTCGACACAGTGCCGTCAAAGATCTCTCTCTCTCTCTCTCTCTCTCTCTCTCTCTCTCTCTCTCTCTCTCTCTCTCTCTCTCTCATCTTCGAAACCCTAGGTGGTAGGCAGACTAGTGCGTGCGCATTGTGCTTGCTGCAATGTGCTACCTAGGCTACGTGTGCGCGCTGGCTGCTATGTATTGTGCTGCACACAATTCTGCACCAGGGTAGCCTTGTTTTTGTTTTGGTTTTTTTTTTCTTTCTTTCTTTTGGGCTGGACTAATCAAGGAAAATTAAGGGCGGTGTTTTGGTTGGTCTGAGATAAGATTCCTGATTAGTTTGTTCTCTTATATAGAGTACGTTTTGCTAGTTTTTCAATTAGAAGCTTTGAGTAGATGGCCAACAACCAACTTTGGTTTTGCTTGATGGAAGACTAATGAGGTAAGTTCATTACTATTCAGATTCTTTTGTTTTGTATAATTCATGTGGCATGTTCGGTAAACAACAACTATTAGTCGAGACAAAAAATATGAAGTGAGCCACAAATCTCAATTATTTCCATCAATTAAAAACAATGTCTCCTAGGTGATAGTAACATGTAACTTCATCTGTAGTTTAACTTTATTAGATGTTAACTTTGAGGGCCTAAGGCGCACTATTTTTTCAGATTAATTTTTAGCTTATACTTCATGTATTAACGAGGCAACTAATAAATGTTCGGATATGTTGGCAACTTGGTCGTAGGGTCCGTGAGATGAAAGAGACAAGAGCAGTTCTAGTTGCTCAAAATCTTGAGCGGAAGCCATCAGTAGCAGTGTCTAGGAAGGGGCTTAACAATCTACAGTCATTTCCACATGGCATTGAATGTGTAGATCCGTTAGGATTGAGGTAAACTCTTCCTCCTTCAGTAACTCATAGTCATTACATGCTCATAGATACTCCTGCTAATTGCATAACCACTTTATCATAGGCTTGCCCATTATTCTTTATATTATTTTTAGTTGCTACTCATGCCTTTCATGGTTAGGACTGTGTACTGATTACTTCAGATATTTTAAATTCCTTGATTGCAAGTACATTTTAAAGTAGTTTTTGAGTTTTTGAGTAGTGAAACGGTAAAGTGTGTATCCGAATACCACAAAACCTTGCTCACACCTCAAACATGCCTAAATAAACTTATGGGAACTAACCGAATGCATGACGGAATCACGGTTCACAAATTTTGCAAGAAAATGACTTTTTCATCACTTAGGCTTGAAAAAGCGTGGTTTTGAGGGTTTAAATCATAAATCGCTTAACTAAACATCACGAACCTTACTCACACCTCAAACATGCCTAAAGAAACTTGTGTGAACAAACATAATGCATAACAGAATCATGGTTAACAAATAATGCGGAAAAATGACTTTTTCATCCCTTAGGCTTGAAAAAACATAGTTTTGGGGGTTTTAAGGGTTGAAACTCTAAACTGCTCAACCAAACACCATAAAACCTTACTCACACCTCAAACATGCCTAAAGAGACTTGTGAGAACTAAATGAATTCATAATAGAATTGAGGTTCACAATTAATACGAAAAAAATGACTCTTTCATCACTTAGACTTGAAAATTCTTAGTTTTTGAGGTTTTGAGTAGTGAAACGTTAAACCTCTTAACCAAACACCACAAAACCTTACTCGTACCTCAAACATACCTAAATAAACTTGCGGGAACTAACGGAATGCGTAACGGATTCATAGTTCGCAAATAATGCGAAAAAATGACTCTTTCATCACTTGGACTTGAAAATTCTTAGTTTTTGAGGTTTTGAATAGTGAAACGGTGAACTGCTTAACCAAACACCACAAAACCTTACTTGTACCTCAAACATGCCTAAATAAACTTGCGGGAACTAACAGAATGCATAACGGATTCAAGGTTCACAAGTAATGAGAAAAATGACTCTTTCATCACTTAGGCTTGAAAATTCTTAGTTTTTGAGGTATTGAGCAGTGAAACCATAAACCGCTTAACCAAATGCCACAAAACCTTACTCACACCTCAAACATGCCTAAATAAACTTACGAGAACAAACAGAATGCATAACGGATTCACGGTTCACAAGTAATGCAGAAAAAATGACTCTTTCATCACTTAGACTTGAAAATTCTTAGTTTTTAAGGTTTTTAGTAGTGAAACATTAAACCGCTCGACCAAATGCAAAGAAACCTTACTCGAACTTCAAACATGCCTAAATAAACTTGTGGGAACTAACGGAATGCATAACAGATTAACGGTTCACAAGTAATGCAAAAAAAAAAATGACTCTTTCATCAGTTAGACTTGAAAATTCTTAGTTTTTGAGGATTTGAGTAGTGAAACGTTAAACCGCTTAACCAAACGCCATGAAACCTTACTCACACCTCAAACATGCCTAATTAAACTTGTGGAAACTAATATAATGCATAACGGATTCACGGTTCACAAATAATGCGAAAAAATGACTCTTTCAACACTTAGACTTGAAAATTCTTAGTTTTTGAGGTTTTGAGGAGTGAAACGGTAAACCGCTTAACCAAATGCCACAAAACCTTACTTGTACCTCAAACATGCCTAAATAAACTTGAGAGAACTAACAAAATCCATAACGAATTAACAGTTCACAAATAATGCGAAAAAATGACTCTTTCATCACTTAGGCTTGAAAAAACTTAGTTTTTGAGGTTTTGAGTAGTGAAACGTTAAACCGCTGAACCAAATGCCAAGAAACCTTACTCGCACCTCAAACATGCCTAAATAAACTTATGGGAACTAACGGAATGCATAACAAAATCACGGTTGACAAAAAATGCAAAAAAATGTCTTTTTCATTACTTAGATTTGAAAATTCTTAGTTTTTGAGGTTTTGAGTAGTGAAACGGTAAACCGCTTAACCAAATGCCACGAAACCTTACTCATACCTCAAACACAGCTAAATAAACTTGTGGGAACTAATGGAATGCATAATGGATTCACGGTTCACAAATAATGCGAAAAAATGACTCTTTCATCACTTAGACTTGAAAAAGCTTTGTTTTTGAGGTTTTGAGCATTGAATTGGTAAACCGTGTATCCGAATACCACAAAACCTTACTCGCACTTCAAACATGCCTAAATAAACTTGTGGGAACTAACAGAATGCATAACAGAATCACGGTTCACAAATAATTTGAAAAGATGACTCTTTCATCACTTAGGGTTGAAAAAGCTTAGTTTTTGAGGTTTTGAGTAGTGAAATGGTAAACCGTGTATCCGAATACCAAAAAATCTTACTCACACCTCAAACATGCCTAAATAAACTTGTGGGAACTAACAGAATGCATAACGGAATCACAGTTCACAAATAATGCAAAAAAATGATTCTTTCATCACTTGGGCTTTAAAAAACCTTAGTTTTTGAGGTTTTGAGTAGTGAAACGTTAAACTGCTTAACCAAACACCAAGAAACCTAACTCATAGCTCAAACATGTATAAATAAACTTGTGGGAACTAACGAAATTCATAATAGAATCACGGTTAAAAAAAAATGCGAAAAAATGTCTCATACATCACTTAGGCTTTGAAAAACGTAGTTTACGGGATTTTGAGGGGTGAAATTTTAAACCATAAAACAAAACATCACGAAACCTTACTCGCACCTCAAACATGCATAAATAAACTTGTGAGAACTAGCCAAATGCATAACGAAATCACAGTTCACAAATAATGCAAAAAAAATGACTCTTTCATCATTCTGAGTCCCCGAATACATTGTGGTCTCTCAGCACCCCCAAACATAGTTTCTCTTTTATTATTTTATATACAACTAATTAATGAAAACTTTTTCTTTTTTGTTGGTATAGAGTTTCACATTTTGACGGAAGGTTCTAACAAGCGAACCACTTTTTTTGTTGGGCTAATTTTTTTTTGTTGCTTTCACAGTTTTGTTAGTACTTTTTGATGATTATGTAATATGTATATGTTATTAGTTTAGCACTTGACTCAGATCGATTGTATATTTTTTTTGTTCATCCCAATTAATTGGTTGATATTGAGATGAATTGATGAAATTTAGTAGTTGAAATAGATTATATATTGAGTTGGATTTAATTTTGTACTGGGTGGTATTGTATATATATGTACAGGGTGGTATATATAGTTTTTACAGGGTGGTATATATGTCACTTTTACAGTATTTATGTCACTTTTAAGACTTTTATGTAATAATTTTGTTTGGTATTTATGTCACTTTTCTACTTTTATGTCACTTTAGGTTAAAAGTGATATAAATAAAATGGTATTTATGTCACTTTTAAGTATTTATGTCACTCTTAAGACTTTGATGTAATAATTTTGTTTGGTATTTATGTCACTTTTCTACTTTTATGTCACTTTAGGTTAAAAATGACATAAATAAAATGGAATTTATGTCACTTTTAAGTATTTATGTCACTTTTAAGACTTTCACTACACCATATGGCCTCATTACTAACGGATACATCCGTTAACGGATATATCCATTAGTATTTTGGTGTTAGTAATATTACTAACGGATTTACTAACGGATATATCCGTTAGTAAATCCGTTAGAAAATGAAGGGATTTCTAACAGATATATCTGTTGCTATCTGTTAGAAAGCAACTTACTAACGGTTATTTCAGCCAATTTTAAAAAAGATTTATTTTGAATACTAACCATTTGTCAACTATTTCTAACGGATATATCCGTTAGTAATTGTCAAAAAATGAAATAAATACTAACGGATATATCCGTTAGTAATATGTATAAATAAAAAAAAAATTATTTATTTATATGCATTCCAAATTTATTTTTTCTTCACTTAATTAACAAGCATATTAATCTATACCAAACACAAAAAATAACAAGATTAATCTATATCCATGCCTAACCAACATCTTTTTACCCAAAACAACAAAAATAATACATAATAATCATAAGTAAAGAGTTCATACATGTCTAACAAAGTCCGAAATTTAAAGATTTGTTCCACTCAAACCTAAACTAACAAACAAAACATATGTGAAATTTAAGTAGAACAAAACATATGTGAAATTTAAGTAGTTATATAAAACTACATCCATCGCCATTCAAGCTTCTTAAACATAATTTAACCAACACTCGAGTCATATCACTTACCCCCCTTCAACAAAGCCTGCCAAAGTCTCGTGGCCATTCTGGGGAGGGTCCCACAAACAAGTATCGGGCTGCATCACTTCTTCGATATAAACCTTCTTTTCAGTTTTACTAACGGGCTTGAAGTGACACGTGTTAGCTGTAGCATTCATCTCAACATACCACTTTGCCAACTCTTTACCAAACTTATCACATAAGATAACTGAGGATTTGCCGGTGGGAGTAGGCATAGAATGAGAAAAATGTGGAATGTGCGTTGTAGGAAAAACATTGCTCAAGTTTTGAGCCAAATGAGTTGAGCGATTAACTGAATTCGAACCAAGATCACTTATGGGCGTACTCACCAATGGCGGGTTACTCACAGCTTCTAGTTTCGACACTAAAAACTCAATTTTATCCTCAAAATTGTTGAGTCTTGAAATAATTTCATCCTTAAATGAGGCATCTTCTTTATTTGCCTCATCTTTTAGTCCAATTTTTTACTTTGCCACACCAAGTTGAACTAGTTGCTTCTTAGAGATATGGGAACCTACTCCACGAACTCCTCCCTTGCATTCCTTCCCAAATACTTCTGCTAACTCATCACTCTCAATGTCTTCACACATGTCCTCGCTATTCAAACTTCTACTTTTTCTTCTACTTCCAGCAGCCTTCACTTCATCCTATAGTATTCAAATGTCAAAATTTAAAGAACACAAAATACAAACTATCCTAATATTAAAGCAACTCAAACAAACAAATATCTTACTTACATATATACTTTTAGCACTCTCCAACACAGTCCCATCTTTATGCTCATAAGCCGCCAACCATTTGTCTACACGACTAACTTGGGTTCCAGGATTTTCTTGGTTCTAGACATTGAAATTTAATGAGTTAGTTATAGAAAAGTTGTTAAAATTAAAAGGTGTAAGCAATTATACGAACCATTAAAAATGTTTCTGAGCATATGAACAACGCCCAAGAGTGTGTCCACACTTCAACTGTTTCTGATTGCTAGAGTTTGTAAGAGTTTGCTCCTGCTTTTTTTGATGACTCTCATTTTCTACAAACTTTTTCCAATATATTGGATCAACACCTTTTGGACCTCCGTCACTAAAATTACCCTTCTTCAAAAGGGCCCGCAAGGAAGCTTTCCAAGTCCTAAATTTTTGGGGCCATGCCTGTTTAGCCAATGGGCGAGCCATAGCTGGTGGAACATTTAATTCAAACTCACCTTAGTTGATGAATAGGATAGTAATGTTAAACATATATGATATAATTAAAGTAAGACAACATTTGGAACTCAGAGCTTATAAACAAAAACTTACCATCAAAGAATTCCAAACATCATCTTTGAAGTTCTTTGGCACTTTTCTAATATCTTCGTAGCTAATGGGAATGAGAGCTCTTACAAAATCTCCTGTCCGAGTACTCCATATCTTCGCGTACACACCCACGAAAGACCCATCCTCTTCTATTATGACTTTCATTTTCCCCTTCGTGGCTTTGCCTCTTGATGACTCAGAAGCAGGTGGGCAGAAGAAGATGGGTGAGATGAACTCGGGTTAGGATTGCCTTCACTTGATGACATACTTTTGAATGCCTATCATTGGAATACAATGTGTTAGTTTGCCCATGCAATATTAGATCAATAATTACAATATTAAATCATATAGCAACAACCAATTATTTCACATAGCAACGACCAAGTGTTTCACATAGCAACAACCAAGTATTTCACATAGCAACAACTAGATATTAGATTAAGAAATAGAGGCAATTAATAATGCACAAAAAGTAATAGAACAAAAAGCATTTCAATCCAATATACATGTCAATATTTTCAAAATAAAAAAAACTAGGCAGAGCCATGCTGCTCAACAGATTTTCCAAATGAGGTTGGTCTTCAAGAGTTGATTGGAAGACTGTTGGTATCTCTAACTCTTCTACCCGACTGGTCAATCTCCTCGGTGAATATATAACCACCCACCAATTGGGATTTTTAAGGTCTTTCGAATAGAAGACTTGACTCGCCTCAGAAGCAGGAATGACAGGCTCGTCTAGCTCACTACTAAAACTCTTGAACTTATCAAAATTAACCATCACCAAGTTAGAGTCCGAGCAGTGTTTACAACCATTGTTCTTGTCCTCCAATCTCACCCAGTCACAATAAAACACCACCTCTTTAAATATTGTGTAGTCCAACTTAATTATTTGTTTGATAACACCATACCACATAGTCCAAGCATCCTTGAGCCTTTTATCACCTTTTTTGGCCCTATATTGAGTCCAAGCCTTCATGCAAACACCGCTATTTTGTATGTTTTAACCGTGTGGCTTGGCCCTTGAACTAACCGCCATAACATAGCCTTTGTCTGTGTCTCTTGAGAAGACAACAACTGTTCAATGAAAATATATTCGTAAGTGTTTTCTGAACCTAACTAATAATTTGCACATGTTTGTAACTAATAAAATAATACCTTATCATGTATCCAAGGGATGAAAGAAGTTTGTAAGTCTACTTCTGTCTTTGCAATCCCCTTTCCTTTACCACAAGAAGTGGAGTTCACAAACTCTTTATACTCACTGAAATTTGTAAGTAAAAGTTTTAATGTTAGTAGTTATATATGGACTTCAACAAATATGTTACAAGGACTCTAACCTGTAGTATTCGTTCAGTCCGTGAACGTCAAGTCGAAATAGCATCCATCGACGTATTTGTTGAAAATGTGTAGGTTCCAACATTATAGTTTTAACGTCGAGCAAAGGCCCTTCGTCGGAGAACTCACCATTTTCCTCTAAAAAGGCTTCACGAGTACGTTTATGATTTCCATAACATAAGACTCTGCAATAGACCCTTCAACGTACCTCTTATTGCTAGGTATGTCTTTAAATTCCTTCATTTTCCTATTCGTATAAATAGAAAAAATATTTAAGTCCACAATATATAAGGTTCGGTAGGTCACTTGCCTAAGGATGAAGTAATACAAGAAAATGAGTTTACCGCTTGAAAGGATACATCCACCGAGGTCCGACGGGTCCACAAACCAATGCTTCATCCGCAAGATGCACCATGAGGTGGATACTGATATCAAAAAATGACGGGGGAAAGTATTTTTCCAACACACATAGTGCCTCTGCAACCATGTATTTGGCTCTTTGGATATCCTTTCGAATCAACACTTTTGAGCACATTAGGTTAAAGAATAAGCTTAACTGTTGAATAGCTCTTCGTAAATCTCGGTGTTTTGGAAAGGCATGTTGAAGCAACACTAGTAACAAATATTGCAAAATAACATGATAATCATGCGACTTCAATGAATGCAAACTAGGTGGATTAAGAGTGACAATGTTGCTCAGGTTAGATGAAAAACTAGTTGGGAGCTTCAAGTCTTTCAAAATTTGGCAAAATTGTTGTTTTTCATCTTTATCCAAGTGAAATGATGCTTTTAGTTTTATCAGTCTCCCTGTGTGGTCGTCTACTTGCATCCACTGGCCACTGTGTATGCCAGAATCCTTCATATCTAAACGTGCACTTACTGTATCCTTCATTTTACTATCATCTAGGATTGCACAAATTAAATGCTCTGCCATATTCTTCTCGGTGTGCATCACATCAAGAGCATGTCGAACTTGATTAGAGCTCCAATATTCTAAGTCAAATAAGATGGACCTTTTATACCATGCCTATTTAACTTCAACATTAGCACTGCCATCCGCATTGCAAGTCTTCCTTTTTCTACCCGAAACTTTCAGGATCTTGCCAGGCACATACTTTATCAGACTTAACTTCTCCAAAAGTGCATCTCTATTTAACCGAGAAGGAGGATGTTTATGTTCAGCTGACCTAAGCCCCAAATACCCACCACTCCTAAATAGATGATCCGCCCTAAGGAAAATATAGTAGTTTGTGTAAACTATTTTCTTACTGTGTTCTAAATGGGTGGATTGCGTGTTCTCTCCACAAATAGGACATACTTTATAACCATGTGTTTCGCACCCAGATAAATTCCCATATGCGGGAAAATCGTGAATCCCCCACATTAGCATAGCTTTCAACGTAAAATGTTGCATTTTGTACATGTCATAAGTTGCCACTCCTTCTTTCCACAGTTGCTTTAACTCGTTTACTAGTGGTTGAAGGAAAACATCTATGTCTTGACCTGGTGCCTTTGGCCCAGGAATTAGCAAAGACAATATTTGGAACTCTCGTTTCATGCACAATGAAGGTGGAAGACTATAAGGCACTACGATGACTGGCCAACAACTATAACTAGAAGATTGTATACCACGCGGATTAAACCCATCGGTTGCAATTGCTAGCCAAGCATTACGCCCTTCATTTGTAAATTCTGGCCATTTAGCCTTAAATATTTTCCACTGAGGAGAATCAGATGGATGCCGCAGACCATGAAGGGGTCGCTCGATCGTGCCATGTCATTTCATGAGCTATCCATGGTATAGTATACAACTTCACAAGTCTTGGAATCAAATGGAAATGTCTTAATACTTTCAAAGGTTCTTTGCAAACTCTACCCCCCTTCTTGGTTCTCACAGCATATCTCGGTTCTCCACATTGAGGACATTGCTCCTTATCTTCATTACCATCCCAATACAAAACACAATTATTGACGCATGCATGAATAAAGTTTGCCTTCATCCCTAAGTCTTTCATCATACTCTTCATGTGTGGATACTTCTCTGGCTAAGTGTTTTCTTTCGGGAGCCACCTTTTCAGGATGGACAAAAGTGCTTTCACACTATTTCTCGATCAACCAAATTGCTTCCTAAGGTTGTGCAGTTCCAAAATCGCAGAAAGAGTTGTCTAAGGGCCCTCACAATAAGGGTACAATTTCTCAGTTGATAATCTTCTATATTCATTGTATTTCTTATTACCGACATGTGACTCTTTTGAAACTCCAGCCTGACCATTATCATCATCTACATGAGGTTCTTCGTGCATTCCATAAGAAGCTTCAACAAGGTTCTCCATCCCAAGCCCTCCAACCTCGATATTTTCATCTTCAATGTTTTCTCCGTGAACATCTTCTGTTGGTGGACGATCTGTCGAATTCTTATATGACTTTTCTCCATGCAAAGCCCATACAGAATATAACCTATCTATGCCATGCCTAATGAGATGTTTTCTAACATCGCTAGGTATGTGTCGATACTTATTTCGACAATTCTTACACGGGCAAGTTATTGTTGGCAACTTTTCAACATTGTTTGTATTCGCAAATTCAAGAAAATCTTCAACTCCCTTTATATATACCGTTCATCCACTCTTTATTAATAGGTTGTGACATTCAGCAATATAACATTGAAAAAAAATAAAGCAAAGGGAATGTTACTCACTAGGTCCATAAAGTACAAATGTTAACCCAATTATAACCCAATTCATCCAATGAGAAATTGACACATCAATGGCAACAACTTGCAAATAACAAGAAGCTAAACTAATTTTAGAAAAAGAGAAGGGACAATCATGAGGCTCAAGGGGACTTCAAATTGCTTACGACTAAACTAACAAAGCGAGTACTAATGTCAGAAAACAATTTGTTTGTGTACAAATTGTTACGACTAAACTAACAAGAAGCTAAACTAATTTCAGTTTCTTACGACTTCGTGACATAAAAATAAGTTCGACTTCAAATTTGAGTACTTGCTATTTCCCCTCAGTTTTCTCGTCAACAAACAAAGCGAGTACTAATGTCAGAAAACATTTGGTTCAATTCACTATGGTTATTAGAGATTGAGATTTCAATGGAGATTTGCTCTGCTATTGACATGAAAGTGTTTCATATCCTCACATCCCTTTGTTATTATGGGAATCAGAATATAATTCCATGAGTGAAATAGACATATATATATATATTTATATGTGTGTGTGTGTGTGCGCTTCACATAATCTGCGGCCATGAAAGCACAATATATTGACAAAAGTATTACTGAAGAAAATACAAGGCCATGGGCTTTGGATAAATCTAAAATGGCATGGTTTTTATGGTTTGGATTATATTGTGATGAACATATTAATATGGATACCAAGACTTGTCTTCAATCGCAAAAATTTACAATTTTTTTTTTAAATAAATCGCAAAAGCACAAGTTATGCCAAATGGGCTCTGAGAATGGTCATTGCAATCTTTGACCTATGGTTCCACATATCTACCGAAAATAGTATTAGCATCCTAGGGGAGAGTTACCGGACTGATCAATGGAAAAAATAGAGATTAGACAATTGTGTTAGAAAAGTAATTGAGTGCATTAATATGATTAGTTGGTACAGGACTAGAGTTCTATGACATGATGATAGAGCATGATTCAAACAAGAACTAGGTCTCAACTAAGAACTTATTGCCTTACCTAAATCTTTCTTTGCTTGTTCTGTTTTTCCTTGTTCTTGCAGCCTCATATACCTTTCATATGCTTTCTGCTTCTCTATCTCTTCTCTGTATAAGATAAATCAATTACTGAACGAAAAGAAGAAGATTTGAAGATGACGACACTGATAGTAATGACGATAATGTTTCTCGTGAATATATATAAAACTAACTGATTATAATAGACAACGGAAAAGACAACGTACACAGATATAAGGTAGAAAGTTACTACATGATCAAGAAATAAACAATGGACTACATTCAGATTTTTCCTTTTCCATTTTTTGTGTCACAGCTTGTAAATTGATACAAGGGGCCATCGTTTGGGGCAATGGTAAAAGATAGGAAAAGCTTTAACAAGAAGCTAAACTAATTTTAGTTTCTTACGACTTCGTGACATAAAAATATTTTCGACTTCAAATTTGAGTACTTGCTATTTCCCCTCAGTTTTCTCGTCAACAAACAAAGCGAGTACTAATGTCAGAAAACATTTGGTTCAGTTCACTATGGTTATTAGAGATTGTGATTTCAACGGAGATTTGCTCTGCCATTGACATGAAAGTGTTTCATATCCTCACATCCCTTTGTTACTATGGGAATCAGAATATAATTCCATGAGTGAAACAAACATATATATATTTATGTGTGTGTGTGTGTGCACGCGCTTCACAGAATTTGAGGCCATGAAAGCACAATATATTGACAAAAGTATTACTGAAGAAAATACAAGGCCATGGGCTTTGGATAAATCTAAAATGGCATGGTTTTTATGGTTTGGATTATATTGTGATGAACATATTAATATGGATACTAAGACTTGTCTTCAATCGTGAAAATTTACAATTTATTTTTTAAATAAATTGCAAAAGCACAAGTTATGCCAAATGGGCTATGAGAATGGTCATTGCAATCTTTGACCTATGGTTCCACATATCTACCGAAAATAGTATTAGCATCATAGGGGAGAGTTACCGGACTGATCAATGGAAAAAATAGAGATTAGACAATTGTGTTAGGAAAGTAATTGAATGCATTAATATGATTAGTTGGTACAGGACTTGAGTTCTATGACACGATGATAGAGCATGATTCAAACAAGAACTAGGTCTCAATTAAGAACTTATTGCCTTACCTAAATCTTTCTTTGCTTAATCTGTTTTCCCTTGTTCTTGCAGCCTCATATACCTTTCATGTGCTTTCTACTTCTCTATCTCTTCTCTGTATACGATAAATCAATTACTGATTGAAAAGAAGAAGATCTGAAGATGACGACACTGATAGTAATGATGATAATGTTTCTCGTGAATATATATATATATATAACTAACTGATTATAATGGGCAACGGAAAAGACAACGTACACAGATGTATGGTAGAAAGTTACTACATGATCAAGAAATAAACAATGGACTACATTCAGATTTTTCCTTTTCCATTTTTTGTGTCACAACTTTTAAAGTGATACAAGGGGCC
Source organism: Hydrangea macrophylla (assembly GCA_033977485.1). Lineage (NCBI taxonomy): Eukaryota > Viridiplantae > Streptophyta > Magnoliopsida > Cornales > Hydrangeaceae > Hydrangea > Hydrangea macrophylla. The sequence goes on from CM066992.1 coordinate 31,048,729, forward strand.
ATCGTTTGGGGCAATGGTAAAAGACAGGAAAAGCTTTAAAGTGATGCAAATTGGCATCAACAAAAGTAGACCTCATATGTTATCAGATATAGTAGCTATCTGACTTCTGGAGAAGAATCATTTGACCTTTATTATTTGCTTTTTACTTACCAATAAGTAATGCATAACTTTGGGAAAGAGGAGAAAAGAACAGCAAAGAAAATAAGGAAGAAGAGTTCTTGGTGATTTTAATTACAAAACTTTCACGTCTTGAAAGTTCAGTCGTTTTCTCAATCTGCAAAACAAAAATAACATCATGCTATAGTGACATATTGTTCACAGTATTTACTCAAACCACCAAAAGTAATTTTTGCAACTTACATCAACATCTCTAGCTTTCAAGGTCTTCAGTTTTACCTAATTAGGATTCTCCAGCACAATAAGGCCTTCAGTGCCTTTCCTTTTCTGTTAACAACATTGGCAACAAATATTAAGCTGATTTAAACTAAAAACTCGGTGCAGAAAATAAAGAAACAAAGTTCATTCTGAGCACAAAAGAAAAGGATATGAGGCCATGTATATGGAGATGGACCACAGACTGACTTCAGGTTCTTCCCTAGACTCCTCTCCGGATGCTTCTTCAGATTGCTCTTCTTCTTCTTCTACCAGTTCAGCTTCTTCCTAATACCATCAAATAGAGTAAATATAAAGTAACTTTGAAACATACTAATACATATTAAATAAGTATAAGAAAAATCCAAACAAGACCATGAGAGAATGCGAATCACTAAAACTACCAAACCCTGTGATACAAAGAGCACTTCCCTTTACAAATTGCATTCCAAACCTGTCAATTAGGAAGCATGGACGCTTCCGAAATGGCATCGTACTTGACACACCAAAGCTGTGTCCTTTTCCTAAAAGAAAAATGTCTATATCAGATACGGCGCTGACACTGCGGGACATGGCACAGTGACACGGTTCTGTAACCAAAATGTAGGGTTTTGATCGGTTTGCTTTTTATCCTTTTAAAACCAAAGAATTTGAATATTTGGACAAATAATGCTACAAAGTTTTTTGAACGTTTGAAAATATTTTGGACACGGTTCTATAACCATATCTAACCTTTGCTTTACACTTAAACAATTGTCCTCCAGCATTTACTATAAAAATGTGAACAAGGACCCAACCATCTTCCATGTTCTCAAAGCAGCCTTTCCTGCTCTCTCAAAGTTCATCTTGATGTGACATTGAGTCTCAGGCCTTTTCACTAGGAAATTGAGTATGTAATTGTTGACTATTCTATATGATTTTTGTGTGATTAGATGCATTAAATTACAAATCCCAACCGTAGGTGTGGGAAGAGGTGCCATTAACATACATGCCCACGGATTGACAAGGCGGTGCTATAGCCAACAGCAAACCACTAGACTCTAGAGAAATATTGGTATATTATGGATCCCATGTCCAGATTTTGGACAAGTCACAAGAGTCAAGTGCCACCCAGTATCTCAGTGTCATTTAATGTCCAACCATCCATGACAAAGCTACAACTATCTGTAGTGACCCCATTGATGATGGTCTTCCAGATGTAAACCAATACCGCGCAATTCAATTTCCATGGAAAATTCTCGATGCACCAAATATTACCAATTTTGGCACGGAAACAAAAATAGAAGTGAAGTACCTTTTTAAATGTGCGAGGACGAGTAGATGTACTGGCACCTGCAATCATTGAAGTCATAAATAAGAAAAGACATGAAGTTAATCTGTCTTAAACTTCAGCTACCATCTCAAATGTAAGCAACACATCAATCTTAGACATTACCGAACCACTCTACCAATCTACTCCAACACAACGCATACACCCCCAACTTCAACAAATAAATATTTAAATGAATTCAATTAAATCAAAGTGTGAAAAATTAAAGATCACATTCACTATCTCTAAGGTAATTGAAATTGACCATAAATACATAACACCCGATAAAATCCTAGAGAAAGTAGATAGGGATCAAATTTCCAGTTAATCAAAATATTGTTCCCATAAATTTCTCATTTTTATGGATATCAACTTCGCTTATTAGGGGTAAGTTTCTCATTGTGGTTCTCTTTTGTTAAACTCTAACTGTGATTCTTCTATGATTTTTGTGGATATAAATCGCATATGATGCGGTGAGCTAAATAGTTACAAGATCTAATCGCGCTACCGAGACAAGGACATAGAAATATTTGACTGAACTGCATTAGTTTCCATCATCATTTCTATAATGAATCGTCCAATACTCAGTAGAATCATTCCCAAAACTTTCAACTAATGTTGCACAAGTGAAGACACACAAAAGTAACGACTGTTTGTAATTTAGATGTGACTGTTCATAGAATAAGAAAGCAATAATTATATACAGATTCGTTGAAAATAGGGTATAATATTCGTTGAAAATAATTATATGCAGAATCATTCCCAAAACTTTTAACTAATGTTGCACAAGTGAAGACACACAAAAGTAACGAGTGTTTGTAATTTAGATGTGACTGTTTATAGAATAAGAAAGCAATAATTATATACAAATTCGTTGAAAATAGGGTATAATATTCTCACTGGAAGACCATAATGCAGTAATCGACTTACCAAGTACAAGAGGTTGAGACAAACATTACCAAAGGGACACAACCAGACTTGTGCAAACCGTAAACCCTTGGAATAAGAGTAATGCTATGCTTTCCAAATTTTTATCCCAAAAGTGATTCCCAAATGATGTGCCAGTGGGCCCAGCTACCCAGGTAAACAACTTCCAATCAAAATTTAACTGGTCCCACTATATGACACATGGCCCCACTGCCACATCATTTGCGAAGCACTTTTGGGATAAAATTTTGGGAAGCATAGCATTACTCTTGAAATAACTTCAAACAAGAGTGGTGGCTGTGTACTTAACCCCCAACCAAAGAACAATAATCAAAAGGATAATTACGTAGATGACAAATTGGAAACTCCAATTTCTAAACCTATCTCAATACAGAGTTATAATCCAAACCTCCGAATAACCTACACAGTGTATTACTTAATTAAGCAAATACCCAATAATCACTGTAGTGTACACTAACCCAATCAACCAACATGGGGCAAAAGATTTCAGAAAAAAAAGGTGGGCAACAAAATTCAAGCAATTCTCATCAACAAGGCTTTAATTAACATAGAAAAGTCATACAATCAACTAAATCGAACAATCAAGCAACTGAAAAATCATCAACCCTTAACAAATACCTATCAATCTACGCCAATGCTGTATGTAACCAAAATAATAACATCAATTGATAAGAAACACAGAACTTGCATATAGAGAAAAACAAGCAATTAAATAGAGGAATACACCACTGTGAGATTGCCACCTCAACTTAGGATCATGCAAGCAATTAAATAATTCTTGGATTCTATGGTTAAACAAGCAATTAAATAATTTTTGGATTCTATGGTTATTTTTTTTCCTTTTCCTTTGTTTTTCATGCATTTTCTCACTCAAAATTGTTTCAATCAAACTTATCAGGAGATGAGAAGAAGACCTAACTTAGGTCTAGGGTTATGAATAGAGGAACCTTTAAGTGGAAACCTAAGTTAGAAGAAGAAGAAGGGGTAAAGGGAAAAAAAGGGGTGGAAACCTAAGTTATATCTAGGGCAGCGGCGAGGGGAGCTCAGTGGCAGGGGGGGGGGGGGGAAGGAGGAAGGAGGAAGGACGAAGAAGAGTAGTGTAACTGGGGAGTTCGGCGGCAGCAGCGGGGAAGCTCGGTGGCAGCGGCAGGGGGAGCTCGACGGCGCTGAAGAAGAGGGGGCAAGCCTTAGGTTTTCTCTCTCCTTGTTCTCTCTCACTCTCTCTCTCTCACTCCTCTCTCTATCTATGTGTGAAGAGTAGTGTACCGATGGTTATGTTTTTTTTTTTAAATTTTAATAATCTAAACGAATCGATTTTATTTATTCATTTATTTTTATATCCATTTCTAACGAATATATCCGTTAGTAATATTTATACAACCGTTAGAAAGCTTAATAATATCAAAATAAGTAAAATAATTCACATTACTAACTCTTTTTAATGATTTCTAACGGATATATCCGTTAGTAAATACTAACGGAAATATCCGTTAGAAAGCATTAAATCTTCCTGTTAGAAATTGTCCCATATGGTGTAGTGTTTGATGTTATAATTTTGTTTGGTATTTATGTCACTTTTCTACTTTTATGTCACTTTATGTTAAAAGTGACATAAATAAAATGGTATTTATGTCACTTTTTATTAACTAACGTGTTGGTTTTATGAAACATTTATGTCACTTTTACAAAGTATTTATGTCACTTTTAAAATATTTATATCGCCTCCATTTATGACACTTTTTATTGGAAAAAAAAGTGACATAAATACCTATTAATGTCACTTTTTAAGTGACATATAAGGCCTTTTTCCTTGTAGTGTCAAGAACTCAAAAAACTCGAAGGAGGGGGCACTATATGGGTGGCAGCTTAGGTGGGACCCGCAACCTCTATGTGGGACCCGCCACCTACTTTTCTCCTCCTCTGATTGCCCTTAAGTTCTGTTTAAAATATTAGGTGCACTGCTTTTCAGATTTCTGTAAAAATGCTTTTTGGTGTCCAAAATTGTTCGTTTACGTACCGTTGGAAAGCTGTCAAGTTGAGTTTAGTATAAAAATATTTCAGGAGGTTTTGAAATGAAAATTGAAGTCCAATCGAAGCCCGAAAGTCCTCCGTAACTTTCGTCGTCTTTTTGAAATCAAACGATGTCTTTTCCAAAATTGCTTTTCAATGCGCGTCGATTTCGAATTTTTCTTTGAAATTGAATCTCAGGACATCTATAATACTGAGTTTAGAACACTTCGTGTTCATATAACCCAGAGTGAATATGAATTCTGAGAGACGATTTGACAAAACCGAGATTTATGCATGGAAAAGGGCTTTTTTGAGCTTAAAGTCATTTTCCAATTTGATCTTTCGATTGTGTGGAATCTGGTACCTTCCACGGGGTACTTTTTATCATCGAATCCTCTAAGATGTTGTCCACCCTAAATCCTATCAGTGTGGTCAAAATGGGTGTCTATAATTTGCCCCTCTTTGGCAGAGCTTGTTGTGAACAACGTGAACTGCAAGTGAGTGCCAAAGCTAGAAGGTACCCAATAAGCATACTGAGAGGTTTTAGGAAAAACAAAAATTCACAAAAATTCAAAATCTGAGAAAAAAAAAATCATGAATGCAATAATGGAATGCAATGCTGGGTAGAGGTTGCTAACTCAAAGTTGCTGCTAGTCGTGCTCCACTGGAGTTGCCTACGTATCCTTTCCAGGAATCAGACCAGGGCGTAGTTCAAGCACGCAAGGAGACAAAGAACACATAAATAACAACACGGATGAAATACTCCTATCCTAGGATGCTGATGTAGTATGAAAATGTGAATGTGCAAGTGCTGGAGGGATTGTCCTCAAGGGTTCCCTAGATGAAAAATCTAATGCAAAAGAATGCGACGACTCTCTCTCACATATGGAAATTTTTGACACAATCTCTATTGATTCAGGTTTCTTAATGAAGAAGGTTACAGACAAGTCTTATTCTCAATAGGTCTTATGATAACTTGACTTAATCCTAGACATGATATGATCTTAAACCCAACCTATTCCTAAATTCATATTAATCTTATACTTGGGCGTGGTCCTAAACTCGACCTATGAGTCGACATGATCTTAAACTCGACCTAAAACTCGACCTGATCTTAAACTCAATCTAAAACTTGATATGATATTAAACTCGATCTAATCTTAAACTCGATTCTATTTTAATCTTGACCTGATCTTAAATTTGATCTAAAACTCGACACGATCTTAAACTCGATTCTATCTTAAACTTGACCTGAATTAAACTCGATCTAAAACTTGATATGATCTTAAACTCGATCTAATCTTAAACTCGATTTTGTTTTAATCTTGACCTAATCTTAAACTTGATCTAAAACTCGACACGATCTTAAACTCGATTCTGTCTTAAACTTGACCTGATTTAAACTCGATCTAATCTTAAACTCGATTTTGTTTTAAACTTGACCTGATCTTAAACTCGATCTAAACTTAAACTTGATCCTGTCTTAAACATGACCTGATCTTAAACTTGATCTAATTTTAAACTCGATTCTGTCTTAAACTTGACCTAATCCTAAACTCGATCTAATCTTAAACTCGATTCTGTCTTAAACTTGACCTGATCTTAAACTTGATCTAATCTTAAACTTGATTTTGTCTTAAAGTTGACCTGATCTTAAACTCGATCTAATCTTAAATTCAATTTTGCCTTAAACTTGACCTTATCTTAAACTTGATCTAATCTTAAACTCGATTCTGTCTTAAACTCGATCTAATCTTAAACTCGATTCTGTCTTAAACTTGACCTGATCTTAACTAGATCTAATCTTAAACTCGATTATGTCTTAAACTTGACCTGATCTTAAACTTGATCTATAACTAGACATGATCTTAAATTCGATCTAATCTTAAGCTCGGACGACTTCTTATGAAGCATGTTTTCAAATTTTAAATGATTTTTGAGAGTCCTAATCACTTGGACGTTCCACGAAAGTCCTCTGCTAGGGAGATTACTAAAATTATGAGAGATGTGAAAGGCTTCTATTCTGGAGGCTCTGTTGATTCCATCTTAGACTCATATCGGTGCTTCGACCAGTTCGAATATTCTTGCGAACACATCGGGCTTATTCTGACCCTATTCTGAATTCTGATTCATCTTCTGCAAATCTTTTCTAGATATAATTCTCGAGCGACAATAGACCCAAATGTCCATGTTCCAAGATGGCACAATTAATCCCAAAACAACAGGAGTTTGCTTCAAATCATCAATTCTAAACTATTTTCAAGTTATGGTTCCCTCGATTCTTCCTATCTAGAGACTTTTCTTCAATCCTGAATGGTTTTTAACCAAGATTTTAATTCTAAAGGGTCCTTCAGACCTATTTCAACAAGTTTCAAGCACTCTTAAGGCTTATACATCAAGATTGGACCAATTTGGGGTTAAAACAAACTTCCTGATATCACAATTCTGATCCATGATAGATAGGTACTCAAATGACCTTGACAAGCTTCACAAATCTTCAACCAATTCTAGCAGATATTCACGCAAGGTACTCTGATCTATTTCAACAATGGCTCAACTCAAAGTCCAAGGCCTTCATCTAATTAACACTTTTTCATCAACCACTCGATGCTTCATCTTGACTAGGATTAATTGGTATAACAACAGTGTTTGGTACTTCTGCTCGTATCCACCTTTGGATGTTCTTTGAGCTTTACAATTGATTGTAGATCACTTTAAACCCACACACTTGAGATCACGACAGACTAGGCGACAACAGAATTGACCACAATAGACATTGTCACAGGAAGATAACACTCTTGACACTGAAATAGAAGTTCGGAGGAGACAAGTCAATTTTCCTTAATCTTAATGCGCGTTCATCATGTTAGACGTATCTCTTTGCTTTCATGTGCACTTCTCATCATATTGTGATAATACTCTGCTGATAAGTAATGCCTTGAAAATACACCATATGGATCTCAATCAATCCTTTGCTTTTTCTAAAATGTGCTTTGAATCAGTGCCTTAGCTTATTGAATAAGAGATAATTCATTTCAAATGTTTTCAAAGATATACTTGACGGCTCAGGATTCGCTTATAATGTGAAAGGGGGTGCAGGCGAACGATGTTTGCCCCTAGTTCATGGTGGTAAATGGAGGTTTGGGCAAACGGAGTTTGCCCCTAGTGTGGCAGTGGTATCTTGAGGCTCTGGGCAAACTTGAAAGCTTTGCCCCTAGTTTGCAAGGTTCAGGGACCGAGAGTCAGGAAAGCTCACCTACTTATCCCCTAGTGGGAATCAGGTCCAAAGTAGTTGGGCCAAGTATTGAAAAAAGGTATTTGAGATGTGGTTGAGTGTTTCAGGAGCACTGACCGAATCGAGTAGGTTGCCTACGTATCCCCAAGTGGGAATCAGGTCAATTGTAGTTCCTCGAAGGCTGTAGGTTTTGAAAGAGTAAGGATTCAAGAATTGGGGGGTTTTCCAAGCCATGTCATCAGACAGATTTTCTGAAGTAGGTCACATGTGGTAGAGTTGAAAGAAACTAAATTTCATCTCCTTTTTCTTTTCTTTTCACCTTTTCACTAGCCAACCAATTTTACATCTCTCATCATACATCATATATAGAGCAGGATTAGCCCTTCTATTTTTGAGCTTACTCAAAGAGATTATAAATCAAAGCTATGGGATTATTCATGTTCTCAATTTCTCAATCTTCTTCATTCTCCTTCTTCTTCTTCTCTGCTTTCTTTTCTTTTCTTTCTAAAATTTTGGCTGGCTGGGATCAGGTTTTGGACAACAACACGCAAAAATTTTCTTTTTTTTTTTCATGCTCTAACTTTTGCCTAGGCGCCCTTTCGGGTTTCCATCCTAGCATGCTTTTTTTTCTTTTTTTTTCTTCATCTTTTGTGCTCTAACCTTTGCCCAGGTGCCCTTTCGAGTTTTCATCCTAGCGAGCTTCTTCTTTTCTTTTCGAGAAAAGTAGTTCATTTGAAATGTTTGACTACCATCAAGGACGAAGTGTTCATGGCTTGCAGGTTAGACATGTTTGAATGGCTCATTTTTCTGGGCTCAAGATTTTGAAATGGGAAGATCAGGGAATTAAGCTAGTCCCGAGTTACTATCAAGTATATCTTTTCAAGATTTAAGCAAAAGCATCTCAAGATTCTTAAAGTAAGACTAATCAATTATTAGCTTTTTTTGGTGTCAGCACAAAATCAACTTTGATCCTTTCAAGATTATTTTCAATGCACAAAATTATCAATAGTGTATTTTTCATAATAATAAGAGAAATGACATTTTTAGCTTAGAGATTCACTCATTCATGACAAAGCGCATTTAATCAAGCATATCAAGATTTAATTTCATTACTTTGAAAGAGTAGGATTACAGTACTCAACATAGACTTAAACACAACTTGACGATAGACAGACTCGACAACAAGACTCAAAACTGACTCGACTTGACTAGACTCGACTTGATCTCAAGTGGAGTATCACTACGATCTACTTATTCCTTCTTAAAACATCCATTCGGCTTCAACAAGCAGCTATTCTAAGCATCATCACAAAACTGCCCCTTGTAGGCTCTCCCAAATTTTTCATTCTTCAACAAAGGCTTAAATTCTTTGGCCAATTCCTTGGGCCTTTTGTGGTGGAGGAATGATGATACCCTTTTCGATCAAGTCCTGAATTTCATGCCTGAGTCTCCAGCATCTATGTGTGCTATGCCCACGGCTTTGATGGAAATCCCATCAGTACTCAGTCTTGAAGCCTCGTGGAAGTGGATCAGGTTCTGGCTTGGATTTCAGCTTCTCCAAGTACCCTTCCTCTAGTATTTCTTTAAGTGCGCTGCTCTGTGACATTCCTAGCTCAGAAAATTCTCTCTTCTATTTCTTTTGCCCTTGATTCTGGTTTCCCCTTTGCAACTCTAGTATTCTTCCCACATTGCTATTTAATTGGTTTCTTTGGCAATTGTGGTACCAATACATCAATATCAGGTAATGCATATTTGTTCAAATGAAGTAGCCTTTTGAACTTTTTTGAAGGCCTTGCATTGGGCATATCAAATAACCCCTCCCTATCAAGCTTGTGGCCATCAAGTCTTCTGCTCTTGTAGATCGCATTCTCCAGTATACCACTCTTGGTGAGCTTATCAAGGATTTCCTGATCCAGAGTTTGTATTCCTAGATTAACCAATCTTTCAAACTACTCATTATCATCACAAGTTGCAAGAGGTGGAGTCGGAGGTATTGTGTCAGCCAATTGCTTTATCACACCCATCATTTTTACAAGCAGTTTACTGATTTGGTTGACAGTAGATTCCATAGCAGTCATCCTAGCATCCATATCGGCTTCATGTGTCCTCTTTCCAACCCTGACTAATTCGGCTGATCTTAGCCCAAATTCTAATCTGATCAAACGACTATTCGGAGCCCTAACCAAGGAGGGAGTACAACTCTTTGTTTATTAGGGATTTTCAAATAATCAGGTATTTTATTTGCAAAAGAATTTTCAAAGAATGATATTTTACAAAAAGTGGATTGAAAATCATTTCCTTTTAAAAAAAACATTTTCTAAAATCAAAGAAATCAAGTTCCAAAATTCTGAGGAAAACAAATCTTTTCTTTTCAAAAGTATATTAAAGGCGTCGCACTCGTGAGTCGTATATGCAACGCACATGTAGTGTATGCAATGCAGATGAAATGCAATCTAATCTAAATGCAATGCACCTTAATCGAGCTTAGACCTAGCATATCAGCACATAAGATTCCTTGAGTATGCTAATCACCTTACTAATCCAATCATTATCCAAGGATTTTAAGCTTTGAAATTCTTGATGGCTCATGTTTACAAAATTAATTTTTTCATGAAAATCTTGAAAGAGAGGGAGGATTTGTAATTCTTCAAAAAAAAAAATTTGAATCATCAATGCTTGTGGTATGAAATCATGATTCTTTAAAATCGAGGTAGGAAATTTGATTTTCTAAATTTTGAAAGAAAAAATAAATTAGAAATTGAATCATCAAAGTGTGAAATCATGATTTTTCTTGAAAATCAAAGTAGGAATTTGAAATCCTCTAAAATCTAAGAGGAGGTTTTAAATTGAATCATCAAAGTAGGAATTTTGAAATTCTCAAAAATCTGGAGAGAGCTTTTAGAAGGATTTTGTAAACGTGAATTTCAAAATAAAATTTCAAAAAGGGATGTTCCTGGAATTTTCAAAAGACTCGGGTTTTTCAAAAAAATTCTTGTATTTTATAAATTTTAAAAAATTGTCCTTAAATAATGATTGGATATTTTGATAAAGACCATACTACTCTAGAGGAATCTAACATACAAGGTTTGATAATGCCTTCGCATACACGTCTTCATCATCCACATACTCCCTTATGGGCAAACGCAAGTAATTCATCACATTGTCCTAATCAAAGATGATAATCAAGATCCTAATTGAAGGGTTCTACAGAAACTATATGCAAGAGCTGGGTTTAAGTCTCATAATTAGCAAGCCAAGGGCACTATATACCGCACTCAGTATAAGGCTAACGGTGACTACATGTTACCAAATTCTCTTGACAAATGGAAGAAAGAGGGCCCTCCACTCACAAGGCAATGGTCTCAAGCAGTCGCGGTGAAAGAACAATGCAAGTGCAAATGCTGGGAGAAATAACACGATTATCGAATTAATAACAATGATATTCTTTGGCTCAAGTCAAACCCTCGAAGAACAAGAAACCATCAATTTCATGTTCAAATCCCCAGTAGAGTCACCAGATTGTTGACCAATGCGCGTGCGAGTGTCCTGGCATTTCCCTTGATAGTGTCTCGGGATAGATCCAAGGAGCACACTTTAGGAAAACTAGAACTTCCTCACGCGATCCTAGAGACAAAGAGTTGCCACCTAATTTTTATCGCGAATTAGGAAACCCAAGTTTGACTCTGTAGACACCCCATTTTGTCAGCTATCAGATTTAGGAGACCCATAGCTTGGTGGTTCACAATGATCTAAAAGACTCAAAAGGACTCCTGGAAGTCAGCTCTATCTCTCAAAATGCTCAAAATGACCAAAATGCCCCTAAAAGCCCGAAAACTCCCAGATTTGGTCCCAAAGTTCTGAAAACATGCTATGTCGTAAGAAAAGCGATAAAATGAGTTTCTAAGAGAAATCAGGTGAAATCGTCAGCTCCTAGAGACCCCCGGAAGTCCCGGAAGTTCCCGGAAAGTCCCCGTTGACCGGTTTGACCAAGGTTTGACTAGGTTTGACCAAGTTTGACCAAGTTTGACCGAAATCGTCCGAATTCACCAGAATCATTTTAAATCATGAGATAAGTATTAAAACAAGTTCCAAAAGAAAATCGAGCGAGAACGTCAGCTCCTGGGAACTCCCGGAGGTTTCCAGAACTTCCCGGGAATCCCAAGTTTGACCAGTTTGACTAGAATTTGACTTTGGAACCGGGGCACCAAAACAATTTTAAAACATTTTTCATGGATACTAGAGGTCAATATCTTTCCAACGGTATATCGCACGTAATTTCTGGATTTAAAACGAATTTATTATGAATTTTCAAAGGCGAAAAAGGCGATCAAATCAGCTTTTATCGCGAATACCGCAAAACATTTCAAGGTGACCTATCCCCGAACTATTTTTTATGTAAAGTAGACTCCATTACCTTTCCAACGGTATATCATAACCTCAATTTGGAGTTCGTACGCATTTTCTGTGAATTTCGGACGAAATAGGGCCTTTTCGCGAATACCGGAACTTCAGGGGGCCTAAACAGCATTATCTGGACGAAGGGAGGAGCAGTGCCGCCGCGGCACTGGCCCACTTCCGCCGCGGCACTGGCCCAGTGCCACCGCGGCACTCCCCTCCAGAACAGTGAGTTTTTGTAATTTCTTTTGGGGTCCCATTTTGATTAATTAAAAACCAAAACGACGTAGTTTTGATTCCCAGCTTATTTTGGACCAATGGGAGATCATTTTAAACTTTTTAAAACTCCATTTACCACCCCTCCTTTGCCTATAAAAGAAGCCATTTACTTCCATTTAGAGGAGAGACATAGAAGCTTAGAGAGAGCTTAGGAAGAAACTCTAGAGAAATATAGAGAGAGAAAGAGAAGAAGTAGTCTTCTTCTTCTATTTTCTCCATCAAAGTGAGTTTTCTTTGAGTTTGCTATCAAAACTTCCATCATCCAAATATTTCTTTCACCACCATTCTTGAGTATTCATGAGATAGGAAGCTACTTCCATGTCCAAATGTCACCACATATGAGTGAAACACCAAGCTACAAGTCCAATATCTCAATGATTATCAACTATTGATTGCTATTTGAATGCTTATTTACTTTGATGTTCATCTCTCTCTTAACCTCATTTCTTTTTTACTTTTCTTTGATTATTTAGTTGTTCATCATCATCTAGATGACATGTTGTTTGAGGAGAGTGAATCCTTATGGATAGTAGCTCTTGACCTCAAAGACATGTTTGATGGATGATGATTTTACCTTCAATACATTCATATGTATTCTTGAAGCCATATTCTCAAACAAAACTATGTTTGTGCAAATAATATTGGGAGTTCTTTGATGATTCAAGGTTGGAAGAGATTCTAAGTGGTCACATGGTCATCTCAAGAGTTTAAGTTCATGCTTTGAACATCTATTTCAAAAACCCCCAATCAAGAACTTAAACTCTATTTCAAAACTCAAATCCATTTTCTTCAAGAATGATCCAAAACAGTGAGCTGTTCAGATTCAAAGATTTGTTTTGAATTAAATACTTTAGTTATGATAATGAAACCACTTGGAAAATCTTCCTAAGACATCATAGTTTGTCCCAAATTTTTCCCATCAATTATAGAAATGTGAAAGTATTTGTTTTGGATGTGAGAAGTTCATATTCATAATCTGCCTCTGTTCTCACAGAATGTTCACCCAACTTCTTGCACTTATTCTGGATATTTTCGTCACTGTACATATATCTTTTCTATTTTTTTTATAAAACTTGGGTGTCTTAGGAAACTTTTGGTATATAATGGGTCATCATAAACCTTTTCTTTGATTTATGAAAAATCATACAAAATCAGTAAACAGTGCAGCTTTTGTTTCTGAGTCATGTGTATATTCTGATTTATTTCTTTTAATCTGTGATAGCTATTGATGTTTGGCTTTTTGGGTTATTTTCTAAACACAATAAGGATGATCTCTGATATTTCTCACATTTTTCTAGGCACGTTTGACCTCCCATTATAATGTTACAAAGTGATGCATACAGTCTGTCCACTATTCACAGCATGTCACTTTTTGTCTTTCACACTTTGATGCAACACTCTCTTGTATCTAGATGAACCCATATCCCATGCACATGTTCTTTACCACTTTTAGCATGCTATATCATATCATGTATCATCTATCCTCTCATGTATCATACTCCCATAGATTCTTGAGTTTGATTCCCAAATAAAACCATGGTTTGCAAATACTTGGGAAGTTCTTGAAATAAGTTAGGAATTGATATTCCAAGTGGTTAAAATATTCATCCAAGATCTGGAAGTATACTTTCAAAACCCTCATTTCAAAACCCCCCTCTTAAACCCCTCATTTTGATTTCAAGAAATAAACCTTGTTTTTCTCAAAGCCCTAAAAACAGTGAGTCATTTAACTTCAAGGAATTATTTCGAGTTCAATACTCAATGTATGAATGCAAGACCACTTGGAAAGTCTTTCTAACTCACTATAGAACACCCATGATTTTTGGCTTGACTTGGAAGTACTTGGAAATGGTCCATTTGGGTCCCAACATTCCTTCCAAACATTCAGTTTTTTGCTGTCACAGCAGCTAGGTCAACTTACGACCTCTTTTCCAGAAAACGTTTCCAAAATGGGTGGTCCTAACTTATTTTTCCCTTATAATTCAATGTCTTAGAAAACTTTCTGTATAAATTGGGCCTCTAGATCATTCGTTTTCATTTTCTAAGATTTTTCAACATTTCAGTCGACGGTACGGACTCTGTTTCTGAGTGATCTTCATTGTTTATATGATTTCTCTCAATCTGTGATAGCTATCCAAGATTGGCCTTTTGGGTTGTGTTCTAGACACAATAAGGAAGATCGCCATAAAAAATCATGCATTGAAAACACTCTTAACCCCTCTTTTCAATTTCCAAAAGATCATGCTACTGTTCTGTCCACTATTCACAGCAAGCACATTTCAACTTTCATCCTTTGATTTGATGCTTGTATGCATTCCAAATTAGTTCATATCTTAGGAAGTAGTTCATACTACATTTGTACATATCCCATGATTATTTCATTCATTCATTCATACACATTTTAGACTTCTAAGTCATTCTAGGAATTCATGAACACAAAACACACTACAACCTTAGCACATTCTAGATACATACATTGCATCCATGCAAAGATTTGGGGTTTTTGTAACTCCTAATCTAAGAAGATTATAAGGAATGATCATGATCACACGTTCATGCTCCCCTCGATCTAATCTTCCTTTCTCATCCATCCCGGGGATTGAGAGATCTTCTTTTCTCAAAGATTAACATGCATCATACTAGATTGCTAAGCATATTTTGATTTCTTTGTTTATTTGTTTCAATAACAATTCATGTCCCCCTTTAGATTAGGAAGTCTTGATTATTTGATACATGATTAGACGATTTTTCCTAGGTTTATTTGTGTGATCTTTCACTTTGCATTGTGTGATATTTGGCTTAGATCTTATGAATGATATCTTATCTTTAGATCTTCCATTCCCAAATCTCCTTATGTGATGTAATATAATATCATAGTATTATTTGTCGAACCATACATAGTATAAGATGATTATTTGGATGCTAATTGAGGCCTGTCGAAAGACGGGGCGAGTTGAGGGTGTTTTAGTCGCGACAAAGGCTCCTTCCTCTCTCGTACCAAAACCCCGAACCAAGTTCTTTGGTGATGAAGGGCCGGTGCCCTTATCCGCTTGGGTGAGTCAAAATTAGGTTTCTTGGTTCCTTAAAGACCAAGTGGCGACTCTGTATCTGTTTTCAACAGACCTTTTCTCTTTCCTTGATTCAAAAGTCAAACAAGTTTCGAAAACAAACAAGAAGCGGTGGATTTCCGGTATCCACAGACTCGCCCAAAACTAAATAATGTTACTCGCCCTTCATTACCAAAAACTAGGCTCGGGGGTCTTGGTACGAGAGGAGAAGGAGCCCAAGCAGGACTAAAGCACCCCCTCCTTGCCCTACCAAACGGTAGGCCTTGATTCAAATATCCTTGTTTTTAATTCATAATTCGTGTTGTTTCCTCAAACATAATAGATAATATATACATGTCAAAAAGGAACATCTAAGGAAAATCATGTCAAGAGATTAAATCAAGTATAAATTGGATGCACATGTAATATAAGGGAGATGTATACTCACAGTGGCTAGTCCCGCCCGGGACCGATGCAAATAAAGGAAACATGTCATAATATGCAAAAGGGAACAAGAGAACTTACATTGGGTTGACTCAAGCGGAGTCACAAAAGCAAAAATAAAAGAAACGTGCAATGCAATCATCCAGCAATCCTAGATATGATGTCTCTAACATATAATAATATAAACAGAGACTATCCTAAAGGAAATGTGTCGTCGAAAACAAAGTTGTAACCCTAGAGAAACTCTAAGAGAAGGGATAGAGATAATACACGATACATGGGCACTAAGCCACATGTAGACGAGGCAAACACACAAATCGAGATCTGGATCCACGACATCCAACTCTCTGCACTAAGACACCAAAGAATACCCAAGCATCGCAAAAACACAAGCAAACAAATGATATGCAGGAAAGACGAGTAAAAGATGTCATCAATCAAATTTCCAGATTCAGCAACCTCTAATGAATCCTATCAGATGTGGTCTTAAACATGAGCTGGGTTAAAACCCTTTTACAGAAAGTTAGATACATGTCTTAGGGAACTTCTCTAAAAATTAGAACCTCTTTGCCATTTTTGAAGTTCGAGAAATAAAAGTTTTGGGAATAGTGGACCAGAAATGTCCGCTGTTCTTGTAAAAATCATAATTAATTCTATAAAAATCATGTGAATCTATCATAATTAATTCTATAAAAATCATGTGAAGCTCTATTTGGTGTCAAAAAAAGATATTTCATTGTAGTTTATGACAAAAATAATCCCATGGAAATGTCATGACCTTAAGGTTTCTGAAAAGTTGTTTCAAACAGACTCTGTTATTCTGGAAGTTTGGTATCATTTGACAAGGGAATATAAAACATAATAGAAGTTCATGAATCATGTTAATCAAGTTAATTTAAGCTTTTGTTCTATCATTAATTTATTCTAGATGATTTCTAAACCAAGTTTTTATTCATCAATTATTTGTTGAGTGATCAAGGTATGACCATTTTGTATACATAATCATGATTGTAGTTAAACTTAGAAAATTCCAGAATAGTTGTATCAACTTCAAACACTTAGAAAATGATCTTAACTCGATCTTATGCTCACGATTTTACATTGGCATATAGATACATGAGTTAGGAATCATCCCCAAAAAGCGGAACATCGATAACTATTTAAAATTTTCTGAAATTCAAACACAAAGAGACTATGTTCAAATCTGTCAACCAATTTCTCAATAATTTCTAAAAATAGCATATGGATCCTAGAGGTTCTCAAAATGGATCGAATGAAAGCTAATTCATCAAAGTTTATCCAGGAAATTTGAAATCCAGAAAACTATGGGTTTTGGTGGACCAAATCTTATGGACAAAATCAATCTGTTTTGATAAATTTTATCTAGTTCATTTTAAAGTAGGGGAAAAACATCTTAGGTGATGGTTGAAGCTTATTTAGAGAAATCAAACTCATACATCAACTTAATTATCATGATTCCCAATCAATTCAACCCTCAAATTCTATGAAGAACTCTAGATCATGGATCAAAGGGACTTACAAATATCCTATTGTAGATGAAATTCAATAGGAATTCTAGGTAATAGGAATAATCAAGAGATAGGTATGAACATTGGAATCATCCTTCTCATAGATCATACTTCCAAACCATCATAGAATTCAAAATAGATACATATATATAATCATGTATGCATAGATCTAAATTAAATAGAAGAATGAAACCAAAATTGAAAACCAAAGTGAAAATCAATCTCTAATTTGAGAATTATCAATAAAATCAAAAGAGACTTGGATCTAGCTGTGTGAGTGTGTGAAGAGCAAGAGAGGAAGAAGACGAGTGTTCTAATAAAGAAAATAAAATTAAACCAGATCCAATCTTATAGATCTAGATATAAAAGTAGAAATTAGAGATAAATATTGATGTCTACCTCTTGGAGGATCCTCAATTATGCAATCAAAGTTGATTTGAAGTTCTTCTTCTTCAAGTGTTCTTCAAGCTCTTCAAGCACTCATCCATGGAAGTTTAGTGGAGGCAATTGATGTCAAAAGTCTCTTCAATTATCTTATCTAATTGTCTAAAAGTTCATTTTAGAAGAAATCAATTCATGATTCACTATTCTCTCTCTAGAATTCTTTCCAAAATTCAAAGTATATGTGATTGTATCTTCAAGTATATTCACTTGTGTACTCTCTTGTGAATGCTTGTATGTACTTGTGTGTATGTATCTCCTCTATGTGTACTTGTGTTTATTTCCTTGTGTATCAAAGGTGATCTCATATGGATCTATGTATAGAGTTTTAAAAACTTAAATCTTAAGTTACAGGGTTAAAACAGGATTTTCAAAAAGCAGAAAAGGGTTGAAAATGGTCATTTAAGTGCCTAAACGCAGTTTCCAGGCAATTTCCTTGTAGTGGAAGGCTTCTAGAAGGGTTTGGAACTCAAAAAGCTCGATGGATGGGGCACTATATGGGTAGCGCCTTAGGTGGGACCTGCCACCCCCTATGTAGGACCCGCCACCAACTTTTCCTCCTTCTCTAGTTGCCCTTAAGCTCTGTTTAAAATATTAGGTGCATTGCTTTTCCAGATTTTTGTAAAAATGCTTTTTGGTGTCAAAAATCGTCCGTTTACGTACCATTGAAAAGCTGTCGAGTTGAATTTTAGTATAAAAATATTCCAAGACATTTTGAAATGAAAATTGAAGTCCAATCGAAGCCCGAAAGTCCTCCAAAACTTTGGTCGTCTTTTTGAAATCAAACGATGTCTTTTCCAAAATTGCTTTACAATGCGCGTCGATTTCGAATTTTTCTTTGAAATTGAATATTAAGACATCTAGAATACTGCATTTAGAACACTTCATGTTCTTTATAAAAAAAACACTTCATGTTCACATAACCCTGAGTGAATATGAATTCTGAGAGAAGATTTGACAAAATCGGGATTTATGCATGGAAAAGGGCTTTTCTGAGCTTAAAGTCACGTTCCGAAATTCGATCTTCCGATTGTGTTGAATCCAGTACCTTCCACGAGGTACTTTTCATCATCGAATCCTCCAAGATGTTGTCCACCCTAAATCTCATCAGTGTGGTCAAAATTGGGTGTCTACAAACACGTGTAGAATCGTGTTTTACATCGACCATCACGAACAATTTTAGCAAAAACAAAATGTATGAATTAATAAGAATTATTTTCACTTTCAGCCACCGTAAATTTATATTATTCACAATAGTCACACATTCATAACCACAACAAGATAACAAAGATCAATCTTAATTATAAACCCTAGTTTACACATTGATTCAAATATTTATATATATATATATTCTAATATATGTATTCAAAACAAAAGTTGAACTCACCTCTTAGATCTTTAAGTTAGATCGGATTGGTGATGAAGAGTGGAATCCTAGGATCTTTTATTTTTTTCTCCTTCTTTCTCCTCCTTGCTCTTTCTCTCTCTCCCTTGGCAGCTTTCTCTATATCATATATTTCTTGTTTTCTTTTAAGCCTAGTATGTATCTATATAAATATACTCACACTATTATATATCTACAAATACCCCAACATCTATAAATCTCATTTTTTTTGTCTTTGGGGCCTCACAAAAAGACCTTATATAGGTCCAAAATACATTCCAAAGTGATTAAAACACTAGCTCAATGGGTACCAGGACCCCGGTACTTAATTTTAATGTTAATTACATTATTTAACACATTTACGGGCCTATAAACACTACTAAAAATTGAATACATCAACTCTTCAATAACTTTTCCAACTTTAACTTTTACAACTCAACGCCACCCCTAAGCTTTACAAAATTTCACATAGTAATTAATCATAATTAAAAAAAATGCCCACAGATAATCAAATGACCATAAAAATATAAATGCACACAAACCAGAACACATAAAAATTCAGGTTGCCTTATTAACATTTTTTTCAAAAAATAAATATTTATATCAGGAAAATACGGGGTGTTACTGTTGGGAGTACTATTAAGTTAGGTAAAATGTATAAGGATTGCCCCTTAGCCTTGGAGGATAGGAATCTTTCTGCAGATTGGGTAGTTCTATCAATGTTTGAGTTTGACATTATCCTAGGAATGGATTGGCTTACCAATTATGGTGCCAACTTGGATTGCCCCACCAGGACGGTCGTTTTTACGATACTAGGATGTTCTATGATTAAATTTCAGTGACAGCCGATGAGCGACATGTTTTTAATGAGTTGTTTATTGAAAGTAAGAGTACAAAACCTACTATAGATTGGATCCCTATCGTACAAGATTTTGAAAATGTATTCCAGGATATTTCAGGACTTCCATCGAAGAGAGAGATAAACTTCTTTGTTGAATTAGCATCTGGAACATTGCCGATTTCCAAGACTCCATATCGGATGACACCAACTGAGATGTTGGAATTGAAGATGCAAGTTTAGGAACTCGATGATTTGGGATTTTTTCACCTAAGCACGTCACCTTGGGGAGATTCGTGAAGAAGACGGATAGGACATTTCGAATCTGTATTGACTACAGAGAGTTGAACAAGGTTACAATTAAGAATATATGTCCACTTCCTCGGATTAACAACCTATTTGACCAGCTACAAGGATCGAAGATCTTTTCAAATATGATTTACATTCGGGGTATCATCAGTTATTGCTTCCATTGGAGGATGTGTCGAATAGTACTTTTAGGATGAGATATGGGCATTATGAATTTTCAGTGATGCCTTTCAGATTAACTAATGCTCTAGCAGTATTCTTGGACCTAATGAATAGAGTATTCAGAACTTAATTGTATCAATTCATTATAGTATTCATTGACGACATCCTGATCTACTCAAAGATGGAAGAAGAGCATAAGGAACATTTACAGATTGCTATACGAACACTCTGAGATAATCAGTTATATACGAAGTTCAGTAAGTGTGAATTTTGGATACAATAAGTCAAATTCTTAGGACATGTTATCTCTCAAGATGGTATCTCTGTAGACTTATCTAAGATCGATGAAGTCTTAAAATGGAATAGACAGACCAATGCAACAAAAGTTAGAAGTTTTCTTGATCTAGCTGGATAGTACTGGAGATTCGTGGAAGGATTCTACAAGATTGCAGGACCATTGACGAACCTGACAAGGAAGGAAGAAAAGTACGCATGGACGAATAAGCATAAAGGTGCATTTCAAGAGTTAACGGTAAGATTAACCACAGCACCAGTACTTGCGATACACAGGAGCAGAGAAAGGTTATCATCTACAGTGATGCATCGCACCAAGGACTTGCTTGTCAACATGTCTGATTAAGGCTAGTGAGTAGGCTCATGAAAAGGCTCGTTAATAGGCTTGATAAAGAGTTTGCATACTAACTTTTGTATATTTTTATTATAAAACTATATAATTTTAGAAAAAATATGACAAACCTCGTAAATAGGCTTGATATATGACTGGTTTATTATTGAACTACATAATTTTAAAGAGCGCGGGAAAAAACTTGTTGAAAAGCTCGCAAAAAATCTCACGATCACATGAGCTCAACTCATTTAAGCTCGTGAGAAAGCTCGTGATCACATGAGCTCGGCTCTACTCAACTCTTAGGTGTGCATTTTATAACTTGAAGGAGTCCTCATTAAAAAATATATATATACATATATATATAGAGAGAGAGAGAGAGAGTCTTAGGTGCACTGGGTAAGTGCACTGACTCAGTGCACTGGGCTTGTAAGCCTAAAAAAATAACGGATCAGCGAGGCGGCAAGATGGGGTGCGGGTCACCGAGGTAGCCCGCGGGCTTTTTAGGCTTAAATGCCCAGTGCACCTAATACTCTCTCCCTCTATATATACACATGAGTAAAGCTAGAGCTATTAAATCATAACTAGCTCAATGTGGCTCACACACGCACACGTCCAATGAGAAGAAAATTTGAAAAAAAAAAGTGGGTCACAATATCTTATAAGATCTTTGATATTTCCACAAATTCATGAGAGTGACAAGCCACTAAAATATGAAACGTGCAACCTCATCAACATTCTTTCTATTGATTGTCACCAATTTGAATCCAAGATTACATAGCCCATATCATTCTGCATTTGCTAGGGAAATGAAATAAAATGTCAAAAATACTAACTGAAATCATGAATGAAATTACTGTTGATTTCTTTTTGGAGAAACCTAACCTAACAGCATAGGTTTTAATTAAGAGATCTTTTTCATGTGACAAATTATAATTTTGTGGAGATAGGAAAAAAGGAACTACATATCTGATAGTGTTCGTACAATTAGGGTATGTCTATGCGTCATTTGTGACTCCAAAATTGATACAAATGCATTACATAACATTTTTAATTAAAATGCATTCTTTTAATGGATCCACAAAGAAATATTGCTCTTTTCAAGATGGGTGTTTAAGATCATAATTTTGTCATCTCAAGTAAGACTAAATTAACGAACTATTACCACGTATATAAGCATGTATATGTTTAGAAACAAATATAGAGATTTTATATCGTTGCACCTTTATGTTGGTGCAAGACATGTACAAGTCGGATTAGAATTTGAATATGAGCTAATATACTCATGTGCACAAGTTCGTGTATGTATTTACATATGTTAGGCGCATATCTACACTCTAGATGGTATTCATGTTTCTAACTTCTAAGTGGTGATTCAAAAACTCACTTGTTCATTTTCAGTTGCTATGCTACGACTTTATTTTTAGTAGTGTCATACAATAACTTAACTCTACATTAAAATTTATTTTTGCAGGTTAAATTGTCTTCAACAAAATTAACAAAAAGAAAAGAAAAGACTTCTAAATTTTAAAATTATTAATAAAAGAATCCTGATTATTTTAATATCACTAATTCAACAAAAAAAATGCTCCAATGAATAGCGGATACCTTTCACAATGATCTTCGACTATTTTTAATATTTTGAAAATTTTAATTATAGGCTTATTATTTATGACATCAAATTCATCTTTCTCAATAAGTGTAACCAAATAATCATTCATCAATTGGTTACTCATTTGGTTGAACATGTAAATCGATAATTAGTTAATTACTGATTGTGAGCTGTCTAAACCTCATCAAAGTACAAATTTGACATTCCTATCTTATTTTTTCTTTATTTTAGTGGAGTCAACTTAAAAGAAAACAACTTTCAAAACATATAGCAATGTATACAAAATAATTTTTTTTTCAATTTTTTTTACTTACGCATAGCTTCACCACTGGTCACTATTATATTCTCAAAGAAAAAGAAAAAAAATATTAAAAATCAGTCAAAAGTCAAGCCAAACCTTAAGTTTATAAGTTCAGTGTTTACCCATCTAATTTATATCACAAATCCAACACTTAAAATCTTAAGTACTAGTTATTAGAGTTTAGCTTTAGGGTAGTTTAGTCTATTACTTTATTTAGGGGTAATATTGTATACCTAGTTATATTCTTACAGTCACTTTTCTTTTATTATTCATTCATTCTGATTTCATGTTATGAGAAATCATAGTTCTCTTTTCTCTTTTCCCTTTGTTGTTATCTTGATTATTTGATATATTCACATGGCATCAAAGCAGGTTCGAATCTCATCCATGTTCTTCGCAGATCCAACTCTCGCTGATTCGGATGTTTCTAGTTCATTTTTGGATTTCTCGCTGATTTGGAAGATTTTGGTTCGTTTTTGGATTTCTCGCTGATTCGGATTCATTTTTGGATCTCTCGCTGATTCAGATTCATTTTTGGATCTCTCACTGATTCTGGTTCATCTTTTTGGATCTGTCTTTGATTTTGTTTGTTTTCGGATAATATGATTGTTTTGTTTTTGTAATGGCTGGTGAAAGAGATGATTCGCTTCAAGCAATTAGTGTTAAACTCGATGGAAAGAATTTTTCATATTGGAATTATATGATGAAAAATTTTCTGAAGGAGAAGAAGATGCAGGGTTACATCAATGGGGATTATAGTAAACTTAAGAATAAAAAGGCTAACAAATATGCGAAATTGCTAGATGTTTGGAAAACAAACAATTCAAAAATCATTACTTGGATCAACAACTCCATTTGAATATGCAAAGGAGGCGTGGGATCATTTGGCCAAATTGTTTACACAGTCCAATTTTACAAAGAGGTACCAATTAGAGTGTGATATCCATGCCCTTGAACAAAAAAATTTGAGTATTCAGGAGTTCTACTCTATATTGAAAATTCTTTGGGATCAATTGACGCTTATGGAGTCAATCAAATTACGGGCTTTTGCACCATATATCGATAGTAGAGAAGAACAACGTCTGGTTTAATTTTTGATGGCCCTACGTGATGATTTTGAGGGCCATTGTGGGTCTATTCTCTTTTATAACCCACTTCTATCTATTGATTTTGTTGTCCATGAGTTAGTAGCTAAGGAAATACATCTCAAGACTTAATCTGGAAGAGAATTCTCCCCGACTCTACTCCGTCTATTTTAGCAGCCCCTTTTCGACCACCATCCAACAATCAGAATAAGCATTACTCAAGAGTTTATAATGATTTATGCAGCTACTGTAAGGAGAAGCATTAGAAGGCTTAGTGTCCTAGGATGGGTTGAGCAAATAGCCCTCATATAGTCGACCACCACAACAGCAGTAACCTTAGACTTCTCATTGGAAATCGAACAACCAATGTCAGTAGTGTTCGTATAAACCTCCATAGCCTGACACTGTAATAGTTGTCCCACCATCAGACTCATTTGGACTTGGTTCCCCTTCCCCATCCACTCCGTCTATGACCTCCCTTGCCGAGCAATTTCAGAAGTTCCTTGCCACACAGCAACATGCTATGTCCACAACTTCTCTAGGTATGTCCTCAGGAATATCCTCAGGTATTTGGGGCTTAGACTCTGGAGCGTCTAATCACATGGTACCTAACTTTTCCTCTTTTGCTTCTTAAGTCCTACTTCCTCTTTGTCTATTATGACTGCTGATGGTACTCCCATGCCATTAACAAGTGTTCGGTCAGTTGTCACACCTTATGTATCTCTCTCTAGTGTTTACCATATTCCTAATCTTACTATGAATCCTGTTTCTGTTGGTCAGCTTTATGATGCAGGTTACTTAGTCTCCTTTTCTTCTACTTTTTTTTTCATGTGTGCAAGATCTGCAGTCTCAAACACTGATTGGGAAAGGCCGTAGTCAAGGGGGATTGTTCATCTTGAACAAGCTCAATGTACCAGTGGTTGCAGCTTCTAGTATTGACTTGTCATCCTTTCGTTTGAGTTCATCTTAGTCTAGTTTTTATTTATGGCATTGTCGCCTTGGTCATGTTTCAGCCCTTCGTTTAAAATATTAAGTTTCGATAGGAAACTTAGGAGATTTAAAAATTTATGACATTTTTTGATTATAGTGGTTGTAAACTAACAAAATTTTTAGTTTTACCTTTTAATAAATGCATTTCTTATTCTCTTGCACAATTTGATTTAGTTCATTCTGATGTGTGGGGACCCTTTCCTGTTATTACAAGAAGGGGGGCCCCGATATTATGTATCATTTATTAATGATTGCAATCGTTAGTGTTGGGTTTATCTTATGAAACGTCGTTCAAACTTCTTTGATATTTATAATACCTTTCGTACTTTGTCGAAACTCAACATTCTACTGCCATCAAATGTTTTAGATGTGATTTAGGTAGAGAGTATACTTATCATAAATTTCATGAGCTGCTTGCTTTAGATGGTACTATTCACCAGTCCTCTTGTACTGACACTTCTGAGCTAAATGGTGTTGCTGAAAGTAAACATCGGTATATTGTTGAAACTGCTCGATCTCTTTTATTATCGGCATGTCCCTAGTGCTTTTTGGGGAGAGGCTGTCCTTACCACTGTCAATCTGATTAATAAAATTTTATCCTCTCACTGTTCAGGTCTATTACCTTATGAAAAATTGCATGGGTATGCTCCCAATTATTCTTCCTTAAAGGTGTTTGGTTGTACTTGTTTTGTCCTTCGAACTCATATAGAGCGTACCAAATTATCACAAAAGTCTGCTATTTGTGTTTTTTTAGGTTATGGTGAGGGTTAGAAGGGATATCGTTGCTTTGACCCAGTTACTAATAAACTATATGCTCTCGCCATGTTGTGTTTCTTGAGCACATTCCCTTATTTTCTATTCCTGATAATCATCATGAGTTGACTAAATCTGATCTCATCCATTCTCTGATAATACCGATAGTTTGCCCTCTCGATCTCCTTGCACCACTGATATTGTCTCACCTAATGGTTCTACTTCTGTTGATACTGGTACTTTATCGCCTAATGGTACCTCCCCTCCAGAGGCATGTAACAACCTACCTCCCTGTGTAGCAATAATATTATCCGCTTTGGGCCTAAACACAAAGAACTTCCCAGGGGGTCACCTATCCTTGGTACTATTCTGGTAGCAGCACACTTAATTGTAGAGTTCTTTCGTGTTTAGCTCCCTCATGGTTTTAAAAGGCCTTGTTGCATATAGAGGAGCGATTAATCCTTATAAACTAGCCCAGGAACTTCACCCCAGGTGATGTGGCACAAGCCCCCATACCCAATGCCACCTCATCCATCTTGGCCATCCTGCCTCAGGAGTATTGGCTCTTGGTCGTCACAAGGCCACCCAAGCACCTGCTAAGGCTATGGAATCTCCTTCTTGCTATCCTCCTCACTCTTGTAATTCCACTTAATCATCCGATTTTTTTTATTCTTGTTATACGGATTCTTTTGCATCCTTTTTAGCCGGAGTTCATGATCTCTCTGAGCCTCTATCCTATAAAGAGGTAGCTCTTGATCCTCTCTGGAAGTAGGCTATGGTAGAGGAACTCTTTGCATTGTATAAGACAGACACTTGGAGTTTGGTTCTCTTACCTTTTGGTAAGAGCGCTATTGGTTCTCGTTGGGTTTTTAAAATCAAAACCAAGTCAGATGAGTCTGTTGAGCGGTACAAAGCAAGATTGGTTACCAAGGGTTTTTCCTAGTAGTATGGTATGGATAACAAGGATAATTTTTCTCTTGTTGCTAAAATGACTACTGTTCATGCTCTTATTACAGTTGCATATGTTCATCAGTAGCACATAACTCAGATGGATGTTAAAAATACATTCTTGAATGGAGACCTCCAAGAGAAGGTTTATATGGTTCCTCCTTCGGGTGTTCCTCATGATCCTGGTGAAGTTTGTAGGCTTAAGAAAGCCTTATATAGCCTTAAACAAGCCCCTCGAGCTTGGTTTGAGAAGTTTTCTACTGTGATTACCTCATTTGGGTTTTCCCCGAGTGAGTATGATTTAGCTCTCTTGATCAGGTGTATCACTGCTAATCGTATTATGCTTTCTTTGTATATTGATGACATGATTATTACTAGTGATGATGTTGAAGGGATTGCAGTGTTGAAGTCTGAATTAGCTCGTTGTTTTGAAATGCAGGACTTGGGTCCACTATGTTATTTAATTATTATTTTTGGATTGAACTAGCCTTTTCTCCAATAGGTTATCTTCTCTCTTAGTCTAAGTACACAGGTAACATTCTTGAGTGTGCTCGCCTCACTAATAATTGGATTGTTGATACCCCTTTGGAGCTTAATGTTCATCTTTCCCCTTCTGATGGCATTCCTTTGCCCGATCCTACCTCATATCGCACTATTGTTGGTAGCTTGGTTTATCTCACTATGATTCGTCCAAATATTGCTCATGTTGTTCATGTTGTTATTTTGTTTGTTACTTCTCCTACTATAGTTCATTGGGCTGCTGTTCATCGTATTTTGAGGTACTTGAGGGGCACTCGGTTTCAAAGTCTTTTACTTTCGTCATCTTCTTCCTTAGAGCAGTGTGCATACTCTGATACTAATTAGGCCGGTGATCCTACAGATCGCAAGTCTGTTACTAGATTTTGTATATTTTTGCTCATTTCTTAGAAGAGAAAGGAGTAAGATGTTGTTACCGTGTCTTCCACAAAAGTTGAGTATCGTGCTATGGCTTTGACTACCCGTGAGGTAGTTTGGTTATTCCGGCTACTTACAGATATGGGTATCTTTCTTCCTCGCCCTTCTCCTATTTATTGTGACAATAAGAGTGCTATTCAGATTGCTCACAATTCAGTTTTTCATGAGAAAACCAAGCATATAGAGATTGATTATCATATAACTCGTCATCACTTTAAGCATGGAACTATCACTTCGCCTTTTGTTTCTTCTTCTGCACAGACTGTTGATTTGTTTACAAAGTCACATCCAATTCAGCATTTTCATTTTTTGGTTAGCAAACTCTCTATGCTTCTAACTGCAGCATCGTGAGTTTGAGGGGGGATATTAGAGTATAGCTTTAGGGTAGTTTAGTCTTTTACTTTATTTAGGTTAATATTGGATACCTAGTTATATTCTTATAGTCTCTTTTCTTTTATTATTTATTCTTTCTGATTTCATGTTATGAGAAACCATAGTTCTCTTTTC
Organism: Hydrangea macrophylla; assembly: GCA_033977485.1. Lineage (NCBI taxonomy): Eukaryota > Viridiplantae > Streptophyta > Magnoliopsida > Cornales > Hydrangeaceae > Hydrangea > Hydrangea macrophylla. The sequence continues at coordinate 31,077,206 of CM066992.1, forward strand.
TCTTTTCCCTTTATTGTTCTTTTGATTAATTGATATATTCACACTAGTAATCCAATGACAAAAAATTATTTTTTTATATTTATTTTCAGTTTTACCAGACTGCCCCTAAGCAAGACACATGAGTCTACCAATACAGGCTACACAACATTTTTGAGTGAGAAAAATATTATCTGACATGTTTGGTAAGGGAAGAAAGAGGGGAGTGTGGCCAAAGGTCCCTAAAATTGCCAAAATTAGGGGATTAGTCTAGGCGTATTTTTTTTAAAGCCAAAGGTCCTCCAATTTTCTTTGGACCAAAATTGCCCCCAAAATACTATTAAAGTGAGTGTTCCTTAATTTAGGTCACAAACCAAAAAAACGGTTTTTTTTCTTCTTCTTATTTTTCAATCTTTAAAATGCCATAACCTTTAAACTAAAAATCGATTTCCAATCAATTTTATATATCCGTGATCTACAAAACAATATCTACAAAATAAGATCCATAGAGCCTATAAAATTCTTCAAAAAAAAATATTCAAAATTTTGCAGCTCACAAATGGATATCAATAAATTACTCTAATTTTTTTGTAACACCAATACTTCCATTGCGCAGATCTCAAAAAATTACTCCAAATCAACAAAAAAAAAAAAAAAAAACAAAAACACATAAAAAATAAAATAATAATCATCCAAAACAACCACAGAATCGCAAAGTCATGGTCAGTTTAGAACATGTTATTATCTTTAAGTGCTACCCTGGTAAAAATAGCAACATGACACCGTCGACAGTAGTATTTCTTCAAATTGACCAAATAATTACAAAATTATGGTCATTTTATCATATGAGTAGCATTAACAATACTTTCCAAGTAAATACAACAATGATAATAACATCATTGTTGCAAAAAGTTGCAAAATTAGGGTCACTTAGTATATTATATGTCTTTAAATGTAAGGGATATATACTAAAAGTCATGCTTTATGTTTTCACGTAATTTTTTGTAGTACCAACTTATATGCGCTGGCAATGGATTCTGGGAACGCAGTTTCCTAACATTAAAAACTATCCCCATACAAAAAATAATGTCATTAAAGATTAGTAACATGGTATTGAACAAAGAAATAGTAACATGTCGTCGATTGTAACATTTCTTCAAATTGACCTAATAATCACAAATTATGGCCAATTTTTAAATGTTAATGTCTTTACATTACTATCCAATAAAGATAAGAATATAACATCAAATGCAAAAAATGAAAAATAGAAAAAAATAATAGTAATAATAATAATAATAATAATAATGCAGGTAGTATCGTGTCAGTGTCGCAAAAGACAGTGATATTACGATATAGTGGTCCAACAGTGGCATGAATTGTTTTTTTTTTCATTTTTTTATTTTTTGATAGTCACTATGGATCTTGTTTGATAATCACTATGGATCTTGTTTGATAGATCTTTTCTTCTAGATTACAAACATATAAATTTTATTTAAAACGGAGTTGTGGTTAGAAAGTTATAGCATTTTAGAGTTTGAAAAACAAAAAAACAAAAAAAAAAACTGTTTTGGGATGCGTGCTTACCATCATGTTCTACGTGTGAAAATGAGAGTAAATTTGTCAATTTTCAGTTTAAAAAAGAACTTAATGTCAAGCAATTTAAAAACTCATGTTCTTGTCATTTAGAAAAAAAAATAATGGACTGAACTAATCTCCTAATTCAGTCATACTCCTACACAAGAACTGTTAATTAATTATCCAAAAAAAAAATGGTCTTTGTTGCCAAAATATTTGACTTTTCTCATAGTACTCTAGTAAAATAACTATACCGATAGCTAACCCAAATGTTTGTCCGCATTTACATAAGTGATACCAATAGACATACGCTTAATGCTATCTTTACCAAGTTTTGTATGCCAAATTGTGTTTCTCAAACACATGTGATAAATGAGTAGTGGTGGACTTATATGGGAGACAAAATAAATTTTTTCGGGACATTTAATATATATTTGGTATATGATTTTCTGTGAATAACATTTTTTTAACAATAAGGTTTGATTTCTTGTTGTAATTTATAAAGTTTGATAAATGGTAAAATAATTTGGGTTGGCCTAAATTTATAAATTACTTATGCATGTTAAGTTTTTGAAAATTTTGAAATTGTTGTTTATAAATTACTTATACATACTGAAATTTAGCAAGGACCATAAGTTTAATTTTTAAAATTACATGTAGGTATACAATTTTTACCAAAATTATGCAGGGCGATGGCCACCCTTGGTCTCCAAGTGGGTCTGCCTCTCATAATGAGATCACTTTTCAATAATGGTTCAGCTCAATACCACATGTGTTGGGAGATAATTTAGGATGGAAAATTTAGAAAGCATAGCATTACTCATGTACAAGATAGGACAACTAAGACAGAATCGAATTGGATAAGAATTATATGGAATAATATCATATGCAATCTAGCTTTTGAAATATAGCAAAAAATGTTGGAAAATTGAATGATAAATTGGAATTTAGTGTTGTATATGGGTTTTTCCAAACAACCCCTTATTCGAATGTTTGTAACTGTTGACGAACAGTCTCCTTTCAAAGGGTTGTGACTGTTGACGAACAGTCTCTTGCAATCTCTATATATGGGTCTACTCCATTTATTTTTGAATGATTTTTGATATAGTTCATGTGTATATATCTAGAGTGTGTTAGTGTCTGAGAGAGTGCAAACACAATTATGGTTCGCTGGAACCTTATTATTTGAAGTGTTTCTATAGTAAGGGCGAGATCGTTGTATCCTGGGAGACAAATACCACAAATTCGTGAGCACCAATGGGGGGCATAATTATCTTAAGGACATAGTGTCCAACACTAGACTTGATCTAATATTCGTAGTGTCTCTAAACCAGGTTCTGTTTTTATTTACAATATTTATTAATATTGTTTTAGGATTTCAGATGTATACATTCTAATATATTTTGGATAACAATCTTAAGACAATTTATAGCATTGTGTATTAACTGGAATTGTTCTTTTGCGATATGTTCGTACTTCATAACTTTATTATGAAAATTTGGAAAATTGAACGAGTTAGTTCGTACAGGGTTATTGCCTCTTATTTCTGTTTTCGTAAGTTGTGTAAACATGTTTCACAATACACACCTATATTGATGTTTGTTTGTTTTGAAGATAAGAAAAAAAAAAAATTCGGAGTACAGAAATCAGTGCACCTTTTTAAACTTACTGGCCCATAGATTGTATTCATTCTTGATGTCATACATGGTTGAATAACATAAGGTTAACCTATGGATTGATGTCATCATAATATATATGCTTGAATAATATGCTAACATAGATGATGCCATAGTCAGAAGTTAGTATCTTTAACTTAGTTATTGCAAAACGGTATATCTTTTAATCCAATTTTAAGTTATTGTTCAAATCCTAAATTTGGGTATACTATCATTATATCGATGGTGCAATTTACTTTTGTCGTGATTATTTTAGATAGTAAATTTTGTGGTAATTATTAATCATACAATGAAGGGAAACTTTTGCTAATATTTTCAATCAATGCGATGTTTAGGTAAACCAGCGGATTGTTTACATTTCCAAAATGGTGCTACTGGCACCTCTTCATAAACATTGCCACCTTTTTCAAACGATTGTGTACCATTGATAATTTTGGGCACATAATTTTACGGTGGGGTGGCTACCTTTAATGAATATTTATACAATTATATAATTCTGTTATATATATACATATATATATTGTTTTCAGAAACAACCTCTGTATATTTTTAAAGAAATGAAAACATAGTCATCGTGGTGGTTGATTTCTTGTGCATAGATAGTGGATGATGCGTGTCCATATATGCATATAGAACATTTTGAAAGAAGTTTCTATTGTAGTATATATATATATCTTTGGTACATTATTGGAGTATCTGTGTGGGTGAAAATACACGCGATAATACATTTACGGTATGTGTATTTTGTATCTAGAAATTTTGTTCATGTGTGGATGCATGGTGACTTCTCGAACAACCATTGGAGAAACAAATTCTGTCAATTTACTACTATATGTTGTCTGAATTTATAGATCTATTTTTTATTCACAAATGTTGTTTGGATTTTAAAATTTTGTTCTACTGTTTTAAGTTTTTTAATTGCAACTTCATCAATTATTATGCATATTTATGGATTTTTGTAGTGTTATTTTGAAGGCTCATAAATATGATGATTGGTTCAAGATAAAGCAAATCACAATATCTTGAAAATTTTATAAATATGGGGGTAGTGTTAAAAATGCTCGTATTAACATGTTATAATCACCGTATTTGCAAATGTGGGGGTAAATATATATTAGAAAATGATGATGCCGAAAATTGGTAAGAAGGATCTAAAGAGAGAGAAAAGACACAAGCATGTTATATGTGGTTCGGCCCCGTTAACAAGGTGACCTACATCCACGGTTGCGTCTGTGCGCGTTCACTAACAGATCACCGGCGGCCTGGTGAGCCAACAAAGAGGGGCGGCACTACCAGTAATACCGGCTGGGTATATGCGTATAATGGTGAATTCTGTGTTCTATGCTTGTTAGCTAGAGAATTCTCCAGATCCCTGTACACAGGGTAGGTGGACTCTTTTATAGGTGCAAGAGTCCGCCCATACATGGTAAGCGAGTCAGATTAGGAAGCCTAATCTGATTACAATTGACTTGCATGATTTGGGGAGAGTTTCCTAAGTGGTTTAGGAAACTACCACATTCCCTCTTGCAGTCTTGCAGCTGGTTTAGGAAATTGCTGGTTAGGCCAGGTCCACGGGATGCCGCGGCCTTTCGTGCCTGGACCGTTGGCACGAACCAGGCGGTCCTGACGAACACCTCGGGATCGCTGGGCTTTTTGCGCCGTTACCGAAGTAACCAGCACCTCCCTGTGACGTGGCAGACTGACTTCATGACTGGATAATCTTGGACATATCAGAAAATATAAGAAGTTTTTTCATTTTTTTTTGGTGGTGTTGCAAGTATAAAAATATCGAATATATTTCATTTATGTTGTGACATTAGTTGTGCTCGTAAAATATTGATTAGGGTAGCCTTGGAAATAACTCAAGATATTAGTCAAGATGACTATTGGGTCCATATTGGAATTTAAAGCTATTGACTTTAAGATGAGGAGACATAAAGAGCATTTGAGTTTGTGAATTGCTAAAACTTCAATATAGAACAATGATAAGAGTTTATTGCTCAAGTGATAAGAGATGAAATGGGTGTATGCTTGAGTAATCTCTTTATGAATGAACTAAAACAAGAGCGTCAAAACAATGGCTCAAGAAAATAAAATTTTACAATGTTGTGATGTCAAATGGTTGAAAACTTACTAGTGTGAAAATTGTGTATGTCCAAAGCACGAAAAACCTGTTATGTTATTAATCTCTTCTATAGACCACTAAAAGGTGATAGTGTGGTTTCTCGGATATTTATGACATCCTGAACTATGAGTTACAATTCACAAGATATTAAATGTACAACCAATGCAAATTAGATATTTGATTCAAAAGACTAAAAATCCATAAATAGATACGTCTGTGCACTTAAAGGTACAGTTGTGCCTTTGAAATCCTCTAAACAGATTTGCATTGCCTGATCAACAATGGAATCTGAATTTAGTGCCTTAAATAAAGCAAGAGAAGAAGCAATGTGGCTTCGCCTTTTCTTAAAGGATATACCAAGTTGGACAAATATGGTAGCCAATTGACAATGCGAAGGCACAGAGTAGTGTGGTTAGTCTCGACACATTCACCGAAGACACAATACTATAAAGCAGTTGATCTCGAATGGAATTATCTCCATAGACTGTATGAAGTCAAAAGATAATAAAGTGGATCCACTAACTAAATGTTTAATGAGAGATCAAATAAAATGCTTATAGAGGGATTGGTAATAAAGCCAATTGATTGGCAACGAATAGTTCCCGTTTATAGTCCTGAAGATATGCTTTGTTAGCCCACTTCATTTAGTTATTCATTGTTACTAATAAGTATTCTATGTTTTGTAGGTTTTGAAGCTTTAACATGAAAATGTACTAAAATTGAATGATTAGTGGCTCTGGACGATATTCTGTGCTCAAAAGGTGATTCTAGAGAAAGCTGGAGACAGTGGAAGCCTCAGTAAATTGTATTTTGACAATGAATACTTTGGATTTGAGAAATTTCTCCAGAGATATAAAATGTAGATCATTGAGTTACGAACACGTGGCCACAAACGCGAGTCAATTTGAGGTATGAGTCAAACGTTATCGCAATTCTACGATCGGTGCACAAAGTTGATAAAATCTAAGAAAAGTGGAAAAATGGGCATTTTACCGAATATTTTGATGTACTAAAGAGCTTTGTGCAATCCGAATTGGCTGAATACGTCCGCAAACGTAAATAAAGTAGCTTTAGTGGAATTAGGTTTAGGAGAGCATCCAAAACTTGCTCTAAATCTATATATATCCTCTTTTAAGTCAAATTTGGGGTTACACAACATTATATACACATCCTTTTTACAAATAAACTTCAGCCATTGAAGAGAGGAAAGCAAAGAGAAGAAGAAGAAGAAGACCATGGATTCTCATGGTCTCCTCCATCGACCGCTTGCCAATCCTCGATTCTATGGCCGCCTAGACCGATATCTAGGGTTTCAATGAAACCCTAGCCAAGTAATAGGGTGTTATTTACATTTTTCTTTTAGATTTATTATGCATGGATGATGATTACATGTTTCGAGGATTTTGAATAATAAAATCATACTTCTATTGATTAAATCATTACTTTCAAAGTTAATTCTTGTCTTAGATTTATTTCGAATGTGATGTGCTCAATGATCTGTATCTGCCGTGCTTGTATAGATTATTGACATGTAATGGTGCTTATTTGAATTGTGATATCAAGTAGTCGAATAGTTCATGCCTAGGAAGACGGAGTGTGCCACAACCCTAATTTAGTGTGAGACACTCCATGCCAACCAAACATGAATTATGTTGATGCTTGAATCATAATTATCTTCTTGACGGAGGAATTGGGCTTGTAGCTACGATTCCCCATTGTCATCCAACATAATAAGCTAATTGAATGCATAGATACCCTTATTATGAAGCTAGTAGTGGTTTTGCAATTCTAGGTTCAATACATATATTTATCAAAACAACTTTTAATCGCTTTCATAGTTAGATTTATTTCCTTAGTTTCTTCATTTAATTAAAATCAAAATCAAAATTCTTTTTTTCTAAATTAACTAGGTTTAGGTTTTAAAATTAAAGTGTTTTATTATTTCAATCTCTGTGGGTTCAAACTCTACTTCCACACTACAAATCTTTTAAAGTAAAGTATACTTTTATATCTTGATTTTGACGAGATCATAGGGCTCCATCAATAAGGTGCTATTTGACCGCCTTGTCCCTAGTGCGCTTAGCCTCGCACTTATCGGTTGGGAGCTCTCTAGTATTGAAGAAGATAGTGATGGGATTCATCCAGCTGGGTGCCTAGTCTACCGGATCAACCTACATACCTTCTTGGTATGCCACACTTGATTCGGAAAGATACTCCACTCGGATGCCTAGGAGGTCTGTTTCTAAGGACTAGGCTAAGCACACCAATTTGTCGGCCTCAGTATTTTTTTCTCTGAGGATCTGGGTGATAGATTATCCTTTTAATTTTCCAATGACCTGCCTAATAAGTGTAAGGTAGGTCGCCCTGTTGCCTTCTCTAGCCTCATACTGCTAAGCTCCCATTGAGTTGGATTGTTGTAGCTTGGCCAGTAATGATTCATATTCCGCTTTGTTATTGGAGGCCTGAAACCCAAACCTTAGGGCATACTCAATCTGAATCCCATTTGATGTGGTTAGGGTTATGCCTGCTCCACTCCCTTGGTTGTTAGAGGACCCATCAACATATAGGACCCAGGTCAGAATCAAGGCCTGTAACTCAGGCAGTAGGTCAGATTGAGCTGACTCCTCAATCGAGTCTTCCAGATAATTGAATCCTGCAAGTAAGTTTGCCACCACCTGACCTTTGATAGTTATTCTCAAGCTGTAGATGACCTTGAATTCTTTTTGTTCGAAAGATTCATAAGTCGTCCGGAAGTCTCTGGTCTAGATAGAATCCTTTACAATGGTTGGTTGGTAAGAATAACTATGGTGTGGGCCTGGAAATAAGGCCGAAGGTGCCTGGCCGAGGTGATAAGTACAAAAGCCACCTTCTCCATACGCGAATATCTAATTTTCACGCCTTGGAGAGCTCATCATATAGTACACTGGATACTGGATTTTGTGCTCCTTTCTGACTAGGGCTGAACTAAAAGCTAATAGGATACTGCCAGATATAGGAACAACTCCTCTCTTTGAGTAGGCATTAAGAGTTATGGGGGAAAGGTCAGGTACTTCTTCAATTCCTGGAATGCCTTCCCACACACTTCCGACCACTCAAAAACTTTACGAGGATCTTTAAGAATGGTAGGCACATGTCGATAGCTCAAGACATGAACCTGTTCAATGCTGCTACCCGCCTTGCCAGACTATGAACGTGTTTTGTTGATCTAGGTGGTTGCATGTTGATGATTGCTTAGATCTTTTCTGGGTTGGCTTCGAACCCTTGGTTACCATGTATCCCAAGAACTTGCTAGAGGGGACACCGAAGGTGCACTTTGTAGGGTTCATCTTCATCTGGAACTTCTTCAAGATGCTGAAATTCTCAGTTAGATGTTAAAGATGATCTGACTCTTGCAAGCTTTTGACCAATAGGTCATAAACATACACTTCCATACTTTTCTCGATCAAGTTTTTGAACATAAGGTTTACTAGACGTTGATAAGTCGACCCTGCATTCTTAAGTTCAATGGCCATCACTTTTTAATATAAGTAACTTGATTGGTGATGAATGATGTCTTTTTTTCATCCCCGAGGAGCATCTGGATCTGGTTGTATCTGGAGTATGCATCTATGAAAGAGAGTAGGGCATGGCCTTCCTTTGAATCGACTAGGAGATCTATCCACGGTAGAGGATAGCAGTTCTTAGGGCAGGCCTTGTTTGGATCAGTTAATCTACACAAAGCCTCCACTTATTATTGTTCTTTTTGACTAGGACTACGTTAGCTAACCAGTCGGGATACTGCACTTCTATTCTTGACTTGGCTTTGAGCAATTTCCTGACATCCTTGCTAACAATATTTTGTCTCTTTGGGGTCATTCCTCTTTTTTTTTATGGGGCAAAAGTCGGGGTTGACATTGAGTTGGTAGGACATGATCGGGGAGTCGATACCCAACATATCCTCATAACACCATGCAAACACATCTTGATTCTATTTGAGGAATTGGATCAGTGCTTCTCGGAGCTCAGGTTTGATGAGGGAGCCAGTGTTGATGACTCAGTCAGGGAATTGGTCATCCAACACTACTGGTACGAGCTCTTCGATCGTTCTTACCCTGTCTTTTTCATCCCTCGGGTCTAGCTCTTCAACGTTTAAACACTCTGACAAAGCGTCCTTCTGGAGTAAGTTGACATAACAATACCAAGCTATGACCTAATCTTCTTTCGAGATCTTGACCCCCTGAGGGGTGGAAAACTTAACGACATAGATGTAGGTTAACACAATCGCCTTAGCCCAATTGAGAGTAGGTCTCCCAGGTATGACATTATAGGCGGAAGGTGCTTCTACCACCACAAAATTGACAAGTGTTGAGGCTTGTTGAGGGTATATCCCCATTAGAACTTGTAGCTCCATCATTCTAAGCATTTGTGTACTGGATCCATTGAACCTAACTAAAGGCGTGGCAACTGGTCAGAGTCCTTCTTTGGAGATCCTGAGCTGATTGAACGTCGAGGCAAAGAGTATGTCAGATAAATTGCCAGTGTCAATCAATACTCTCTTGACCGAGTAGTTGGCAATAGATAGCGTCACCACCAAATACCTTGGAGATCAACGGATGAGAAGGTGAGTAAGTCTGTATGTATGCCTTGTAAGCACGGATGTGGTCCACCGGGCTGGACCAAGCTTCCAGATCTATAGTATGACTCCATCTGAGGTTGTTTATATAATACCTATAATTATGTTATTGCATTTCATTACATTGCCATGCATGATAATGTGACGGGTTATGTGTTATGACACTTGTATGAGTGAGATTTTGACTCACAAGTCGATTTAGATGTCTGTGTTAGAGAACCCTTTGAGACTATGTTGAACGAGTGTTTGGATGTTGTGACATCTCTCTAAGATTGAGACGGTCATTGTGGAATGCCTTGAATGTTTATCTGAAAATAAATGTTTATCTGTGTATTTCACTATCTGTATTATTTTCTGGTTTATAATATAATTCTGTTGTTAATTTTAGTATCCTTGTGAGGACGAATTAACATGCTATTAATATGGTAGGCTAATTAGCAATTTTGTAAAATCATGTGAGACTGCGTTTTATCGACCAAACGGAACTTAGTCGAAAACTTTTATAATTTTTAGTTGTCACTCGTGAAGTTATGAATTAGTTGTGTAGAAAATTTTGAAGGATAATTTGGAGTTTTGGAAATTCGAGGGGAGGTAAACTCGATTACTGAAAGTATCACCTATATATAGATAGAGATGATCTTGATATTTTTATAAAACTTCTACCTAAGTTTGAAGAGGAGGCCAAAAGGGAGATTTTAGTTCTTCGATCTTCATGATGCCAAACAACGAACTTCTGTCCGTCAGTTTTTCACCAAATTTTGTAGTCGAGCTCCTCGAGGTAAGGCTGTTGTTTTGATACCTATTAGGCCTTGTTTGGCTAAGTTTTCTGAAAACTCTTTTTCTAGAAATTTTCCTAAAAAGTTGATAATTGGAATTCTGATCGATAGGAATTGTACTAGAAGGATTAGTGCACGTTCCTTGTACTTAGGTTTTCCTTGGATCGTATTTTAGAAGCATAAATCGGAGATGAGTGATTCAACTATGTGTTTTAGAATGATTTCTTGACATGTATTCATGTTTTGTATGAAAAGCATGTGTTATTTTATAGATATATATTGTGTAGTTCATATTGGGCGATCATGTTGATAAGTAGGCCCAGTAGTAAGGTGAAATGTTTTGATTATGTCGAAGGCACGGTGATATGTGATTTGAGCATGTTAAGTTGTTATTTTGGTCAAAGGAGTGCGTGTATCAAGCCATCGTTGTTGAGCCATTATAGGCGTAAGGTCGGACGTTTGAAGAAAAGAAACGTGGGTCTTACCTTTTCGTGTGGACTTATTGGTGAGGAGTCGTGGATTAGGAAGTATGGAACGTAAACGTGGGATCTCTGGAGACTAGTATGAAATGTAGAGATGTTATTGCGAGTATGTTTATCATTCATGTGCATCGTTGTTTTATTCACTAAGCGTTAGCTTAAACAAATCGAATATGTGGGGTTTTTCAAATAACCATTTCAGGTGTTAATGCTAGCGAGGAATCGCAGAAGTGACCATGTGGGTTGGGAGTTCACTTAGAAGGTGACTTATCATGTTTATCTCATAGTTTTGGATATAGACTTGTTATAATAAGAATTTTACGACTTCTGGCTATGTTTAACTTAGATTTGTAGAACGGATTGATAATGTTGTAATAGATAGGAATCTTTTGTAATTACACTTTAGTAATGTTTTAATCCAATGCGAATTGTTTTGGTATGAGTTTGGAGTGTGTATTTAAACTCTGGTTAAATTCAGAATAACCTTTAACTTGGAAATTTTATAGAAAGGGGTTGCTGCAGCAAATTAGTCGACTGGACCGAGGGCAAAGTCGACTGGACGCCTGTTTTTGTGAAACTTTCTTGACTTTTCAATGGGAATCAGTCGACTGGAGGTTGGGGATCAGTCGACTGGAATCTGTCCTCAAAACATACATTCTGTTGGGATGGGTTTAGTCGGCCGAACGAGCCCATTCGACTGAACATTTGAGGCATCAATCGACCGAACCTCGGGTCAGTCGACTTAAGTGGCTGTTGAGGATTTTCTTGTTCTCTGCAACTCCAAGTCAGTTCACTGGGGTCCCGACCCAGTCAACCGGACTACTGGTTTAAAAAAAATGATTTGTTTGTTTTCAGCTGCGTGTTCTTAAACTAATTTTTGGGAACGTTAATGAATTGGAGAAGCCTCGGTGGCGTGTCACGGGCTTCGGTTCTGCTATTATGGGATCGAGCTATGACAGTTTGAACTTGTGAGGGATGATGAACCTGGTGATTTCTGTGATGAAAGGTGACTCGGTATCTATGTTGGTGTGGTCATAAATCGACCTTCTATTAATATTCTTAGCCATGTCCCTGATCTGTGTCTCTAGGTCCCTGATTTTGACTTCCACCCCGGCTCAGCCACTGTCTACATGATAGGTTGGGTCTATAGATAATGTTTCTTCCAAATCATAAGTAGTTGTTGTAGACACCCCGATTTTGACCAAACGTCGAATTAAGGAGAGTGTCACCTCCATATCCGATGATGATAAGGACCGAAAGATTTGAAGTATTCTAAGCTCTTCAGAAAGTTATCCAAACGCGGTAAAATTTTTACAGAAAAAGAAATACCGGGTATTCAGGAGAATTTAGGAGTGAAAACATCACATTCGGCAAAGATCCCCGAAAATAAGTTTTTTGAAGAAAAAGGAGAAAACAAAAGACCTAAAAGGGGAAGTTCAATGGAAACTGGCACACGGTAGTTGTTTGCGGCACTCAGTGAGTGTCGTACGGCACTCACATAATACCGGATCGGCTTTCACTGAATGCCGTTGACATTTTCTGACTGCCGTTTGCTTTTAAAGTCTGTATTTTGTGGTACAATACGTATATGTATGCGGATAAAATCAAAAACTGATAAAGTAAGACTGACATAAACGCGACAATCAATAATTTTGCGCGGCTCTCAGTAAGTGCCGCACGGCAGTTATGGAGTGCCGCCGCGGCTTTCACGGAGTGCCGTTTTGGCATTCCCAGAGTACCGCGGAAGACTTCCTGACTACCGTTAACTTTAGCAGTCTGCTTTTTTTCAGAAAGTACACATTGTACCACCAAATGAGATATTTACACCTGTCTTTTACTCCGAATTCACTGAAAATACCTGGGTCATTTTGTCTATAAAAGAAGAGGGATCTTCATTGGGATGAGGGAGAGGGAGAGATACCATAATATACTACTATAACCATACATGTTTGGGAGAGATAGGGAGTTTTTTTTTTAGAGCTTGAAGAAGAGCTTGGAAGATCTTCAAAGTAGAGAAGGTTTGAGGATAGTTTGGAGGTGATCCTCTAATCGTAAGTTGTCTCCTTTTCATTCTTTCTTTTAAGCCACTAATCTTATTTAAGTTTTCATTCTTTTTTTTATTTCTTCTTAGCTTGGTTAGAAAGCATCTATGAATTTGAAGTAAACAAGTTTTACCAAAAGGCTCTTTGATGGGTTTAGAGCATTAGCACTCTTTGTCTCCTTTATTTCATTTCTTCTTTTGTCTATACTTCCCTCTTGAGATTGTTAGAGATCATCAATATCTCTCTTGAAAAATCTTGAGTTTGATCCCTTGATTCTATGTAAGCTTGTGCTTCTCATGGAAGACTTAAGGTTGACCATCTTTTACATAAGGACAAGTGGATGAATCCAAACCCTCACCATGATTTGAGTTCCCTAACTTGGAGTTCTCATGCAATCTCTTTATATTCCTTGAAGACTCATGAGTGTTAGTCATATCTTCATCTCCAATGACCATTAAATGGTAGGAGAAAGTAGTTTGAGTCTAAGCCATTCTCCATGGTTTAGATTCATCATCTTGAGATTTTAAGAAATCTATCTGTACTTCATTTGAAAATCTACAAGTATAAGGGTCTTTAGTCTCCAATGACCGTCAAATGGTAGGAGAAAATGGTTTAGTTTAAGTCCAACTTCATGGTTTAATAGTTGGGGTTAACAAATAAAAGTTGAACTTGACAATGAAACAGTGGGTTCATAAACCGGTTTTGATCAAAGATTTTTAGTTCGAAATCTAACCGTTGGAATTAAGTGAAACCAACGGGAAAGTGTCTATAACTCAAAGTTCTACCACTGTAAGTTTTGTCTTAAGGACATTTCATGTTTAAAGTGGTTTGGTCATGAGTTTTGTGATGTCATTACATTCTGTCCAGAGTTTCAGAACAGTAACACTCTTTTGAAATAAGTAAATCAGAACCTTAATAAAGTGTTTGTGACCCAAAATAAATTTTTCTAAGTAGATTAGTGTGTTAGGAAGTCACCCTAAAAAGAACAAAGCATTTCTGGACAGAGGGTTGTAGAATGCTGAGTGATGTCTAGTTTTTGTTCAATTCCCGGAGATCTAACCGTTGAAACTTTGATTTATTTTTTGGGATAAAAACTAGACACACAGAGGCATCTTGTGTCCAAAATTCATCAAGATCAAACCACGGGAACCATGCTTTTTATTTCTTTGAAGTCATGATCTGCTCTCAGCAATTTCAGAATTCTGCAAGTTTTAATCAATCTTATGAACAATGGCTTAGATGATATCTTCATGAGTTAAGGTTCAAACCATGTCTCAATAATGATTAGTTAAGCTTGAACTCAAAGTTTAAGTGATCTAAATCATTGAGTATTTCATAATTTATTCTTGTTCATGTACATATTCATCCATATGGCTTGATACTTGTAATTAGGACTTATTTGCTTTAGATTTAATCACGTTTGATAGATTTAAGCTAGAAATTTAGGGTTGTTATTTCTAACTTCATATATTGTATACCATGTGGACTAACCCTTTGTTTTGTAGCCCTATTAAGGTATGACTTCTTGAATTTCTCTTTAATTTATTTTAATTTCTTGATTTTGTCAATTTTTCGATCTCATGCGCGACACCTTAGAATTAGGACTTGCCTTATGTGAATACGTGCGATTAGAGACTCTTTTCTAAGATTTTCTTTCATTTGTATGCATTGCACATTTAATATCGCTGCTGGATCCCGGGTAAGTTCTCTTGTTCCCTATTTGCATATCATATTGCTTGCTACTTGAATTACGTGATTTTTGAATGATATATTATCACTTGCAATCTTACACCCTTTAGACATGCTTTTGTAATGTATATTTATACATATGTATTAGTTGAGGGCACATTTAAATTAATAATTCGATTAAAAGGATGTTGAGTAGAGGCCTATCGCAAGATAGGATGAGAGAGGGTGTTTTAGTCCAACGGGCTCCTTCCTCTCTCATTCCATAATCCCCGGACCTAGTTAATCTCTGGTTTCTAAAAAGATCAGTTTGCTTTAAAAATAGTTTCTTAATTTTTCTTTTAAAAATTAAGTGGCGACTCATTTGTTTTGTTTTGTGTTTTGAATTGAAAAAGTTTTTTTTTTTTAAAAAGAAAAGCTATGGGTTAGAAAAAATGCGATATCCACAATCTAGCGACTCTGCTGGGGATCGAATCCAGAATCTCTGGTTTCGCAGACCAGAATTATGATTTTGGGTTCACTTGAGGATTAGACTTGAAAACATCCTTCTAATTGAATTAATTAATCTTTATGTGCCTGTTGCATTTCACTTGCATGTCTCGCCAGTCGATCACACGGAACTACGACCTTGGAGGCTCGGGGCAACCCGGTCGGTCAAGTTATCATGGGACTATGTGATCACCATTGATCTCGTACCATGATTTGGTATATGAAGCATCCTATCGGATGTGTGTCAAGGGTCTCTTATTTGACCAAAACCCAGCTTTTGCATGATAGTTTCTGTAGAACCTTTCAGTCTTAGGAAATTAATTTTTGACTAGGGTTTATATGCTATGGAGTTTTGTGCACCCAGAAGAGGTTATTTGAGATGATGACGATGCTTGCTTGATATAGGACGTACAATCTCTTAATCACTTTTAGCAATTCCTTATCATGTCCTATGACATTTGGAGAACATGTTGAACCTTGATTATAAGATTACATCTCTTATATCCTGTTAGCTAAGCACCATTGACCTTGTATGTATCTAAATTCATGAAAAGTACGGTAATGATCTGATCATGTGATCCATCTACCCCAGGGAATTTTAAATACATCTTTGAAAATAAATAGATTTTGATTCTAAAGCATTTAACCGCTCTTTCAAAAATCTTTAGAGTTCGCTTTTGACTAAAATTCCAAGTCAACCTTTGTTGAGGTATATGTGCACATCCTCATCCTTGAAGAATCCAAAAATGAAGGGAATTGTTTTTAAAAGAAATGCTTTTCAAATGAATTTCAAAGCAGAATTTCAATCTAATCATCTTTATTGAGAAATGTTTTTACATCCTCATTCTTAAATAAAAGATTCAAAATTCTTGAGAATTGTTTTTGAAAGATCTCATCGTTCTAAAGAAATGCTTTTCAAATGAATTTTGAAAATTTAAAAAAAAAAAAAAAAACCGACCTTTGAACGAGTAGTGGGGATCACAATGAAAGGAGAAATTATTGCACCTGACATGGGTGAGGATTTTATGTGCTTATGTGTTTACCTGTTAGGATTAGAATTTGCTTTTGCTTTGGCATACAGAGTAGGCACACACACACTTGCATTTCATTCGTGTGACATGTGTGCAGTGCATGCATCAAATCATAAGAGCATGTACATTTTGCACTCTCACCAATCGATATCATTACATACGTGTAGCGTACAAACTCACAACATCTTCTTCCCAATTAAGATCAAAGTCCCTCAAAAGTCCCTTACTATTCAATTCTGCATGCAGACCTTTTTCCTATCTTCTTTTTTAGAAAGAGTGGAACAACCAAAGCCCTTAGTAAGGACACTTCTAATCTTCTTGGGTTTATCTTTCTTAATTAGAGGAAATCATGGACCATCATGTCGAGACAAACCCAACAATGGCCCATAGTGCTTTGGAGGAGAAAGTGAGCAAACTGCAAGTTGTTGTTGAGCAACAAGATTCTAGGGTGAAGCAATTGGAGGGGGTCATGCTTGAGTTCATTCAATTATTGAAAGATCAAATGGGCCCTGATCAGAGAATAATGGATTGCTTAAAGAAGCACCAACAGGCATGTCTGAACCCACCTATGAACCGAAGCCCATGTCCAAACCCAACCTATCACCAAAGTCCATACCCAAGCTTAACCATTCACCAAAGCCCCCATCCAGACCCAATCCCAACTAACCAAAGAGCTATTCCAAGTCCACATCTCAACCCAAAAACCAACTCTAGCTCAAAGTCGAATTCAAATTCAAATCAAGCCCGTAAGCCGAGAATCTTCACCAACCTTGGCATGCAATTATCCATGGCCCTTGGTCACCTTGTCAAGAATGGTCACCTCAACCCCCTGGACCCAAAGCCACTACCAAATCCCTTACCCCGCAAATGTGACCTGTCTTTGTACTGTGCCTACCACCAGACCCCTGGCCATACAACTAACTATTGCATGAAACTCCGCCATGATATCCAAGATCTCATTGAGCATAAAATCATCACTCCTTTGCTTAACCCACCGAGTGGCATCTGGCATGACCTACAATCTTTTCAATCATAGCCATCGCTAAATACTCTCAAGGGATTCGTTGCCTTCATGAGTGCGCAACAACCAACTGTCCCCGACCCAATCAACAGAATCAAAAAAGACATTGACAATACTCGGTATGAGTCAGAGAAGGGCCATTCGACTGAAAAATGGGCCATAAGGGTAGATGATGTTCCTACAAAGATACAGAAGGGGAATGATGAACCTGAGGAAGATGCTAGTGAGGTAATAGTGTTTAGAAATGCTACTACTGAATCAAATGTGGATGCTCTTGGGGACCCAATAAATTAAAAATTATCTGTGACACTCCAATTGAGACCAAGTCAAGTCTGGTAGTTGAGTTATGTTAGGTTGGAGTCAAATTTCAAGTCCAGTCGAGTCTTCTAGTCAGTCTATTATCAAGTTTGTTTGCAAGTCTTTGTCAAATTTATCGAGTTGAGTGATGTAATCCTCCATCCCTACTAGTTAAATAAAATCTCATTTTTTTCTTGATTCAGTGTGCTAAGTCAGGAATGTATGGATCATTAAGTCCTAAAAAAAAATGAAAAAGAAAAAAGTCACTTTTTCAAACGATCATGGAAAAAACTTTGTTAATAAATCTTTGCATTGAAAAGGATCCCCAAGCGATCAAAGCAAATTTTGTGCCAAATCAAAGAGGAGTAGAGAATTGATTAGCTACTTTAAGAATTTAAAGATGGTCTTACTCAATCTTGAAAAGATGAACTTGGAACTTGAAGCTTGCTCACCATCCCCTTCTCTCAAATACCAAGCCTAAAAGATGAGCCCAACCAGTCTAAAGTCATAAACTTGGTCCTTGATGGTAGCCAGACATTTTAAATGAACTTCTTATTCCAAAAAAATAAAAGAAGACAAAGAAGAAATAAGAAAGAGCTCGCTAGGATGAAAACCCGGAAGGGCGCCTAGGCAAAAGTTAGAGCACAAAAAAAAAGAAAAAAATAAAAAAAAAAAAGAAGGAAGAAGAAAAAGAAAAAGAAGAAAGAGCTCGCTAGGATGAAAACCCGAAAGGGAGGCTAGGCAAAAGTTAGAGCACAAATAAGATGCGTGTTGATTTCAAAAATCCTAATCCTAGCCAGTCAAAATCATGGAAAGAATAAGAGATAGTAAGGTAGAGAAAAGAAAGGAAAGAGAAAAGAAAAGGCCGAGAATAGATAAGATTGAGAATTCTTGAGCACTTCAAAGTAGATCATTAGCAGATGAATTACCTCAAGGCTTAGTGTTGTTCTAAACAAAGAAAAGAAATTAAAAATAAAAAGAGAGACTTATCAGCTTCAAAATTTTCGTGAGAGGCTCAAATGCTAAGTGAGCCTAAAACAATGCAGAGATATCTTTAAAAAAAATAATGATATTACTTTGTGAATATGATAGAGTATGAATAAAACATGATGAGAGTTGTAAAAGATTAACTGGCTAGTGAAAAGGTTAAAGAATCAACCGTTAAATAAAAAAGAAGAAAAGAAAAGAGAAAAGAGAATAAAGGAAAAAGTAGTTCATCATGCTACACAAGGGCTACCACAAGTGACATGCACTCCCTAGGCCTAAATGGCAACATGGCTTGAAAAGCCCACCAATTCTTGAAGCCTAATTCTGTCAAGACCTCTAGAGTACTTGAACTACGCTCGACCTGATTCCCACTCGGGGATACATAGGCAACCTACCTAGTTCGGTCACCACCATCGTCATAATATGGTGTGCTCTTTCAGGCCTTGGCCATATTACCTTGGACCTGATTCCTATTCGGCGATAAGTTGAATCCTTTGCGCGTATGGTTATGTTCTTTTAAAACTAGGAGCAAACTTGCATTTGCCTAGGACCACATATGTATTACAAAACTAGGGGCAAGCAAAGTTTGGCGATCAGCATTGGGACATCTCCCTTTAGCCCATCACATTCATGATGATTACTTCCAGATTGGGAGTAAATGCATTGCAAGCATCCTGTACCAACATGTTCTCAAGGCCCTTGGGGTGAGCCCGTTTTCCCTTAAAACTAGGGGCAAACTTCGTTTGCTAAAAGCCCTATTTTTGAAGCAAGCCCCTGAGTCTCTTTCAAACTAGGGACAAACTTTGTTTACCAAAATCCCTCTATGATAAAGGCAAGTTCTCAAGTATTTAAGTTTGTTTTTAATGGACTAAAATAGAGTGTCTTTTATTCTATAAGGTAAAGCACTAATTCGAAGCACACTTTAGATAGGCAAAGAATCAACTAAATCAAAAAGGGAGAATCTTCAAAGTTTTGATTTATTAGCAAAGTACTACCATTTGAAAGATAATGAATAAACGAAAGGTGAGATGATACATTATTCACGATGAAAGCACATTGATTCATAAATGTAGAATTTCCGTCAGTCATCTTGAATAACTGGCTTTGTCGGGTCTGTCCTCCCTTGATGAGTCAGTAATGATCTCAAATGTGTGGGTTTAAGATAATGAATAAAGATTTGAAAAGTCTCCATAAGCATCCCATGAGCAATGCAAGCAGGAGTTTAAAACACTATCACAACACAATGCTAAAAGTGGAAATATGAGAATAGTCCAAGACTAGGGGCAACGGTGACTTCCCTCTTTTGACACAACCATTACATTTCTTCCAAATGGTCTGCAAGTGCAGAAAATCATGCTTTCAAGAGACTACTAGGGCAGCGCAAACCTCGTCAGCTCCGTTCGAATTCTTTGAGTCCGAGGACTCCCCGCTTTGTAAAATCAATTTTTTTAGTCCTAGGACTACCCATTTTTGTAAAACCATTTCTTTGAGTCCAATGACTACCCATTTTTGTAAATTCAATTCTTCGAGTCCGATGACTACCCATTTTTGTAAAATCAATTCTTTGAGTCCGATGACTGCCCATTTTTGTAAAATCAATTCTTTGAGTCCGAGGATTTCCTATTTTTGTAAAACCATTTCTTTGAGTCCGAGGACTACCCATTTTTGTAAAATCATTTCTTTGAGTCCGAGGATTTCCTATTTTTGTAAAACCATTTCTTTGAGTCCTAGGACTACCCATTTTTGTAAAATCATTTCTTTGAGTCCGAGGACTCCCCATTTTTGAATAAAGATTTCGAGTCCGCATGACTCCGCCTTTGTGAAATATGAAATTTTGAGTCCGCATGACTCTGTTTATGTAAAATATGAATTTTTAGTCCGTGTGACTTTGTTTTGAATGAAGAAATAAAATTTCGAGTCCGCATGACTCTGTTTGTGTAAAATATGAATTTTTGAGTCCGTGTGACTTCATTTGAATAACGAAATGAAATTTCGAGTCCGCGTGACTCCGTCTTTGCGAAATATGAAATTTTGAGTCCACATGACTTCATTTATGTAAAATATGAATTTTTTGAGTCTGCATGACTCTGTTTGCGTAAAATGTGAATTTGTTGAGTCCGTGTGACTCCATTTATGAAAAATGTGAATTTGTTGGGTTCGTGGGACTCCATTTATGTAAAAATACTGAGTTCTTGAGTCCGCGTGACTCCGTCTTTTTTAAAAAAAATATATGAATTTTTTAGTTCGTATGACTTCGTGTTTATAGAATGTGAATTTTTGAGTCCGTATGAATCCGTGTTTGAGAAATGTGAAAATTTTCAAGATCATATGACTCTCCTTTGTAAAATGTGAAGCAGTGCGACTCCCCTTTGGAAATAAGAATTGTTTCAAGTTGAATCAACTCCGAACTCTGGATTTTGAGAATTTGAATTTTTTTTAGTCTAATTGACTTCTGATTTATGAGTTTGAGCTAAATTGAGTCTGATTGACTCCCAATTTTGTGAAGCAGAAATTCTTCGAGTTTTATCAACTCCTAATTTTGTGAAACTAAAATTCTTTGAGTCTGATTGACTCCAATTTTGTGAAACATGAATTCTTTGAATCTGATTGACTTTTGAATTGGTGAAATAGAAATTATTTAAGTCTGATTGAATTCCAATTTTAGAATATGAAACTAAAATGAGTGTGATTGACTCAAGATTTTGAAAAATTGAATTTAATTGAATTGAATCTGACTAACTTCTGATTTTAGAATTTGAATAAAACTGATTGACTCCTAATTTCAGAAATTAAACTGAATTGAATTAAATTGAAGTCTAATTTGACTCTCGATTTTTGGAAATTGAAATAAATTGAGTCTGATTTAACTCCTTATTTTGAAAATTGGAATTTTTTTGTTGAGTCAAAATTGACTCTGATTAAATTTTTTTTTTTAAATGTTATAAATAGGAAATTCTTTGAGTCCGTGTGACTCCATTTGTATAAAAAGTGAATTTTTGTTGAGTCCGTGTGACTCCGTAAATTTAATTGAGTCCGAGTGACTCTGTTGTCAAAAAATGTAAAATTTGAGTCCAAATGACCCCGTGGTTGTAAAATGCGAGTTTTTGAGTCCTAGTGACTCCGTTGTTGTGAAAATATGGGTCCATGGATCTGAATGACTCTTTTGTTTTAAAATGTGAATTTATTGACTCCTTGTGTAAGAAAAATTGAATTTTTGGGTCCACGTGACTCCCTTTGAATTTGTGAGTCTGCTTAACTCCGAATTTTGTTGGAATTGAATTCTTTGAGTCTAACCGACTCCGAACTTTCTAAAGTTTAGGCTAAAATGGATCTAACTATCGCTAGATTTTAATGTTAAATTAAGTTAAAACTGATTGGCTCCCGATTGCGGAAATTAAAATCATTAAGTCCGTCTGACTCCTGATTCATGAAAGTCTAACTTAGCACCCGAGTTTAGAAATTGAATTGAATTGAGTCTGATTGACTCCTAATTCTAGAAAAATTCATTTGAGTCTGATTGACTCCAAATTTTAGATCTGAGTTTGATTGACTCTCGATGTTGTGAAATAGAATCTGATTCGAGTCCAATTAACTCCTGTTCTAGATATTTGAAATTATTTTGAGTCTGGTTGACTCCCAATATTTTCAAATTAGAAATTCTTTTGAGTATGATTGACTCATGATTTGGAATTGAGAATTCTTTTGAGTGTGATTGGATCATGTTTTAGGAAATTAGAAATTCTTTCGAGTCTAATTGGCTCATGTTTTTGGAAATTAGAAATTCTTTTGAGTTTGGTTGACTCACAATCTTGTAAACTAGAAATTCTTTGACTTCGATTGACTCCCAATTTTGTAAAAATTCTTTTGTAAAATAGAAATTCTTTAAGTCTAGTTTTGTGAAATTGAATTTCTTTGAGTCCGTTTGACTCTTGGTTTTGTCCGATTTTGCGAAACAGGAATTGAATCAAGTCTGATTGACTCCCGATTTAGCATTTGAATTTGGACTCGAATTGAGTAGAATCGACTCTGGAATTGGTGAAATTGAGTTTATTTGAGTCTAGTTGACTCCTGATCAAAATTTGAAAAAAATTAAGCTCGATTGACTACCAATTTTGGAAAATTGAATTAAATTGAGTCTAACTGATTCTCGATTTTGGAAATTGAAGTGGATTTGAGTCCATTGGACCCCGGCTTTAGATATTTGAAATAATTTAAAGTCCATCGGATTCCTGATTTAGAAATTTGAAATAATTTGAGTCTGATGTACTAGACTCCGAATATTTGAAAGTAAATGGAATGAAATTTGTTTGACTAAGAAGGGAATTTGTTGGGTCAAATGGACTCTCGATTTTAGAAAATCGAATTAAGTCTGAAGGACTCCGGATTTCGGGATTGAACTGATTCGAGTCTGATTGACTCCAAATTTTGAATTAAATTGAATTAAGTCTGTCCGACTCCAGGTTTTGAAAAATAAAGTGAATTTGAGTCTGTCCGACTCTAGGTTTTGAAAAATAAAATAAATTTGAGTCTATTCGACTCCAAGTTTTGACAATTGAAAAGAATTTGAGTCGATTTGACTCCAAATTTTGAAAATTGAAAAGAAAGTCTGATTGACTCTCGATTTTGAAAAATGAAATGAATTTGAGTCTGATTGGCCCCGAATTCAGAGCAAACATATCCGACGGGGCCGAAGGGCTACGGATTATTTTTATATCCAACGGGGCCGAAGGGCTGTGGATTTTTTCAGAGTAAACTTACTTGGACACCAGAGTATAAGGCACGAAGTGCATCTTAGTCGATCAGACGATTCTTGGAAGACACCGGAGTAGAAGGCGCGAAGCGCATCTCAGTCTTTCAGCGTGCTACCTGGTTTGACAATGGAATATAAGGCGCGAAGGGCATCTCAATCGATCAGATGATCTTTGAAAGTCACTGGAGTATAAGGCGCGAAGCGCATCTCAGTCTTTCAGCGTGCTTCCTGATCCGACACCGGAGTATAAGGCGTGAAGCACATCTCAGTCGATCAAATAATCTTTGAAAGACACCGGAGTATAAGGCGCGGAGCGCATCTCAGTCTTTTCAAAAAGCGTAGTTCCTGATTCGACACTGGAGTATAAGGCGTGAAGTGCATCTCAGTCGATCAGATGATCTTTAAAAGGCACTGGAGTATAAGGCACGAGGCGCATCTCAGTCTTTCAGCGTGCTTTCTGATTCGACACCGGAATATAAGGCGCGAAGCGCATCTCAGTCAATCAGATGATCTTTGAAAGACACTTGAGTATAAGACGCGAACTGCATCTCAGTCTTTCAGCGTTCTTCCTGATTCGACACCAGAGTATAAGGCGCGAAGCACATCTCAGTTAATCAGATGATCTTTGAAAGACACTGGAGTATAAGGCGCGAAGTGCATCTCAGTCTATCAGCGTGCTTGCTGATTCAACACCGGAGTATAAGGCGCAAAGTGCATCTCAGTCGATCAGATGATCTTTGAAAGACACTAGAGTATAAAGCGCGAAGCGCATCTCAGTCTTTTAGCGTGCTTCCTGATTCGACACTGGAGTATAAGGCGCAAAGAGCATCTCAGTCAATCAGATGATCTTTGAAAGACACTGGAGTATAAGGCGAGAAGTGCATCTCAGTCTTTTCAAAAAGCGTGGTTCCTGAAGCGCATCGAGATGCACGAGATTGCTTGAGCACGTGCATCTCGATAAGATAGGTGCATTCATTGGTATGACTATTTGCGTCTGTGTGTGTTTGACCCTTGCCCGAACTACGTCTTGGTCTGATTCCTGAATGGATACGTAGGCAGCTCATCATCGAGCACGACCGGCGTGAACCATTGTCGCGCGCATGTTCTCGTTTTGCAACGCATTTCGTTTTTACCTAAATCCGACAAGTTTTGTTAAAGGCTTGTCTTCACACAGGCTTCGACATTCGCTTGTGAAACGCGTTGCTCCACAAGCTCTGTCGAAGAGGGGCAAACTGTAGACACCCCGATTTTGACCAAACGTCGAATTAAGGAGAGTATCACCTCCATATCCGATGATGATAAGGACCGAAAGATTTGAAGTATTCCAAGCTCTTCAGAAAGTTCTCCAAATGCGATAAAATTTTCACAGAAAAAGAAATACCGGGTATTCAGGAGAATTCAGGAGTGAAAGCATCACATTCGGCAAAGATCCCCGAAAATAAGTTTTTTGAAGAAAAAGGAGAAAAGAAAGACCTAAAAGGGGAAGTTCAATGGAAACCGGCACACAGTAGTTGTTTGCGGCACCCAGTGAGTGCCGTACGACACTTACAGAATACCAGACCGGCTCTCACTGAATGCCGTCGACATTTTCTGACTGCCGTTTGCTTTTAAAGTCCGTATTTTGTGGTACAATACGTATATGTATGCGGATAAAAACAAAAAACTGATAAAGTAAGGCTGACATAAACGCGGCAATCAATAATTTGGCACGGCTCTCAGTAAGTGTCGCGCGGCAGTTATGGAGTGCCATCGTGGCTTTCACAGAGTGCCGTTCCGGCATTCCCAGAGTGTCGCGGAAGACTTCCTGAATGCCGTTCACTCCAGCAGTCTGTTTTTTTCAGAAAGTACGCATTGTACCACCAAATGAGATATTTACACCCGTCTTTTACTCCGAATTCACTGAAAATACCTGGGTGATTTTGTCTATAAAAGAAGAGGGATATTCCTTGGGATGAGGGAGAGGGAGAGATACCATAATATACCACTATAGCCATACATGTTTGGGAGAGATAGGGAGTTTTTTTTTAGAGCTTGAAGAAGAGCTTGGAAGATCTTCAAAGTAGAGAAGCTTTGAGGATAGTTTGGAGGTAATCCTCTAATCATAAGTTGTCTCCTTTTCATTCTTTCTTTTAAGCCACTAATCTTATTTAAGTTTTCATTCTTTTTTTATTTCTTCTTAGCTTGGTTATAAAGCATCTATGAATTTGAAGTAAACAAGTTTTACCAAAAGGCTCTTTGATGGGTTTAGAGCATTAGCTCTCTTTGTCTCCTTTATTTTATTTCTTCTCTTGTCTATACTTCCCTCTTGAGATTCTTAGAGATCATCAATATCTCTCTTGAAAACTCTTGAATTTGATCCCTTGATTCCATGTAAGCTTGTGCTTCTCATGGAAGACTTAAGGTTGACCATCTTTTACATAAGGACAAGTGGATGAATCCAAACCCTCACCATGGTTTGAGTTCCCTAACTTGGAGTTCTCATGGAATCTCTTTATATTCCTTGAAGACTCAAGAGTGTTAGTCATATCTTCATCTCCAATGACCATCAAATGGTAGGAGAAAGCAGTTTGAGTCTAAGCCCATCTCCATGGTTTAGATTCATCATCTTGAGATTTTAAGAAGTCTATCCGTACTTCATTTCAAAATCTACAAGTATAAGGGTCTTTAGTCTCCAATGACCGTCAAATGGCAGGAGAAAATGGTTTAGTTTAAGTCCAAATTCATGGTTTAATAGTTGGGGTTAACAAATAAAAGTTGAACTTGACAATGAAACAGTGGGTTCATAAACCAGTTTTGATCAAAGATTTTTAGTTTGAAATCTAACCGTTGGAATTAAGTGAAACCAACGGGAAAGTGTCTATAACTCAAAGTTCTACCACTGTAATTTTTGTCTTAAGGAGATTTCATGTTTAAAGTGGTTTGGTCATGCGTTTTGTGATGTCATTACAATCTGTCCAGAGTTTGAGAACAGTAACACTCTTTTGAAATAAGTAAATCAGAACCTTAATAAAGTGTTTGTGACCCAAAATAATTTTTTCTAAGTAGATTAGTGTGATAGGAAGTCACCCTAAAAAGAACAAAGCATTTCTGATTTTTTTACTAGTTTTAGAAAATCGTACAAGAACTCTGGACAGAGGGTTGTAGAATGCTGAGTGATGTCTGGGTTTTGTTCAATTCCTTGAGATCAAACCGTTGAAACTTTGATTTCTTTTTTGTGTTAAAAACTAGACACACAGAGGCATCTTGTGTCCAAAATTCATCAAGATCAAACCACGGGAACCATGCTTTTTATTTCTTTGAAGTCATGATCTGCTCTCAGATATTTCAGAATTCTGCAAATTTTAATCAATCTTATGAACAATGGCTTAGATGATATCTTCATGAGTTAAGGTTCAAACCATGTCTCAATAATGATTAGTTAAGCTTGAACTCAAAGTTTAAGTGTTTCATAATTTATTCTCGTTCATGTACATATTCATCCATATGGCTTGATACTTGTGATTAGGACTTATTTGCTTTAGATTTAATTACATTTGATAGATTTAAGCTAGAAATTTACGGTTGTTATTTCTAACTTCATATCTTGTATACCATGTGGACTAACCCTTTGTTTTGTAGCCCTATTAAGATATGACTTCTTGAATTTCTCTTTAATTTATTTTAATTTCTTGATTTTGTCAATTTTTCGATCTCATGCACGACACCTTAGAATTAGGACTTGCCTTATGTGAATACGTGCGATTAGAGACTCTTTTCTAAGATTTTCTTTCATTTGTATGCATTGCATGTTTAATATTGCTGCTGGATCCCGGGTAAGTTCTCTTGTTCCCTATTTGCATATCATATTGCTTACTACTTGAATTATATGGTTTTTGAATGATATTTTATCACTTGCAATCTTACACCCTTTAGATATGCTTTGTAATGCATATTTATACATATATATTAGTTGAGGGCACATCTAAATTAATAATTCGATTAAAAGGATGTTGAGTAGAGGCCTATCGCAAGATAGGATTAGAGAGGGTGTTTTAGTCCGACGGGCTCCTTCCTCTCTCATTCCATAATCCCCGGACCTAGTTAATCTCTGGTTTCTAAAAAGATCAGTTTGCTTTAAAAATAGTTTCTTAATTTTTCTTTTAAAAATTAAGTGGCGACTCATTTGTTTTGTTTTGTGTTTTGAATTGAAAAAGATTTTTTTTTTTAAAAAAGAAAGGCTGTGGGTAAGAAAAAATGCGATATCCACAGTTGTTTACTGGAAAGAGTTCAGCTACGATTGCGGTTGATCTGGTGCCTAAGATCACCACGGCTCCTAGCCGGGGAATCTTTGACCGATTCCTGAGTTGAGTGTTCGAGCTGCTCTTCCCGGGCAACATGATTGTTGTTAATTTCATCCCAGGCATCCTCCATGAGGACAAGGTTGTAGCAACCGTATTTTTGCTCCCCTAATAATAAATAAAATGTCAGTTTTCATTTACTTACTATGTATTAATTTTATTTATGGTATTAGTTGTTTGATTAAATATATAGCTATGTTGTTAAATTAAATACAATGCAATTTTATTTTACTATTGTGTATTATTTTAATTGTGATGATATTTCCATAAATAATAATTTGTAGTAATAGTATTAGTTATTAATAACATGCTCTTTTTATTTATGACCGTTAGTAATTTTAATTGAATTAATTATGCTTAAGACTACGGCCCTAACCCCTATAATTTGGGATTAAAATCCGCAATAAAATATTAATCAAGTCGACTACATTTTTAGTCCCTAATAATTATTTGGATTATTTTTCTAGACTAACTAGACCAACCTAACGGAACTAACTGAACCGAACTAACTTAAACGAACTAAATGTATTATTGTTACAAACTGATTGATGCGGTCAGATCATCCATAGCTGTAATGCAATCTTCCAAAATCATTACATTCCAATAATTTACATTGGAACTTGCGAACCCAATTTCTTTTCTAAACGCTGGTTTACCTCATTGTGAACACAACACATACGAAGCAATATACATATACACTTTCATTTACAGAAAGTTTTCAAGAGCTCTCTCCCTCACCATTCCATAACACTCTCAAGTTTCATTGATCCTTCTCATCTATCTCTCAAATCACAAACACACACAAGCACACTTCTATATTCTGGAAGTAAAGAAAAGAAATACAGCAAAGTATTATCACAGTAGGAGGAAGCTCAAAGCACGGTAGCCATTGTAAAGCTTGAGCTTATATATTACGATTTCAGAATTCTTCAGCAAGTCTCACAGCTCAATCTAATGACCAGTGAGTCTCTTGAACTCAGTTATAATGTAGTATTAGTTATTGCGCACGAGCCGGGGATATCAAACATAGAGATATACGTGTATATACATATATATAGTTTTGAAGCTCCAAAAATGGTGGTCTCTCAAATCTTGACAAAAACGATTCTATAAATTGGGAATGAAAGATTACAACCACAGTAAGCGTTTCAAATATTAGACCTTATTTTGTAATGATTGCGACGTCAGTGAAATTTTAGTTTCGGTGACTCTCGGATTTTCATAAATAAGTAGACATATGTTAGGAATTAAGACTTAAGACTTATATGTTCGTAATCTACGCAAAAAAAAAACGAAGAGAATGGTATATCACACTTGTTATATCGTTTATATTTATAAAACTCGTATGTTAGTCTACACCAGTACAGTCCTGAGGTTGAAGACGACCAGGACCAGTCGCGATATTGGACCAAGACCGGTCGCGACACCGGTCGCTAAACATGACCAGAACCGATCCCAGCCATGACCGGTTCTTCTATAAGAGCATGACCGGTCCTACCATTCAGTAATAGAATGGTCTATTTCTTTCACAGTAATTGTAGGAAAAATCTTTTTACTGCTTAACACCGTTGTACCTACTACTGTAAGCTGTTGTACCTCACTACTACTATTTTAAAATGGAAAACCAATTATGAAAGAGGGATTTGGCAAGTTATTTTAATTGGTATTAATCACATGTAATTTAGCTCTGATACCTTATGTGATAATATGTAAAAAGAAAATTTTAAATCACTCTGGTACCATATTATGTTAAATAAAGATATCAGTATTAATAGCGCTGATGCCACTATAAAGTATAAAGATTTAAGTCATGTCGCTCTAATACCCTTATAAGAAAATATTTAAAGAGAAAACAGGTTGTACGCTCGCTCTGATACCTTTACATAACGAGAAAGAGAATAAGTTACACATTTGCATGGTCGAGTTGGTATAAGTTAACATGCATGGTGTGTGATGGTGAGAGAGAGAATGTTTTGGTTGTAACCTTAATTATCCCAGGCCGCTTAAAATACGGCAGGTTAATTAGGAAGGATTAAGGCCAGGCCACTTTAGATATGGTAGGCCAGTCAGAGTCTTGTGATAGCCTTAATTATTTCTAGGCCGCTTTAGATATGGTAAATTAATTAAGAGGTTGAGCTCAGGTCGCTTTGGATACGGTAGGCTCGTCTAGTAGTAGCTTTAAATTATTCCAGGCCGCTTCAGATACAGTAGATTAATTAAAGTATTCCATAGGTTATTGTAACCTTGAATGTCTAGGTACATCCAGGCCAACTTAAATATGGGAGACATATCGGCAGACATTCTAAACTAATCGCATTAAGCCAGATGGTTCTAGGTGAACCGAATGAGTCAAGAGATTATGATCGAAATAAAAGAGTCAGTGAGATAAGATGGTTTCATTGTTCAATCACGTTCTCAAATATTCATTATTCAAATTGTTACTAATTGTTATTATGTGATGATTGGAAAAATGAATTAACCGTACTCTAAGGTACTAAACATTAAAGTAACTGTTAATGCAATTTTATTATCTGATGACTTTATTTGGTCATAGACATCAAAATGATTGGAAAATAATTATGCAGGGCAATATGATTATGCCAGATAGAGAAGCCTGCAATGTTACTTATATAATTTAATAAATTTGTAATAAGGATATGGATAATACTTTTTAATTTGAATAAGGAGATTTCTGCCTTAAAGATATTTTATTTTAAGGACAATTTGATATTATTTGAAGTTGTAATAATATTTAATATTATCTTCCTATGGATATCGCATTTTTTCATACCCACAGCTTTTCAAAATGTTTTCTGTTTCAAAAATACAAAAAAACGAGCCCCCACTTAATTTTTAACAGGAAAATTAGGAAACCATTTGAAATCAAATTGATCTTTTTTGGAAACTAGAGATTTCTAGGTCCGAGGATAATGGAATGACAGGGGAAGGAGCCTGGCGAACTAAAGCACCCCCTCTCATCGTATCTCGCGATAGGCCTCTATTCAACATCCTTTTAATCAAATTATTAATTTAAATATGCCCTCAACTAATACATATATATAAATATACATTACAAAAGGATGTCTAAAGGGTGTAATATTGCAAACAATAAAATGTCATTCAAAATAACATATTTCAATTAGCATGCAATATGATATGCAGTAAGGAGTAGGAGAACTTACCCAGGATCGAGCCGTGAATATTAAACGTGCAATGCATACAAATAAAAAATAAAACCTAAGAAAAGGTCTCTAATTCATGTATGCAAATAAAGCAAGACCTATTTCTAAGGTGTCGCACATAGAGTCGAAAATCAATAAAATCAAGACATTAAAAGTTAACTAAAGAGGAGCTCAAGAAATCATACCTTAATAGAGCTACAAAACAAAGGGTTAGTTCACATGCTTTAAACGAGACATATTATTGAATCCTATATAACATTCCTGAAACTTTTAGCCTAAATCTATCTAGTATGAAAGAATTGACATAATCATGAATTCCTTCCAATTAGTTGAAAACACAACATCTCTATAAATATACAAGTCTCAATTAGGAGCCAATGTAATGTCCATATAGAGATGGTGTAATCCCAACACGATCACAAGGAATTCACAATTAAGTTCAGTCAAATGCAATTTAATCCTAACATAAAATGAATCGTTAGACCTTTTTATCCTGTTTTTGTATATTTTTACTTCGTTTTATAGTTTCTGACAGGTTTTGGAAGAAATCAACTAAACTAGGTTAAACAGGGTGAAAAAGCATCAAGAAAGAAGCTGAAAAAACCAAGTCGCGCGCGCGACCCGCGCCCGCGAGAATCAGAGAATCGCTCGCGCGAGACCCCCAATAATTCGCTCGCGCGATCCGCGCGCGCGAAGGACCAAAAGTCGCGCTCGCGCGACCCGCTCGCGCGATATGCCCAAAAACCAAAGTTGCGTATTTCATTATACTGAAGACTCCTGTGCAAACGAGACTGCTAAACGACGTCCAGATTGTAAATTACATCAGTTTCAGTCCGTTTCGAGTTGTAAAGGCTTCCAAAACATGTTGTAAATCTATATAAACTCTATTTTACTTCAAATATAGGGTTGGCAACTAATATACACATTCATATACAGCAATATACACACACTTCCAGCCCTGGAAGAGGGAGAAGCAAGGAGAAGAAGAAGAAGACCAAGGATTTCCATGGCCTCCTCCATCAACTACTTGCCGATCTCTACTCCTATGGCAGCTTAGATCATCGATCTAGGGTTTCAATGAAGCCCTAGATGAGTAATAGGGTTTTATTTATGCTTTTATTTTAGTTTTATTGTGTATGGATGACAGTCACATGTTTAGAGGATTTTATAAATAAATCGTACTTACATTGATTAAATCATTGCTTTCAGAATTTATTCTTGTCTTAGATCTGTTTTGACTGTGATGTGCTCAACGATCTATTCTTGCTGTGCTTGTTTAGGTTGTTTACATGTGATGGTGTTTTATTGATTCGTGCTATCAAGTATCCGAATAGTCCATGCCTAGGTTAGACGGATTAGATCACAACCCTAGTTTAGTGTGAGATAATTCGTGCTATCCGCAGATGGATTATGTTGGTGCTTGAACCATGATTATCTTCTTGTCGGAGGAATTGGGCTTGTAGCTACAATTCCCCATATTCATTCAACGTAATAAGCTAAAGTAATTCATAGATATTCCTATTATGAATCTAGTGGTGGATTTGTAATCCTAGGTTCCCTTAAACATTCATTAAAAAACACTTTTAATTGCTTTCATAGTTTAGATTTATTTCTATTGTTATTAGTTTAATTAAATTCAAAATCAAATCCGTTTTCCCTAATTAACTAGACTTAGGTTTTAAAATTAAATCGCTGTAGTAATCAATCTCTGTGGGTTCGACCTTTACTTCCACACTGCAAATCTATTGAAAAGTAAAGAATACTTTTATATCTTGATTCTGACAAGATCAATTTTTGGCGCCGTTGCCGGGGATTGTATTACTACTCTTAGTTTTATAATCGTAGTTTAGTTAATTCGTAAATATTAGATTAGTTTTTATTTTCTGTTTTTCTGTTTTTGTTTTTAGTTACTAACTTGTTTTTTATTTTGTAGTCAACGTTTCCGAGTGGAGCAGCTAATTACATCAAAGGAGCTTACGCAAATAAAAATAAAAATAAAAATTAAATAAATTGCTTCCTTTGGAATTCGCTTTAAACCGCTGTAAGTCAGGGCGCTGTGACGCACTATTTGCATTAGTTTAGGGTTAATTGCACTACATTAGCTAGGAAACCCGGGGCGCTGGGCTTGACGCGGTCATTGCATTACAGGATAATTTGCATGCATCATAGTAGTTGAGTGCGTGTTATCTTACTTGCGTGATTGCTTGCTATTTGTTTATTTTGTTTAGGTAGTCTTTGTTTTTAGTTTCTTTTTCTTTATTTTAGTTTATGTTGGGTACACGTTCAAATAAACCAGATTTAAAATCTTTCGATCTTGAACTTGAACGTACCTTAAGAACTAGTAAGTCCACAACCCAAGCTTCTATAGCTAGGTTGCAAGACGACGAATCAACTCCGATTCCGTCGTCGTTGTTTGAGGCCGAAATTCAGAGTACCCGTGAACGGATAAGGAAAACTCGAACTTTTCAAATTAAACCGATTAAAATGGCTGACGGTGGAAATAACGACAACAACCAAAATAACAACGGAGATAATTTGAATAATCCTAATATACCGCCACCTCCTCCACTTAAAGATTACTTTATTCCGACGACTTACACACCACAAACATGTATTGAATTACCGGAGGCGACGGCATCTCACTTTGAGATAAAGTCGTCTACCATCTCGCTACTTCCATCATTCCATGGCCGTCTAAATGAAGACCCTTATAAACACTTAGGAGATTTTCAAGACATATGCTCCACTTTGAAAATTCAAAATCTTACTGATGATGAATTAAAAATGCGGCTCTTTCCATTCTCATTAAAGGACAAAGCTAAATATTGGCTCCAATCTTTGGAGCCAAACACTATTAGAACATGGGAAGACTTACACACCGCATTTTTACAAAAGTTTTTCCCGATTATGCGTACAAACCAGATAAGGAAATCAATAACCAATTTTGTAATGCAAGATGGGGAATCACTTTACGACACATGGGAAAAATTTAAAGAATTACTACGCTCGTGTCCACATCATCAAGTCCCTAAGTGGCAACTTGTTCAGGTCTTTTATGAGGGGCTTATTCCCTCTGTTAGGAATACCGTCGATGCCGTTTGTGCGGGAACTTTCCTACACAAAAGCGCCGACGAGGCTTGGAAAATGTTTGAAACGTTAAGCGAGAATTCGATGCACCAAACGGTGTCTGTCCGTTCGGAAGGATATCTTAATCAACCTAAGAGGGATGTAAAATTCGAGTCAAGTCAATCAATTGAAATAAAAGAACTATCTAACAAACTTGACCGACTTTTAACAATGAACCAAACGACAGCCTCACCCGCTCGTGAAATTTGTGCATTATGTTCTGATCCTTCACATTCGATACTTGCATGTCCATCGGCGAGTCAATTTCCGGAATTCGTGGAGCAACACATTAATTCTATTCAACAATACCCACGAAATAATTATAATGCAACTACTAATAATCCGGATGCGCCATGGAGAAACCATCCTAACTTCTCGTGGAAAAATACCAATAATACTCCTAACGAGGCGACTAATTTTCCTAATGCGTATCGACCTCAGTTTCAACCTAATCAATACCCACACCCGCCTCCTAATTCGAATCCTAGAGGTAACATTTTTGAGGAAAAGGTGTTGGCGTCCCTTAAGACTATTGAAACGCAAGTACAGGCACAAGCACAAATAGTGCACTCTCATACGCAATCCATTGCGAAGCTTGAATCCCAAATGGGACAACTAGCTACTGTAGTAAGTCGTAGAAACGAGGGGACGTTGCCTAGTCAAACAATCCAAAATCCTAAGGGACAATATGAGGTTAAGGGGTCGAATGAACAAGTGAACGCCGTCTCAACTAGGTTGACTACCCGAGAGGAGGAGGTAATAGA
This sequence comes from Hydrangea macrophylla, assembly GCA_033977485.1. Classification (NCBI taxonomy): domain Eukaryota; kingdom Viridiplantae; phylum Streptophyta; class Magnoliopsida; order Cornales; family Hydrangeaceae; genus Hydrangea; species Hydrangea macrophylla. Next base: position 31,112,137 of record CM066992.1, read on the forward strand.
AATTCCGAATGAGAATGTGAAAGGTATGAATATTAACTCTAATAAAGAGACGGGTGAGGACATGAGCCAAAATAAGAAAGAAAAAGAATCGGTCCCAACGAATTATACTCCTAGAATGCCATATCCACCAAACGTTGAGGAACCGTCTAATCTTACAAATAAAAAGTCTAAGGTGGAGGATATACTCGAGGTGTTCAAACAAGTCAAAATAAATATTCCTTTCCTCGATGCTATAAAACAAATTCCCGCGTATGCTAAATGTTTAAAAGACCTTTGTACTCAAAAACGTAAAATACGGAGTCATATTCCTAAAAAGGTCTTCCTCACGGAAAAAGTAAGCTCTATTTTTCAACACGCTCCTCCAAAGTATAAGGATCCCGGTACGCCTACGATTTCATGTGTCATAGGTGACACTATCATTCATAGGGCTCTCCTTGACTTAGGAGCTAGTGTTAATCTCATACCTTATCACGTCTATCAACAACTAGGATTAGGTGAACTGAAACCTACGGCCGCTACAATACAATTAGCGGATCGTTCTATTAAAATACCTAGAGGAATCGTCGAGGACGTTTTGGTTAAGGTTGACAAATGCTATTATCCTGTCGACTTCATGGTCCTTGACACTGAGCCCGTGCTAGATGCTAGAAAACACACTCCTGTCATTCTAGGCCGTCCATTCTTAGCCACGGCCAACGCACGTGTCAATTGTAGAACAGGGGTAATGAAAGTGTCATTTGGGAACATGAACTTAAAATTAAACGTTTTTAACGCTATGGATCAACCTCCTAAAAACGACGATTCCCTATGTGAGGTGGAAGGTGAGGTAACACGGAATATCGAGCCGACTAAAGAAATAAAGGTGAGCGAAGAAAACAATATAGCGGACGATGATGAATGGATGAATCCTAATCTCGTGGACCCTAATGCGGAATCTACTCGGAAGGTAAGAAATCGATTCGAACATAATGACAAACCGTTAATCGATTTAATTCAAAGCGATGTTATTTCTGCTTACCATCGAGCTCTACCTGACATCCTTAGGGGTACACAGTCCGATTTACGGCCTCCTTGAATCTTGAGCTAGAACGGTCTAGCTAAAGACGTAAAAGAAAGCGCTTCTTGGGAGGCAACCCAAGCTTTATTTCATCCGTTTATCTTGTTTTTGGTTGTTTTTGAGTCTGTTTGAGTCTGTTTTGGACATTCTGGATAGGTTTGGGGGTTGGAATTAAGTTATTTTAATAGTATATACATAATTTTAATCAAAAAGTGGAAAAAACCAAACTCGCGCGCGCGGCCCGCTCGCGCGAGACGTCGCTCGCGCGGCCCGCTGGCGCGAGTTTGCCCCTTAGTGTTTTTCCTTTCGTTTTCTTTATTATGAGCCTCAGGTTCTCCTCGCGCCTGATCTCGCGGGCGCGAGGTACCTCGCTCGCGCGGAAATTTAAAAAAAAAAAAAAAAAAAAAAAAAAAAAAAAATTCGCTGGGAATTCGCGCGCGCGAGGGCCGCTCGCGCGATTTCCCCAATTTCTGTTTTTTCTCTTTTAATTTCTATATTCTTTCCCCCTACCTATTTTCTTTGTGTTTCTTTTCTGTTTTTGTTTATTTGTTTAGTTTAGTTTAAGTTAGTCATTGTTTTCCTTATTACATTTATACTTTTTCGTTTATTTCTTTTCCATTTATTCGTTTCGTTTAGTTTTGATTAGTTTATCGATTTATATTTTGTATTTAGATTTCATTTACTTTTAATATTTTTTTTAGTTTCTTTTCGTTTATCTAGTAGTAACAGGTAACATTGAACTTTATTGTGACATTCTTGTGTGTTCACCGGTTCTATGCTTGTCCAGACCACGGTATTATCGTTCCTTTCTTATGTACTCTCCTTTCTTTCGTTTTATTGTTTCATTGGGGACAATGAAAGGTTTAGGTTTGGGGGTATGTACACACACATGCACACATGCGTATATTATGCACTAATTTTAAGCACTAATTTTAAAAAAAAATAAGTGTGTTTAAATAAACGATAGTACTGACGTTTTTGCAATATCAATTTGATACTTCTTGTTCAATAACTTTGAATTGTTATAGAATGATAAACAAGGGAAGATGTGATTAAACATTTGCTGAAGTTATGGTGTAATGTTTTAAGTTATGTATTGTTTGAATCGTAGTTTTATATCATAGATTTGCACATAAACTTATGCACTGCACGTAGTCGCTTGAATACATGTTGGTTGTGAACTATAATATGATTCGGATTTCTAGATAACACATGGTGGAGACTAGACCCTGTGAGCTTTTGAGCCTATCTTTTCTGTTTTGAGGGTTATAAATACATCTTGTGTTTGTCGAATTTCATTGAAATAGCGCATTAACTTGTTGTTTAGTCTCATTATTCTTGTTTTGGTTAATAGTCAAGTTAAAATAGTTGTTACCATGCTAAATAATCTTCCGTCGTAAACGTTGAAGAACCGTATTACTCTAGGAAATGATTTTGGGCCCTCTTTGTTTACTACCGACCGATAAAAGATAAAATTTCCTTAGTTTCCCCTTTTGAGCCATTAAAATGCCATTTCTTTCTTAAATTACCATTATCCTCTGTAAAAGCTCCAACTTGATCGACTTGGAGTATACCACTAGAAGAGTGATCAACTTTTAGTAGTATTAAGGCGATGTGTTGATGAAGAAGAATAAAATAAGATGTTATTGGGGTAGTTGCTTGGTATTCAATGCATAGTCATTTGAGAAGCGAGAAAAGAAAAAGGAAAAGAAACAAAATAAAGAAGGGGAAGGTTGAAAAAAAAAAATGAAAGAAAAGAAGAAAAATGAATGAAAAGGAATAAAGAGGAAGAAAAGATGAAAGTTGGTAGAGAAGAAGAATGAAAGAAATCGAACATGCCTTACAATGCCATTCTAAACCTACCCAATTAATCCGTTCTATCATTTTTCATTATCTGAGCCACATTACAACCTTTAAAAAGTCCTATTTGATCCTAGAAGAACATGGTTCGGATATGAAAACGATGGGAGGGGGATTAAAACATGGTAATGATTAATTTCTTTTGATTATTGGCATCTTATCCATGAGACTACTGTTCTTTCGTGTTATGCGTCTTTTTCGTGTCATATGTGAGCATTTCTCGTTTTGAAAATATATTTCCTTTGCTCCCATATATTAGAAAAAATTACACCTGTTTCTGAGTGTTTTTATTTTAGAGTGTAATTCATTGTGAGATTTGTAGTCAAGGCATAGTTAGATGGTCATCCGAGTTATATTCCAAGTTTATGACATGCGCGTGTTCATCTGACTACCATATCACACACGTGCGATTTTATGAGAAACTCTATTGATTTATACGATGCATGTGCTTGAGATTGTTCTTCATGATGTATGTAGACGTTTGATTCTATTTCTTTATGTTCGTTATTCTATTTCGAATCTTTGTTGTATAATAAGGAGTATTGAATGTTATGTTTTTCGTTTGTAATAAAAGTTTTTAAATTAATAAGTTAATAAAGATGGTTGTGGGTAACTTGTCGATGAGAACCCTCACGAGACTTCACTCGTCCGACTAGGGACACCTAGGGGTTTAAAAGGCTTGTTGCATACGCTAAATGCAATCGTGATCCATACGAAAATGGAATAGATTTTTATTAGTAGTTTTTATTTTAGTTTTGCTCGAGGACTAGCAAAATGTAGGTTTGGGGGTGTGATCGGGAGAGAACTAATCCTAATTATACGCCTTAACGCGCATTTGTTAGACCTTTTTATCCTGTTTTTGTATATTTTTACTTCGTTTTATAGTTTCTGACAGGTTTTGGAAGAAATCAACTAAACCAGGTTAAACAGGGTGAAAAAGCATCAAGAAAGAAGCTGAAAAAACCAAGTCGCGCGCGCGACCCGCGCCCGCGAGAATCAGAGAATCGCTCGCGCGAGACCCCCAATAATTCGCTCGCGCGATCCGCGCGCGCGAAGGACCAAAAGTCGCGCTCGCGCGACCCGCTCGCGCGATATGCCCAAAAACCAAAGTTGCGTATTTCATTATACTGAAGACTCCTGTGCAAACGAGACTGCTAAACGACGTCCAGATTGTAAATTACATCAGTTTCAGTCCGTTTCGAGTTGTAAAGGCTTCCAAAACATGTTGTAAATCTATATAAACTCTATTTTACTTCAAATATAGGGTTGGCAACTAATATACACATTCATATACAGCAATATACACACACTTCCAGCCCTGGAAGAGGGAGAAGCAAGGAGAAGAAGAAGAAGACCAAGGATTTCCATGGCCTCCTCCATCAACTACTTGCCGATCTCTACTCCTATGGCAGCTTAGATCATCGATCTAGGGTTTCAATGAAGCCCTAGATGAGTAATAGGGTTTTATTTATGCTTTTATTTTAGTTTTATTGTGTATGGATGACAGTCACATGTTTAGAGGATTTTATAAATAAATCGTACTTACATTGATTAAATCATTGCTTTCAGAATTTATTCTTGTCTTAGATCTGTTTTGACTGTGATGTGCTCAACGATCTATTCTTGCTGTGCTTGTTTAGGTTGTTTACATGTGATGGTGTTTTATTGATTCGTGCTATCAAGTATCCGAATAGTCCATGCCTAGGTTAGACGGATTAGATCACAACCCTAGTTTAGTGTGAGATAATTCGTGCTATCCGCAGATGGATTATGTTGGTGCTTGAACCATGATTATCTTCTTGTCGGAGGAATTGGGCTTGTAGCTACAATTCCCCATATTCATTCAACGTAATAAGCTAAAGTAATTCATAGATATTCCTATTATGAATCTAGTGGTGGATTTGTAATCCTAGGTTCCCTTAAACATTCATTAAAAAACACTTTTAATTGCTTTCATAGTTTAGATTTATTTCTATTGTTATTAGTTTAATTAAATTCAAAATCAAATCCGTTTTCCCTAATTAACTAGACTTAGGTTTTAAAATTAAATCGCTGTAGTAATCAATCTCTGTGGGTTCGACCTTTACTTCCACACTGCAAATCTATTGAAAAGTAAAGAATACTTTTATATCTTGATTCTGACAAGATCAATTTTTGGCGCCGTTGCCGGGGATTGTATTACTACTCTTAGTTTTATAATCGTAGTTTAGTTAATTCGTAAATATTAGATTAGTTTTTATTTTCTGTTTTTCTGTTTTTGTTTTTAGTTACTAACTTGTTTTTTATTTTGTAGTCAACGTTTCCGAGTGGAGCAGCTAATTACATCAAAGGAGCTTACGCAAATAAAAATAAAAATAAAAATTAAATAAATTGCTTCCTTTGGAATTCGCTTTAAACCGCTGTAAGTCAGGGCGCTGTGACGCACTATTTGCATTAGTTTAGGGTTAATTGCACTACATTAGCTAGGAAACCCGGGGCGCTGGGCTTGACGCGGTCATTGCATTACAGGATAATTTGCATGCATCATAGTAGTTGAGTGCGTGTTATCTTACTTGCGTGATTGCTTGCTATTTGTTTATTTTGTTTAGGTAGTCTTTGTTTTTAGTTTCTTTTTCTTTATTTTAGTTTATGTTGGGTACACGTTCAAATAAACCAGATTTAAAATCTTTCGATCTTGAACTTGAACGTACCTTAAGAACTAGTAAGTCCACAACCCAAGCTTCTATAGCTAGGTTGCAAGACGACGAATCAACTCCGATTCCGTCGTCGTTGTTTGAGGCCGAAATTCAGAGTACCCGTGAACGGATAAGGAAAACTCGAACTTTTCAAATTAAACCGATTAAAATGGCTGACGGTGGAAATAACGACAACAACCAAAATAACAACGGAGATAATTTGAATAATCCTAATATACCGCCACCTCCTCCACTTAAAGATTACTTTATTCCGACGACTTACACACCACAAACATGTATTGAATTACCGGAGGCGACGGCATCTCACTTTGAGATAAAGTCGTCTACCATCTCGCTACTTCCATCATTCCATGGCCGTCTAAATGAAGACCCTTATAAACACTTAGGAGATTTTCAAGACATATGCTCCACTTTGAAAATTCAAAATCTTACTGATGATGAATTAAAAATGCGGCTCTTTCCATTCTCATTAAAGGACAAAGCTAAATATTGGCTCCAATCTTTGGAGCCAAACACTATTAGAACATGGGAAGACTTACACACCGCATTTTTACAAAAGTTTTTCCCGATTATGCGTACAAACCAGATAAGGAAATCAATAACCAATTTTGTAATGCAAGATGGGGAATCACTTTACGACACGTGGGAAAAATTTAAAGAATTACTACGCTCGTGTCCACATCATCAAGTCCCTAAGTGGCAACTTGTTCAGGTCTTTTATGAGGGGCTTATTCCCTCTGTTAGGAATACCGTCGATGCCGTTTGTGCGGGAACTTTCCTACACAAAAGCGCCGACGAGGCTTGGAAAATGTTTGAAACGTTAAGCGAGAATTCGATGCACCAAACGGTGTCTGTCCGTTCGGAAGGATATCTTAATCAACCTAAGAGGGATGTAAAATTCGAGTCAAGTCAATCAATTGAAATAAAAGAACTATCTAACAAACTTGACCGACTTTTAACAATGAACCAAACGACAGCCTCACCCGCTCGTGAAATTTGTGCATTATGTTCTGATCCTTCACATTCGATACTTGCATGTCCATCGGCGAGTCAATTTCCGGAATTCGTGGAGCAACACATTAATTCTATTCAACAATACCCACGAAATAATTATAATGCAACTACTAATAATCCGGATGCGCCATGGAGAAACCATCCTAACTTCTCGTGGAAAAATACCAATAATACTCCTAACGAGGCGACTAATTTTCCTAATGCGTATCGACCTCAGTTTCAACCTAATCAATACCCACACCCGCCTCCTAATTCGAATCCTAGAGGTAACATTTTTGAGGAAAAGGTGTTGGCGTCCCTTAAGACTATTGAAACGCAAGTACAGGCACAAGCACAAATAGTGCACTCTCATACGCAATCCATTGCGAAGCTTGAATCCCAAATGGGACAACTAGCTACTGTAGTAAGTCGTAGAAACGAGGGGACGTTGCCTAGTCAAACAATCCAAAATCCTAAGGGACAATATGAGGTTAAGGGGTCGAATGAACAAGTGAACGCCGTCTCAACTAGGTTGACTACCCGAGAGGAGGAGGTAATAGAAATTCCGAATGAGAATGTGAAAGGTATGAATATTAACTCTAATAAAGAGACGGGTGAGGACATGAGCCAAAATAAGAAAGAAAAAGAATCGGTCCCAACGAATTATACTCCTAGAATGCCATATCCACCAAACGTTGAGGAACCGTCTAATCTTACAAATAAAAAGTCTAAGGTGGAGGATATACTCGAGGTGTTCAAACAAGTCAAAATAAATATTCCTTTCCTCGATGCTATAAAACAAATTCCCGCGTATGCTAAATGTTTAAAAGACCTTTGTACTCAAAAACGTAAAATACGGAGTCATATTCCTAAAAAGGTCTTCCTCACGGAAAAAGTAAGCTCTATTTTTCAACACGCTCCTCCAAAGTATAAGGATCCCGGTACGCCTACGATTTCATGTGTCATAGGTGACACTATCATTCATAGGGCTCTCCTTGACTTAGGAGCTAGTGTTAATCTCATACCTTATCACGTCTATCAACAACTAGGATTAGGTGAACTGAAACCTACGGCCGCTACAATACAATTAGCGGATCGTTCTATTAAAATACCTAGAGGAATCGTCGAGGACGTTTTGGTTAAGGTTGACAAATGCTATTATCCTGTCGACTTCATGGTCCTTGACACTGAGCCCGTGCTAGATGCTAGAAAACACACTCCTGTCATTCTAGGCCGTCCATTCTTAGCCACGGCCAACGCACGTGTCAATTGTAGAACAGGGGTAATGAAAGTGTCATTTGGGAACATGAACTTAAAATTAAACGTTTTTAACGCTATGGATCAACCTCCTAAAAACGACGATTCCCTATGTGAGGTGGAAGGTGAGGTAACACGGAATATCGAGCCGACTAAAGAAATAAAGGTGAGCGAAGAAAACAATATAGCGGACGATGATGAATGGATGAATCCTAATCTCGTGGACCCTAATGCGGAATCTACTCGGAAGGTAAGAAATCGATTCGAACATAATGACAAACCGTTAATCGATTTAATTCAAAGCGATGTTATTTCTGCTTACCATCGAGCTCTACCTGACATCCTTAGGGGTACACAGTCCGATTTACGGCCTCCTTGAATCTTGAGCTAGAACGGTCTAGCTAAAGACGTAAAAGAAAGCGCTTCTTGGGAGGCAACCCAAGCTTTATTTCATCCGTTTATCTTGTTTTTGGTTGTTTTTGAGTCTGTTTGAGTCTGTTTTGGACATTCTGGATAGGTTTGGGGGTTGGAATTAAGTTATTTTAATAGTATATACATAATTTTAATCAAAAAGTGGAAAAAACCAAACTCGCGCGCGCGGCCCGCTCGCGCGGGCGGCGCGAGTTTGCCCCTTAGTGTTTTTCCTTTCGTTTTCTTTATTATGAGCCTCAGGTTCTCCTCGCGCCTGATCTCGCGGGCGCGAGGTACCTCGCTCGCGCGGAAATTTAAAAAAAAAAAAAAAAAAAAAAAAAAAAAAATTCGCTGGGAATTCGCGCGCGCGAGGGCCGCTCGCGCGATTTCCCCAATTTCTGTTTTTTCTCTTTTAATTTCTATATTCTTTCCCCCTACCTATTTTCTTTGTGTTTCTTTTCTGTTTTTGTTTATTTGTTTAGTTTAGTTTAAGTTAGTCATTGTTTTCCTTATTACATTTATACTTTTTCGTTTATTTCTTTTCCATTTATTCGTTTCGTTTAGTTTTGATTAGTTTATCGATTTATATTTTGTATTTAGATTTCATTTACTTTTAATATTTTTTTTAGTTTCTTTTCGTTTATCTAGTAGTAACAGGTAACATTGAACTTTATTGTGACATTCTTGTGTGTTCACCGGTTCTATGCTTGTCCAGACCACGGTATTATCGTTCCTTTCTTATGTACTCTCCTTTCTTTCGTTTTATTGTTTCATTGGGGACAATGAAAGGTTTAGGTTTGGGGGTATGTACACACACATGCACACATGCGTATATTATGCACTAATTTTAAGCACTAATTTTAAAAAAAAATAAGTGTGTTTAAATAAACGATAGTACTGACGTTTTTGCAATATCAATTTGATACTTCTTGTTCAATAACTTTGAATTGTTATAGAATGATAAACAAGGGAAGATGTGATTAAACATTTGCTGAAGTTATGGTGTAATGTTTTAAGTTATGTATTGTTTGAATCGTAGTTTTATATCATAGATTTGCACATAAACTTATGCACTGCACGTAGTCGCTTGAATACATGTTGGTTGTGAACTATAATATGATTCGGATTTCTAGATAACACATGGTGGAGACTAGACCCTGTGAGCTTTTGAGCCTATCTTTTCTGTTTTGAGGGTTATAAATACATCTTGTGTTTGTCGAATTTCATTGAAATAGCGCATTAACTTGTTGTTTAGTCTCATTATTCTTGTTTTGGTTAATAGTCAAGTTAAAATAGTTGTTACCATGCTAAATAATCTTCCGTCGTAAACGTTGAAGAACCGTATTACTCTAGGAAATGATTTTGGGCCCTCTTTGTTTACTACCGACCGATAAAAGATAAAATTTCCTTAGTTTCCCCTTTTGAGCCATTAAAATGCCATTTCTTTCTTAAATTACCATTATCCTCTGTAAAAGCTCCAACTTGATCGACTTGGAGTATACCACTAGAAGAGTGATCAACTTTTAGTAGTATTAAGGCGATGTGTTGATGAAGAAGAATAAAATAAGATGTTATTGGGGTAGTTGCTTGGTATTCAATGCATAGTCATTTGAGAAGCGAGAAAAGAAAAAGGAAAAGAAACAAAATAAAGAAGAGGAAGGTTGAAAAAAAAAAATGAAAGAAAAGAAGAAAAATGAATGAAAAGGAATAAAGAGGAAGAAAAGATGAAAGTTGGTAGAGAAGAAGAATGAAAGAAATCGAACATGCCTTACAATGCCATTCTAAACCTACCCAATTAATCCGTTCTATCATTTTTCATTATCTGAGCCACATTACAACCTTTAAAAAGTCCTATTTGATCCTAGAAGAACATGGTTCGGATATGAAAACGATGGGAGGGGGATTAAAACATGGTAATGATTAATTTCTTTTGATTATTGGCATCTTATCCATGAGACTACTGTTCTTTCGTGTTATGCGTCTTTTTCGTGTCATATGTGAGCATTTCTCGTTTTGAAAATATATTTCCTTTGCTCCCATATATTAGAAAAAATTACACCTGTTTCTGAGTGTTTTTATTTTAGAGTGTAATTCATTGTGAGATTTGTAGTCAAGGCATAGTTAGATGGTCATCCGAGTTATATTCCAAGTTTATGACATGCGCGTGTTCATCTGACTACCATATCACACACGTGCGATTTTATGAGAAACTCTATTGATTTATACGATGCATGTGCTTGAGATTGTTCTTCATGATGTATGTAGACGTTTGATTCTATTTCTTTATGTTCGTTATTCTATTTCGAATCTTTGTTGTATAATAAGGAGTATTGAATGTTATGTTTTTCGTTTGTAATAAAAGTTTTTAAATTAATAAGTTAATAAAGATGGTTGTGGGTAACTTGTCGATGAGAACCCTCACGAGACTTCACTCGTCCGACTAGGGACACCTAGGGGTTTAAAAGGCTTGTTGCATACGCTAAATGCAATCGTGATCCATACGAAAATGGAATAGATTTTTATTAGTAGTTTTTATTTTAGTTTTGCTCGAGGACTAGCAAAATGTAGGTTTGGGGGTGTGATCGGGAGAGAACTAATCCTAATTATACGCCTTAACGCGCATTTGTTAGACCTTTTTATCCTGTTTTTGTATATTTTTACTTCGTTTTATAGTTTCTGACAGGTTTTGGAAGAAATCAACTAAACCAGGTTAAACAGGGTGAAAAAGCATCAAGAAAGAAGCTGAAAAAACCAAGTCGCGCGCGCGACCCGCGCCCGCGAGAATCAGAGAATCGCTCGCGCGAGACCCCCAATAATTCGCTCGCGCGATCCGCGCGCGCGAAGGACCAAAAGTCGCGCTCGCGCGACCCGCTCGCGCGATATGCCCAAAAACCAAAGTTGCGTATTTCATTATACTGAAGACTCCTGTGCAAACGAGACTGCTAAACGACGTCCAGATTGTAAATTACATCAGTTTCAGTCCGTTTCGAGTTGTAAAGGCTTCCAAAACATGTTGTAAATCTATATAAACTCTATTTTACTTCAAATATAGGGTTGGCAACTAATATACACATTCATATACAGCAATATACACACACTTCCAGCCCTGGAAGAGGGAGAAGCAAGGAGAAGAAGAAGAAGACCAAGGATTTCCATGGCCTCCTCCATCAACTACTTGCCGATCTCTACTCCTATGGCAGCTTAGATCATCGATCTAGGGTTTCAATGAAGCCCTAGATGAGTAATAGGGTTTTATTTATGCTTTTATTTTAGTTTTATTGTGTATGGATGACAGTCACATGTTTAGAGGATTTTATAAATAAATCGTACTTACATTGATTAAATCATTGCTTTCAGAATTTATTCTTGTCTTAGATCTGTTTTGACTGTGATGTGCTCAACGATCTATTCTTGCTGTGCTTGTTTAGGTTGTTTACATGTGATGGTGTTTTATTGATTCGTGCTATCAAGTATCCGAATAGTCCATGCCTAGGTTAGACGGATTAGATCACAACCCTAGTTTAGTGTGAGATAATTCGTGCTATCCGCAGATGGATTATGTTGGTGCTTGAACCATGATTATCTTCTTGTCGGAGGAATTGGGCTTGTAGCTACAATTCCCCATATTCATCCAACGTAATAAGCTAAAGTAATTCATAGATATTCCTATTATGAATCTAGTGGTGGATTTGTAATCCTAGGTTCCCTTAAACATTCATTAAAAAACACTTTTAATTGCTTTCATAGTTTAGATTTATTTCTATTGTTATTAGTTTAATTAAATTCAAAATCAAATCCGTTTTCCCTAATTAACTAGACTTAGGTTTTAAAATTAAATCGCTGTAGTAATCAATCTCTGTGGGTTCGACCTTTACTTCCACACTGCAAATCTATTGAAAAGTAAAGAATACTTTTATATCTTGATTCTGACAAGATCACCAGTTACTGAAGATGACTGACTCAAACTCTACATTCATTATGAATCAATGTGTTTTCATTGTGAACAATGTATTATCTCACCTTTCATTTAATCATCATCTTACAAATGGTAATGCTTTGTTGATAAATCTAAACTTTGAAAACTTCCCCTTTTTTATTTAGCGAATTCTTTGCCCATCTAGAATGTGCTTCAAATTAGTGCTTTAGCTTATAGAATGAAAGGGACTCTATTTTTATCCTTTCAAAACAAAACTCAATTACTTGAGAACATGCCTCTGGCGCAGAAGGCTTTTGGCAAACAAAGTTTGCCCCTAGTTTGAAAGAGACTTAGGGGCTTGCTTCTATGATAAAAGGGGTTTTCAGCAAATGATGTTTGCCCCTAATCTGGAATAAGGGATCTATAGGCGCAAACCATATTGCTGGTGTTTACAGACTCAGAACTAAGTGAGGCTTGCCTACTTATCGTTGAATGGGAATCAGGTCCAAAGTAATTCGGTCAAGGCCTGATAAAAAATGCCATGAGATGGAGAGGTGATTATGCAGCTTCTAGGCAAACGCAAGTTTACCCCTAGTTTATGGGACAAGACAGTGCTTGGATCTTCGGACTGAAAGCCTTGAGAGGCCCGCCTACTTATCCTAAATGGGTATCAGGTCCTATAATAGTTCAATTAAGGCTTCAAAGAGAAATATCATGTGGCTCAAAGATGTTTGTGACCGAACCGCGCAGGCTGCCTACGTATTCCCAAGTGGGAATCAGGTCAAAACGTAGTTCATCGCTCTAGAGGTCTTGAAAGAATAAGGCTTCAAGAATTTATGGGCTTTTCGAGCCATGTTTCCATATGGGTAAAACGGGCCCCTTGTTGTAGCTTTTGAACAGGATGATGAGAAAATGAACTGCTTCTCCTTTTTATTTTCTTCTTTTCTGTTCTTTTCTTTTCTTTTTCTTTTTCTTTTTTTTTTTGGTTTGTGGCGGTTGATTCTTTTCACCTTCTAACTAGCCAGTCAATCTTTCCAACTCTCATAATGCATCATAGCAGCCCTTCAAATCTCTATTTGTTTTTCTCAAAGATATCTCTACATTGTTTTAGGCCCACTTAGCCATTGAGACTGATTGATACTTTCAAATCTCTCTTTTCATTTCCAATTTATTTTCTTTCTTAAGAGAATTCATGTGCCAATGATGTACTTTGAAATGCCCAATAATTCTCAATCTTATTTAATCTCTGTCTTTTCTTTTCTCTTCCTTTCTTTTCTCTACCTCACTATCTCTTACTCTCTCCATGATTTTCACTGGCTAGGATTCAAGTTTTGAAATCAACACGAATCTTATTTTTGCTCCAACTTTTGCCTATGCGCCCTTTCAGGTTTTCATCCTAGCGAGCTTCTTTTTCTTTTTCTCCTTTTTTACTTTGAAGAAGAAGTTCATTTAAAATATCTAGCTACCATCAAGGACCAAGTTTATGGCTTTGGACTATGGGCATTATTTCAACCTCCGGGTTCGCCTCCCATGTTTGCAGAAACATCATCCACCCCCATGGCCAAGTTTTTAGCAGAACATTCCTCTGACTCATACCAAGTGTTGTCAATGTCTTTTTTGAATTTTTTGATTGGGTTAGGGTCAATTGGTTGTTGCATATTCATGAAGGCAACAAATCCCTTGAGGGTGTTTAACAATGGCTGGGATTGAGTGGTGGAAGAACAAAAGGCTTTGAAGTCATGATAGTCATGCCAAATGTCACTCGATGGATTCAATGAAGGAGTGATATTTTTTTATCAATGAGATCTTGGATTTCATGGTGAAGTCTTGTGCAAGAATTGGTCTTGTGGCCATGGGTCTGATGGTAACCACAGTACACTGAGGAATTATTTTTGCGGGGTATGGGACTTGGTGGTGGCCTCGAGTCCAGGGGTTTGAGGTAGCCTTTCTTGACGAGGTGGTCAAGGGCTGTGGATAATGGTATGCCAAGGTTGGTGAAGGTTTTTGGTTTGTGGGTTTCGCTTGATTTTTTATTTGATTTTGAGTTGGCTTTTGGGTTAGAGGGGATTGGACCTGGATATGGACTTGAGATCGAAAATGGGTTTTGGAGATTAGCCGGTTATGACTGTGGAATTTGGTGATTGGTTAGGTTTGGATATGAGCTTTGGTGCTTGGTTGGGTGATCCATTATTTCCTTCTCTAATTTGTTTATTACTATCTTATTTAAATCCACTTGCTTTTTGAGTAACTGACAGAGCTAAAGTGTTAGCCTCTCCAATTTATTCACCCTTAAGTTCTGTTGCTAAATAATGGCTTGCTGCTTGTTCACTATCTCTTCCAAAGCTCTGTGGGCCATTGGTGGGTCTGTCTCAACATGATGGTCCATGATCTCCTTTAATCAAGAGAGACGAACCCAGGAAGATTAGAAGTGTCCTTACTAGGGGATTTGGTTGTTCCACTCTTTGTACAAAATAGATAGGAAAATGGTCAGTATGCAGAATTGAACAGTAAGGGATTTTTGAGGGACTTTGATCTTGATTGGGAAGAAGATGTGGTGAGTTTGTACTCTACATGTATGTAATGCAAAATGTACATGCTCTAACGATTTGATGCATGCACCGCACACATGGTACATGGATGAATTGCAAGTGCGTGTGTGCCTACTCTGTATGCCAAAGAAAAGGAAAATTATAATCCTAACATGTAAACACATAAGCACATAAAATCCTCACCCATATCAAGCACGCCAATTTCTCTTTTCATTGTGATCCTCGTTAACTTTTCGAAGGACAGGTATTTTGGAAAATTTTGAATTTTACTCAAAAAGTATTTATTGGATGATAAAATCTTTTGAAAACAATTCCTGAGAATCTTTTTGGGAATGAAAACATTTCTTAACAAAGATGATCGGGTTGAAATTTTGTTTTGAAATTTACTTGAAAAGCATTTCTTCTAAGTTCTTCCTTCAAAGATGAGGATGTGTAAATATACATCAACAAGGGTTGATTAGGAATTTTAGTCAAAAGTGAACTCCAAAGACTTTTGAAAGAGCGGTTAAATGCTTTGGAATAAAGATTGTAAAAATCTATTTGCTTTCAAAGATGTATTTAAAATTCTTTGGGTAGAAGGATCACATGATCGGATCATTATCGTACTTTTCATGAATTCGGATACATATAAGGTCAATGATGCTTAGCTAATATAATATAAGAGATGTAATCTTATAATAAAAAATCTGGCTCCCAAATGTTGTGGAACATGAGGAGGAATTACTAAAAGGTGATTAAAAGATTATTCAAGCAAGCATCGGCATCATCTCAAGTAATCCCGTCCGGGCATACAAAGCCCCCTAGCACATGATCCTAGTCAAGGATTGATCTCCTAGATTGAAAGGTTCTATAGAAGCTATCATCCAAAGATCGGGCTTTGGTCAAATAGAGGACCCTTGAAACACATCTGATAGGATGTTTCATATACCAAATCATGGTATGAGATCAAGGATGATCACACAGTCCCATGATGGCTTGACCGACTGGGTTGTCCCGAGCCTCCAAGGTCATAGTTTCGTACAATAGACTGGCTGGACATACATGTGAAATGCAACAGGCAAACAAAAATTGATTAATTCGATTAGAAGGATGCTTTCAAGTCTAACCCTCGAGTGAACCCAAGACAAAAAATTATGGCTAGCGAAACCAGAGATTTTGGGTACGATCCCCAGCAAAGTCGCCAGATTGTGGATATCGCATTTTTTCTTACCCACGACTTTTCAAAATCTTTTCTCTTTTAAAAATACAAAGCACGAGTCGCCACTTAATTTTTAAAAGGAAAATTAAGAAACCATTTGAAAGCAAACTGATCTTTTTTGGAAACCAGAGATTTCTAGGTCCGGGGATTATAGAATGAGAGGGGAAGGAGCCTGGTGGACTAAAGCACCCCCTCTCATCCTATCTCGTGAAAGGCCTCTATTCAACATCCTTTTAATCAAATTATTAATCTAATTATGCCCTCAACTAATATATATGTATAAATATACATTACAAAAGCATGTCTAAAGGGTGTAAGATTGCTAACGATAAAATATCATTCAAAACCACATATTTCAATTATCAAGCAATATGATATGCAGTAAGGAACGGGAGAACTTACCCGAGATCTAGCCGCGAATATTAAACATGCAATGCATACAAATAAAAATAAAACCTAAGAAAATGTCTCTAATTAATATATGCAAATAAAGCAAGACCTATTTCTAAGGTGTCGCACATGGAGTCGAAAATCAATAAAATCAAGAAATTAAAAGTAGGCTAAAGAAAAGCTCGAGAAATCATACCTTAATAGCGCTACAAAACAAAGGGTTAGTTCACATGCTTTAAACGAGACATACTATTGAATCCTAAGTAACATTCCTAAAACTTCTAGCCTAAATCTATCAAGTATGAAAGAATTGACATAATCGTGAATTCCTTCCAATTAGTTGATAACATAACATCTCTATAGATATACAAGTCTCAACTAAGAGCCAATGTAATGTTTATACAGAGATGGTGTAATCCCAACACGATCACAAGGAATTCACAATTGAGTTCAATCAAATGCAATTTAATCCTAACACAAAATGAATCCTAATTACAAGTATCAACCTACATGGATGAATGCACATGGGTACATGAACAAGAGCAAGTCATGAGATATTTATCGGTTTGGATCACTTAGTCTTTGGATTTAAATTTGACGAATCATTATCAAAACATGGTTCAAGTCCTAGGTCATAGAAAAGTCATTTAGACCATTATTTACAAAGTTTGTCAAATATGTCTCAAAATTCTAAAAATTATAGAGAGTATACCAGAACTTCTGAAATAGAAACTGGATGCTTCCCATGGTTTGATGTCAATGAATTTTGCACAAGATGCCTCTGTGAGTCTAGTTTCCATCCCAAAAAGAAAAATCAAAGACTAATGGTTCAATCTCTGGAAATTGGACAAAAATTAGACATCACTCAGAAATTTATAACTCTCTGTCTAGAGTTTTTGTATGATTTTCTAAGACTATTAAATGAATCAAAAAGAATCTAATCTTTTTAGGAGATCTCATTAACACATTTAAATTCATAGCAAAACTTATTTCAAGTCAACAGTGCTTGATTAAGGCTCTGATTCGCTCATTCCAAAAAGGTGTTACTGTTCTAAAACGCTGGACAGATTATGGTTCCTTCGCAAAACTCATGACCAAACAATCTTAAACATGAAATCTCATCAAAACAAAAATCACAATGGTAAAACTTTATGTTATTACACTTTTCAATTTGTTTCATGTAATTCCAATGTTCCATTATTTAGCTAAAAATCTTTGATCAAAGGTGGTTTGTGAACTTACTGCACCATTTGTCAAATTCATCTTTTATTTGTTTAGTACTCTAACTACCAAGCCATGAAGTTTGGCTTAACTTAAACTACTTCTCCTCCCATTTAATGGTCATTGGAGATTATGAACACTCATACTTATAAATTTCAATAGGGTATGAAGAAACTCCATGAAATCTCAAAGTAATGAACCTAAACCATGGAGATAGGTTTAGACTCATTGACCAAACATGCTAGTATCAATCTTAATCCTCTTACAAATCATGAGTTTATAAGAAGATTAAAGAATTCCAAGTCTAAGGATTCAAGTAAGGCATTGAAAGTCTTATGAATCCTAAGAGAAGATTATAATCAAAAGGGAAAAGGAAACCAAGACTCAAGTAATATCTAAGTTAATTTCATGATTTATTTAACCTTGAACCTTAGATTACTTTGATCTAATCCAATGAAATGCAAGTTCAATCACAATGTTGGTGGTGTGTGAAGAAATGAGGTGGGAAAGGAGTTTTTGAAAATGTGTAAAGATCCTAAAAGATTCTAATATTGTGATTGAACTTAAATTAAGATTGATTAGTCAATAGTTTATCTCCAACTACCCTTAACTCTTGAGTTTTTAAAGGTCTTTCAAAGGTGATTCGAGCTCTTTTTCTTCTAACACATGCAAGTTCTTCCTTAAACTCCTCTAATGACTTGCTCCTAATGGTGTTTAGAGAATTTTTAAGAGATTTAAAACCAAGAGAATAAAGATAAGGTCCTTTATATAGGAACTTTTTTAAAGGGTATTTCAGTATTTTTAGGGGTAAAACCCTAATTTTGGACATCCTTTTGAAGGTGCAAAACATACTATTGCAAAGCTAGCAGCCACAAAAACGCGACACTCAACAGAGATGGAAGCAGCACTCAATTAGTGCCGGAGCAGCACTCACTGAATGCCGATGCTACATTTATTGAATGTCAATGCAGCACTCAATGAATGTCGCGGAGAACTCTGCACACTACCATCTTTTTTGGGATTCTAATTTTTACGGCATTTGGTGTATTTTTACGACTATCAACAAAAGCCGTTACAGCACTTACTAACTACCGTACAGCAATCAGAGAGTGTTGTAGCGGCAACTCGTGACTGCCGCAAATTACGCCATGTGCCATTCTATTCTATTCCCTCTTTTTCTTCTTTCTTTCTTTTTATTTGAGATGCAGAGCCTTTCGAAGAGGTTGAATCACCTTTGGAAGTCCTAGATTAGTCGAACATTGTCATCATTGAATCTAGAGGTAACACTCCCCTTAATTTGACGCTTGGTCAAAATCGGGGTGTCTACACTTCCCTATTGCTTTATTTACTCTATTTTTCTGGTACATGTTAAGCTAAGCACAGGACGAGCGATCCATAACCTGTCATGACCTATGGGTCCAAAACAGAAATGAAAGATTTTCCTTATTTTGTTGCACTTGGGCATGACAGGATTTTTGGTATTAGAGCCTTGGTTGTATAATTAGGCTTAAGCCTAGATACAAGTTATGATAGCAAAAGGATAGGCAGAGTAGAGTGTCCTTCATATGTAGGATCCGACATCTAGATATATTAAGATTTACTTTGATAAATGGTAGTTTGCTTTGTCAGGTTATCATCATGGATCTATATCATGTACCCGATGATTTTAGTGGACATGTGATTGTCCCCAATGGGATAGAGCTGTACGATTTAGAGATCTAGCATACTGTGATACAGTTTTAGGCTATGGTCTGTCTAGAAAACAGTGTCTAGAGAGCTATTCACACCGAGGGGATAGTGGACCTACACTGAGTTCAGCTAGAAGCTTTCCATCAGGCCGTGACAAGTAGATTTATCAATGAGGAGAGGATCAGGAGGATTCTTACCCCCAATTTCTATGATCCTGTAGAGCTGGAGATGGAGCAAGCATACTTGGCACTTCAGGCTACTCCACCACCAGCTATAGCTCCAGTAGCAGCTACAATAGAGGTCATTATGGTTATACCTGTATAGATCGCAGTTGTCGAGGTAGTCGTAGGCGGGTTTAAGCTCGAGCTTCATGATGTCGAGATACTTAAGCCACCCCTAAAGCTACCCGTAGATCTCATGGACATAGATAAGGCTCCACCTCCAGTGTCTGATGATGAGGTTAGTAGCATTGGGATGACCGATCACCCAATTCATAGTTCTAGAGTTTGGCACTGTAGGCCATGTGGCTCCCAGTAGGCGTGATTACCTTTATGTTTACGAGCATGCTGTAAATATTGGACTAAGTAGTCCTACTTTTTGTCTTATTGGATATTATAAGCTAGCACTAGACTGCATGCGGGACAATGACTCCCACATTTTGTACATCGAACTATTAGTCCCAAAAATCTCATCTGTTGGCTAGATAGAAGCATTTAACTAACATGATATATGTAACTGCTTACAAAAGATACATATAGAATATTTTTGAAACCTCATATTGGTACTTGCTTTCTTTCTTGTAATTGCTTAATTGATAACCTTATTTTACTATCAGGATATAAGTTGTAAATATAGCAAGAAGGAGTCCCAGAAATCGTAACACGATTGAAGGGCACCACCAGCGGTTGATTCGACCGGCATGTTTGAGGCATTTGTTTGGAGGATCGAATGGATTGGAGACCTAAATGCCGCCAATAATAGAAATGGCAACAACCAAAGGAATGAAATCTCAGCCTGTCAAACGAGGGATAAACGATTGGAGAGGTTTTGTGCCTTGCTACTAGAGCAATTTACTGGCACTGGTAAACTATGGAAAGCCGAACAATGGCTAAGGCAGATGGATCATATCTTTAAAATAATAGATTTTACTAATCAGGAGAAGAAGAGACCGGTAATATTCGAATTGACATATGCTGCTACAGATTGGTGGGAAGCTATTAAAGCCACCATGGGAGAAGATGCTGTCAGAGCTATAACATGGACTACTTTCAGGAAGAAATTCTTGGAGAAGTATTTCCTCGGTACTGAGAGGCACAAACGCGAAAGGAAATTCTTGGACCTGGTCTAAGGAAACAAATATGTACAAGAGTACACGACTCAGTTTGAGAGGCTATCCGAATTTGCTCCACATATGGTGGATATGGAGGAGAAGAAAATTCGAAAATATAATTAAGGGTTAGGAATGCCCATTCATCGTATGTCTATTGGGCACTTGGACAAGACGTTCGAGTCTCTTGCGGAACTGGCCACCGAGCTAGAAGAAGATATGTGATCAAACCACAAGCAGTTTGACTTTCGCCCATCGCAGAAGAGTAACTTTGGGAACAAACAGTCGTACCTCAATCAAGGTCAGAAGAAGACTTTTGACAGGAACTAGAAACCTCAGCCAGCCCCCTATCAGACTCAACCACAATTGAGTGCAAGAGGGAGTACCAATAATTATTTAAATTATGGTATACCCAATCACATATCTCTAGACTATAAGGCACCAAGGCGACATGGTCATCAGGATGTGGTGTACTATAACTGTGGCAAGGCTGGTCACATTAGCCATCATTGTCATGACTCTAAATGAGGAAACTATGGTCAACAGGGATAGGCCAGGCTAAATGCAATCATTCTGAGACTGCAAGTTATTAAGAAGGTGGTTATGATGAAGTTGGGTATGAAGGAACCCAATGTGAAGAATATCCAAAGCAGCAAGTCATGGAAGGTACTTTAACACTTGATAATCATCGTGTAAAAGTCTTATTTTACACGGGTGCCACACACTCTTTTATTGCTACCAAAATTATTCTAAATGTGTATATGTTACCTCAGAGTTTGGATGTTGTATTGAATGTTGTCTCACCGCTAAGAGCTACTGACGCACTAAAACATGTTTGCAAGAATTTCCCCGTAAACCTAGAGACTTAGAACCTTCCAACTAATTTAGTTATCCTAGCAATGAAGGAATTGATGTGATATTAGGAATCAACTGGCTCACTAAGTATCATGCTAAGTTGGACTATGCTAAGAAGAGTATTAATTTTTTGGTACCTAGAGGTCAACCTTTTGAATTCCAATATAACCCTATAAGTGATGTGTTCCTCACCGATTGTCTAGCTAACATCAAGGCTATCAGTACATGAGTGACTATCTCATCGATATCCATAGTCAGAGACTTTGAGGATATTTTTCAGGATATCTCTGGGTTGCCACCTAAGAGAGAGATTGATTTTTGCATTGATCTAGTGCCTAGCACTATCCCGATATCCAAAGCACCTTACAGAATAGCTAGAACTAAATAAACAAGTTTAAGAACTTGAAGATTTGGGATTAATACATCCAAGTACATCATCCTAGGGTGCACCAGTGTTGTTCCTAAAGAAGAAGGACAGATCGCTTCGATTGTGCATTGACTACAAAGAGTTGAACAAAGTCACCATCAAGAACAAGTATCCTCTACCCCGAATAGATGATCTGTTTGATCAGTTGCAAGGAGCTACGATCTTTTCCAAGATAGATCTACGATCAAGATACCATCAGTTACTCGTACAACCCAAGGATGTACCAAAGACAGCTTTTAGAATAAGGAACGATCACTATAAGTTTTTGGTAATGTTGTTTAGATTAACTAATGCACCGATAGTGTTCATAGATCTGATAAACAGAGTGTTTAGGCCTTACTTGGATCAATTCATCATAGTGTTCATTGATGACATCTTGATTTATTCATAGACCAAGGAGGAACACAAACAACACTTGCGAATCACAATGCAGACACTTCAAAGTAATCACTTATATATGAAGTTCAGTAAGTGTGAATTTTGGCTACAAGAGGTGAAGTTCCTAGGACATGTGGTCTCACAACAAGACAACAAGAAATCACTGTGGATTCATCAAAGGCTGATGCTGTTTCAAATTAGACTCGACTAACCAATTCTACAGAAGTTAGAAGTTTTCTTGGACTCTCAGGTTACTATCAGAGATTCATAAAAGGATTTTCAAAGATAGCAGCTCGTCTAACTGGTTTGACTAAGAAGGATGTGAAGTTGGAATAATAAGCATGAGCAGGCTTTTCGGGAATTGAAAGAAAGATTCACCACGGCACCAGTATTATCAATACCAAGAGATAAGTTCTCTATTTTCAATGATGCATCGTATCAAGGGTTGGGATGTGTACTTATGTAAGACAACAAGGTTATTGTTTATGGTTGAAGACAGTTGAAGCCAAACGAACTGAGCTACCCAACTCATGATTTGGAGTTGGCAACAGTAGTGTTCGCTCTCAAGATATGGAGATATCATCTATATAGAGAGAAGTTTGATTTATTCTCTGATCACAAGAGTCTGAAATATTTTTTTACTCAGAAATAGTTGAATATGAGGCAACGCCGATGGATGAAATTGATTAAGGACTGTGACTTCACATTAGAATACCACCCTGGTAAAGCTAATGTAGTCGTAGACATCTTAAGTCAAAAACCTCGAGGTATAGTTGCATCCCTCATGGTTAGAGAATGGAAAGCTCTGGAAATGATCGCTGAATTTGATGTTCAGGTTTCTATAGAAAATAAAGGACAACACTTTGGATGTCTTGTAGTGCAACCGACACTTATAAACCGTATTTTGGAAGTGCAACAGAAAGACACCGATCTTCAACTATGGTTTCAAAAAATGTCAGCAAAGGACCCAGAGGAATGGAAAATTAGAACTGATGAAGCACTTAGGTGCAAAAATAGACTATGTGTGACCAACACGGATGGTCTAGGGAAGGATATTCTTGAAAAGCTCACAGGTCAAGATTGACAGTTCATCCAGGAGGAACTAAAATGTATAAGGATCTGAAGAGAAATTTTTGGTGAAAGGGAATGAAAAGGGATCTAGCTAAGTTTGTGTCTAACTATTTGACTTGTCAACAAGTAAAATCCAAACATCAAAGATCCTTAGGACTTCTACAACCCCTACATGTTCTAGGTTGGAAGTGGGAACACATCACAATGGATTTTGTAGTTGGATTGCCCCAAACACAATAGCACCACGATGCTATTTGGGTGATTGTGGATCGTTTGACGAAGTTCGCTCACATTATCGCTGATAGCATGACTTATCTAGTAGAGAAGATATGTAGGATGTACATTCAACAAGTGGTATGACTACACGGAGTACCAATGTCTATCGTGTCAGATCGCGATTTACGGTTTACTTCAGGTTTCTGGGAAAGTCTTCAAGAAGCTTTGATAACTTCATTAAGTTTAAGTACTACTTTTCATCTACAAACCAATGGACAAACTGAATGCACTAATCAGGTTATGGAGGATATGCTCAGAGCATGTGTTATAGACTTTCAAAGTTCTTGGGAAACACATATTCCATTGATCGAATTTGCTTACAACAATAGTTACCATTCAAGCATAGGAATGGCTCCATTCGAAGCATTATATTGACGGCCGTGTTGATCCCTGCATTGTTGGGCAGAGATTAGAGATAAAGAACTATTAGGACTTGACTTGGTTAAAGAAACCAACGAGACAATAACAATGGTGAAAGAGATGATGCATGCCGCACAGAGTAGACAAAAAAGCTACGCAGATAAACATAGAAAGGACAAGGAGTTCACTGTCAGAGATCATGTACTCTTGAAGGTATCACTGATTCATGGAGTTAGTTCGATTTGGTCAGAAGAGAGGTAAGTTGTCACCTCGTTTCATTGGACCATTTGAAATTCTAGATTGCATTGGAAACGTAGCCTACCAACTTGCGTTATGACCAAAGATATTTGGAGTACATAATGTCTTTCATATCAGTATGTTGAGGGAATACAAGGGAGATCCTTCACAACTGATTGACTTCAATGATATATAGATCCACGAGAATGCCACATATAGGGAGAGACCTGTACATATCCTGGATCACACTAAGAAGAAGCTGCGGCACAAGGATATTCTTCTAGTGAAAGTTCAGTGGAAGTATCATGATGAGAATGAAGCGTCTTGGGAATTGGAATAAGAAATGAGAACTAAGTACCTGGTGTTGTTTCAAGGCTAGTCAGCTTAGATTTCGGGACAAAATCTCTGTTAAGGAGGGAGTGATATAGCAACCTGTATTTTCGCACCCATAATAATAAATAAAATGTCAGTTTTCATTTACTTACTATGTATTAATTCTAGGGTAAACTAATATTAAGTCCTATTAGGGTCATGTTGTTTATAATAGGCCCAGTAACAAAAAGAATTCACTGATAAGTCCACTAAATTTAATATGACATATTCGCCCTTTTCCAAAAATTGTGCAACAATTAAGAGCAGATTTTTCATCTGCAATTAATCCTATAATGGACTCCTAAAATCACGCGCCTAAAATATGGAGTGTGTATATATATATTACAATCCCACTAGTTCTCTCATTTCCATTTCTCTCTCATTTTTTCTCTCTCTAAAACAATTTCAGAGAAACCATTGACGCTCAGAGTCAACGTTGCGAAGTTGCGATCGAAAATGATGAACCAGGACTGCCTTCCCCATCTTCATCAGAATCAACGGTTGATGTTTTATCACGCGCAAAGTCGTTGGGTCCATGTCCAGAGCGACTCCAACTCTTCCTCTGTTATCGATGCTAACCAGAACGAAATGAAGTTGTTCAAAGGCCTCAATCTAGATCTCAACTTTACACTGCCATACGAACTCACCTAAATTCCACGCCGACGATCGAAAAATTCTTAAATGTTTTTGATTAATTTTGCTATTTGTTTTAAAAATAGGAAATACATATATAGGTATAAGAACCTTAACTGGCTTTAATGATGATCTGTAAGCTATGGATCAAATGATCATCGTCCGATGTGAGTAAATATGTGATATAATCTCTTTTTTATTTTAACACTCATATTTTGGTTCAAAGGTTGTGCGAAAATATATAATATATTGTGGTTAAAAAGCTGTAGTGTAAAATTTAACACTCATGTAAAGTGCTAGTTATAGTGTGAAATTTTATATTGTAAATAGCAAGAGTCTTATATTGTGAATTTCAGTGTAACAATTGCTTAATTAGAAGTGTGAATTTCAGTGTGATATTTTATACCATCTTAAACGTTACACTGTTCTTGTCACTGCTCTTGTACACTACTTTTTTGGTTCATGTGTTCTTTTGTAACATTTTTAGTATAAAAATTGTAGCCAGCAAGATTTGACTCGTGTTGATTTTCAGTGTAAAATTGTTTACTGATTTTCATTGTAAGATTTGCTGGGCAGTGTAAAATTGTTCACTGCAGTGTAAATTGTGTGAGCTTTGCAGTGTAAAAATGTTCACTGCAGTATAAATTGTGATAAATTTTACACTGCAGCATATTAAAAGGAACTGGTTTGGTGTTATAAGCAAGCATTTTGTGAGGATTTTTATGTTATACATTATTGTTCCAACATATGTCCAGTAATGACAGTATATATGCAGTGTTTACAACAAACTGAACATTTGAAGACACAAATCCAATATCCAAAAATGAGAATCAGCATGACTGGTTTAGATGTTCAGTTTCACAATTGTGAAGAATTTTACACTACAACATATTAAAATAAAGTCGTTTCTTGTTATAAACAACTAATTATCATTTTGTCAACCAATATAGAGATAAAGCAAAAAAAAACATGTAGTGTGCATCAACAAAAAAAACCCAATAATTTAGGAGTAATAATCCAATAAAGAGATATCGCAAAAAAATTGACATATTAGCAAACAAACTGATAATAATGGTCAAGAAACAATAACGTGATATACTCTTTTCAAATTTAATGCGCATGCCTATGAGTATGGGATATTACAACCAAAATGGGTGGAAATCATTAAATAACTCATTTAATGATTATATATGTACATATATAGACTTATATATATATATGGCACTAAAATTAATTTCCAAAACAGAATTTCGTATATACATATATGTATATAATATATGTAGGGGTAAATTCATTAGCTAAAAAAATATTAATTGGGGGTTATGAGTTGATAACATACTAGTTCAAAACAATTAAGGTCTATTAATACAAACTTATATAGGATGGGCCTAAAGCCAAAAACATTTGTATATAGGGATTTTCGGGTATATTTCTATTAATTCTATTTGTGGTATTAGTTGTATAATTCAATAAATAGCTATGTTGTTAAATTAAATACAATGCCAATTTTATTTTAATACTATGTATTATTTTAATCGTGATGACAACCTATATTTTCGTGCCCCAAACAATAAATAAAATGTCGGTTTTTATTTACTTACTATGTATTAATTCTATTTGTGGCATTATTTGTATCATTAAGTAAATAGCTATGTTGTTAAATTAAATACAATGCCAATTTTATTTTACTACTGTGTATTATTTTAATCGTGATGATATTTCCATAAATAATAATTTGTAGTAATAGTATTAGTTATTAATAACATGCATTTTTTATTTTGTGACTGTTAGTAGTTTTAATTGAATTAATTATGCTTAAGACTGTGCCCCTAAGTTACCCTACAATTTGGGATTAAAACCCGTACGAAAATATTAATCATGTCGACTACATTTTTGGTCCCTAATAATTATTTGGAGTATTTTTCTAGAATACCCAGACCAACCTAACGAAACTAACTGAACCGAACTAAAAAAACAAATTAACTGTATTATTGTTACGAACTGATTGATGCGGTCAGATCATCCACAACTGTAATGGTATCTTCAAAATCATTACGCTCCAATAATTTACATTGCAACTTGCCAACCCAATTTCTTTTTATAAACATTGGTTTTACCTCATTGTGAACACAACACATACGAAGCAATACACACACACACACACTTACATTTATAGAAAATTTTCAAGAGCTCTCTCCCTCACCATTCCATAACTCTCTCAAGTTTCATTCCTTCTCATCTCTCTCTCAAATCACAAACACACACAAGCACACTTCTATATTCTAGAAGTAAAGGAAAGAAATACAGCAAAGTATTATCACAATAGGAGCAAGCTCAAAGCATATTAGTCATTGTTAAGCTTGAGCTTATATATTACAGTTTTGGAATTCTTTGGCAAGTCTCACAGCTCAATCTAAAGACCAGTGAGTCTCTTGAACTCACTTATAATGTATTATTAGTCATTACGCACAAGCTAGGGGTATCAAATATAGAGATATATGTGTATGCACATATACATAGTTTTGAAGCTCCAAAAATTGTGGTCTTTCAAATCTTGATGAAAACGATTTCTGTAAATTGGGAATAAAAGATTACAACCCAAGTAAGCTTTGATTCAAATATTAGACCTTAATTTATAATGGTTCTGACATACGGCAAAATCGTAGTTTCGGTGACTCTCGAATTTTCATAAATAAGAAGAGCTACGTTAGTAATTAAGACTTAAGACTTATTTATTCGTAATCTACGTGGAAAAAAAAAAAGAGAATGGTATATCACACTTGCTGTATCATTTATGTTTGTAAAACTTGTATGTTACTCTACACCAGTGCAGCCCTAAGGTTGAAGACGACCAGAACCGGTCATGATATTTGACCAGGATTGGTCGCGACCATGACCGATCGCGAAACATGACCAGGACCAGTCCCGGCTATGACCGGTTCTGCTATAAGACCATGATTGGTCCCGCCCTTCAGTAATAGAATGGTCTTTTTCTTTCACAATAACTATAGGAAAATTTTGTTTACTGCTTAACACCGTTGTACCTACTACGATAAGCTGTTGTACCTCACTACTACTGTTTTAAAATGGAAAACCATTTATGGAAGAGAGATTTGGCAAGTTATTTTAATTGATATTAATCACATGTAATTTAGCTCTGATACCTTATGAGATAGTATGTAAAAAGACAAATTTAAATCACTCTGGTGACAAGCGGGGGCATTTATAAAATACAACCGCGCTAAAAGAAGAAAATGCATTGATTTAGTTTACAATTCTTTTATTTATCTGCAATTTGAATTGCCAGTTTATACACAATTTGATTAAACTATGATAAGTTGTGTGTTTTAGCTGTATTTTGTGCAGACTACAGTTGCTATGTGAAGAATTGAAAGATAACGATAAAAGGAAGTGTTGGATTCTAATGAAGACAATTAAAAGCTGAAATACAGAGCTCGATCGATTGAAGACCATTCGATCGATCGAAGGGTCGATCGATCGAGAGAAGCTCAAGCGATCGAATACCCAGAAGTTCAATCGATCGAAGGACGTTCGATCGATTGAACATGGCTTTTATCAGAATATACGCGCACGCAGCAGTTAACGGGATTTCAACCCTAGCATTAGGTTTTTGCTATATATATTCGTGTTGTAAAAGTCCAGAGGGACGCCCACTTTACTTTTATCAGTTTTTAGAGAGAGAGATAGAGGTTTTATATGTTTTTGTAGGTTTACAAGCTTGGATATTGCTTTTGGATTGGTTTTTCTCTAGTTTAATCAAAGTTTATCTTTCCAGGTTACCTTTTTATTGTTTATTTGTATTCTGCACTTAGTTTAGAGTAGTATAATCTATTGAATACATAGTTTTGCATATTAGATACATTTATACAAATAGTCTTCATAGTTTGCATGATTAAAACACAAACAAACAAAACTTTAATGGACTTTTAAGTTAGAAACACATCTGTGACACCCCAGACCATGTCTGAGTAGTCCCCAGGTTGGGAGATCACGATGAAACCGTGATCTCAGGCTTCTTCCATGCAGCAGATTAATTCCTGTGTTCGATCGATCGGACCAGAGACATTGTCGAGCCATCGAAGACAGTTCGATCGATCGAGAGAAGAAGATGTTTGATCGATCGAAAGCGCGTCGATCGATCGAACACCCTTTTTCTTGAGGATATTCTATGCAGTATTCCTAGACTTTCTATTTTACTAGATTGTTATCAAATTATCCCAAAACGCTCAGTTTGTCAAAACAGTCTGTAAACTTTAAGCCTTGAAGCATCTTTCTTCCATATATTTTGCAAACCACCCTCAATGCTAATACCATTGTAGGTGAGAGTCTAAACTATTGTTTTAAACCGCTTTTGTGTATTTCAAACTCCATTGTGATGATATAGTCCCGGTCATGAAAGGACTATAGATTCTTTATTTTAAGAGAAATGCGGAATACTGTAGAGAATGTACTCCATTGAGTTTCAACGAAATTGCATGGTAGATGGCTAGGTCACAGTGGATTCGTGTAATCCCAACATTTCATTTTATTAAGAAAAACATGTTTTAAATCATCGCTTTAATTAGTTAAGTTAGTAATTAGTTAATCTAGTTTAATTGCTTTACTTTTAGTAGTTGTTAAATTGTGGGACTTTGTGTTCTATACTTCTTTAAAATATTGATTTTTATTTTCTTGTTTGAGATTAATTGGAGTAATTAATTTAACACCTTCCCTGTGGGATCGACCTGGACTTAACCAGACTACTACTTGCACGATTACCTATACTTGGGTATAGCACACAAGCGCACACGGAAAAAATTTTGTGGTATATAAAGATATCAGTATAAATAGCACTGATGCCACTATAAAGAAGAAAGATTTAAGTCATGTCGCTCTGATACCCTTATAAGAAAATATGTAAAGAGAAAGCAAGTCGTACATCCGCTCTGATACCTTTACATAACGAGAAAGAGAATAAGTTACACATTTGCATGGTCGAGTTGGTATAAGTTAACATGCATGGTGTTTGATGGTGAGATTGGAAAAGTCAAGAGAGAATGTTTTGGTTGTAACCTTAATTTTCCCAGGCCACTTGAGATACGACAGGTTAATTAGGAAGGATTGAGCACAGGCCACTTTAGAAACGGTAGGCCAGTCAGAATCTTTGTATAGTCTTAATTATTTTCAGGCCGCTTTAGAAATGGCAGATTAATTAAGAGGGTTGATCCCAAGCCGCTTTGGATACGATAGGCCAGTCTAGTGGTAGCTTTAAATTATTCCAGGCCACTTCAGATACGGTAGATTAATTAAAGTATTCCACAGGTTATTGTAACATTGAATGTCTAGGTCTGTCCAGGCCAACTTAAATACAGCGGACATATCGGCAGACATTCTAAACTAATGGCATTGTGCCGGATGGTTCTAGGTGAACCGAATGAGTCAAGATATTGTGATCGAGATAAAAGAGTCAGTGAGATAAGATGTTTTCATTGTTCATGCATGGTCTTAAATATTCGTTATTCAAACTGTTACTAATTATTATGATACGATTATTGGAAAAATGGATTAACCGTCCTCTACGGTACTGAACATTAATAATAACTATCAATACACTTTTATATCCATTGCTTGTGTGTTCATTATACTCACTCGGCTTTCATTAGCTGATGATTTTATTTTGTCCTGGACATCTAAAATGTTCAGGAAATGATTGTGCAGGGAATTATGATTATGCCAACTAGAGAAGCCTGCTGTGTTAATTTTATAATTTAATAAATTTGTAATAAGGATATGGATATTACTTTTTAATTTGAATAAGGCGATTTGTGCCTTAAGGATATTTTATTTTAAGGACAACGTAATATTATTTGAAGTTGTAATAATATTTAATATCATCTTCCCTATTGCTTTATATACTCTTGTTTTCTGGTACATGTTAAGCTAAGTACAGGACAAGCGATCTATCACCTGTCATGTCCTATAGGTCCAAAACGGAAATGAATTTTTTTCCTTATTTTGCTACACTGGGGCATGACAAGGGTGGAGTCGGGTGTGTCGTCGACCCCGGGTTGGTGCTCGACTGCCGCTAGCATTTCCGGGAGGATTATTAGCTAGTTAGAGATTATTTTGCTGAGCCAGCAGGGTATCGATTTAATGCTAGGTCTGACGTTGACCCTCAAGTAGTTGTATGAGGGCCACTGTGATCTGCTTCGGTGTTAAAACTATTGTAGCTGGCATTAGAGCTGTTAGAATGCTCTAGTTAGCCTATTGGGCAGCCTTCTTAACCTTTTTTGGAGGCATGATTATCAGTTAAGAGATTTATTTTCAAAGAAATCTGTCGTTTCCTATAGACGGCACCGAATTAATGGTGCCTTTTTTAGGATAAGTAGGGTTCAGTGTGCCTGATGAGTTAGAATATATGAGAGAGATAGAGAGAGAGTTTGTATGTGGTTTGGCCCTGTTAATGAAGGAACCTATATCCATGTGTGTGTTTGAGCACTCCACTAAGTATAAGAAACACTATAGAGACCTTGGTGATCCAACAATGGAGACTGGAACTCTCAAGGGTTGGCTAAGTAGGAATGGTATTAGGGTTTTCTAAGAGAGGCTCGATAATATGATACCTTTGGTTAGATTAAACCGGATCCCCTTCTAAGGGGGATGGGAGGGCCCTTTTATCGAAGGAAGAGTTCTCCCTTACAAGGTATTTTAGTTCAATTAAGTAACTTTTGACAGCCTGTGATGATTACTGCATATTCGGAATGTTTCCTAATCTGATTAGGAAACCGTTGATGCGAATCTGGGAGGTTTCCTAACCCGAGGAGTGTGGGACACGCCTTTGATTAAGCCGAGCTAATTCTAAGGTGTATTATGACTAGACGACGCATGCCGACCCATAGGTCGGGGTTTTCCTCTGTTGGGGCCCCAAGCGGTCAAGCTAGGAAGTCCTGGATGTCTTGGGCTACTCACAACTGAGGCCTATTGAGACATTTATGCATATCCTAGCCCTAATGAGGTTGGTCAAATATGATAGAGCCACTTTTGGGTATATCATATATATATATGTGTGTGTATATGGATGATCATGCTATTCATGGTGCAATACCCATTTAAATGGAATAGACTTTTGTATTCATGGTGCTACGAAAGTAATTTTTGACCACATATACATTAGAAATATTACAGAAAATGTAGCAGAATGATTTCAAAAAAAATTATGGATCATCACAGTGGTTGATTAACCAAACGATTAACTAAAACAATATCATTTGGGTAAAATGCATTCTATAACTTGTTTGGCACTTTGGTCCCTAAATATATTTTTTTTTTTGCATTTTGGCTCCTCAACTAATATTTTGTGGCCCCCTCCATCACTTTTAGAGACGGAAAAAGTCACTTTTAGTGACGCCAAAAATGACGCTAAAAGTGACAGAGGGGGCAAACTACCACAAAATGTTAGTTGAGAAACCGAAATGTGGAATAAAAATTACTTAGGAACCAGAGTGACAAACAGGGTATAGTTTGAGGGTGCAAAATGTATTTAATCCTTATTATGATTAATCGTTACCTCAAACTCTGAAGTTGAAGATGATACGGTATGTAGCCTTTGTCATTACCGGACCTTCACCGTTGTTCTCTGACCTTCAGATGCATAGGAAGATGGTAAGAATCTCCCAAACCACTCAAAGCTCTTAATGTGGTATATGTGATTTTTTAGTCACGTTAGTTTTTCCTAACATATATGTCTATATTTATAAGATATGGATACAGAGATATAGTAACACTAAATCTCTATCTCTTCAAATTCAAATTAAAAACTAATTTAAATTTAATATACAATTATCTTTATTAAAAGATAAATTTTCCATGTATATGTATAGAAATAAATATTTGTAATGTACAAACACTATACACAACTTTGGCATGCACTCTACGGTTAGGAGCCAACGATGGGATCTGACAACCATCATTTTTCCTTGGCTTCCAATCATTTCTTAGCCAATCTGATCAATTTTTGATCTAACTAAAATTGATTAATTACAGACACACCCTACTAAAATGCTGTAATTGCACTCCAAGAAAATGGAAATAATACTAAAGCCCAACTCACTAAATTTATCTGCAAATATACCCCTCCACGTAAATAAGCGACACAAGGTAAAATAATAATTGACGGTCTATCTTTTTGGTCACCTATTATTTACCACTTTTGAAAACTCTAGTTATCTACAATCGATCACATATGAAAAGACCATACTACCCTTTTGCAAATAATCATTATTTAACTATATATATAAACTGAGTACTCAAATTTCTGTGATCGAATGAAACTATTCAATAGTTATCCAACATGGATTCTATATTGAAGATACATATTCACATACCTCATGTACTGATCACCCAAAATACTAAGGTATTTATCGTAAGATCTCACTATATAGCATAACAAAGTAACTAGCACAAGAGTGTTGACTCCATTTTTCTCCTTAGGATTAAGAGTAATTTACAATTTAATAAACTAGAAAATCAAGAACTTAAGAGAGAGTCATTTAGTGTAGTAATCTAGTTAGCAATCCTGTTCAACGCATCAACCACGTTAACATATATGTTGTGAGCTCAACCACTCCAATGATAGAGTTATGTCACCCCACCATGTAGCAACTATATGTTATAGTCGTGCATATGAATTGTTCCAAATTCATACTAACTGTGAACTAAGTTTCAAGTTAAAAGGAATCGATGATCATGAACTCCCGTGTGTAAATCCTTTCAATACACCTAGATCATCTACAATTCAACTTGAAGACATATCAACACACTACTTGTGTATTGAAATGATATAGGTATACTAGCCCATAATATATGATGATGCCAAAATTTGGTTAAAGTAAATTAAAGCAATTTAAGGGGAGAGATAGTGAGAGACTATTTTTTGTATGTGGTTCGGCCCTGTTCATCAAGGTACCTACGTCCACATGTGTGTCTAAGCACGTTCACTATACTGTAAAAGAGTTGGGGGTCTGTGGTGAACCAACAAGTCTGGAGCTACCGTAGGCCGGTGGGGCATGTAGATGAATGCTATAGGGGTGCTGTGTAGACTGAAAAGTCGGCCCCTTCAATGGGGGGTGAGAGATCTCTTTTATAGATGTAAGAGACCTACTCGTACAAGGAAAAGGAAACATAATCCAATTGATATAGATTGGCATTAATTGTAGGGGTTTCCTAATCGGATTAGGAAATAGTTTGCACTTTCCATTAGTCTTATAGCTTGAGTAGAAAACTGCCCGGAATGCTCGGGATCATGCCTGTGGAATCGGACGAGCTGTTCCCGCGGTGGGATGTGCCTGTTCGGTCTTCCCGACCTATTGGCCGGGTCGTGGATGAATCGCTCGGGAGGCATCAAGTGGACCAAACCGCTCAGGATGATGCTTGTCAGTAGTTGCAGAATAGAACCGTTGGGGAATGGGCTGATTTTGGGTGTATCAGCCAACCTTGGAAATGGGGGGCAACTGATACACCCAAAATGTAATGTATTTAGGCTTAGTTTAACCCCAACGTGGCTTTTTAAAAGTAGCTTATAAAATTTATTATTAAGTTGTTTGATAATTTTTCAAGTGACACATTACTCTTCAAAAAAACATTATGAAACCAAAAAGCAACCTTGAGCTTTTAAAAATAGAGCTTTTAAAAGCTATCCCAAAACAAGATCAATTTTTGTAAAGCTCATAAACTAGTTACTAAATGAATTAACATGAATTTGTGCTTTAAAAAAGGAGAAGCACAAAAATATGGGCCAAACAAAGCCTTAATCCCACCATATACACATACATATGTAAGAAGAAGCTTTTACTTTTGTAACTAACAAGTCATTTAACAATGTGGTGTCATACTCCTTGAGCGGTCGCCCTGGGCTCCCAATTTTTTAGGAACCTCATCAAAGGTCAAATTCTATGGCTTGTTAACCGCAAAACCAATCAAAGCCTAATCTAAATCCCCAATTGATTGGGACACAAAGCTTGATTTGGTGTGGTTTGATTTGATTTGATTTGGTTATAACTTATACTCTCTCCGTCCCATTTTATGTGTTCATCTTTCCTTTTTTGGATGTCCCAAAATTATTGTTCACTTTCCTAAATTAGTATACAAATTTTACTTAGTTTTCCAAACTACCCTTCTTTGTAATCAACACCAAAGCAAAACAAAAAAAAAAGTGCAAT
Organism: Hydrangea macrophylla; assembly: GCA_033977485.1. Taxonomy (NCBI): domain Eukaryota; kingdom Viridiplantae; phylum Streptophyta; class Magnoliopsida; order Cornales; family Hydrangeaceae; genus Hydrangea; species Hydrangea macrophylla. The sequence goes on from CM066992.1 coordinate 31,147,527, forward strand.
GATTATGGGCAAATGTGCAAAGTAGGTGTAGATTCTTTTTGTCCCCTTAAATAGTTGGATTCCCCAAGATGGACACATAAAATGGGACGGAGGGAGTAATACATAGTTTTTAAAATAATCCCAATTCTATTTAACTTCAAAGCGCCCAACCACCTATTAAACAAACCTTGAAAGCCTAACCTCAGCCCTAATTGGTTGGGACATGTACAAGGTTTGATTTGATTTGATTTGATTTTGTTTGATAGTATGCTAATTCAATTGTTATGAAGTTGCAATTTTTTTAAAAAAAATTTAAATAAATAAACGTTTGTAATGTATACATGCACCTCATTGTAGTAAAGTCTACAAAATTTTTTTACATTAACCTAACTTTATAAATTATACACGAAGACTTTTATTATCAACTACAAGATAATGTGACCACATGTGAAACATTGAAATTCTCAAAAATAGCCACAAAAAAAAAATCACAAATCAAACTATAACATGTTATTATATCCGCAAATAAATGTAAATAGACTCCAAAAAAAAAAAAATTCCTAGGGGCAGCACCCCCGTTATTTAGGGGCCTCCCTCTTTCAGTGCCGCTTTGGGCCCCCAATTTGTTAGGACTGCCACTGTGTCAACATAGATTCTAAATATTATATGGATAATGCTAAGGACACCAAAATGTCATAAAGAAATGCTCACAACAGGATGTTGTATGCCAAGTGGTAATAAGACCCATTACACTTAAGTCAATCAATAGAATGTCACATCTTTTTATGAACATCACTTTATGAACCTTGTGTGTCCCAAACATTATTCATATTATATGTATGAAAACCGAAAGAAACTAAAGTTGATAAATGCTAAAACTAACCACAAATGCCAAGTAGGTAAACTTTGTTCTATATCTTGTATAGTGTGTGGCGTTGTAGGAATCATAAGCCATCTCAATAGTACAGTTAAAGCAATTGGAATATTTACTATCATAAAAAAAAAAAAAAGAAATTGGAATGTACGGAATCTAATTCTACTAATCATAGTTATATTTGTCGTCCGTCTCGTCTCGTATGCAACGCATTTCTTTATCTTAATTTGACTTCCATTTTGACTCAAGAAAACCTGCCCCATCACATGGTGGGTTGTGTTCGAAATTTGAATTCTTCAACCCTTTCACATTTTTTAGTGATTTGTGGATTTTTGTATATTTGTTCAAAGCAAGTGGCAGCTTTTTTTTATTATTATTATTTTTTTTATTTTTTATTTTTTACATGTGTATAACTAATGGTGCATTTGGAATAGAAGCAACTTATATAATATGCTTTAGATATTAAAAACAACGACATGAATATTAAAAGACTTTGGTAGCTAGTTGCCTAGTCTATTAAAGTGTAATTAATTAACATGTACAAGTGTGTTGTAATTGTTGGAAACAATTTCCAATCGCAGCGGAAAAATTGCTTTTAACAATTTTTAAGTCGGATCAAAAGCTTATTCGATTACATATGATAAAGGGTGAAAAACAATATAAATTCACCTTTGAGATCTGTTGGATCCTTTTTTAGAACTCTTCGTGTCCTTCTTTCCTAGCAGCCTTCACCTCTATGACTTCAAGATGCACACCAGGAAGCTAGGGTTTATGTGGGTAACCCTAAGGAAGAAGATAACTTAGAGAGTATATTAGAGAGAGAGAATATATTTTGGCTAATATATCAAAACCACTAGAGTGGCCGGCCCCCTTTACTCTTATAGATAGTTATAGACCATCTATAACACTCTCTAACCCTAGTTATCTTATCCATGCGTCCAAACATCCATTAAGCTAGAGATGGGACTCCTAGGGTTCATTAACCTGGCTAAACTAAAACTGATTTCCATCCAACTCAACTCTTAAGTTTAGGAAATTATTTTAGTAAATTATTATCAACTCCACTATATGACAATAATTGAACTCCAGATTTAATAAACATATTTACCCGAAGATAAAACCTAGACTTGTATAATAAAATACAGTGATGTTCCTCTACCAAACGTATTCGTAATTATTTCTGGGATTAGTGTATCAACTATACTGTCAACCCGAAATTAATTACCTCTTATTATCCTTGAGCCCCAGTCACTTCTCATTAATTACTGAACATGCCAACAACAACTTGCTGACAAGACTGCAGTTCTCAGTAATTAACCCAGTGATATTCTCAAGGGAATACTTACTCTTCACAGAGGGTAGATTCCATCTTGACGACTAGTGTTCACAATACTGTTCACTTAATTACCCAAGATATCCAGGTGTCGATCTGTCAAGACCTCACTGATTGACAAGTCAAAGTAATCAAGTCAACAACTTGTGTTCACAGTTATCTCAGGATTAAGAACATATGTTATATACAAGTTTGAGTACCTATTAACCTATGACAGCTTATTGTTAATAGATTTAACTCAACGTCCGTCAATGCACCAAATGCACTAGCACATTAACTCAGAGTCACTACTCTAATGATTGAGACTTTTCATTCCACTAAATGGAAATTAATGTGCTACAGTCTAAACCTGATAAGCTATCCATACTTATCATTAACTGTGACAATTTTTAACAACTGCCAGTGATGATTTATATCTCCTATGTGTCAATCTAATTAACACAAATAAATCTGACAATGGTGTTAATGGATAAACATGCCAAACCATTCAACTCATGAATAACACATATCCGAGTATGTAAAGATGCTCATAAATATACGAATCAAAGATGTCTGATTACAATAACTAACTGGTTTGAGGGCATAATCCCAACAAACTCCCACTAGCACTCACAACCAATTAGGATTACATCTAATGCCTAGATTGTCCAAGTGACGATCAAAAACCTTAGAAGGTAAGGCTTTAGTAAAGGGATCAGCAAGATTATCTGTCGTGCTAATCTTAGTCACTACAACGTCGCCACGTTGTACTATCTCTCTAATAAGATGATATTTTCTTTCCACGTGCTTTCCTCCTTTGTGGTTCCTTGGCTCCTTGGATTGAGCAACTGCCCCACTATTATCACAATGAAGACTAATAGGGGACTGTGCCAATGGTACCACTCCCAGTTCTATCAAGAACTTCTTGAACCAAACAGCTTCCTTAGCTGCCTCACTAGCTGCAACATATTCAGCTTCTGTTGCGGAATCTGCAACGCATTTCTGCTTGATGCTTCTCCAACTTACAGCACCACCCCCAAGAGTAAACACATATCCAGACGTCGACTTTCTCGCGTCCTTGTCTGACATGAAGTCAGAATCTGTGTAGCCAACTGGAGCTAAGTCTTCTGCACCATAAATGAGCATATAATCTCTAGTTCTTCTCAAGTACTTGAGGATATGCTTCACTGCTGTCCAGTGATCTGGACCGGGATTGGATTGATATCTACTGACCATGCCTACAGCAAAACAGATATCCGGTCTGGTGCAGAGCATCGCATGCATAAGACTACCCACTGCAGAAGCATAGGGTATCTTAGCCATGCGATCTTTGCCCTCCTGAGTCTTGTGACATTGACTCTGAGATAGTGAAAGTCCATGCCTAAATGGTAGAAACCCCTTCTTGGATTTATCCATGGCAAACCTAGTCAGTACTTTGTCAATGTAGGATGCTTGAGATAATCCCATTATCTTATTCTTCCTATCTCGAATAAGCTTAATCCCTAAGATATAGCTTGCCTTACCAAGATCTTTCATGTCAAAATTACTGGCTAGCCACACTTTCACCGTTGACAATACTCCTATATCATTCCCAATGAGTAGGATATCATCAACATATAGTACTAGAAACACCACCACGCTTCCTTCACTTTTCTTGTATACACAAGGCTCATCCATATTCTGTTCAAATCCAAAAGATTTGACAGTCTGGTCAAAACGAATGTTCCAACTCCTGGATGCTTGCTTAAGGCCATATATGGACTTATGCAACTTGCATACCATACCTTCCTGACTATCAGCTATGAACCCCGTGGGCTGCAGCATGTAGATGTCCTCGTCTAGATGGCCATTCAAGAATGCCGTCTTGACGTCCATCTGTCATATCTCGTAATCGAGACACGCTGCAATGGATAAGAGAATTCGGATGGACTTAAGCATAGCTACTGGCGAGAAGGTTTCCTCATAGTCAATGCCCTCTTGATGAGAACATGGCGGCTAGCACAAGGTGGAATGCGGACCCGAACCACGTGCCAATTGGTCCGGTTACAAGGGCGCGAGCAAAGCGGTTCAAGGACAATCTCAATGGGCTGGTTCAACAAATTTGGGTTGAGACTAATTTGAGTGGCCCAAAGGAGGATACTAGTGATCCACAAGGCTGGGTGTCCATGATTCAAGCTCTAGAATAAATTATAGGCTTGCATGCCAACTTAAGAACTTTTTCATATTTGTTAGTTTGTTTTTTTATTTTAGTTTTGGAGTGAATTATATTGGGCTATAATATTCCGTAGGTTTAAAAGGGCCCAACTTTAAGGCTCAGCTATTTTAACAGTTTTAGGGTTTGTAATATTCAGTTTTTGATCATTAATAATATTGTGAGAGTTTTCTCTTTGGTTCTTTGAAGAACTATTCGAACTTATCAGATTTACTCTGTGGCGTTCATACCTTGACTTATCAATCGAGTTTTCCATCATTGATTGTGGCGTTTCCATCCTTTATACCAAGGTTCGCATCTGTTATAGGTGTTGGGTCGCGGTTTCCATTGAATCTGACAGTAGAACGGTCCGAGACATTAATCGTGTTACGGGTTTCGTCACAGTATTGGCGGGGTTCGTATCAGTTGGTATCAGAGCACAGTTCTAGTCTCAGGTTTATCATATCTTTTTCGTTTCTGTTCTTATTCGTTTCTTCTGGTTCTGTTCGTATTCGTTTTTGTTTCTCTTCGTTTTCTTATTCGTTCTCGTTTTTGAACCGTATCAAAAAAAAAAAAAAAAAAAGGGTGTTCGATTACGATCTGGAATTTTGTGTTTAGGGTTTGCGAATCTGATCTGTGATTTGCTCTTGTTACTTCGTGTTTGTTCATTCTCGTGATCGTTGTTATTGTGGTTTTTTTTTCTTCTTGGAATTAGGGTTTCTGAATCAGATACGTGAACTGTGAAGTCTGCCTGATTATTCAAGAAAAAAAAAATACAAAAAAAGAAAAAAAAAAAATAAAGAAAAGAAAAGAAGAGAAAAGAAGAGATCTGTAGGGGAGGAAGAAAAAAAAAAAAAAAAAAAAAAAAAAAAAAAAAAAAAAAAAAAGGTACAAAAACTCGGCTTAAAATTTTATTTTTGTTTTGCGATATTTGGGGTCTAAGGAGTCCGAATCTGACCTTACTCCATAGTGTGAAAATTTTTTTCCGAAAATTCCATTTTTTGTGCTTTTGGAAACCTAGCCATCCGCGTTCGTTTTTTTTTTCGTCGTGCTTTCAGCTTCCGAATTTGATTGGTCTAGTTTGGGTGTGGATTGTTACTGAGAAATTCTGGTCATTGTTTGAACAATTTCATAAGAACCGAGTGAGAATTACTACGAGTGGAAAAAGGCAAGAGTGGTGAGCACATAAGAGGGTAAAAGCCAAATTGATTTTCAGTTTAAACACGAGTGAACTTGAGTGATACATCCTAGTTGAGTGAAACACGTGAGCGAGAGTTGTGAGGTCCTATATATATTTTTTATCTAATCTTTGTTTTGCAGCGAAATATGGCCCATAAAGACAAAAACATTGCCGGGGAGGTTTCGGGAGAGACTGATCAGAAACTACTATTGGAGGCATTAATGGGTGAAATGAGGAGGGTATTGAGGACAGAGATGGATCAAGTCCATGAACGGTTAGATAGAGTAGAGAATGCACGTGTGGAGCAGCCACAAAACAATGCTCCTCATGGACGTAGAAGAGAGAGAGTTCAACCGAGGGGAGTGAGAGTTGAAGAAGAGGAGTATTTTTGGGAAGACTTTGACGAAGAAAATGATCAGGAGTCAATAGATAATCATAGGAGATATGGTGGTCGGGGTAGAGAAGTTAGGTTTAGAGAAGCTAGGAACCGGGAAGATAATAATTTGGGTAGTATTAAGATGAAGATTCCTTCGTTTCAAGGGAAGAATGATCCGGAAGCCTATCTAGAATGGGAGAAGAAGGTAGAATTAGTATTTGATTGCCACCATTACTCTGAGGCTAAGAAGGTAAAACTTGCTGCCATTGAATTTTCTGATTATGCTATCATTTGGTGGGATCAATTGGTGTTGAATAGGAGAAGAAATAGGGAGCGTCCAATAGAGACGTGGGAGGATATGAAAACTGTGATGAGGAAGCGGTTCGTTCCAAGCTATTATTACCGAGAGTTGTACAACAAGTTGCAAAGTTTGAGGCAAGGTAATAGGAGTGTGGAAGAATATTATAAGGAGATGGAAGTAGCTATGATTCGAGCGAATGTAGAGGAAGATCGAGAGGCTACAATGGCTAGATTCTTAGTTGGGTTGAATCGGGAAATTGCCAATGCAGTGGAATTGCAACACTATGTTGAGTTGGAGGATATGGTACACATGGCTATTAAAATTGAGAATCAACTCAAGAGGAGGGGCAGCAGCACACGTCCAAGCCAAAATCCAAGCCAAAATTCCAATACATCCGCTTGGAAACCAAATAATTGGAAAAAAGATGAGAAGCAGCCTTTGGTGAAGCCAAAAACTGAGCAAAAACAAGAAGTGACCAGCCATGGAAATCAAGGTAAATCTGATTCTTCTACTTCTAGAAATCGTGACATTAAGTGTTTTAAATGCCAAGGCAGGGGACATATAGCAAGTCAATGTCCAAATAAGCGGGTTATGGTGATGCGAGACAATGGTGAGATTGAAACCGAAGATGAAGATGACAATGAATCTGTGCCACCATTGGAGGATGCCGATGATGAAGAGTACGCTGCCCAAGGGGATTTGTTAGTGGCAAGGAGAGCTCTAAATATGCAAGTTAAAGAAGATGATGAGGTGCAACGGGAGAACATTTTTCATACGAGATGTCATGTCAAAGATAAGGTGTGTAGTATGATCATCGATGGGGGGAGTTGCACTAACGTTGCTAGCACAACTTTGGTGGAGAAATTAGGGCTACCAACAATCAAGCATCCACGACCTTATAAATTGCAATGGCTCAATGATAGTGGAGAAGTAAGGGTGACTAAACAAGTAATAGTTCCTTTTCGTATTGGGAGATATGAAGATGAAGTTTTGAGTGATGTGGTTCCGATGCAAGCTGGACACTTGTTGTTAGGGAAGCCATGGCAATTTGATCGACGTGTTAAGCATGATGGTTTCACAAATAAATACTCGTTCGTGCTTAATCAAAGGACAATCACCTTAGTGCCTTTGACACCGAAGCAAGTTTATGAAGATCAAGTGAGGTTGCAAAGGGAGAGTGATCAAAAGAAAGAGAGTGAACAAAAGAAAAGGAGTGAGAAAAATGAGAGGGAAAAAGAAAAGAAAAATGCAGCCATTGAGGGAAAATTAGAGGGAAACCAAAAAAAGAATTTTTATGCAAAAGCGAGTGAGATCAAACGAGCGTTGTTTTCAAATCAGCCTATGATTGTACTTTTGTACAAAGAGGCATTTTTAAACACTAACCAAATTGACTCATCTTTGCCTAGTTCTGTTGTTTCTCTTTTGCAGGAGTTTGGTGATATCTTTCCCGAGGAGGTTCCACATGGTTTACCCCCTATTCGAGGGATTGAACATCAAATTGATTTCGTGCCCGGTGCTACCATTCCAAACCGACCAGCCTATAGAAGCAATCCTAAGGAGACAAAGGAGCTACAAAAGCAGGTTAGTGAGTTGATGGAAAAGGGGTACGTAAGAGAAAGTATGAGTCCATGCGCCATTCCGGTGATTTTGGTTCCTAAGAAGGATGGGACGTGGAGAATGTGCGTTGATTGCCGAGCCGTCAACAACATAACGGTAAAGTATCGACACCCTATTCCTCGCTTAGATGATATGTTAGATGAGTTGCATGGTTCTTGTATATTTTCTAAGATTGATTTGAAAAGTGGGTATCATCAAATTAGAATGAAAGAAGGTGATGAATGGAAAACTGCATTTAAAACAAAATATGGGTTGTATGAATGGTTAGTTATGCCTTTTGGATTAACTAATGCTCCTAGTACTTTTATGAGATTGATGAACCATGTTTTGCGTGCTTTCATTGGAAAATTTGTAGTTGTTTATTTTGATGATATCCTGATTTATAGCAAAAACTTGGAAGAGCATTTGAAGCATTTAAAACTTGTGTTAGATGTGCTTAGAAATGAAAAGTTGTTTGCTAACCTAAAGAAGTGCACTTTTTGCACCGATAAGCTTGTGTTTTTTGGTTTTGTTGTGTGTGCACAAGGAATACAGGTTGATGAAGAAAAGATTCGTGCTATCCAAGAATGGCCAAGCCCATCTAGTGTAAGTAATGTGCGAAGTTTTCATGGACTTGCTAGTTTTTATAGGAAGTTCGTGAAAGACTTCAGTAATATAGCTGCACCGATAACCGAAGTCATCAAGAAAAATATTGGGTTCAAATGGGGGGAAGAGCAAGAGAAGGCATTTCAATTACTCAAGGAGAAGTTAACTCATGCACCTTTACTTGCTTTACCTAACTTTACAAAAACTTTTGAAATTGAATGTGATGCTTCAGGTTTAGGTATTGGCGCCGTGCTTATGCAAGAAGGGAGACCGATTGCATATTTTAGTGAGAAGTTAAGTGGGGCTGCCTTGAACTATCCCACGTATGACAAAGAGATGTATGCATTGGTTCGAGCTTTGGAGACATGGCAGCATTATTTGTGGCCTAAAGAGTTTGTGATTCACACCGATCATGAGTCTTTAAAGCACCTTAAAGTCCAACACAAGTTGAACAAGAGGCATGCACGATGGGTTGAATTCATTGAGACGTTTCCATACGTCATTCGATATAAACAAGGTAAGGAGAACATCGTTGCCGATGCACTTTCTCGAAGGTACATTCTAATCTCCACTCTTGATGCTAAGATTCTTGGTTTTGAGCATATTAAAGAATTATATCCGTTAGACCTAGATTTTAGGAAAGAGTTTGAATCTTGTGCAAAAATTGCCCATAATAAATTTTATAGGCATGAGGGGTTTTTATTTTGAGAAAATAAATTGTGCATTCCAAATTATTCTGTGAGAGAGTTGCTTGTGAGGGAGTCACATGGGGGAGGGTTAATGGGACATTTTGGGGTAGTTAAAACATTAGCCGTTTTGCAAGAACACTTCTATTGGCCACGCATGAAACAAGATGTTGAGAGTATTTGTGGTAGATGTGTCACATGTAGGCGAGCGAAATCTAGAGTACAACCCCATGGCTTATACACACCGCTTCCAATTCCTAGTGAACCATGGATTGATATTTCAATGGATTTTGTGTTAGGTTTACCTAGGACTAAACACGGTCGAGACTCAATTTTTGTGGTTGTGGATAGATTTTCCAAGATGGCACATTTTATTCCATGTCACAAAACTGATGATGCTTCACATGTTGCTGATTTGTTCTTTAAGGAGATTGTGAGATTACATGGTATGCCTAGAACCATTGTTTCAGATAGAGATGTTAAGTTCTTGAGTTACTTTTGGAAGACCTTGTGGTGTAAGTTGGGGACTAAGTTATTATTTTCTACTACTTGTCATCCACAAACTGATGGTCAAACCGAAGTAGTAAATAGGACTTTATCTACTTTGTTAAGGGCTATTATTAAAAAGAACATCAAAACATGGGAAGAATGTTTACCACATGTTGAGTTTGCTTATAATCGTACTATCCATTCTGCTACTAAATTTTCACCCTTTGAAATTGTGTATGGTTTTAATCCTTTAACTCCTTTGGATTTATCTCCTTTACCTGTTACTGAGCATGTTAATTTAGATGGCAAAAAGAAAGCAGATTTTGTTAAGCAGATTCATGAGAAAGCAAGGCTCAATATTGAGCGAAGAACGGAGCAATATGCGACGCAAGCTAACAAAGGGCGACGTAATATCATCTTTGAACCCGGAGATTGGGTTTGGGTACACATGCGAAAAGAAAGATTTCCTGCACAGAGGCGTTCTAAATTGCTTCCCCGAGGCGATGGTCCTTTTCAAGTTCTTGAGCGCATCAATGATAATGCCTACAAGCTAGAGTTGCCTGGTGAGTATAATGTTAGTACTACTTTTAATGTTGCTGATTTATCTCCTTTTGATGTAGGTGATGATTTGAGGACAAATCCTTTTCAAGAGGAGGGGAATGATGAGAACATGGCGGCTAGCACAAGGTGGAATGCGGACCCGAATCACGTGCCAATTAGTCCGGTTACAAGGGCGCGAGCAAAGCGGTTCAAGGACAATCTCAATGGGCTGGTTCAACAAATTTGGGTTGAGACTAATTTGAGTGGCCCAAAGGAGGATACTAGTGATCCACAAGGCTGGGTGTCCATGATTCAAGCTCTAGAATAAATTATAGGCTTGCATGCCAACTTAAGAACTTTTTCATATTTGTTAGTTTGTTTTTTATTTTAGTTTTGGAGTGAATTATATTGGGCTATAATATTCCGTAGGTTTAAAAGGGCCCAACTTTAAGGCTCAGCTATTTTAACAGTTTTAGGGTTTGTAATATTCAGTTTTTGATCATTAATAATATTGTGAGAGTTTTCTCTTTGGTTCTTTGAAGAACTATTCGAACTTATCAGATTTACTCTGTGGCGTTCATACCTTGACTTATCAATCGAGTTTTCCATCCTTGATTGTGGCGTTTCCATCCTTTATACCAAGGTTCGCATCTGTTATAGGTGTTGGGTCGCGGTTTCCATTGAATCTGACAGTAGAACGGTCCGAGACATTAATCGTGTTACGGGTTTCGTCACAGTATAGGCGGGGTTCGTATCACCTCTCTTTGAGTAAACCCTTTCGCTACAAGCCTAGCTTTGAAGGTCTCTACCTTCCCATCCGATCCTCTCTTCCTCTTGTAAACCCACTTACAGCCAATAGGTTTAATATTAGCAGGTGGATCCACAAGTTCCCAAACCTGATTGGAGTACATGGACTCCATCTCAGCTTTCATAGCTAGTTTCCAGGATTCTGAATCCTGATCAGCAACTGCCTCCTCGTAAGTGGTAGGGTCAGAATCAGGTTCTTCGGGAACTACTTCATAAGTTTCTCCCAAGAACGTGAATCTTTTAGGTGCCCTGATGGTCCTCCCACTACGACGGGGCTCTTCCACAGGAATCTGTGAGGGTGTGGTAGTTTCAGTTTCAGTTTCTTGATTAGTTATGACTACTGGGGATTCTGAGGGCTTTTCTTGAACTTCTTCTAGAATTATCCTTCCTTTGGGTTTGTGGTTCATAATATAATCCTCTTCCAGGAAAACAGCGTTTGTGCTCACAAACACTTTCTGTTCCCTAGGATTATAAAAGTACCATCCTTTTGTTCCCTTTGGATATCCCACAAAATAACATACTTCCGATCTTGATTTCAACTTCCCAGTATTCCCCTTCAGCACATGTGCTGGACAACCCCATATCCGAAAGTGTTGCAAAGAGGGCTTTCGTCCACTCCACAACTCTCGGGGTGTCTTGGGAACAGACTTAGTTAGAACATGATTTAGTATGTATTTTGCTGTATCTAAAGCAAAACCCCAAAGAAACAATGGCAATTCAGAATAACTCATCATAGACCTAGTCATGTCTAAAAGTGTCCGGTTCCTCCGTTCTGCTACACCATTCTGTTGAGGCGTGCCTGGTGTAGTCAACTGAGATAGAATCCCATTCTGTGTTAGATGGTCAATAAACTCATTAGATAGATATTCACCACCTCGATCTGATCGAATGGCCTTGATACTTTTCCCTAATTGCTTCTCCACTTCAGCCCTAAATTCTTTGAACTTTTCAAAAGAATCGGACTTGTTGTGAAGTAGGTAAACGTATCCATACCTAGAGAAGTCATCGGTGAATGTAATAAAGTATTCATATCCACCTCTAGCTCTAATGTTTATTGGACCACATACATCTGTATGTATTAAATCCAATAAGTCTTTGGCCCGATTGCCTTTTGAAGAAAAGGGTCTCTTTGTCATTTTACCCTCCAAACAAGATTCACAGACAGGTATAGGTTCTACAACTAAGGAAGTTAAAATACCTTCCTTCACCAGCCTGTTAATCCTGTTCAGATTAATATGACCTAGCCTCATGTGCCAAAGTCTTGTTGGATTATGTGAAGGTTCCTTTCTTTTAGCAGGCGTGTTTGCCATTAAGTTATTAATTCCATATCAGATAATTCATAAGATACAGGTGTCACTAAAAACAAACCATTTGATAAATTACCAGAGCAAATAAAAGAACTATTCTTTTTAATCACAACTCCAGAACTAAAACTAACTGAATAACCTTTATTCGCAAGTAATGAAACTGAAATAAGATTTCGCCTTATAGTAGGCACATATAAAACGTCTAATAATACCAAAGTTTTATTATTAGGAAATACTAAAACTACGACTCCAACTGCAACAGCTGAAACTGTTGCACTAAATCCCAAGGTAAGCTTGATTTGCCCATCACTACACTGGCTGGTCTGCCTGAAACCCTACAACGAATTACAGACGTGATTAGTGGCTCCCGAATCAATACACCAGGTAGTTGAAGTATCCGTTAAATAACTTACTTCAATTACAAGAGATTCAATCATACCTTGGGCCTTCTTCGTAGCCAAGTATGCAGGACAATTTCTCTTCCAGTGCCCTAGTTCCCCGCAATTGAAACATTTTCCTTTGGGTTGCTTGGCACCTACCTTTCCTTTTCCCTTACCATTTCCCTTCTTGATGCCTCCAGTGGGACCAGGTGTACCTTTATGAGCCTCGTTCCCTTGCTTCTTCTTCCTCCAGCCTTTGCCTTTAGGCGTAGGCTTAGAAGAGGCAGCTTTCTCAATATTGAGAATTGAAGACTCTCCCTTGACAATCCCCTCCGTTGCCGTTAAAGAGTTCATCAATTCACTCAATGAATAATCAACCTTGTTCAAATGATAGTTCAGTTTGAACTGAGTGAAAGACGATGGCAGTGAATTCAGGACAATGTCAACCTGAGTCTCAAGGTCGATTTCGGCACCCAGAACTTCCAGTACATTAAAATAACCAATCATTTTTAACATGTGTTCACGTACTGGTGTTCCTTCCTACATCTTAGTGTTTAAGATCATCTGCATGGTACTTTGCCTAGCAGTGGGACCTTGGGAACCAAACATCTCATTAAGGTTGAAGATCATATCTTCAGCTGTGGCAACTGACTGATGTTGGTGCTGCAACACATTTGACATAGATGCCAAAATGTAGCAGCGGGCCATCTCATCAGCCTTTTGCCAACGAGCATAAGCGTCATCAGTCCCAGCAGGAGCATCGGGAGCTGGAGGGGCAGGGCAAGGTGTGGTGAGAACATACTTGTACCCCTCAGCAGTCAAAACTATGTCTAAGTTCCTTTTCCAATCCACGTAATTAGGTCCAGTTAACTTGTTTTGGTTGAGAATAGTGGCAAGTGGGTTGAATCCAGACATTGTGATAGCTGAAATTAAACAACAGACATGTATAAATAAATGAACATCATGCTATTTGACAATAATATGTCGTATTGAAGTCCTCATAAACAATACAAAATATAATGTCGTCAGAATATCAATTTATAAAACAATGCCTCCGAGGGGAGGTCATTACTTTATAAATTGATTGGGAAACCCATCATAATCAACCGCTATGTAACTCTTACAAATTGAATTATGACTCTTGACTCTTCAGTCTCTAATGACTTCATTAAAACTCCGAGGGGAGTCTCTTAATGAAACATTAGTCTAGTGTTTACCATCAATTAGAATCCAATGACATCCGTTTCAAGTAGTGCCTCCGAGAGGAAGTCATTCTCTAATACGTCTCATTTATTCTATCTTTCAAGAAATTCATGTCTAGTAACCAATGAATCAAATACCCCGAAGGGAATGATCACAGATGAATCTGTGACTCGCGGTATCCTATTCATTTTACAATGAATTATTGATGGAAGACCGTGAGGTTACATAAATTGTAAACCTCTCTCCCACTAGATTATTTGAGATTAAGGATTTTTATATGGTCCATACATTTACACTTTTATATTTAAAATCTCATTTTTAATAAAATTTTGAACTTTTACGTAAAACAAAATGTTTTAAAATTTTTAGAATGAAGTATGGATCCATTTTGATGTTCAACATATTTATATTAAGCATATAAAAGGACATGAACAACAAAAACTGAAAGAGCATGCATAATAAAACAAATAAAATGCAATTTAAATGCCCTTCTCTCTCATGACTGTCTTCATGAACTCTTCATGGCTAGTCTTCATGAACTCCTTCATGTTGACACCTTCTCCCTTGACTGTAAAGTAATCCCTACACTAAGTTACATTTATCCCTATACCCCTTGTGAGGTGTACAATGATCTAAGGAAAAAGTAAATGCATAGTGGCCTAGGGAAACCACTACAGCTCTCCTTTGCATAGGAGTGGAGCTGCAGTGCCCTTTACAATTTGCCATAAAAACCTTAATAATATTAATAATAAATTGTCATGAGAGATTAGGGTTTTTATGAACTGCAAGGAAAAAGTTAGCACATGCATATATTGGCAATATCATATATGGCAACCATACATTTGAATCAAATTCAAGATAATAAAGCTAATATAATGACTTATGGATTTCCAAAATTAATCCAAATCTAATTTGGACTAGTCCATTAATTAAGTAAAAATATATGTGCCTTGTTTAAAACCAACAAGTACAATGATAATCCCAATTTTCTTTCCAAATTTTTTTTTTTTTTTTTTTTGTGAATAGAATCAGTAAAGATTTTAAACAAGGAAGTAAAAAAAAATATGTTAGCAAGATATATATATACACCATATATATATACTGAAACTTTTAAACTTCCCAAAAGAATTGTTAATGTTTGGAAATTAAAATAGGGTTCAAAACTCTATTATATAATATTATGAGCTACATTAACCCACTAGCTTACATGATCTAATCAAATAAAATAGGGTACCAAAAATAACAAAACAGCCCATGGATTACCCAAAAATAAAGCAGCCACCATGACTACTATGGCCGCTGACCATGTGAGTGGCCACCATGTGTGCAGCCTATGTGCACAACCCATGCATGTACATGGTGGAAAACCCTTGCGGGTCCAAGCCGCAGACACCATGACACTCATGGCACTGCCCATGCAGTTGAACACCATATGCGCAGCCCATGTGCACAACTCATGCACATGGTGTCTTGTTACCCACGGCCAAAATATTAAAATATATATATATATATTCCACACAGCCACAACCCTTGTAAGCATGTAGATACACCATGCGTATGACCTGGAAGTTCAATAACTTCAAACACCCATGGCTTTACATAGTGGGTATAATCATAACCTCATAAAATATTTTAAAATCAAGTGATCATTCCATGTTTTTAATAGAAAAAAAATTGGAATTAAACTTTCATGTATCAAAAACATGCAAGCTTTGAGCAGTATATGTAGGCCGAAACTTTCTAGAACCATATCAATATTAATAAACCACTTTGGAAATCCATAAACTAATCATATGCAAGGAATAAGTAGGCTCTGATACCAATTGTTGGAAACAATTTCCAATCGCAGCGGAAAAATTGCTTTTAACAATTTTTAAGTCGGATCAAAAGCTTATTCGATTACATATGATAAAGGGTGAAAAACAATATAAATTCACCTTTGAGATCTGTTGGATCCTTTTTGAGAACTCTTCGTGTCCTTCTTTCCTAGCAGCCTTCACCTCTATGACTTCAAGATGCACACCAGGAAGCTAGGGTTTATGTGGGTAACCCTAAGGAAGAAGATAACTTAGAGAGTATATTAGAGAGAGATAATATATTTTGGCTAATATATCAAAACCACTAGAGTGGCCGGCCCCCTTTACTCTTATAGATAGTTATAGACCATCTATAACACTCTCTAACCCTAGTTATCTTATCCATGCGTCCAAACATCCATTAAGCTAGAGATGGGACTCCTAGGGTTCATTAACCTGGCTAAACTAAAACTGATTTCCATCCAACTCAACTCTTAAGTTTAGGAAATTATTTTAGTAAATTATTATCAACTCCACTATATGACAATAATTGAACTCCAGATTTAATAAACATATTTACCCGAAGATAAAACCTAGACTTGTATAATAAAATACAGTGATGTTCCTCTACCAAACGTATTCGTAATTATTTCTGGGATTAGTGTATCAACTATACTGTCAACCCGAAATTAATTACCTCTTATTATCCTTGAGCCCCAGTCACTTCTCATTAATTACTGAACATGCCAACAACAACTTGCTGACAAGACTGCAGTTCTCAGTAATTAACCCAGTGATATTCTCAAGGGAATACTTACTCTTCACAGAGGGTAGATTCCATCTTGACGACTAGTGTTCACAGTACTGTTCACTTAATTACCCAAGATATCCAGGTGTCGATCTGTCAAGACCTCACTGATTGACAAGTCAAAGTAATCAAGTCAACAGCTTGTGTTCACAGTTATCTCAGGATTAAGAACATATGTTATATACAAGTTTGAGTACCTATTAACCTATGACAGCTTATTGTTAATAGATTTAACTCAACGTCCGTCAATGCACCAAATGCACTAGCACATTAACTCAGAGTCACTACTCTAATGATTGAGACTTTTCATTCCACTAAATGGAAATTAATGTGCTACAGTCTAAACCTGATAAGCTATCCATACTTATCATTAACTGTGACAATTTTTAACAACTTCCAGTGATGATTTATATCTCCTATGTGTCAATCTAATTAACACAAATAAATCTGACAATGGTGTTAATGGATAAACATGCCAAACCATTCAACTCATGAATAACACATATCCGAGTATGTAAAGATGCTCATAAATATACGAATCAAAGATGTCTGATTACAATAACTAACTGGTTTGAGGGCATAATCCCAACAGTAATATATATAGATAGATGGACTAATACTAAAAAGTTCTTAAGGAAAAGTAAGAAGTGTTATGAGCATAATTTGCTATAAAAGTTGAGTAGGATGGAATTTCGTCAACTCTAACTCATATTCTCATATGTGTAAATTAGACTTGCTTTTTGAAAAAGTATAAATTATACTTACTAAAATTCATAATTTATTTAAAAGATGTTGGGGTTAATGTATAAAATTTGTGAGTGTGCATTCCAAATAGATTATTTCATTTTCCAACCCAATCCAACAGCTCTATTATTAGACTGCTAAAAGTTATTCTAGCCAAAAACAAATATTCAATTTTAATTTGTTCATATATATTACTTTGACAATAGTGAACATATAAGAACTTTGAAGTTTGCATTTGACTTATCACAAACTTCAATATTAAGGGTTAAATATATTTTACACCCTTGTAGTTTGTCACTTATGTCAGTTTGGTCCCTACAATTTAGAAAGTATCACTTTAGTCCTTGCAGTTTCATAGGAGTGTCAAATAAGCCCAATAAGTCATTTAGTGACGAATAATTTTGTCATTGAAAGTAAAAAAAATAATTATTACAGAAAGTGTTTGAGGGACTAAAGTGACAACTTATAAAATTACAGGGACTAAAATGATACTTTCTAAATTATAGGGACCAAATTAACATAAAAGGAAAACTAAGAAGGTGTAAAATGTTGTTAAGCCTAGTTAATATTATTTTATATCTGACATAGTGTTTAAACATTTCTCCGCTCTTTCTTTTGATCAATATGAGTCATTTAATTTAGCTCGCTAGTCGAGTTGGTCAGGACTCATCCCCTAATGGAGAGGTTTTGAGTTTGATTCTCCTTAGGAAGATAAATAGTGGAGACAATTTTTTTAAAGTGGATATGGCTTCCCCTTATATACGCTTGTGTTACTAACTCTAACCTACTAACTCCACTCATGTTACAGAGGTAATTTATTTTTGAGACACTGGTCCACAAAAAAAGAAAAAAAAAAGTCAATTGGTTTGTTGGGATGTCTAATCTGACTTAGTTCTTGTACTATTAAATTGATAACATTTGTAATTTTTTATTTAAAATTTGGGAATTGTCTTCTACACATTAAGGTGGTTTTGGTATATATATATATACACCAAAATAATTTTGAGTATGAAATATTTGTTCTGTGATTGAAAACAATTATTCTATCAAAATTGTCTAGACCACTTAAAAAAAATCTTTGTTATTACGGAATAAATGTTACTTACCCGGAAAAAATGGTATAGGTATGTACCGAAGTGGGACTATGGGACTTAATAATTTGAAGGCCAAAAATGTAATCATCTAGTTGTTATAAGATAGAAAAGGGTCACTATTTGTTTGCACCTAAAAAATATATTTTTTAAGTTAAAGTTGGTGGAGGCCGATTGTAATTTTATAATCGGACTTACAGACCGGTCACAAAAATTAGGGGCAAATGACTGGTACAAAGATAATAGGGCCGAATGTATTTTAAACCATCTAGCTGCAATCGGACTGATCATTATATGACCAAGCTGTGTGTTCGGACTGGCCATCATTTATGCAATCAATACATTTTGGTCAATGTGGTGGGCCACGATTATTCTGCCAAAAGTGCCATTACATTTGAGTTCTAGCACGTGAAGGATTTTGGTACTAAATTATACGGTGGGCCCTTTATTTGGTTTCCTTACGTGAATAGATCAGCCAGCTTAGGCTTTGTTTGGCTACTATTTCTTTCTATCGGGCTGATCAATTACATTTTAGAACTCCAATATTTCGCTGGTGAAGTATGGACCCCTAGTGGAACATTATCTTCCATAAATACGTGATATATATTACTATTTGGTTGATAAGGGAGGTTCTTTGTGATAAATCATATCATTAAATCAAAATATTATCACTTATGGTAATATTATCAAGATATCAATCAGTCCTGGGAAAGATAATATCACTTTTGGGAGGATTATCAAAATATTATCTGTTAAGAAAAGATAATATTCTTGACTTTATCTGATTATGGAAGTAATCTTTTACTTGGTGGGAAAGTCATGCGCACAAAGGCAGTATATGGACCAGATTCAAGCTGCATATATATATATATATGTATATATATTTGAAGTTATGGAAGGCTTTAGCAGTTTATGGAAATAAACTGGTATTTTTTACAGATTATTATTCAAGAGATTTTATTGCCTTATCGTCATCAGCTTCAGTCAGACCTATAAATCAGCAGACCGGCAACCAATCAACGGACTCTGTGTCACCTCGAAAAATCGCATTCAACCGCATTCAAACAGCATTCAACATGTGATGATGCCGAAAATTAGTAAGAAGGATTTAGAGAGAGAAAAAGACAAGAACAAATTGTATGTGTTTCGGTCCCGTTAACGAGGTGACCTACGTCCACGGTTGCGTCTGTGCGCGTTCACTAGCAGATCACCGGCGGGCCTGGTGAGCCAACAAAGAGGGGCGGCACTACCAGTAATACCGGCCGGGTATATGCGTATAATGGTGAATTCTCTGTTCTATGCTTGTTAGCTAGAGAGTTCTTTTCAGATCCCTGTAGACAGGGTAGGTGGGCTCTTTTATAGGTGCAAGAGTCCACCCGTATATGGTAAGTTAATTGGATTAGAAAGCCTAATCTAATTACAATTGAGTTGCATGATTTGGGAGAGTTTCCTAAGTGGTTTAGGAAACTGCCACATTCCCTCTTGCAGTCTTGCAGCTGGTTTAGGAAACTGCTGGTTAGGCCGGGCCCACGGGATGCCGCGGCCTATTGATACGAACCGCGCGGTCCTGACGAACACCTCGGGATTGCTCGGCTACTGGTGCCATTACCGAGGTAACTCGCACCTCCTGGTGACGTGGCAGACTGACTTCATGGCTGGATAATCTTGGACATATCAGCTGCCCCCCATTTTTGGAACTGACTGGATGCTTCATCGGGTGAGGATCGAAAATCAGTATTGCCTTGGAAACCGTCCAGATATCCTTCCGGGAATGCCGCTCGGGATGGGGCCCGCCTTCTAGATCACCCGGTGGAATAATCGACCGTTACAGAGAGGAGCTCGGGTGTTGGTGTTGCCACATGTTAGGGAGTAATTGGCCTGGTCAGGATCCATCGAAGTTGGTTCGGAAGTAACCGGACAGCCGCGTGGTAACCGGATAGTCACGTCATGTATTTAATGCGTGCGCCTTTTAAGGCGACCTTCCACGTGCCCAAGGTGACAGCTATCTGGCGGCTCTTGACGGGAAAACTCCTGAGTCGTTGGATCTGATTAATCTGGACCGTCCATTATTCCTATATAAGAAACACTTACTCATTTTTTCGATTCCTGCTGCCAATTGATAGAGATTACCGAGCGGTTTGAGAGCAAACAAGATCCCAAGCAAGATTCTCGACCCCTTTTCTGCGCTAAACCTTGTAAGTCTTTCCTTTCTGTCTTCAGTTCTTCACTCTCTTCTTCTTTTCTGAACAAAACTGAAGGGAGCGAACCTGCTTAGGTCAGAACAAGCGTGGAATTTTTTCTTTTTTAGGTTCTGCTATCTCTTCCAATCTGGAGGTACTTTAGGGTAGTTGGACCGAACGGGTGTTCCCGGGAGAGTCTTGAGAGAGTGTTACCTTTCATCTAGAGTCTTGTATGACCTGCCCTTTAGGTTATTAGATCTGCCTCCGTTGTATCTTAGGCTTAGAGTCTGTGACCAATTCTTAGGTCGCCGTCTGTCTCCTAGGTCCACCGTAGACTTAGACATGTGCCACTCAGACTTCAACTCATCATCCCGATCGGAGGACGAGCAGTCACGATCAGGGACCTTGAGCACAAGCCTAAACCCTCCTTCTTCGGCCCCCTCTAATCAGCACAGTGAGGGAAGGATACCTACTCGGGCGTCTCACGAGAAAACGCACCGGGATTCTCCTGTGTGCCGAACAGTCCCGACGTCGTCGTTGCGTGCGAGTCAATCATCAACACCCTGCACGGTCCTGATTTGGGTCGGATCAGGGAGAGATATGATATTCCCGGTCACTTCTCTCTGTCTGTCCACGACGGCGGGGCCCATTTCCATGAAATGGGCTTCGTCACTCTATACGAAGATGCCTTGATGGCAGGCCTTCGCCTACCGCTCCACCCTGTTGCTCGGGAGGCACTCATCTACCTCGGGATCTCCCCCGGGCAACTCGCCCCGAATGGTTGGCGGTATTTGATGGGATCCATCTCCTTGTGGCCTCAAGTTCTCGGGTATGAGCTCAGCCTACAGGAGTTCTTTTGGACCCACCGGCCTTTCCAAGTTCACGGGGAGTCTGGTTTCTTCTCGCTCGGGGCTAGAAAGGGGCAGAAGATAATAGTAAACTGCCCGAGCAACAATAAAGGATGAAAGAAGAAAATTCTTCCAAGTGTCCACCCTGGGGCTGTGTAAAAAGGCACCGGTGTAGACACCCCATTTTTTTGGCTATCAGATTTAGGAGACCCATAGCTTGGTGGTTCACAATGATCGTAAAAGACTTAAAAGGACTCCTGGAAGTCAGCTCTATCTCTCAGAATGCTCAGAATGACCAAAATGCCCCTAAAAGCCCGAAAACTCCCAGATTTGGTCCCAAAATTCTGGAAACATGGTATGTCGTAAGAAAAATGATAAAATGAGTTTTTAAGAAAAATCGGATGAAATCGTCAGCTCCCAAAGACCCTCGGAAGTCCCGGAAGTTTCCGGAAAGTCCCCGTTGACCGGTTTGACCAATGTTTGATCAGGTTTGACCAAAGTTTGACCAAGTTTGACCAAGTCTGACCGAAATCATCCAAATTCACCGGAATCATTCTAGATCATGAGAAAAGTATTAAAATGAGTTTTAGAAGAAAATCGAGCAAAATTGTCAGCTCCTGGGAACTCCCAGAAGTCTCCAGAACTTCCCGGGAATCCCAGGTTTGACAGTTTGACCAGAATTTGACTTTAAAACCGGGGCACCATAACAATTTTCAAATTTTTTTTCATGGATACTAGAGGTCAGTAGCTTTCCAACGGTATATCGCACATAATTTTCAGATTTAAAACGAGTCTAGTATGAATTTCCGAAGGCGAAAAAGGCGATCAAATCGGCTTTTATCGCAAATACCGCAAAACATTTCAAAGTGACCTATCCCCTAACTATTTTTTATGTAAAGTAGACTCCATTACCTTTCCAGTCAGCAGTATATCACAACCTCAATTTAGAGTTTGTACACATTTTCTATGAATTTCGGACGAAATAGGGCCTTTTCGCGAATACCGGAACCTCTGTGGGCCTAACAGCATTATTTGGACGAAGGAGGAGCAGTGCCGCCGCGGCACTCCCCTCCAGATTAGTGTTTTTTTGTAATTTTTCTTGGGGATTCATTTTGATTAATTAAAAACCAAAACGACGTAGTTTTATGTTCACAGATGTTTGGGACCAATGGGAACACTTCTAAAATCCCAAAACCACCCCAAATTGGCCTATATAAACCCCCCATTGCTCTTCATTTTGGGGGGGCCAAGTGCAAAAGCTTGAAAAGTTGTAGAGAAGAAGAAAGATAGAGATAGGTTTAGAAGAGAGAAAAGGAGCTTCCTCCTACTATCTTGCTATAGAAAGTGAGTTTTAATCTTGTGTTCTTCCATTACCTCTCTTATACTTCACATCCCAAACACCCCCAATCACCATTCTTGAGCATTCTTGAGTTAGGAAGCTACATCCATGTCCAAATGTCAAAATCTATGAGTGAAACACCAAGCTACAAGTCCAAAATCACATTGATTATCATCTATTGATTGTTATTTACTTACTTGTTCATATTATGTTCATCTCTTCTTGCCTCATTTCTTTTTGATTTTCTATATTTACTTACTAGTTCATCATCATCTAGATGATGACATGTTTGAGGTGAGTGAATCCTTATGGATAGTAGCTCTTAACCTCAAAAACATGTTTGATAGATGATGATCATAACTTCAATACCTCCAAGGTATCCTTGAAGTTATGTTCAAATGAAAATAAATCTCTCCAACAATCTTGGGGGTTCTTGATGATGAGATTGATGTTGGCATTTTAAGTGGATATGATCTTTATTGAGTATTGAAAATATATTTTTAAAACCTCTATTTCAAAACCCCCTTCAATCCCTCTCATTTTGATCTCAAGAAAGAAAACCTTGTTTTCCCCAAAAATCTTCAAAATAGTGAGTCAAAATAGTGAGTGATCTGAGTTCAAAGATTTCTCTAGAACTCAATACTCAATGTATGGATGCAAGGCCACTTGGAAAGTCTTCCTAACTTATTAGAGAACACCCATGATTTTTGGTTTGACTTGAAAATACTTGAAAATGGTCCATTTGGACCCAAACATTCTCTCCAGATATTCTACCTCAGTTGTCACAGCAGCTTGGTTGACTTCTAACTTCTTTTTCAGAAACCTTTTCCAAAGGGGTGGTCCTAACTTCTTTTTCCCTTAAACTTCAATGTCTTAGGGAACTTTCTGTATAAAATGGGCCTCCAGATCATTTGTTTTCATTTTCTAAGATATTTCAACATTTCAGTCGACAGTACGGACTCTGTTTCTGAGTGACCTCTATTATTTATATGATTTCTCTCAATCTGTGATAGTTATTAAAGATTGGCTTTTTGGGTTGTATTCTAGACACAATAAGGAACATCTCCATAAAAAATCATGCATTGAAAACATTCTTAACCCCTCATTTCCATTTTCACAAGATCATGTTACTGTTCTGTCCACTATTCACAGAAAGCACATTTTAACTTTCATTCTTTGATTTGATGCTTACATGAACTCCAAATTAGCTCATGTCTTAGGAAGTAGTTCATACTACATTTGTACATATCCCATGATGATTTCATTCATTTATTCATACACATTCTAGACTTCTAAGTCATTCTAGGAATCCATGAACACAAAGCACATTACAACCTTTACACATTCTAGATACATACATTGCATCCATGCAAAGATTTGGGGTTTTTGTAACTCCTAATCTAAGAAGACTATAAGGAATGATCATGATCACACGTTCATGCTTCCCTTGATCTAATCATCCTTTCTCATCCATCCCGGGGATTGAGAGGTCTTCTTTTCTCAAAGAATAACATGCATCATACTAGCTTGCTAAGCATATTTTGATTTCTTTGATTATTTTGTTTCAAGAACAATTCATGTCCCCTTTTAGATTAGGAAAACTTAATTACTTGATACATGAGTATATGATTTTTCCTAGGTTTGTTTTGTGTGATTTTTCACTTTGCATTGTGTGATACTTGGCTTAAATCTTATGAATGATATCTTATCTTTTGATCTTCCAATTTCAAGTTTCTTATGTGATGTAATATATTACCATAGTATTAATTGTCGAACCATACATAGTATAAGATGATTATTTGGATGCTAATTGAGGCCCGTCGAAAGACGGGGCGAGTTGAGGGTGTTTTAGTCGTGACAAAGGCTCCTTCCTCTCTCGTACCAAAACCCCGAACCAAGTTCTTTGGTTATGAAGGGCCGGTGCCCTTTATCCATTTGGGTGAGTCAATTTGGGTTTCTTGGTTCCCTAAAGACCAAGTGGCGACTCTGTATCTGTTTTCAACAGACCCTTTTCTTTTCCTTTTTCAAAAAACAAGTTTCAAAAGCAAACAAAGCGATGGAATCCCGGTATCCACAATCTGGCGACTCTGCTGGGGATTTTTATTTCAAAACAAAATAATATAGAGGTTTGACTCATAAGAAGCATCCTTAAAATCATCTTTTTACTATGTCTGGTTCACCGCATTGCACTTCTGCATTTCCCCCTTTCGACTATGTCTGAAACGCGGCGCTGACATTGTTCAGGTCATGCTGTGCCAGGGCACAAGTCACCGTTGATACTGTACCTTCCAAGGTATATCAAAAAGAGTAAAAACCTCCGTACTGTCTCCCTGATGGTATATTGGAACTCTCGTCAACGGACCCTCTTTGACTAAACCCAGCCTTTGCATATAGATTCCTATAGAACCTTTCATAGGACTGTTCATTTATCTTTTCAGATAGGATAATGTGATATAACTGTTGTATGCCCTGGCGGGATTACCTGCGCGATGTAGACGCTTATATGGCATAGAACAGAACCTCTTTCTTATGATTCCCAAGGCAATCACTCACATGTGATCACATTGAGTTGACTTGCCTAGGCACCATGATAAGGATGTCTGCTCCATGCTCACAAAGATATACACCGCAAACCTTGTTTGTTGGTCCTGAGACATAGGAGTATGAAAACTTGCTAGACAGTATGATCACCATCATCACCTATTCCCGTCGTATATCCCTATTTGTCACGCCCCGGAGTAAGCCAAAAATAGGGAAAATAAAAATTTTCCTTTATGGGTCCGTAGACACGTGACTAGTTTGCTAACCGTCCTGTCCTTCTAACTCCACACCATGCAATCATAAGGAAAAGCTAGGGTATAAGCATGATCTAAACTTATCAGAGTATATATACAGCAACGGAAATTAAACAAAGGTTACAATAACTTCAATTCTAATACAAGAGGCCATACTAAATAATTTACATAATCTTAAAACTTGAGGAACTGTCTATCAGGTCTTGGGCAAGGCTTTAATCTCCCTGGCTCCACAGCACTGCATCCTGAACTCTTCTAACTATCTCCAAACCTGCAACACTCTGAGCATAGGAATGCCCAGGGCGTAACATGCCGTCAGCCTTGGAACAAGGCTGAGTGAGAGTCTCAACCGCACCATAATCAATAAATACAACACGTCTCTCAACTCACGTTATAGTTTTAGTACTTTAAGGTATGGTTATTCTCTTATCAAAAGACGCATTCTCACCACAGACATAACAGAGGTCTCATCAAGACAGGAAATCAGATAAACATAACATCATAGAATACATTCTCTTTATTATAACTTGTGCGTGCAAATGCATGACCAATAAGACTCACTCCCAACCCTTTTCAAAGACACTTGCTTTTAAAACAGATACTTTTCAAAACCATTTTATTTTAAAACCAAAACTTCCAAACCAAATCATTTTGACTCATCAACTCAATCTCATCATTCGCCTTTTCTTTCTCATCCACTTGACAACACGCGGTATATCAAGGATGATAACATACTATCACAGTCAATTCATACTCGTCCCTTGATAGGCCACCGGACGTCTTCACGGCGCACACTATCTGTAAACAATGAAACTGGCACATGGGACGTCTTCAACCATGTGTATACTCTCACTGGTCGTCTACACGGCTGAGAAGTATATTAGGGCACTAGCCGGACGTCTTCAACGATACATGGGACGTCTTCAACCACGTATGCGCATCACCGGACGTCTTCAACGGCGAGAGGCGCGCTAGGAACCCTAACCGTTCATGTCCACCCGGCTCGTCAGCCGTTGATCCATAGGATCCACAAATCACATCTCTCTTCATTCATAATCTCATCAAACAGCTCTCTTCCTTATGCAATGCATGCTAATACATGTCATGAAATGACCGTGTGTCCATTATCAGTACTCACATGTAATTCTACTTTTCTTCCTCTTTATTATGAACATGGCATGCATTATCTATCCCAGTCGATCAACATCGTAAAACGTGCATTTAACAGTAAGCAGCAGAAATGTAACATATAGAGCATGGATCACATAACATGGAATTGATACCGTTGAACATATAGATAAAACCCTTGACATGCTCACGTATGCGATAGCACTACCATAACATGCTTTTAAACATCTTATAATTATTGGAAATACACTTGACATCATAAATCAGCTTATCACTTATACAAAATATCATACAGGTAGCTTTTAAACATCTTATATTCATCTTATTAGGATTAGAGTGAGGTGAGGAAACTCACCTCGAGTCACCGATCCTCGAAAAGCGGATAACCGTCAAGTTCTACAACAATAAACGGAATAAACAATAATAATGTATGAGTACAACTATAGGGGCAAAATGGTAATTTTACCAAATGAGGTTATAAACCTCAAGGTAGTGATCTACGTGTCATTCTAAGTCCAACGCCATTGACTAGACTCAAATCGGAGTCCGTCGCGTTTTATGAGGTAATAGGCAGGGCTTACTACACTAATGCAGGCCCTAAAAGACAAGCTGTATTTTCGACCGAGTCGAAAAGTCACCAAACTTTAATGGAACGTTCTAGACATTATTCTAAGACTCTGGGAACTGACCGCGTAATTTTCGGAGTCCTAGATTATTTATTATGAATTATTGAAGATAATATATACCAGAAAATACCCGAAACGGGATTTAAATATGTAATTATAATTATACTAAGATATCAGTGCTTAGAAGTATTTTTTATTAAATACTAAATATTAAAATACACCACCAGTATTTATTTCATAATTTTCGGAGCTCGTTTGGTATTTTTAATAATTAATATACTCATAAGATAGCTCCTTATTAATTATTAAAATACTAGACAATAATATTATAGTTTAATAACATACATTATATAGTGAAATAGTCCCAGGGTCATTACCCTAATTTTCTAGAATTTATAAATACACATAGGTATTTATTAAATATTTAAAACTATTTAATATTGATATTTATTATTTATATTAGCCATATAAATAATAAATATATAATATGTATAATATAATACTGATATATAGAGTGTTAAAATAATATTCTATATTATTAAAACCTTAATGGCATAATTATAAATTATTTATAATTATTAAGAGTAATATTTGGGACACAACCTTCATACAACTTTCATACAACCTCCCCAAAAGATGTGTCTATCTCTCTCCTGTGATGTCACTGGACCCCACAGTGACACAGGAAAGAGATAGACACTCTTTTGGGGAGGTTGTATGAAAGTTGTATGAAGGTTGTGCCCCAAGTATTACCCAATTATTAAACCATTTAAAACCTTTTAAACTAATTAATACTAATAATAATAATAATAATAATATTAATATTATTATAAATCTCAGACCCGACGGGTCCAACCCGAACCGACCCGAACCCCTATGGGTTACCCGAATATACTCTCAACAAGACCCAAGGACGCGGATCCGATGGGTCAGACCCGACCCGATCCTGTCCCAAACGGACTGCCCACATGCTCACACAACTAAGCCCATTGGGTTGACCCTAATCCGACCCAAACCTAATCCGCTAACACTCACAACTAAACCTACCCATGACCCGAATCTGTACCCGAACCTGACCCAATCACAGACACAACTTAACCCGTCCTAGCAACCCAACCGGGTCAAACCTAACCCGAATCCGAGACCTAACTCCTCTCACTAACAAACCCATCCCGCTAGCCCAAACCCGGACTGAACCCGACCCAAAGTCTAACCCATTCCCAGACACAACACAACCCGCCCCAAAACCCGAAACCATACCCGACGTCAAAATGACGTCGTCCCACTTAAGTTAACCCACGGGTTAACTTAACCCGGCCCAAACCCAAACCCTGACCCTCTTACACACACATCCTAACCCTACCCAAACCCGACCCGAGTCCGAGTCTTATAACCCGAAACCCAAACGGGTCATCTTCATCTTCTCCGGCGAACTGGCGTCGCCGAAAAGTCGCGGCTCGCCGGAGACTCTCTCTCTCCTCATATCTCCTTCATTTCTTCTCCAAAATTGACAAGGTCAACGGCATTATGACCGGACTGTCCTCCTCTACCACATACTAGAGGCTCTAGATTCGGTTTATTCGTTTGGTTTACCTACCAGTGAATTATCATTTTCGGCCAAGAAAAGGATAATGGCCTGCATGGCCAAATAAATGAGTTCCAAAACAAAACCTGCTACAAGGGGGTCTACCTGGGACCAATTGGGTCTGATTAGTGTAGATTTTTGGGGCTTTGGTTATCTCTGGGGAAATCAAGCTCAAGCTTGAGCTTTAATGGCTAACCGGAGCATGTTCAGAGCTTAGGGCTCTGTTTGGTTTGCATGCAAGGGATCCTAGACCCACTAGATGACATGCAGATACTCAGGAATGTGAGAGAGGGGTTGGGTTACCTCTGGGAGATCAGATCTCTCTCTTCTTCTTCGGTTTCTTCTTTCTTCTTCTTCTCTCTCCTCTACTCTGCTTCTTCTTTCTTTCTGGGCAGCTAAGGGAGTGTGTGTGGTCGTGTGTGTTGAGAAGGTAAGGCAGAGAATGTGGATAAGGGTGGGGTGTGTGTATAAACCGAGGGTAGTGGGATAAGAGGTGTTCTCTCAAGCTCTCTCTCTCTCTCTCGGTTCCCTCTCTCTCTAAGACAATCTGTATGGACAGATTGTGGGGGTGGTGAGGCTGATATAAGGGTGAGGGGTGCATTTATAGAGGGAATTGATGGGGAGGTTTGGTTGTGTGCTAGCGGGTGCACCAATGTACATGAGTGTGTGTATGTTTGTGTGTCCAAGGGTAGATCAAGGGGGACCAATGGGGGTGGTGGTGTGGGTCCCACTTCGGTAATTGCACTGGAATGTGAGTCTGGGTCCTAACTAGATGCAATACTGAGAAGTTGATCATGGGTACAAGTGTAAGCATGAACGGGGCTGTGTACGTGCCTAAGTAAACATCCTTCTTTAAGTTCTTAATAGAACTATAAGTCGAGGGTACGTCTATTCTAATAGGCACTGGGTTAGAAATAGTTTCGCCGTTGAGACGTCAACTAAAGGATTCTAGTACAGGGGTTCCTACTTAAGGTTTCCTAATGAACCTTTTGTAGCCATCATTAAGGTGACGTCACTAATCTGATATTCCTACGTGGAATTTGTAGAAAATTCTGGGTGCTACATCTCTACCCACCTTATTTGAGGATTTCGTCCTCGAAATCTAGGGTTTGCTAATGCTTAAAATGTACAAATCCTATTCATAAGGTTAGTCATTCTATACCAACTCAGGCGCTCTTATCAATCTAAATGGTCTACCTGACCATAAGTTGTTGTCCACTGTTTCGGGGTCTGATTTCCTGGAAATACATCAGCTCCTTCTCATAATTTCCCTCGAATGTCCCAAACATCTTGTATACTATCCCCATATAAGATTCAAAGTCCTGGCAGTGGGTATGGTACCTTTAGTCTTCCATTTTATTCAGTGCTGAGATTAATTCCCTGGTCTGCGTGCTCTCTTTCTGGATCTCTGTGGTGGTGGAGCATTGTTCTGAACTTCTTGTTCGGGGCATTCTTTACGTACATGTCCAGCCTTTTCGCAATTGAAACACCGCACTTGTTTCCCGGTGAGTTGTCTCGGTGCTGTGCATTCTTTGGAGTGGTGTCCAAGTATTCCGCAGTTGTAACAGATATCACGTTGTTTCGCGTGTGTCTGAACAGCTGTCTGACTAACTCTTCTGTCATTGCTTCTTTGTCCTTTGTGATGATTCTGGAGGTGTCCAGAGTTTCTTCTAGTGATTGCAGACTGCATTTGAGTGGTTGCCCGGGGCACTTGATTGTCTCTTCGACTTCCTCCTGGGTTGGTTGCCTGAAACCAGTTATCTTTTCCTCCTTGTGGGTGGCTTTCTAGTTTCTTGCTGTTCAGAGCTATGTTCTCTAGTTGTGTGGCTAATTTGACCATTTCTTCGAATGGTTGGTCAAGGTGTACTGCTGCTGTCTTTTGAATGTCTGGATTAAGTCCTTCGTAATATTGCAGTGTCTTATTTCGCTGAGTATCTACCATGTAGGGAGCAAATCATGATAGTCTCTCAAATTTTGCCGTGTATTCTTGTACTGTTATGTTGCCTTGAACTAGCTCTATGAATTCCTTTTTCTTCTTGTTTCTCTCTGTTCTTGGGAAGTACTTTGCTAGGAATTTCGTTTTGAATGCTTCCCATGTCATCTTCCTTGCAATATCCTCGCCCACTGTAGCTTCGACAGATTCCCACCAGTCAGCTGCCGAATATGACAATTGGAAAACAGCCAAGCGTCTTTTCTCTGTCTCGTTGCATTCGAGGGCTTGAAACATTCGTTCCATATCACGAAGCCATTGTTCAGCTTCCCATTCTTCTATCATTCCCGTGAAAGTTCCTGGTTTAAGTGCACGGAATCTCTCAAGCAGTTTATCTCCTGTCTGACAAGTATCCTTGTTGTTAATGACACGGTCTAGGTGATCACTTGCTTGTTCCACGTGTCAGACAAGAGCTCCTATCAATCCTGTTGGATCCACTGTTGAAGGTATCACATTTGTTGGTCCGTTGGATGAATTCTGAGTATTCCGTTTTCTCTTAACCATGGTGTACGCTAGCAAGGGTTATACCTACGTGTTAACACCTATTTAGTTAATACCTTATCTTATCTTGTCTGATCATAAGACAAGTAACAATATTGAGTCAATAGAGATTTCTAGCATATAATGGTTGTCACAACTACTACTATGATCAAAGGTAAGGCATCCATATCCTTGGTCTTTCTAGACTCTAGGTTGAACTGACTGTTCCGAGATCCATCTCAGGAAGTTCGTTAGTGCCTAAACATCTATCAACTAATGGTTAAGCCTATAATCTTATTAGTAATATATGTGTAAAAGTAAGATTAGTAATTAATAAGAATTCGTCTAATCAAACAATATAGTTAAGACACAAGCAAACTACTACTGATCAGAGAATAAAAAGGTCCAACAACAGTACGAATACTAGTTCTACAAATCTGGAGTACATCAAAAGAAGTGGAATAGAAACATATGATGAACTAGCTAAGGATCCATCCTCCATCTCTCTCAACATCAGAATCCGAGGTCACCTCTCCTAAGTCACTGGATGGTGGAAAGTCAATCGGAGGGATACCAACAAATGCATCCCAGGCTGGCTCTAGGGGCCAATCAGGGTCCTCTATCATCTCAGGCTCTGCTAGTGGGTCTTCATCTGGATCATCATCTGAGTCATCATCAGAACCTGCAGGGGTAACAAAGTGTACTACGTCTTCTTGTGGCTCGTCCTGGTCATGGATCGCAAGGTTTCCTAGGGCATGAGGAATCTCCTCCATCTCAGCAGACAACAAGCACAGTGCTACCACTCTATGATATGCTAACTCTGGAACAGGTCTCTCACGGAAGAAACAACGTGTCCACTTCCTTATACTCTGGCGAACTCTATGGTTGATGGTGTTGCTAACATGACCAAATCCTCGAGGGGCAAACTGTCTCTCCAAGGTGACTCTGTACTGTCCATCCGCAGCATCGTACTCTATCTGGTGCTCCATGCTAGCCTGCCCAACACAGAAAACTAACTTAGTACTAATACTAATTAATGAAATATCTTAAAGTTTCATAGTGACAAGGGGGTACCTTTCTTAATTTTGTCTAAACCTTGTGTTACTGTCAACTATTCCAAGTCTGAGTTCCTGAACTTACATTAGTTCCTAATTCTATATTTATTACACTTGTGACTTCTATGGGTCAACTCATCGCAGGGATTTATTCATTATTCTTATAGACTAAGAGTATACAAGCTTAAATCAATTACTAATTACAAGCAAGCAATACATCCACGTGAAAATATATATGTATATATATATCAAGCTAAGGATAATCTCCATAGATAGATTTAAACATAGTGCAACATAGTTACAAAAACATTTACATCAGAGAGTGCGTACGCAAAGTACGTACATAGTAGGGAATAGTGCCAACAACATATACATGAAAGGCGTACACGTTATTACTACTACGTGTTACATACCTGAGTACAGCTATATACACAAAAGATGGACTAACAGTCCTATTACATAGTCCTTCAATCATCCAGGTCCTTGACCTTTGACTTTCCCTTCTCAGCTATGTCTTTCTTAGTTGGGTCGACATTGACTGCAGAATCAGCATCCTCCACAGAATTGGTCTCCTTTGCTGGAACTTCTCCATCATCATCATCCTCCAAATCAGTCCCCAAGACTGGCTCAACGGTCAAGGGTATATCAGCTATGGACTCCTCTGGTACTGGGAGTGGCATAACAGAAGATGGTCCTACGGGTCCTGGTGGGGGTGTCAGCTTAACTCGAAAAGTCATGACTCGGAGGGTATAGCTGTCATGAGTCATCTCAGCTGCTTCCTGATGAACAAGTCTAAGGGTGTTTTCTCAGTAATATGCCTCTCTCTGTAGGATCTCTGGGTCCTCAATTCCCAATACATGTACATCATGCCACATGTTTTCCTCCAAATGCTGCTAAGCACTCCGTCGAATTCTTTGTCAGTACAACACTGGGTATGCAGGCTCTATACGATCTGGATAAACCCAATGCCCTCCAAACCCGTCTTGGACATAGAATGGTTCCATGCTAACCTGTCCAATATAAACTATCATAGGGTTAGTATCTTCATAAGTGAGGAAAAGATCTAATGGTTTATAACTTAAAGTGCATAGGACAAACGGTAAATGCCTAACCTAGGCTCTGATACCACTAAAACCCTGTCACGCCCCGGAGTAAGCCAAAAATAGGGAAAATAAAAATTTTCCTTTATGGGTCCGTAGACACGTGACTAGTTTGCTAACCGTCCTGTCCTTCTAACTCCACACCATGCAATCATAAGGAAAAGCTAGGGTATAAGCATGATCTAAACTTATCAGAGTATATATACATCAACGGAAATTAAACAAAGGTTACAATAACTTCAATTCTAATACAAGAGGCCATACTAAATAATTTACATAATCTTAAAACTTGAGGAACTGTCTATCAGGTCTTGGGCAAGGCTTTAATCTCCCTGGCTCCACAACACTGCATCCTGAACTCTTCTAACTATCTCCAAACCTGCAACACTCTGAGCATAGGAATGCCCAGGGTGTAACATGCCGTCAGCCTTGGAATAAGGCTGAGTGAGAGTCTCAACCGCACTATAATCAATAAATACAACACGTCTCTCAACTCACGTTATAGTTTTAGTACTTTAAGGTATGGTTATTCTCTTATCAAAAGACGCATTCTCACCATGGGCATAACAGAGGTCTCATCAAGACAGGAAATTAGATAAACATAACATCCTAGAATACATTCTCTTTATTATAACTTGTGCATGCAAATGCAGGACCAATAAGACTCACTCCCAACCCTTTTCAAAGACACTTGCTCTTAAAACAGATACTTTTCAAAACCATTTTATTTTAAAACCAAAACTTCCAAACCAAATCATTTTGACTCATCAACTCAATCTCATCATTCGCCTTTTCTTTCTCATCCACTTGACAACACGCGGTATATCAAGGATGACAACATACTATCACAGCCAATTCATACTCGTCCTTTGATAGGCCACCGGACGTCTTCACGGCGCACACTATCTGTAAACAATGAAACTGGCACACGGGACGTCTTCAACCATGTGTATACTCTCACCGGTCGTCTACACGGGTGAGAAGTATATTAGGGCACTAGCCGGACGTCTTCAACGATACATGGGACGTCTTCAACCACGTATGCGCATCACCGGACGTCTTCAACGGCGAGAGGCGCGCTAGGAACCCTAACCGTTCATGTCCACCCGGCTCGTCAGCCGTTGATCCATAGGATCCATAAATCACATCTCTCTTCATTCATAATCTCATCAAACAGCTCTCTTCCTTATGCAATGCATGCTAATACATGTCATGAAATGCACGTGTGTCCATTATCAGTACTCACATGCAATTCTACTTTTCTTCCTCTTTATTATGAACATGGCATGCATTATCTATCCCAGTCGATCAACATTGTAAAACGTGCATTTAACAGTAAGCAGCAGAAATGTAACATATAGAACATGGATCACATAACATGGAATTGATACCGATGAACATATAGATAAAACCCTTGACATGCTCACGTATGCGATAGCACTACCATAACATGCTTTTAAACATCTTATAATTATTGGAAATACACTTGACATCATAAATCAGCTTATCACTTATACAAAATATCATACAGGTAGCTTTGAAACATCTTATATTCATCTTATTAGGATTATAGTGAGGTGAGGAAACTCACCTCGAGTCACCGATCCTCGAAAAGCGGATAACCGTCAAGTTCTACAACAATAAACGGAATAAACAATAATAATGTATGAGTACAACTATAGGGGCAAAATGGTAATTTTACCAAATGAGGTTATAAACCTCAAGATAGTGATCTACGTGTCATTCTAAGTCCAACACCATTGACTAGACTCAAATCGGAGTCCGTCGCGTTTTATGAGGTAATAGGCAGGGCTTACTACACTAATGCAGGCCCTAAAAGACAAGCTGTATTTTCGACCTAGTCGAAAAGTCACCAAACTTTAATGGAACGTTCTAGACATTATTCTAAGACTCTGGGAACTGACCGCGTAATTTTCGGAGTCCTAGATTATTTATTATGAATTATTGAAGATAATATATACCAGAAAATACCCGAAACGGGATTTAAATATGTAATTATAATTATACTAAGATATCAGTGCTTAAAAGTATTTTTATTAAATACTACTCCCTCCGTCCCATTTTATGTGTCCCCCTTTCTATTTTGGTATGTCCCAAATTTGTTGTCCACTTTCCTAAATTAGTATATAAATTTTACTTAGTTTCCCAAATTGCCCTTCCTTACAACCAATACCAAAACAAAACAAAAAAGAAAGTGCAATGATTATGGGCAATTGTGGAAAGTGGTGTAGATTCCTTTTGTCCCCTTAAATAGTTGGATTCCCAAAAAGGGACACATAAAATGGGACGGAGGGAGTAAATATTAAAATATACCACCAGTATTTATTTCATAATTTTCGGAGCTCGTTTGGTATTTTTAATAATTAATATACTCATAAGATAGCTCCTTATTAATTATTAAAATATTAGACTATAATAGTATAGTTTTATAACATACATTATATAGTGAAATAGTCCCAGGGTCATTACCCTAATTTTCTAGAATTTATAAATACACATAGGTATTTATTAACTATTTAAAACTATTTAATATTGATATTTATTATTTATATTAGCCATATAAATAATAAATATATAATATGTATAATATAATACTGATATATAGAATGTTAAAATAATATTCTATATTATTAAAACCTTAATGGCATAATTATAAATTATTTATAATTATTAAACCATTTAAAACCTTTTAAACTAATTAATACTAATAATAATAATAATAATAATAATAATAATAATAATAATATTAATATTATTATAAATCTCAGACCCGACAGTTCAAACCCGAACCGACCCGAACCCCTATGGGTTACCCGAATATACTCTCAACAAGATCCAAGGACGCGATCCGATGGGTCAGACCCGACCCGATCCTGTCCTAAACGGACTGCCCACATGCTCACACAACTAAGCCCATTGGGTTGACCCTAATCCAACCCAAACCTAATCTGCTAACACTCACAACTAAACCTACCCATGACCCGAATCCGTACCCGAACCTGACCCAATCACAGACACAACTTAACCCGTCCTAGCAACCCAACCGGGTCAAACCTAACCCGAACCCGAGACCTAACTCCTCTCACTAACAAACCCAGCCCGCTAGCCCAAACCCGGACTGAACCCGACCCAAAGTCTAACCCATTCCCAGACACAACACAACCCGCCCCAAAACCCGAAACCCTACCCGACGTCAAAACGACGTCGTCCCACTTAAGTTAACCCACGGGTTAACTTAACCCGGCCCAAACCCAAACCCTGACCCTCTTACACACACATCCTAACCCTACCCAAACCCGACCCGAGTTCGGGTCTTATAACCCGAAACCCAAACGGGTCATCTTCATCTTCTCCGGCGAACTGGCGTCGCCGGAAAGTCGCGGCTCGCCGGAGACTCTCTCTCTCCTCATATCTCCTTCATTTCTTCACCAAAATTGACAAGGTCAACGGCATTGTGACCGGACTGTCCTCCTCTACCACATACTAGAGGCTCTAGATTCGGTTTATTCGTTTGGTTTACCTACCAGTGAATTATCATTTTCGGCCAAGAAAAGGATAATGGCCTGCATGGTCAAGTAAATGAGGTCCAAAACAAAACCTGCTACAAGGGGGTCTACCTGGGACCAATTGGGTCTGATTAGTGTAGATTTTTGGTGCTTTGGTTAACTCTGGGGAAATCAAGCTCAAGCTTGAGCTTTAATGGCTAACCGGAGCATGTTCAGAGCTTAGGGCTCTGTTTGGTTTTCATGCAAGGGATCCTAGACCCACTAGATGACATGCAGATACTCAGGAATGTGAGAGAGGGGTTGGGTTACCTCAGGGAGATCAGATCTCTCTCTTCTTCTTCGGTTTCTTCTTTCTTCTTCTTCTCTCTCCTCTACTCTGCTTCTTCTTTCTTTCTGGGCAGCTAAGGGAGTGTGTGTGGTCGTGTGTGTTGTGAAGGTAAGGCAGAGAATGTGGATAGGGGTGGGGTGTGTGTATAGACCGAGGGTAGTGGGGTGAGAGTTGTTCTCTCAAGCTCTCTCTCTGTCTCTCGGTTCCCTCTCTCTCTAAGACAATCTGTATGGACAGATTGTGGGGGTGGTGAGGCTGATATGAGGGTGAGGGGGTGCATTTATAGAGGGAAGTGATGGGGAGGTTTGGTTGTGTGCTAGTGGGTGCACCAATGTACATGAGTGTGTGTATGTTTGTGTGTCCAAGGGTAGATCAAGGGGGACCAATGGGGGTGGTGGTGTGGGTCCCACTTCGGTAATTGCACTGGAATGTGAGTCTGGGTCTTAACTAGATGCAATACTGAGAAGATGATCATGGGTACAAGTGTAAGCATGAACGGGGCTGTGTACGTGCCTAAGTAAACATCCTTCTTTAAGTTCTTAATAGAACTATAAGTCGAGG
The DNA here is from genome assembly GCA_033977485.1 of Hydrangea macrophylla. Taxonomy (NCBI): domain Eukaryota; kingdom Viridiplantae; phylum Streptophyta; class Magnoliopsida; order Cornales; family Hydrangeaceae; genus Hydrangea; species Hydrangea macrophylla. The sequence continues at coordinate 31,185,335 of CM066992.1, forward strand.
GTACGTCTATTCTAATAGGCACTGGGTTAGAAATAGTTTCGCCGTTGAGACGTCAACTAAAGGATTCTAGTACAGGGGTTCCTACTTAAGGTTTCCTAATGGACCTTTTGTAGCCATCATTAAGGTGACGTCACTAATCTGATATTCCTACGTGGAATTTGTAGAAAATTCTGGGTGCTACACTATTTCTTCCAGAAACTCTACCCAACTCATCAGGATATCCCTGTTTTTCCTAGAAACTCTGTCCGAATCACCCAAATTTCCTAGAAATCCCTATTTCTCCCCCAGAATACCCAGAAACCTCAATTTTTCTTAGAAACGATATACTTGTTTCTCCCAGAAACTCTGTCTGACTTACCCAGTTATACCTGTTCTCCCAGAAGCTCTGTCCAAATCTCTCAGATTACCCAGAAATCTCAATTTCTCCCAAAAACTCTGGTATACTTGTTTCTCCCAGAAACTCTGTCCAACTTACCCAAATTTTCATGTTTTCCCATAATCTCTATCATAATCTCTAAGATTTCCCAAAAATTCCAGCAACTCCATCCAAACTTCCCAAAAATGCCTAGATGTACCAATTTCTCACAGAAATTCTTATTTCCCAATTTCTCCTAGAAGCTCAGTCCAAATCAACCAGAAATCCCTATTTCTCCTAGAAACTCCCATAACTTCTGGAAATTTCTCCGAATCTTTCAAATCCCTATTTCTCCCAGAAACTCTGTCCAAAATTCCCGAAGTATCCCGAAAATCTCTGTTATCCCTTGGTGATCATACTGGAAAGTAAGGTTAGCACACTCATTATGGCTAGGACCTTTTTTGTTTAGCTGCTATCTGTTAGAAATAAGAGCATCATATAGATTAGGGCTTACATCCGCATGCTTGCCTCGTATGCATGCACCATTCCTATCAGTCTACACGCACTATCTTAGTCAGTCTGTACACAAGTCAGTCCACGTTTGTTAACATCACTGTCATTGTCTCTCCAGTCATCACTATCAGAATCTAATATACTCTTCTCGAATCTAAAATTCATTATAGATTCCCAAAATCAGCCACTGAGATCCCCATCCTGGGTCAGAAGTTCGAACAGTCGTTTGGTCAAGATCTGCCCACCAAGTTACTCCAGCATGAATCAAGAGGAATTGGAAAATAAGGTCACTGTGTTGGGAACAACCATAAGCCAGCAATCTGATTGCCTGGCCCAAGTTTTGAGTTTCATGGAAGAACTGAAACAACAGCAGCCACAGTACCCACCTGGTTTCCCACCACAACTAGGGTTCATACCACCACCATCGCCTAGGTTTGGACCGCCTCCCGAGAATAATGGGGAAGAAGACTGGTTTCAAGGGGTCCCACTGCTTGCATATGAGAAGAAGCTCCAGGAGAAAATGGACAAAGTTGACAAGTTTGAAAATGTGTTGAGGAAGAGAAAAGGGGTTGATGATTACATGTTAGACCTGGAAGGCCTCTTTGAGCCCATCAAGCTAAGGCTGCCCGAGAACATCAAAATGCCTGAAATTGACCGTTTTGATGGAACAGGGAATCCAAAAAGTCACATCAAGTTGTGCATGAGCATCTTCCAATCGATGGGATGCACTCATGAGCACATTGCGATGCTGTTCCCGCAAACCCTTAAGAATGTCGTACTATCCTGGTTCCTAACCCTTGAAGCCTCCAAGACCCGGATCTGGGAAGACGTTGCTAGAACTTTTATTGATCACTACTCTTACAACCAAGAGTTTGATATCACCATACGGGATCTAGAGACTACCAGGCAAAACTTCAATGAGTCCTTCACTGCGTTCTTGAGCAGATGGAGGAATAAAGTGGCCCAAATGATCCACAGGCCTATTGAGAAAGAGCAAGTACGTATACTGGTCAAGAACCTGCAACTAGTATACCATGAAAAATTATTCTACCAGTCCATCTCAACATTTGAAGAGTTGTTTGAGGTTGGGACTAGAATCGAGGATGCTATCTGTGAAGGCAAGATCAATGGAGCTGGGTCACTGAAAAGGAAAAGAGACCCCATACCTTTGGTGAAGATCAAGAGAGCCTAGATGTCAATGCCATAAGCCCATCATCAAGCCAAAATAACTGCAGTAAGAGGCACAAGAAAGGAAACCAAAGAGTCTTCACACCACTTGACATGAGCTTATCCTCCGCTCTCAATCACCTTTTTCAAAAGGGCCACCTTGTACCTTTGGAGCCCAGTAAGCCTCCTAATCACCCACCTCCTGGGTATAATGAATCCAAGTATTGTGATTACCACCAAGACCAAGGCCATGAGACCGACAATTGTAAGAGGCTCCGTCACTCAATTCAGGATCTCTTAGATGATGCGCCGCACCCCAATCCAATCCACCACCTCGGCCTCGACCAACCCTTGACCTATCCGTTTAAATGATCCCCTTCCCTGAGGACCATGAGTGTTGAACCTGTGCAAGTGAAGTGATGGTGTTTGGGACTCTTGCTAGAAAACCAAATGAAGATGCTCTTTAGAAAAAAAAAGAGAAATAAAAAGAATAAGTGAGTCACTGTGACATTCCATTTGAGACCAGGTCGAGTCTGTTGTATGTTTATTCTTGTGGTCGAGTCTGTTTGTCATCGAGTTGTTAATGAGTCTGTGATCCTTCTCTACTGATGGAATGAAGTCTCATTTTGCCTAATTCGATGTGTTTAGTCATAGATGCATGAATCGCTGAACTGAAGTGTTACTTTTCAAATTACCATGGATATTACTGTGCTAAAAAAAAAAGGTATTTTTTTTTTACTCAAAATCTTGAAAGGTCAAAGTCAATTTTGCGCCGACACCGATGAAGAGCCAAGAATTGAATAGTCTTACTTTAAGAATTTAAAGATGCTCTTGCCTCAATCTTGAAAAAACATACTTGAAACTGACTTGGGGTTTACCCAACACCCTTTTTCCACCATTTCAAACCCTTAAGCCCAATCCAATTGGAAGCCATGCAATCTGTCCGATTGAAAGCAATACAGACTTAGTCCTTGATGGTAGCCAAACATTTTAGCAAGTTTCATCTCCACTTTCAAAAAAAAAAAAAAAGAAAAAAAAAAGAAAAAGAAGAAAAGAAAAGAAAAGAAAAGAAAAGAAAAGAAAAAGCTCGCTAGGTTGAAAACCCGAAAGGGCACCTAGGCAAAAGTTAGAGCCAAAAAGGTATTGATTTCCAAGATCTGAACTTAGCCAGTCAAAATTATGGAGAAAATGAAAGAAAGAAGATTTTGGTGATACAGAGAATTGTACACTTCAAGGTACATCATGAGAATGTGTCTAGATCATATTTCAAAAGGCTCGGAACAACCATAAATAAATTCCGAGAGCTGACATGCACATTCCGGAATTCTGAGATTGCAGTCAAAAGGTCTCACAAGAATCAACTACATGAAAAGTAAAATTGACTGGCTAGGCGAAAGTGAAAAGGATCGATCCTCAAAATAAAAAAAAAAAAAGAAAGAAAAAAGGGGAGGCCGAAACTGAATCTTCTTATTCAAGGCTACCACAAGTGACCTAAGTTTGACTTCTTTGACGATTGGTTTGAAAAACCCTCAACCCCCCTTTCTTCAAGCCTGGCCTTGAACTACGCTCGACCTGATTCCCACTCGAGGATACGTAGGCAACCACATCGGTTCGGTCGCCCCACTCACAAAAAATAACTGATTTCTTTCAAGCCTTGACTTGAACTACGCTCGACCTGATTCCCACTCGGGGATACGTCGGTCGCTCCACCCATAAAAATAGCCCAATTTCTTTTAAGCTTCGGCCCGAACTACGTTGGACCTGATCCCCACTTGGGGGTACGTAGGCAGACTTTTAAAAAAAAGAAAAAAGAAGGATGGCTCGCTAGGTCGAAAATCCGAAAGGACGCCTAGGAAAAAATTAGAGCTAAATCCAAAGTGAGCAATAACAAAAGAGAGAAAAGAGCTCGTTAGGTCACCTCACTGGTGCCTAGGCAAAAGTTATGAGCATTTGAGAGATTAAAGTCACGGTCCTTGCCTCAAGCCAGAAATCACCTTCCACCCTAGGGGCAAACTTCGGCTACCTGCCTCGTTCGCCTGACTTTTACTATCTACCCTTCATACAAGGGGCAAACTTCGGTCACCTACCTCGTTTGCCCAAAACCTCCAATGAACCTTACTCCAAACTAGGGGCAAACTTCGGTCATTTACCTCGTTTGCCTATCAATCCCACTTCATGCCCTTCAAACTAGGGGCAAACTTTGTTTGCCACCCAATCCCTATAAGCCTTCAAGTCACAAGCATTGTCTTGAACAGATGGAAATGGAGCATCTTTTATTCCATAAGCTAAGGCACTAATTCAAAGCACATCTTGGGAGAAGCAAAGAAATTGATTAGATCAGTAGGGAGGAATTTTCAAAATAAGATTCACCATCAAAGTGATGCCACGTTAAGGTGAGAAGTAAACACAGAAGAGAAATGGTACATCATTTATGACAAGAGCACATTAAGTTTTGGCAACTCGAGCTTGTTTCATTTCAGTGTCGAATGTGTCGCCCTCGCCCATCGGTGTCTGTTAGTTTCTGAGTCTGTCATAGTCTTTTTCAGAAAAAGAGTATGTCGTAGTCTCAAATGTGTAAGTCAATAGTGACGAATAATGAATTTTCCAAATCAAGTTATAAAGAGCATTCTAATGACAATGCAAGCAGGAGTACCAAACACTATTACTGCACCAGTCAAGGCATCAGCATGAGAAGCGTCCAAACTTGGGGAAAATTTCATCCCTTTTCAAACTGCCAAAAGTTAACCATCATCTTCTAGCAACATAAGTCCATGAGTGGCTATTGATCTTTCATCTTTCTTTATGCAACATAAGTCCATGAGTGGCTGTTGATGATCTTTCTTCCTTCCTGCAACATAAGTCCATGAGTGGCGGTTGATCTTTCATCTTTCTTCATGCAACATAAGTCCATGAGTGGCTGTTGATGATCTTTCTTCCTTTCTCCTAGCAACATAAGTCCATGAGTGGCTGTTGATCTTTCATATTTCTTCATGCAACATAAGTCCATGAGTGGCTGTTGATGATCTTTCTTTCTTCATGCAACATAAGTCTATGAGTGGCTGTTGATGATCTTTCTTCCTTCCTGCAACAAAAGTCCATGAGTGGCTGTTGATCTTTCATCTTTCTTCATGCAACATAAGTCTATAAGTGGCTGTAGATGATCTTTCTTCCTTCCTACAACATAAGTCCATGAGTGGCCGTTGATCTTTCATCTTTCTTCATGCAACATAAGTCCATGAGTGGCTGTTGATGATCTTTCTTCCTTCCTGCAACATAAGTCCATGAGTGGCTGTTGATCTTTCATCTTTCTTCATGCAACATAAGTCTATGAGTGGCTGTTGATGATCTTTCTTCCTTCCTGCAACATAAGTCCATGAGTGGCTGTTGATCTTTCATCTTTCTTCATGCAACATAAGTCCATGAGTGGCTGTTGATGATCTTTCTTCCTTCCTGCAATATAAGTCCATGAGTGGCTGTTGATCTTTCATCTTTCTTCATGCAACATAAGTCCATGAGTGGCTGTTGATGATCTTTCTTCCTTCCTGCAACATAAGTCCATGAGTGGTTGTTGATCTTTCATCTTTCTTCATACAACATAAGTCCATGAGTGGCTGTTGATGATCTTTCTTCCTTCCTGCAACATAAGTCCATGAGAGGCTGTTGATCTTTCATCTTTCTTCATGCAACATAAGTCCATGAGTGGCTGTTGATGATCTTTCTTCCTTCCTGCAACATAAGTCCATGAGTGGATGTTGATCTTTCATCTTTCTTCATGCAACATAAGTCCATGAGTGGCTGTTGATGATCTTTCTTCCTTCTAGCAACATAAGTCCATGAGTGGCTATTGATCTTTCATCTTTCTTCATGCAACATAAGTCCATGAGTGGCTGTTGATGATCTTTCTTCCTTTCTCCTAGCAACATAAGTCCATGAGTGGCTGTTGATCTTTCATATTTCTTCATGCAACATAAGTCCATGAGTGGTTGTTGATGATCTTTCTTTCTTCATGCAACATAAGTCCATGAGTGGCTGTTGATGTTCTTTCTTCCTTCCTGCAACAAAAGTCCATGAGTGGCTGTTGATCTTTCATCTTTCTTCATGCAATATAAGTCTATAAGTGGCTGTTGATGATCTTTCTTCCTTCCTACAACATAAGTCCGTGAGTGGCCGTTGATCTTTCATCTTTCTTCATGCAACATAAGTCCATGAGTGGCTGTTGATGATCTTTCTTCCTTCCTGCAACATAAGTCCATGAGTGGCTGTTGATCTTTCATCTTTCTTCATGCAACATAAGTCCATGAGTGGCTGTTGATGATCTTCTTTCATCCTAGCAACGTGATCTTCCTTTCTCCTAGCAACATAAGTCCATGAGTGGCTGTTGATCTTTCGTCTTTCTTCATGCAACATAAGTCCATGAGTGGCTGTTGATGATCTTCTTTCATCCTAGCAACATAAGTCCATGAGTGGCTGTTGATGACCTTCTTTCATCCTAAAGCAACATAAGTCCATCACCCTCCTCTTTCAATATCAAAACCTTAACTGCCACAGACCATCTCCGAGAACCCTACATCATCCCCCGAGGACAGAAACAGACAGATACCAGCTCCCGGAGGCCCCGACTGGACCTCTTGGATTGAGCGCCGAAAGATCTTGATGAAATTGAATTTGAATCCCGATCAAGAGAATCAGTTGAAGAGAGATCCCAGAAAGAGTCGCTTCGTCCCCAGGAAATTCAGTTTAATCCGCAGCGGACGTATTGATTCATACACCGATAGTTCAATCACGACAGTCATAGTAGTTCACTGTTGACCCATCATCGACACTTCTTCCTGTCACGGTTAGCCCAACTATTTGATCCGATCCATGATAGTCACAATAGTCCATTATCGACTCATCATCTTTTTACCAATCACACTCATTCAAAATATGCCATCTTAGGCTTCTATCAATGGGGCTTCCATGATCATCGCTTGACATCTCAGGATTTCATGTCCATCACTTGACTTCTGTGCCCGTCTCTTAATTCCCAGGGCATTCATATCCGTCGGTTAAACAGCATCTCCGATTATAGTCCTCTGGGACCCCACGTTCGATTACATCTTCTTGCAAAGCACACTTCCCAAATTCCAGAAGTTTGCCCCTAGACCCAGAGTCTTCTAAACCTTGATGTCCTTATCCGAGTCATCCACCACATCACAGTCACAAACACTAGCACAACACCAGCCCACTTGGAATGGCACCCCCACAGCATCTGCTCATACTAGGATCATAACACTAGACATGATAGGACTCATGACACAATTCATATCACATCCATGCATTGCATATCATCCTCATAGCATAGCATCTGCATGTCTTGTTGTGCATGTGTGATTTGTCCCTTTGTGCCCTAAACTACATCCTGGTCTGATTCCCCTTGGGATACGTAGGCAGCTCACATAGAGCGCGACCAACACTAGCCTCAGCATCATTGCATCTTTTGCAACGCATTTTATCCTAAATCTATAGCCTCCAAAAAGTCCTGTCTCTTCAAAACTTTGGCACTCGCTTGCGACATGCGTTGCCTCGCAAGTTCCTGCCAAAGAGGGGCAAACTATAGACACCCCATTTTGTCGGCTATCAGATTTAGGAGACCCATAGCTTGGTGGTTCACAATGATCGTAAAAGACTCAAAAGGACTCCTGGAAGTCAGCTCTATCTCTCAGAATGCTCAAAATGACCAAAATGCCCCTGAAAGCCCGACAACTCCCAGATTTGGTCCCGAAATTATGGAAATATGTTATGTCATAAGAAAAATGATAAAATGAGTTTTTAAGTAAAATTGGATGAAATCGTCAGCTCCCAGAAACCCCCGGAAGTCCCGGAAGTTCCCGAAAAGTCCCCGTTGACCGGTTTGACCAAGGTTTGACCAGGTTTGACCAAAGTTTGACCAAGTTTGACCAAGTCTGACCGAAATCATCTAAATTCACTGGAATCATTCTAGATCATGAGAAAAGTATTAAAACGAGTTTTAGAAGAAAATCGAGCAAAAACGTCAGCTCCTGGGAACTCCCAGAAGTCTCCAGAACTTCCCGGGAATCCCAGGTTTGACCAGTTTGACCAGAATTTGACTTTAAAACCGGGGCACCATAATAATTTTCAAATTTTTTTTCATGGATACTAGAGGTCAATAGCTTTCCAATGGTATATCGCACATAATTTTCGGATTTAAAACGAGTCTATTATGAATTTCTGAAGGCGAAAAAGGCGATCAAATCGGCTTTTATCGCAAATACCGCAAAACATTTCAAAGTGACCTATCCCCTAACTATTTTTTATGTAAAGTAGACTCCATTACCTTTCCAGTCAGCAGTATATCACAACCTCAATTTAGAGTTTGTACACATTTTCTATGAATTTCGGACGAAATAGGGCCTTTTCGCGAATACCGGAACCTCTGTGGGCCTAACAGCATTATTTGGACGAAGGAGGAGCAGTGCCGCCGCGGCACTCCCCTCCAGATTAGTGTTTTTTTGTAATTTTTCTTGGAGATTCATTTTGATTAATTGAAAACCAAAACGACGTAGTTTTATGTTCACAGATGTTTGGGACCAATGGGAACACTTCAAAAATCCCAAAACCACCCCAAATTGGCCTATATAAACCCCCCATTGCTCTTCATTTTGGGGGGGCCAAGTGCAAAAGCTTGAAAAGTTGTAGAGAAGAAGAGAGATAGAGATAGGTTTAGAAGAGAGAAAAGGAGCTTCCTCCTACTATCTTGCTATAGAAAGTGAGTTTTAATCTTGTGTTCTTCCATTACCTCTCTTATACTTCACATCCCAAACACCCCCAATCACCATTCTTGAGCATTCTTGAATTAGGAAGCTACTTCCATGTCCAAATGTCAAAATCTATGAGTGAAACACCAAGCTACAAGTCCAAAATCACATTGATTATCATTTATTGATTGTTATTTACTTACTTGTTCATATTATGTTCATCTCTTCTTGCCTCATTTCTTTTTGATTTTCTTTATTTACTTACTAGTTCATCATCATCTAGATGATGACATGAAGTTTGAGGTGAGTGAATCCTTATGGATAGTAGCTCTTAACCTCAAAAACATGTTTGATAGATGATGATCATAACTTCAATACCTCCAAGGTATCCTTGAAGTTATGTTCAAATGAAAATAAATCTCTCCAACAATCTTGGAGGTTCTTGATGATGAGTTTGATGTTGGCATTTTAAGTGGCTATGATCTTTATTGAGTATTGAAATACATTTTCAAAACCTCTATTTCAAAACCCCCTTCAATCCCTCTCATTTTGATCTCAAGAAAGAAAACCTTGTTTTCCCCAAAAATCTTCAAAATAGTGAGTCAAAACAGTGAGTGATCTGAGTTCAAAGATTTCTCTAGAACTCAATACTCAATGTATGGATGCAAGGCCACTTGGAAAGTCTTCCTAACTCATTAGATAACACCCATGATTTTTGGTTTGACTTAAAAATACTTGAAAATGGTCCATTTGGACCCAAACATTCTCTCCAGATATTCTGCCTCAGTTGTCATAGTAGCTTGGTTGACTTCTAACTTTGTTTTCAGAAAACTTTTCCAAAAGGGGTGGTCCTAACTTATTTTTCCCTTAACCTTCAATGTCTTAGGGAACTGTCTGTATAAAATGGGCCTCCATATCATTTGTTTTCATTTTCTAAGATATTTCAACATTTCAGTCGACAGTACGGACTCTGTTTCTGAGTGACCTCTATTGTTTATATGATTTCTCTCAATCTGTGATAGTTATTAAATATTGGCTTTTTGGGTTGTATTCTAGACACAATAAGGAACATCTCCATAAACAATCATACATTGAAAACATTCCTAATCCCTCTTTTCCATTTTCACAAGATCATGTTACTGTTCTGTCCCTTATTCACAACAAGCACATTTTAACTTTCATTCTTTGATTTGATGCTTACATGAACTCCAAATTAGCTCATGTCTTAGGAAGTAGTTCATACTATATTTGTACATATCCCATGATGATTTCATTAATTTATTCATACACATTCTAGACTTCTAAGTCATTCTAGGAATCCATGAACACAAAGCACATTACAACCTTTACACATTCTAGATACATACATTGCATCCATGCAAAGATTTGGGGTTTTTATAACTCCTAATCTAAGAAGACTATAAGGAATGATCATGATCACACGTTCATGCTTCCCCCGATCTAATCATCCTTTCTCATCCATCCCGGGGATTGAGAGGTCTTCTTTTCTCAAAGAATAACATGCATCATACTAGCTTGCTAAGCATATTTTGATTTCTTTGATTATTTTGTTTCAAGAACAATTCATGTCCCCCTTTAGATTAGGAAAACTTAATTACTTGATACATGATTAGGTGATTTTTCCTAGGTTTGTTTTGTGTGATTTTTCACTTTGCATTGTGTGATACTTGGCCTAAATCTTATGAATGATATCTTATCTTTTGATCTTCCAATTTCAAGTTTCTTATGTGATGTAATATATTACCATAGTATTAATTGTCGAACCATACATAGTATAAGATGATTATTTGGATGCTAATTGAGGCCCGTCGAAAGACGGGGCGAGTTGAGGGTGTTTTAGTCGTGACAAAGGCTCCTTCCTCTCGCGTACCAAAACCCTGAACCAAGTTCTTTGGTGATGAAGGGCCGGTGCCCTTTATTCATTTGGGTGAGTCAATTTGGGTTTCTTGGTTCCCTAAAGACCAAGTGGCGACTCTGTATCTGTTTTCAACAGACCCTTTTCTTTTCCTTTTTCAAAAAACAAGTTTCAAAAGCAAACAAAGCGGTGGAATCCCGGTATCCACAACCGGGTGTGTAGTTGAGGATCTCCTGGACGGGAAAACTGAGGAGTAAGCCCAATCACTTTTCTTTCATGATTAGTCTCTGTATTTTGCCATGACTAATCCATTTGTATGTTTGCCTTGTAGTGGGATCAGTTGACTCGCCCAGCCTTTCTGACGAGTTCCAAGCGAGGATCTTGTCTTTGGTGGAGGACCCAACTGACATCAATAAAGTACTGACCCGGTCGGGAAGCCCGAAGACTTCCTACGAGCCCCAGCATCGCTTTGTAGCTCCCATATTCCCGGCGATCATTCCTGGTAAATCCCATCTCTTGACCTTCTGATTTTCTTTTTACCTGGTACTTTGCTGAATTCTCATTTGCTCTTCTCTAGTTTTTCAGAAATGGCTCCCAAGAGCGCAGCAGCCTTGAAGTAAAAAGTGGCGGCCTTGATGGCCCGGGCTGGCCAGAAGAGGAAGAAGCCAGACCCCTCCGAGGGCCAGCCCCTCAAGAGGATCTCCCGGGGAATCTCTATCCAGGCGAAGAAGCAGGCTGCTGCGGCCTCAACACCCGACGTTACCATCACCGCGTCATCACCTCTTCCCCCTGCCGCCAAGTCGTCTGGGGTCTCCTTCCCCAGCATGGAGGAGACAGCTCACGCGGGCCCTTCCTCGAGGCCGGCAGTCGAGACGGCGGACGACGTCCGTGGAAAGGTCTGGCCTGGGCTGCTGCAGAGTCAGGTTAACAAATGTGCTCTGCTAAGCCCCGAGGCCATAATTGGTTGGCTCTACAGCATCAGCCACATGGTGAGTTATTTTACAACATGAACATTAGCTTTTTATCCATGCATATACTGACGTCGTCTTGATCTTGCAGATTGGCTGTATTGCGGACGGGGCTGAAACCACCCTTCCCGGTGTTGCTGAGAGGTTGGCCACTGCGGAGGCTGACCTGTCTGTGGAAAAGGCTGCCCGGGAGTCCGTGGAGTTTGCTCTCTCCATGGAGGAGGAAAAATCCCGGGGAGCGGCCTTGGAACTGGGGGAGACCCGCGACTCTCTTTCAATCGAGCGGGCTGCCCGAAAGGTTGTAAAGATGAAAGCTGCAACCGTAGAAGCCAGGAGGATCACTGCCGAAAAGGACCTGGCAGCCGTAACGGACGCGCTTTCAGAGCTCACTGCCGCTTAGGATGCTAAAGCCAAGGATGCCTAGGAGGAGTTCGAGGTAGGGTTCCTCACGGGCTATGCTGATCTAGCTAAGCGGGCTGCTGCTGACCACCCTGACTGGGACCTGTCTGGCTATTCTTGGGTAGAGTCCAATTACTGAAAGGAGGGCCAAGCTGACTCCAAGGTTGCCGCTGAAGCTGCACCGACCGGGGACCCCTCTGTGAAAGAGCAAGCCGCTGGGGAGGAAGAGGTGGTTTTTGTTACAACCCATGACCTACGGGTGTTTTTTTTTTGTAATTTGTTTTCTTTTTTGGGGAGGCTACTACAACTGCCCCCCAGGCTTTGTACAGTGTTTTTAATATTAATGAAAAGGCCCTCGAGGTCAATCTTCCTTTCATTAACTGCTTACTTTATTCTGCACTTTGCCTGTTTACGATTGCTAGTATCTGTCCGATTTTTTAGCCGACCTAAGCCCCTGCCTTAGCAAATGGTTTAGGACCGTAACCAGTAGAAACCTAGTCTTCTTGACCTATTTTAAAGGTAATTGCCCAGTGTGCCATATGAACTAGTCCTGTTTAGCGTCCGGGATGTCCCGGTGTATTATAGGAATACCCTGCTTTACCGTCCGGGATGTCCTGGTGTTTTATAGGAGTAACCTGTTTTACCGTCCGGGGTATCTATCTCTAATCACTGTAAGTACTTAGGAATGTCTTCCAAGTTCTTTTAGTGACCGGTGTGATTTCCTATTTTGGCATATATTCCCCTTGCCCCCCAAGCATTTTGCTAAGGCGGGAGTGCAGGAGTGATTGGCCGTAGGAAACCAACCTAGAACATGGGTGGTTGCAGGGTCCTTTGAAGCTTGCCACTAGGGGTTTGTCCCCATCGTCGGTTGGACCTAAGCGAAGCTTAGGTAATTTCCTATTTAGGTCGGGTATCCCCTTGCCCCCTGAGCGTCCTGTGAAAGCGGGGGCATGGTGAGGAGTGACCGTAGGAAACCGACCTGGAACATGGGTGGTTGCAGGGTCCTTTGAGGCTTGCCATCGTCAGCCACCTAGGTGGGTTTGCCCCCATTGTCGGTTGGACCTAGACGAAGCCGGTGCCTGGGTTCGGAGCCCGAGGTCTTTTGTGCCTGGGTTCGGGGCCCGAGGTCTTTTCTGCCTTGGTTTTTAGCCAAGGTCTTTTCTGCCTTGATTTTTAGCCAAGGTCTATACCCGTCTCGAGGCTTGGCCCGAGGACTTTTCTGCTGTGCACTGGATACTGATGGGATTCAATTTGCAAAGTAAACCATTCAATTTTTATTTAAAAGCAAAGATTTATAGTGGTTGCTCAATTAGAGCTTACAAAAACAAAATTCCCTACTAATACTAAATTCCCGTGGTTCGTGTTACTGAAAATACTTGCGGAGATGTTGCACATTCCAAGGGTGAGAGAGATCGTGCCCGTCCATGCTCTGTAGCCAGTAAGTTCTCGGTCAGTTGATCCGGGTTACTTTATACAGGCCCTCCCAGTTTGGCCCCAATTTTCCATGGCTCGGGATTCGGGTGGACTGGTTTACTGCCTTAAGGACGAGATCTCCCACTTAAAAACTGCGGTGCTTCACCTTGCTGTTATAGTAATACGAGACTCGTTGCTTGTAGGCTGCCACCTTTAAATAGGCTCGGTCTCTTTTTTCCTCCACCAGATCCAGTTCTGTTCTGAGAGCGTCTTCGTTATCTGGCGCACTGAAGTTAGCCACCCGATATGTAGGCAACCCGAGCTTTGTGGGGACCACCGCCTCGAATCCGTAGGTTAAAGAGAACGGCGTCTCGCCTGTTACCGCCCGGGGTGTAGTGCGGTAGGCCCACAGGAGGGTTGGTAGTTCTTCAGCCCATAGCCCTTTGGCGCCTTCAAGCCTTGTTTTGATTAACTGTAAGATTGTCCGGTTTGTCACCTTGGCTTAACCGTTGGCTTGAGGGTGCTCGGGGGAGGAGTAATGATTTAGTATCCCGTAGCCCGAGCAGAACTGCCTGAAGATAGGGGTGTCGAATTGTCTGCTGTTATCGCTAACCAGGACCCGGGGAATGCCGAACCTACTGAGAATATTCCTTTCCACAAATCTTTCCAATTTCCATTCGGTTATTGTCGCCAAGGGCTCGGCCTCTGCCCACTTGGTGAAGTAATCAATAGCGATGACGGCGAACTTGACCTGTCCTTTTCCCATCGGCAAGGGACCAACATTGTCGATTCTCCACTGGGTGAATGGCCAAGGGCTATGGATTGGTGTCTGGAGCTCTCCTGGTCGATTGATCATGGGTGAGTATCTTTGACACTTGTCACACCTTCTGACGTACTCCTGGGAATCCTGGGCCATGGTTGGCTAGTAGTAATCTTGCAATAGGGCCTTTCTGGAGAGTGCCCGACCTCCGATATGATTCCCGCACACTCCTTCGTGGATCTCAAACAATATCGCTTGGACATGCGCAAGGTGGACACAGCGGAGGTACGGGATAATGAATCCCCTCTTGTAGAGGATGCCGTCAACAAGATGATATCGGGCCGCCTGGTATTTAACCCGGTGGGCCTCTTCTTTCTCGTCTGGTAGAGCGCCTGTTATCAAGAATGCGACGATTGGGTCCATCCAGCTGGGTCCCAGGGTGATCGGATCTACTTCCATGCCTTCTGAGTTGATCACACATGGCTCGGCTAGATATTCTATCCTTATCCCGGGCAAGTCTGACTCAGAGGATGACGCAAGACGGGCCAACCGATCGGCCCTAGTATTTTCCTCTCTGGGTATCTGCGTGATGGAAAATCCCCAGAGCTTCTTGGAAACTGCTCGGACAAGGGCCAAGTAGGCTACCATGTTGTCTTCCCGTGCTTCGTACTCTTGGTTGACCAGATTGACCACGAGCTGGGAATCGCCGTATCCTTGGACCTGTTGCGCACTTATAGAAATGGCCAATTGCAATCCGACCAATAAGGCTTCATATTCAGCCTCGTTGTTGGAGGCATGGAACCCAAACCGTAGCGCGTACTCGAGCTGGATGCCATCAGGGGTAGTTAGGATGATTCCTGCCCCATTGCCTTGCTGATTGGATGAACCGTCCACGTGCAATACCCAGGTAGGGATATACAGTGTAACCCGGGTGGTAGGGCCGGTGGCTCAGGCTCTTCAACCGGGTCTTCTGGATACGTAAACTCAACCAAAAAGTCTACTACGACTTGTCCCTTGATGGCCGTCCAGGGTCGATAAATCACTTCAAACTCTTCCAACTCTAATGCCCACTTGATAAGCCTCCCGGACGTGTCTGGACGACTGAGGATTCTGCGGAGAGGTTGGTATGTGAGGACCACAATGACATGAGGCTGAAAGTACGGACGGAGCCTTCTGGCTGAGGTGATGAGGGCGAACGCCAGTTTTTCGATGCGAAAGTATCTGTTCTCTGCGCCCTGTAACGCCCGACTATTACAGTACACTGGGAACTGTATCCCGTGCTCTTCCCGAATGAGTGCTGAGCTAACCGCTAATGGTGACACTGCCAAGTATAAGAACAATTCTTCCCCCGGTACGGGTGTTGAGAGTAGAGGAGGCGACGCCAAGTACTTTTTGAGTTCCTGGAACGCCTATTCACACTCTTCTGACCACTGAAACGCTTTGCGGAGGATTTTAAAGAATGGCAGGTACCAGTCGGTAGCTCGAGAGACAAATCTGTTCAGTGCGACCACCCGTCCAGCTAGGCTCTGAACCTCCTTCGTTGACTTGGGCGATCGCATGTTGATGATGGCTTTGATCTTTTCGGGGTTTGCTTCAATCCCCCGTCTGCTGACTAGATGGACCAGAAATTTCCTAGACGAGACGCCGAAGGTGCATTTTGCCGGGTTCAACCTCATCCTGAATTTTCTTAAAATACTGAAGGCACCGGCCAGATGCTCAAGGTGGTCGGACTCATTCCGGCTCTTGACTAGCAGATCATCCACATATACTTCCATAGACATCCCAATCAGGTCCTTGAACATGTAGTTGACCAGGCGTTGGTAGGTGGCCCCGGCATTCTTGAGACCGAATGGCATAACCTTCTAGCAATACGTCCCCTGGTTAGTGATAAAGGTTGTCTTCTCTTCATCCCCGGGGTACATGCTGATCTGGTTGTACCCCGAGTAGGCCTCCATGAACGAGAAGAGTGAGTGACCAGCCGTAGAATCCACAAGGAGGTTTATCCTGGGTAGCAGATAGCAATCCTTGGGGCAAGGGCATGCCTTGTTGAGGTCGGTGAAGTCAACACACATCCTCTACTTCACGTTGCTTTTCTTTACCAGAATGACATTAGCCGACCAGTCGGGATAGTGGACCTCTCGGATGAACTTTGCCTTCAGGAGCTTTTCCACCTCTTTAGCTACCGATGTCTGTCTCTTGGGGGCCATGCACCTTCTCTTCTGCTTCACCGGTCGGCAATTTGGACTGACATTAAGACGATGGGACATTATCCGAGGGTCAATCCCGGGCATATCCTCATGACTCCAAGCGAAAATGTCCTAGTTTTGCCTCACGAACTGAGTCAGTTTTTCCTTCAGGTCTGGCTCCAGTAGGGTACCGATGCTGACCGTGCGGTCTGGGTACTCGGGATCCAGCATCACTTTTTCCAATTCTTCTACCGGACCTATCGTGTCACTCTGGTCCCAGGGGTCCATCTCTTGAACGTTTAATGTTTCAGTGATAGCTCCCCAATGTAACGAGATGACATAGCAACTCCGGGCGATAGTTTGATCTCCACGCAAGCATCCGGGTCCATGAGGAGTTAGGAACTTCACCGTTAAGTTGTAGGTGGAGACGACCGCCCTGGCCTTGTTGAGGGTCGGCCTCCCAAGAATGACATTGTAGGCCGACGGGGATTCCACGATCACAAAATTTGTTAACACGGAAGCCTGCTGAGGGTAGGTTCCCATGAGAACTGGGAACTCGATTGTTCCAAGTGGTTGTGTGCTGGAGTCGTTGAATCTAACTAGGGGGTAGCAACCAGCCGGAGCCGATCCCTGGATATCCCGAGCTGATCGAATGCCAACATGAACATAATGTCGGACGAGCAGCCTGTGCCCACTAGCACCCTCTTGACCATGTAGTTGGCTATAGAAAGTGTCACAACTAGTGGGTCATCATGGGGGCAGTGGAGGTCCTGCAAGTCGTCGGAGGTGAACATCAGAACGTCAGTTGGGGAAGAGTCGGTGGATTGGACCTGCCAGACATCTGCCTGGGATGCCCGAGCATGCCTCTTCCATGCCGACTGTGAATCCCCTCCACCTGACGTTCCTGCGGAGATCACATTAATTTGACCGAGAGTCTGGAGTTGACCGAGAGCTCGAGCTCCTTGCACGGGCTGTCCGTCTGCTGCGACGTACTCTGGTTGATGGCCTTGCTCGATCAATTTTTCAATTGCCATATTTAACTTGAAGTAGTCTTTTGTGTTGTGGCCGTCATCTCTGTGAAAATGGAAAAACTTGTCCCGATTCCTCTTCCCTGGCAAGGCTTTTGCTTTACCGGCTGCTAGAGTAGTCTTTGCGCCTCAGAAGCGGCCATGACTTCTTGTATAGGCCAGGAAAGGGGTGTGATAGGAATTGGGGGCTGACCCCGGACATCCTTCTGATCTTGCTTCGGCTTATTTCCCGAGCCCTTCTCAAATCCTTCACGATTGCGCTTGGCCTTCGGGGATTCGTCTCCCGCTTGGCCGGCGCGCTTCGCTTTCAGGAACTCCCCAGTGTCTATGTATTTTTCGACCCTCTCCGAGAGCTCCACCAGGGTTGCCGGTCGGTCTCGATGAAACGACGTGGCGACCTTGGTGTGTTGAACTCCCAAACAGAAGGCCATGATTATGGACGTTTCATTGAGATTGCGAATCTGGAGCCTTTGCTAGTTGAAACGGTCCACATACTCCCTCAGGGACTCCCCTTTGCGCTGCTTGACGGTCAGCAGTTGAGTGTCCGATTGCGACCGGTCGAGCAACCCGATAAACTGGCTGATGAACAACTTGCTGAGGGCTTTGAAGTCATCGACCGTCTGGGGCTTTAAAGCATGGAACCACTGTACTGCTGGCCCTTCGAGGGTACTGGGAAAGGCCAGGCACAGTAGCTCGTCCACCGTGGTGACCAATGCCATCTGAGCCTTGTAAGTGCGGATGTCGTCTACCGGGCTCCCTGTGCCGTCATAAGAGCTGAGTTGAGGGGGTTTGAACTTTTGTGGAATAGGAAACTGTGTCACCCGAGCAGTCTAGGGTGATTTGGTCTCTGTGTTGGTGAGGTCGTGGCCGGACTTGAGGTTTAACCTCTCAATCTGCTACTGTAGTCATTCAAACTGGGCCTTGATGTCATCCCGTCCAGTTGCCTTCTCCATATCCGAGCGGTAGGTCGGGTCAGATGACGAGGCCTCTTCCTCAAAGCGCATCAACCTTGGGGATAAGACCCGGCTCCGGGTCCGAGAAATCGTGTGCCTAAGATCCCCCTGGCTCAGGGTCGGAGGGTCTTTGGCTGATTCCTGGGCCTTCCGTCCTGGCTTTCCCCTTTGGCCTCGTGCTGTCGGTTGATAATAGTCCTAGCATCCTCCACCCGGCGAGGATTGGGCCAAGCTCGTCTCTGCGAGTGCCTAGTTGCTTGGCTGCGCTCACCATCACCGAGGTGTTCCCAGTCCGGTAGGGACACTGCGGCAGAATGGGCTCGCCTTCGCACCTGAGCGGTATCCTGAATGGGAGCGCTTTTCTCGGGCTGATCTTCTGGTGCAGGGCGCTTTTCCTGCCGGGACAAAAGCACCTCCATTTGTTCCTACGTTCACGCTGGCCCTCTAAGATTTGTGCCAGCGCTGCTATTATCTGTTCAGTGGTCATGGAGGCAGCCGATCGCCCGGACTGTGAATCCTCCTGACCGAGCTGAGCAGTGGCCTTCTTATTCCTTCTAGGAGGCATGATGATTAGTTAAGAATTTGTTTGTGAAAATCTCTATCGTTCCCACAGACGGCGCCACTGATGATGCTGAAAATTAGTAAGAAGGATTTAGAGAGAGAAAAGACAAGAACAAGTTGTTTATGGTTCGGTCCCGTTAACGAGGTGACATACGTCCACGGTTGTGTCTGTGCGCGTTCACTAGCAGATCACCGGCGGGCCTGGTGAGCCAACAAAGAGGGGCGACACTACTAGTAATACCGGCCGGGTATATGCGTATAATGGTGAATTCTCTGTTCAATGCTTATTAGCTAGAGAGTTCTTTTCGGATCCCTGTAGACAGGGTAGGCGGGCTCTTTTATAGGTGCAAGAGTCCACCCGTACATGGTAAGTTAATTGGATTAGGAAGCCTAATCTAATTACAATTGATTTGCATGATTTGGGGAGAGTTTCCTAAGTGGTTTAGGAAACTGCCACATTCCCTCTTGCAGTCTTGCTGCTGGTTTAGGAAACTGCTGGTCCTAGCCGGGCCCATGGGATGCCATGGCCTTTCATACCCGGCCTATTGATACGAACTGCGCGGTCCTGAGGAACACCTCGGGATTGCTCGGCTACTGGTGCCGTTACCGAGATAACCTCCTGGTGACGTGGCAGACTGACTTCATGGCTGGATAATCTTGGACATATCAACATGCATTCTTAGTTTTTCTAGGCAAATAAAAAGCATCCTTTTTTATTTTTCATAGGCTTTCATAGATTTTTTATATTACATCTCTTGTAATCTTTTCTACTTTCAATTAAATAAAACATCCCTTTTATTTAATTCATTTTTGTTTTATTACTTATATGGCATGTGCGCTTCAGTACTGCCATAGGACTTTTGGTGAGGCTACTTTCCTACTCACCTCACAGTCATTTTGTTAGAAGTCATATTCATTAAGCCTTGTGTATCACTCACACAAGCACTTAGGAAATTAGTTTGCACACACTCGAACCACTATATGTTCTGGCAGGCCCGCGTAAAACTACAAGCAAACATTTTGGCACGCCCGGTGGGACAGCCAAGTGATGAGCCATGCACACTGCGAAGCATAGCTGCAGTTCTACCACGACCAGATTCGTTGGAGGAACGAAAAAATAAGCCATTTTCATGGTTTAATTTATCGGTTTAAGGACCAATATGATGATGAGATCGATCATCTTTACAAAGATATTGGCCGTTTTAAGGCCGATATACAGTTCTTCAACAATGAAATCGGTCTCCTTCTTGCCGTAAGTGAAGCGTAAGAGCCACCACCTAATGGAAATTTTTTCATGTCAATGAAGGAATTTTTAGACGGTGGTTGGAGGTAAAAGCCAAGCGGTTTATCCGATTTATCGCTCGGGGGGCAAACTCTAAATGAGCCTCACAATTTTGTTGAGGCCGAAAAGGAGGAGTTTGATAGGCCGGATGATCTTATTTCGGCCATAGACCCTCTTGTTGAAGAAGAAGTAGACGATGAAGCGCTCGGGGGGCAAGCTCCAAAGAGACCGATTGATTTTAAATCGGTCCAAGAATTTTTTCAACAACTTCCTTTGAGGAAATTAACTCTTGAGGAGTTATTTAAATTTTTTGACATTTTTATTGTCAAAAGGTTTTTTTATTTTAAGCCAATTAATTATTTGGCTTCTGTAAATCTTCATCCATGATGGCTGTGTGAATGTCTCCAAGAAATAAATATTATTTGGTGGCTCTTTTTACAACAATGGTATTATCAAAAGATTAAAATAATGAAGACCAAACTGAAATTCTGATTTGGTCAACACATTTTCGGATTAAGAGGCTGAAAAAAATTTACTGGTTGAGTTTAGTATTAATTCTGTCAATGATCGGGCTAATGCAAGACTGAAATGGATTTGGCACATGTCTGTAGGTTTGGTCTGTTGGAATTATCAAGGATATACAGTGGGGCCTGAGTACATGGGGGTGGTTCTAAGGTGACTGACATGTCTTAGGCAGTAAATTGTTAAATACTCAAGCATTGGTGGGCCTAAGTAAGTATTGAGAACAATTGAGTGCCATATTTTATTTGGGTTAATTATGCTTCAGCATACATAGGTTATGTATGGCTTTGATACATGGTGAACATGGTGGGCCCGATATAAGGAAAGACACTTCATCTTCCTTTGTCCTCATCTATTATATATATATATATATATATCTATTATCTATTATCTATTATCTATATAATATTGCAGGAAAGCCTTTTTGGCAAGAGACAATTTCATCCCTTAGATGTTGATCCAAGGGTCTACAACACTCAACTTTCCCTCCCCTTTAGCTGGATGTTTGAAAAGAAACCCATCAAATCAACACTTCCTCTCTCTTCAACTCTAACAAGCTAAGTTATGTATATTTTGAAAAACAAAATGTCATCCTACACCCCTATTAACTGTCCTCCCCTATCCTCTCACGCATATTTTCAAGAAAAAAAAAACTGCTCTCAACCTACCCTCTATCTGACTCTATGTGGTCTTAGGACACGTGGCACGCCACCACGGCTTAACTCAAATCATTAAAGTTCTAAAATAAATTTAAAATAAACTTAATCAAAATAAGCTCAACCAACAACGGACAAAATCTTACCTTTGCAATCAGTCAAAAGCCCTGTTTTAGCAAGAGTTTAAAACACTTTAAGAAAAGTACCAAATATAACCATTTACAACCAACCCAATAAATAAATCCGAAGTTCAAACGTCTCAAAACAAGGACACTGGTATTAGATACAACCAATTTATTCAATCCCATAGATAACAACTCCTGTAAAACAAAAGCTAAATCATACAAGCTGTTATTACATGATTCCAACTAAAATGTAAAGCTTAACTATAAATATTACATAAGTTTTAAACCAACTAAAGTATGACTCGTACTACCATCCAGATTAAAATCGATTAATTACAACTATATTACAAGCTTTAAACTAAAAAGCAAGTAACTATTAACAAGGTTACAACAACCCTCAAAACCCATGCACTAGCCAGCCACTTCCCAGCTCACTTCCCCGATTACTCGCCGCGATCACCTATGTCGGTTATTCAATAACCATTATAATATATAAGCTATATGCTTAGTGAGTAATACTAATCATGATTATGGATAATAAACATGCTCAATTCAACATATTACACAAAACTATAGTCTCTGGCAATTACTAGTATATATATAAAGGCTAAAGTAAATGAAGCTTCCACAATCATCCACATCATCTTTTATAAAAATCCTATGTGGCATCTATCCCTCATTTCTTGCTTTTGCTCTAGCTATTTCTCTTCCTCTCACCTATGCCACTTGGCATTTCTAATTTTTTTGTTTTTGTTTTTGTTTTTTGTTTTTTTTTTTTTTTTTGCCCTTTTTCCTATGTGGCATTTCTTATATTTTCAATTACTTCTATGCATGTATTTTCACCCTCCAGAATTTTCTTTCATTCTCGTCTTGGCTTCTATTTATTTTTTTTAATCTATTTAATTTCTTCCCTGTTTCACGAAACTACATCTTCATTAAGTTACCTCTTCGGTCACCGTTTAATTTGGTCTCTCACTCTTCTCTATACTCATCTCTCTCTCTCTCTCTCTCTCTCTCTCTCTCGGATAAAAGCTTATAATTTAATGGGCTAATTAAAGTTTGGAAAGCCTTTCCAATTTCCAACCATTAATTTCCAATAAGTTTAATTAATTCTGAACAAAATGTGGTTTTTCTTTTTATTTGCAGCCATTGGTTCCTCTCTACCTCTCCTCGCTGCTGCTCTCATAGCCTCCTCAATGTTTAGTTGCTGGTTTGGTCTGGAGTGACCTCAGATTGATTATGGACTGGTTTGGATAGTGGTGCTTTGGTTTTGCTCAGCTATGTTGCTTTTGTTTTCGTTAGTTGATAGTTAGCTTCATGATTAACTTTTTGGTATTGCCCTGAGTAGTCTAAATTAAAGTGGCTTTGGGAGATTTTCTATTAGTTTATGTAAGTTGTAATGTTTATGTTTTTAATGCAAATTCCCTTTGTTAAGACAGATTGAAAATAAATAACAACATAGAGCAATTGATCAATTCTCTCTCTAAAATAAGCACAATTCATTCTCTCCCCAAAGTTACTCTCTTTTATCTATTCGATATATGTAGATACACCATGTTTAAAATAATAACTACTATATTTTGCCTTGCAGGTTAAGGGGAGAAACCCATTGAACACCCAGAAAAAAATGCTTCGGAGAAGCCAATATGTTGTTATATAAATATCTGCCCAGGAAAGATATTTTAAATTTCCATTTGTTTTTCTTTTTTTGCACATTTTAATGAATACAAGGATGTATCTTCTAATTTTTTCTATTTAAGTGTTGTTAATATGTTATATAATATGCTACGTTTTCCCTTTTTATTTCTCTGTAATTACCATTCTCGGTTTTTTCATGTTGGATTATTTTTATGGCCGCTTGAATCTGATATATAATTTTCCTATAAACCTGTGTTGCCGATATACACAGTGAACAAATACACTGGCTGTAATTCCAAAGGATGAATACTTCGATAAACGAAAAATTGCAATCAACCAAACTACTCCAAACTCTATAGTCTAAAAGATACTTTTGAAAAATTAACAGCAACCATGGTGATCCTTAATTTTCCATTTATTTTTCCCTTTCGGAAATAAAAACACAAAAAATTTGAAATTATAAGGATGTTTTTCAAATTATAATTTCAATTTTATTGCTGTAATATGTGACATTTTCTTTTTTTATTTATTTTTTTTATTTCCTCTCTCTCTCTCTCTCTTTTATTACATTTGAAAATATATGTGAAATGGTTCACTAACAAAAGAATGCTAATGCTTATCTATTGGCTATCTATATTATTATCTATATAAAGAGCAATGTCAAAACCATTCACGCAATGTGCCGCATGGTATTTTTTGGGTTTTTACGCAATGTGCGGCATGGTATTTTTTGGGTTTTTCTTTTGTCACTCGGCATTTACTATTTTTCCTTTTTTATAAATTCATTGTGTGCCAAGTTGCACATCCATCTTCATTTTCTTTTTCTTTTTTTCTTTCTTTTTTTTTTTTTGTTTGTATATGTATACACCCATGCACACATATATGAATCATATATATATTATATGTCAAAACAACTTCTCTTCAACTTTCCAAAACTCCAGCTATTTAATAAATTCATTTTCTTTAGTCTTTTTAATTTTCACTTAAATTACATTTTTTTGACAAATAAATCTCTTTGCATTCAAATGTATTAATTTAATTCATATATATTTGTTGGTTTGTGTATTCGTCATAAATATAAGGGTTAAGTACACTTATACCCGCTGTGGTTTGGCCTGTTGCACTTACCCCCTTGTGGTTTAAATTTTGGCACTAATACCTCATGTGGTTCGGACTAAAGTGCAACCGTTAAAATTTGCTATGGAGTAAGAATAAATGACCAAATTACCCCCAAGTCTTCATAACAATGTTAAGAACAAAATTTGTTTACTTCAATTCATTTAGGGAGAAATATATGGTTTGAATTGGGTAAGAAATAATCTTTGACATTTTTTTTTTAATTTTCTTGGTATATGTCATGTGCTTGACTCAAAGAAAATGATCTATGACTTATTTTCCTTTTAATATGACTTCCAGGGGTAAAAGAGTCATTTTACCCTTTAAATTAGGGTTCCAAAGTTTAAAACCGTTAATTTGGATGAAAAAACTTGTGGTTACACTTTAGTCCAAACCACAAGGTCAAGGGGTATTAGTGCCAAAATTTAAAGCACAGGGGGTAAGTTCAAATCGGCCAAACCATAGGGGGTGTAAGCGTATTTAGCTCTAAATATAATAACTCTTAAGGTCTTTTAGGTAACTATAAAAGGATATTTAGATGTATTATGTATGTATATCTACAAGTTTCCACATCATCAACTCTCCTTGCACTAAAAATCTTAAGTGGCATTTTTTATTTTTGTGTTTTATATTAGATATTTAGATGGTTCATGCATATAGGATATGTCTGTCTACAATTAAGTTTATTGAATGTATTTTTTTTTCATTTGTTTATTCATGTATTACATAAATTCATGTAATAGTCTTAAAGTTGTCTTGGAAGAATAATGATATTAAATATACATGAACTTGTACATATATATTATGTTTGGAATTCTATATATAAATACCTATGTAATCCTGCTACTTCAATAATTCAAGCAATGAATTGAAATAGAAGCATCAGTATGTAAATCTCCTTTCCTTAGAATGTGTATCGATATATATATATATATATATATCATATTTATGATGTCCTATAAATTATTTTATTTAGGCACTCTTGGGATAACATGATAATTGGATTTTATTTTATTTTATTTGAAATATAATTGGATTTTATTTAGTAGACTGTAAGTGGTGATAAATCTTTGTAGGATGTTCTCTATACGTGCATTTCTTTCCTTTTAATCTCTAAGCTCCAGTTTGATAATATTTTTATTGTTATTTGTACAAATTTACATAATATGGTCAAAATGAAAAAAATAAAATTGCTTAATGGAATTTATGTTATTAAATTTATTATGCATTTCTATTTGTTGACAAATTCCCGTGCGTATGCACGGGTGTTCGACTAGTTCAACCTATTTGTAAGAACAAGATAGGTCACAGTGGTGGACTAGTCAGTTTGAATTTTTGGGGCAATACATGAATCAGCTACAACAATTATAGTCGGTTTCGTGGGAAAGACCGATGTCAGTCTAAAAGGTAATCGGTCTAAAAAGAAATAAACTATGGCTCTCCAAAAATTACATTGTTTTCATTTTTAAAGAGCCAGGGGGGCATTGTTTGCACCTAAAAAATACATTTTTTAAGTCAAAGTTAGTGGAGGCCGATTGTAATTTTATAATCGAACTTATAGACCGGTGACAAAAATTAGGAGCAAACGACTGGTTCAAAGATAATAGGGCCGAATGTATTTTAAACCATCTAGCCGCAATCGGACTGATCATTATATGACCGGGCTGTGTGTTCGGACTAGCCACCATTTATGCAATCAATACATTTTGGTCAATGTGGTAGACCACATTTATTCTGCCAAAAGTGCCATTACATTTGAGTTCTAGCACGAGAAGGATTCTGTTACTAAAGTATACGATGGGCCCTTCATTTGGTTTCCTTACGTGAATAGATCAGCCAGCTTAGGCTTTGTTTGGCTACTATTTCTTTCTATCAGGCTGATCAATTACATTTTAGAACTCCAATATTTCGCTGGTCAAGTATGGACCCCTAGTGGAACATTATCTTCCATAAATACGTGATATATATTACTATTTGGTTGATAAGGGAGGTTCTTTGTGATAAATCATATCATTAAATCAAAATATTATCACTTATGGTAATATTATCAAGATATCAATCATTCCTGGGAAAGATAATATCACTTTTGGGAGGATTATCAAAATTTTATCTGTTAAGAAAAGATAATATTCTTGGCTTTATCTGATTATGGAAGTAATCTTTTACTTGGTGGGAAAGTCATGCGCACAAAGGCAGTATATGGACTAGATTCAAGCTGCATATATATATCTGTATATATATATTTTTGAAGATATGGAAGGCTTTAGCAGTTTATGGAAATAAACTGGTATTTTTACCAGATTATTATTCAAGAGATTTTATTTCCTTATCTTCATCAGCTTCAGCCAAACCTATAAATCAGTAGGCCGGCAGCCATTCAACGGACTCTACGTCACCTCGAAAAATCGCATTCAACCGCATTCAAACCGTATTCAACATGCACTCTCAGTTTTTCTAGGTAAATAAAAAGCATCCTTTTTATTTTTCTTAGGCTTTCATAGCTTTTTTATATTACATCTCTTGTAATCTTTTCTATTTCAATTAAATAAACATCCCTTTTATTTAATTCCTTTTTGTTTCATCACTTGTATGGCTTGTGCGCTTCAGTACTGCCATAGGACTTTTAGTGGGGGTACTTTCCTACTCACCTCACACAGTCGTTTTGTTAGAAGTCAGATTCATTAAGCCTTGTGTATCACTCACACAAGCACTTAAGAAATTAGTTTGCACACACTCGAACCACTATTGATTCTGGCACGCCCGCGCAAAACTACAAGCAAACATGATTATAAAAAAAAAAAAAAAAAAAGGTGGTGGAAAGGGTTGAGTTGAGATGCTAAATGAATATAAAAATGAGCGGATTATCCCCCTAACTTTGGAAAGGGTTTAGTGATTGGGTAATACTTGGGACACACCCAAAGACACAACTTTTGGGACACAACTTAAGAGATGTGTCTATCTCTATCTTGTGTCACTGTGGGATCCAATGACATCACAAGAGAGATATAGACGCATCTTTTAGGTTGTCTCCCAAAAATTGTGTTTTTGGGTGTGTCTCAATCTTTACTCTTAGTGATTTTGCTACAACTCCGATGTCATGTGACGTTATTGCAGACGTACTCAAGCATACGATCCCATTATTGCGTATTTGTTTTGCAAGTGTTTTTGTTTTTGTCTATACACGTAGATATATACTAGTCTTATAGCACGTACTTTGCATATAGTTCGTGCAAAGATGATAGATACTAAGAGCCCATTTGGGTTAGTTGAAATATTAAGGGTGTGTTTGATAACCTCATTAAGTGTTGAAAATAAAAAGATTCAGCACTTATTCCTTTTCAGTGCGTTTGATAACATACCACTTAATTGAAAAAATAGCTCCAAAATCACTGAAAACTTTAAGCGAAAAATTTGTACTGAAAATATTCACTGAATGCATTTTACTTCAATAGTTGAAACACTATTTAAGGAATGAAACTTCAAGCACTAAAAATTTCCAGTACTTAAAATTCAGCACTTAATTTTCTGTACTTAATTTTCAGTTTTATCAAACGTACCCTAAGTGTTGGAATTTTAAGAACTGAAATATTAAGTGCTAAAATACTGTTTTTTATTAACTCAGATATTAAGTGCTGAAATATGATGTGGTGAGTGCTGTACTTTTAAGTGTTGCAATATTAAATTACTTTTTTCATCTTAATTTTTCAACTGATTTATTTAAGTACTGAAATTTCAAGGCAACCCAAACACTTCGATTTTACAAAATGGTCACTTTTTTTTTCTCAAAATCCGCAATTCATTACTTAATTTTAACACCCGAGAGAGAGATAGATATCCACCTATGTATATTGCACTTGAATTTTTTTTCTTGCTTAAATCTCATTTATATCGGTGGTTTATTATTTGTTTGAGATTAAATTAGATTACAAGACTTCTTTTGTTTTTCTGTTGTTTACTATGGTAAAATTATCAATATGATTCATTTTGGTGTTATTTTTACAATTCCAATAGGACTCATTAGTGTTGCTTTATAACTTTATAATTATTCAACCAGAATTCTTGTAAACCAACATTAGAAGAGAAAATAGGGGGGAAAAAAGAAAGAAAAAGAAGCCAATTTTTATTTGAAGAATTAACACAAATCGTATTACTTTCAAAATAAAATTTATTTCTACCTAGAGTAATGCTATACTCTGAAATTTTAATTATTCCAAAATGCTTTGTCACTTAAACCATATGGACTGATAATGTGATACCACCAAACAAAACATTAGCATGTGGTACAAATATTATATAAATGATTTGAAAACTAATTTGAAATTTAAATTTGGGAAGCATAGCACTACTCTAATTCAGTCTTCAAATTGCCATTAAATCAAGGTTTGGATGTAGTCCAAATCACGATAAACATCTACTACAATCACTAAAATTTAAAAAAAAAACAATGTGAAAATCCAAAAAAAAAAATGAATTAATAATAATCAAGAAGCACATATCTGAATTTTTCTTCAAGAAAGATATAAAAATGAGGTTAATTCATGGATCCTTTTCACACGAAGTTGTAAATTTTCATATTTTGGTTAACTAATGGAGTCTGTGCTCTAAACTAATAGGTCTTAAATACACTCATTGAACTTAAATTGCATCATAAATAGAGGAATTTAATCTAATGCAAATTTAATTTAAAACTCGAGGAAGCAAAAAGTTCCCTAAATATGGGACTCATTTAGATTAAAATTGACGTGCATATTAATAGCACACCACTTAACAAAAAAAAATTTGATGCTGTGAAATAAAGAAGGAAATAATAATAATATAATAAAATAAGAAACGTGTGTACCAAAACTCATGGAAACAAAAAGTTCCTAAAGTATGGGACTATTAGATTGAAACTCACGTGTGCCGAAAATATGTTATACGGTACATGAGACACAATAAGAGTGATACAGAATGTATTATACTTTATTAGGGCTCATCAATTTATATACATAAACATGATACCTAAAAGAAACAAAAGTAG
The DNA here is from genome assembly GCA_033977485.1 of Hydrangea macrophylla. Lineage (NCBI taxonomy): Eukaryota > Viridiplantae > Streptophyta > Magnoliopsida > Cornales > Hydrangeaceae > Hydrangea > Hydrangea macrophylla. Next base: position 31,214,631 of record CM066992.1, read on the forward strand.
GACTCTAATATATATATATTGGATAGAAAAGTGAAAATTTCATTTCATAACTCAAGAAGTTACTAGTTCAGACAATGTCAAAGTTTGAATACATTGAGGTAAAACATCATAAAAATGACGTTCGCTTGATGAACTTTCGCATAATGTGCAAACCATCGCGACGTACATGAGCATTATCAGCAACATGTAAGCGGGGAAAAAATTGTTTACAAGCTTCGATAATGTGGCCAAAGGTGTAAAGACAAGGGCCAGAATCATGAAGAAGATTAACCACATTCAACACATCCAGTTCAATGACATCACAAGAAAGATCGATCGACTCTTCAACCATCTCGCACACACGTAGCACTGTCATGGCCTCACACTCAGCAGGGTCCAGTAAACCATGCCCAAACAAAGAAAACCCAAAGATAACATGGCCTCTATGATCCCAAACCACACCCCCCACACCATACCCACCCAACTCCTCAAGCCGTGCACCATCTACATTATGCTTTAGTTGATCAGGGGAGGGCCAGTCCACACCACCAAGCTGGGTCTTCCACTCCATCAAAACTAACTCTCATGCAGTTGTATTAATTCAGCACAGTAATGTTCAACAAAAACACCAACCCCGGAGACCATAGATCCTTCACCATAAAAAACCACTTTATTTCTATCACTCCATATTGCCCAAGCTGTGATAAAAAATAAAGAGGCTCGATCCATCGGCTCCACTTGAAAAACTTGATCGAGCCAATCTTCCATTCTCAAACAATTCCCAACCTTTGCAAGGCTTTGCAAAAAATGACGAGACCATTCCTCCCTGGAAAACTGGCATCCTCTTAAGGCATGTGTCATAGTTTCTACCTCTCCACACCGGATGCATCTAGGCAAAATGTCCAAACCACTCTGTGTCACTGAAGACCATTGCCTAGCCCCGAGGAATCTCCTCTCCCAGCCTCCTTCCATTTCATCTGCAAGTCCACATGGTTAGTCGATTTAATAGTGAATAAGCCTCGCCTATCCCATTTCCAAATAAGAGAGTCCCCATTTGCCATCCTGTGAATAGGTAGACTGAGAATAGCATTGCCCTCATGTATCAAAAATTTATTTTGGATAATAGGATCATTCCAAGTGCTTGAATGCCTATCAATAAGATTTGAAACTTTACTGTGCTTCACTTCGAGCCATAAGGAGAAACATGTAAAAAAGAATGTGGGATAGGGATCTATGGATCAAAACCCACTCGAACACAACTCCCATCAACAATCCACTACTGGCATCCCCATCTAAATAAATCCATAGCCATCCAAATGCTCTTCCAAAAAAAAACACGGATGTGAGCCCAACTTTGCATGCATCAAATCAGTATTGGAAAAATAACAAGCTTTGAAAACATGGAAAAACGAGGAATTTGGCATCTAGGATAATCTCCATACCTGTTTTGCAAGTAGAGCTTGGTTGAAAACAAACAAATCCCTAAATCCCATACCCCCCACTTTTTTGCTTCTGCACAACTTTTCCCAGGAAGCCCAATGAATTTTCTGTTTATCACCCGAGCTACCCCACCAGATGAGCTAGTTGACTTGAGATCTCATTATAAATAGAAAAAGGAAGTCAAAACATGACATGGCAACGGTAGGAATCACATAGGCAACTGCTTTAACTAAGACTTCCCTTCCCCCTTTAGACAATAAGTTCTCCTTCCAACCTTTTATTTTAGAAGCCACATGGTCTCGGATACTCACAAAAATTTTCCTCTTGGAACTACCGTTAAGAGATGGAAGACTCAAACTGGTCTTAATGTTAGTGGACACAGCCTTTGGTGTATTTGGACTTAGGAAAACACTGGACTTATTAACATTCACGTTTTGGCCTGAAGCAACCTCATACTTGTGAAGAATATTCATCGAGTGTTGACATTTTCCTTCCTTCGCACAATAAAATAGGAGACTACCATCCGGAAAAAATAAGTGAGTGAGACAGGAGCAATTTCTCGCAATTCCCAACCCCCCCAATATTTCCTCTAGAACTTACATGACTAAGAAAAAGATGAGAGAACATCAGCACATAAAATGAATAAATATAGGGAAAGTGGGTCACTTGTTTAAGTGCACAAGTCGGCAAAAATCTATTTGAAAGCTCCCCATTTAGAGAAATTAAATAAGACATCAATTGGATGCAATTCATGATCAAATCCACCCACCTTTCACAGAACCCCAGTCTCAAAAGTGTGCCTTTAACAAAATCCCATTCAAGGCCATCATAGGCCTAGCTCATATCAAGTTTGAAGGCCATTTGGTAATTTTTCCCCTCAGTCTTGGATTTCAAATAGTGCATAGCCTCAAAAGCAATAAGGACATTATCCGAAATTAACTTACCTGGAACAAAGGTGCTTTGGTTTTGTGTAACAATCCCAGGTAAAATAATTTTGACCCTATTTGCCACCACGTTAGAGATGACCTTATAAATCCCATTACAGAGGAAGATCGACCAAAAATAGCTCACTCGCTTAGGATCCTCAATCTTTGGGATAAGAACAATATGAGTATGGTTGATATTGTCTAGTAGAACCCCAGAAACAAAAATATTGTTCACCAAAGCGAACACATCATTACCCATAGTATGCCAGAAGCCCTAATAAAACAAAGCACATATACCGTCTGGACCCGAAGCTTTCGTTGGGCTCATAGAGAACAATGCTTTCCTCATAACCTCCATACAAATTGGTCAAGTAAGTCGAGCATTAGTCTCCTCCGAAACCCTGGGTTTAATCGATGAAAGCAAGTCATCCAAGTCCATAGGATACGAAGAGGTGAAAGTGTAAAGAAAATACTCATTCGCTGCCTCCTGGATATGATCATTCGTGTCTCCCCAAACACTATCATTGTCCACCAAGCCTTCAATAAAATTTCTCTTCTGGCATTGAGAAGCCTTCTTATAAAAATATAATGTATTATGATCACCTTCTTTCAAATAAGCTTGTTTCAAGTGTTGTTTCTACAAAATTTCTTCCAACGTTAATCTCTGAAGATATGATTTTTTTGGCCACCAAGTCTTTAAGGGAAATTGGATTACTCTTAATTTAGCAAGGGCCTTACGCTTGTCCTTTAGATATCTATGGACGTTCCCAAAGGTAGCATAATTTCATACCTCCAAATTAGCCCCAAATGCCTTGATTTTTCCCAAAATGCCATCCCTAACCAAACTACCATTCTACGCCCCCCAAAACCACATCCTCACACTGATCATGGCTGAACAACATAGCTTCAAATCTAAACCACTTCTTACTTCTGATCGGTCTAGCATGGGGACTAAGTAACCGAAAAACAATAGGGGCATGGTTAGATGTGGGAGCTAGCTCTCGGGAACTAGGCACTCCACCGAACATTTGAAACAAAATGGCCAAGCCATTCTGGATAAAAAAATCCTCACCCCAATTACGTTGCCAGGTGAACACATTGCCTTTCAAAAGAAGATCACGGAGCTCACAAGTATTAAGGACATCGCAAAACATATTTTGTAATCTCGGGTCAATGACGTTTCCCCCTCCTTCTTCCATGAAAATAGAACCTAATTAAAATCTCCCCCCACAAGCCATGATAAGTCTGAGGATAACTTTAACTGTTTGAGCATGTTCTAAGTGAGACATCTCTTAGACGTATTAGGGTGCCTGTAGAAACCCGTAAACCTCCACCAATCATCTCTAGTACCCTCTTAAACCATAGTTAATGTGATGGACCGACATACTTTGAAGAGAAACCACCAAAGAGTCATCCAAAATAAGCGTTATTCCACCTCCACTTCCAGCACAACAAATAGAAATACAATTTCTAATGCCCACAAGCCTACTAACAACCTTTATATGAGAACCAGACGAACGAGTTTCCGATAGGAAAATAACTTTGGGAGCTTCCACTTTTACCAATTGGTGAAGTGCATGAACTGCCCCGAGGGTTCCCAAGCCCCCGACAGTTCTATCACAAAATGTTCATTAGGCGGTGCTGGAGCCCATCCACTACCTTTGGTAAAGAAATAGAATCAACAACAAGAGAGTCAACCTTTGCCTTCTTAAGATCTTCAGGGATGGTACCATCCTCATACAACAAAGCAAGTGCTCGTTTTGGCTTCTTTCGTGAAGACCCTGCGATTTCCATGCTAGCAACATTGCGAGCCCTGTGCTTCTACGATAATCTTGCCCTAACTGGTTCTGCTGAATGTAAAATCATCCTTAGCTTCTGGGATGCCATCAGGTGGTGGGCCATGATTAAACAAAGTATTCAGGGGTAATTGTGATGATGTACAAGAGCCACATGATTGCTTTGTCTCTGATCATTTCTGATTGGATGCCCGTAGCCAAACCCCATATTGAGGTTGAATGTTGGCATGATGAAGGTCATCATAGTGGATATGCTCACACTCCTTCTCTACATGCCCTATTTGTCCACATCTAAAACAAAAGTTAGGAAGGCACTAATACCGAAATCGAACCCAGAGGGATCTATCATTGACCCTGATCATTGCTCCTCGCTATAACGATTTAGAGATGTCGATCTTAACCCAAAGACAAAGATATTCGCCCCAACCATATCCTTCCTCATTAGTATCCACTAGTAAAACATCACCAACATGACTGCCTAAACGTTCCCCAAACGCCTTTGTCATGTTTTTGATCGGTAAGTCGTGGATCTACATCCAGAGAGCCACGTGATTGAAGGAGACTTTATTAATAGCCATAGATATATCCAGTTCCTGAAGGAGATTTTATTAACAGCCAATTATGTTAGAATCTGTTCCTTATTATCCACATCAGAGAACTCAATGAGAAAACGATTGTTCCCCATCTCTTGTATAGCAAAGTCCTTTCCCTTCCATAAGGAAACAAAGGTCTTTCGCAGAATCTCTATCATAATTGGCCTTGACATAAGCAGCGACCCCATCAGGAAAAATCTTTCTTTATCCCTAACCCCGGAGAATAGATCATCAACTTGGGTTACATCTTCACTTTCCTCTAAAGTAAGTTTCATATTCGAAAATAGTTTATCAAAATTCAGATCCATGGTAAAAACAAACAAAACAGAGGGAAGAAAACAAGAAAAACTAACCAAACACCACTGAGATTGAAGATCTCAATGCGACAAAACATGGTATGACCCTATACAACCTCTTCGAAAACCTAACGAAAACAAGAGACCCCCCCTTCACAAGATTCTCTGAATACTCAGCCTTGGATAAGGCTCTAATATTATTAAACTTCTCAGAAAATCGCTTAAGTGAAAGTGCATTGATTGATAAAAGTGTAAAACACTTATGGGCATTGGTACACTTATATATATATGTTGTTGAGTGGTCTATTGGTCGTGGGAAGACATCATGTCGAGACCCGGGGAAGCGGCGGGGTTCGAACACCTGTAATGAATGTGGCATGTAATGCTTAATATATATTATGAGTCTAGAAATTAATTAATATTCATTATAAATGACTGTAGTCCCAATTGATTAAAGTTGAAAATTAAGTATTAAAAATTTTAAGTTATTAAATTTGTTATTCTGAAAACAATATTTCAAGTAATGAAATAGACGACATCCAATGATTTTTTTTTTCTTCAGTATCACTGTTTTACATAAAATTTTCATCAGATTTTTTGATGCTTTTCAATAAAGTGGTATGTTAAAAAATGCACTGGGGAAAAAATTGTTGGAATTTTTTTTATTTTCAGCAATTAATTGGGTTATCAAACACGAGCAAAGATTTGAGTACAAATGCCCTAAATAAATCACACTAATACCAGTGGGAGACTGCCATGCGACATAGTTGTCTGACACATAGGGGACAAAAAGATATCAACTCTGCCACATAGTAGTCTCCCACTGATGTTAGTGTAATTTATTTGTGGAGTGTTTGTGCTAAAATCTTTACTCATCATACACATACCTTGAGTTAATAAAAATTTTACTATTTACAAAACAATTCTATATTGTAATCGTACCACAAACATGTTGACAGATAGATACTACATCAACATATAGAAATTTAGGGATAAATATGATGTGGTATTACATGTGTATTAAATATTTTTCAAAATTTTAATTACATTGTTAAATATTTAACTTAAAGTTTTATATAATTGTAGACATAGCACCTCTCTAATCTCCACTCTCAGAGGGAGTTGGTCCACATTACGTGTCTAAACTCATTTTGATACTCATTTTGAAAAATCAAAATAAAGGTATTTGTTATAATAGAGAGGAAGTAAAAGAGAGCAGAAAATAAAACCAGAATGAAGTGACTTTTCTTATTGATATGCTCACTATTTATAGGGTAGGGCAGGGTGTATAGATAAATATCACTTTACAATTAGATCCCTTGTTTAATACAAAATGTGGATAGCCACACATAAATATGTAATATTTACAGCACTCCCCCTTGGATGTCCACCATTAAATGATTGTTGCCTCATTAAAACCTAGCAAAGGAAAACCCAATGGGAAAAATTGAAGCTAAGGAAAAAGAGTACAACATTCTTCAAGAACTTGGTGGATAGGCATGATGATGTCTCATTAAAACCTTGATAAGAGAAAACCCAGTGGGAAAAACTCTAATCAAAGGAAAAAGAGTAGAGCGCACCAAAAATTCAAATATTGCATACTTCAGGATGCTACTTTTATGATCACTTCCCCTCATTTAGAGAAAACTTTAGTTGGTTTGATGATTGAGACAACACATTCCACTTTCTTACACCAATTTTTGAAAAGTTCACTTGGGTAATGCCTTAGTAAATAGATTAGCAAGGTTATTGCTTGATTGAATCAATTTGACTTCAATTTCACGATTCTCTTGAAGTTTATGTATGAAAAACAATTTGGGTAAAATGTGCTTGATTTGATCTCCCTTGATGAAACCTCCTTGAATTTGAGCAATACATACAACATTGTCTTTATAGATTATAGTCGGTTCATCAACGATTGGAGTTAATTGACATCTGCTTCGTATATGCTAGACTAATGATCTTAGCTAGACACACTCTCGGCTTCATGGAGTGTTAGAATTTTAGAATCGTTGGAGGATGTAGATACTAAAGCTTGTTGAGCATAGCACCAAGAAATAGCTGCATTATTGTTCATAAATACATAACCTATTTGTGAGTGACCCTTATAAGGGTCGGACAGATAACTTGAATCTGTATAACCAACTAAGTAGGAATGATTAGATAAATCAGACAAATAAAACAAGCCCATATCAATGGTCCCACGAAGGTATCTAAAAATATGTTTTATTCTAGTCCAATGCCTATAGGTGGGTGCAGAACTAAATCTTGAAAGCAGATTCACAGAAAATGCAATGTATGGTCTTGTACTTTGAGCCAAGTACAATAGTACACTAATATTACTCTTGTTTGGTACTTCAGGACCAACGATTTCTAAGTTTTCTTCTTTTGGTCGGTATGGATCTTTCTTGACATCTAGGGACCTGACGACCATGGGTGTACTTAGTGGATAAGATTTGTCCATATTAACGCGCTTCAACATCTTTTCAGTATAGCTTGATTGATGAACTAAATTCCACTAATACTTGTCTCGAGTTGCAGGTTGTGACAAAATTTTGTTTCCCCAAGGTCCTTCATTTCAAACTCTTTCTTTAAATAGCTAGTAGTTTTCTCAAGCTCTTCTCTAGACACAATTAGATTTATATCATCTACATAAACTGTTACTATGGAAAATCCATTTGCAAATTTCTTTACGAAGACACATGGACAAATGGGCTTATTTTCATACCCTTCCTTAGATAAATATTCACTAAGATGGTTGTACCACATTCTTTTGGATTGTTTCAAACTGTACAATGCATGTCTTAGTTTGATCGAGTACGTACTCCTTGGTTTTGCTTCAGGCAAAGTCAATCCTTCAGGAATCTTCATGTAAATATTTGTGTCTAAGTCTCCATATAGATATGCAGTTACTACATCCATGAGTCTTATGTTTAGTTTTTAGAAACTGCTAGATGTATTAAATATCTGAATGTGATTGCATCCATAATGGGGGAGTATGTTTCTTCATAATCAATCCTAGGTTTCTACAGGAAACCTTGTGCTGCGAGACGTGCCTTATGTCTTGCAATAACATTTTTTTCATTCCTTTTTTCTCACAAACACCTATTTAAAACCTACCGGGTTTATATTCTTTGGTGTTTATGCTATAGGTCCAAATATACCACGTTTTTCAAAAGATTTCAATTCTGCTTGAACTGCTTCTTTCCATTTTGGCCAATCATTTCTTTGTCGACATTGATTTATAGTGCGTGGTTCAGTATCATCATTTTCTCCATTACCCTTGGATATTTCAGTACCTATTGCATAAGTAAATGTGTCATCGATGACTAATTTCTTTCGCTCCTACAATTCTCCTGAAAGTATATGGAATATTGAGAACTCACTATTATCAGGTACCTAAGTCATAGTCTCTTCAGGGACTAGTGCCTTTTCTAAGGCATTATCTTCCACGGAGATTTTAGGGAAAGTGGGCTTTTGGTACATAACCTCTTCTAGAGCGCTATGAACATCTTTTTTCTAGAGCTTTATTAGGGAATGATTTTCGCTTTTGGGGAGCTGAATCTTTGGAACCTATATGTTTGCCACACTTTTGGCATGTAACAGATTCATTTGTTACCATATTTGAAGTTCGTCCTATAGGGACACTAATTCGAATAGGTGCATTCATAGCTGGCATATGTGACTTTGTCACCTTAGCTGTGTCATTAAACGAATCAGGTAATTGGTTTGTAATTTCCTATAAATGTAATATCTTCCTTACCTTATAATCACATTGAGAAGTTCTCAAATCTAGATGAGACAAAGTGGAAGTATTCTACGACAATTCTCGTTGTTCTCTCTTAACTGTCTTTTCTCCCCCTAACAATGGAAAAGATGTGTCATCAAATTGACAATCTGCTAACCTAGTAGTAAATACATCACCTGTTAATGGTTATAGATAATAGATAATAGAAGGTGAGTCAAAAACCAACATAAACTCCCAAACGCCTTTGTGGGCCCATCTTAGTACGTTTTGGGGGTGGTATAGGAACATGTACTGCACAACCAAAATTTCGCAATTGTGAAATGTTAGGCTGACAACTTATCACAAGTTGTACTAGTTAGAAATCATTATAAGAAGTGGGTCTAAGTCTAAGTAACATTTTAACATGCAAGATAGCATGTCTCCAAGCACTAACAGGGAGTCTAGATTGCATAAGGGCCTCGCAGCAAGTTGAAGGCGTTCAATTAAGGATTCTGCTAAACCATTTTATGTGTGTACATGTGGGATAGGATGTTCAACATCAATTCCTATGGATGAACAATAGTCATCAAAAACTTGAGAAGTAAATTCGACAGCATTGTCAAGGCGAATAGACTTAATTGGTTGGTTTGTAAAATGTACCTTATGTTTGATAATTTGACTAAGTAATTTGGAAAAGACAAGATTATGAGTAGAGAGTAGGCACACATGTGACCATCTTGTGGAAGCATCTAATAAGATCATGTAATATCTAAATGGGCCACTAACGAGGTGAATTAGACCATAAATGTCACCTTGTATCCTTTGTAAGAAGGATGGCGACTCATAAGTAATTTTAAGAAATGATGGTCTAGTAATAAGTTTTCCATGTGAACCAGAAATACAAAGGTGTCCACTAGGCAAAATCAAATATTGGTTTGCTAAAGTATGCCCATTTGAGTTATCCACTATCTTCTTCAACACTGTAGATCCAGGATGACTCAAACGATCATGCCAAAGAATTAAATTACTTGCGTCTTTGAGCTTCAGGCTAATAATGGCATGTGATTCAACAATCTCAATTGTTGTGTAATATAATCCCATTGAGAGAATAGAGAAATTTTCTAATGTAAGCTTCTGGCTTCAAATATAAGAAATTATGCATAAAAATTCCTTGTTACCTTCATTTTTAGTTCAACATGATTCCCATTCATGCGTATATCTTTAAAACATAGCAAGCTTCTTCGGGAACTACTTGAATATAATGCATTTTGAATGAATAGATGAGTACCATTTGGTAATAAAATATGGGCTCATCCTGAGCCTTCAATAATTGTGCAGATCTAGCTATAGTGGACACATTTTGTTTGTTAAGTTCTAGTGTAGAGAATGACTTTTGACATTTAAGTACGGTAGGGGTGGTTGTCCCACTATCGACTAGACATATATTATCCTCTCATTTTTGCATCCCAAGATCCATACCTTGAAAAATAAAGTAAAGAAAAAAAATATTTAACCAAGCAATGAACTATCTTAAATATTATTTAACGCATATTTATTCAAATGTCCCAAACAAAACTCGTCCCATGCAAATAAGTAAAGTAAAAATAATTCCAACTAAAGAAATTATCCAGCTAGCTAGACTAAGGCTGGTGGATCTCTTAACATTATATTGAATGCCTCATTAGTGACAGGCTCTCCATCTTCATCCTGAAAAAAAATCTGAACATTGCTAATTATATATCCAGATGGGATATCACTATTTTCCCACTCTTCCAATTAGTTTATCTCTGCGGTTCTAGTAGATGCTTGGTATTTCTCCAACTCCTACTTGAACGCACGACATTGCGCGACTATTGTCCACTATTTCCACATATGTAGCAAATATCATTGGGCGCAGTAGGATTATTAGGTTTTCCCTTGTTACCTTTAGAAGGAGTTGCAGACCATTTCCTGTGGTTCTTGAAATTAACATTCTTTTGTGGACCAAAATTATTGTAACCACCTCTCTTGGAATGATTATTATGATCACATCATCTGGGGTTGCCACCTCTTCTAGAGTTATTATTTCTACCACGTCCCTTACCTTGGCCTCTTTGGTAGCCAAAGTTTGCACTTACTTCAGGAAATGTCGCGTCTCCAGTTAGTCTAGCATTATGATTTTTCATTAGGACCTTACTAGTTTTCTCTGCAACAAGGAGACAAGTTACCAATTCTGAATACTTCTCTTGATATTGCTGTTACAGAAGCACATTCGAGGCATGAAATGTTGAGAGTATCTTTTCTATCATTTGAGCATCTGTCACTTTTTTCACCACATAATTTAAGATGAGAGACAACATTGAATAATGTGGACTTATATTCTGAAACCGTCTTAAAATCTTGGTACCTCAAGTTCAAAAACTTATTTTGTGCATTGGGAAGTATGACCATCTTTTGGTGGTTATACCTATCCTTCAGGGATTTCCATAGACTCAAGGGATCTTCTCAGTTTAATACTCATTCTTGAGGTCATCATGAATATAATGACATAAGAAAATAAGTGCAGACACTTTCTCTTTAGAAGACTTTTTATTTCATTTGTTAATAGCATCACCCAACTTTCTAGATTGTAAGTGAAGTTAAGCATCAAGCTGCCAAGACAAATAGTTCCCTCCATTGACAAGTGTATTAAATTCAAGTTTTGTAAGACTCGACATCTAAAGAGAGAGAAACAAATAAAGAAATTAACAATTAAAGAAGATATACAATCTGGTCATGACAAAAATTAGAATGCGTCAGGATTTTAGACTTTATCATGTGAAACTTCTAGTTTCAATTAACCCTTTTATTTGAATGATAAAAAAAATAATAGTAACAATAACTGGAATAATAAAACTTCAGGTTCCAATATACATCTCACAGATCCTTAGGCCTGGATTCTTTATTCCATGGAAAATTTTTAGGTTCTAACCATGTCACATATCTTCAGGTCTGAATAATTATTTCAGAAGGAACTTCAAGTTCTCATATATATCACAGATCTTCAGGTTTGGACTATTATTTTATATAGAACTTTGAGTTCTAATTTTTGTATGTATATATATTAGTCTATATATAGATTTGAGCCATATCAGGGAATTAAAACAAGATTTATATACTCAATGGAGTAAATCTCCATAATCATCAACTAGTAAAAATCTATCTATTATTTTACCAAGTTCAAAAATATCATTAGTAAGGTATTAGAGCAGTGAATCCATGTGGACCAAAAAAAATATGAATTAATCAAACTCAACCAAGTCCAATATATATGATCTTCCATGATCTAGGGCTTTATATAAAAAAAAATTCCAGCCTTTAATGTCTTGTTAACAAGTTATGATAAAGTAAAGTCAAATTAAAAAAAAATAAAAAAAAATTCTTTTTGGCTTCAAAATAGATCGTGGCTTAATGTTGGGTTTAAAAACAAAAACAAAAAAAAAATTATGTGAACTTGTGGCTTCAAAAACAGACTGCGGACAACCACACATAAATCTGTAATATTTACAACAGTATTAACCTTATTTGACGTTGTGACAAGGGATGGGGGAGAATGTGCTACCTATAAGTACTAAAAACTCAAAGAATAGATAAATCCCATTTTTCAAACAATATCGATAAATCTATAGTTTCCAAAAAAAAAAGAAGAAGATAAATCTATAGTTACCAAAAATCTCAAGAATAGTCGGTCTAATATTCTCTCTCTTTTTTTTTTTCTTAATCGTTTAGACACTTAGCCAAATAGGCCTTCTTAGTTATAACAACTCCCTCATCTTGATTGTGTGTTTCTCTTTTCTGTCTTATTTTTTTTATAATTATGATTATTTTTATTAGTAGTACTTTGGTAAGAGTTGAAATCAACCATAGTTTGTATTTTTTGATAAAGTGGAACTTTAGATAAAAAGCACTCAAAGTTTATGCAAAAGAGCCGCACAAAGAAAGAATCTCCCAAATTACACGATATTGTTTGGAAAACTTGGAATCAACTCATGATGTAGTGGAACAAGGATCACTTTATGTCCAAAAGCTAATTCAACAAACTAGAGATATTCCATAAATATTAAATAGAAATATTAGAAATGATCCTTGAATAGGCATTTATAGTAGGGTTGGTCCTAGTGATATTGTGTCAATGAAAGTATATCCCTAAATCAAAGGATGATTTTGATATTGGTCCTTTTCCCTAATATTTTTGTATTGTTTATGACGTGAATACCCTTGCAGTTAAAACTATTATCAATTTATATATAAAATTTAAAATTTGTTAAGTTTTGGCTTTGTAATCGCCCCATTGATGAGGATTCCAATAATAGTTACTCTTGAATAAATTTGATTTACTCCTAAATTTCAGCCTAGTGGAAATTCAGGATTTTAATTTGACCCTAAATAAATGAAACAACACATCAATCTCTCTCTCTCTCTCTCTCTCTCTCTCTCTCTCTCTCTCTCTCTCTCTCTCTCTCTCTCTCTCTCTCTTTATTTCTCTCTATTTTTTCGTCAAAGAAAAAGAATTCTCTCTAAACCACCATTTCCAAGTTCTAATGAAACTTCAAAGCAAGAGGTTATAAAAGTGAATACTGATTGGGCCCATGTCACGCCCCGGCGTAGCCAAAATATGGAAAAATTTAAAATTTTCATCTTGGACCCTGAGGCACGTGACTGGTTACAGTACCGAATTGTCCATGACCAGATAATAATATTTAAACGATATAATAAAAAGATAAAACCATCATACTTACTGGAATATATTACAAAGAGAAGTCAAAGTACTTAGCTAGTTAATACATCATTATAAATACATCAGAGTCTTATGGCTCTCGGCCTTACAAAACTATTACAAAATATATGCTAAGTCTTCTGGTTATAATCAAAACATTTACAGAGGATAACTGCTAGTCTTCTCTCTAACTAGCATAACCATAGCCATCTTCGGTGTACTCTTCCTCCGCGTTCTCCGCTTGCGTAGCATCATAACCCGCGTACTCGTTACCTGGATAAGCTGGACATGGGAATGTCCAGCGACATGAACGTCGTCAGCTTATGAAAGCTGAGTGAGTAAGCTAAATCAAATGGAACGTATATAGTAAAACACAATAGGAATACATCTACTACCTTTCAACATATCTTTTAGGATCTTTACGTTCTCACCGTCGAATTATAACTAGTAGCGTACCCGACTACGTATTCGATAGGAATACAAACAATTCAGGAGACCCGTCTAGACATTCTTAATGCCACTACCATTCATTTCTAACATCCGACATCATTTACAAACCCAAAGTGTCCCTTGCTAACCAAACCATCTTTCATCAACCACTTCATCTTTCATCAACCAAAACATCTTTCATCAACTACTTCGTCTTTCATCAACCAAAACATCTTTCATCAACCACTTCGTCTTTCATCAACCCAAAACATCTTTCATCGACCAAAACATCTTTCATCAACCACTTCGTCACGAAGAACCGAAGTGTTAAGGAGTGCAAGAACATCCATTTCGTCACGAAGAACCGAAAGGAGTCTTCACTCAAAAATCACCGCTTCGTCACGAAGAACCGAAAGCGTTACGGAGTACAAGAACATCCATTTCGTCACGAAGAACCGAAAGGAGTCTTTACTCAAAGAATCACCGCTTCGTCACGAAGAACCAAAAGCGTTACGGAGTACAAGAACATCCATTTCGTCACGAAGAACCGAAAGGAGTCTTTACTCAAAGAATCACCGCTTCGTCACGAAGAACCGAAAGCGTTACGGAGTACAAGAACATCCACTTCGTCACGAAGAACCGAAAGGAGTCTTTACTCAAAGAATCACCGCTTCGTCACGAAGAACCGAAAGCGTTACGGAGTACAAGAACATCCACTTCGTCACGAAGAACCGAAAGGAGTCTTTACTCAAAGAATCACCGCTTCGTCACGAAGAACCGAAAGCGTTACGGAGTACAAGAACATCCACTTCGTCACGAAGAACCGAAAGGAGTCTTTACTCAAAGAATCACCGCTTCGTCACGAAGAACCGAAAGCGTTACGGAGTACAAGAACATCCACTTCGTCACGAAGAACCGAAAGGAGTCTTTACTCAAAGAATCACCGCTTCGTCACGAAGAACCGAAAGCGTTACGGAGTACAAGAACATCCACTTCGTCACGAAGAACCGAAAGGAGTCTTTACTCAAAGAATCACCGCATCACAACTCAACCGCACATCCCTTTTTCTTACTATCCTGATCTCCGTTGCCCAGATTACCTATCCGACAATTATCCTTATCATAATCTGCTTCTAACATAGCACAACCGACCCTTACATTTTCCCGACCACGCATTCGTCACTCATTTCGGAATTTAGTTCATTAAAGGACTTCCGAATATACTTTCGAAGTTACGTTTATACATCCATCATCCTATTTTATGTCATAACATACTTACATTTGAAACCTATCCAATCACTGTCAGCGCAATAATCGTGCCGTACAACATACTTATAGCTTGGGTATGAATTCTCTATGGTCATCACACTATATTCATAACAACGGAAACCTAGCGTGTAGCTCGTGGATCTATAACATGGATTTGACATCAATAACCATATAGATGAAACCCTTAACATACTCATATATGCGATAGCACTACCATAGCACAAGATATCCATAACCACATAGATACCGGAAAGCAAGCATCATTAATAAACACATCATACAAGTAGTTATACAATCTGCCAGGAATTAATTTTACTATGTCGACTGAATTGATAAGATTTATTTGGGCATGATAAATTGATTTGTAGATCAAACTCAAAACTAGAACATTGTAGATAATTGAATTAGCTTCATGTACAAAAAAATCTAACTTCAATTGCATTTTTGAGCTACTCAAAATATTTATTTTACTTAGACATTTCTATATTTTCGGACTGCTCTGTCCCAGATTTATAGTACTGCGTTGCATGTGCATTTCACCTATTAAGGAGTCATTTTTAGACTAGGCTATAGAAGAGTTATTTGTAGATAAATGAGTTAGCTTTCACCACAAAAAAATCTAGCTTAATTCGGATTTTTGAGCTGCACAAAACATTCATTTTACTAAACTATGTTCTGCTGAGAGTTTCAGTTTCTCAGATTTAAAGTACTTCGTTGCATGTACATTTCACCTATGAAAAAGTGATTTTCAGACTGAGCTATAGAAGAGTTATTTGTAGATAAATGAGTTAGCTTTCTCCACCAAAAAACCTAGCCTCATTCTCATTTTTGAACTGCTCGAAATGTTTGTTTTACTAAACAACACTCTGCTGGAAGTTTCTGCTTCCCAGATTTGAAAATTTATCTTGCATGGCATGGATCTCTCAAACTATCAACATCAAGCACTTAATAAAACATTACTACATGCTATATAGGTTCTAAAGTGAGTTAGAATACTCACATAAACTTGAAATTGAGCTTGGGCTTTGGATTTGAGCTTAGGAAGCTTGAACACAACCTCAATGGTGGAGACTTCTTCCTAGTTCTTCTTCTCCATCTCCATGCATCTCTTATCTCTCCATGGAGTTCATCTCCTAGCTCTCTCTAACTCTATATGCTGATTGTAAAATGACCAAGAGTCTAATGCATGAATATAGGCATCCTTATATAAAGAAAGGAAGGGATTATGTGTCACCATGCATGCTTGCATGGTGTGCATGTATGGACAAGTGTCCTAGAGGTGGACAAGTGGCAAGGGAGGTGGTGCCATGTGGTGCATGGGCTGCCATGTGGCCGACCATGTGGGGTCCACCTCGAGTTTTGTGCCACTACCTCGGTTTGCGTGCAAAAGTTTCTTGTTATGCGTGTCGATCTCGGTTTACGTGCAGACAGGTATTATTTCTGATGTTCGGGTCCAGGTACAGGACTAAGTTAAGTCTAATTACGGTCGAGTCGGTGCAGTGATTATAGTCTAATTAGTAATTATATTACACTGATATAGTCACACAAATAAAATAATAATATAATAATAGACCAGATATAGAAATTCATAAAACTCGTATTATTGCACGTAGAGAAATTACAGGCATTACAGCCCAAAACCTCAATCCAAGTCATTTTGGGGTTTCAAGAGGAGTACTAATATTCACAATGAAAATATTCATGAAGCAATTCAACTAGGTCGGTCCCAAATTCAAAGCATTCAAGTCATCATCGGAGCTGAACCGGTAGAGGAATCGGAGATCGGAGAGTACGATTTGGCCGGTGGGAGACTCGGATCTGTCTCGCCGGATAGATAATGGGGGCTTCGCCATTTCGCAAATGCGGCGGCGGTGATGGTTGAGCCGAGTCGATTGGAGGAGGAAGCCGCCATCAAGGTGGTCTCGAAGCCGAAGTTGGACTGTGTGTTTGAGAGAGAGATTTTGTTTACGTTTACATTTTGAATTTTGTTGAAGGTAAGAAATTTTATTTTATTTTTTGGTGAGAAATTTGTATTATTAAACTTCATCAAAATTCTAGAACTGAGAATTTTTCACCAAAAAGTGAGAAATTTGCATTAATAAGTGATAAACTTGTACATTACCCACTTCCATTAAAATTTTTAGAAGTGAGAATTTATCACCATAATTGATAGATTTCTCACTTATGGTTTTAAAGTGAGAAATTTCTCATTATGGTTAGAAGTTAACCATAATGAGAAATTTCTCACTATAATTTTTACAAGCTTATGGTTTCAAACTGGTGGAGAAGCTCGAGTGACACTGATTGTGCATTATATTCCTAGTTCTTTATGTACGTACATATGGTGGATTCAAACTTGTGGCATGTATTGAAACCAAAAATTAGACCCTTGTATTACTCTGAGTTTATATTGATTGGCACGACATTTTAGCAAAAATATATATATATATATATATATAGAATTTCATATTATGTTATGAGAAATCTCTCACTTATGGTATGTGATGTACTTATAGTAGAATTGATAGGTCTGTGTGTGTATAACAAATTTGGATTTTGAATTTCAAAATCCTGATTTATGGGAGTGGGGAATTTCTCTCTCTCTCTCTCTCTCTCTCTCTCTCTCTCTCTCTCTCTCTCTCTCTCTCTATATATATATATATATATATAATAAATAACAAATCTAGGTTTTGAATTTCAAAATCCTGATTTATGGGAGTGAGGGTATTTTGGTCCTCAAAATATGTGAGGGACTAATTTTTAAGTTGACTTATAGAATGGATCAATTTTAAGGGCTACAATAAGGACTGAAATCTAAAGGACCCAATATTAAATATGGATTTCAACTATAATTTAATGTGACCTTTTCTTTTCTTTTTCTTTTTTTTTTTCAATTTTTGTTTTATTTTTATTTTTGTTTTTTTGTTTTTTATACTTACCGAGATTATGGCTAAGCACACACACACCCCCTTAACCCAACCCAATTTAATGTGACTTTATAACTATACTATTTGGATCCAAATTTGGGATACAAAACTTGGAGTTCATATAAAGTGTGTAATATTAAGCATTTCAAATTTGAATCCCAAATTTGGTTGCCAAAGACTTTGTCAATTGTACATGTAGTGGTACACTTGTTAAAACACTTGGAAACCCAATTCGAGATTCAAATTTTGAAACCATAGCATTACTACAAATATAAGATTTAGTCACTGTCCACCAATTTAATAGGATATAGTCAAAAAGTTGAAATAAAAAACTGCGAAAATTAATCCCTAATCACCTATGTAAATTAGGAATTAGTCATTTTTCAAATTATTAGATGATTTATGGACAAAAATACTCCCAATTTAATAGATATGTGCGTATGTATATTGTGGACACGCAGAATTCCACTTCTTTTTGTTTTTTGTTTGAAATTGATTTGGATCAAAGAAAGAAAAGGAAGGTCTGTTGAAAACAGATACAGAGTCGCCACTTGGTCTTTAAGGAACCAAGAAACCTAATTTTGACTCACCCAAATGGATAACGGGCACCGGCCCTTCATAACCAAAGAACTTGGCTCAGGGTTTTGGTACGAGAGAGGAAGGAGCCTTTGTCGCGACTAAAACACCCTCAACTTGCCCCGTCTTTCGACGAGCCTCAATTAGCATCCAAATAATCATCTTATAATATGTTTGGTTTGAAAAATAATACTATGATAGTATATTACATCACACAAGAATTTTGAAATGGAAGATCGAAAGATAAAATATCATTCAAAAGATCTAAGCCAAGTATCACACAATGTAAAGGTGGAAGATCACATGAACAAACCTAGGAAAATCGTCTAATCACATATCAAGTAATAAAGTTTTCCTAATCTAAGGGGACATGAATTGTTCTTGAAACAAATAATCAAATAAATCAAAATATGCTTAGCAAGCTAGAATGATACATGTTAATCTTTGAGGAAAGAAGACCTCTCGATCCCCGGGACGGATGAGAAAGGAAGATTAGATCGAGGGGAAAGCATGAATGTGTGATCAAATTCATTCCTTATAATCTTCTTAGATTAGGAGCCACGAAAACCTCAAATCTTTGCATGGATGCAATGTATGTATCTAAAATGTGCCAAGGTTGTAATGTATTTTGTGTTCATGGATTCCTAGAATGCGTTAGAAGTCTAGAATGTGTATGTATGAATGAAAGAAATCATCATGGGATGTGTACAAATGTAGTATGAACTACTTCCTAAGACATGAGCTAATTTGGAGTGCATGTAAGCATCAAATCAAAGGATGGAAGTAAAAGTGTGCTTGTTGTGAATAGTGGACAGAACAGTGACATGATCTTTTGAAATTTGAAAAGAGGAGTTAGGAATGTTTTCAATGCATGATATTTTATGGAGATCTTCCTTATTGTGTCTAAAATACAACCCAAAAATCCAATCTTAAATAACTATTACAGATTGAGAGAAATCATATGAAAAATAGAGGTTACTCAAAAACAGAGTTTGTACTGTCGACTGAAATATCACAAAGTCCTAGAAAATGAAAACAAATGATATAGGAGCTTATATTATACTGAAAGTTCCCTAAGACACTGAAGTTTAAGGGAAAAATAGTTTGGGACCACTCCTTTTGGAAAGATTTTCTGTAAAAACAAGTTGAAAGTCTACCAAGCTGCTGTGACAGTAAGGCAGAATGTCTGAAGAGAATGTTTGGTCCAAAATGGAATCCTTCCAAGTATTTCCATGTCAAACCAAAAATCGTGGGTGTTCTCTAATGAGTTAGGAAGACTTTCCAAGTGGTATTGCATCCATAAATTGATCATTGAGTTCTAGAGAAATCTTTGAGCTCAAATCATTCACTGTTTTGACTCACTGTTTTAATGATTTTGGGAAAAACTTGAGTTTTTTTTCTTGAGATCAAAATGAGAGGGTTTGAGAGAGGTTTTGAAATAGAGGTTTTGAAAGTATATTTTCAACATCAAATAGAGATTACGACCTCTTGAAATATCAACATCAAACTCATCATCAAGAACCCCCAATATTATTGGAGAGCTTCATTTTTATTTTGAACATAACTTCAAGGATACCTTAGAGGTATTGAAATTATAATCATCATCTATTAAACATGTTTTTGAGGTCAAGAGCTACTATCCATAAGGATTCACTCACCTCAAACTTCATGTCATCATTTAGATGATGAAGAACAAGTGAGTAAATAAAGAAAAATAAAAAGAAATGAGGTAAGAAGAGATGAACATATATATATATATATAAACAGGAAAATAAATAGCATTCAATAGATGATAATCAATGTGATATTGGAATTGTTGCTTGGTGCTTCACTCATAGATATTGACATTTGGACATGGAAGTAGCTTCCTAACTCAAGAATGCTCAAGAATGGTGATTGAGGGTATTTGGAATGTGAAGTATAAGAGAAGTAATGGAAGAAAACAAGATTAAAACTCACTTTCTTATAGAAAATCAATGGGAGAAGCTCCCTTTCCTTCTTCTAAACCTATCTCTATCTCTCTTTCTCTCTACAACTTCTATGGACTTTGCACTTGGCCCCCCTAAAATGAAGAGCAAAGGAGGGTTTATATAGGCCAATTTGGGGTGGTTTTGGGATTTAGAAAGTACGCCCATTGGTCCTAAACATCTGTGAACATAGAACTACGTCATTTTGGTTTCTAATCAATCAATTTGGACCCCCAATCAAAATTACAAAAATGGACTGTTCGGGGGGAGAGTACCGCGGTGACACTCGGCCTATGCCGCGGCGGCAGTGGGCAAGTGCTGTGGCGGCACTACTCCTCCTTCGTCCAGATAATGCTGTTTAGGCCCCCAGAGGTTCCAGTATTCACGAAAAGGCCCTATTTTGTCCGAAATTCACAGAAAATGTACATGAACTCCAAACTAAGGTTGTGGTATACTTTTGAATAGGTAATGGAGTCTATTTTACATAAAAAAATAGTTTGGAGATACGTCTCTTTGAAAAGTTTTGCAGTATTCGCAATAAAAGCCGATTTGATCGCCTTTTTCACATTCGAAAATTCATAATAAATTTGTTTTAAATCCAAGAATTATGTGCGATATACCATTGGAAAGCTATTGACCTCTATTATCCATGAAAAGTGTTTGAAAAATGATACAGTGCTACATTTTTAAAGCCAACTTTTGGTCAAACTGGTCAAACTAGGGACCTCCAGGAAGTTCTGGGAACCTCTGGGAGCCTCTGGGAGCTCCCGGGAGCTGATGTTTTTGTCCGATTTTTAAAAAAAACTTGTTTTAGTACTTTCCACATGATCTAGAATGATCTTGGAGTTTTTCAGTGAATTTGGACAATTTTGGTAAAATCTTGGTCAAACCTGGTCATAGCTGGTCAAACTGGTCAACGGGGACTTTTCGGGAACTTCCAAGACCTCCAGGGGTCTCTGTGAGCTGACGATTTCATTTGATTTTTCTTAAAAATTCATTTTATGACTTTTCTCACTACATAGCATGTTTTCAGAACTTTCAGTCCAAATCTGGGAGTGTTTGGGCTTTCAGGGGCATTTTGGTCATTCTGAGCTTTTTAGGAGATAGAACTAACTTCCAGGAGTCCTTTTTGAGTCTTTTTCAATCATTGTGAACCGCTAAGCTATGGGTCTCCTGATATCCGACAAAATAGGGTGTCTACAGTTTGCCCCTCTTTGGCATGAACTCACGAGGCAACGCATGTCGCAAGCGAGTGCAAAAGTTTTGCAGAGATAGGTCTTTTTGGAGGCTATAGAATTAGGATGAAAGCGTTGCAAAGATGCAATGATGAAACCAAGAACGCTGAGGCTGGTGTTGGTCGTGCTCTTCGTGAGCTGCTTACGTATCCCAAGGGAATCAGACCAGGACGTAGTTCGGGGCACAAAGGAACAAATCACACATCAACAACAAGATAGGCGGATGCTATGCTATGAGGATGATATGAAATGCATGAATGTGATATGAATTGTGTCATGAGTCCTATCATGCCTAGTGTTCTAATCCTAGTATGAGTTGGTGCTGTGGGGTGTGTACCACTCCGATTGGACTTAAATCGTGCTAGTGTTTCTGACTGTGATGCAGTTATTGACCCGAATAGGGACACCAAGGTTTGAAGACTCTGGGTCTTGGAGAAAACTTCTGAATTTTGGAAAGTGTGCTCCGCAAGCGAATGTAATCGGATGTGGGATCCCAGAGGACATTAATCAAAGATGAAGTTTGACAGATAACCGATGGACATGGAAGCCCTGGATACAAAAACCCTAAGAATTCAAGTGATGGACATGAAAACCAGAGATGTCAAACGATGGACATGGAAGCGCCATTAATGGACATGAAAGCCTAAGATTTTGAATGAGAACGATGAACACAATATATTTTGAATAATGGTAAACTAATGATGATTAATGGACTGACGATTCATGAATCGAGATGATGAGTAGATAGTGAACTAATGTGACTGTCATGGGTTGGACCAACGGTTGGACTAACTGTGATAAGAAGAATTGACCATGCACTAATTAAGGTGACGAGTCAATAGTGAACTATTGTGACTGTCATGGATTGGACTGATGATGATGAGTCAACAGTGAACTACTGTAACTGTCATGGATTAGATCAATTGTTGGACTAACCGTGATCAGAAGGACTGACGATGTACGAATCGAGATGATGAGTCAACAGTGAGCTACTATGACTATCATGGATTGAACTGACGATGTACGAATCAAGATGGCAAGTCGACAGTGAACTACTGTGATTGTCAGGATTGAACTGATGATGTACTAATCGAGATAACGAGTCGATAGTGAACTACTATGACTGTCAAGATGAACTGATGATGTACGAATTGATATGCCTGCAGGGATTAAACTGAATCTATTGGGGATGAAGCGACTATTTCTGGGATCTCTCTTCAACTACTTCTCATGATCGGGAACCAGGATTCAAATTCGAATCTCTCACAGTTGATCAAATCTTCTGACCTAGAACCGGGATCCATCTCTGAATCTCTTGCGGTTGATCAAATTTTGTAACGCTCAATCCAAAAGAGCCGGCTAAGGCCTTCGAGAGCTGATACTTTTTTGCACTCTCTGAGAATCTCTCTTTCAATTATTGACCTAGAACCATGATTCCATCTCTGAATCTCTCATGGTTGATCAAATCTTGCTGACCCAGAACCAGGATCCTTCTCTGAATCTCTCACGGTTGATCAAATTTTGTAATGCTTAATCCAAAAGAACCAGCTAAGGCCTTCGGGAGCTGATGGACTCTCTGAGAATCTCTCTTCAATTCTTGACCTAGAACCAAGATCCATGTCTGAATCTCTCGTGGTTGATCAAATCTTGTAATGCTCAATCTAAATAAGCCAGTTAGGGCCTTCGAGAGTTGATGGACTCTCTGAGAATCTCTCTTCAATTCTTGACCTAGAACCAGGATCCATCTCTAAATCTCTCGTGGTTGATCAAATCTTGTAATGCTCAATCCAAAAGAGACGGTTAGGGCCTTCGTGAGCTGATGGACTCTCTGAGAATCTCTCTTCAATTCTTGACCTAGAACCAAGATCCATCTCTGAATCTCTCGTGGTTGATCAAATCTTGTAATACTCAATCCAAAAGAGTCGGCTAAGGCCTTCTGGAGCTGATGGACTCTCTGAGAATCTCTCTTCAATTCTTGACCTAGAACCAGGATCCATCTCTGAATCTCTCGTGGTTGATCAAATCTTGTAATGCTCAATCCAAAAGAGCCGGTTAGGGCCTTTGGGAGCTGATTTTCTTGCTGGGGATAAAACCTTGTCAATCTTGACTGAAATGGGTCACTGGGAGGGAATGGATAATGTACTCTACTAGGAAGAAGGAAATACGCCTATTGAATGGGAGTAAAGGTATCATTCTATTTGTGATGAGGGATACGGAGATGGTCTACGGCAGTTAAGGTTTTGATATTGAAGGAGGAGGGTGATCAACGCTCACTCATGGACTTATGTTGCATGGAGATGATGGTTAACTTTCGGAGGTTTCGAAAGGGATGAAATTCGCATTTTGCCCCAAGTTTGGACACTTCTCATGCTGACGCTGATGTTGTCAGAATCAAGATGTAAAAAGTATTCTTTACTTTTCAAAAGATTTGCAGTGTGGAAGTAAAGGTCGAACCCACAGAGATTGATTACTACAACTCTTAATTTTAAAACCTAAGTCTAATTAATTAGGAAAAACGGATTTGAATTGGACTTAATTAAACTAATAACTATAAAAGAAATCTAAACTATGAAAGCAATTAAAAGTGTTTTTAATGAATGTTTAAGGGAACCTAGGGTTGCAAATCCACCACTAGCTTCATAATAGGAATATTTATGAATTACTTTAGCTTATTATGTTGGATGAATATGGGGAATTGTAGCTACAAGCCCAATTCCTCCGACAAGAAGATATTCATGGTTCAAGCACCAACATAATCCATCTTCGGGTAGCACGAATTATCTCACACTAAACTAGGGTTGTGATCTAATCCGTCTAACCTAGGCATGGACTTTCGGATACTTGATAGCACGAATCAATAAAGCACCATCACATGTAAACAATCTAAACAAGCACAGCAAGAATAGATCGTTGAGCACATCACAGTCAAAATAGATCTAAGACAAGAATAAATTCTGAAAGCAATGATTTAATCAATAGAAGTACGATTTATTTATAAAAATCCTCTAAACATGTGACTGTCATCCATACATAATAAAACTAAAATAAAAACATAAATAAAACCCTATTACTCGTCTAGGGCTTCATTGAAACCCTAGATCTAGAGTTTAGTTGTCCATGGAAGTGATAGATGGCAAGTAGTTGATGGAGGAGGCCATGGAAACCCTTGGTCTTCTTCTTCTTCTCCTTGCTTCCCTCCCTTCAATGGCTGGAAGTATGGTTGTAGAATGTGTATATAATAATTGCCAACCCCTCAAAATTATAAAAACTAAGTATATATAGATTTACAACAAGTTTTGGAAGCCTTTCCAACTCGAAACGGACTGAAACTGATGTAATTTACAATCTGGACGTCATTCTGCAGTTTCGTTTGCACAGGAGTCTTCAGTATACTGAAATACGCAACTTTGGTTTTTACCCATATCGCGCGAGCGCGACAATTGGGACTTCGCGCGCGCGGATCGCGCGAGCGGTTTTGGGATTCTCGCGGGAGCGGATCGCGCGAGCGATTCTCGGATTTTCGCGGGCGCGGGTCGCGCGCGCGACTTGTCTTTTTCAGCTTCTTTTCTTCTGCTTTTTCACCCTGTTTAGCCTGGTTTAGTTGATTTCTTCCAAAACCTGTCAGAAACTAGAAAATAAAGTAAAAATATACAAAAACAGGATAAAAAAAGTACTAACAAATGTGCGTTAAGGCATATCATTAGGATTAGTTCTCTCCCGATCACACCCCCAAACCTACATTTTGCTAGTCCTCGAGCAAAACTACAATAAAAACTACTAATAAAAATCTATTCCATTTTTGCATGGATTGCGATTGCATTTAGCGTATGCAATAAGCCTTTTAAACCTCTAGGTGTCCCTAGTCGGACGAGTGAAGTCTCGTGAGGGTTCTCGTCAACAAGTCACCCACAACCATCTTTATTAACTTGTAAATTTTAAAACAAATTTTATTAAGAACCAAAAAACTAATAGTCAATACTCCTTATTATAAAACAAAGATTTGAAATAGAATAACGAACATAAAAAAAACATAATGAAACATCCACCTAAATCATGAAAAACAATTTCAAGCACATGCATCGTATAAATCAATAGAGTTCCTCATACAATTGCACGTGTGTGATATGGTAGTCAAATAAACACGCGCATGTCATTAACTTGGAATATAACTCGGATAACCATCTAACTATGCTTCGACTACGAATCTCACAATTTTAATTACACTCTCAAATGAAACACTCAGAAACATGTGTAATTTTTCTAATATATATGTGAGTAAAGGAAATACCTTTTCAAAACGAAATATGCTCACATATGACTCGAAAAAGACGCATGACACGAAAGAATAGTAGTCTCATGGATAGGATGCCAACAATCAAGAAAAATTAATCATTACCATGTTTTAATCCCCCTCCCATCATTTATATATCCAAACCATGTTTCCTAGGATCAGATAGGACTTTTCAAAGGTTGTAATGTGGCTCAGGCAATGAAAAATGATAGAACGGATTAATTGGGTAGGTTTAGAATGGCATTATAAGGCATGTTCGATCTCTTTCATTCTTCTTCTACAAACTTTCATCTTTTCTTTCTCTTCATTCCTTTTCATTCATTTTTCTTCTTTTCTTTCATTTTTTTTTTCAACCTTCCTCTTCTGTATTATGTTTCTTTTCCTTTTTCTTTTCTTGCTTCTCAAATGATTATTCATTGAATACCAAGCAACTACCCCAATAGCATCTTATTTTCTTCTTCTCAATCAACACATCGCCTTAACACCACTAAAAGTTGACAAATCTCTCAATGGTGAACTCCAAGTTTGTCAAGTCGGAGCAAAAACAAGGATAATGGTAATCAAAGAAACAGAGGCATTGTAACGGCTCAAAGGGGCGAACTAAGGAAATTTTTATCTTTTATCGGTCGGTAATAAACAAAGAAGGCCTAAACTCATTTCCTAGGGTAATACGGTTCTTCAATATTTACAATGGAAGATTATTTAGCATGGTAACAAATATTTTAACTTGACTATCAACCAAAACAAGAATAATGAGACTAAACAACAAGTTAATGCGCTATTTCAATGAAATTCGACAAACACAAGATGTATTTATAACCCTCTAAAAAGAAAAGATAGACTCAAAAGCTCACTGGGCTTAGTCTCCACCATGTGTTATCTAGAAATCCGAATCATATTATAGTTCACATCAAACATGTATTCAAGCGACTACGTGCAGTGCATAAGTTTATGTGCAAATCTATGATATAAAACTACGATTCAAACAATACATAACTTAAAACATTTCATCATAACTTCAGCAAATGTTTAATCACATCTTTTCTGTTTATCATTCTATAACAATCATAGTTACATAACAAGAAGTATCAAATTGAGATTGCAAAAACCGTAGGTAACATCGTTTATTTAAACACACTTATTGAAAAATTTTAAAATTTTGCATAAAATAATGTGCATGTGTGAGTGCATACCCCCAAACCTAAACCTTTCATTGTCCCCAATGAAACAATAAAACGAAAGAAAGGAGAGTAGGTAAGGAAGGAACGATAGTACCTCGATCTTGACAAGCATAGAACAGGTGAACACAAAGGAATATGGCTATAAAGTTCAATGTTTCCTGTTACTTCTTAACAAAAGAAAAATAAACAAACAAAATAATAAAAACAGCTAAAAAAATTATAACTAAGCTAAACTAAACTAAATAAACTATAAAACTAAAGAAAGTACGAAAACAAAAAAATAATAAACTATAAAAGAAAATAAACAGAACTAACACTACGAAACCAACAAAGGAGTAGATCTAAAAGTGCTTATGAAAGAAAAAAAATAGAAAAGTAAAAACTATCAGAACAAGTGTGGGGGACTGAAAGGGAAAACAAAAGAAAATATCAGAAAACTAGGGTATCGCGCGCGCGAATCCCCAAATTTTTTTTTTTTTTCTAATCAATATCTCGCGCCCGCGACATTAGGCGCGAGGAAAAACAGAGGCATACTATAAAGAAAACGAAGGAAAAAATACTAAGGCACATTCTCGCGCCAGCGGGCCGCGCGAGCGACGTCTCGCGCGAGCGGGCCGCGCGCGCGAGAAGGGTTTTTTCCATATTTTGGTTAAAATTATGTATATAATATTAAAATAAATTAATTCCGACCCCCAAACCTACCCAGAATGACTCCAAAACTGACCAAAACGACTCAAAACTGACCAAAACAAAGAAAACAGACGAAATTAAGCTTGGGTTGCCTCCCAAGAAGCGCTAACTTTTACGTCTTCAGCTAGACCGTTCTAGCTCAAGATTTTATGGAGGCCGTAAATCAGACTGTGTACCCCTAAGAATGTCAGGTAGAGCTCGATGGTAAGCAGAAATTACGTCGCTTTGAATTAATTTAATCGACGGTTCAAATCGATTTCTTACCTTTCAAGTAGATTCAGCATTAGGGTCCGAAGTATTAGGGTTCATCCACTCATCATCCTCTATATTATTCCCCGCACTTATATTTATTACGTTCTTAGGCTCAATATTCCGTTTAACCTCACTACCCTCCACACCTAGATAATCATCGTCTTTGGGAGGTTGATCAACAGCATTAAAAACATTTAATTTTAATTTTATATTCCCGAACGACACTTTCATCACCCATGTTCTACAATTGACACGTGCGTTGGCCGTGGCTAAGAATGGACGACCAAGAATAACAGGAGTGTATTTTCTAGTATCTAGCACCGGTTCGGTGTCAAGGACAATAAAATCAACGGGATAGAAACATTGATCAACTTTAACTAAAACGTCCTCGACGATTCCTCTAGGTACTTTGACGGAACGATCCGCTAATTGAATTGTAGCGGCCGTAGGTTTAAGTTCACCTAGTCCTATTTGTTTATAGACATGATAGGGTAAGAGATTAACACTTGCACCTAAGTCAAGGAGAGCCCTATGAATGATAGTGTCACCTATGACACATGAAATCGTAGGCGTACCGGGATCCTTATACTTCGGGGGAGCGTGTTGGAAAATTGAACTTACTTTTTCCGTGAGGAAGACCTTTTTAGGAGTATGACTGCGTATTTTGCGTTTTCGCGCACATAAGTCTTTTAAACATTTAGCATAAGCGGGAATTTGTTTAATAGCATCGAGGAATGGGATATTGATTTTAACTTGTTTAAACACCTCGAGTATATCCTCAACCTTAGACTTTTTATTTGTAAGATTAGACGGCTCCTCAACATTAGGTGGATATGGCATTCTCGGAATATAATTCGTTGAGATCGGTTCATTTTCTTTCTTATTTTGATTCACGTCCTCACCCCTCTCTTTATTAGAGTTGATATTCATATCTATCACATTCTCATTCTTATTAGGGGTTTCTATCACCTCCTCTCGTGTAGTCATCCTAGTTGAGACGGCGTTTACTTGTTCATTCGACCCCTTAACCTCATATTGTCCCTTAGGGTTTTGAATTGTTTGACTAGGCAACGTCCCCTCGTTTCTACGACTCACTACAGTAGCTAGTTGTCCCATTTGGGATTCAAGCTTCGCAATGGATTGTGTATGAGAGTGCACTATTTGTGCTTGTGCCTGTACTTGCGTTTCAATTTTATTAAGGGATGCCAACACCTTTTCCTCAAAAATGTTACCCCTTGGAGGATTCGGATTAGGATGCGGTTGTTGGTATTGATTAGGTTGAAACTGAGGTCGATAAGCATTAGGAAAATTAGTCGCCTCATTAGGATTATTATTATTATTTTTCCAAGAGAAGTTAGGATGGTTTTTCCATGGCGCATCCGGATTATTAGTAGTTGCATTATAATTATTTCGTGGGTATTGTTGAATAGAATTAATGTGCTGCTCCACGAATTCTGGAAATTGACTCGCCGATGGACATGCAAGTATCGAATGTGAAGGATCAGAACATAATGCACAAATTTCACGAGCGGGTGGGGCTGTCGTTTGGTTCATTGTTAAAAGTCGGTCAAGTTTGTTAGATAGTTCTTTTATTTCAATTGATTGACTTGACTCGAACTTTACCTCCTTCTTAGGTTGATTAAGATATCCCTCAGAACGGACAGACACCACTTGGTGCATCGAGTTCTCGCTTAACGTTTCAAAAATTTTCCAGGCCTCATCGGCACTTTTGTGTAGGAAAGTTCCCGCACAAACGACATCGACGGTATTCCTAACAGAGGGAATAAGCCCCTCGTAGAAGACCTGAACAAGTTGCCACTTAGGAACCTGATGATGTGGACACGAACGTAATAATTCTTTAAATTTTTCCCACGTGTCGTAGAGTGATTCCCCATCTTGCATAACAAAGTTTGTTATGGATTTTCTTATCTGATTCGTACGCATAATAGGGAAAAACTTTTGTAAAAATGCGGTGCGTAAGTCTTCCCATGTTCTAATTGTGTTTGGTTCCAAAGATTGAAGCCAATATTTAGCTTTGTCTTTTAATGAGAATGGAAAGAGCCGCATTTTTAATTCATCATCAGTAAGATTTTGAATTTTCAAAGTGGAGCATATGTCCTGAAAATCTCCTAAGTGTTTATATGGATCTTCATTTAAACGGCCATGGAAAGATGGAAGTAGCGAGATGGTAGACGACTTTATCTCAAAGTGAGATGTCGTCGCCTCCGGTAATTCAATACATGTTTGTGGCGTGTAAGTCGTAGGAATAAAATAATCTTTAAGCGGAGGAGGTGGTGGTATATTAGGATTATTCATATTAGCTCCGTTGTTATTTTGGTTGTTGTCGTTATTATTTCCAATCTCTGCCATTTTAATTGGTTCTATGTTATGAAAACGTGGTTTCTTTAGTCTTGTAAGAGTACTACGTATTTCAGTTTCAAATAAAGACGTTGGTTTTGGTGTCAAATCGTCGTCTATTACAAACCTAGTTCCAGAAGTTAAGTTTGAAGACTTGTTAAGTCTTAATGTACGTTCAAGTTCAGAGTCGAAAGGTTGTAATTCCGGTTTATTTGAACGTGTACCTAACATAAACTAAAACAAAAGAAAAGAAACTAAAAACAAAGACTAACTAAACAAAATAAACAAATAACAATCACGCAAATAAGATAACAAGCACTCAACTACTATGATGCATGCAAATTATCCTGTAATGCAATGACCGCGTCAAGCCCAGCGCCCCGGGTTTCCTAGCTAATGCAGTGCAATTAACCCTAAACTAATGCAAATAGTGCGTCACAGCGCCCTGACTTACAGCGGTTTAAAGCGAATTCCAAAGGAAGCAATTTATTTGATTTTATTTATATTTTTATTTGCGTAAGCTCCTTTGAAGTAATTAGCTGCTCCACTCGGAAACGTTGACTAGAAAATAAAAGAAAAAGTTAGTAACTAAAAACAAAACGGAAAATAAGAAAAATAAAAACTAATCTAATATTTACGAATTAACTAAACTACGATTATAAAACTAAAGGTAGTAATGCAATCCCCGGCAACGGCGCCAAAAATTGATGTTGTCAGAATCAAGATGTAAAAAGTATTCTTTACTTTTCAAAAGATTTGCAGTGTGGAAGTAAAGGTCGAACCCACAGAGATTGATTACTACAGCTCTTAATTTTAAAACCTAAGTCTAATTAATTAGGAAAAACGGATTTGAATTGGACTTAATTAAACTAATAACTATAAAAGTAAATCTAAACTATGAAAGCAATTAAAAGTGTTTTTAATGAATGTTTAAGGGAACCTAGGGTTGCAAATCCACCACTAGCTTCATAATAGGAATATTTATGAATTACTTTAGCTTATTATGTTGGATGAATATGGGGAATTGTAGCTACAAGCCCAATTCCTCCGACAAGAAGATATTCATGGTTCAAGCACCAACATAATCCATCTTCGGGTAGCACGAATTATCTCACACTAAACTAGGGTTGTGATCTAATCCGTCTAACCTAGGCATGGACTATTCGGATACTTGATAGCACGAATCAATAAAGCACCATCACATGTAAACAATCTAAACAAGCACAGCAAGAATAGATCGTTGAGCACATCACAGTCAAAATAGATCTAAGACAAGAATAAATTCTGAAAGCAATGATTTAATCAATAGAAATACGATTTATTTATAAAAATCCTCTAAACATGTGACTGTCATCCATACATAATAAAACTAAAATAAAAACATAAATAAAACCCTATTACTCGTCTAGGGCTTCATTGAAACCCTAGATCTAGAGTTTAGTTGTCCATGGAAGTGATAGATGGCAAGTAGTTGATGGAGGAGGCCATGGAAACCCTTGGTCTTCTTCTTCTTCTCCTTGCTTCCCTCCCTTCAATGGCTGGAAGTATGGTTGTAGAATGTGTATATAATAATTGCCAACCCCTCAAAATTATAAAAACTAAGTATATATAGATTTACAACAAGTTTTGGAAGCCTTTCCAACTCGAAACGGACTGAAACTGATGTAATTTACAATCTGGACGTCATTCTGCAGTTTCGTTTGCACAGGAGTCTTCAGTATACTGAAATACGCAACT
Source organism: Hydrangea macrophylla (assembly GCA_033977485.1). Lineage (NCBI taxonomy): Eukaryota > Viridiplantae > Streptophyta > Magnoliopsida > Cornales > Hydrangeaceae > Hydrangea > Hydrangea macrophylla. Next base: position 31,247,034 of record CM066992.1, read on the forward strand.
TTGGTTTTTACCCATATCGCGCGAGCGGGTCGCGCGAGCGCGACAATTGAGACTTCGCGCGCGCGGATCGCGCGAGCGGTTTTGGGATTCTCGCGGGCGCGGATCGCGCGAGCGATTCTCGGATTTTCGCAGGCGCAGGTCGCGCGCGCGACTTGTCTTTTTCAGCTTCTTTTCTTCTGCTTTTTCACCCTGTTTAGCCTGGTTTAGTTGATTTCTTCCAAAACCTGTCAGAAACTAGAAAACAAAGTAAAAATATACAAAAACAGGATATAAAAAGTACTAACAAATGTGCGTTAAGGCATATCATTAGGATTAGTTCTCTCCCGATCAGACGCCTTGACTGGTGCAGTAATGATGTTTGGTACTCCTGCTTGTATTGTCATTGGAATATAACTTGATTTGAAAAATTCATTATTCGTCACTGTTGACTTACACATTTGAGACTACGACAGACTATTTTTCTAAAAAAGACTATGTTAGACTCAGAAATTGACAGACACCAACGCGCGGGGGCGACACATATGACATCAAAATGAAACAAGCTCGACTTGCCAAAACTTGATGTGCTTTCATCATAAATGATGTACCATTTCTCTTCTGTGTTCACTTCGCATAATTTTGATGACAAATCTCATTTTGAAAGTTCTTCCCTATTGATCTAATCAATTCTTTGCTTCTCCCAAGATGTGCTTTGGATTAGTGCCATAGCTTTTAGAATAAAAGATGCTCTATTTCAAAATTTTCAAAACAACTTGGTGACTTGAAAACTTACCCTTTGGTGTGAAGGTATTGTGTTAGGCAAACGGAGTTTGCCCCTAGTTAATAGGCAAATGAGGTAGGTGACCGAAGTTTGCCCCTAGTTTGGAAGATGGTTGTTTGAAGGTTTTGGGCAAAGGAGGTAGGTGACCAAAGTCTGCTCCTTGTATGAAGGGTAGATAGTAAAATTCAGGCAAACGAGGCGGGTGGCCGAAGTTTGCCCCTTGTGTGGAAGGTGATTTTCTGGCTTGAGGTAAGGACCGTGACTTTAATCTCTCAAATGCTCATAACTTTTTCCTAGGCACCAGTGACGTGACCTAGCGAGCTCTTTTCTCTCTTTTATTATTGCTCACCTTGGATTTAGCTCTATTTTTTTCCTAAGCGTCCTTTCAGATTTGTTACCTAACGAGCCATCCTTTTTTTCTTTTTAAAAGTCTGCCTATATACCCCCGAGCGGGGATCAGGTCCAATGTAGTTCGGGCTAAAGTTTTGAAGAAAAGGGGGTTGATTATGATGGTGTCGACCGAACCGATGCGGTTGCCTACGTATCTCCGAGTGGGAATTAGGTCGAGCGTAGTTCAAGGCAAGGTCTTGAAAGAAATTGGTTTGATTATGATGGTGTCGACCGAACCGATGCGGTTGCCTACGTATCCCTAAGTAGGAATCATGTCAAGTGTAGTTCAAGGTAAGGTCTTGAAAGAAATTGGTTTGATTATGATGGTGTCGACCGAACCGATGCGGTTGCCTACGTATCCCTAAGTAGGAATCAGGTCAAGCGTAGTTCAAGGCAAGGTCTTGAAAGAAATTGGTTTGATTATGATGGTGTCGACCGAACCGATGCGGTTGCCTACGTATCCCTAAGTAGGTATCAGGTCAAGCGTAGTTCAAGGCAAGGGTTTTGAAAGAAATGGAGGTCTGAGGGTTTTTCGAACCAATCGTTAAAAAGGTTCAAACTTGGGTCACTTATGGTAGCCTTGAATAAAAGGATTCAGTTTCAGTCTCCCTTTCTTCTCCTTTTTTTTCTCTCTCTTTATGTTTTTGTTTTGTTTTGAGGATTGATCCTTTTCACTTTTACCTAGCCAGTCAAATTTTTATTTCATGTAGTTGATTGCTGCGAGATCTTCTGATCATAATTTCACAACGTGTATGTTAGCTCTCAAAATTTGTTTGTGGCCTTTCTGAGCCTTTCAAAACATGATCTAGATACATTCTCATGATGTACCTTGAAGTGTACAATTCTATGTATCACCATAATTTTCTTTTTTTCATTTTCTTCATCATTTTGACTGGCTAGGGTCAGATTTTGGAAATCAATACCTTTTCAGCTTTAACTTTTGCCTAGGTGTCCTTTCGGGTTTTCAACCTAGCGAGCTTTTCTTTTTCTTTTCTTTTTTTTTAAAACTGGAGGTGAAACTCACTGAAATGTTTGGCTACTGTCAAGGACTAAGTCTGCACAGATTTGCATGGCTATCAATTGGGTTGGGCCCAAGGCTTTGAAATGGTGAAAAAAGGTGTTGGGCAAGCCCCAAGTCAATTCCCAGTTTGTCTTCTCAAGATTAAGGCAAGAGCATCTCTTAAATTCTTAAAGTAAGACTATTTAATTCTCGGCTCTTCTTCGGTGTTAGCGCAAATTCGACTTTGGCCTTTTCAGGATTCTTTTTTTTTTGTTTGATGCAAAAAAAAATAAAAAATTAGCAGGGTAATATCCATGGTAATTTGAAAAGTGACATTTTCAGTTCAGCGATTCATGCACTTATGACTATACACATCAGATTAGGCAAAATGAGATTTCATTCCATCAGCAAGAGAGGGATTACATTTCTTGGTACAGACTCACAACAACTTGATGGCAGACAGACTTGACAACAAGACTAAACTTGAAATAGACTCAAAACATAGAACAAACTCGACTAGACTTGACCTGGTCTCAAATGGAGTGTCACGGAGACTCGCTTATTCTTTTTTTTCTTTTTCGAAAGATCATCCTCATTTACTTTGCCAGCAAAAGTCCCAAACACAACCACTTCACTTCCACCGGTTCAACATTCATGGTCCTCAGCGAAAGGGATCGCTTGAATAGATAAGCCAGTAGCTTTACGTTCGACGAAGCTGACGTTTTGGGTAACATGGGATTAGATGGGTGGTGGCTCAATGATGTTTCAGTTGATGAGGTCCTGGATATCGTGGTAGAGGCACATGCAATGATCGGTGTCGTGGCCTGGGCCTTGGTGGTAGGCACATCGCTTGGACGGGTCACAGTTAGGTGGTGGGGAATCGGCACGAGGCTAAAGGAGTTAGAGGTGTCCCTTTTTGAGCAGGTGCTCCAGGGCTGAGGAGAGGGAGATTTCTAGCTTGGCAAAGGTAGGTGGTTGCTTTTTCTGGTAAGGGCGACTAGTGGTTTGGTTGGAGGATTGGTATAGCCGATGAGGGTATGCCATGAGTTGGTTGCACAGGGTATTAACATCCAGGGAGTTTCGGGAGTACTTAGGCCTCTTGGACTAGTGTTGGGGTTCATCTTTCTTGAACTTTTCTTCTCTGATGGAATCCTCTATTTTGGTTCCTATTTCAGATAGCTCTTTACGAATGCTCTGCGCCATCTTCTCAAATCGACTCACCCTTAAATTCAGCTGCTCAACAGTGGTTTGTAGCTTGTTCACTTTCTCTTCCAAAGCTTTGTGGGCCATTGGTGGATCGATGATGGTCTAGCCCTCGATTAAGATAGTTAATTCGGGGAGGTATAGAAGTGCGCTTACCCGGGGCTACATTTTTTCTGCAAATAGTTGTAAAAGCCCAAATTAGCAGAGGCGCAAAATACTTTTTATGGACTCCTAGGGGAGAGATGATCAAGAATTTGAAGAATTCATCGATGTGAACCGATAACGGTCACAGTATGTATATGACCTCTATATAATGATTGACACGAGTGAAGATGATGACGTGTATGGATTTGATGTGTAGAGACTGACACATGTGAGACTAACGAGATGTGCGTGCATGTAGACTGTTACAAATTGTGTATGCATATGAGATAAGCATGCGAATGCAAGCCCTAATCTATATGACCCCCCTGCTTCTAACATATAGCAGTTAAACAAGTAAGGTCCTAGTCATTTAGAGTGTGCTAACCTTTCTTTCTAGTATGATCACCAACAGGAGAGAATTAGAATTTTCTGGGAGAAACAAGGATTTTTGGGAATTTAGAGTTTCTGGAAGAAACAAGTATATCCGGGCGAGTTGGATAAAGTTTTGGGGGAAGACTGGGAAATCAGAGTTTATGAGAAAAGCTTCTGGGAAAAGCGGGGATTTCAAGGTTTCTGGGAAAAACATGGATTTCTGGGAAATCTAGGCTGATTTGATAGAATTTCTGTGAAAACAGGTATATTTGGGTGAGTTTATGAGAAATTGGAATTTCTGGGAAGCTTGGGTAGAGGTTCCAGAGAAATATGGATTTTCTGGAATTTTAGGTGAAACAAAGATACCTAGGGAGTTCGAATAGGACTTCTGGGAGAAGCGGGAATATCTGGGTGATTCGGTCAAGTATTTTCGGGGAAATCTGGGAGATCTTGGTAGGGTTTCTAGGAAAAAAGGATTTCTGGGAAATCTGGTAGATTTTGGCAGAGTTTTTGGGGAACAGATATTTCTAGTAGAGTTTTTGGGAAACGGGAATCTCTAGGAAGTTTAGATGGATTTTGGTAGAGTTTCTTGGAAATAGGAATATCTGGTTAAATATGGATAGGGTTTCTGGGAGAAACAGGTTGTGATGGTGATCATACTGTCTAGCTAGTTTTCATACTCCTATGTCCTAGGACCAACAAACAAGGTTTGCGGTGTATATCTTTGTGAACATGGAGCAGACTTCCTTACCATGGTGCCTAGGCAGGTCACTCAATGTGGTCACATGTAAGTGATTGCCTTGAGAATCATAAGAAGGAGGTTCTATTCTATACCACATAAGCGTCTACACCGCGCAGGTAATCCCACCAGGGCATACAGCAGTTTATATCACATTGTCCTATCTAAAAAGATAAATTAACAGTCCTATGAAAGGTTCTATAGAAATCTATATGCAAAGGCTGTGTTTAGTCAAAGAGAGTCCATTGACGAGAGTTCCAATATACCATCAGGGAGATAGTACGGAGGTTTTTTACTCTTTTTGATATACCTTGGAAGGTACAGTATCAACGTGTAGACACCCTATTTTGTCGGCTAACAGATTTAGGAGGCTACAAGCATGTCAAACCTCGATGATTAGAAAGATCGGATTTTCAGAGATTGCCTCTAACTCTCAAGAAGTCAAAGAATTTGCAAAAATGACCAAAATGCCCCTAAAAGCCCAAAATTCTCCAGGATTGGCCTAGAATCTCATAAATCATTCGATGTTATTCCAAACAAAAAAAAAAGGTATTTTAAAAGATGAATATTTGAAATCGTAAGCTCCCAGAGACCCCCGGAAGTCCCGGAAGGTCTCTGTTGACCGGTTTGACTAAGGTTTGACCAAGTTTGACCAAGGTTTGACCAAAATCATCCAAATTCACCCGAAAGTTCCGAGATCATTCTAGATCATGTGAAAAGTCATAAAATATGTTTTAAAAGAAAATCGGACTGAAACGTCAGTCTTTGGAGGCCCCCAGAACTTCTCGGAATTTCCTAGAAGTGCACTGTTTGACTGATTTGACTGCAAGTTTGACCAAAAATCAAAGTCTTTTTTTCGACATTGAAATATTTTTATCAAATACTAGAGGTCAATAGCTTTCCAACGGTATATCGCACATAATTTCTGGATCTAAATCGAATTTGTTATGAATTTCTAAAGGTGAAAAATGCGATCAATTCGGCTTTTATCGCGAATACCGAAAAACTTTCCAAAGTGACCCAACTCCAAACTATTTTTTTTATGGAAATTAGACCTCAATACCTTTCCAACGGTATATCACAATCTCAATTTGGATTTTGTATGAATTTTCTGTGAATTTCGGACGAAATAGGGCCGTTTCACGAATTTCGGGAGTTCTGGGGGCCAAAATGCAATTTTTGGTCAACAGGGGAGTTGACTGCCACGGCGGCACTGGCCCACTGCCGCGGCGGTAGTGGCCAAGTGCCGCGACAGCACTCTGAGTGATTTTTCATTTCTTTTGTAATTTTTGGTTAATTTTTGGGTTTTAATTCAAATTTTCAACAAATAAAACGACAAAGTTTTGATTATTCCGGGATTTTGGACCAATTAGAGACTTTTTAAAACCCAAAATACCTCCCCAAGTTGGCCTATAAAGGAGACCCATTTACTTCCATTTAGAGGGGAGCTTGGAAGCCATTAGAGAGAGATATAGAAAGTTAGGAAGAAATAGAGAGAGAAATTAAGATCTTCTTCTTCAAATCCAAGCCAAATGTGAGTTTTTTTATTTAGTTTTCTAAAAACTAAACTTTTATTTTCAAGCTTTCAATCCATCTTCTTTGAGTTTCCTATGAGTTAGAGAGTGATGTACTCACCCATATACACACATATGAGTGGTTGAATGCTTGTGGTTCCACCATTGAATATCATCTATTGATTTGTTCATTTGCTTGCTTATATACAATGTTCATCTCTTCTTACCTCATTTCTTTTTTTATTTTATATATTTACTTACTAGTTCATCATCATCTAGATGATGACATAAAGTTTGAGGTGAGTGAATCCTTATGGATAGTAGCTTTTGACCTCAAAAACATGTTTGATAGATGATGACTATAACTTCAATACCTCCAAGGTAAACTTGAAGTTATGTTCAAATAAAAATGAATCTCTCCAATAATATTGGGGGTTCTTGATGATGAGTTTGATATTGATATTCCAAGAGGTTATAATCTCTATTTGATGTTGAAAATATACTTTCAAAACCTCTATTTCAAAACCCCTCTAAATCCCTCTCATTTTGATTTCAAGAAAGAAAACTCAAGTTTTTCCCAAAATCTTCAAAACAGTGAGTCAAAATAGTGAGTGATCTGAGTTCAAAGATTTCTCTAGAACTCAATACTCAATGTATGGATGCAAGACCACTTGAAAAATCTTCCTAACTCATTAGAGAACACCCATGATTTTTGGTTTGACTTGGAAATACTTGAAAATTGCCCATTTGGACCCAAACATTCTCTCCAGATATTCTATTTTTGCTGTCACAGCAGCTTGGTCTACTTTCAACTTATTTTACAGAAAACGTTTCCAAAAAGAGTGGTCTTAAATTATTTTTCCCTTGAACTTCAATGTCTTAGGGAACTTTCTGTATAATATGGGCCTCTATATCATTTGTTTTCATTTTCCAAGATGTTTTGACATTTCAGTCGACAGTACGAACTCTGTTTCTGAGTAACCTTCATTGTTTATATGATTTCTCTCAATCTGTAATAGTTATTAAGGATTGGCTTTTTGGGTTGTGTTTTAGACACAATAAGGAATATCTCCATAAACAATCATGCATTGAAAACATTCCTAACACCTCTTTTCAAATTTCAAAAAATATAGTTACTGTTCTATCCACTATTCACAGCAAGCACATTTTAACTTTCATTCTTTGATTTGATGCTTACATGAACTCCAAATTAGCTCATGTCTTAGGAAGTAGTTCATACTACATTTGTACATATCCCATGATGATTTCATTCATGCACATTATAGACTTCTAGGTCATTCTAGGAATCCATGAACACAAAGCACACTACAACCTTGGCACATTCTAGATACATACATTGCATCCTTGCAAGATTTGGGGCCTTCATGGCTCCTAATATAAGAAGATTATAAGGAATGAACTTGATCACACGTTCATGCTTCCCTCGATCTAATCATCCTTTCTCATCTGTCCCTGGGATTGAGAGATCTTCTCTTCTCAAAGATTAACATGCATCATTCTAGCTTGCTAAGCATCCTTGTTTTCTTTGACTTATTTGTTTCAAGAACAATTCATGTCCCCTTAGATTAGGAAAACTTTATTACTTGATATGTGATTAGACGATTTTTCCTAGGTTTGTTTTGCGTGATCTTTCACTTTGCATTGTGTGATACTTGTCTTAGATCTTATGAATGATATTTTATCATTTGATCTTCCATTTCAAGATTCTTATGTAATGTAATATACTATCATAGTATTAATTGCCGAACCACACATAGTATAAGATGATTATTTAGATGCTAATTGAGGCCCGTCGAGAGACGGGGCGAGTTGAGGGTGTTTTAGTCGTGACAAAGGCTCCTTCCTCTCTCGTACCAAAACCCCGAGCCAAGTTCTTTGGTAATGAAGGGCCGGTGCCCTTTATCCGTTTGGGTGAGTCAAATTGGGTTTCTTGGTTCCCTAAAGACCAAGTGGCGACTCTGTATCTGTTTTCAACAGACCTTCTCTTTTCCTTTTCAAAACAAAATCAATCTCTTGTTTTCTTTCAAATCAATTTCAAAACAAAGGTAAATCAATTTCGAAACCCCGGAAACAGAAAACCCGGGAGTGGACGACGGATTCCGCGTGTCCACAATTTGGCGACTCTGCTGGGGATTTTTTTATTTTAAAAAAAAATAATACAGAGGTTTGACTCATAAGAAGCATCCTTAAAATCATCTTTTTACTGTGTTTGGTTCACCGCATTGCACTTCTGCATTTCCCCTTTGACTGTGTCTGAAACGCGGCGCTGACATTGTTCAGGTCTTGCTGTGCCAGGGCACAAGTCACCGTTGATACTGTACCTTCCAAGGTATATCAAAAAGAGTAAAAACCTCCGTACTGTCTCTCTGACGGTATATTAAAACTCTCGTCAAGGGACCCTCTTTGACTAACCCAGCCTTTGCATATAGATTCCTGTAGAACCTTTCATAGGACTGTTCATTTATCTTTCCAGATAGGACAATGTGGTATAATTGCTGTATGCCCTGATGGGATTACTTGCGCAGTGTAGACGCTTATGTGGCATAGAACAGAACCTCTTTCTTATGATCCCCAAAGCAATCACTCACATGTGATCACATTGAGTTGACCTGCCTAGGCATCATGACAAGGATGTCTGCTCCATGCTCACAAAGATATACACCGCAAACCTTGTTTATCGGTCCTAAGACATAGGAGTATGAAAACCTGCTAGACGGTATGATCACTATCACCATATTAACCAGTTTCTCCCAAAAACTCTGTCTAGATATCCCAGATATAACCATATTAACCAGTTTCTCCCAGAAACTCTGTCCAGATACCCCAGATATAACCATATTAACCAGTTTCTCCCAGAAACTCTGTCCAGATATCCCAGATATAACCATATTAACCAGTTTCTCCCAGAAACTCTGTCCAGATACCCCAGATATAACCATATTAACCAGTTTCTCCCAGAAACTCTGCCCAGATACCCCAGATATAACTATATTAACCAGTTTCTCCCAGAAACTCTGTCCAGATATCCCAGATATAACCATATTAACCAGTTTCTCCCAAAAACTCTGTCCAGATACCCCAGATATAACCATATTAACCAGTTTCTCCCAGAAACTCTGTCCAGATACCCCAGATATAACCATATTAACCAGTTTCCCCCAGAAACTCTATCCAAACCAACCAGAAATGCCCAGATATATTAGTTTCTCCCTGAAACTCTGTCCAAACCAACTAGAAATGCCCAGTCTCTCCTAGAAGCCTTCATAAAACCCTGGAAACCCCTATTATCCCTTGGTGATCATACTGGAAGGTAAAGTTGGCGCACTCTATATGGTTAGGACCTTATTTGTTTAACTGCTATCTGTTAGAAATAGGAGCATCATATAGATTAGGGCCTACATCCGCATGCTTGCCTCATTTTCATACACCATTCCTATCGGTCTGCACGCACTGTTTGAGTCAGGCTGTACACGAGTCAGTCCACGTCTGTTAACATCACTATAGTTGTCATCTCAATCATCACTGTTAAAAGTCTAACACAATCTTTTCACACCTATATGTCAGTACAAGTTTTGAGCACCCAGGATCTGCATTTGTAAGTTAGAGGATTAGGGAGTCACCTTGTCAGAATCACTCAGCCAAAAGTCAGCTTTATGGATCCAGAAGGTTTGGAAGCAAGAATGACAGAAATGATCAACCAACAGTCTGACCGGTTGGCCCAAGTTTTATCCTTCATGGAAGAATTGAAGTAGCAGCGGCCACAACCTCCACCTGGATTTGAACCACCCCTACATGAGAACGACGGAGAAGAAGTATGGTTTTAAGGAGTCCCGCCGCCTGCGTATGAGAAGAAATTCTAAGAAAAAACGGACAGGGTTGACAAGCTGGAAAGTGTACTGAGGAGAAGCAAAGGGGTCGATGATTACATGCTAGATCTAGAAGGATCATTAGAGCCCAACAAATTAAAGCTACCTGAGAACTTCAAGATGCCCGAAATTGATCATTTTGATGGAACTGGGAATCCGAAGAGCCACGTAAAGTTCTGCATGAGTGTTTTCCAATCAATGAGCTGCACCCATGAGCACATTGCAATGTTGTTCCCTCAAACCCTCGCCAAGGCTGCTCTATCCTGGTTTCTAACCTTGGAGGTTTCTAAGACGCGGACTTGGGAAGATATAGTCCAGGTCTTTGTTGATCATTACTCCTATAACCAAGAGCTCGATGTCACCATCCGGGATCTGGAGACTACCCGGAAGAACTTCAATGAGTCCTTCGCTGCGTTCTTGAGCAGATGGAGGAACAAAGTGGCCCAAATGACCCACCGACCGATCGAAAAGGAACAAGTCCGGATGTTGATCAAGAATCTACTACCGCTGTACCATGAGAAACTCTTCTACCAGTCCATCTCAACATTTGAAGAACTGTTTGAGATTGGGACTAGAATTGAGGATGCAATCCGGGAAGGGAAAATCAAGAATGAAGAATCACAAAGCCAATCCAAGAGCCCTGACTACTCCCGAAACCCTCCGGATGTCAACGCCCTTAGTAACCAACCCATGGCCTATTCCTCCCAATCATACCAGCTCACAAACCAAACCAGCTCACCTAGCCGCCCTTACCAAAATAGGGTACCCCGTGAATTTTCCAAGCGAGATATCTCTCCCTCCATAGCCTTAGGTCGCCTGCTAAGAAAGGTACACCTCCAACTCCTTCAGCCTCGTGCCGATCCCCCACCACCTAACTGTGACCTATCCAAACGATGTGCCTACCACCAAGGCCCAGGCCATGACACCGACCGGTGCATACGTCTCCGCCATGATATCCAAGACCTCATTGATCAAGGAATCATCGAGCCACCACCCATTCAACCCCACGTCACCTAAGCCCATGGCCTATCCTTTCAAATGATCCCTTTTATTGACACCCATGAATGTTGAATCCGTGCAGTGGAGCGATAGTGTTTGGAACTTCTGCTAAAAAAAAACAATAATAATAAATGGGTCACAAAGACACTCCATTTGAGACCAAGTCGAGTCTGTTATATATTTTGAATCTATTTCAAGTTTGATCTTGTGGTCGAGTCTGTCTGTCATCGAGTTGTTGTGAGTTTATATCGAGTGATGTAATCATTCTCTTGTGATGGATGAAGTCTCATTTTGCCTAATCTGATGTGTGTAATCATAAGTACATGAATCGCCGAACTGAAAATGTCACTTTTCAAATTACCATGGATATTACTCTGCTAATAAATTTTTGTATCAAACAAAAAAGAACCCTAAAAAGGTCAAAGTCGATTTCACGCTGGCCCCGATGAAGAGCCGAGAATTGAATAGTCTTACTTTAAGAATTCAAAGATGCTTTTGCTCAAATCTCGAAAAAACATACTTGAGACTGATTTGGGGCTTGCTCAACACCCTTTCCACAATTTCTACCATTTCAACGCCTTGGGCCCAACCCAATTGATAGCCATGCGAACCTGTGCGGAGTTGGTCCTTGATGATAGCCAAACATTTCAGTGAGTTTCATCTCCACTTTCAAAAAAAAAAAAGCTCGCTAGATTGAAAACCCGAAAGGGAACCTGGGCAAAAGTTAGAGCTGAAAAGGTATTGATTTCCAAGTTCCGACCCTAGCCAGTCAAAATGATTTTACAAATTAGAGAATAGTACGCTTCAAGGTACATCATAAAAACGTGCCTAGATCACATTTCATAGGCTCGGAACGACCACACATAAATCCTGAGAGCTGATGTGCACATTCCAGAATTTCGAAATTGTGATCAAAAGATCTCACAAAAATCAACTACGTGAAAAGTAAAATTGACTGGCTAGGCGAAAGTGAAAAGGATCAATCCTCAAAAAAAAAAAAAAAAAAAAAAAAGAAAAGAAAAGAAAAGAAAATAACGGGAGACTGAAACTGAATCTTCTTATTCAAGGCTACCACAAGTGACCTAAGTTTGAACTCCTTTGACGATTGGTTTAAAAAATCCTCAACCGATTTCTTTCAAGAACTTGCCTTGAACTACGCTCGACCTGATTCCCGCTCGGGGATACGTAGGCAACCACAACGGTTCGGTCACCCCACCTACCTAAAAATCAACCCGCTTCTTTCTGACCATGGCCCGAACTACGTTGGACCTGATCCCCTCTCGAGGGTATGTAGGCAGACTTCCAAAAAAAAAAAAAAAGAAGGATGGCTCGCTAGGTCGAAAATCCGAAAGGACGCCTAGGCCAAAGTTAGAGCTAAATCCAAGGTGAGCAATAACAAAAGAGAGAAAAGAGCTCGCTAGGTCACCCCACTGGTGCCTAGGCAAAAAGTTATGAGCATTTGAGAGATTAAAGTCACGGTCCTTGTCTCAAGCCAGAAAATCACCTTCCACACTAGGGGCAAACTTCGGCTACTCGCCTCATTTGCCTGAATTCTACTATCTACCTTTCATACAAGGGGCAAACTTCGGTCACCCACCTCGTTTGCCTATGAATTCCACTTCGTACACCTCAAACTAGGGGCAAACTCCGTTTGCCTAACACGATCCCTTCACACCAAGGGCGAGTTTTTATGTCACCAAGTTGTTTTGAAATTTTTTGAAATGGAGCATCTTTTATTCTAAAAGCTAAGGCACTAATTCAAAGCACTTCTGGGGAGAAGTAGAGAATCGATTAGATCAATAGGCAGGAATTTTCAAAAACTAGATTTATCAGCAAAGTGCTGACATATCAAGATGAGGAGTGAACATAAAAGATGAGCGGTACATCATTCATGATGAAGGCACATTGGATCGTGGCAATTTGAGAATTTCATGTCCAAGTCAATCCTTCTTTATTTGAGTCAGTAGTAATCTGATCACAAGTGTGTCAGAGACCAAGGTTTCATACCAAATAACCCAACTTTCCTTGTCGTTCCTGTCAGGTCCATTTGTTCTGATGGTCTCAAATGTGTGGGTTAAAGGTGATTTCCAATTATATATATAAAAAAAAAAATTTGGATATAAGCAGAAGTACCAAACATTATTACTACACCAGTCAAGGTCGCAACATGAGAAGTGTCCCAGGTACGAGTGGCATAAACTCGTAAGTGGTTGCAAACTACAAACCGATAGTTGTTTCTCAAGGCGGCTGATCGGAGGAAATATCGCCAACACCAAGAAACTATTGCTGATAAGGTGTGTCGATGAGACGTGTTGTTGAGGTGTTTTAGGGCCCAAAGTCTAGATGTGTTGATGAGGAGTGTTGATAAGATGTGTTTTAGAGCCCAATGTCTAGATGTGTTGATGAGGAGTGTTGATAAGATGTGTTTTAAGGTTCAAAGTCCAAGTGTGTTGTTGAGGAGGAGCATCAGATGTGTCGAGGAACATCAGAAGAGAGTATTGTTGAAGAGGAGCATCGGGTGTGTTAAAGAGTTGAGGAACATCGGATGTGTTGAGGAGCATCAGATTTGTTGGGAAGCATCATTGAAGAGTTGAGGAACATCGGATGTGTTGAGGAGCATCAGATTTGTTGAGAAGCATCGTTGAAGAGTTGAGGAACATCGGATGTGTTGAGGAGCATCGGATTTGTTGAGTATCATCAGAAGAGTTGAAAAGCATCATTGAAAAGTCGAGGAGCATCACTAAGATTTGAAGAACACCGTTGAGAATCAAGAAGCATTGAGAAGCACCGTCAAATATTTGAGGAACAACATAAGCGCCGTCGAGAATCGAGGATCTTTATTGAAATTTGAGAAGCACCGTTGAGACTTTGAGGGTCACCAGGTCCATAGTATCACGATTAAGGGGAACACGAGTCAAGTCTAGAGAGTCACTTCACCCAACACAACAAATTGGCCGTACCATGACACATAGCCCATCGGTCGCGGCACACACAAATCATAAAGCCCACTAGGAGTGGCAAACACACCATAAGCGTCCTTTTGAGCACCACAGTATCACTTTGAGCACCACGCTCTTCCTTGAGTAAGACCTCCAGGTCGAGCTCCCTCACAAGTCTATTAGTCGTAGCGAAGCGTAGATCACCAAGCCCACTGAGAGTGGCAAATACACTGAACACATGTACTAGGACCACAAGCGTTTTAGAACACAATACAGGCATGACATAAGTCCACTCGGAGTGGTACACCCCACAGCACCGGTTCATACTAGGATCAGAACACTAGGCATGATAGGACTCATGACAAAATTCATATCACATCCATGCATAGCATATCACTCTTATAGCATAGCATCCGCCTGATTGTTGTGTATGTGCATGTGTAATTTATTCCTTTGTGCCCTGAACTACGTCCTGGTCTGATTCCCCTTGGGATACGTAGGAAGCTCATGCAGAGCGCGACCAACACTAGCCTCAGCATCATTGCATCTTTTGCAACGCTTTTATCCTAAATCTATAGCCTCCAAAAAGACCTGTCTCTTTAAATCTTTGGCACTCGCTTGCGACATGCGTTGCTTCGCAAGTTCATGCCAAAGAGGGGCAAACTGTAGACACCCCATTTTGTCGGCTAACAGATTTAGGAGGCCACAAGCATGTCAAATCTCGATGATTAGAAAGATCGAATTTTCAGAGATTGCCTCTAACTCTCAAGAAGTCAAAGAATTTGCAAAAATGACCAAAATGCCCCTAAAAGCCCAAAATTCTCCAGGATTGGCCTAGAATCTCAGAAATCATTCGATGTTGTTCCAAACAAAAAAAAGGTATTTTTAAAAGATGAATATTTGAAATCGTAAGCTCCCAGAGACCCCCGGAAGTCCCGGAAGGTCTCCGTTGACCAGTTTGACCAAGGTTTGACCAAAATCATCCAAATTCACCCAAAAGTTCCGAGATCATTCTAAATCATGTGAAAAGTCTTAAAATATGTTTTAAAAGAAAATCGGACAAAAACGTCAGTCTTTGGAGGCCCCCAGAACTTCCCGGAATTTCCTGGAAGTGCACTGTTTGACTGATTTGACTGCAAGTTTGACCAAAAATCAAAGTCATCTTTTCAACATTGAAATATTTTTATCAAATACTAGAGGTCAATAGCTTTCCAACGGTATATCGCACATAATTTCTGGATCTAAAACGAATTTGTTATGAATTTCTGAAGGTGAAAAATGCGATCAATTCGGCTTTTATCGCGAATACCGAATAACTTTCCAAAGTGACCCAACTCCAAACTATTTTTTATGGAAAGTAGACCTCAATACTTTTCCAACGGTATATCACAATCTCAATTTGGATTTCGTATGAATTTTCTGTGAATTTCGGACGAAATAGGGCCGTTTCGCGAATTTCGGGAGTTCTGGGGGCCAAAATGCAATTTTTGGTCAACAGGGGAGTTGACTGCCGCGGCGGCAGTGGCCAAGTGCCGTGACGGCACTCTGAGTGATTTTTCATTTTTTTTTTGTAATTTTTGGTTATTTTTTGGGTTTTAATTCAAATTTTAAACAAATAAAACGATAAAGTTTTGATTATTCCGGGATTTTGGACCAATTAGAGACTTTTTAAAATCCAAAATACCTCCCCAAGTTGTCCTATAAAGGAGACCCATTTACTTCCATTTAGAGGGGAGCTTGGAAGCCATTAGAGAGAGATATAGAAAGTTAGGAAGAATTAGAGAGAGAAATCAAGATCTTCTTCTTCAAATCCAAGCCAAATATGAGTTTTTTTTATTTAGTTTTCTAAAAACTAAACTTTTATTTTTAAGCTTTCAATCCATCTTCTTCATCTTCTTTGAGTTTCCTATGAGTTAGAGAGTGATGTACTCACCCATATACACACATATGAGAGGTTGAATGCTTGTGGTTCCACCATTGAATATCATCTATTGATTTGTTCATTTGCTTGCTTATATACAATGTTCATCTCTTCTTACCTCATTTCTTTTTTTATTTTATTTATTTGTTTACTATTTCATCATCATCTAGATGATGACATGAAGTTTGAGGTGTGTGAATCCTTATGGATAGTAGCTTTTGACCTCAAAAACATGTTTGATAGATGATGACTATAACTTCAATACATCCAAGGTATACTTGAAGTTATGTTCAAATAAAAATGAATCTCTCCAATAATATTGGGGGTTCTTGATGATGAGTTTGATGTTGATATTCCAAGAGGTTATAATCTCTATTTGATGTTGAAAATATACTTTCAAAACCTCTATTTCAAAACCTCTCTCAATCCCTCTCATTTTGATTTCAAGAAAGAAAACTCAAGTTTTTCCCAAAATCTTCAAAACAGTAAGTCAAAATAGTGAGTGATCTGAGTTCAAAGATTTCTCTAGAACTCAATACTCAATGTATGGATGCAAGACCACTTGGAAAATCTTCCTAACTCATTAGAGAACACCCATGATTTTTGGTTTGACTTGGAAATACTTGAAAATTGTCCATTTGGACCCAAACATTCTCTCCAAATATTCTGTTTTTGCTGTCACAGCAGCTTGGTCTACTTTCAACTTGTTTTACAGAAAACGTTTCCAAAAAGAGTGGTCTTAACTTATTTTTCCCTTGAACTTCAATGTCCTAGGAACTTTCTGTATAATATGGGCCTCTATATCATTTGTTTTCATTTTCCAAGATGTTTTGACATTTCAGTCGACAGTACGAACTCTGTTTCTGAGTAACCTTCATTGTTTATATGATTTCTCTCAATCTGTAATAGTTATTAAAGATTGACTTTTTGCGTTGTGTTTTAGACACAATAAGGAATATCTACATAAAAAATCAAGCATTGAAAACATTCCTAACACCTCTTTTCAATTTTCAAAAGATATAGTTACTGTTCTGTCCACTATTGACAGCAAGCACATTTTAACTTTCATTCTTTGATTTGATGCTTACATGAACTCCAAATTAGCTCATGTCTTAGGAAGTAGTTCATACTACATTTGTACATATCCCATGATGATTTCATTCATTCATTCATACACATTATAGACTTCTAAGTCATTCTAGGAATCCATGAACACAAAGCACACTACAACCTTGGCACATTCTAGATACATACATTGCATCCATGCAAGATTTGGGGTCTTCATGGCTCCTAATCTAAGAAGATTATAAGGAATGAACATGATCACACGTTCATGCTTCCCTCAATTTAATTATCCTTTTTCATCTGTCCCGGGGATTGAGAGATCTTCTCTTCTCAAAGATTAACATGCATCATTCTAGCTTGCTAAGCATCCTTGTTTTCTTTGACTTATTTGTTTCAAGAACAATTCATGTCCCCTTAGATTAGGAAAACTTTATTACTTGATATGTGATTAGACGATTTTTCCTAGGTTTGTTTTGCGTGATCTTTCACTTTGCATTGTGTGATACTTGGCTTAGATCTGATGAATGATATTTTATCTTTCGATCTTCCATTTCAAGATTCTTATGTAATGTAATATACTATCATAGTATTAATTGTCGAACCACACATAGTATAAGATGATTATTTGGATGCTAATTGAGGCCCGTCGAGAGACGGGGCGAGTTGAGGGTGTTTTAGTTGTGACAAAGGCTCCTTCCTCTCTCGTACCAAAACCCCGAGCCAAGTTCTTTGGTTACGAAGGGCCGGTGCCCTTTATCCGTTTGGGTGAGTCAAATTGGGTTTCTTGGTTCCCTAAAGACCAAGTGGCGACTCTGTATCTGTTTTCAACAGACCTTCTCTTTTCCTTTTCAAAACAAAATCAATCTCTTGTTTTCTTTCAGATCAATTTCAAAACAAAGGAAAATCAATTCTGAAACCCCAGAAACAGAAAACCCGGGAGTGGACGACGGATTTCGCGTGTCCACACAACGGTGACTTGTACCCTGGCATAGCAAGACCTGAACAATGTCAGCGCCGCATTTCAGACACAGTCGGAAGGGGAAATGCAGCGTGCAATGCGGTGAACCAAACACAGTAATAAGATGTACTATTTTTGTTTTGAAAAAAAAAAAATCCCCAGCAGAGTCGCAAGATTGTGGACACGCGGAATTCCACTTCTTTTTGTTTTTTGTTTGAAATTGATTTGGATCAAAGAAAGAAAAGGAAGGTCTGTTGAAAACAGATACAGAGTCGCCACTTGGTCTTTAAGGAACCAAGAAACCTAATTTTGACTCACCCAAATGGATAAGGGGCACTGGACCTTCATAACCAAAGAACTTGGCTCGGGATTTTGGTACGAGAGAGGAAGGAGCATTTGTCGCGACTAAAACACCCTCAACTCGCCCCGTCTTTCGACGGGCTTCAATTAGCATCCAAATAATCATCTTATACTATGTTTGGTTCGACAAATAATACTATGATAGTGTGGATACCGGGCTTCGGACCACTTCTCTCTTGTTTGAGATTGTTTTGAAATTGATTTGAATCAAAGAAAGAAAATAGGTCTGTTGAAAACAGATACAGAGTCGCCACTTGGTCTTTAAGGAACCAAGAAACCTAATTTTGACTCACCCAAGCGGATAAGGACACCGGCCCTTCATAACCAAAGAACTTGGTTCGGGGTTTTGGTACGAGAGAGGAAGGAGCCTTTGTCGCGACTAAAACACCCTCTACTCGCCCCGTCTTTCGACGGGCCTCAATTAGCATCCAAATAATCATCTTATACTATGTATGGTTTGACAAATAATACTATGATAGTATATTACATCACATAAGGAGATTTGAAATTGGAAGATCAAAATATAAGATATCATTCATAAGATCTAGGCCAAATATCATGCAATGTAAAGTGAAAGATCACACAAATAAACCTAGGAAAGATCGTCTAATCATGTATCAAATAATCAAGATTTCCTAATCTAAAGGGGGACATGAATTGTTATTGAAACAAATAAGCAAAGAAATCAAAATATGCTTAGCAAGGCTAGAATGATGCATGTTATTCTTTGATAAAAGAAGACCTCTCAATCCCCGGGATGGATGAGAAAGGATGAATAGATCAAAGGGAAGCATGAACGAGTGATCGAATTCATTCCTTATAATCTCCTTAGATTAAGAGTTACAAAAACCCCAAATCTTGCATGAATGCAATGTGTGTATCTAAAAATGTGCAAAGGTTGTAGTGTGTTTTGTGTACATGGATTTCTAGAATGGTTTAGAGGTCTAAAATGGGCAAGAATGAATGAATGAAATCAACATGGGATATATACAAATGTAGTATGAACCACTTCCTAAGATATGAACTAATTTGGAATGCATATAAGCCTCAAATCAAAGAATGAAAGTTAAAGTGTACTTGCTGTGAATAGTGGACAGAACAGTAGCATGATCTTTTGGAATTTGAAAAGAGGGGTTATGAATGTTTTCAATGCATGATTTTTTATGGATATGTTCCTTATTGTGTCTAGAACACAACCCAAAAAGCCAATCTTGAATAACTATCACAGATTGAGAGAAATTACACAAACAATAGAGGTCACTCAGAAACAGAATTCGTACCGTCGTCTGAAATGTTAGAAAATCTTAGAAAATGAAAAAGAATGATCTAGAGGCCCATTTTATACAGAAAGTTTCCTGAGACATTGAATTGTAAGGGAAAAATAAGTTAGGACCACCCCTTTTGGAAAAGTTTTCTGGAAAAGAGGTCGTAAGTTGACCTAGCTGCTGTGACAGCAAAAACAGAATGTTTGGAAGGAATGTTGGGACCCAAATGGACCATTTCCAAGTACTTCCAAGTCAAACCAAAAATCATGGGTGTTTTCCAATGAGTTAGGAAGACTTTCCAAGTGGCCTTGTATCCATATGTTGAGTATTGAGTTCTAGAAAAATCTTTGAACTCAACTCACTCACTGTTTTGACTCATTGTTTTGAAGATTTTGGAGAAAACAAAGTTTTGTTTCTTGAAACCAAATGAGAGGGATTGAGAGGGGTTTTGAAATAGATGTTTTGAAAATATGTTTTCAACACTCAATAAGGATCATAGCCACTTAGAATACCTACATCAAACTCATCATTTAAGAACCTCCAAGATTGTTGGAGAGATTTATTTTGTTTTTTGGACATAACTTCAATACATTCCAAGAATACCTTGGAAGTATTGAGGTTATGATCATCATCTATCAAACATGTTTTTGAGGTCAAGAGCTACTATCCATAAGGATTCACTCACCCCAAACTTCATGTCATCACTTAGATGATGATGAACTAGTAAGTAAATAAAGAAAAGAAAAAGAAATGAGATAAGGAGAGATGAACATATATATAATCAAAGCAAGTAAATAGCAATCAATAGATGATAATCAATGTGATTTTGGACTTGTAGCTTGGTGTTTCACTCATAGATTTTGACATTTGGACATGGAAGTAGCTTCCTATCTCATGAATGCTCAAGAATGAGGGTTGGAGTGGACTTTGAATGTGAAGTATATAGAAGGATGATGGAAGAAAACAAGAATAAAACTCACTTTCTTATGGAAAATCAATGGGAGAAGCTCCCTTTCTCTCTTCTAAACCTATCTCTATCTCTCTTCTTCTCTACAACTTTTTAAGCTTTGCACTTGGCCCCCCCAAAATGAAGAGCAATGGGGGGTTTAAATAGGCCAATTTGGGGTGGTTTTGGGGTTTTAGAAGTACTCCCATTGGTCCCAAACAACTGTGAACATAAAACTATGTCGTTTTGGCTTTCAATTAATCAAATTGGACCCCCAAAAAAATTACAAAAATGGACTCTGCGAGGGATGAGTGCCGCGGCGGCACTGGGCCAGTGCCGCGGCGGCAGTGCTCCTCTGATGCCCAAAAAATTACGTTTAGGCCCCCAGAGGTTCCGGTATTCGCGAAAAGGCCCTATTTCGTCCGAAATTCACAGAAAATGCATACGAACTCCAAATTGAGGTTGTGATATACCGTTGGAAAGGTAATGGAGTCTACTTTACATAAAAAATAGTTCGGGGATAGGTCACTTTGAAAAGTTTTACGGTATTCGCGATAAAAGCCGATTTGATCGCCTTTTTCGCCTTTGGAAATTCATAATAAACTCGTTTTAAATCCGAAAATTATGTGCGATATACCGTCGGAAAGCTGTTGACCTCTAGTATCCATGAAAAATATTTGAAAATTGTCACGGTGCCCCGGTTCTAAAGTCAAATTCCGGTCAAACTGGTCAAACCTGGGATTCCCGGGAAGTTCTGGAAACCTCTGGGAGTTCCCGGGAGCTGATGTTTTCGCTCGATTTTCTTTTGGAACTTGTTTTAATACTTTTCTCATGATTTAGAATGATTCTGGTGAATTTGGACGATTTCGGTCAAACTTGGTCAAACTTGGTCAAACTCTGGTCAAACCTTGGTCAAACCGGTCAACGGGGACTTTCGGGGAACTTCCGGGACTTCCGGGGGTCTCTGGGAGCTGACGATTTCATCCAGTTTTACTTAAAAACTCATTTTATCATTTTTCTTACGACATAGCATGTTTTCAGAACTTTGGGACCAAATCTGGGAGTCTTCGGGCTTTCAGGGGTATTTTGGTCATTCTGATCATTCTGAGAGATAGAGCTGACTTCCAAGAGTCCTTTTGAGTCTTTTACGATCATTGTGAACCACCAAGCTATGGGTCTCCTAAATCTGATAGCCGACAAAATGGGGTGTCTACAATTTGCCCCTCTTTGGCAGGAACTTGCGAGGCAACGCATGTCGCAAGCGAGTGCCAAAGTTTTGAAGAGACAGGACTTTTTGGAGGCTATAGATTTAGGATAAAAACGTTGCAAAATATGCTGAGGTCAGTGCTGGTCGTGCTCTGCGTGAGCTGCCTACGTATCCCAAGGGGAATCAGACCAGGACGTAGTTCAGGGCACAAAAAAACAAATCACATATGCACAACAAGACATGCGGATGCTATGCTATGAGGATGATATGCAATGCATGGATGTGATATGAATTATGTCATGAGTCCTATCATGCCTAGTGTTGTGACCCTAGTATGAGCCGGTGTTGTGGGGCGTGTGCCACTCCAAGTGGACTTATGTTGTGTTGGTATTTCTAACTGTGATGCAGTTATTGACCCGAATAGGGACATCAAGGTTTGAATACTCTAAGTCTTGGAGCAAACTTCTGAATTTTGGGAAGTGTGCTTCGCAAGCGAATGTAATTGGATGTGGGGTCCCGGAGGACTATATTCGGAGATGCCGTTTGATAGTTAACCGACGGACACGGAAGCCCTGGAAATTAAGAGACGAACACAGAAGTCAAGAGACGTCAAGTGATGGACATGAAATCCCGAGATGCCAAGCGATGAACATGGAAGCCCCATTAATGGACATAGAAGCCTAAGATTTTGAATGAGAATGATGAACACGACATATTTTGAATGAGAGTGATGATAAACCAATGATGATTAATGAACTGACGATGTACGAATCGAGCTGATGAGTCGATAATGAACTACTGTGACTATCATGGATTGGATCAACAGTTGGGCTAACCGTGACCGGAAGAAGTGACGATGCACGAATCGAGATGATGAGTCAATAGTGAACTATTGTGACTATCATGGATTGGATCAACAGTTGGACTAATCGTGACCAGAAGAAGTGACGATGTACGAATCGAGAGGATGAGTCAACAGTGAACTACTGTGACTATCATGGATTGGATCAACAGTTGTACTAACAGTGACTAGAAGAACTGACGATGTACGAATCGAGATGATGAGCCAACAGTGAACTACTGTGACTGTCATAGATTGAACTGACGATCGAACTAATCGAGAAGACGAGTCGACAGTGAACTAATGTGACTGTCGTGATTGACTTGACGATGTACGAATTGAGAAGACGAGTCGACAGTGAACTTACTGTGACTGTCGTGATTGACTTGACGATGTACGAATTGAGAAGACGAGTCGACAGTGAACTACTGTGACTGTCATGATTGAACTGATGATGTACGAATCAAGAAGACGAGTCGACAGTGAACTACTGTGACTGTCGTGATTGAACTGACGATGTACGAATCGAGAAGACGAGTCGACAGTGAACTACTGTGACTGTCGTGATTGAACTGACGATGTACGAATCGAGAAGATGAGTCAACAGTGAACTACTGTGACTGTCATGATTGAACTAACGATGTACGGATCGAGATGACGAGTCGATAGTGAACTTACTATGACTGTTATAGATTGAACTGATGATGTACGAATCAAGAAGACGAGTCGACAGTGAACTACAGTGACTGTCGTAGATTGAACTGACGATGTACAAATCGATATGTCTGCTGGGGATTAAACTGAATCTGTTGGGGATGAAGCGACTCTTTCTGGGATCTCTCTTCAACTACTTCTCTTGACCGGGAACCAGGATTCAAATTCGAATCCCTCATAGTTGATCAAATCTTGCTGGCCCGGAATCGGTATCCATCAATAGCCACTCATGGACTTATGTTGCATGGACGAGGGAAAGTAATCAACAGCCACTCATGGACTTATGTTGCAAGGAGATGATGGTCAACTTTCGATGGTTTGGAATTCGCATTTGCCTTAAGTTTGGACGCTTCTCATGCTGACGCCTTAACCGGTACAGTAATGGTGTTTGGTACTCCTGCTTGTATTGGCATGCTCTTTATAACTTGATTTGAAAATTTTATTAATCGCTGTTGACTTACACATTTGAGACTACAACAGACTCAAAAACTTGACAGACATTGACGCACGAGGATGACATATTTGACACAAGCTCGTTTTGTCAAAACTTGATGTGCTTTTGTCATAAACGATGTACCATTTCTCTTTTGGTGTTCACCCCTCATCTTAACATGGTAGCACTTTACTGATAAATCTGATTTTTGAAAATTCCTCCTTAGTGATCTAGTCAATTTTCTGCTTCTTCCAGGAAGTGCTTTGAATTAGTGCCTTAGCTTTTAGAGTAAAAGGTGCTCTATTTCAAAATTTTCAAAACAACTTGGTAACTTGAAAACTCGCCCTTGGTGTGAAGGGATTGTGTTAGGCAAACGGAGTTTGCCCCTAGTTTGTGCTGTATAAAGTGGGATTCATAAGCAAACGAGGTGGGTGACCGAAGTTTGCCCCTAGTTTGGATGATGGTTTATTGGAGGTTTTGGGCAAACGAGGTAGGTGACCAAAGTTTGCCCCTTGTATGAAGGGTAGATAGTAAAAGTCAGGCAAACGAGGCGGGTAGCCGATGTTTGCCCCTAGTGTGGAAGGTGATTTTCTGGCTTGAGGCATGGACCGTGACTTTAATCTCTCAAATGCTCATAACTTTTGCCTAGGCACCAGTGAGGTGACCTAGCAAGCTCTTTTCTCTCTTTTGTTATTGCTCACCTTGGATTTAACTCTAATTTTGCCTAGGCGTCCTTTCGGATTTTCGACCTAGCGAGTCATCCTTTTTTTCTTTTTGTAAGTCTGCCTACGTACTCCCAAGTGGGGATCAGGTCCAACGTAGTTCGGGCCATGGTCAGAAAGAAGCGGGTTGATTTTTAGGTAGGTGGGGTGACCGAACCGTTGTGGTTGCCTACGTATCCCCGAGCGGGAATCAGGTCGAGCGTAGCTCAAGGCAAGGCTTGAAGGAAATTGGTTTGATTATGATGGTGTTGACCGAACCGATGTGGTTGCCTACGTATCCCCGAGTGGGAATCAGGTCGAGCGTAGTTCAAGGCAAGGCTTGAAGGAAATTGGTTTGATTATGATGGTGTTGACCGAACCGATGTGGTTGCCTACGTATCCCCGAGTGGGAATCAGGTCGAGCGTAGTTCAAGGCAAGGCTTGAAGGAAATTGGTTTGATTATGATGGTGTTGACCGAACCGATGTGGTTGCCTACGTATCCCCGAGTGGGAATCAGGTCGAGCGTAGTTCAAGGCCAGGCTTGAAGAAAGGGGGATTTGAGGTATGAGGGTTTTTTAAACCAATCGTCAAAGAAGTTCAAACTTAGGTCACTTGTGGTAGCCTTGAATAAGAAGATTCAGTTTCGGTCTCCCTTTCTTTTCTTTTTCTTTTTCTTTTTCTTTTTCTTTTTCTTTTTGTTTTGTTTTGAGGATTGATCCTTTTCACTTTCTCCTAGCCAGTCAATTTTGCTTTTTAATGTAGTCGATTCTTGTGAGATCTTTCAATCGCAATCTCAGAATTCCAGAATGTGCATGTCAGCTCTCGGAATTTATTTGTGGTCATTCCGTGCCTTTTGAAATGTGATCTTGGCACATTCTTAAGATGTATCTTGAAGCGTATGATTCTCTCATTTGTTTCATCAAAATTTTCTCCAACATTTCGACTGGCTAGGGTCAGATTTTGGAAATCAACACCTTTTCAGCTCTAACTTTTGCCTAGGTGCCCTTTCGGATTTTCAACCTAGCGAGCTTCTTTTTTTTTTTTTTTTTTTTTTTTTTTTTTAAAGTGGAGATGAAACTCACTGAGATGTTTGGCTACCATCAAGGGTTAAGTTTGCATTGCTTTCAATCGGACAGATTGCGTGGCTCCCAATTGGATTGGTCTTAAGGCTTCGAAATGGTAGGAAAAGGGTGTTGGGCAAGCCCCAAGTCAGTTCCAAGCATGTCTTTTTGAGATTTGAGCAAAAGCATCTTTAAATTCTTAAAGTAAGACTATTCAATTCTCAGCTCTTCATCAGTGTCAGCGTGAAATCGACTTTAACCTTTCAGGATTCTTTTTTGTTTTGTCGTAGAAAAATTATTAGCAGAGTAATATCCATTGTAATTTGAAAAGTGACACTTTAGTTTAGTGATTCATGTATTTATGACTAGGCACATCAGATTAAGCAAAATGAGATTTCATTCCATCAATAGAGAAGGTTTACAGACTTATTAACAACTCGATGACAGACAGACTTGATCACAAGACTAGAATTGAAATGGACTCGAAACATAGTACAGACTCAACTTGACTCGACCTGGTCTCAAATGGAGTGTCTTTGCGACCCATTTATTAAAATTTTTTAGCAGAAGTTCCAAACACCATCACTTTACTGCGTAGCTTCAGCACTCATTAGCATCGACGGAAGGGATCATTCGATCGGTTGGTCCAAGCCAAGATAGTGGATTGGATTAGGATGGGATACATCCTCTATGAGGTTCTGAATGTCATGGCGGAGGCGGATGCATTGATCGGTGGCATGGCCTAGATTTTGATGGTAAACACATCGTAGGCTCATGTTGTAGTGGGAGGGTATGGGATCCGGTAGCGGTTTGTGAGGGAGGAGCTGTAGGTGGCCCTTTCTGAGTAAGTGGTCCAAGGCTGTGGAAAGAGGAACATCAAGTTTGGAGAATTCGCGAGGGCCTTTTGGGCGATTTGGCGGAATGGACTGGTATGGACGAAGGGCGCAGGCCATCGATTGGTTGCTAAGTGCACTGATATCCGGGGAGTCCAGGGAGTAGTTAGGTCTCTTGGACTGGTGTTGGGGTTCATCCTTTTTGAACTTTCCTTCTCTGATGGCATCCTCTATTCTGGTGCCTATTTCAAATAGCTCTTCGAATGTGGAGATGGATTGGTAGAATAGCTTGTCATGATATACTGGTTGCATGTTCTTGACCAGCATACGTACTTGCTCTTTCTCAACAGGTCTGTGGATCATTTGAGCCACTTTATTCCTCCATCTGCTCAAGAACGCAGTGAAGGACTCATTAAAGTTCTGCCTGGTAGTCTCTAGATCCCGGATGGTGATATCAAACTCTTGGTTGTAAGAGTAGTGATCAATAAAAGTTCTAGCAATGTCTTCCCAGACTCGGGTCTTGGAGGCTTCGAGGGTTAGGAACCAGGATAGTGCGGCATTCTTAAGGGTTTGCGGGAACAACATCGCAATGTGCTCATGAGTGCAGCCCATCGATTGGAAGATGCTCATGCACAGCTTGATGTGACTTTTTGGATTCCCTGTTCCATCAAAACGGTCAATTTCAGGCATTTTGAAGTTCTCGGGCAGCCTTAGCTTGATGGGCTCAAAGAGGCCTTCCAGGTCTAACATGTAATCATCAACCCCTTTGCTCTTCCTCAACACACTTTCAAGCTTATCAACTTTGTCCATTTTCTCCTGGAGCTTCTTCTCATATGCAAGCGGCGGGACTCCCTGAAACCAGTCTTCTTCCCCATTATTCTCGGGAGGCGGTCCAAACCCAGGCGGTGGTGGTGGGAACCCATGTGGGTACTGTGGCTGCTGCTGTTTTAGTTCTTCCATGAAACTCAAAACTTGGGCCATGCGATCAGATTGCTGGTTTATGGTTGCTCCCAACTCAGTGACCTTGTTTTCTAATTCTTCCTGATTCATGTTGGAATGACTTAGCGGGCTAATTTTGACCAAATGACTGTTCGAACTTCTGACTCAGGACGAGGATCCCAGTTGCTGACTTCGGGAATCTATACTGACCTGACAGATTTCAAGAGAAAAGGGTGTATCAGGTCCTGATAGTGACGACTTTAGACAGACAAAGACAGTGATGTGGACTGACTCGAGGCAGTGCGTGCAGATAGATGGTGCATGCATGTGGGACAAGCAGGCGGATGTAAGGCCTAATCTATATGACGCTTCTATTTCTAACAGATAGCAGTTAAACAAATAAGGCCCTAACCATATGGAGTGTGCCAACCTTACTTTCCAGTACGATCACCAAGGGATAACAGGGGTTTCCAGGTTTTTATGAAAGCTTCTAGGAGGGATTGGGCATTTCGGGGAAATTTGGGCAGAGTTTCTGGGAGAAACTGGTTAATACAGTTATATCTGGGATATTTGGACAGAGTTTTTGGGAGAAACGGGTTAATACAGTTATATCTGGGATATCTGGACAGAGTTTCTGGGAAAAACTGGTTAATGTGGTTATATCTGGGATATCTGGACAGAGTTTCTGGGAGAAACTGGTCAATATGGTCATATCTGGGATATTCGGACAGAGTTTCTGGGAGAAACTGGTAAGTACGGTTATAGTGATCATACTTTCTAGCAGGTTTTCATACTCCTATGTCTCAAGACCGACAAACAAGGTTTGCGGTGTATATCTTTGCGAGCATGGAGCAGACATCTTTGTCATGATGCTTAGGCAGGTCAACTCAATGTGACCACATATGAGTGATTGCCTTGGGAATCATAAGAAAGAGGTTCTGTTCTATGTCACACAAGCGTCTACATCGCTCAGGTAATCCCATCAGGGCATACAGCAGTTATATCATGTTGTCCTATCTGAAAAGATAAATGAACAGTCCTATGAAAGGTTCTACAGGAATCTATATGCAAAGGCTGGGTTTAGTCAAAGAGGGTCCGTTGACGAGAGTTCCAATATACCGTCAGGGAGACAGTACGGAGGTTTTTACTCTTTTTGATATACCTTGGAAGGTACAGTATCAACGGTGACTTGTGCCCTGGCACAACAAGACCTGAACAATGTCAGCGCCGCGTTTCAGACACAGTCGGGGGGGAAAAATGCAAGAGTGCAATGCGGTGAACCAAAACACAGTAAAAAGATGATTTTAAGGATGCTTCTTATGAGTCAAACCTCTGTATTATTTTGTTTTAAAAAATAAAAATCCCCAGTGGAGTCGCCAGATTGTGGATACCGGGCTTCGAACCACTTCTCTCTTGTTTGAGATTGTTTTGAAATTGATTTGAATCAAAGAAAGAAAATAGGTCTGTTGAAAACAGATACAGAGTCGCCACTTGGTCTTTAAGGAACCAAGAAACCTAATTTTGACTCACCCAAGCGGATAAGGACACCGGCCCTTCATAACCAAAGAACTTGGTTCGGGGTTTTGGTACGAGAGAGGAAGGAGCCTTTGTCGCGACTAAAACACCCTCTACTCGCCCCGTCTTTCGACGGGCCTCAATTAGCATCCAAATAATCATCTTATACTATGTATGGTTCGACAAATAATACTATGATAGTATATTACATCACATAAGGAGATTTGAAATTGGAAGATCAAAATATAAGATATCATTCATAAGATCTAGGCCAAATATCATGCAATGTAAAGTGAAAGATCACACAAATAAACCTAGGAAAGATCGTCTAATCATGTATCAAATAATCAAGATTTCCTAATCTAAAGGGGGACATGAATTGTTATTGAAACAAATAAGCAAAGAAATCAAAATATGCTTAGCAAGGCTAGAATGATGCATGTTATTCTTTGATAAAAGAAGACCTCTCAATCCCCGGGATGGATGAGAAAGGATGAATAGATCAAAGGGAAGCATGAACGAGTGATCGAATTCATTCCTTATAATCTCCTTAGATTAAGAGTTACAAAAACCCCAAATCTTGCATGAATGCAATGTGTGTATCTAAAAATGTGCAAAGGTTGTAGTGTGTTTTGTGTACATGGATTTCTAGAATGGTTTAGAGGTCTAAAATGGGCAAGAATGAATGAATGAAATCAACATGGGATATATACAAATGTAGTATGAACCACTTCCTAAGATATGAACTAATTTGGAATGCATATAAGCCTCAAATCAAAGAATGAAAGTTAAAGTGTACTTGCTGTGAATAGTGGACAGAACAGTAGCATGATCTTTTGGAATTTGAAAAGAGGGGTTATGAATGTTTTCAATGCATGATTTTTTATGGATATGTTCCTTATTGTGTCTAGAACACAACCCAAAAATCCAATCTTGAATAACTATCACAGATTGAGAGAAATTACACAAACAATAGAGGTCACTCAGAAACAGAATTCGTATCGTCGTCTGAAATGTTAGAAAATCTTAGAAAATGAAAAAGAATGATCTAGAGGCCCATTTTATACAGAAAGTTTCCTGAGACATTGAATTTTAAGGGAAAAATAAGTTAGGACCACCCCTTTTGGAAAAGTTTTCTGGAAAAGAGGTCGTAAGTTGACCTAGCTGCTGTGACAGCAAAAACAGAATGTTTGGAAGGAATGTTGGGACCCAAATGGACCATTTCCAAGTACTTCCAAGTCAAACCAAAAATCATGGGTGTTTTCCAATGAGTTAGGAAGACTTTCCAAGTGGCCTTGTATCCATATGTTGAGTATTGAGTTCTAGAAAAATCTTTGAACTCAACTCACTCACTGTTTTGACTCATTGTTTTGAAGATTTTGGAGAAAACAAAGTTTTGTTTCTTGAAACCAAATGAGAGGGATTGAGAGGGGTTTTGAAATAGATGTTTTGAAAACATGTTTTCAACACTCAATAAGGATCATAGCCACTTAGAATACCTACATCAAACTCATCATTTAAGAACCTCCAAGATTGTTGGAGAGATTTATTTTGTTTTTTGGACATAACTTCAATACATTCCAAGAATACCTTGGAAGTATTGAGGTTATGATCATCATCTATCAAACATATTTTTGAGGTCAAGAGCTACTATCCATAAGGATTCACTCACCCCAAACTTCATGTCATCACTTAGATGATGATGAACTAGTAAGTAAATAAAGAAAAGAAAAAGAAATGAGATAAGGAGAGATGAACATATATATAATCAAAGCAAGTAAATAACAATCAATAGATGATAATCAATGTGATTTTGGACTTGTAGCTTGGTGTTTCACTCATAGATTTTGACATTTGGACATGGAAGTAGCTTCCTATCTCATGAATGCTCAAGAATGAGGGTTGGAGTGGACTTTGAATGTGAAGTATATAGAAGGATGATGGAAGAAAACAAGAATAAAACTCACTTTCTTATGGAAAATCAATGGGAGAAGCTCCCTTTCTCTCTTCTAAACCTATCTCTATCTCTCTTCTTCTCTACAACTTTTTAAGCTTTGCACTTGGCCCCCCCAAAATGAAGAGCAATGGGGGGTTTAAATAGGCCAATTTGGGGTGGTTTTGGGGTTTTAGAAGTACTCCCATTGGTCCCAAACAACTGTGAACATAAAACTATGTCGTTTTGGCTTTCAATTAATCAAATTGGACCCCCAAAAAAATTACAAAAATGGACTCTGCGAGGGATGAGTGCCGCGGCGGCACTGGGCCAGTGCCGCGGCGGCAGTGGGCCAGTGCCGCGGCGGCAGTGCTCCTCTGAAGCCCAGAAAATTACGTTTAGGCCCCCAGAGGTTCCGGTATTCGCGAAAAGGCCCTATTTCGTCCGAAATTCACAGAAAATGCATACGAACTCCAAATTGAGGTTGTGATATACCGTTGGAAAGGTAATGGAGTCTAATTTACATAAAAATTAGTTCGGGGATAGGTCACTTTGAAAAGTTTTACGGTATTCGCGATAAAAGCCGATTTGATCGCCTTTTTCGCCTTTGGAAATTCATAATAAACTCGTTTTAAATCCGAAAATTATGTACGATATACCGTCGGAAAGCTGTTGACCTCTAGTATCCATGAAAAATATTTGAAAATTGTCACAGTGCCCCGGTTCTAAAGTCAAATTCCGGTCAAACTGGTCAAACCTGGGATTCCCGGGAAGTTCTGGAAACCTCTGGGAGTTCCCGGGAGCTGATGTTTTCGCTCGATTTTCTTTTGGAACTTGTTTTAATACTTTTCTCATGATTTAGAATGATTCTGGTGAATTCGGACGATTTTGGTCAAACTTGGTCAAACTTGGTCAAACCGGTCAACGGGGACTTTCGGGGAACTTTCGGGACTTCCGGGGGTCTCTGGGAGCTGACGATTTCATCCAGTTTTACTTAAAAACTCATTTTATCATTTTTCTTATGACATAGCATGTTTTCAGAACTTTGGGACCAAATCTGGGAGTCTTCGGGCTT
This sequence comes from Hydrangea macrophylla, assembly GCA_033977485.1. Taxonomy (NCBI): domain Eukaryota; kingdom Viridiplantae; phylum Streptophyta; class Magnoliopsida; order Cornales; family Hydrangeaceae; genus Hydrangea; species Hydrangea macrophylla. The sequence goes on from CM066992.1 coordinate 31,278,749, forward strand.
TCAGGGGTATTTTGGTCATTCTGAGCATTCTGAGAGATAGAGCTGACTTCCAAGAGTCCTTTTGAGTCTTTTACGATCATTGTGAACCACCAAGCTATGGGTCTCCTAAATCTGATAGCCGACAAAATGGGGTGTCTACAGATAGTATATTACATCACATAAGAATTTTGAAATGGAAGATCGAAAGATAAGATATCATTCAAAATATTTAAGCCAAGTATCACACAATGTAAAGGTGAAAGATCACACGAACAAACCTAGGAAAAATCATCTAATCACATATCAAGTAATAAAGTTTTCCTAATCTAAGGGGACATGGATTGTTCTTGAAACAAATAATCAAATAAATCAAAATATGCTTAGCAAGTTAGAATGATGCATGTTAATCTTTGAGTAAAAAAGACCTCTCGATCCCCAGGCGGATGAGAAAGGAAGATTAGATCGTGGGGGAAGCATGAACGTGTGATCAAATTCATTCCTTATAATCTTCTTAGATTAGGAGTCACGAAAACCTCAAATCTTTGCATGGATGCAATGTATGTATCTAAAATGTGCCAAGGTTGTAATGTGTTTTGTGTTCATGGATTCCTCGAATAACTTAGAAGTCTAGAATGTGTATGTACGAATGAAGGAAATTATCATGAGATGTGTACAAATGTAGTATGAACTACTTCCTAAGACATGAGCTAATTTGGAGTGCATGTAAGCATCAAATCAAAGGATGGAAGTAAAAGTGTGCTTGTTGTGAATAGTGGACAGAACAGTGACATGAAATTTGGAAATTAAAAAGAGGGGTTAGGAATGTTTTCAATGAATGATTTTTTATGGAGATCTTCCTTATTGTGTCTAGAACACAACCCAAAAAGCCAATCTTTAATCCCTATTAGAGATTGAGAGAAATCATATGAACAATAGAGGTTACTCAGAAACAGAGTCCGTACTGGCGACTGAAATATCAAAAAAATCTTAGAAAATGAAAACAAATGATCTAAGGGCCCATTTTATACATAATGTTCCCTAAGACACTGAATTTTAAGGGAAAAATATTTTGGGACCACTCCTTTTGGAAAGGTTTTCTATAAAACAAGTTGAAAGTCGACCAAGCTGCTGTGACATAAAGGTAGAATATCTGGAGAGAATGTTTGGACCAAAATAGAATCCTTCCAAATATTTCCCAGTCAAACCAAAAATAATGGGTGTTCTATAATGAGTTAGGAAGACTTTCCAAGTTGTTTTGCATCCATACATTGAGTATTGAGTTCTAGAGAAATCTTTGAGCTCAGATTATTCACTGTTTTGACTCACTATTTTGAAGATTTTGGGAAAAACATGAGTTTTCTTTCTTGAGATCAAAATAAGAGGGTTTGAGAGGGTTTTGAAATAGAGGTTTTGAAAGTATATTTTCAACATCAAATAGAGATTATGACTTCTTGAAATATTAACATAAAACTCATCATCAAGAACCCCCAATATTATTGGAGAGCTTCATTTTTTATTTTGAGCATAACATCAAGGATACCTTGGAGGTATTGAAGTTATAATCATCATCTATTAAACATGTTTTTGAAGTCAAGAGACTATCCATAAGGATTCACTCACCTCAAACTTCATGTCATCATTTATATGATGAAGAACAAGTGAGTAAATAAAGAAAAATAAAAAGAAATGAGGTAAGAAGCGATGAACATATATATATATATATAAACAAGCAAGTAAATAGCAATTAATAGATGATAATCAATGCGACATTGGACTTGTAGCTTGGTGCTTCACTTATAGATATTGACATTTGGACATGGAAGTAGCTTTCTAACTCAAGAATGCTCAAGAATGGTGATTGAGGGTATTTGGAATGTGAAGTATAAGAGAGGTAATGGAAGAAAATAAGATTAAACTCACTTTCTTATAGAAAATCAATGGGAGAAGCATCCTTTCCTTCTTCTAAACCTATCTCTATCTCTCTTTCTCTCTACAACTTTTATAGACTTTGCACTTGGCCCCCCTAAAATGAAGAGCAAAGAGGGGTTTATATAGGCCAATTTGGGGTTATTTTGGAATTTAGAAAGTACTCCCATTGGTCCTAAACATCTGTGAACATAGAACTACGTCATTTTGGTTTCTAATTAATCAATTTGGACCCCCAATCAAAATTACAAAAATGGACTGTTCTAGGGTGGAGTGTCGTAGCGGCACTGGGCCTGTGCCTTGGTGGCAGTGGGCCAGTGCCGCGGCGGCATTGCTCCTCCTTTATCCAGATAATGCTGTTTAGGCCCCCAGAGGTTTCGATATTCGCTAAAAGGCCCTATTTCGTAAGAAATTCACAAAAAATGTACATGTACTCTAAACTAAGGTTGTGATATACCGTTGGAAAGGTAATGGAGTCTACTTTACATAAAAAATAGTTTGGAGATAAGTCTCTTTGAAAAGTTTTGCGGTATTCGCAATAAAAGCCAATTTGATCATCTTTTTCACCTTCGAAAATTCATAATAAATTCGTTTTAAATCCAGGAATTATGTGCGATATACCGTTGGAAAGCTATTGACCTCTAGTATCCATGAAAAATGTTTGAAAAATGATATGGTGCACCAGTTTTAAAATCAACTCTTGGTCAAACTGTTCAAACTAGGAACCTCCAGGAAGTTCTAGGAACCTCTGGGAGCTCCTGAGAGCTGACATTATTGTCCGATTTTCTTTTAAAACTTGTTTTATTACTTTTCACATGATCTAGAATGATCTTTGAGCTTTTCGGTGAATTTGGACAATTTCGGTCAAACCTTGGTCAAACCTGGTCAAACTTTGGTCAAACCGGTCAACGGGGACTTTCCGAGAACTTCCAGGACCTCCAGGGGTCTCTGGGAGCTGACGATTTCATTTGATTTTTCTTAAAAACTCATTTTATGACTTTTCTCATGACATAGCATGTTTTCAGAACTTTCGGTCCAAATCTTGGAGCGTTTGGGCTTTCAGAGGCATTTTGGTCATTCTGAGCATTTTAGAAGATAGAATTAACTTCTAGGAGTCCTTTTTGAGTCTTTTTTGATTATTGTGAACCACCAAGCTATGGGTCTCCTAAATATGATAGCCGACAAAATGGGGTTTCTACATATATGCATTCAGCAAAAATAGTGTGTACATGACAATTGTGATAACTGAATTAAATGGATTTTATGGATGAGGGAATAATGATCCCTAAAATCAATGCATCTTCCTTTTTCCTACTCAACAACCATATTGGTTGGTATTCATTCACATTAGAATTCCTGTTTGAAGAAAAATTTATAGTTTGTTTCATAGTTTTGTTCTGCATATACGTAATGTGGTACTCTGTCACTGTAGGCACTGAAATTTTCATCGTGCCTTATTTATCACCGTTGATTTAGTCAAATTCAATAGTTTTTCATCTTTGACTGGTCAACTAAGAGAAATGGGCTAAACCTAATTAAATAAATTCGTTTATTATTATTGGCCTTGTTCAAAATAATACATGGATCCAATTAATAAATTACTTTATTATTACTGGGCTTTTCAAAATAAAACATGAGCTAGGCCCAATTAAATTGGTGTACTAATACTAGGCTTATCAAAATAAATCATGGCCTAGTATTTTATTGTTTATTGACTTAGTCCAATTAAATTTAGACACTTATCAGTACCTCATAAGTCAAACCATAAAAAACAATTTATGGGAAATGGAAAAGTTGGTGACTATAAAAAGGACTAGACCCTCTTTCTAACACACACATACACACACAGAAAGAGACCAGAGACTGGGGACAAGCTGGAGACCGACATAGGCTGGAGACGTACAAATATCAAAAAAAAAAACCCTAAGCAAGCTGCCTTCTCTCAAAAGACGACGGCCGTCTACTATAACAAAAGTTTCAAGCTTCAGATTTGGTATCCTCTGCACAAAATTTAGAGAAGAGCCCAAATCTTCATCAAAGCCATTCGATCGATTCACGGAGAAGCATCACTACAGTCATTCTCTTTGATGGTCAAGTCCTGTCCAAATAGACCTCAACTCCTTTTATTCTCTACACACAACTAGAGAATGATATCAGTCTTAAACAAATCATTTGATTGATTCAAGGAAGATCACCGCCACATCTACGATTCCTTTATATAAAAGCATCAACTCTACGATAGTCAAATCCTGTCTGCAGAGATATCCTCTTTATGGCATAAGGAGTACTAAGACGTTACAACTCATGTCGGTAAGGTTGCTCAGACACGACAAGTGCCCCAATATGCCAAGTCATTCTACGAGGATTGCTCAAACATGATAAGTCATGTTGTACTGCCATTTGAGATATGTCAAGTATGTCGTTCTTTTGGAGGAGATCATCGGGATTAGCCATTCTTTTTTGTATAATTTTTATCATGTATGGAGACTTTGGAGGTTACCATCTATGTCTTTAGCTTCAACAACACTTTTGAGTTCACGCAGTTGGTATTTCAACCCAAGCAACAACTTTAAAGGTCTTCACTAACATTCCTCGCCTTAGTTATCCAGTCTGGGTAAAATAACCCTCATACTTTTTGTCTTTTTTTTGTTCTTTTTTGTTTCAACTTCTTCTTGCATGTAGTTCTATCCTCAATGGTTTGTCCCATTGACACTACAGTATTCAACTACTGGCTCAAAAGGTCCTTGACAACTCACAAACACTTATAGTAGATTTGGAAGTCAATGTCAGCTTCTGTGTTTCTATTTAGATTTGTAAACATTACCAAGCCTTAGCTACAACTACAGAGTCGTTGTTGACATTTGAATCGACTACCATTGTCAAGCTTCAACAATAATTTTGGAGTTTCCACCATCAACCTAAACTACATTCATTGTCAAGTTTTAGTAGCATCCTTGGTGCTTCTACCGGCATTTGATTATGTAACTACATTCAAGCAGTAGCAACACATTTGGAGCCACATCGTGGTATTTTGGAATTTTCTCAAGGATGCAAGAACCTCGGAGTTGCCACCAACATTTGAGTTTTATTCATGGAGAAATTTTTTCAAGCTTCCTATGGAGATCGTCACTTACAAGTGAGTCATCATTTGCAAAGAAAACCTACAATCAATGTGAAGCTTCAATAGGAACTTTGGACCTGCCCTTGAATTTCGAGCCTTCAACAATTATGAAGTTTCAACATCAACTTTAAAGTTGCCACCGATGTCTGAATTTGCAACCATTGTCAAGCTTCAACATCAACTTTGGAGCTTCCACTGACATCCGTGTCTTCAACATTTGTGAAGTTTCAACATCAACTTTGAAGTTGCCACTGATGTCTGAATCTGCAACCGTTATCAAACTTCGACACCAATTCTTTAAACCACTTCTTGAGGCTGGTTGTCTAGTCACCTCAAAACCACTTCTTGAGGTTGGTTGACGACGTCTTACTAACGTATTTTTTTATTAACACCCAAGTGTAGGTGATCGTATAAGTAATAAAGTCCTGGTAAGACCAGGTCGAACCCACAGGGAATGGAAATAAAGATTTTAAAGATAAGCAGTAACTATTTTGTCACTACAAAGAAAAAAAATGATTATGAATTTTTTTTTGGGGCTTTTCCTAAACTACTAGTTTTTATATTTTTGCAATAAAACTTAATTAAAAGCTATTTTTTTTAATAGTTTGCGATAAAGATTTTAATAGTAAAAAATAAATCAACTAAGATTGTTATGAACAATGTGAACTACAAGTCAGTGCCAAAGCTAGAAGGCATCCAATAACCATACTGAGAGGTTTTAGGAAAAACAAAAATCTGTGAAAATCAAGAAAATCAAAGTCTGAGAAAATGAATAAAAAGCACAAAAGTAAGAATGCAATGCAATGCTGGGTAGAGGCTGCTAAATTGAAGCTGTTGTTGGTCGTGCTCCGCTCGAGCTGCCTATGTATCCTTTCCAAAAATCAGACCAGAGCGTAGTTCGAGCGCGCGAGAGGATAGAGAACACACACAACAACACGCATAAAATGCTCCTATCCTAGGATGCTGATGCAGTATGTAAAAGTGAATGTACAAGTGCTGGAGGAATTATCCTCTAGAGTTCCCTAGATGCAAAAATCTAAAGAAAAGAATGCAACGACTCTCTCTCTCACAGACGGTTAAAAACAATTTATGATGCTTTCATGATCTTTATATGAAGTAGAGGGTGTCTATATTATTTGGATGATCTATAGAGACTGTGTGATTATCTTCGACGATAAGCAGAGGTTGAGACTGAAGGTTGATTTTTGGTACGATCATCAAATGCAGAGGTCATCTCCTTATGATGACTTTGTAGAGGACGTCTCCAAACGATGACTTTCAAATGTAGAAAGTGTATCCATATGATGGTTTTGAAATGTTGAGGGTGTCTCCAGACAACAACTTTCAAAGATAGAGGGAATTTCCTTATGATGACTTTTGTAGAGGGCATATCTAAATGACGACTTTTTGATGTCGAGGGCATGGTTCTCAAAAGGCAAAAGGCATAAAGGGCATCTCTATACGACGACTTTCCAAAGGTAGAAGGCATCTCCATACGATGACATTCAAAAGTAAAGGGCATCTCCATACGACTTTCTAAAGGTAGCTGGCATCTCCATACAATGGCATTCAAAAGTAAAGGGCATCTCCATACGATGACTTTCTGAAGTAAAGGGCATCTCCATACGATGACTTTCAAAAGTAAAGGGCATCTCTATACGACGACTTTCTGAAGTAGAGGGCATCTTCATACGATGACTTTCAAAAGTAAAGGGCATCTCCATACGATGACTTTTTGAAGTAGAGGGCATCTCCATACAATGATTTTGTGAGGTAAAGGGCATCTCCTTACGATGAATTTCTGAAGTAGAGGCTTCCTCTGGAGGTAATTTTGATACATGATCCTGAGACATATCCTTCCTCTGGAGGCAATTCTGACGATATCTAAAAGTTCTCTGCTAGGGAGATTCTAGGATTTTGAGATGCGAGTAAAAGGCTTCTATTTTGGAGGCTCTGTTAATTCAATCTGAGACTCATATCGGTGCCTTGACCAACTCAAACATCCTTATAAATACATTGGGCTTATTCTGACCAAAAACTTCTTGATCACGGTTTGAAGATTATGTATTCTGATTCATCTTCTGCAAATTCTTGAAAGACTACAAACCCAAGTGTCCATGTTCTAGGACGGCACATAATCAACCCAAAACAACGGGAGTTCGCTATAAATCATCATTTTGGGCTATTTTCAAGTTGCAGTGTACTCGACTCTTCATATCTGGAGACTTTTTCAATTCTGAATGGTTTTCAACCAAGATTCAAATTCCAAAGGGTCCTTCAGACCAATTTCAACAAGTTTCAAGCACTCTTAAGTCTTATACATCATGATCGGACCAATCCGGGGTCAAAACTAAGTTCCCGATATCATAATTCTGATCCATGATTGATAGCTACTCAAAAGCCCTAATGATTATGACTTTGACGTGCTTCATAAATCTTCAATCAACTTTAGCATATATTCATGCAAGGCATACTGATCTATTTTAGCAACAGCTCAATTCAATATCCAAGGCTGGTCTTCTGATTAGCACTTTTCCATTAACCACACGAAGCTTTATCTTGACTAGAATTAATTAATGGTGTTCAGAACTTCTTCTTGTATACATCTTTAGATGCTTTAAAAAAATTTACAATTCATCACTTTGGACCCATATACTCGAGATCACGATAGACTAGACAATGACAGACTAGACTATGACAGAGGTTGACAGACATTAACACATGAAGATGATACTCTTGACACTGAAATAGAAGTTTGGAGGAGAAAATCCAATTTACCTTAATCTTAATGTGCATTTGTCATATTTGATGTATCTCTTTGCTTTCATGTGCGTTTCTCATCTTGGTGTAAAAATACTCAGTTGATAAAGTAATGCTTTGAAAATATTCTATATAGATCTCAATCAATCCTTTGTTTTTTCTGAAATGTGCTTTGAATTATTGCCTTATCTTATAGAACAAGAGACAATTCATTTCAAATGTTTTCAAAGATATACTTGACGGCTCAGGATTTGCTTTTAATGTGGAAATGGGTACAGGCAAATGATGTTTGCCCCTAGTTGACAGTGATAAATGGAGGTTTAGGCAAACACAGTTTGCCCCTAGTGTGGCAGTGATATCTTGAAGTTCTGGGCAAACTTGAAAGTTTGCCCCTAGTTTGGAAGGTTCAGGGACCGAGAGCTAGGGAAGCTTGCCTACTTATCTGCAAGTGGGAATCAGGTCCAAAGTCATTCGGCCGAGGTTAGAAGGAAGATATTTGAAGTATGGCTGAGTTTTTTAAGAGCAGTGACCGAATTGAGTAGGTTGCCTATGTATCCCCAAGTGAAAATCAGGTCAAGCGTAGTTCCTCAAAGGCTGGAGATTTTGAAAGAGCAAGGATTCAAGAATTGGGGGGCTTTTTGAGCCATGTCATCAGACAGATATCCTGAAGTAGGTCACTTGGAGTAGCGTTGAAATAAACTAAACTACCTCTCCTTTTTCTTTTCTTTTCTTTTTCTTTCTTGTTTTTGACGGTTGATTCTTTTCACATTTTTACTAGCCAACCAATTTTACATCTCTCATCATACACCATATATAAAGCTGGATTAGCCATGTCATCAGATAGATATCCTGAAGTAGGTCACTTGGGGTAGCGTTAAAATAAACTAGACTACCTCTCCTTTTTCTTTTCTTTTCTTTTTCTTTCTTGTTTTTGACGGTTGATTCTTTTCACCTTTTCACTAGCCAACCAATTTTATATCTTTCGTCATACACCATATATAAAGCAGGATTAGCCCTTCAATTTTTAAGCTTACTTAAAGAGATTATAATTCAAAGCTTTGGGACAATTCATGTTCTCGATTTCTCAATCTTCTACATTCTCTCTTTTTTGCTTCTCTTCTTTCTTTTCTTTTCTCTCCAAAGTTTTGACTGGCTAGGATTAGGTTCTTGAAAATAACACGTAAAAATTTTCTTTTCAATTTTTTTTTCATGCTCTAACTTTTGCCTAGGCGCCCTTTTGGGTTTTCATCCTAGTGAGCTTCTTCTTTTTCTCTTTTTTTTTTCTTGTTCTTTTTCTTTTGTGCTCTAACTTTTTCATAGGTGCCCTTTCGGTTTTTCATCCTAGCGAGCTTCTTCTTTTTCTTTTTGAGAGAAGTACTTCATTTGAAATGTTTGGCTACCATCAAGGACAAAGTGTACATAGTTTGCAGGTTAGACAGGTTTGAATGGCTCTTTTTTTGGGCTCAAGATTTCGAAATGGGAAGATTAGGGATCACTACAAGAAAAAGGGCCTTTTGTGATGGATCAAAATCTGTCACAATAAATGTTTTTGTGACGGAAATATATACGACACAGATAATGATTTATTCGTGACGAAAACGTACATATCCGACACAGATAATTTTTATTTGTGACGGAAATGTACCTAACCAACGCAAATAAAATTTTATTTGTCTCGAATTTATTTAATCCGTCACAAAAAACCTTTTTTTTTTGTGGCGGGAAAAGTTGGAGGCAAGGTTAATACATGAAAAAAAAAGAAGAAAAAAAGAAAAATGAAAAGAAGAAAAGTTGGGGTAAAACCATCGGGCTCCTCTTAATCCTCCACAGTCTCTTCTCATTATCTTCCTCCTCCTCTTCTCATTCACTCATCCTCCTCCTCTTCCTCCTCCGATGCCTTCCCTCCTTCTCCACCCTCCCTCCCACTGACGCCCTCACTCCTCCTCCGATGACTCCTCCGACTCCCTCCCTTCTCTCTCTCTCTCTCTCTCTCTCTCTCTCTCTCTCTCTCTCTCTCTCTCTCTCTCTCTTTCTCTCTCTCTCTCTCTCTCTGTGTGTGTGTATGTGTGGGGTCTTTGCTACATTGGTAAGTTCCTTATATGTCTAGGGCTTAAAATCCCAAATTATTTGTTTAGGGCTTAAAAACCCCAATTTTTTTTAAGAGGTTGAGTCAATTTTGGTCAAATGACTTTTTAATATTTTCTTGGCCTATTAATATTTTTTACAACGATTCAATTGTGTTTTTAAACTTTTTTTTTTTGTTTTAACCTTTCAAGTTATGCTACATGACTGTTAGCTTTGAAATTTCAAATGTAGTGCTCCTCTGGTAAAAACCATTTTTGATCAAAAGTTGTTCAAATTAAGTAGTTGGTTTTCAAAACTATTTTTTCATTTTAACTTCTAGAATTTCGTAATAATCACTCATAAATGCTCAAAACTGTTGTCAAACCCAAAAAATTTTCAATAACAATCAATCAATCTAGAATATACGAGTTCATAAATATGGGATCATTTTTGCAACCAACCACCATCAATATTTTACACGTCTCTTGTTTGACTTCATAAATATGGGAACATTTTTGCAACCAATAGCATATGCTCTTCTAGGACCCATAATTTGTGGCTACAATCTTTCAAAAACTCAGTGACTAGCACATAAACACATAAGATTCTTTAAGTATGCTAATCACCCTACTAATCCAATCATTATCCAAGAATTTTTAGTTTTGAAATTCTTGATGGCTCATGTTTACAAAATTGAATTTAAATAAAAATATTGAAAGAGAGGGGGAGATTTGTAATTTTCAAAAAGCATTTTCGAACCATCCATGCTTGTGGTGTGAAATCATGATTCTTTAAAATCGAGGTAAGAAATTCTGAGAGGAAAAATTTGAAATTAAATCATCAAAGTGTGAAATCATGATTTTTTTGAAAATTAAAGTAGGAAATTTGAAATTCTCTAAAATTTGGGAAAAATTTTTGCAAAAATGAATTTCAAAGCGAATTTTTCAAAAGGGATCATCCCGAAATTTTTCAAAAAGACTCGTCCTCTAAATAATGATTGGATGTTCGGATAAAGACCATACTACTCTAGAGGAATCTACCATACAAGGTTTGATGATGCTTTCGTATACACATCCTCATTATCCACATAATCCCTTATGGGAAAATGCAAATAATTCATCACATTGTCCTAATCAAAGATGAATAACAAGATCCTAATTGAAGGGTTCTATAAAAATAATATGCAAAGGCTAGGTTTTAGTTTCATAAAAGGTCCATTAGCAAGCGAAGGGCTCTATATAAAGCATGCGGTACAAGGCTAACGGTGACCACATACTACCAAAGTGTCTTGACAATGGAGAAAAGAGGGCCCTCCACCCACAAGGCAATGGTCTCAAGCAGTCGCGGTGAAAGAATAGTGCAAGTTCAAATGCAGGCAGAAAAAACACGATTATCGAACTAATAACAAGGATATTCTTTAGCTCAAGTTAAACCCTCGAAGAATAAGAAACTATAAGTTTCATGTTCAAATCCTAGTGGAGTCGCCAGATTGTGGACCATGATGCGGATGAAGGATGATTCCTAGCGTTCCTTGATAGTGTCCCAGGACGGATCCAAGGAGCACACTTCAAGGACCTAGAACTTCCTCACGTGATCCTAGAAACAAAGAGTCACCACCTAATTTTTATCGGGAATTAGGAAACTCAAGTTTGACTCGCCCAAAATTGAATAAGGTTACTCGCCCTTCATTACCAGAAACTAGGTTTGGGGGTCTTGATACGAAAGGGAAAGGAGCCCGAGCAGGACTAAAGCACCCCATCCTCGCCCTACCGAATGGTAGGCCTTGATTCAAATATCTTTGTTGTTAATTCATAATTGGTGTTGTTTCCTCAAACATACTAGATAATACATATATGTCAAAAGGGAACATCTAATGAAAATCATTTCAAGAGATTAAATCAACTAGAAGTCGGATACACATGTAATACAAGGGAGAGGTATGCTTATAGTGGCTAGTCCTGCCCGGGACCGATGCAAATAAAGGGAATATGTCATGATATGCAAAAGGGAAAGAGAATACTTACATTGGGTTGACTCAAGCGAAGTCACAAAAAGCAAAAGAAAAGAAATGTGTAATGCGATCATGCAATAATCATAGATAAGATGTCTAACACATAGGCATATAAACAAGGACTATCCTTAAGGAAATTTGTCGTTGAAAATAAAGTTGTAAGCCTAGAAAAATTCTAAGAGAAAGGATAGAGATAGTACACGATTCATGGGCACTAAGCCACATGTAGACGAGGCAAACCCACAAATCAAAGTCTGGATCCACGGCATTCAGTTCTCTACACTAAGACACCAATAAATATCCAAGCATTGCAAAAATACAAGCAAACAAATGATGTGCATGATAAACAAGGAAAAGATGTCATCAATCAAATTTCTAGATTCAAGAACCTCTAATGAATCCTATCAAAAGTGGTCTTAAACATGAGCTGGGTTACAACCCTTTTACAAAAAGTTAGATACATGTCTTAGGGAACAATGGACCAGGACTGTCCACTGTTCTTGTAAAAATCATAATTAATTCTACAAAAATCATGTAAAGCTCTATTTGGTTTCAAAAGAAATCTATTTCATTGTAGTTTATGATAAAAATAATCCCATGGACATTTCATGATTGTAAGGTTTCTGAAAAGTTATTTTAACCCGACTATGTTATTCTGGAAATTTGGTATCATTTGACAAAGGAATGCAAAACATAATAGAAGTTCATGAATCATATTAATCAAGTTAGTCTAAGCTTTTGATCTCTCATCAATTTATCCTAGATGATTTCTAAATCAAGTTTTATTCATCAATTATTGTTGAGTGATCAAGGTATGACCATTTTGTATACATAACCATGATTGTAGTTAAACTTAGAAAATTCCAAAATAGTAGTATCAACTTCAAACGCTTAGAATATGATCTTAACTTGATCGTATCCTCGCGATTTTACATCGGCATATAGATACATGAGTTAAAAATCATCCCCAAAAAGTGGATCATCAATAACTATCATAGATTTTCTGAAATTCAAGCACAAAGAGACTATGTTCAAATCTATCAACCAATTTCTTAACAATTTCTATAAATAGCATATGGATCCCGAGGGTTCTCAAAATGGATCGAATGAAAGATAATTCATCAAAGTTTACTCAAAAAATTTGAAATCCATCAAACTATGGGTTTTGGTGGGCCAAATCTTATGGACAAAACCAATCCATTTTGATGAATTTTATCTTGTTCATTTTAAAGTGTGAGAAAAACATCTTAGGTGATGGTTGAAGCTTATTAGAGAGATTAAACTCATAGATCAACTTAATTATCATGATTCCTAATCAATTTAGCCCTCAAGTTCTATGAAACACTTTAGATCATGGATCAAAGGGACTTAAAAATATCCTATTGGAGATGAAATTCAATAGGAATTCTAGGTTATATGAATAATCAAGAGATAGATATGAACATAGGAATCATCCTTCTCATAGATCATACTTACAAACCATCATGGAATTCAAAGTAGATACATATATATAATCATGTATGTATAGATCTAAGCTAAGATTGAAGAATGAAATCAAAATTGAAAATCAAAGTTAAAATCAATCTCTAATTAAGAATTATCAATAAAATCAAAAGAGACTTGGATCTAGTTTTGTGAGTGTGTGATGAACAAGAGACGAAGAAGATGGGTGTTCTAACAAATAAAACAAAACTAAACAAGACCCAAGTCTTATAGATCTATATACAAAAATAGGAGTTAAAGATGAATTGGATGTTTACCTCTTGGAGGATTCTCAATTATGCAATCAAAGTTGATTTCAAGGATCTTTTTCTTCAAGTGTTATTCAAGCACTTCAAGCACTCATCCACGGACGTTGAGGGAAGAAATTGATGTCTAATTCATCTAATCTAATTATCTTGAGATTAGTTTAGGAAAATTTTAATCTTAATTCACTTCATCTCTCTAAAAATTTCTCTTGAATTCTAAGTATATTCTTATATCTTGCAAGTATATGAACTAGTACTCTAGTATATTCCAAGATCACTCAAGATGATCTCATATGAGATGCGTGAGATCTATGGATAGAGTTTTGAAAACTTAACTCTTAAGTCTCAGGGTTAAAATAGGATTTTCAGAGAGCAGAAAAGGGTTAAAATGGTCATTTTGGTGCCTAAACGCGGTTTCCAGAAAATTTCCTCACAGTGGGAGGCTTTTAGAAGGGTCTAGAACTCAAAAAGTTTGATATAGGGGCAACTTGTGGCTGGCAGCTTAGGTGGGAGCCACCACCCCCTTTGTGGGACCCGCCACCTACTTTTCTCCACCATCTAGTTGCCTACAAGCCCTATTTTAAACATTAGGTTCACTGGTTTTCCAGATTTTTGTAAAAATACTTTTTGGTGTTCGAAATTGTCCGTTTATATACCATTGGAAAGCTATCGAGTTTAATTTTAATATAAAAATATTTCAGGAGTTTTTGAAATGAAATTTGAAGCTCAATTGAAGTCCGGAAGTCCTCCAAAACTTTCATCGTCAGTCCTTTTAAAATCAAATGACTTTTCCAAAATTACTTTTAAATGTGAGTCAATTTTGGACTTTTTTTTTTAAATTGAATCTTTTGATACTTAGAATGTTGCGTTTAGAACACTTTATGTTCATATATCCCTGAGTGAATATGAATTCTGAGAGACGATTTTGACAAAATCGGGATTTATGCATGGAAAAGGGCTTTTCTGAGCTTGAAGTCACTTTCCAAAGTTTGATCTTTCGATTGTGTGGAATCCAGTACTTTTCACGGGGTACTTTTCATCATCAAATACTCCAAGAGATTGTCCACCTAAATCCTATCAGTGTGGTCAAAATTTGGTGTCTACAGTTAACGGTTGCTAAGAATGGAAAACCAAGAATGACACAGGTGCATTTTTCCTAGCATCTATAACCGGTTCAGTATCAAGGACCATGAAATTGACGGGTAATAGCATTTGTTGACTTTAACTAGGACGTCTTCAACAATTCTCCTAGGAATTTTGACAGAACAATCCGTGAATTGTATGGTACCGACCGTGGATTTAAGTTCACCTAATCCTAATTGTTTGTAGACTGTGAAAGGTAAGAGATTAACACTTTCTCCTAAGTCGAAGAGAGCCCGATGAATGATAGTGTCACCTATGGCACATGAAATCATTGGTGTACTAAGATCCTTATACTTTGGAGGAGCATGTTGAAAAATTGAACTTACTTTTTTTGTGAGGAAGAACTTTTTCGGCGTATGACTACACAACTTGCGCTTTTGAGTGCATAGGTCTTTAAGGCACTTAACGTATGCAAGAATTTGTTTTATAGCATCGAGGAATGGGATATTAATTTTCACTTGTTTAAACAGCTCGAGCATATCTCCCGTTTTTTATCCTTTCTTTGAAAGATGTGATAGGTCCTCAATATTTGGTGGGAAAGGCATTTTCGGAACATAATTAGTTGGGACCGGTTCATTTTCTTTCCTAATTCAACTTGTGTCCTCACCCTTCTCTTGATTCAAATTAATGTTCACATCTTAAATCATCTCTGAGAATCTCTTTAACCTCTTCCTTTTGTGTAGTCATCCTAGTCGAGAAGGTGTTTACTTGCTCCCTCGTACCCCAAATCTCATATAGGCATGCAAGTATAGAATGCGAATGATCTGAAATTGAGAGTCAGATGGGCATGCAAGTGTAGAATGCGAATGATCGGAACATATTTGACAAATTTTGTAAGAGGGTGAGCCCGACATTTGGTTCATCATCATAAATCGATCAAGTTTTTCAGATAGCTCTTGAAATTCAATTGAGTGACTTGACTCAAACCGCTTCTCTCACTTAGGTTGAGGGGGAAGGCACCCCTCAGGACGTACCGACACGGCCTGCTGCATTGGATTTTCACTTAACGTTTCAAATATTTTCTATGCCTTATCGGCGTTTTGTGTAGGAGGTACCCGCACAAACATTATCGACGGTATTACTAACTAAGGGAACAAGTCCCTCGTAGAAGATCTGCAACAATTGCCACTTGGGAATTTGATGATGTGGGAAAGAGCGCAATAGTTCTTTAAATTGTTCCAAAGTGTCATAAAGCGTTTCTCCATCTTGCATCATAAAGTTCACTATGGATTTTCTTATTTGATTAGTTCTTGTGATGGAGAAAATCTTTTGTAAAAATGCCGTATATAATGCTTCATATGTTCTAATAGTGTTTGGCTTAAGAGATTGTAGCCAATACTTAGCTTTATCTTTTAAGGAGAATGGGAAGAGACACAATTTTAATTCATCATCAGTTAGATTTTAGATTTAATATGTAGAGCATATGTCTTGGAACTCTCCTAAGTGATGATAAGGATCTTCTTTAATATGTCCATGGAATGAAGGGCGTACTGCAACGGTAGATGACTTTATCTCAAAGTGAGACATCGTCACCTCCGGTGATTCGATACATGCTTGTGGGGTGTAGGCCGTAGGAGTGAATAATCTTTTAAGGGAGGCGGTTGAAGCATATTCGGATTATTTCCTTTATTTCTGAAATTGACCATCATAATGGTTCTATGGTATTTACGAGTGTTTTCTTTAGTTATTTAAGGGTACTTTGTATTTCAGCTTGAAAAGACGATGAGGGTTTAGGGGTTGACTCGTCGTCTACCATCAACCAAGCTTTAGAAGCTCGGGTTGATGACCTAAGGGCTCTTAAAGTACGTTCGAGTTCAAGATTAAGCGGATATAACTCGGGTTAACCCGACCGGGTACCGAACATACACTAAGAGACTAACTCTAAACTAAGACTGCCTCAAACCAATTAAGCAAAGAAATAATTCAAATCAAGAGACCAAGCACACAACACTACTATGATGCATGCAGTTATCCTATTATACAGTGATTTGCATCAAAGCCCAGCGCCCTGGGTTTCCTAGCTAATTTATGTATAAATCACTCCTAAACTAATGCAAACAGTGCATCTTAGTGCCCTGAATTACAGTGGTTTGAAATGAATTTTAAAGGAAGCGATTTACTTAAGTTTGTGCTTTTTTGCATTTTTTTATTCGCGTAAGCTCCTTTAATGTGCTAAGCTTTTTCACTCCAAAATGCTAGAATTTGATGACTCAAAAAACTACAAAGCAAAAAAAAAAGTTAGTGACTCAAAACAAAAACTGAAAATAAGAAAAAGAAAACTTAATCTAATATTTACAAATTAACTAAACTAAGATTCCAAAATTAAAGGTAGTAATTTGCAATCTCCGGCAACGGCACCAAAAATTTGATCTCGTCAAAATCAAGATGTAAAAGTATACTCTACTTTAAAGATTTGTAGTGTGGAAGTAGAGGTTGAATCCACAGAGATTGAAATACTAAAACACTTTAATTTTTAAACCTAAACCTAGTTAATTAAGAAAATAGACTTTTGATATTGATTTTGATTAAATTGAAAAACTAACGAAATAAATCTAACTATGAAAGTGATTAAAAGTTAGTTTGATAAATATGTGTATTGAACCTACGATTGCAAATCCACTACTAGCTTCATAATAAGAGTATCTATGCATTCAATTAGCTTATTACATTGAATGATAATAGGGAATCGTAGCCACAAGTCCGATTCCTCTGTCGAGAAGATAAATTGCAACTCAAGCATCAACATAATTCATCTTAGGTTGGCATAGAGTGTCTCACACTAAACTAGGGTTGTGGCACACTCTGTCTTTCCTAGGCATGAACTATTTGACTACTTGATATCGCAATTCAAATAATCACCATTAGATGTAAATAATCTATACAAGCACAGCAAATATAGATCATTGAACACATCACATTCAAAATAGATCTAAGACAAGAATAAATTTTGAAAGTAATGATTTATCAATAGAAGTACGATTTTATTATTCAAAATCCTCAAAACATGTAATCATCATCAATACATAATAAATCTAAAAGAAAAACATAAATAACACCCTATTACTTGGCTAGGGTTTCATTGAAACCCTAGATATTGGCCTAGGCGGCCAAAGAATCAAAGATTGGCAAGAGGTTGATGGAGGAGGCCATGGGAATCCTTGGTCTTCTTTTTCTTATCCTTGCTTCTCCCTCTTCAATGGATGAAGTTTTAGTTGTTGAAGGATGTATATAATGTTGTGTAACCCCCAATTTACTTAAAAGAGGATATATATATATATTTGGAGCAAGTTTTGGAGACTTTCCTAAACATAATAGCACTAAAACTGCTATATTTATGTTTCTGGATGTATTCAGCCAATTCAGATCGCACAGGGCTCTTCAGTACATCGAAATAAGCATGTTTGGTGTTTCAAGGGGTCGCTCACGCTCAATGCTGCAAAATCGCGCAAGTGGGCCACTCCAGCGAAATGCCTATTTTGCAACTTTTCTCAGATTTTCTCAGCTCTGTGCACGAATCGTAGAATTGTGATACCTTTTGATTCAGACCTTGGATTGACTTGCTGTTTATGACTACATGTCTGTAACTCGAAGATATGCATTTTATATCCCTAGAGAAATTTCTCAAATCCAAAGTATTTACTGTAAAAAAATGCAATTTACCAAGGCTTCCACTGTCTCCAGCTTTCACCGGAATCAACTTTTGAGCACAGAATGTGTAATACCCTGTATTTATGTAATGTATAAATAAGACCTTGTATGCTTCTTGTAATACTTGTATGAGTTTTTCCTTGCCTTTGGTATAATTTGGATACCAATCGATTGGCAAGCTTACCAATCGATTACCGATACCAATTGATTGGAGCATTTATAGCTAATACCATTCGATTGCCATTTATGCCAATCGATTGGTAGTAGCTGGGAAGATTATCTTTCCTTGGCTAGGGAAAGGCCACGTGAACACTTATCCCCTATATATATGTGACCCTTTTCCTGTGTTTTTCCTTTTCAGAAAATTAGAGAGAGGGAGAGGGAGTGTTTGTGTGTGTATTATATATACACACTCATATATATCTATATACACACACACATATATATCTATACACCCATACACACTCACGTGGATTGAGAAGGCCAGAGAAGAAGAAGAGAAAGAAAGAAGAAAAGAGAAGAAGAAGAGAGAGATAGGCAGAGAAGACAGAGGAGAGAGAGAGGAGCCACCATTGAAGCTCCAAGCTTCAATACACACAGCCAAATATACCCTCTAATTCTAAGGTGAGTTTTAAACTCAGTTGATAATGTATTATTAATGTTAAAGCACGTTTGAATGGAGAAATGGAGCTGAAATGATGATTTTCTCGTATTTATTCATGTTGGACAGTCTTCACTGTGAAGAAGACGAAGTCCCAATCGATTAGACTTTTTCCAATCGATTGCCAATATTAGCAATCGATTGGCATGTGCTCCAATCGATTGGACCTTTTACCAATAGATTGTTACTATTTTTATACGAATCGATTGCACCCCTGTCCCAATCGATTGGCAGTTGCTGAATATTGGTATTCTTGTTTAGTTGATATCATAACTATTTAGATGTTTATATACTATTCAGTATTCCTAGCATGCTTTATTGTTATAATACAGACATGATAATGAGATAATGCGACGTAGGGTTATAGTAACGACGAGATTAACGGATAATGGTTGTGACGTTAGATAACGTAATAGTTGTGATTCCTTTGGAGTTAACGTTCATTTCATTCATAGTAGTCAAGCCACATTGGGATTTTCATGTATTGATGTTAGAGTTAAACTTAAGTAGGTTTGTTAAGATTCGAGAATCTTACGTGGGCGAACTTTGGTCGATCATATGTTCTTAAAAGCGGTAGACAGACGAAGGTATCTACAACTACGGTGGACCGGACCATTTTCCATAAGATAGCCAGATGATCTAATCATATGTTCTTAAAAGCGGTAGACAGACGAAAGTGTCTACAACTGTGGTGGACCGTGATCATTGGTAAACGTCGCTAAGTCGTGGCATAGAATGATGTATTGTTGCTTAAAGCATTATATCCCTGTAGTGCAGTGAACTGAGCATATGTTCTTAAAAGCTGGGGATGAACTGACGTGGTATCCATGACTGCGGTGGACTGTGCATATGCTCTTAAAAGTGGTGGATGGAGCAATGGTGTATTTATAGAGTTGAACTACTATCAAGTCTGTTCCCTTGTCATAATGTATTGTCAGACTTAAAATGAGTAAGACGTTAGTAATCGGATCATCAGTTTGATTGAAGGAGTTACCCTCACTGAATCTTAATGGTTATCATTTATAACTTGTTATAACTTCAATAGTTGATGCCTTGTTAGTATCTAATTCACTCAGCTTTCAGTAAGCTGACGGCGTTTATGCCACTGGACATTTCTATGTTCCAGTACATCCTGGTTATGACCATATAGGTGAAGGACTTACAGGCGAGGACTACTATGCCGGTCACGATGTTCCTTTGGAGGATCATCCCGACAGAGATTAGACAAAAGAGGACTACTATGTCGAGGACTACCTCTACGCCAATTTAAGATTAGGCTAGACTGTAGTTTAATTATCTTTACTACTTTCCAGACCTTTTGTAATCAGGCATATGTTTCCTTGACAATTATAATCCTGATATGTTTTATTTTGATTCGAGTCTCTAATGTGTAATAGTTAGTAACCTCTTTTTGACATTAACTTATGTTTTAACCAAAACTTAGATCTCATTCTTGTAATCTCTTTTACTTATTTTTGCTTAGTACTACGTGGTGTGGACAATCATGTGACTTCACTAGTTGCTGCCTATGGATCCAAAAAGGAAATTTATTTTTCTCTATTTTTGCCGTTCTAGGGCGTGACAGGATTTTTGGTATCGGTGCCTAGGTTTTATACCTTTTTGCTCACAGGTTGTTCCACACCATCTGGTCCTAGAACCTTGAGATTCTATAGATGAGTATTAAGATTAGTTCTGACTTAAGATAGTCCCTTTTCAGGTAGCATGGCACCACTGCTATTTATTCCAGATGAGTTTAGAGGACACTATGTACATGAGGGCAGTATTGCGCTGGCAGATCCACAGTACTATGCCTAGAAGGTCAGGCAGAAAGCCCTCACCAAGATAGTGTAAGACATGCAGATTGAGCAGCAGAGATTTGGGACCCAGGACCCAGAGGTGAGACGCCAGGAGATGATCTATCGCAAGGAGACTTTTTGATTCATCAAGGAGGATTCACTACAGATGTTATGAAACCGTTTCTCTTATCAAGTTCTACTTTCAGAGGTTAGATCAACGCCTCCACCTCCCCCGACAGAGCCACCACCCCAGACACCTCTACCCCTACCAGAGGAGGACATGGTTGATGCACCCCCAGCAGACGAGGACACAGAGGATGAGGATGAGGGTGACGACAATGAGGATATAGAGGATGAGGTGGATGAGGACATTGATGACGAAGAGCCAGAGTATGATCCAACGGAGGACCCAGAGGACCCGAGGACCCAGCTGGTATGGATGTGCCAATTGGCATAGATATTGTAGTAGTAGAGGGATATCCGATAGAGGATGAGGCTATAGCAGATAATGATGTAGGTGACAACGTTGTAGTACCAGTCTTACTAGGCGACATAATAGCACAGCTAGTGGAAGAGTGTATTGTAAAGATGGTTGCACATCCCCATAGATTTGATATAGGAGCACCAGAGTTGGCACAGGCTATGGCTCAGGCTGAGGCACTCGCAACTGCATTCGATGCGGCCCAAGCTGACATGGCTGCCTATGTAAGAGACTTGGGAGTTGTTGTGGTGCACGATGGACCTAATTTAGCTGAGGATGATTAGATGGAGGATGAGGACATGATGGATGACGATGATATGGATGAGGACGATGTGTTGTCTGAGGTTGCCCCAGAGGATGAGGCTTCCATCTATGGATCTGATGTGGACAACTTTTGAGTCCAGTACCTTTAGGACTTAGACTTTTGCTTTTGACTTCAGGACATGTTGTCCACTTGTTGTCCACTTACTTTTGATGCTTACATAGACATCTATTGACCATAGCCTTTTTGTATAGGTAGCCACCAGTGGTGGTTTGTTTATATTTCTTTTGCTAGATCTTGTATAGGATCATGTACTACGCGGTACACAGATGATCTGTTTGTAGTCCACTATACATCTTTTGGGTATATATATATGGCAGATCGTTTCTTTTAGTTATTTTTGTTATCGTCTCATTACCTATATTATGTTGTGATTTAGATTGATGCTATGCTTCTTGTTGTTTTAACTATGTTGGTTTCCCCGAGAAGATTATCTGCGAACCATTAAATCCTTCATAGGTACACCTTACACTGATCACTATGGTTGGACCCACAAGATATCAAGCGCGGCTGTGAGCACCCATTCTTGAGGGTATGGACCCGACCGGAGTCTTTGAAGTGTTCATGAAACGGATGGAGCAAGTTGGCGATACCTATAATCATGCCACCAACAACAATGGCAACAACCACGTTATTCCTCTGAGACAGACATGTTATAAGTTATTAGAATAATTTCGTGGCCTGTGACCTGAGAAGTTCTATGGCATGGCAGGATCATGGAAAGCCGAACAATGGATACGAGAGTTGGAGCTAATCTTTGAAGCCCTAGAGTGTAGCGAGATTTACAAGAGACGTCTAGCCATGTTTTAATTGACTTACTCTATCGCAGACTGGTGGGAGGTCGAGAGAGCCACAATTGGGATCGACGCTGCAAGGAGGATGCCTTGGGAAGCATCCAAAACTCGATTTCTCGAGAAGTATTTCCCCGAGGAAGAAAGAGACCAACAAGAGAGGAATTTCCTGAGTTTGAATCAAGGGAACTGGACGGTTAGGGAATATACCAAGCAATTCGAGCGACTTTCCTGTATCGCTCCACACATAATAGATACCCCACTAAGAAGGTTAAGCGATTCCACTAAGGACTTAACCTATACCTCCGACACATGATGATAGGCCATCTGAGCCAGTCGTTTGAAGGGATTGTCCGTCTCGCTTCAAGTTTGGAAAATGATGCTTATTTTGTGCAAGGACCACAATCGAATCGACTTCCACTCAGGACCTTCCAACCAAGGAACTTTCCAGCACAGTCATCAAGGAGAAATCAGGGATAGAAACCCTAGGCTACCAACTAGCAAGGAAACAAACCCACATGGGACGGGACAAGGAAGCCCCAAGCTAAGTTTTCTCGACAGTAGAATTGACAGCAAGGACCACCTCAGGCACAGCCCACCGCCCAGCAACAAAACACTGATGGATGTTTTAACTGTGGAATGCCCAAACATATTGCAAGGTATTACATAGCTCGCAAGACTAACCACCGCAATGACATCATCTGTCACAACTGTAACAAGCCTGATCACACGAGCAAGTATTATTGAGCACCTCGTTGAGGCTACTATAGAGTGCCTGCTCAAGGATAACAAGGACAGGTTAGGGTGAATGCCATCATCCTTAGCAATGCAGGATACGATGCTGAGGAACAGCAGAACTTGGAAGGTACATTCATTTTATTTCATAGGTCAAGTTAGAGCTTTGTTTGATACCGGTGCTGCCTATTCTTTCATAGCTATTAAGATTGTGCATGACTTAGGTTTGGTACCCCTAGCACTTGAACTGGTCCTTAATGCCATTTCACCCTTGGGAGTAACTATTAAGTTGGGTAAGATATGCAAGAATTGTCCCTTAACCTTAGAGGATAGAAATCTCTCGACAGACTTGATAGTTTTGTCAATGTCTGAGTTTGACGTGATCCTAGGAATGGATTGGCTTACCAAGTATGGAGCCGTTCTAGATTGTGTTAGTCGGACCATTGTCTTTTTGACACTTGGTTGCCCGTAAATTAGATTTTAATGCCAACTGTTGAGCGATATGTTCATTATGAGCTGCTTAGCTGCGATCGAGACTTTAAGCGTAGAGCTTACTATCAACCAGATCCACGTTATTCAAGATTTTGAAGATGTATTCCTAATAATCTCTGGACTTCCTCCAAAGAGAGATAGACTTCTGCATTGAGCTAGCACCCGGAACATTGTCGATTTCCAAGACCCCGTACTGGATGGCACTGACAGAAATGTTATAATTGAAGTAGCAAGTTCAGGAACTTGAAGACCTAGGTTTCGTTCGCCCGAGTACAACACCTTAGGGAGCACCAGTCTAATTCATGAAGAAGAAGGACGGAGAGCTACGACTCTATATCCAATACAGGGAGCTGAATAAGGTCACGATCAAGAATACATATCCACTTCCCCGGATAGACGACCTGCTCGATCAGTTACAAGGATCAAGGATATTCTC
This sequence comes from Hydrangea macrophylla, assembly GCA_033977485.1. Classification (NCBI taxonomy): domain Eukaryota; kingdom Viridiplantae; phylum Streptophyta; class Magnoliopsida; order Cornales; family Hydrangeaceae; genus Hydrangea; species Hydrangea macrophylla. The sequence goes on from CM066992.1 coordinate 31,302,863, forward strand.
GAAGATTGATTTGCATCCAGGATAACATCAGTTACTAGTTCGATCAGAAGATATACCAAAGACTGCTTTCAGGATGCAGTATGGACATATTTCTTAGTGATGTCCTTTGGACTGACCAATGCCCTAGTGGTATTTATGGACGTAATAAATAGAGTATTCAGACCTTATCTAGATTAATTCATTATAGTATTCATCGATGACGTTCTGATTTATTCGAAGACAGAATAAGAGGACAAAAAGCATCTACAGATTCCTCTATAGACTCTCAGAGACAATAGTCTATATGCAAAATTCAGCAAGTGTGAATTTTGACTTCAGGATGTCAAATTCTTTGGACATATGATATCATAAGATGGAATTTCTATAGACTCATCCAAGATCGATGCAGTCTTGAGGTGGAATAGATCGACTAACGCGATCGAAGTTAGGAATTTTCTTGGATTGGCTGGATATTATCAGAGATTCGTGGAGGGATTCTCCAAGATCGCAGGACCATTGACAAGTTTGATAAGGAATGAGACAAAGTATGAATGGACTAACAAGCACGAGGATGCATTCATGAATTAAAGAGAAACTAACCTCAGCACCTATACTTGCGATACCCAAGAGTGGTGAACGATTCATAATCTATAGTGACGCATTGCACTCAGGACTTGGTTGTGTGCTAATACAAGATGGAAACGTGATCATGTACGGATTAAGACTATCAAAACCACATGAGTAGAATTATTCGAGGTATGACTTGGAACTAGCTGCGATCGTGTTTGGCCTAAAGATTTGGAGACACTACTTGTATGGACAAAAGTTTGATTTATTCTCAGATCACAAGAGTTTACAGTATCTATTCTCTCAAAAGGAGTTGAACATGCGATAGCGAAGATGGATGGAACCACTCAAGGACTACGACTTTGCTCTGCAATACCACCTAGGTAAAGCAAACATTGTAGTTGATGCTTTGAGCCTAAGGCCCCACCTTTTGATTGCTATGATTTTGATTAGAGAATGGAAAGCATTGGAAACATTAGCTGGATTCGACCTCCAATTAGTGGGATCGGGAAAAGCATAACACTTTGGATGTCTTGTCGTGCAATCGACTCTCATCAGCTGTATCTTGGAAACCCAACAGTCAAACAAGGATTTGAAGCTATGGTTTGCTATGATGTCCACAAAGGAACCAGAAATATGGAGTATTAGTACGGACGGAGTATTAATACGGACGGACCATTAAGGTGCAATGGTAGACTTTGTGTGCCAAATGACGATAGTCTCAGAAAGGATATTTTGGACAAAGCACACAAGTTGAGGATAACTATCCACCCTGGAGGAAACAAGATGTATAAGGACTTAAATAGAAACTTATGGTGGGAAGGAATGAAGCGAAAGGTGGCCGGGTACATTGCGCAATGTCTTGTTTGCAAATAAGTGAAGGCAGAACATCAAAAACCACTTGGACTTCTACAGCCATAACCGATTCCCTAGTGGAAATGGGAACATATCACCATGGATTTCATAGTTAGATTGCCAAAGTCGCAACAAAACCACCACGCTATTTGGGTAATAGTAGATCGACTCACCAAATCAGCGCATTTTATTGCCTACAGCATGACGTACCCAGTTGAACGATTGAGCTGGATTGTGGATATCGCATTTTTCTTACCCACAGCTTTTCTTTTTAAGTTCTTTCTCAAAATCAATTTTGAAAACAAATGAGTCGCCACTTAATTTTTAAAAGGAAAAATTAAGAAACCATTTTGAAAGGAAACTGGTCTTTTGCGAAACCAAAGATTAACTAGGTCCGGGGATTATGGAATGAGAGAGGAAGGAGCCCGTCAGACTAAAACACCCTCTCTCATCCTATCTTGTGATAGGCCTCTACTCAACATCCTTTTAATCAAATTTATTAATCTAAGTATGCCCTCAACTAATACATATATACATATACATCACAAAAGCATGTCCAAAGGGTGTAAAATTGCTAATGACAAAATATCATTCATAAACCACATATTTCAAGTATCAAGCAATATGATATGCAATAAGGAACAAGAGAACTTACCCGGGATCCAGTAGCGATATGAAACGTGCAATGCATACAAACAAAAGAAAATCCTAAAAAAAGGTCTCTAATCACATATACATATAAGGCAAGCTCCTAATTCTAAGGTGTCGCGCATGAGGTTGAAAATCAATAAAATCAAGGAATGAAATAAACTAGAAGGGGGATGAGAAATTATACCTCAAATGTGCTACAAAACAAAGATTAGTCCACATGCTTCACATAATAATATGATATAAAAAAATCAATCCCAATTCTCTAGCTTAGATCTATTAAGCATGAAATCCAACTTTATTCAATGGCTAGTTCTAATCATAAGCATTGATGTACATGAATGAATGAATGTGAATAAGAATAAAACATGGATTTATTCACTAATTTAGATCACTTAGCCTCTGGATTCAAGCTAAATTTCCCTTATTCAAAGCTTGATTTGGATCCTAAGACATTAGGAGATCATTTGAGTTGAAATGAATAAGATTAGACAAAAACAGTAGCAGTTTTTATGAATTACAGAGAGCAGACCAGATCTTAAAAAATAGAAATAAAATACTTCCAACAGTTGGATCTTGATGATATTTGGACATGATATGCCTCTGTGAGTCTGATTTACAACCCAAAAAGAAAATCAAGGTTTCAACGGTTGGATCTCCGGGAATTGGGCAAAGACCAGGCATCACTCAGCATTCTACAACCTTCCTTCCAGAATTCTTGCACGGTTTTTTAAAAATAGCACAACAATCAGAAATGCTTTGTTCTTTTTAGGGTGACTTCCTAACACATTAATCTGCTTAGAAAAAAGTATTTTGGGTCACAACTAATTTATTAAAATCCCAATTTATTTATTTCAAAAGAGTGTTGCTGTGTTGAAATCCTGGGCAGATTGTTGTTGCTTCACAAAACTCATGACCAAACCATTTGAACATGAAACCACCTTAAAAAAAACATTACAGTGGTAGAACATTGTGTCATTGACACTTTCCCGTTGGTTTCACTTGATTTCAACGGTTAGATTTCGAACTAAAAATCTTTGATCAAAAACAATTTATGAACTCACTGTTTTCATTTGTCAAGTTCAATTTTATTTGTTAACCCCAACCATTAAACCATGCAGTTGGACTTAAACTAAACCATTTCCTCCTACCTTTGATGGTCATTGGAGGCAAAAGACCTTTGTATTTGTAGGTTTCAAATGAAGTATGAATAGACTTCATGAAATCTCAAAATGAGGATTCTAAACCATGGAGATGGGCTTAGACTCATAAAAAAGAACACTTTCTCCTACCATTTGATGGTCATGGGAGACAAAGACATGACTAGTGCTCCTAAGTTTCAAAGAGAATAAGGAAATGACTTCATGAGATACCAAGTTTAGAGGATCCAAGTCATGAGTATGGACTTGGATCCATCTATATGAAATAAAGTGATGATCAAATTTCGACTCTCATGTAGAGCATAAGCTTTTCATGGGATTCAAAGGATCATACTCAAGAGATCAAGAAAGATATTGAAGATCTCCAAGACTCTCAAGAGAAGAACATATACAAAGAAATAGAAGGAAGAATTAGAAATAAAGACTCCTAAGCTTACTTGACAAACAAAGAAAATGACAAGAGATTTTAGGATTAGAAATTCAAAAGAAAAAGAGCAAATAAACAATCTATGGCATAGAGGATCACCTCCAAATTATCCTCAAAGTTCTCTTTTCTTTGAAGATCTTCCAAGCTCTTCTTCCTAATTCTCTAAACTCTCTTCTCTCTTCTCTCCAAAAATATGTTGGTGGAGTAATGGCTATTTTGTGTGTTGTGTTGTATATAGTGGGTAGCTCTTCTTGTCTTTTTACCTCTCCCCTCTTCCAAGGAAGATCCCTTCTCTTTTATAGGCAAAATTACCAAGTATTTTCAGTGAATTTCGGAGCAAAACAATAGGTGTAAAACTCTCATTTGGTGGTACAATGCGTACTTTTTGAAATTAGGCAGACTGCTGCCCAGGGCGGCAGTCCTAAAAGCTATGCGGTAGTCTGTGACTGCCGCTGCGGCATTTCGTGACTGCCGCGCGGCTCTCCAAGAGTGCCGCGGCAGATTGTTGATTGTCGGGTTTTAGTCAGCCTTACTTTATCAGATTTTTATTTTTATCCGCCTATACATACATATTGTACCACAAAATACGGACTGTAAAAGCAAACGGCAGTCAGAAAATGTTGGCGGCACTTAGTAAGTGCCGGGCCGGCACTCACTGAATGCTGTTCGGTACTTAGTGAGTGCCGGTCGGCATTCACTGAATGCCGTGGAAATCTGCTGTGTGCCGTTTTTTGTTGAGCTTCTCTTTTTAGGTCTTTCTTTTTCCCAAAGCAATTTATTTTTGAAGATCTTTTCCAAAAATTGTGTTTTATACCTGAATTCTCCTAAATACCTGTTATTTTCTTCTTTCTGTGAAATTTTATCACGTTTAGAGAACTTTCTGAAGAGCTTGGAACACTTCGAATTTTCCGATCCTTGTCATCATCGGATACGGAGGCGATACTCTCCTAAATTCGGCAGTCGGTCAAAATTAGGGTGTCTACAATTTGCCCCTCTTTGACAGAGCTTGTGGGGCAACGTGTTCCATAAGTGAATGTCAAAGCCTGTGTGAAGACAAGCCTTTGACCAGACTGTCGAATTTAGGTAAAACAAAATGCGTTGCAAAAATGGCTTCACAAACGGTTCACGTTGGTCGTGCTCATCGGTGAGCTGCCTACGTATCCCATCAGGAATCAGACCAAGACGTAGTTCAGGCAGGAGCTAAACATACACAAGCACAAGTGACCATACGGATGAATGCACCTATCTTATCGTGATGCAAGTGCCATGCAATGGTATTTTCCGAATTGACCTGGTCATACAAGTGCCATACTCATCATGTCTCCCTCACGCATTTTATGTGACGTGTTAGTTAGGGAAGATCACCTAATTCAGAGACTGGTGCGAAGATCTCTTACAGGGGTCGTGATCCTTTGATTTGATTTCGGGGGGGGAATATAAATCTGTTATATTCCAAAAATGGGGGTAAACGCAAATCTGTTGCGAGAACCGGGAATATAAATCTGTTATATTCCAAGAACGGGGGTAAACGCAAATCTGTTGCGAGAACCGGGAATATAAATCTGCTATATTCCGAAAACGGGGATAAATACAAATCTGTTGCGAGAACCGGGAATATAAATCTGTTATATTCCAAAAACGGGGGTAAACACAAATCTGTTGCGAGAACCGGGAATATAAATCTGTTATATTCCAAGAACGGGGGTAAACGCAAATCTGCTGCGAGAATCGGGAATATAAATCTGTTATATTCCAAGAACGGGGGTAAACGCAAATCTGTTGCGAGAACTGGGAATATAAATCTGTTATATTCCGAAAACGGGGGTTAACGCAAATCTGTTGCGAGAACCAGGAATAAAAATCTGTTATATTCCAAAAACGGGGGTTAACGCAAATCTGTTGCGAGAACCGGGAATATAAATCTGTTATATTCCAAAAAAAGGGGTAAACGCAAATCTGTTGCGAGAACCGGCAAATCTGTTCCAAGAACGGGGGTAAACGTAAATCTGTTGCGTGAACCGGGAATATAAATCTGTTATATTCCAAGAACGGGGGTAAATGCAAATCTGTTACGAGAACCGGGAATATAAATCTGTTATATTCCGAAAACGGGGGTAAACGCAAATCTGTTGCGAGAACCAGGAATATCAATCTGTTATATTCCAAAAACGGGGGTTAACGCAAATCTGTTGCGAGAACCGGGAATATAAATCTGTTATACTCTCAAAAACGGGGGTTAACGCAAATCTGTTGCGAGAGCTGGGAATATAAATCTGTTATACTCTCATGTCTTTTCAATTTTCAAAAATTCGGAGCCAACGGGCTCAAAAATTTTCCAATTTTTCTCAAAAATTTGGGGCCCACGGGCTCAAATATTTTCAATTTTTAAAAATTGGGGGGCCCACGGGCTAATATATACTCTTAAATTTTGAAATTTGTAGTAAATGTGTACCTGAAAATGACCCCGAGGGAAAAAAGTGTAATGAGGGCAAATTTTGGGGGCCTCAAATTCAATTTTCGAGACTTGGTTTGAATTTTTGGGGGAAAAATGAGTATCCTTGAACCGCCTTAATCGCGACACACGCGGATTTGCGCAGCAGTTCGTGACTGCCATACGGCACTCACGGAGTGTCGTTGCGGCAGTCAGTGAGTGCTGCCCGGCAGTTTACTGACTGCCGCGCACAGAAAACCGAGTGCCACGATTGAGCGGCAGTGGCTTAAACCGCCGGGTTTCATTTCATTTCTCTTATTCTCTCAACTCCCTTCACCTCGAAATCTCTCTGGAGAAAATTTTTCTACTTCTCTTCTGCTTGTATTGCTCTAGCCAGGACTTATTCAGGTTAGTCCTATGCGATCAAGACTTGATTAATCTCTATTATTTCATTGTTTTTCTGAACTTTTCATGAATTTTAACGTGTAGATCTCTCTTTCTCTTTGATAGATTATGGCGAGTGGTTCAGGGCGAAAAAAGAAGGCCAGGTATACGGCCACCTATCATCCAGATGCTACGCTCCTGCTCCGGGATCCGGACGAGCATTTATCGGTCAGCGCGTTTAAGCGCGAGGTAAACGCTCTCTTTTTATTTATTTCTCACATTTCTTTCTCGCATTTCCTTCTCTGTGTGAATGTAACGTAGGATTGTCACAACTTAGATACCCTGTTCCGAACGTCATGCTCGTGGCACCCCCGAGCGTCCTTGATCGCTTTATTCCATGCCCCTCTTCAAGAAATTTTTATTTTCTTATAAACTTCAAAACTTCTCGTAAAACAAATGTTATGTTTGAATTTTCCTGTCCTTTATTTATTATTTTTTTAGATTTCACGAGTGCGGCTTTTTCAAACTCAATTTAGGTACTTGTGAACCTGTATTGAAACTAATGCCTCCTTTGAACCTGAACTTGCTTTGGATTTTTACAAATTTATGTATACTTTGAAAATTTCTCTCTCTCTAGAACATCATCTATTTTATTTTGCTTTTTCTTTTACACAATTACTGACATCAGAACTTGTGGTTCTTTCTTGCAGCTGCAACCGAAGGTGCTGAAAGGGCACGGCAGTCTTGCTCACGGAGATGAGTGGTATACAGAGTTGAGCGAGACTATACGGGGGCTCGTAGACATGGCGGGATTTGGGGACTTCGTCAAACTTTTGACGAAGAGCTCCAATGACTTACAGCAGATACATGCCCTTGCTGAGTGGTGGTGGGACACTACGAGCATATTCTACTTCTCGTTTGGCGAGATGACGTTGACGCCGCTGGACTTCTCCATGATCACCGGGATAGCCTTCGGCGGAGAGCCTCTGAGATACTTGACAGATCAGGAGTGGGGCCAGGTGGAGCCGTTGCTAGGGGTGGTCCCGGAGGAGGCTCTAGTCACAGTCCGGTGGTTTATGGATACGTTTCGGGGCCAGCCTGGTTTCACGGACGAGCAGATGGCCAGAGGCTTCCTTATGTACATGCTGGGGTGCTCCTTGTTGAGCACCAAGGGTGACCGGATTTCTGTGTCCCTGGTTGCATCGCTGGAGCGTCTGGACCGGGTCGTCGAGTATGATTGGGCTGATATCTATCCTGTATAGGCATATGAGTGACATCTCCCGGGACAGATCGGCTTCTACCAGCGGGTATTGGAGAGCGTGGGAGGTATATTCTTTTCCATATTTTATTGCTTTTTTTATGCTTTCAGAAATTTACTCAAATTGAGAGACTAACCACCCTTTTTATTTTTCATTCTTTCTTATATTGCAGATTTGGTCCCACGAGTATCTACGCATGATGTCTCCAGAGACGCGTGACGTTGACACCCTTATCATGCCCCAGGGGCTGAAATGGGCGAAGGACAGGGTTGGGCGGAAGACCGGGGCCCACGATTTCGTTTCGTTCAAGAACTTCCTGACGAACCTACGGGAGGAGCATGTCCACTGGCAGTCGTGGCTCAGGGTTCTACCTGAGGCTCGTGTGGGGATCCGAGAGTCGGTTGGGTACGACCCGACGAGGCGACTCCTCTGTGGGCCTGAGGGCAAGGCATGGTACCTAGGAGAGAGGGTGACCCAGGAAGTCACTAGCGGCTCCCGGATTCTTCGTGCCGTTCCCTTCTCCCGTCTCTATGAGAGCCACGGACACTCTTCAGGGTAGCGAGTTTACGGTTGCTCTGCTAGGTTTGGGCATTCATGACTTTGTGGACCCCCCTACTGGATATGCGGCGTTCCGTGCCGCTAAGCTGATGCCGAACTTCCCTTTGATGGAAGTGACTCGGGTGAGTAAGATTCCTTCAACCCTTTTATGAATTGTCTTTGATCCTCTATTATTCATGCTTTATTCCTTTTGTTTGCAGCCTGTTCCCGCTGCCACTCGTCCTCCTGCCTTGTCGGAGTGGGACTTGACCATGTCTACCGTTTCATTTGGCGAGCCTCACTTGACGACGATCCCCCGACTATCACGGGGTGCCCCCACCATTCCTATCCATTACGACGTCGTCCCGCGTGCCTACGCGGAGGAGGGCTTGGCGTATGCCCACAACGTGCGACAGTGGGTCCTCGGGCGAGAGTGGATGGTAAGGGACTACCTTTTATTTTTTTCACTTTGACTTTGATTGCCCCTTCTTTCGTGACCTTTTATTCTTGGTTCTTATTTTTTCAGGCTGAGGGGGCTCGAGCGACCGCTGCGACCCAGTTGAGGGCCCAGGTATGATCCTTATCTTTTTATTCTTAGTATTTCATTCGCCTTTTCAACACTTCCTGGACTTATCCCCTTTTTATTTCAGACGGAGGAGATCTGGATCCTGTCCCAGCAGGTGGGGCAGCTCCAGCAGTTCGGCATCCCTCTCAGCGATGCCCCCGGAGGTAGCGGTGCTGGGCGTGGCGGAGGCGGCGGCGAGCGCACTAGTAGCGGCAGAGGCAGAGGCGGTGGTAGCAGCGGACGTGGAGGGAGTGGCGGAGGCAGCGGGACAGAGTCGGAGGAGGAGCCCCTCAGGCGTACGACCCGCCAGACTGGCGGCCAGGGCCGGGGCTGATCATATTTCTTTCTCTCTTTTCCTTTTTCTTTTGAGTGTTTTGAGAGGACTTATACTTTATTTGAATATTGTATATACGCATTTTATTTTGGTGATGGCTTCGTGATAGCCAGTAGGATAGGCACTTTGGATACCTCTATTATTATTTTGTTGCTTCTTTATTAACATTTACCGTATGTGTGACCATAGCTTGGTCCATCTCTTGCCGTATGTGGGATCATGGCTTGGTCCCATCTTTATTTTTATCTTTGAATGCTTCTATTTCCTTTATCTATTTGAAATGTACAAATGAATGAAATGAATGAATGAATGTATTTGCACGTGCTGCATGATGCGCACGTTTTATTGTTTTTCTATCTAGTTTTCTGTTTGCAGGTGGGCTGATCATGTTACAAACAAACCCTGGCCAATGAAAAACTTGGAACGGCACTCGGTTAGGTCTTCGCGGCACTCAGTGATAGCCGCGGCGGCAATCAGTAAGTGCCGCAACGGCATTCACGGACTGCCGCGCGGCACTTCATCGAGTGCCGCTGCACTTTATCGAGTGCCGCGGGTAGGTAGACAGCTTTATTCTTCTATTTATACCCCTTCTTTCTTAAAGCTCCGCAAAATACTTCTCTTTTCTTTCCATTTCCTCTCCAAATGGCCCCCATTAGTTCTCAAATCCTCTTCCCATGGATGGATACCCTCTCTGGCATTGACAAGCTTAATTTCGAGTGTTTCAGAATAAACGATCTCTTTTCTTTCCGACAGATGAATCTGAATGAGGGTCTACTTCGCGCTACCATCCAATGTTGGGATCCTGCTCTCAATGTCTTTCGTTTCGGCTCTCAGGAGATTTGCCCCTTATTTGAGGAGTTTAGCGCCATTCTTCACACTGATCCTTCTGCTGAATTGATGGTTCCTCAGATTCAGGCCGGGTATGTCCGGGACTTAGCCACTCTTCTCTGCACATCTAGAAATGCGGCGGGCTCCTTTATTTGTGACAGGCATATTGATTTTGAGTGCCTTGCTTCCGATTATGCTCCTATAGGGGACCCTTATGATGGTGAGTACCAGATCATCCGACGTAGTGCCCTGTCAATTGCCATTCTTTCTTACTTCCTATTTCAGTCATCTTCTGACACTCTTATACCCATCGTCGGTGGTTTGCGGGAAATGAAAAGTGCTGTTATGCTGGTCCTTGGTGAAACTCTGATTGGATTGGGCCACGCCCATGCTACCGGGACCATGTTACCTGTCGGGGCACCTTTTGTTTTGCAAATTTGGCTCATGGAGCGTTTGGATCTCTTCATACACCCTTCCCATCTTCGTGGGTCATTTTCTTATGATCACATGGAGATTCATAACTTGTTTCAATCTTCCGATGCGTGGCTTGGTTGGCTTCAGGGCCTCTCTTTTAGTGACATCTGCTGGGTTTGTCCGCAGTGGATCTATTGCTCTGTTGCTGTACGCTTTCCTGGACGTCCCGGCATCTGGTTACCTGGCTTGCATGCTACTACTTTCTACATTCCTGACCGAGTCGTCCGTCAGTTTGGACTTTTGCAAGATGCTACTGAATCCGTGACTGCTGATTTCACCAAGGGGTCCCCTTTGCGCCCTTCTATTGTGAAGGCTTTCATGGAGGCTTGGCACAGTAGAATGGCTGCTCCATTCCTGAGGGCTCCTGCTCTGACTGCGCCTACTACCGAGTATCTCCTAGATATCCAAGCCTTGGTTGCGAGGCGAGCTTGACAGACACATGCATAATAAAGTAGATGAAAACAGGAAAAAGCTTGCCATTTTACAAAACTATTTGACAGACCATCCCTACTCTTTGTTTACGCTTTTGAATGTAACTTTCCTTATTTTCTTCAAAAAGTGTTGTTATAACGTTCTAACATGTTCAATCAAAGTGTTCACCCTTCAATTAATCTTTTATGAAGAATTCTCCTTTCAATGTTTTTACTTCGCTTTTTTTTGCTTAAAGCTTTACTTCTTCCATACCATGAATTTTTTTTTTTTTAGTACTTATTTTGATAGCCAGGTGATCCAAAAAAAAAGGGGGTCTTATATCTGGGCTCTTCGGTTAGCAAACGAAGTTTTGCCCCTGGCTTTAGGGCTTTGAAGCGGTTCCGGGAAAACGCCAGTTTGCCCCTAGTTTAGCATAGGTTCTTTTTCATGGGCCGAAGGCTTTTGAGAGCCCGCCTACTTATCCCTGAAAGGGCATTAGGCCTGCAGTAGTTCGGCTCAAGGTATGAAGGAAGACGCCGTTCGGGCAGTTTTATTTAAGTGACCGAACCTAGTAGGTTGCCTACGTATCCCCTAGCGGGAATCAGGTCAAGCGTAGTTCATCAAGGTAGAAGGCTTTGAAAAGAAAGGTTTCAAGCAAAATACTTCTTGAGGCGATCGAGGTTAATTGGTTGTTTAAATTCAACCCCGTCCAGGTCCATGAGATAAGCCGCTCCTCCAGAAAGGAGAGTCTTAATGATGTACGGCCCGACCCAGTTGGGTTTGAATTTTCCTCTGGGGTCATAAACAGGCACTTTCAGTTCTTTGAGGAGCAGGTCACCCTCAGCAAGCTTCCTAGGGCGGACCTTTTTTGTTGAAAGCACGAGCTATCCTCTTCTGGTACCCCCGAGTATGGTTTACCGCAGCCAGCCTCTTCTCATCGAGTAGCATCAACTCCTCATATCTTCCTTGTACCCATTCTGATTCGGGGATCTCACATTCTGCCAAAACCCTAAGAGAGGGTATTTCTACCTCGATTGGGAGAACAGCTTCCATCCCGTAGACCAATGAATTCGGCGTAGCACCCGTTGAAGTCCTGACCGAGGTCCGGTATCCCCACAAAGCAAATGGCAGCTTTTCATGCCAATCCTTATATGTATCCGTCGTTTTCCCCAGGATTGCCTTAACATTTTTGTTTGCTGCTTCTACTGCTCCATTTGTCTGAGGCCTATACGGGGATGATTGGTGACGAGTGATCTTATACCTTTCCAAGAGTGGGATAACTTCCCCCTGGAAATGACTGCCATGATCGGAGATAAACTCATTCGGGACCCCATATCTGCAGATTATGTTTTTCTCGATGAAATTCACCACATCTTTGTCTTTCAAAGTTGTATACGAGGCTGCCTCTACCCACTTTGTAAGATAATCAATCGCCACGATTATGTACCGGTGCCCATTAGAAGCCCTTGGAACTATCTCACCAATGATGTCGATCCCCCATACGGAAAATGGCCAAGGGGTGGTCATGTTATAGAGCTGTGACGGTGGAGTGTGCATTAGATTTGCATGAATCTGGCATTTGTGACACCTTCTAACATATTCACAACAGTCTTTGTCCAAGGTTGTCCAATAGTATCCCTGTCGGATGATCTTCTTTGCTAGCATGTGCCCATTCATGTGGGGCCCACACACTCCCTCATGTAATTCCTCCATCATTCTCTTAGCTTCCCTTCCATATAGGCATTCTAGATTGTACCCGGTGTAGGATTTCTTCCATAGCTTATCTGCATAGATCACAAATTGAGCGGCGAACTGCCGAATTGCCTTTCTGTCCTTTTCCAAGGCTCCTTCGGGGTATTCTACTTCCTTGATGAACTCTCATATATCCGCATACCACGGTATTTCCTCTTCGTCTTCTATGGCAGCGATCATCTTGAATGACGGTTGGTTCCTTACTTCTATGGATAACGGGATCATGGCAGTTTTGGAGGGGATCTGGATCATCGAGGCCAAGGTAGCCAATGAGTCGGCTAGTTGGTTTTCTTCACGAGGGAGGTAGTAAAAAGAAATCTTTTGGAACTGTGCTTTCAGACTTTCCAGATAGTCATGGTAAGGTCTCAATTTCTCATGCTTTACCTTCCAATCTCCTCGGACATGGGATATGATCAAATTGGAATCCCCGAAGACATCGATTCGTCCGACTTTCAAAGCCAAGGCCGCTTCCATCCCAATTATGCAGGCTTCGTACTCCGCGGTGTTGTTGGTTGAGTTGTATTTGAGTTTGACAGCTAATGGGGTAGGGGTCCTATTGGGTGCTATGAGAATGATCCCAACTCCGTAACCTAATTGGTTGGCTGCACCATCGAAGTACATTTTCCACAAATCCTCCTTTACCTCCATTATTCCCTCATCCGGGAAACTGAATTCTCCTTCGTCTTTGGATTCTACGGCGAGATCGGCTAAAAACTCAGTGACAGCCCTCCCTTTCACAGACTTGGCAGTGACATATTTGATATCGAACTCAGCCAGCATCATGGTCCAACGGGAAATCCTACTTGTCAAGACGGGTTTTTCGAATAGGTATTTTAGTGGGTCCATTCGGGATATCAAGATCACAGGGAATGCTAACATGTAGTGGCGAAGGCGACGGGACACCAAACTAAGGCCCAACAGGCCTTTTCCAAAGGCGAGTACTTCAACTCATATCCGATCATTCTTTTGCTCAAGTAATAAATGGCCTTCTCCACGTGCCCCTCTTCTCCTTCTTGGGCCAACATACACCCCATTGAATCTTCGGATACGGAGAGATAAAGTAGTAGGGGTCTCCCAGGTGTGGGTGGTGATAGAACAGGTGGGTTTTGGAGGTAGGTTTTGATTTTGTCGAAGGCTTGTTGGCAAGGGGCGTCCCATTCGAATTTCTCTCCTTTTCTGAGCAATTTGAAAAGTGGGTCGCAGGTCAAAGTGAGTTTGGAAATGAAGCGGCTGATGAATTGTATTCTCCCTAAGAACCCTCTCAGTTCTTTCTCATTTTTTGGTGGGCTCATTTCGATTATGGCTTTTATCTTGGTGGGGTCCACCTCTATTCCTCTCTGAGTAATGAGAAACCCTAATAATTTCCCAGTGGTGACTCCGAACGTGCATTTCTGCGGGTTTAGCCTCATCTTAAACTCCCTCAATCTCTCAATGAATTTTCTCAAAGCCTCTAGGTGCCCTCCCCTCTCTTTGGATTTCACAATCATATCGTCCACATACACCTCCACCTCTTTGTGGATCATGTCGTGCAGTAAAGTGGTGGCAGCCCTTTGATATGTCGCACCTGCATTCTTAAGTCCGAATGGCATAACCCTATAGCAATATGTCCCCCATGGAGTGATGAACATGGTTTTCTCCCTATCCTCGGGTGCCATGAGGATTTGATTGTACCCATAGAATCCATCCATGAAAGATAGAAGCTCATGTCCCGCAGTGTTATCGACCAACACGTCGATGTGGGGTAACGGGAAATCGTCTTTAGGGCTTGCCTTGTTTAAATCTCGAAAGTCAACGCAAACCTTGACACGACCATCCTTCTTTGGGACAGGTACAATGTTGGCAATCCACTCTGGATACTCGGTGACCATCAAGAATCCAGCCTTTAGTTGCTTTTCAACCTCCTCTTTTACTTTGAGTGCCCATTCTGGCCTCATTCGCCTCAATTTCTGTTTTATGGGTTTTGAATTGGGAAAGAGAGGGATGTGGTGCTGGACTATCTTTGGATCAATACCTGGCATATCATTATAAGACCATGCAAAAACATCTTTGAATTCTTTTAATAGATTGATTAGTTCTTTGCTTTCTTCATTGCTAAGTGTTGAGCCGATAAAGACATTTTGAGGATTATTTTCATTTCCTAGATTAATCATTAGAGTGTCCTCAATGATTTTACATGCAGATTCTTTTTCTTTTTCAATTAACTTTTGCAATTCATTGGGTATTCCATGATCATCACATTCATCACATTCATTAAAGCATTCGAGTAAGCGGAATCAGTCATACTTTCATTGATTTTGTTAGGAGTGATTACAACAGACATAACAATAGTAAGACGCCTCATTTGGGCCATTACAGACTCTGGGTGAGGGGGATACTTATCACTAGACTCAAAGACCCACTCCTTATTGATTCCCTGCTTGAGCTCCATAGTGCTACAACCTGGCAGTCCTTCGGATTCCGTCTTTTCTTTCTTTCCTGGCTTCGGCTCTGTATCCTCATCACTCCCCTCTTCGACCTTGACTTCCAGGCCCTCGTCTTCTTTCTTCTTTTCTTTGGTTTTTACCCCTTCTTCGCCCAACAGGTTCTTCATGACCGGTCTATCCAGTACACCAACCCAATCGTTGACGACAGCAGACTTTTCAGGCATTTGTAAAAACGGGTCTTTGTACTTGGAGAATTCATGGGAGAAAAAGATCTCGAACCCCGGCTTTAGACTTTTGTCCTTCTGGTCCATCCAAGGCTCTGGGAAGCCACAGAAGGGGAAATCTTCTCCTTCCTTCACGAAGTACCCGTTGAGCGTTTTTAGGTAAGGGTCCAGTGGCGCATCGAAAGCCTTCTTCTTTGCCCTTATTTCCTTCTTCATTGGCTGATACCCCAGGCCGTGAGTGTGAGTCTGAGTAGGAATTCTCGGAAACTCAGGCAGGCCCTGAAGGTTCTTTCCCAATCCTAGTCCTGGAAAGAAACCCATCTTCCTCATGATCCCTGCGACTACTGGACTGGCATGCTGATCGAAATGGAGTGGTAGAAATTCTCTCGGCTTTTCTTCTTCCAACATGCTGATAAACTCGAACCCTCCCATTTTTGTTTCTATTTCCTGCAGCTGCAATTCTAGAACCGGTGCGCTTGATGAAGCTTTAGACGGACGAACCCAACTGTCCCCAAGGATGTCGCAGACCCTGCTCTCCCAGATACATTTGACCTTTTGATGGATCGTCGATGGTATGGCGCCCAAACTGTCTAACCATGGCCTCCCAAGTAGTAGGTTGAAAGAAGCAAGAATATCGATGACCTGGAATTCGGCTTCCTTTTCAAGTGGACCGACAGCGAGGTGAAGGAGAATTATGCCCATGATAGTTCTCTGAGTGTTATCGTATGCTCTCACCTTTTGCTCAGATGGTATGAATGTCGATTCGTCCAAACCCATGCGCTTGGCTGTTCGGAACGGACACACATTTAAGGCTGATCCATTGTCCACCAGACAGACAGGCACACTGTTTCCTAAGCATTCGATGGTGACATACAAGGGCTTGTTATGAACGGGCCCGTCGAGAGGTAGATCATCGGACGAGAAGGAAATAGCTAGAGCTGGGATCCTGCTGATCATTGCTACAAGATCTCCTAGTGTTGTATTGATAGAAACATCAGATTGGTTCAAAGCACCCAATACTGCCTGTCTGTGCTTCTTAGAGGCGATCAGCAATCCCCAGATGGTGATATTAGCTTGTGTTTTCCTCATATGCTTTAAGACCCTATCCTCTTCTTCTTCTTCGTTCATTTTCCCTTTCCCTTTCTCCAGCTCCCTCCCCGGGTGATCTTCCTCTAGTTCGTGCGGCTTTAAGTGTCTGCCTGACTGGGTCAAGTGACTGACTTCTTCTCTCATCCATAGATCGTCGGTTTCTGAATTAACTTCCAAAGTACTCTCTACCACCTCTGTTTCTTTGTCGCTTTCGTACCAGAGATCATCCTCAACCTGGCTCGTGTCTTGATCGTCGCCCCCTTGGATCCACCAATCTGATTTTCCTATTTCACTTTTCCCTAGCTGATCCTCCAAAGCACAGATCATCGAGTCCTTAGGCAACAGGTATGGTTTTCTCGGTGCCCCAGACTTAGTGATTAGCCCAGACGGATCAAAGGTTGCTTCTTCTATCCCCAAGAAATAAAGGCCTCACGGTGGTGGCACGGCTCGGTGATCTGGAAGCAGATTTCTGGTAACATTGGGGGCTTTGGTAGGAGGTTCCGAAATTACCTTGTTATCAATGAGGTCCTGAATCTCGTGCCTTAATCTCATGCATCGATCCGTTGAGTGACCTTTCTGCTGATGAAATTTGCAGAAAAGATCCCCTTGGAAATTCGGCGGAAGCGGACTTGGTAGGGGTCGAGGTTCCAAATGACGGAGATGCCCCTTGGCTAACAATCTGTCGAGGGCGGTGGACAGTGACACCCCCAAATCTGAGAACTTCCTTGGCGCTTTGTCCCCTCCTCTTCTCGGTGCTATGTCGAATTTCCTTTCTGGCCCATTCAGTGCATTGACATCGGTGGGGCCGGAGTGACCCCCTGTTTGTCCCCCATTGGACGCGTAGCTTGGCCTCCTATACCGGTTTGGTTGTTCCGCTCTCTTGATTACCCCTTCTTGGATTGCATCTTCTATCCTTGTCCCCACATCGAACACATCGGCAAAAGTGTTGATTGACTGAAACCTTATCTTCTCCTGATAAACTGGCTGTAGATTTTTCATCAACATTCCGATCTAGTCTTTTTCTGATGGCCTCTGCACCATCTTTGCGGCTTTCCCTCTCCATCGACTCAGATACTCAGCAAATGATTCTTTGTTCCCTTGCCTGGTTGTTTCTAGATCTCGGACAGTGACGTCTAGGTCTTGATTGTACTCATACTGGGCCACAAATGATTTTACGACTTCTTCCCAAACTCTGGTTTTGCTTGGCTCAAGTGTGAGGTACCACGATAGAGCAGCTCCTGTTAAGGTTTGCTGAAATAGAACGGCCATCATGGTAGTGCTTAAACCGCTAGGCTGAAAAGCTCCTATGCACATCTGGATATGACTGCGAGGATTCTCGATGCCATCAAACTTATAAAAAATTGGCATTTTGAACCCGGCGGGCAGCGTTTCGTGGACCCCGTCATACAGACCTTCTAACTCCATCAGATAGGTATCGACCCCCTGAGCTTTGCGCATTACCCTTTCTAACTTTTCTATTTTCTTGGTCAGTTGCTTCTCCTTCTCAGCTTTCTCTCTGTCTCTATTGGCCCGCAGTGCATCGATCCATTGGGCCTCTTGATCATCAAACCAATCTCCTTCCCCTCCTCCTAAAGGTGGGTCCATAACAGGTGGAACTACATGTCGGCGATTCAGCTCTTCTATCATCCCTATCATGCGATTCATGTTTTCAGCCTGTCGCCTCATCTGCTCTGCTTGCTGTTCCACTAGTACCCTTAAATCGGACGTTTCTTCGTTGTCTCTCTCTTCGGCCATGTCAGCGCGTCCTCCCCTCACTAGCCTTGCTGTGGGGTCCCTAAACCAGGCTTGACTTGATCCGGATGCTATTTTTGCTCCTATAGCAGATTTTAAAATTTTATCATTATTATTTTTTTTAAAACCTATGTATTTTGTTTTAAAAGATTTTTGGTAAAGTAAAAGCCCTCCTTTCTTTTTTATGCCAACGCATGTCATGCGGATGCAATGCATGTGTGCGTGTGTGCCTACTCTATATGCCAAAAGAAAAGGAAAAGTCCTAATCCTAACACATAAACACATAAAATCTTCACCCATGTCAAGTGTGCCAATTTCTCTTCTCATTGTGATCCTCATTACCCCTTCAAAATAAAATCATTTGGAAAGTATTTCTCGGATGATAAAATCTTTTGAAAACAATTCTTTGAGAGTTTTGGATTTTTTCCTTTGAAGGTATAAACATTTCTTACCAAAAGATGACTGGGTTGAGACTTTGCTTTGGAATTCATTTGAAAAGCATTTCTTTCAAAATAATTTTCGAGGATTAGTTTGGAGTTTTAATCAAAAGTGAACTCCAAAGATTTTTGAAAGAGCAATTGAAAAAGATGGCAAAAGTCCATTTGCTTTCAAAGATGGATTTAAAATTCTTTGGGTAGGAGGATCACATGATCGGATTATTACCATACTCTTCGTGAATGCGGATACATACAAGGTCAATGATGCATAACTAAACATGATATAAGAAGTATAATCCTATAATCAGGGTTCAGCATGTCCTCCAAATGTCGTGGATCATGAGGAGAAATTGCTAAAAGCTGATTAAAATATTATACATCCTTCATCAAGCGAGTATCGTCATCATCTCAAGTAATCCCTTCCGGGCATACAAAACTTCCTAGCACATAATCTTGATCAAGAATTGATATCCTAAGATTGAAAGGTTCTACAGAAACAATCATGCACAGGCTGGGTTTTGGTCAAATAAGGGACCCTTGACACACACCCGATAGGATGCTTCATATACCAAATCATGGTACAAAATCAAGGGTGATCACACAGTCCCATGATGACTTGACCGACCGGGTTGCCCCGAGCCTCCAAGGTCATAGTTCCGTGCGATCGACTGGCTGGACATGCAAGTGAAATGCAACAGGCACACAAAGATTAATTAATTTGATTGAAAGGACATTTTTCAAGTCTAATCCTCAAGTGAACCCAAAATCAGAAATTCTGGTCTGCGAAACCAGAGATTCTGGGTTCGATCTCCAGCAGAGTCGCCAGATTGTGGATATCGCATTTTTCTTACCCACAGCTTTTCTTTTTAATTTCTTTCTCAAAATCAATTTTGAAAACAAACGAGTCGCCACTTAATTTTTAAAAGGAAAAATTAAGAAACCATTTTGAAAGGAAACTGATCGTTTGCGAAACCAAAGATTAACTAGGTCCGGGGATTATGGAATGAGAGAGGAAGGAGCCCGTCAGACTAAAACACCATCTCTCATCCTATCTTGTGATAGGCCTCTACTCAACATCCTTTTAATCAAATTTATTAATCTAAGTATGCCCTCAACTAATACATATATACATATACATCACAAAAGCATGTCCAAAGGGTGTAAAATTGCTAATGACAAAATATCATTCATTAACCACATATTTCAAGTAGCAAGCAATATGATATGCAATAAGGAACAAGACAACTTACCCGGGATCCAGCAGCGATATGAAACGTGCAATGCATACAAACAAAAGAAAATCCTAAAAAAAGGTCTCTAATCACGTATACATATAAGGCAAGGTCCTAATTCTAAGGTGTCGCGCATGAGGTTGAAAATCAATAAAATCAAGGAATGAAATAAACTAGAAGGGGGATGAGAAATTGTACCTCAAATGCGCTACAAAACAAAGATTAGTCCACATGCTTCACATAATAATATGATATAAAAAAATCAATCCCAATTCTCTAGCTTAGATCTATTAAATATGAAATCCAACTTTATTCAATGGCTAGTTCTAATCATAAGCATTGATGTACATGAATAAATGAATGTGAATAAGAATAAAACATGGATTTATTCACTAATTTAGATAACTTAGCCTCTGGATTCAAGCTAAATTTCCCTTATTCAAAGTATGATTTGGATCCTAAGACATTAGGAGATCATTTGAGTTGAAATGAATAAGATTAGACAAAAACAGTAGTAGTTTTTATGAATTACAGAGAGCAGACCAGATCTTAACAAATAGAAAAAAAATACTTCCAACGGTTGGTTCTTGATGATTTTTGGACATGATATGCCTCTGTGAGTATAGTTTACAACCCAAAAAGAAAATCAAGGTTTCAACGGTTGGATCTCCGGGAATTGGGCAAAGCCCAGGCATCACTCAGCATTCTACAACCTTCCGTCCAGAATTCTTGCACGATTTTTTAAAAATAGCAAAACGATCAGAAATGCTTTGTTCTTTTTAGGGTGACTTCCTAACACATTAATCGGCTTAGAAACAATTATTTTGGGTCACAACCAATCTATTAAAATCCCGATTTATTTATTTCAAAAGAGTGTTGTTGTGCTGAAATCCTGGGCAGATTGTTGTTGCTTCACAAAACTCATGACCAAACCATTTAAACATGAAACCACCTTAAAACAAAAATTTCAGTGGTAGAACATTGTGTCATTGACACTTTCCCATTGGTTTCACTTGATTTCAACGGTTAGATTTCGAACTAAAAATCTGTGATCAAAAACAGTTTATGAACTCACTGTTTTCATTTGTCAAGTTCAATTTTATTTGTTAACCCCAACCATTAAACCATGAAGTTGGACTTAAACTAAACCATTTCCTCCTACCTTTTGATGGTCATTGGAGGCTAAAGACCTTTGTATTTGTAGGTTTCAAATGAAGTATGATTAGACTTCATGAAATCTCAAAATGAGGATTCTAAACCATGGAGATGGGCTTAGACTAAAAAAAAAGAACACTTTCTCCTACCATTTGATGGTCATGGGAGATAAAGACATGACTAGTGCTCCTAAGTTTCAAAGAGAATAAGGAAATGACTTCATGAGATACCAAGTTTAGAGGATCCAAGTCATGAGTATGGACTTGGATCCATCTATATGAAATAAAGTGATGATCAAATTTTGACTCTCATGTAGAGCATAAGCTTTTCATGGGATTCAAAGGATCATACTCAAGAGATTAAGAGAGATATTGAAGATCTCCAAGACTCTCAAGAGAAGAACATATACAAAGAAATAGAAGGAAGAATTAGAAATAAAGACTCCTAAGCTTACTTGACAAACAAAGAAAATGACAAGAGATTTTAGGATTAGAAATTCAAAAGAAAAAGAGTAAATAAACAATCTATGGCATAGAGGATCACCTCCAAATTATCCTCAAAGTTCTCTTTTCTTTGTAAATCTTCCAAGCTCTTCTTCCTAATTCTCTAAACTCTCTTCTCTCTTCTCTCCAAAAATATGTTGGTGGAGTAATGGCTATTTTGTGTGTTGTGTTGTATATAGTGGGTAGCTCTTCTTGTCTTTTTACCTCTCCCCTCTTCCAAGGAAGATCCCTTCTCTTTTATAGGTAAAATTACCAAGTATTTTCAGTGAATTTCATAGCAAAAAAACAGGTGTAAAACTCTCATTTGGTGGTACAATGCGTACTTTCTGAAATTAGGCAGACTGCTGCCCAGGGCGGCAGTCCAAAAAGCTGTGCGGCAGTCCGTGACTGCCGCTGTGGCACCCCATGACTGCCGCTGCGGCATTTCGTGACTGCCGCGTGGCTCTCCAAGAGTGCCGCGGCAGATTGTTGATTGCCGGGTTTTAGTCAGCCTTACTGTAATAACCTGCATTTTTCTTGCATTGTCATATTTAAAATTATATATATTTTGTCTGCTTTTATCCTTATGTGAAAAATTTATTTCTTGACTAATCTCATATTGAAATTACTTTTGGGGTCAAAATGCAATTTTCATAAAAACTGGCAATACCTGTGTTAAATTTCAAATCTGTATTTCAAAACGGTGGAATTATTTCTTTTAAAACTCAAACTGTATTTTTATAAAATCAGAAAACTATTTCTAACATTAAAATGAATTTTCTGTATTTTTGTGATAAACACCGTGTCACGAAAATACTAGTTTAGGTTTAAAACTGTCCGCGCAGTGTTAAACTTCCACAGAATTTTGGGAGTAACTGATTGGACAAATTTCTTTATACCCAATTATTATTGCTAAAGTTTTCCCTTAGGCCTTGTTTGGCAAATGCTTGTAGTATGTGTGTTGTCCTAATGCCATAAGCTTGATTCCCAAACACACCTTGACCCACACCAACTCCACCTACCCTTTCAATTATCAATGGAGCATTATGAATTGCAAGTGTATATTTACACATCATTGCTGCACTTTCTTTGTAATTAGTGGAGATTAATGGAGAATGAGTGGGATGTTAGGCAAATGTTTTCTAAGTGGGAGTTTGAGTATTTATACACCCAACCACACTACACATTCTACACTCCTAACATAGAGAGCTTGAGAGAGTCACATAGAGAGATAATAATTTCTGAATTTGAAGAGCTCAATCCTCCATAGCCAAGCTTGAAATTGGAGATTCTTAATTCTTGTATTTCTTTCTCAACAACTTCTTCAATCTACATCACGGTGAGTATTACTAACTCACTCCAAATGTAACTCATTCCTTATTTACTGATTTAGGTAGTTAATTTTAACAGTAGCAGAATTTTGTTTTCAGATTTTTGTTAGGAAAACGAATGAAATTTAAGGTTCTGCCCGCGTTGTCCCAAGTAAAACTCGATTCTGCACACTTTTCGTCTAATGCAATTTTCTCAGATTTTGCACCGTTTGGGCAGAAAATGAGGATTACAGTAGCAGAAAAAGTATATTAGAAATTCAATCTAATATTTTCTCTTTTAATTTTAACAGTAGCAGAATTTTGTTTTCAGATTTTTGTTAGGAAAACGAATGAAATTTAAGGTTCTGCCCGCGTTGTCCCAAGTAAAACTCGATTCTGCACACTTTTTGTCTAATGCAATTTTCTCAGATTCTGCACCGTTTGGACAGAAAACGAGGATTTCAGTAGCAGTTTTTAGAATGCTATTAGTTATGTTTAAAATGATTAAGGCAATGAATTACGAATTTTCAATCCCCGTACGCGTATTATTTCTTTAATTCTGTGAATTCCTTTATGTTTAAAGTTTGATGACATTCATGTGGAGTCAGTTGTACATGCATGGTGAGTGTTGGTAGTGTGTAAAAGAGTAATGATAGTGTGGAAAGAGTATGAGTTTGAGTTGTGATTATGGTTGTGGTTGTGGTTGAGTATGAGTGTGAGTTGTGATTGTGGTTGTGGTTGTGATTGTGGTTGTGGTTGTGGATGTGATTGTGGTTGTAGTTGAAAAAGAGGATGAGGGTGTCTTTGAAATGCGAAGGTGGCAAAAATGGACACTCCCTGACGCCCATGGAAGCGTTAAAGTGTGTGAAGCCGAACTTGGACACTCACTGGCACCCATGGAAGTGCTAAAGTGTGGCCTATGGACACTCCCTGAATGACTCGAGTCTGGATACCTGTGTGGGGGTTGCCCCGGTATTTGCATGGCGGTTAGGGTATTCAAAGTGTGAGGCATTGGACACTCCCTGGTACCCCGGACCAAAGTGTGAGGCAAACTGGACACTCCCTGGCGCCCCGTTGCTAAAGTGTGGCTATCTTAGTATTTCAAAGATACCAGGAGTAGGATAGAGGGTTGTTGGGTTTTGTCGAGAGAAAAGAGTCGGTTAGATGAGATGGTGCATTGTTCTCATACACGGTCACATATGTGTGAATTTATCTTTTAATTATTGTTGTAGTTATTTTTCTAACAAGCTCTTTATCATAAATATAAACTTGTGGTATTTAAATGGAAATGGGAAAAAGGTAAATGGGTATGTTTTTACATTCAAAGCTATGTTTTTAATACTCACCAGCTTCTTGAAGCTGACGGCGTTGATGCGTCCTGGACATTCGTGTCCAGGCTTTGCAGGTAATAATCAGGATGAACCGTATGACTATGCTAATTGAGATCAGTTGCTGAGAAGAGATTTTACTTTTATATGTTTTATGTTTATGTGTTTTTAAGATATGATTTGGTTTTGTAATACGGATGACTGTAATAGTCTGTAAGTTATTATTTTATTTCAAGGCGGTCTGTGCCTTAGTAAACCCCGTACTATAGGATGTAATAAGTTAGAAAATTTTTATAAGCCCAGGTTGCCCTACTCTGATTAATGGTTTTATGTTGTTCGACGTTTTGGGACGGAATCGATCCTTCAAACTGTCGCGACCTACGGGTCCATAAAGGAAATTAAACGCTTTCCATATTTATGCTACGTCGGGGCGTGACACTTACTTTATCAGATTTTTGTTTTTATCCGCCTAAACATACGTATTGTACCACAAAATACGAACTTTAAAAGCAAACGGCAGTCAGAAAATGTTGGCGGCACTCAGTAAGTGTCGGGCCGGCACTCACTGAATGCCGTTCGGCACTTAGTGAGTGCCGCTCAGCATTGACTGAATGCCGCGAAAATCTGCCGTGTGCCGTTTTTTGTTGAGCTTCTCTTTTTAGGTCTTTCTTTTTCCCAAAGAAATTTATTTTTGAAGATCTTTTCCGAAAATTGTATTTTATACCTGAATTCTCCTAAATACCTGGTATTTTCTTCTTTCTGTGAAATTTTATCGCTTTTAGAGAACTTTCTGAAGAGCTTGGAACACTTCGAATTTTCCGGTCCTTGTCATCATCGGATACGGAGGCGATACTCTCCTAAATTCGGCGGTCGGCCAAAATTGGGGTGTCTACATGGATGTATCTACAACAAGTTGTGAGACTGCGCAGTGTACCTATCTTAATGGTTTTAGCTCGAGATTTGCGCTTTATCGCAGAATTCTGGAAGATCCTTCATACAGTAATGGGAACTTCATTGAACTTGAGTTTAGCCTTTCATCCATAGACAGACGGTCAGACTGAACGAGTCAATAAAGTGACAGAGGATATGTTGCGAGCCTGTGTCATTGAATTCGAGATTCATGGGAGACACGTTTACCTTTGATCGAGTTTGCCTACAATAACAACTTTCACACGAGCATAGGGACGGCACCGTTTCAAGCTTTGTATGGAAGATCTTGCCGATCGCCGCTATGCTGGGCCACTGTCAGAGATACACAACTTCTTGGGCCAGAGATGGTACAAGAAACCAGTGAGAAGATTCAAATTGTACGTGAGAAGATGAAGATAGCTCAGACGCGACACAAGAACTATGTCGACAAGCGACAGAAAGATCAAGAGTTCGTAGTTAGAGATCATGTACTACTCAAAGTTTCGCCCATTCGAGGTATCGTCAGATGGATAAAGAGAGGCAAGCTATCACCACGATTCATCGGACTGTTCGAGATTTTAGAACGTGTTGGGAAGGTTGCTTATCGACTTACGTTGCCACCGAAGTTGTCAGGAGTGCACAACATTTTACACATCAGCATATTGAGGAAGTATGCCCACAACCCAGCGCACGAGATCAATTTTGAGGATATCAAGGTGAACGAGAACATGACATTCAACGAAGGACCCATGTGTATTCTAGACCGAGGAGTGAAGAAGCTTAGAAATAAAGAGATCCTGCTAGTGAAGATTCAGTGATGACGAGGGAGAAGCTTCATGGGAATTGGAGTCGGAGATGCGAGAGAAGATTTCATTTTTATTTCAACCCTACTTACTTCGGATTTCGGGGATGAAATCTTTAATAAGTGGTGGATGATGTAATACCTTGTATTTTTATAATGTATAATAAGACCTTGTATGCTTCTTGTAATACTTGTATGAGTTTTCCCATGCCTTTGGTATAATTTGGATACTAATCGATTGGCAAGCTTACCAATCGATTATTGATACCACTCGATTGCCACTTATACCAATCGATTGGAGCATTTATACCTTATACCAATCGATTGGAGCATTTATACCTAATGCCAATCGATTGCCAGCAGCTATAAAGATTCTCTTACCTTGGCTGGGGAAAGGCCACGTGAACACTTATCCCTTATATATATGTGACCCTTTCTTGTGTTTTTCCTTTTCAAAAAAATTAGAGAGAGGGAGAGGGAGTGTTTGTGTGTGTATTATATATATACACTCATATATATATAAACACATATATATATATATATCTTTACACTCACACACACACTCATATGGATTGAGAAGAAGAAGACCAGAGAAGAAGAGAGAGATAGGCAGAGAAAACAGAGGAGAGAGAGAGGAGCCACCATTGAAGCTCCAAGCTTTAATACACATGACCAAACACACCCTTTCATCCTAAGGTTAGTTTTAAACTCACTTGGTAATGTATTATTGATGTTAAAGCACGCTTGAATGAAGAAATGGAGCTAAAATGATGATTTTCTTGTCTTTATTCATGTTGGACAGTCTTCACTGTGAAGAAGACGAAGTCCCAATCAATTGGACTTTTCCCAATCGAATTGATATCCCAATCGATTGCCAATGTTAGCAATCAATTGGCATGTGATCCAATCGATTGGACCTTTTACCAATCGATTGTTACTATTTTTATACGAATCGATTGAACCCCTATCCCAATCGATTGGCAATTATAGAATGTTGATATTCTTGTTTAGTTGATATCATAATTGTTTAGTTGTTTATTTACTGTTCAATATTCCCAGCATGCTTTATTTTTGTAATAAAGACGTGATAACGAGATAATGCGATGTAGGGTCTGTAGTAACCCGTGTTTTCATGTTTAAATTGACGATTTAGACTTCGTGTGCGATTTTAGCGAAAATTGGTCACAGGGGTATTTTGGTCATTTTTTTCAATTTTATAAGTCATGAACTAAAAATATATTTTTGGGAAAAGTTGCGTGAGATTAAATGATTTGGTATTCGTGTTGGAAGTTAAGATTTTTTCGAGTCATATTAAATCTAATATTTTCTCTTTTAACTTTAACAGTAGCAGAATTTTGTTTTCAGATTTTTGTTAGGAAAACGAAGGAAATTTAAGGTTCTGCTCGCGTTGTCCCAAGCAAAACTCGATTCTGCACACTTTTCGTCTAATGCAATTTTCTCAGATTCTGCACCGTTTGGGCAGAAAACGAGGATTACAGTAGCAGTTTTTATGAGAAAGTATATTAGAAATTAAATCTAATATTTTCTCTTTTAATAATTAGATTGTTAGGCCATTATGCTTGGTTATTTATATACTAATATTAGTGGAGTTATAGGTGCATTAGTGTATGTTTACATCATCTTGCATATTCCTTATAAACTACCAATTAATTAGAAGTTAGTGGATTGTTAGGTCAATGTCTCTAAGTGGAGTTATAGGTGCATTAGTATATGTTTACATCATCTTGCATATTCCTTATGAACTACCCATTAATTAGAAGTTAGTGGATTGTTAGGCCAATGTCTCTAAGTGGAGTTATAGGTGCATTAGTGTATGTTTACATCATCTTGCATATTCCTTATGAACTACCCATTAATTAGAAGTTAGTGGATTGTTAGGCCAATGTCTCTAAGTGGAGTTATAGGTGCATTAGTGTATGTTTACATCATCTTGCATATTCCTTATAAACTACCCATTAATTAGAAGTTAGTGGTTAATAAGTGGATTGTTAGGCCATTGTCTCCAAGTGGAAGCTTGGCTATTTATACACTCACATACTCTCTCAAACACACACATTCTACACTTCTAGCATAGAGAGCTTGAGAGAGTCACATAGAGAGAGATTTATATATATATATATACACAATTATAGATATACATACACCTCGAGTTAGAAGAAGAAGAAGAAGAAGAGAAGTGTTTGGGAGTTGCTCAACATCATTTATAGGTACCGGGTTGTGTACAATATGCTTTCTAAATTCTCCGGAGTATTTCTTTGTTATCTCTACTTGTACTCTTTTTGCAGTTATGTTGTGTTTTCATTTGGAATCAATGAGTATGTGTTTATTGCTAAGTGCTATGGAACTAAAGGGTCATGAGCAAGGAGCACCTACCAACAGTCCAACAGGCCTCAGGGACCGACGTACTGGAGACGGGTGAGGTGAGGTGAGGTGAGGTGTCTCTTGCTATGTGATCAAGAGGAACCTGGTATGATGCTATTGGTATGAGCGTTTGGCTAGTGTGAGCAGTTGGGTTGTGAGACTGGTCAATTGATTTGATGTCGTTCTATGTATTTGATTGTCATTATCCTTTTGAGCCTTTATTATTCATGTCATATTGTATACTTCCCGGTATTGTTTTTAGATGCAGGCAGTGCCGGTAACCGAAGTCTATAAGGGAGATAAGGTTAAGGATGATATAGGAGATCCGTGGAGAATATGGACCTGCTGGGAGTTTTAAAGAAATTTTGTATTTTTATTTTAAAGAATCAAGTGTGATTTATTTAATTTTTCAATGGAAATACGCTTATTTTTGCGGGGCGTCACAAATGGTATCAGAGCCTGTCCCCAGCCGGAAATGTAGGACTAAGTCAAGGTTAGATAGTCTACATCGCCTGGGAGGAGTCAGAGAAGGTTGAAAAAAAAAAAAAAAATTGTTATTTTATAAAACAAAATATGCTATATTTGTTTTAAACATTATTTTAAGAAATTTACGAAGTTTTTTTTTACCAAATGCTTTTATCTCTAGATTTCGGGACGAAATCTCTATTAAGGAGGGTAGATTGTAGTAACCCGTGTTTTCATGTTTAAATTGACGATTTAGACTTCGTGTGCGATTTTAGCGAAAATTGGTCACAGGGGTATTTTGGTCATTTTTTTCAATTTTATAAGTCATGAACTAAAAATATATTTTTGGGAAAAGTTGCGTGAGATTAAATGATTTGGTATTCGTGTTGGAAGTTAAGATTTTTTCGAGTCATATTAAATCTAATATTTTCTCTTTTAACTTTAACAGTAGCAGAATTTTGTTTTCAGATTTTTGTTAGGAAAACGAAGGAAATTTAAGGTTCTGCTCGCGTTGTCCCAAGCAAAACTCGATTCTGCACACTTTTCGTCTAATGCAATTTTCTCAGATTCTGCACCGTTTGGGCAGAAAACGAGGATTACAGTAGCAGTTTTTATGAGAAAGTATATTAGAAATTAAATCTAATATTTTCTCTTTTAATAATTAGATTGTTAGGCCATTATGCTTGGTTATTTATATACTAATATTAGTGGAGTTATAGGTGCATTAGTGTATGTTTACATCATCTTGCATATTCCTTATAAACTACCAATTAATTAGAAGTTAGTGGATTGTTAGGCCAATGTCTCTAAGTGGAGTTATAGGTGCATTAGTATATGTTTACATCATCTTGCATATTCCTTATGAACTACCCATTAATTAGAAGTTAGTGGATTGTTAGGCCAATGTCTCTAAGTGGAGTTATAGGTGCATTAGTGTATGTTTACATCATCTTGCATATTCCTTATGAACTACCCATTAATTAGAAGTTAGTGGATTGTTAGGCCAATGTCTCTAAGTGGAGTTATAGGTGCATTAGTGTATGTTTACATCATCTTGCATATTCCTTATAAACTACCCATTAATTAGAAGTTAGTGGTTAATAAGTGGATTGTTAGGCCATTGTCTCCAAGTGGAAGCTTGGCTATTTATACACTCACATACTCTCTCAAACACACACATTCTACACTTCTAGCATAGAGAGCTTGAGAGAGTCACATAGAGAGAGATTTATATATATATATATACACAATTATAGATATACATACACCTCGAGTTAGAAGAAGAAGAAGAAGAAGAGAAGTGTTTGGGAGTTGCTCAACATCATTTATAGGTACCGGGTTGTGTACAATATGCTTTCTAAATTCTCCGGAGTATTTCTTTGTTATCTCTACTTGTACTCTTTTTGCAGTTATGTTGTGTTTTCATTTGGAATCAATGAGTATGTGTTTATTGCTAAGTGCTATGGAACTAAAGGGTCATGAGCAAGGAGCACCTACCAACAGTCCAACAGGCCTCAGGGACCGACGTACTGGAGACGGGTGAGGTGAGGTGAGGTGTCTCTTGCTATGTGATCAAGAGGAACCTGGTATGATGCTATTGGTATGAGCGTTTGGCTAGTGTGAGCAGTTGGGTTGTGAGACTGGTCAATTGATTTGATGTCGTTCTATGTATTTGATTGTCATTATCCTTTTGAGCCTTTATTATTCATGTCATATTGTATACTTCCCGGTATTGTTTTTAGATGCAGGCAGTGCCGGTAACCGAAGTCTATAAGGGAGATAAGGTTAAGGATGATATAGGAGATCCGTGGAGAATATGGACCTGCTGGGAGTTTTAAAGAAATTTTGTATTTTTATTTTAAAGAATCAAGTGTGATTTATTTAATTTTTCAATGGAAATACGCTTATTTTTGCGGGGCGTCACAGGGTCATAGTAACGACGAGATTAACGGATAATGGTTGTGACGTTAGATAATGTAATAGTTGTGAATCCTTTGGAGTTAACGTTTATTTCGTTCACAGTAGTCAAGCCACATTGGGATTTTCATGTATCGATGTTAGAGTTGAACTTAAGTAGGTTTGTTAAGATTCGGGAATCTTGCATGGGCGGGCTGTGGTCGATCATATGTTCTTAAAAGCGGTAGACGGACGAAGGTGTCTACGACTGCGGTGGGCCGGACCATTTGCCCTAAGATAGCCAGATGATCTAATCATATGTTCTTAAAAGTGATAGACAGACGAAGGTGTCTACGACTGCGGTGGATCATGATCACTGGTAGATGTCGCTAAGTCGTGACATAGAATGATGTACTATTGCTTAAAGCGTTATATCCCGATACTAGTGCGGTGAACTGAGCATATGCTCTTAAAAGTTGGGGATGGACTGACGTGGTATCCATGACTGCAGTGGACTGTGCATATGTTCTTAAAAGCGGTGGATGGAGCAATGGTGTATTTATAGAGTTGAACTACTGTTGAGTCTGTTCCCCTATCATAATGTATTGTCAGACTTAAAATGAGTGAGACGTTAGTAATCGGATCATCGGTTTGATTGAAGGAGTTACCCTCATTGAATCTTAATGGTTATCGTTTATAACTTGTTATAACTTCAATAGTTGATACCCTGTTAGTATCTAATTCACTCAACTTTCAGTAAGCTGACGGCATTTATGCCGCTGGACATTTCTATGTTCCAGCGCATCTTGGTTATGACCATGCAGGTGAAGGACCTACAGGCGAGGACTACTATGCCGGTAACGATGCTCCTTTGGAGGATCATCCCGACGGAGATTAGACAGAATAGGACTACTACGCCGAGGACTACCTCTACGCCAATTGAAGATTAGGCTAGACTATAGTTTAATTATCTTTATCGCTTTCCAGACCTTTTGTAAACAAGCATATGTTGCCTTGACAATTGTACTTCCGCTATGTTTTATTTTGATTCCAGACTCTGATGTGTAATACTTAGTAACCTCTTTTTGACATTAAGTTATGTTTTAACCAGAACTTAGATCTCATTCTTGTCATCTCTTTTACTTATTGTTGCTTAGTACTGCGTGGTGTGGACAATCATGTGACTTCACTAGTCGCTGCATTTGGACCCAAAAAGGAAATTTATTTTTCTATATTTTTGTCATTCTGGGGCATGACAGAATGTCTTCCAAATCCACTAATCATTGGATTTTAGTGTATTTTCAAGTTAAAGCTCCAAAACATAGAATATATATTAAAAATAATTAATAAATAAATAAAGTAGGCTAACAAAGTGTATCTTTAGGACTATTAACGGGAACTATTTGTCACTGATCATCTTGTACAGGATGCGTTCACCTTCCCAGACCAATGGTATCCTCTCAGAAATCCATGAAGGGGTGTGTGGGAGTTATATTAGAGGTCGAGCACTATCCAGAAGAGCTCTACTCTAAGGTTATTTTTGGCCTACCATGGCTTAGGACTCTTAGGACTATATGAGAAAGTGTAATAAATGCCAAAGGCTTCTAAGCAAGACTAATGTCCCAAAAGAGAACCAAACTCCTATCTTCAGCCCTTTGCCATACACATGGTGGTGTATTGATATAGTCGATCCCCTACCAATGGCAAATGGCCAGTGTGGACACACGCTGCTCGGTCGTCCTGGCGCTTTCCCTCGATAGTGTCCCGGGACGGATCCCAAGGAGCACACTTCAGGGAAAACTAGAAGTTCCTTACGCGGTCCTAGAGACAAAGAGTCGCCACCTAATTTTTATCGCGAATTAGGAAACCCAAGTTTGACTCGCCCAAAATTGAATAAAGTTACTCACCCTTCATTACGAAAAACTAGGTTCGGGGGTTTTGGTACGAGAGTGGAAGGAGCCCAAGCAGGATTAAAGCACCCCCTCCTCAACCTACCGAATGGTAGGCCTTGATTCAAATATCCTTGTTCTTAATTCATAATTGATGTTGTTTCCTCAAACATACTAGATAATATATACATGTCAAAAGGGAACATCTAAGGAAAATCATGTCAAGAGATTAAATCAAGTAGAAGTCAGATGCACATGCAATACAAGAGAGAGGTGTACTTACAGTGGCTAGTCCCGCCTGGGACCGATGCAAATAAAGGAAACATGTTGTGATATGCAAAAGGGAACAAGAAGACTTACTTTTGGTTGACTCAAGCGGAGTCGCAAAAGCAAAAAGAAGTAGAAACGTGGAATACAATCATGCAACAATCCTAGATAAGATGTCCCTAACAAATAAGCATATAAACGGAGACTATCCTAAAGGAATTGTATCGTTGGAAATAAAGTTGTAAACCTAGAAAAATTCTAAGAGAAAGGATAGAGAAGGTACAAGGTACATGGGCACTAAGCCACATGTAGACAAGGCAAGATCACTAATCGAAGTCCGGATCCACGACATTCAATTCTCTGCACTAAAACACCAAGGAATATCCAAGCATTGCAAAAACACAAGCAAACATATGACATGCATGAAAAGCAAGTAGAAAATGTCATCAATCAAATTTCCAGACTCAGCAACCTCTAATGAATCTTACCAAAAGTGATCTTAAACATGAGCAAGGTTAAAACCCTTTTATAGAAAGTTAGATACATGTCTTAGGGAACTTCTCCAAAAAGTAGAACCTCTTTACCATTTTTGAACTAAGAGAAATAAGAGTTTTGGGAATAGTGGACCAGGACTGTCTACTGTTCTAGTAAAAATCATAATTAATTCTACAAAAATCATGTGAATCTCTAATTGGTGTCAAAAGAAAGCTATTTCATTGTAGTTTATGAAAAAATAATTCCATGGACATGTCATGATCTTAAGGTTTTGGTACATGGGTTAGGAATCATCCCCAAAAAGCGAAACATCGATAACTATTATAGATTTTCTGAAATTCAAGTACAAAGAGATTATGTTCAAATCTGTCAACCGATTTCTCAATAATTTCTAAAAATAGCATATGAATCCTAGAAGCTCTCAAAACGGACCGGATGAAAGCTAATTCATCAAAGTTTACCCAAAATTTTTGAAATCCATCAAACTATGGGTTTTAATGGACCAAATCTCAGGGACAAACCAATCTATTCTGCTGAATTTTCATCCAGTTCATTTTAAAGTGTGAGGAAAACATCTTAGGTGTTAATTGAAGCTTATTAGAGAGCTCAAATTCATAGATCTACTTGACTATCATGATTTCCAATCAAATGAGCCCTCAAATTCTATGGAGAACTTTAGATCATGGATCAAAGGGACTTACAAATATCATATTGGAGATGAAATTCAATATGAATTCTAGGTAATAGAAATAATCAAGAGATGGGTATGAACATAGGAATCATCCCTCTTATAGATTGATGATGCCAGAATTTGGTAAGAGTAAAGTAAAGCAATTTAAGGAGAGAGAGAGAGTGAGAGACCATTTTTTGTATATGATTCAGCCATGTTAATGAAGGTACCTACGTCCACGTGTGTGTCTGAGCACGTTCACTAGCAGATCATCGGCGGGCCTGGTGAGCCAACAAAGAGGGACAGCACTACCAGTAATACCGGCCGGGTGTATGCATATAATGGTGAATTCATAAAGGTGTTGTGTAGACTAGAGAGTTGGCGGCCCCTTCAATAGGGGGTGAGAGGTCTCTTTTATAGATGTAAGAGACCTACTGATACATGGATAAGGAAATATAATCCTATTGATATAGATTGGCATTAATTATGGGGATTTCCTAATTGGATTAGGAAATAGTGTGCACTTTCCATTAGTCTTCTAGCTTGAGTAGGAAACTGCCTGTAATGCTCGGGATCACGCCTGTGAGCCCGGATGAGCTGTTCCCGTGGCGGGTTGTGCATGTGCGGTTTTTCCGACCTGCTGGCCGGGTCATGAATGAACTGCTCGGGCTGATGCTTCTGAGTAGTTGTGCATGATTTGCCCGAGGCATGGACTAGCTGCTGATTTGAACCGCTCAGTCATAAGGTAGAGCCAATTTTGGGCGTATCAGCTGCCCCCCATTTCCACGATTGGCCAGATGCTATATCGGGGCAAGTTTGGAAATCAATTTGATGTTACTTGCCGCTGTCTGAGTGCTTATGGAAGCTGCCTCGGGGCTTCTGAGCCTGGTGAGTCCTCGAGAACTAGCTAGGAGTTGAGACCCAGCCTACCTCGGGACCTTTAAGTGCTCGGGAATTGACCAAGAGTTGAGACTCGGCCTAATTCGGAGTCTTGGAGTGCTCGGGAAGTGATCGAGAGTTGAGGCTCGGCCTACTTCAGAGTCTTTTTTGCTTGAGTTAGCTCCCAGGATGGTTACTTCTGCCCGTAAACCTTCGTTAAGGCTGTGGTTAGAAGGATTTTACCATGTTAGAAAAGCCGACCTAAAGCGTATTGCTCTAGGGTCCTTTTTTATGTTAACTCCCCCGGATGGTTGTCTTTCGCCTGGCCAGCCTTCGTCAAGACTGTTGGGAGAAGAGCTTGACCATGTTGGTGGAGCCGACCTAAATCACGTTGCTTTAGGGTCCTTTTGCTCCTCTATCGTCGGCCAACCTAAGAGATTTTAATCACCTCTGTCGTCGGTTTGGACCTAAGTGGAGTTAATGCCTCTGAGTACTGTAGGTGCTCGGGTTGTCCAAGATTTTGACTTAGTTATCTGTGAGGCCTGTAGATACCCGGTGTGATTACCTGTTTAGTTCACTGTGCCATCTTGCCCCCCAAGCTCTCGCTAAGATGAGGGTCTTATAGAGGCTATGACTGTAGGTAACCGACCTAGAACATGGTGGTTGCAGAGTCTTTTGAAGCTTGCCATCATCAGCCACCTAGGGGGTTTGCCCCCATCGTTGGTTGGACCTAAGTATAGCCGGTACCTCGGGCGTGACCCCGAGGTCTTTAGTGCCTGGGTTCGAAGCCCGAGGTCTTTTGAGTGCCTGGGTTCGGAGCCCAAGGTCTTTTGAGTGCCTGAGTTCAGAGCTCGAGGTCTTTTTATGCCTCGTGGTTAGGCCCGAGGTCTTTGTATGCCCCGGGGTTAGGCCCAAGGTCTTTGGATGCCTCGGGGTTAGGCCCGAGGTCTTTGTATGAGTTCTCTGACAATCGATGGAGCCTCATGTGGTGATCAAGCAAGTACCACTGTAGTCGGGCTCTTCTAGACCGATGGAGATAGGAAGTCGGATCAAGATCGTCGGGCTACTAACTTCTCTGTGCTGGAGGCAAAGTCGGAACTATTTGTTCCTAACCGATGTGAACTGGAGATCGAGTCGAGGCTGTCGAACTCAGACTACTGCGAACTAGAGGTCGGATCGGGACTGCCGGATCCTGCCTGCTGTGAGCTGAAGGAACTGTCAGAACTCCCGGGCTGATCTCGCTTTCGCTTGCTTCCGGAAGACTTGTCGCTTTCTTGCCCTGGGTCTTTGGTCTTCAGAAACTCTTCAGTGTCAATATATTTTCTAACCCTCTTTGCGAGTTCAACCAAGGTTACCGGTCGATTTCTGTGAAACGACGTGGCGCACTTGGTGTGTTGAACTCCTGAGCAAAAGGCTATGATGGCGACTGCCTCGTTCAAATTGCGAATTTGAAGCTTCTGTTGGTTGAACCGGTCAGTGAACTCCTTGAGGGACTCATCATTCCATTGTCTGACCGTCAGTAGCTGCATGTCTGGCTTTGGCCGTTCATGCATACCGATGAACTGATTGATGAACTGCTTGCTGAGTTACGTGAAACTGCAGACCAATCGGGGCTCCAACGAGTAGAACCATTGGGCGGCCGGGCCTTTCAAAGTGTTGGGAAAGGCTATGTAGTGTAGTTCATTGGAGTAGGTGGCTAGGGCCATCAGAGCCTTATAGGTCCGGACGTGGTCGACCGGGCTTATCGAGCCGTTATAGGGATCTAGGCGAGGCTGCTTGAATTTGTGCAGGATGGCAAACCCCGTGATCTGGCTGGAGAACGGTGACTCTGTCTCGGTATTGGCCTGATTTTGAGCGCAGTTTTGACCAAGTTTCTTGGCCACTCCATCGATATGCTTCTGTAAGTCCTTAATTCGGGCTTCCACTCCTTCCCGACCGGTACCCGAGGAGTTGGTCGGGTCGGTGGAAGAGGCTTCTTCATGGCGGAGTGCTGTCCTCTGGGATCGGGTTCGGCTATGACTCCGGGTAACTGTGTCCCCAGGGATGACTCGGCTCTTGACCGAGTGACCCTGGATTGATTCCCAGGTCATATGCTCCTGCCTTTCCTCTTGGGCAGCACGCCCACTGTTGATGTCTCTGGCATCCTCAACACAGGACGGGTTGGCTCGGGCACGTTGTCTGGTCAAGATCGATTCCCGACCGTACGCAACGTTCCCGGGTCATTTCCCGGCCACTGGAGGATTGCTTTACTGGGCTAGCAGGGCTTCAATCTGTTGCTAGATTTGACGCTAGCCCTCCAGGAATTGAGTGAGGGTCGCGGTGATCTGCTCAGATGTCATTACTGCCGCAGCCGGTGCCGGGGCCGGAGGAACATCACGGTTGGACTGCTGGTCAGCCTTCTTACCCTTCTTCGGTGGCATGATGATCAGTTAAGAGATTTGTTGATGAGAAGACTTGTCGTCTCCCACAGACGGCGCCAAACTGATGATGCCAGAATTTGGTAAGAGTAAAGTAAAGAAATTTAAGGAGAGAGAGAGAATGAGAGACTATTTTTTTATGTGGTTCGGCCCTATTAATGAAGGTACCTACGTCCACGTGTGTGTCTGAGCACGTTCACTAGCAGATCACCGGCAGGCCTGGTGAGCCAACAAAGAGGGATGGCACTACCAGTAATACCGGCCAGATGTATGCATATAATGGTGAATTTATAGAGGTGTTGTGTAGACTAGAGAGTTGGAGGCCCCTTCAATGGGGGGTGACAGGTCTCTTTTATAGATGTAAGGGACCTACTCATACATGGATAAGGAAATATATTGACATAGATTGGCATTAATTATGGGGATTTCCTAATTGGATTAGGAAATAGTGTGCACTTTCCATTAGTCTTCTAGCTTGAGTAGGAAACTGCCCGTAATGCTCGGGATCACGCCTATGGGCCCGGATGAGCTGTTCCTGTAGCGGGATGTGCATGTGCGGTTTTTCCGACCTACTGGTCGGGTCATGAATGAACCGCTCGGGCTGATGCTTCTGAGGAGTTGTGCATTATTTGCCCGGGGCATGGACTAGCTGCAGATTTGAACCGCTCGATCATAAGATAGAGCCAATTTTGGGCATATCATAGATCATACTTCTAAACCATCATAGAATTCAAAATAGATACATATGTATATATAATCATGTATGCATGGATTTAAACTAAAATTGAACAAATGAAATCAAAATCGAAAATCAAAGTGAAAAACAATCTGTAATTATGAATTATCAATGAATATCAAAAGAGATTTGGATTTACCTATGTGGGTGTGTGAAGAACAAGAGATGAAGAAGATGAGTGTTCTACAAATAAAAAAA
This sequence comes from Hydrangea macrophylla, assembly GCA_033977485.1. Taxonomy (NCBI): domain Eukaryota; kingdom Viridiplantae; phylum Streptophyta; class Magnoliopsida; order Cornales; family Hydrangeaceae; genus Hydrangea; species Hydrangea macrophylla. Next base: position 31,340,911 of record CM066992.1, read on the forward strand.
ACTAAGATAGATCCAAATCTTATAGATCTATACATGCAAAATAGGAATTAGAGATGAATTATAGTGTTTACCACTTGGAGAATTCTCAATTATATAACCAAAGTTGAATTGAAGATCTTCTTCTTCAAGTGTTCTTCAAGTGTTCTTCAAGCACTCATCCATGGAAGTTAACGGAGGCAATTGATGTCTAATTCATCTAATCTAATTATCTTGAGATTAGTTTAGGGAATTCTAATTCATAATTCTCTCTCTCTAGAATTCTCTCTTAAGTTGAAAGTATTTTGCAAGTACGTTCATTTGTGTACTCTTTGTGTGATCTCAAGGACTTTTCAAGATACTCCTTAGATCATCTCATATGAGATGCAGGAGATCTGATATAGAGTTTTGAAAACTTAACTCTTAAGTTACAGGGTTAAAACAGGATTTTCAGAGAGCAGAAAAGGGTTAAAATGGCCATTTCGGTGCCTAAACGCAATTTCCAGGAAATTTTCTCACAGTGGGAGCCTTCTAGAAGGGTCTGTGTGGATACCGGCATTTGGGCCCACTTTTGTTTTTTAAAACATTTTTTCAAATTCAAATTCAAATACGAGTCGTCGCTTAATTTTTTTTAGGAAAATTAAGAAACCATTTTTTAAAAGCAACCGATCTTTTGTGAAGCCAAAGATAATCTGGGTCCAGGGAATATGGAATGAGAGGGGAAGGGGCCCGATGGACTAAAACACCTCCTCTCATCCTATCTCATAATAGGCCTCTACTCAACATCCTTTTAATCGAATTAGTAATCTAAGTGTGCCCTCAACTAATACATATATACATATACATTACAAAAGCACATTGAAAAGGGTGTAAGATTGCAAACGATAAAATATCATTCATAAGCCACATAATTCAAGTAGCAAGCAAAATGATGTGCAAGTAGGGAACTAGAGAACTTACTCGGGATCCAGCTGCGAAATGGAAAACGTGCAATGCATACAAAGAATAGAAATCCTAAGAAAATGTCTCTAATCACATATACACATAAGGCAAGACCTAAGCTAAGGTGTCGCGCATGGAGTCAAAAATCAATGAAATCAACAAATGAAATAAACTAAAGAAGAGATGAGAAGTCATACCTCCAAAGCGCTACAAAATAAGGGTTAGTCCACATACTTCACATAATAATATGACATCAAATAATCAATCCTAAATCTGTAGCTTAGATCTATCAAGCATGAAAAGAATTGACAAAAATGTGAATTCTTTTTGATTAGTTGGAGTCATAGCACCTTTATAGATATACAAACCTCAGCTAGAAGCCAATGTAATGTCCATATAGGGGTTCTATAATCCCAGCACGATCATAAGGAATCCATGTTTATATTCATTTGGATTCAACTAAGCCTAATTTTATCCAAGAACTATTTCTAATCATAAGCATCAATATACATGAATGAATGAATGAACATGAACAAGAATGAGATATGAATTTATTCACTAATTTGGACCACTTAGCCTCTGGTTTAAGCTAAATTATCATTATTCAAAACATGATTTGGGTCCCAAGACATTAGGAAACTATTTAACTTAAAATCAATGAGACTAGACAAAAACAGTGACTGTTTTTTCTAAATTACAGAGAGCATACCAGATTTTAAAACGTAGAAAAATCATACTTCCAACGGTTGGATCTTAACACATTAAGGTACTTAGAAAAAATTATTAGAGGCCAAGGAAGTTCAATTAAGGTTCTGATTTATTAATTTTAAAATGGACTTACTGTTTTGAAATTTTGGACAGAGAGTTGCTTGTTTTGAAATCATAAGACCAACCCATCTTAGACATGGAATTTCATCAAAACAAAAATTATAGAGGTGCTTAATTGAGTTATGAACATCCTCCAATTGGTCTCATCCAATTTCCAATGAACCATGATTTTATAAAAATCCTTGATCATAGTTGGTTTATGGATTCACTGCACCTTTGTTAAATAGATGTTCATATTTCGAATCAAACATGATCCATGATTCTAGAGAGAACTAGGATCAAGTATGATTATGATCATTGGAGTAAATAATGAAATATGAAGATGTTCATGGATTTAGCCTTAATGGATTTCCATCATAGATCTCATAACAAGAGAATCCTAAGGTCTCACTTAATCTCATGAATTTTGAATATAAACTATGAAAACCTACATCTAATTCTTCTCTCAAACATATGATTCTTGAGGAATATAGAGTCATGACATCCTAATCCCCTCTCAAATTAATGGTCCTTGGAGACTAAATAAAATCAAAAATCATATGAACCTCTATGGAATATAGCATGAATCCCATAAGATTCTTAGTGAGGAGACTCAAATCATGAGCTAAGACTTGAATTCAACTAACTATGTGTAGATATGACCATGATTCACTTTAATCTCCATATGGATCATAGGATCATAGGAAACTAAAGAATCAAACTCAAAGAGACTCAATAAGATATATAAAATCTCATGAATCCTAATAGAAAAATAGAAATAAAGAATCAAAGTTTACTTAGAGAAATTGGAATACAAATTCTTCAAAATCAAACTTATCTTAAACCAAAGGCATCAATTGGATCCAAATTAATGAAATGTTATGAGATTCAATCACAAACTCTAAGTGGTGTGTGGTGAAATGAGGTAGGAAGAGAGGTTTTAAAAATGTGTAAAGTTCCTAGAACTATGAACTTGTGATTGAATTTTCCTAATTCTACTAAGGATTGAGAGGTTACCTCTATGACCTCAAGAATTTCTTCTATTTCTTGGGAAGCTCTTCCAAAAATCTTCAAGTTCTTCTCCAATTCTTCAAATTCTTCAAGAAAACTCTCTCCTTCCTCTCTCAATTCTCTCTCTATTATATACATAACTCTTGTATCTCTCTTTGATTCAAAGATTAAGTGAAAAAGTTCCAAAAGTCCCAATAATGGAGATGAAGGCCTGTTTATGTAGACCAACATGACAAAGTTAAATGGGTAAATTCGGGTGAAAACTCATGTGCAAAGTTTTCTTCTAGAACATGTGAGAAAAGCAGTCTGTTACAGTGCGCGGCACTCGATGACTTGCCTGCGGCACTCCCTGAGTGCCGGGCGGCACTCAGTGAGTGCCGCCGGCTTCGCCGCATGCCGCGGCTAACAAAATTTTGCTTTCTTTTTAATTTTCAACATATATATTAACATAAACTAATTTATTTAGTAAATTATATACTAATGTACTTATATTTATAATGTACTTTATTAGAATATACCCACATGCATGGTATATATTCCCATATATCATTTTTTTTCCCTTCTTCTTCTTTTTTTTTTCTTTTCTTTTCAACACTTCTTTTTCAAAATTCCTTTTCACTTTCTCCTTCTATTTTTTCTCTTTTCAGAACTCTTTCTTTTCTTCTTTTTTTTTCATATCTCATTATCATTACTATATATATATATATTGTGAATGAATTCTCGGACTGATTTCCTCACACGTTTTTCAACGTTTGGGTTTTTCCCGAATACCTGATTTCTCCTTCTTTCATTTTTGATTTTCAAACTTTACTTAAAGAATCTTTGAAAATTTTGAATTCTCTGGAAAATCTTCGAATTTCATCGATCATCATCATCATCGGTCTTGTAGAGGTAACCAATCCCTGGATTAGACATTTGGTCAAAATCGGGGTGTCTACAGTTTGCCCCTCTTCGGCAGAGCTTGTAAAGCAACGTGTATCACAAGTGAATGTCAAAGCCTGTATGAAAGACATGCCTTTGACCATGCGGCCGAATCCAGGTAAAAACAAAAAAATGCATTGCAAAAGTCAGGTGCGCGGAGAGCCAAAAGCTGGTTGTGCTCAATCGTGAGCTGCCTACGTATCTCATCGGGAATCAGACTGGGACGTAGTTCGAGCAAAGGACAACACATAAACGCAAATAACCACACAGATGTACTCCTATCTTATCGTGATGCATACGCTCAAATTTCATGTCTCATGCTCCAGATTGTGATGATCCAGAGTCATGTTGCTCTTCCTATTATCAGAAATGTGCCTTATGCTTCAAAATTCTCCGGTTATGTTATAGTTTTATTCTTGGGAACATGTGTTTCAAGGAATCATCTGATCGACTGAGCTGCTTCACGCCTTATACTCCATAGTGGAATCATATAGCACACTAAAAGATTGAGTCGCTTCATGCCTTACACTCTATAATCCTCCAAAAATCATCTGATCGACTGAGCCGCTTCACGCCTTACACTCCATAGTCGAATCAGGTAGCACGCTGAAAGATTGAGTCACTTCATGCCTTACACTCCATAATCCTCCAAAAATCATCTGATCGACTGAGACGCTTCACGTCTTACTCTCCATAGTTGAATCAGGTAGCACGCTGAAAGATTGAGTCGCTTCATGCCTTACACTCCATAATCCTCCAAAAATCATCTGATCGACTGAGACGCTTCACGCCTAACTCTCCATAGTCGAATCAGGTAGCACGTTGAAAGATTGAGTTGCTTCACGCCTTACACTCCATAATCCTCCAAAAATCATCTGATTGACTAAGACGCTTCACGCCTTACTCTCTATAGTCGACTCAGGTAGCACACTGAAATTAGCACGGATTCCTTGCGAAAATCAAGGACACAAATTTTTCACGGGGCAAAGTCAATGCTGATTCGATTCGATTCGATTCATAATTCCCAATTCTCCCCCCCCCCCCTTTTTTAGGGGTTACTTTTTCGGAATTCAACTTTGTATTAACTTTCCTAAATCTGGAACTACTCAGATTCAAATCCGCTTTAAATTTCTGAAATTAAGGATCTAAATCGGCTCAATCCTCCAAAAATCTAGAGTCTATCAAATTAAATTCTAAAATCGGGAGTCAATTAGACTTTGATCAAATCCAAATTATTTCAAAATCTAGAGTCGATTAGACTCAACTTTATTCAAATTTCCAAAATTCGGAGTCATTCAGACTCAAATCACATCAAAATTTCAAAATCCGGAGTCATTCAGACCCAAATCACATCAAATTTTCAAAATCCGAAACCATCCAGGTTCCAAATTTTTTTTTTTCAATTTTTCCAAGATTCAGAGTCAATCAGGCTCTTATCAAATCAAATTTCCAAATTCGGAGCTAATCAGACTCCAACAAATCAATCTTTTAAAATCCAAATCAACTCAATTTTCAAAATTCTGGAGTCAATCAGACTCTAATTAAATCAAATTTTCAAAAAATCTGGAGCCGATCAAACTCCAATTTATTCACTTCCCAAAATTCGGAGTCAATTAGACTCCAATTAAAATCAAAATGTCAAAATTCTGGAGTCAATCAGACTCCATTCACATCAAATTTTCAATATCCGAAATCAGTCAAGTTCCAAAATTTCAATTTTACGGAATCAGGAGACAACTGAGCTTAAATCAAATCAATTTTCAAAGGATTAGAGCCAATAAGGCTGAAATCAAATCAATTTTCAAAAATTTCAGAGTCAATCAGACTCCAATCAAATCAATTTTCAAAAATCAAGAATCACTCAGATTCCAATTTAATCAAAATTCAAAAAAATTCGGAGTCCTGCAGACTTAAATCAAAATTCTCAAAATTTGGAGTCAGTTAAGCCCCAAATTATTCAATTTACAGAACCCGGAGTTATTCAGACTCCAATCAAATCAATTTTTTTGAAAATCTAGATTCAATCAGATTCCAATTAAATCAAATCTTTCAAAATCTGGAGTCAATCAGTCTCTAACCAAATTAAATTGCCAAAAATCTGGAGCCTGATTAGACTCCAATCTGTTCAACTTCCCAAAATCGGGGTCGATTAGACTCCTAATCAAATTTGTTTTCAAAAATTCGGAGCCTAATTAGACTCCAACTTATTCAATGTCCCAAATTCCGTAGTCAATTAGACTCCAATTAAAATCAAATTTTCAAAATTTTGGAGTCAATCAGACTCCAATCACATCAAATTTTCAATATCCGGAGTCGATTTGACTCAATTTAGTTTATTTGCTGAAATTGGGTGTTTTTGACAAAAATTCCTTACAATCAAGGCTCATTTTGATTTGCAAAAGGGCTTAAGAACTCATTTTTCAAACTCTGGGGGTCCTTTCAAAACGAGGGAAAAACTTTGAGGACATGGGAGCAAAATTTGGTGGTACTCATTATAAATATGAAAATTAGGAGGAAGAGGGCCACCTGGCACACGCGGCGGCACTCGGTGAGGAGGAGCGGCACTCACTGAGTGCCGACCGGCATTCCATCAACTGCCGCACGGCACTCACTGAGTGCCGGCACCTTTTCATCGGGTGCCGGCCTAACCAGTAGTGTGTTTAAAACTTGATTTTCTTTCTTTCTTTTCATTCTCTTCTTCTTCCTATATCGGGTTTTCTCTCTAGGATCTCACTCCCTCTTGATTCTCCACTCAAGAATCAATCAAAACCAAGGTATGTTCACTTTTCAACCATCAAGATTGCATCTTTGTTTGATTTAAACTCAAGGTTATGATGATCTTCATGTTTCTCCCACAAATTCCATATGAAACTTTAACTTTCCTCCCCTTTTGCTTGTAGATTCTACGATGGCTAGTGGTTCAGGGTCCCATGGTCTTCCCAAAAAGAAGTATAAGCCCCAACCTGACCATTACTCATTAGTTTTACTTGCTGACCCCGGGGTGCATATCTCGGCACGAGCCTTCAACAGGTCGGTATACTCCCAAACCCTTTTGTGCTTATGATGAAATAATGTAATGCTATGAAATGTATGATGAATGATGCATGTATGATGCCCCCATGACTTTGTGTATTCGAATGTATTTAAACTTATTTGTGATACCCCCTTTTTTTTTAATTGATTTTCTTGCCATGATTTGGGGTTCAATGCTTGGCATTGTGCTTTTTGTTTATCGCCTTTATTTGGATTCATTGATTTCCAATGCTCATGAATTCCTCTATCTAGTTTGCCCATTGCTAATGAGGGTTGCACCGACCCCATGAAGCACTCGAATTTTATGTAGACCAAGCTTTTACTGAACTAAAAACCTATAATCAACGAGTCGCTTAGACTCAAAAAAACTTTTTCTTATTTTTCTTGAAAACAAACGAGTCGCTTAGACTCGAAAGAATTTTCTTATTTTCAAAACAACGAGTCGCTTGGACTTGAAAGAATTTTCTTATTTTCAAAACAACGAGTCACTTAGACTCAGAAGAACTTTTCTTATTTTTCTTGAAAACAACGAGTCGCTTAGACTTGAAACAATTTTCTTATTTTCAAAACAACGAGTCGCTTAGACTCGAAAGAATTTTCTTATTTTCAAAACAACGAGTTGCTTAGACTCGAAAGAATTTTCTTATTTTCAAAACAACGAGTCGCTTAGACTCGAAAGAATGTTCTTATTTTCAAAATAACGAGTCGCTTAGACTCGGAAGAACTTTTCTTTATTTTCTTGAAAACAACGAGTCGCTTAGACTCGAAAGAATTTTCTTATTTTCAAAACAACGAGTCGCTTAGACTTGAAAGAACTTTTCTTATTTTCAAAACGAGTCGCTCAGACTCGAAAGAATTCTATTCTTCTCTTCTTTTTTTTTGAAAACGTAAGTCGCTTAGACTTGGAAATCAACACCTATATTTCTTCAAAGAATTAAGTTGCTTAGATTCTAAAACTCGTTTATTTTCTTTCTTCTCTTATTTTGTTTTTTTCTTCTGTCCTTTTCCTGCAGACTCTGGAATTTGTCCTCAAAGGCCATGGGAGCCTGGCTCATGGCCGGAGATGGTACGAGGAGCTTTCTGATGAGGTTAGAACCCTAGTCAACAATGCTAGATTTAGGCTTTTTGCGCTACTTTTAGAGAAAAGTTCGAACGATATGACCCATATTCAGGCCTTGGCAGAACGATGGTGGGACACAACAAACACATTCCATATGCCTTTCGGGGAGATGACGATGACTCCTCTAGATTTTGCTATGATCACTGGCATCCCCTTTGGTGGCCTCCCAGTTGCTCGCTATGACGATCTCCTGACTCGCCATGAGGAGATTATTGACCTGCTCGGAGCTCACCCAGGAGAGTTCATAGTGCCCGCAAAATGGTTCCTGGATACCTTCAAGGGTCAGGTCTTTACCAACGACCAGATGACTAGGGCCTTTATCATATTTGTGCTAGGTTGCTCGCTGATGAGCACGAAGGGGGATAGGATCAACCTCGGGTACCTGGCCTCTCTTGCAAACATCGACCACATTTCTCAGTATAACTAGGGAGGGGCAGGGCTGGCTACTCTTTACAACCATATGAGTGATGTCTCTAGGGGAAATTCGCCCTCCACTAACGGTACTGGAGAGCCTGGGAGGTAAAACTTTGTTATTATATTTCAATCACACTTTTATTTTATTCATCTCCTCCAATTTTATTTTGAAAACCAAATTAACTATTTTTATTTTTCTTTTTTTTTTCTTTTGCAGATATGGTCTCACAAATATCTTCGCATGAGGTCTCCTAGTACCCGGGAAGCCGAGGCTGCGATCATGCCTCAGGGTTTGAAATGGAGGAAAGGAGCGACAGGCCGAAAAGTTGGGGCCCACAACTTTGTAGGCTACAGAAACCTCCTTATCAACTTATGTGAGGTTCATGTGGTGTGGAATCCTTGGGAGGCGGCCCTTCCAGAGGCTAGCGAAGAAATCCAAGTTGTCGTGGGTTTTTCCAGGATAAGGATCCTGATGGTGGGGGAGGCGTGTCAGGAGTGGTATCTTGACGAGAGGGTAACTAGGCAGTCACTTGCTGCCCCAGCCTTTTATGTGCCTAGGGCTCCTCCTGCTACTATGAGGAGCACTGAGACCCTGGATCATGATGACCTCATCGCTGCTCTAGGTGGGGAGAACATTGCAAATTACTTGGATGATCCAGACGGCTACCCAATTTTTAGATTGAATTCCCTCATACACAACTTCCCTCTTATGGATGTTACTTGGGTAACAGATATTTCATTCTTTTTCATTTTCTTTTAAAATTTTTCTTTTATTTTACAATATACTCACGTAGACTTGAATCCCCTTTCACAGCCTATCCCTGGGGTTGCCGACCCTCCAGCTCTCCCGCAATGGAACTGGAACGTTCATGTACTAGCTGGACCCTTATACCCAGAATGTTCCGTCCATCCCTCTATAATATGTTACAGTCCCTAGAGATTATGCAGAGGAGGGTTTATCATGTGCACACACTGTCCAACATTAGGTTCATGGACGCGAATGGAGGGTGATATGTCCAAAATAATCTAGCCGTGAAGACAGCGCCACGTCACCAAGAGGTTCCAGTTATTCTTGTGAGGGCGCCCACCGTGGCCAAGAATTCCCAAGGTGTTCATTCAAACCGCGCGGTTCATATCAACAGGCCGGGCATGATGGTCGCGGCGTCCCTCGATCCCGACCTATCCAATAGTTTACTAAACTAACTACAAGTCCGCGAAAGGGAATGTGACAGTTTCCTAAACCACTTAGGAAACGTTTCCCAAATTGTGCCAATTAAGTGTAATTAGATTAGATTTCCTAATCCTATGAACTTACCATGTAAGGGTGGACTCTTGCATCTATAAAAGAGCCCGCTTACCCTGTCAATAGGGATCCCAATCCAATACACAAATTATTCTCTAGCTTACAAGCATTCAACATAGAACTCATCATCAATACGCATATACCCGGCCGGTATTACTAGTAGTGCCGCCCATCTTTGTTGGCTCACCAGGCCCACAGGTGATCTGCTAGTGAGAGCGCACAAACGCAACCATGGACGTAGGTCACCTCGTTAAAGGGACCGAACCACATACAAACTGTTCTTATCTTACTTTCTCTCTCTAAACCCTTCTTACCAATTCTAGGCATCATCAGTTTGGCGCCGTCTGTGGGAATCGACAGAGTCTTCTCACCAACAAATCCTTGACTGGTCAACATGCCGCCGAAGACGGGTAAGAGAGTCGCTGTTCCGACCGATTAGGAGAACCCGCAGCTTGAGCAGCAGGCTGCCTCCATGACCACCGAACAGATAATAGCAGCACTGTCACAACTCTTAGAGGGCCAGCGCCGAACACAGGAATAGATGGAAGCGCTTTTGGCCCGACAGGAGAGGCGCCCTGCATCGAAGAATCAACCTGAGAAGAGCGCCCCTATTCAAAGGCCCGCTCGGGCAGGAAGGCAAGCCCATTCCGCCCTAGTGTCCCCACCGGACCGTGAACGCCTCGGTGACGGAGAGCACAGCCAGGCAACCAGGCGCTCGCAGAGACGAGATTGGCCCAATCCTCGCCGAGTGGAGGACGCCAAAACTATTATCGACCGGCGGTGTGTGGCCAGAGGGGAAGAGTCCGGACGGAGAGCCCGGGAATCGGCCGAGGACCCTCCAGCCCTAAGCCAGGGGGATCTTAGGCACACGCTTTCCAGGACCCAGAGCCGGGACCTATCCCCGAGGTTGACGCGCTTCAAGGAAGAGGCCTCGTCATCCGATCTGACTTACCGCTCGGATATAGAGAGGAGAACCAGGCAGGATGATGTAAAGGCTCAGGTCGAGGAACTGCAGCAGCAAATTGAGAGGTTGAACCGCAAGTCCGGCCACAACCTCACCAACACGGAGACTGAATCACCCTATACCGCTCGGGTGATGCGGTTTCCTATTCCACAGAAGTTCAAACCCCCTTACCTCAGCTCCTACGACGGCACAGGGAGTCCGGTGGACCACATCCGCACTTACAAGGCTCAGATGGCACTGGTCACCACGGTGGACGAGCTACTGTGCCTGGCCTTCCTCAGTACCCTCAAGGGGCCAGCCGCATAGTGGTTCCACGCTTTAAAGCCCTGGATGATCGATGATTTTAAAGCCCTCAGTAAGCTGTTCATCAGCCAGTTTGTCGGGATGCTCGACCGGTCGCAACCGGACACTCAGCTGTTGACCGTCAAGCAGCGCAAAGGGGAGTCCCTAAGGGAATATGTGGACCGTTTCAACCTGCAAAGGCTCCAGATTCGTGATCTTAATGAAATGGCCGCAATCATGGCCTGCTGCTCAGGAGTTCAACACATCAAGGTCGTCACGTCGTTCCATCGTGACCGACCGGAAACCCTGGTGGAGCTCTCGGAGAGGGTCGAAAAGTACATTAATACCGAAGAGTTCCTGAAGGTGAAGCGAGCCGGCCAGACGGGAGATGAATCCCCAAAGGCCAAGCGCAAGCGTAAAAGATTCGAGAAGGTCCAGGGCCAACTCCGATCACTTTCACACCCCTTTCCCGGCCTATACATAAAGTCATGGTTGCCGCAGAGGCGCAGAGGTTGCTTCAGCAGCCAACTAAACTCAGACCCCGTCCGGTAAGAGGAACCGGGACAAGTTCTGCCGCTACCACAGGGATCACGACCATGAAATGGAGGATTGCTTTAAACTAAAGATAACAATAGAGAACCTGATCGAGCGGGGACACCTGGCGGAATTAGTCATAGCAGACAGACAACTCCGGCAGGACACCCGAGCTCCCGATCAGCCACCACCACTTGGCCACATCCACGTGATCTCCAGAGGAACGTCAGGTGGAGGTGATTCACAGTCAGCACGGAAGAGGCATGCTCGGGCATCCCGAGCGGATGTCTAGCAGGTCCAATCCACTGGCTCCTCCCCAACCGATGTTCTAACATTCACATCCGATGACCTACAGGGCGTCCACTGCCCCCCATGATGACCTGCTAGTGGTGACGCTTTCTATAGCCACTATATGGTCAAGAGGGTGCTAGTGGACATAGGTAGCTCGTCCGACATTATGTTCATGTCGGCATTCGATCAACTCAGGATTGCCAGGGATCGGCTCCGGCAGGTTGCTACACCTCTGGTTGGATTCAACGGCTCCAGCACACAACCGCTCAGGACAATCAAGCTTCCAGTTCTTACGGGGACCTACCCTCAGTAGGCCTCTGTGCTGACCAATTTCGTGATCGTAGAAGCCCCGTCGACCTACAATGTCATCCTTGGCAGGCCGACCCTCAACAAGGCCAAAGCAGTCGTCTCCACTTATAGCTTAACAGTGAAGTTCCTGACTCCTCAGGGACCCCGATGCTTGCGTGGAGATCAAACTACCGCCCGGAGTTGCTACGTCAGCTCGTTACACCGAGGGGCAATCACTAAAACATTAAACGTTCAAGAGATGGATCCCCAGGACCAGAGCAACGCAGTAGGTCCTGGGGAAGAACTGGAAAGTATGACGCTGAATCCCGAGTACCCTGACCGCACGGTCAGCATTGGTACCCTGCTGGAACCCGTCCTGAAGGAAAAACTGACCCAGTTCTTGAGGCAAAACCAGGACGTTTTTGCTTAGAGTCATGAGGATTTGCCCGGGATTGACCCCTGGGTAATGTCCCATCGGCTCAACGTCAGTCCAGGCTGCAGGCTGGTAAAGCAGAAAAGGAGGGGCATGGCCCCCGAGAGACAAAAGGCAGTGAGTGAAGAAGTTGAGAAGCTCCACAAAGCCCGCTCCATCCGAGAAGTCCACTATCCCAACTAGCTAGCCAATGTGGTACTTGTTAAGAAAAGCAGTGGAAAGTAGAGGATGTGCGTGGACTTCACCGACCTCAATAAAGCTTGCCCCAAGGATTGCTATCCGCTACCCAGGATAGACCTCCTTATAGACTCCACGGCAGGTCACTCACTCCTCTCATTCATGGACGCTTACTCGGGGTACAACCAGATCAGCATGTACCCCGGGGACGAAGAGAAGACTGCGTTCATTACTGACCAAGGCACGTACTACTATAAGGTTATGCCATTCTGTCTCAAGAATGCCGGGGCCACCTATCAACGCCTGGTCAACTGCATGTTCAAAAACCTCATTGGAAAGTCTATGGAGGTATATGTGGATGATCTGCTGGTCAAGAGCCGGGACGAGCTCGACCACCTCGAGCATCTGGCCGGGGCCTTCAGCATTTTGAGAAAATTCAAGATGAGGTTCAACCCGGCCAAATGCACCTTTGGCGTCTCGTCTGGGAAATTTCTGGGCCACCTAGTCAGCAGATGGTGGATTGAGGCAAACCCCGAAAAGATCAAAGCCATCATCAACATGCGGTCGCCCAAATCAAAAAAGGAGGTTCAGAGCTTCGGACGGGTGGCCGCATTGAACAGATTTGTCTCTCGAGCTACCGACCGGTGCCTGCCATTCTTCAAAATCCTCCGCTAGGCGTTCCAGTGGTCAGAAGAGTGTGAAGAAGCGTTCCAGAAACTCAAGAATTACCTGGATTCCCCTCCTCTACTCTCAACGCCCGTGCCCGGGGAAGAATTATTTTTATACTTGGCAGTGTCACCATCCGCAGTTATCTCGGCACTTATTCAGGAAGAGCACAGGATACAGTTCCCAGTGTACTACACCAGCCGGGCGTTATAGGGCCCAGAGAGCAGATACTCCCGCATCGAAAAACTGGCGTTCGCCCTTATCACCTCGGCCCGAAGGATCCGCCCTTACTTTCAAGCCCATGCCATTGTGGTCCTCACAGATCAACCTCTCCGCAGAATCCTCAGCTGCCTAGACTCATCTGGGAGGCTCGTCAAGTGGGCCTTGGAGTTGGAAGAGTTTGAAGTGATCTACCAACCCCGGACAGCCATCAAGGGACAAGTCGTGGCTGATTTTTTGGTCAAGTTCACGTATCCAGAGGACCCGGTTAAAGAGTCTGAGCCACCAGCCTTACTGCCCGGGTTACACTCTGGTATCCCCACCTAGGTACTGCACGTGGACGGTTCATCCAATTAGCAAGGCAGTGGGGCAGGAATCATCTTAACTACCCCCAACGGCATCTAACTTGAATATGCATTGAGATTCGTGTTCCGCGCCTCCAACAATGAGGCCGAATACGAAGCCCTACTGGTCAGACTGCAATTGGCCCTTTCTATGAGTGCACAACAGGTCCAGGGAAACAGCGACTCCCAGCTCGTGGTCAACCAGGTTAACCAAGAGTACGAAGCGCAGGAAGACAACATGGTAGCCTACCTGGCCCTTGTCCGAGTGGTTTCCAAGAAGCTCCGAGGATTCTCCATCACGCAGATACCCAGAGAAGAAAATACCAGGGCCGACCGGTTGGCTCGCCTCGCCTCGTCTTCTGAGTCAGATTTGCCTGGGATACGGATAGAATATCTAACCGAGCCAAGTGTGATCAATTTAGAAGGCATGGAGGTAGACCCGGTCACCCAGGGACCCAGCTGGATGGACCCGCTCGTGACATTCTTGACAATAGGGACGCTACCAGACGATAAAGAAGAAGCCCACCGGGTCAAGTACCGGGCGGCCCGATATCATCTTGTTGAGGGCATTCTCTACAAGAGGGGATTCACCATCCCGTACCTCCACTGTGTCCATCCTGTGCAAGTCCAAGCGATACTGTTTGAGATCCACGAAGGAGTGTGCGGGAACCACATCGGAGGCCGGGCACTCTCCAGAAAGGCCCTACTATAAGGTTACTACTGGCCAACCATGGCCCGGGATTCCCAAGAGTACGTCAAAAGATGCGACAAGTGTCCATGATACTCTCCCATGATCAACCGACCAGGAGAACTCCAGACACCAATCCACAGCCCCTGGCCGTTTGCCCAGTGGGGCATTGACATTGTCGGTCCCCTGCCAATGGGAAAAGGACAGGTCAAGTTTGCAGTGATAGCTGTTGACTACTTCACCAAATGGGCAGAGGTCGAGCCCTTGGCGACAATAACCGAGCAGAAAATGGAGAGCTTTGTGGAAAGGAATATTCTTAGTAGGTTCGGCATTCCCCAGGTCCTGGTCAGCGACAACGGCAGGTAGTTTCACACCCCTATATTCAGGCAATTCTATTTAGGCTATGGGATACTGAATCACTACTCCTCCCCCGAGCACCCACAAGCCAACGATCCAGCTGAGGTAACTAACCGGACAATCTTGCAGTCAATCAAGACAAGGCTCGAAGGCGCCACAAGGCTGTGGGCTGAAGAACTACCAACCCTCCTGTGGGCCTACCGCACAACACCCCGAGCAGCAACAGGTGAGACACCATGCTCTTTAACCTATGGATTTGAAGCGGTGGTCCCCACAGAGCTCGGGTTCCTAGCTAACTTCAGTGCTCCGGGTAACGAAGAAGCCCTCCGGTCAGAACTAGATCTGGTGGAGGAAAAGAGAAACCAAGCCTATCTGAAGGTGGCAGCATATAAACAACAGGTTTCCCGATACTACAACAGCAAGGTGAAGCACCGCAGTTTTCAAGTTGGAGACCTCGTCCTCAAGGCAATTAACCAGTCTACCTGAATCCCGAGCCATGGGAAATTGGGACCAAACTGGGAAGGCCCGTACAAAGTAACCCGGGTCAACTGACCGGGAACCTACTGGCTACAGAGTATAGATGGGCATGATCTCTCTCATCCTTGGAATGTGCAACACCTGCATAACTATTATCAGTAGCATTGAGCCATAGGAATTTAGTACAAGTAGAGATTTCTTTTTGTAGCTCTGATTGAGCAGTAGCAATAAATTTTCATTTTTAATAAAATTGGAAAGTTTATTTTGAAAAATTACTTCTGTCGGTACACCGTGCAATGCAGAAAAGTCCTCGGGCTCCGAACCCAGGCAACTAAAAGACCTCGAACTCTGAACCCAGGCACCTAAAAGGCCTCGGGCTCCGAACCCAGGCACTAAGAAGACCTCGGGCTCCGAACCCAGGCACAAAATGACCCTGCAACCACCCATGTTCCAAGTCGGTTTCCTATGGTCGCTCCTCAACACGCCCCTGCCTTCATAGGAAGCTCGGGAGGCAAGAGGATACTAGACCTAAACAGGAAATTACATAACGCTTCGCCTAGGTCCAATTGACGATGGGAACAAACCCCTAGGTGGTCGACGATGGCAAGCTCCAAAGGACCCTACAACCACCCATGTTCCAGGTCAGTTTCCTACGGCTACTAGCTCCCACACTCCCGCCTCAGCAAAATACTTGGGGGCAGGGGAATATTAGGCCAAAACAGGAAATCACACCGGTCACTAAAAGAACTTGGAAAAATTCAGAGATAATATCCCGGACGGTAAAACAGGATACACCTATGATACGTCGGGACATCCCGGACAGTAATACAAGGTATTCCTATAATACACTGGGTGATCTCGGACGCTAAACAGGATAAGTTCCTACGGAAGACCGGGCAGTTACCTCTTAAACAGGTTAGAAAGACTAGGTGTTCTGCTGGTTACAATCCTAAAACATTTGCTAAGGCAGGTGTTAGGTTGGCAAGAAACCGAGTGGATACTAGCAATTAAAACAGGCACAGTACAGAAAAAAAAAACAATTAATAAAAAGTTTGACCTCGAGGGCCTTTTCATTAATTAAAATAAAAACTGTGCAAAGCTTGGGGGCAGTTGTAGTAGCCTCCCTAGAAAGAAAAAAACTACAAAAAAAAAACTAATCTACCAACACCATCTCTCCCTCCTCCGTGGCCTGCTCATCAACTGAGGGGTCCCCGACCAGTGCAGCTTCAGTGGCGACCTCGGAATCTGCCTGACCTTCCTTCCAATAACTGGACTCTGCCCAAGAATAACCAGACAGGTCCCAGTCAAGATGGTCAGCAGCCACTCGCTTTGTCAGGTCTGCATAGCCCGTGAGGAACCCAGCCTCGAATTCCTCCTCAGCTTCTTTGGCTTTAGCCTCCTGAGCAGCAGTGAGCTCCGAGAGCGTGGTCGTCATAGCTGAAAGGTCCTTCTTAGCAGAGATCCTCCCGACCTCCGCAGTTGCAGCTTTAGTCTCTGTAACCTACTTGGCGGCGATCCTCCCGGCCTCCGCGGCTGCAGCCTTAGTCTCCACAACCTTCCGGGCGGCGCACTCGGTTGATAGAGTGTCACGGACCTCCCCAAGCTCCAAGGCGTTTGCCCAGGATTTTTCTTCTTCCATGGTGAGGGCACATTCTGCGGACTCCCGAGCAGCCCTCTCAACGGAAAGGTTAGCCTCAGCAGCAGCCAACCTCTCAGCAACGCCGGGAAGGGTGGTCTAAGCCCCGGCCGTGATACAGCCAATCTGCAAAAATAAGAAAATGTCAGTACATGTAAGGAAGAAAAGCTAAGGTTCATGTTGCAAAGAAGACTTACCATGTGGCTGATGTTGTACAGTCAACCGATGATGGCCTCGGGGCTCAATAGAGTGCCCTTGTCGATCTGGCTCTGCAACAGCCCAGGCGTCCTTCTGCGGACGTCGTCCGCCGTCTCGACCTCGGGCCTGGAGGGGGGCCCGCACGAGCAGTCTCTTCCATGCTCGAGAAGGAGACCCCGGATGGTTTGGCAGCAGGAGGAGGTGGTGGTGGAGCAGCAACTGTTACAACGGGCGTAGAAGCAGCGGCGGCTTCCTTCTCAACCCGGATGGAGATCCCCGGGGAAATCCTCTTCAGGGGCTGGCCCTCGGTGGGATCCGGCTTCTTCCTTTTCTGGCCAGCCCGGGCCATCAAGGCCGCCTCCTTGTCCTTCAGAGCCACCGCATTCTTGGGGGCCATTTCTGAAAAACCAGAGAGCATGTCAGTTTAGCAAAGTACCAAATGAAAAGAAAATCGGACGGTCAAGAAAGTGTATTTACCAGGAATAATTGCCGGGAGAATAGGAGCTGTGAAGCCCTGGGACTTGTAAGAGATCTTCGGATTCCTCGATTGGGTCAATACCTTATTAATATCGGTCGGGTCCTCTACCAAAGACAGGATCCTCGCTTGCAGCTCGTCCGGAAGGCTGGGCAGGTCAACTGATCCCACTGCAGGATAAGCACACCAACGGGTTAGTCAAGGCAAAGTAAAGAGACTAAGCAAGAAAGAAAGAGTGCCTGGGCTTACTCCTCAGCTTCCCCGTCGAGGAGGTCCTCAGCTGAATACCCGACGCCGTCTCACACAGCCCCAGGGTGGACACTTGGAAGAATTTCTTCTTCCATCCCTTATTGTTGCTCGGGCAGTTAACAATTATCTTCCGCCCTTGCTTAGCCCCGAGTGAGAAGAAACCGGAGTCTCCATGAACCTTGAAAGGCCGGTGGGTCTAGAAGAACTCCTGCCCGAGGACTTGGGGCCACAAGGATATGCACCACATTAGATATCACCAGCCATTCAGCGTGAGCTGCCCGGGAGAGATCCCGAGGTAGATGAGCACGTCCCGGGCAACTGGGTGGATAGGCAAGCGAAGGCCCGCCATGAAAGCGTCCTCGTACAAAGTGACGAAGCCCGACTCGTGGAAGTGAGCTCTGTCATCGTGCACGGAATAAGAAAAGGGGCCGGGAAGCTCATATTTATCCCTAATCTGGTCCAAGTCGGGGCCTCGCAGGATACTGACTATGGACTCACACGCAAAGATGACCCCGGGACTGTTCGGTACAGACCCTGCATCGCCTGACCACCCAGACGTCGAGGCTACGGGAGAACCCCAGTGCGTTTCCTCGTGAGACGCCCGGGCGGGTATTCTCCCCTCACTATGCTGGTATGAGAGGGCCGATGAGGGAGGATCTAGGCTTGTGCTCATAGACCCCAACCGTAATTGTTCATCTTCTGACCGGGACGATGAATTGAAATCTGAATGACACATGACTTTGTCTGTGGAAGACCTAAAGGGCATACGACCTGGGAATGGGTCAAGAACTCCTAGCCTGATGTACAGAGGAGGTAGATCTAACAACCTAAAGGGCAGGTCGTACAAGACTCAAGAAGAAAGACAACACTCTCTCAAGATTCTCTCGAGAACCCCCGCTCGGTCAAACTGCTCTAGTGTACCCCCAAATTGAAAGAAGTGACTAAACCAAAAAAAGAAGAAATCCCAGGCTCGCTCTAACCCAAGTGGGTTCGCTCCCTCTAGCTTTGTTCAAAAAAGAAGAAGAGAATGAAGAATAGAAGACAGAAAGGAAGGACTTACAAAATTTAGCGTAGAAAAGGACTCGGGAATCTTGCTCGGGAGTCTTGTATGCTCTCAAACCGCTCGGTAATTCTCTCAGATGACAGCAGGAACTAAAGAAACAAGCACGTGTTTATTATATAGAAGTAGCGGACAGTCTAGATCAATCAGATCCTACGGCTCAAGATCTTTCTCGCCAAAAATTGTCAGACAGCTATCACCTCGGGCACATATAGGGTCGCCTCAAAATATGCGCGCATTAAATGAGCGATGTGACGGTCCGGTTACCACGCAACCAATCAGTTACATCCGAACCAACTCCGCTGGACCCTGACCAGGCCAATTACTCCCTGACACATGGCAATACCCACACCCGAGCTCCTACCTGTACCGGTCGGTTATGGCACCTGATGTTCTGGACTGTGGGCCCCATCTCGAGTAGCATTCCCGGAGGATATCCGAACGGTTTCCAAGAAGCTACTAATTTTTTAATCCTCACCCGATGATGCATCTAGTCATTTCTGAAAATGGGGGGTAGCTGATATGTCCAAAATAATCTAGCCGTGAAGACAGCGCCACGTCACCAAGAGGTTCTGGTTTATCTTGTAAGGGCACCCACCGTGGTCAAGCATTCCCGAGGTGTTCATTCAAATTGCGCGGTTCGTATCACCAGGCCGGGCATAATGGTCGCGGCGTCCCTCGATCCCGACCTATCCAGCAGTTTCCTAAACTAACTACAAGTCTGCTAAAGGGAATGTGGCCGTTTCCTAAACCACTTAGGAAACTTTCCCCGAATTGCGCCAATTAAGTGTAATTAGATTAGATTTCCTAATCCTATGAACTTACCATGTAAGGGTGGATTCTTGCATCTATAAAAGAGCCCACTTACCCTGTCAATAGGGATCCCAATCCAATACACAAATTATTTTCTAGCTTACAAGCATTCAACAGAGAACTCATTATCAATACGCATATACCTGGCCGGTATTACTGGTAGTGCCGCCCATCTTTGTTGGCTCACCAGGCCCGCTGGTGATCTGCTAGTGAGAGCGCACAGACACAAGTGTGGACGTAGGTCACCTCGTTAATGGGACCGAACTACATATAAACTATTCTTATCTTACTTTCTCTCTCTAAACCCTTCTTACCAATTCTAGGCATCATCAGAGGGTAAATCTCTTTCTGGAAACAACCTTCTTATTATTTTTTCAGAATTCCAATTTTATCCTTATACTGACAACTATATGCAAACTCTTTTTTTTATCAGGCTGATGGAGCAAGGGCCACTGCTGATCTTCAACCCAGAGCTATGGTATCACCATTTTTACACATTTTCTCTTTCCCCTTTTTTATTTCACTTATTCTTTATTTTATTTTGGCTTTTCAGGAGGCTGAGCTTGCTGCCTTGAGGAGGCAAATTCAAGAGTTTCAGCTAGGTCAAGGCGGCGGCCATCAAGGAGGTGCTGGTGGCAGCAGCAGCCAAGGCGGTGATGGTGGTGATGGAGGTGACGGTGGAGATGGCAGAGATGGGGGAAGTCAGACAACTCCGCAGGCACCTAGAAGATATCCTCGTCGCCGACGAGGATAACCGATCTCTCTTTCTTTTATGTTATGTCCCTGTGAGGATGAGAACTCCAAACTTCTCTCTTTAGCGGATTTACTTAGGCGACTTAATAGTATTCATGCATGGTGGCCTGTGTGCCAATTTTTAATTTTGTTTATATTCATGCTTGATTACTATTTTAGCTTTAGACCTTACTCCCCTTGTTTACTCAAAACATGAATAATTGTATTTACTTATTGATGAATGGTGCTTGAATGATGGAATGGTGATACTCTTGTTCAAATTTCTATACAGGTTTGGCCTGATTCAAATTACAGATTGACCCATGAACATTTTAAAACATGGCCGGCACTCAGAGAGGCTGACTGACACTCACTGACTGCCGTGCGGCACTTAGTGACTGTCGGCCGGCACTCAGTGAGTGCCGCCGCTTTTCATCGAGTGTCGGTTTATGCCATTTTCTTATATAAAGTGCCATTTTCCCATTTCAATGCCCATTTGAAACTCCTAAAGCCTTTTTTCTCTTCCTCATTCACACTCTTCCTCTATATTCACTCTCTTTCTTCATGTCTCCCATAAGTTCTGACATTCTATACCCGTGGATGGATTCTCTTTCTGGCATTGACCAACTCAACTTTGAGTGTTATAGATTGACAGACCTCTTTGCATTCCACCATATGGCTCTAGACGAGAGCTTACTCCGAGCTGTTATCACATGTTAGGACCCATCTTTGCATGTCTTCTAATTCGGCCATAAGGAGGTTTGTCCACTCTTCGAGGAATTTAGCTCCATTCTCCATACCGACCCTTATGCTGATTTGATCATCCCCCAGATACAGGCAGGGTATATCCAAGATCTAGCGGCTCTTCTTCATATTTCTTGAGGCGCCGCCAGCTCTTTTATTCGCGATCGATGTATTGACTTAGACCACCTTTCTTCTATTTATGCTCCCATTGGTGATCCTGATGACGGAGGATATCAGATTATCTGACGCAGTGCCCTTTCTTTGGCTATGCTCTCCCATTTCCTATTCTAGTCTTCCTCCGACATCCTTATCCCTATTGTTTGTGGTCTTCGAGAGATGCAGAGTGCTATCATGCTTATTCTAGGAGAAACCTTACAGGGTTTGGATCATGCACAAAGCACCGGATCGATGTTGCTTTCATGGTCACCTTATGTTTTGCAGATCTGGCTTCTTGAGCGTTTAGGCCTCTTCGCTCACCCTCCTGCTGGAAGACTGCTTCCCTATGATCGCCTGGATGTTCATTTTTGCTATTGCACGGTTGATGGTTGGCTTACTTGGCTTCAGAACCTATATCGTGAGGACATTTGCTGGGTGTGCCCTCAATGGACTTACTGCTCTGTCACTGTGCGGCTTCCCGGATGCCCGGGGGTTTGGTTACCTGGTCTGCATGTCACCACTTTTTACATCCCCGGACGGGTGGTTCGCCAGTTTGGATTAATTTAGGATGTCTTGGACACTATTACGGTTGATTTTTTGAGGAGCTGCACTCTACGCCCTTCTACCATGAGATTATTTGTCGAGGCTTGGCATGACAAAGTGTCGGCTCCTTTTCGGAGGGTCGCTTCTTCAGTTGTTCCCACTGCCGAGTACCTTCTTGAGATTCAGACTTTGGTCGGGAAATAGCTTCTAGACAAACAAAAAGAGAAATACAAGATTCTAAAAACTTCCGACAAATCCTGCTTGACTCTTACTGCGCTTTTGTGATGTATTTCAATTTTCATAAAGACTTTTCATTGTATCAGGAAAATGTTCTAATCATGTCAAATCATAGTTTGCACTTCTCCCATCTTTTCAGATTATGAAAATTTTCCTTTTAATATCTCTCTTAGCTCTTATTACTTTGCTATGAGTTTTGCTTTAGAGTTTTAATCATTCTATACTATGAATCCTCATTTGCTATCACACAGTACCTATTTTGACAGCCAGTAGATCCAGAAATGGGTTTAGGTATTTTCTGGGTTCTTTGGTTTACCAAATGAAGTTTGCCCCTAGTATAGAGGCTTTGATTCCAGTTCTGGGGCAAACGCAAGTTTGCTCCTAGTTCAGTATAGAGAAACTCAAGATATTGGGTTACATCGGGAGTTGGGTTTTATTTGGATCAAGGGCCTTATGGCCCGTCTACTTATCCCGAGTGGGTATCAGGTCCGTAGTAGTTCAGCTAAAGCCAGAAGAGAAGTGCCTTTTATGCAAGTTTATTTATGTGACCGAATCGAGCAGGTTGCCTACGTATCCCCTAGCGGGAATCAGGTCAAGTGTTATTAATCAACTCTGGAGGTTTTGAAAGGAAAAGTGTGGATGCCGGCATTTGGGCCCACTTATATTTTTTAAACATTTTTTCAAATTTCAAATTCAAAATCAAAGAGTCGGCACTTAATTTTTAAAGGGAAATTAAGAAACCATTATAAAAGCAAGCTGATCTTTTGCGAAACCAGAAATTCTAGGTCCGGAGATTATGGAATGAAAGGGGAAGGAGCCCGGCGGACTAAAACACCCCCTTTCATCCTATCTCGTGATAGGCCTCTACTCATCATCCTTTTTAATCGAATTATTAATCTAAGCATGACCTCAACTAATACATATATATAAATAATACATTACACAAGCATGTTAAAAGGGTGTAAAATTGCCAATGGTAAAATATCATTCATAAGCCACATAATTCAAATAGCAAGCAAGATGATGTGCAAATAGGGAACTAGGAAACTTACCCGGGATCCAGCTGCAAATTTAAACGTGCAATGCATACATGTAAAATAAACCTAAAAAATGGTCTCCAATGCATATAAACATATAAGGCAAGACCTAGACTAAGGTGTCGCGCATGGAGTCGAAAATCAATAAAATCAAGAATAGAACAAACTAGAGAAAGATTGAGAAATTGGACCTCAAATACGCTACAAAACAAAGAGTTAGTCCACATGCTTCATGTTATAATATGATATCAAATAATCAATTCTAATTCTCTAGCTTAGATCTATTAAGCATGATATCCAACTTTATCCAATAGCTAGTTCTAATCATAGGCATTAATGTACATGAATGAATGAATATGAACAAGAATAAAACATGGATTTATTCACTAATTTGGATCACTTAACCTCTGGATTTAAGCTAAATTATCATTATTCAAAACATGGTTTAGGTTCCAAGACATTAGGAAACCATCTAAGTTAAAATCAATGAGATTAGACAAAATAGTGACTGTTTTTCCAAAATTACAGAGAGCAAACCAGATTTTAAAAGGTAGAAAAACCATACTTACAACGGTTGGATCTTAATGATTTTTGGATATGATATGCCTCTGTGAGTCTAGTTTCTAACCCAAAAAGAAAATCAAAGTTTGAACAGTTAGATCTCTAGGAATATGGAAAACACTAGACATCACTCAAGAATCTGCAACTCTCTGTCCAGAGATCTTGTACGATTTTCTAAAAATAGTAAAAAATGAGAAACACTTAGATCTTTTTAGGGTATCTTCCTAACACATTAAGGTACTTAGAAAAAATTATTAGAGACCCAGGAAACTCCATTAAGGTTCTGATTTATGAATTTCAAAATGGACTTATTATTCTGAAATTTTGGACAGAGAGTTGCATGTTTTGAAATCATAAGACCAAACCATCTTAGGCATGGAATTTCATCAAAACAAAAATCGCAGAGGTACTTAAATGGGTTATGAACATCCTCCAACTGGTCTCTTCCATTTCTAATGAATCATGACTCTATAAAAATCTTTGATCACGATTGGTTTATGGATTCACTGCACCTTTGTTAAATTGATGTTCATAGCTTGAAATCAACTTGATCCATGATCCTAGAAAGGGCTAGAATCAAGTTTGATTATGATTAATGGGACAAATGATGAAATAGGGAGAAACCCCTAGATTTACCCTTGATGGATTCCTCTCATAGATCACATAGTTGGAGATCTAGCAAGAGAATCCTAAGGTCTTACTTGATCTTATGAATTTTGAATATAAGTTATGAAAATCTACATCTAATTCCTCTCTCAAACATATGATCCTTGAGGAATATAAATCCAAGAAACCTTATTCTCCTCTCAAATTAATGGTCCTTGGAGAATATAGAGTCATATTATCATTTCTCCAACCAAGTTAATGGTCCTTGGAGACAAAATGACATCGCAACTACATAAAGCTCTATGGAATATAGCATGAATTCCATAAGATTTTTAGTGAGGAGATTTCAAACCATGGGCCAAAACTTAAATTCAACAATCTACATGTAGAGATGATCATAATCCACTTTAATCCCCATAAATCATTAGATCATAGGGAATTAGAGGATCAAACTCAAAGAAATCTAATGAGATATTGAAGATCTCATAGATTTCTTTGAGAAGAATATAAACAAAAGAAAGGAAATCAAATATCATTTGAAAAATCCAAGTCAAAACTCTTTTATTAATAAATCCAAAGCTCTAATCCAAATTAATGAAATACCATGATATGCAATCACAAATTCTAAGTGGTGTGTGATGAAATGAGGTAGGATGATAGGTTTTGAAAATGTGTAAAATTCCTAGATCTAAGAATTTCTGATTGAATTGCCTAATTCTACCAAGTGATTGAGAGGTTACCTCCAAGACCTCAAAGGCTTCTTCTATTCCTTGTGAAATGCTTCCAAGAATCTTCAAGTTCTTCTCAAAATTCTTCAAGTTCTTCTCAAAGTTCTTCAATAAAACTCCTCTTTCTTCTCCCAATTCTCTCTCTATTATATCTCTCTTTTGTGAAAATTTTTTGAAAGTAAGAGTAAAAGTCCCCATGAAGAAGATGAAGGCCTGTTTATATAGACCAATACATCAAGGTTAAATGGGTAAATTCGGGTGGAAACCCATGTGCAAAGTTTTCTTCTAGAACATGTGAGAAAAGCAGTCTGTTACAGTTCGCGGCACTCGCTGAATGCCGGACGGCACTCAGTGAGTGCCGCCAGCTTTCCCGCGTGCCGGGGCTAACAGAATTTTGCCCTCTTTTTTAATTTTCAAAATATTCATTACCCTAATCTTAATTATTAGCAAAGTATCGGGCGGCACTCGCTGAATGCCGGGCGGCACTCGCTGAATGCCGGACAGCACTCAGTGAGTGCCGCCAGCTTTCCCGCGTGCCGGGGCTAACAGAATTTTGCCCTCTTTTTTAATTTTCAAAATATTCATTACCCTAATCTTAATTATTAGCAAAGTATATACTAATGTACTTTATACTTGTAGTGTACTTTATTAAGATACACCCATATAAATGGTATATACTATCATTTTATCTATTTCTTTCTTTTACTTCTTTTTCTTCTTCTTCTCTCTTTTTTTTTTTTTTTAATAAAAATTCTTAGACGGATTTTCTCACATGTTCTTCAATGTCCGGGTTTTCCCCCGGGTACCCAATTTCCCTCCTTCTCTCTTATTATTTTTGAATTTTGTTTTGAAGAATCTTTGAAGAACTTAAGTTTTCTGGGAAACCTTCCAATTTTACCGGTCATTGTCATCATCGGTCTTCTGGAAGTAACTAATCCCTAGGCATGAGGTTTGGTCAAAATCGGGGTGTCTACAGTTTGCCCCTCTTCGGCAGAGCTTGTGAAGCAACGCGTATCATAAGCGAATGTCGAAGCCTGTGTGAAAGACAAGCCTTTGACCAAAACTGTCGAGCCCAGGTAAAAACAAATGGTGCGTTGAAAAATCGGGTGCGCAGAGAGCCAAATGCTGGTCGTGCTCAATGGTGAGCTGCCTACGTATCCCATTGGGAATCAGACCAGGACGTAGTTCGGGCAAGGGACAATTCCTAGGCACAAATAATCACATAGATGAATGCACCTATCCTATTGTGATGCACGTGCTCATGGAATACCGACTGTTAATGCAATGTCATGCTTCATGCTATGTAGATGCAAAGATTCAAGATCATGCTCTTCTTGGTGATATAAATGCATTCTATGCCTTGCACTGCCATGAATTTCCTCAACTTAGATGACTTCAACAAGGATTTGCCTCAATCTAGAGGACTTCAACAGGGATTTGCCTCAATCTAAAGGACTTCAACAGGGATTTACCTCAATTTAGAGGACTTCAGCAAAGATTGCCATCGAGGACTAATATCGACCAAAAAGATGCTGCCTTCGAGGACTAATGCCAGTTCAAAAAGATTGCCATTGCGGACTAGTATGAGGTGCCATAGAGGACTAACACGAATGATGTTGCTACTGAGGACTAACGTAGGGTTGCCATTAAGGACTAACACCGATAATGCTACCATTGAGGACTAACGCAAGGTTGCCATTGAGGTCTAACACAAGGTTGCCATTGAGGACTAACATAAATGATGTTGCCATTGAGGACTAATGCACGGTTGCCATTGAGGACTAACACCAATAATGCTGCCATTGAGGACTAATGCAAGGTGGCCATTGAGGACTAATACCAATAATGCTCCCATTGAGGACTAACGCAAGGTTTCCATTGAGGACTAACACTGATAATGCTACCATTGAGGACTGACGCAAGGTTGCCATTGAGGACTAACACCGATAATGCTTCCATTTAGGACTAACGCAAGGTTACCATTGAGGACTAACACCGATATTGCTGCCATTGAGGACTAACACAAGGTTTCCATTGAGGACTAACACCGATAATGTTGCCATTGAGGACTAATGCAAGGTTGCCATTGAGGACTAACACCGATAATGCTGCCATTGAGGACTAACGCAAGGTTGCCATTGAGGACTAACACTGATAATGCTGCCATTGAGGACTAACGCAAGTTGCCATTGAGGACTAACACCGATAATGCTGCCATTGAGGACTAACACAAAGTTTCCATTGAGGACTAATACAAGGTTACCATTGAGGACTAACACCGATAATGGTGCCATTGAGGACTAATGCAAGGTTGCCATTGAGGACTAACACCGATAATGCTACCATTGAGGACTAACGCAAGGTTACCACCGATAATGCTGCCATTGAAGAGTAATGCTTAGAGAAGCTGCCATTGAGGACTAACGCTTAGAGAAGCTGCCATTGAGGACTAATGCTTAGAGAAGCCGCCATTGAGGACTAATGCTTAGCGAAGCTTCCATTGCGGACTAATGCTTAGGGAAACTGCCATTGAGGACTAACGCTTAGAGAAGCTGCCATTGAGGACTAATGCTTAGAGAAGCTGCCATTGAGGACTAATGCTTAGAGAAGCTGCCATTGAGGACTAATGCTTAGAGAAGCTGCCATTAAGGATTAATGCTTAGAGAAGCTGCCATTGAGGAATAATGCTTAGGGAAACTGCCATTGAGGACTAACGCTTAGAGAAGCTGCCATTGAGGACTAATGCTTAGAGAAGCTGCCATTGAGGACTAATGCTTAGAGAAGCTGCCATTGAGGACTAACGCTTAGAGAAGCTGCCAATGAGGACTAATGCTTAGAGAAGCTGCCATTGAGGACTAATGCTTAGGGAAACTGCCATTGAGGACTAATGCTTAGAGAAGCTGCCATTGAGGACTAATGCTTAGAGAAGCTGTCATTGAGGACTAATGCTTAGAGTAGCTTCCATTGAGGACTAACTCTTAGGGAAGCTGCCATTGAGGACTAACGCTTATAAAGAGAAGATGCCATTGAGGACTAATCAACATGGTAAGATATCGGTCAATAGCCACTCAGGGGCTTACAAGCAAGAATGATAGTCAACAGCCTTTCAAGGACTTATGTTGCGAAAGCGACAATCAACAGCCCCGTAAGGACTTACATTGCGAATGCAGAGATCAACTGCCTCATAAGGACTTGTGTTGCAAAAGCGACAATCAATAGCCCTTTAGGGGACTTACATTGCAAAAGCGAAGATCAACAGCCCTTTAGGAGACTTATGTTGCAAAAACGAAGATCAACAACCTTACAAGGACTTATGTCAACTTAATTCAAAAAACGAGAATCAGACTCAAATCAATTCAATTCAGTTCAATTTCTTAAATCGGGAGTCAATCAAACTTAAATCAACCTATTTTCTAAACGAGACTCAAAAAAATTTGAACGGAGCTGATAGAAATAATCATTTTCTGTATTTACGGACCTTTCGAAGAAACACATCGATTCTGTCAAAAGAGGGAAGTCACCTTGGCCTTTAGTTTTGGACTCTTCTTATATTGCCACTTTATGCTGTGATAGTGTTCAAAATCTCTGCTCGTACTGATCTTGGGATGCTCATGAAGACTTTTCAAATCTTTATTCATCATCTTAAACCCACACATTTGAGACCATTTATTGACTCATCAAAGGAGGACAGACCTGACAACGCTAGTTACTCAAGATGACTGACTCAAACTCTACATTCATTATGAATGAATGTGCTTTCATCGTGAATAATGTATCATCTCACCTTTCATTTATTCATCAGCTAACAATGGTAGTGCTTTGCTGTTAAGTCCAAGCTTTGAAAACTTCCCCATTTTGATTTAGCGAATTCTTTGCCTATCTAGAGTATGCTTTAAATTAGTGCTTTATAGAATGAAAGGCACTCTATTTCAATCCTTTCAAAACAAACTCAATTACTTGAGAACTTGCCTCTAGCATAGAGGGCTTTTGGCAAACAAAGTTTGCCCCTAGTCTTAAGGGCAAATAGGCTCATCCAAGGGTTTTGAGAACATGATGGTACAGGATGCCTGTAGTGCATTTACTCCCAACCTAGAGGTAATCATTATGAATGTGGTGGGCTAAAGCGGGAAACCCAATGCTGATGGGCAAACTTTGTCTGTCCCTGGTTCAGAAATACATATGTGGCTCTAGGCAAATGCAAGTTTGCCCCTAGTCTGAAGGAATGAAGCCAAAGGTTCAAAGGATGATGCTTTTGGTTTAGGAATGGTTATGGACTGAGAACCTTGGGAGGTTCGCCTAATTATCCCCAAGTGGGAATCAGGTCCAAAGTAGTTCGGTTGAGGCTTGAAAGAGAAATATCTCGTGGTGCAACGATGTTTGTGACCGAACCACACTGGCTGCCTACGTATCCCCAAGTGGGAATCAGGTCAAAACGTAGTTCATCGACTCTGGAGGTCTTGAAAGAATAAGGCTTCAAGAATTTGTGGGCT
This sequence comes from Hydrangea macrophylla, assembly GCA_033977485.1. Lineage (NCBI taxonomy): Eukaryota > Viridiplantae > Streptophyta > Magnoliopsida > Cornales > Hydrangeaceae > Hydrangea > Hydrangea macrophylla. The sequence goes on from CM066992.1 coordinate 31,370,423, forward strand.
TTTCGAGCCATGTTTTCATTTGAGTCCAATGAGTGTTTTTTTTTCTGGGCAGATTTTCTGAAACAGATTCCTTGTGGTAGCTTTTGAACAAGATGATGAGAACATGAACTACTTCTCCCTTTTATTTATATTTTTTTTTTTATTTTCTTCTTTTTTTTTCCTTTTTCTTTTTTTTTTCCTTCTTTTTTTTGTTTGTGACGGTTGATTCTTTTCACCTTTTCACTAGCCAGTCAATCTTTACAACTCTCATAATGTATCGTGCTTTTATCATACCCTATCATACTCACAAAGCAATATCAGCCCTCCAGATCACTCTTTATTTTCCTCAAAAATATCTTTGCATTATTTTAGACCCACTTAGCCATTGAGCCTCTCACAAAATTTTGAGACTAATTGATACTTTCAAATCTCTCTTTTCATTTCCAATTTTTTTTCTTGGTTTAGAACAACACAAAGCTTTGGGATAATTCATGTGCTAATGATCTACTTTGAAGTGCTCAAGAATTCTCAATCTTCTCTGCTTTTCTTTTTTTTTTTCTTTCCTTTCTTCTCTCTACCTTACTGTCTCTTATTCTCTTCATGATTTTGACTGGCTAGGATTCGGATTTTGAAATCAACACGCATCTTATTCTTAACTTTTTCCTAGGCGCCCTTTCGGATTTTCATCCTAGCGAGCTCCTTCATCTTCATTTTTTCTTCTCTCTTTTTTTTTAAATTTCTCTTTTTTTTTTGTGCTCTCACTTTTGCCTAGGCGCCCTTTCGGGTTTTCATCCTAGCGAGCTCTTTCTTTTCTCTTTTCTTCTTCTTTCTTTTTTTTTTTTTTGGAAGAAGAAGTTCATTTAAAATATTTGGCTACCATCAAGGATCAAGTTATGGCTTTGGACTGGTTGGGCTCATCTTTTAGGCTTGGTATTTGAGAAAAGGGGATGGTGAGCAAGCCTCAAGTTCCAAGTTCATCTTTTCAAGATTGAGCAAGAGCATCTTTAAATTCTTAAAGTAAAGCTAATCAATTCTCTACACCTTGATTTTGGCACAAAATTTTCTTTGATCACTTGGAGATCCTTTTCAATGCAAAGATTTATTAACAAAGTATTTTCCATGACCATTTGAAAAAGTGATTGATTTTTTTTTCTCTTCTTTTTTCTTTCTTGGCTTAATGATCCATACATTCACGACTTGGCACACTAAATCAAACAGAATGAGATTTTATTCAACTAGTAGGGAAAAAGGATTACATCACTCGACTCGATAAAAGACCTAAAAAAAAACTCGATAACCAACTGACTCAAAGACTCAACTGGACTTGACACTTAACTCCTACTTGACATGACTCGATTACCAGACTAGACTTGACTTGGTCTCAACTGGAGTGTCACAGATGATTTTCAATTGATTAGATTTCCAAGAGCGTGCATATTTGCTTTAGAAATAGCAGTTCCAAACACTATCACTTCACTATCATCATTTGAACCTCTGGGTCCACCTTTCCCCAATAGCATGTGTGTAGAAATATCATCCACGTCTATGGCCCAATTTTTAGCTGGATAGTATTCATCTGACTCATACCAAGTGCTGTCAATGCCTTTTCCACATTTGTTGATTGAGCCAGGGCCAGTTGGTTGCTGCGCACTCCTAGTAAATCCCTTGAGGGTTCTCAGTGATGGATGGGATTGAGAGGTTGGAGAGTGAAGAGCTTGCAAGTAAAGATTATTATGCCAAAGGTCACTCGGTGGATTTGGCAGAGGAGTGATGATTTTCTGATCAATGAGATCTTGGATCTCATGGCAGAGTCTCAAGCAAGAATCGGTATTGTGGCCCTGAGTCTGGTCATAGGCGCAGTACAAGAATAGGTCATATTTGTGAGATAAGGGATTTGATGGCAGCCTTGGGTCTAGGGGATTGAGGTGACCACTCTTGATGAGGTGACCAAGGGCCATGGATAATGTCATGGCAAGGTTGGTGAATATTCTTGACTTGCCAGCTCGGCTTAGTTTCGGATTTGACTTTGAACTTGAGTTGGCTTTTGGGTTGAGATGTGGGCTCGAAATGACTCTTTGGTTTGTTGGGATTGGGCATGGATATGGGCTTTGGTGAATGGTTAAGCTTGGGTATGGACTTTGGGGATAGGTTGGATTTGGACATGGGCTTTGGTGATTGGTTGGGCTTGGATGTGGATTTTGGTGCTTGGCCGGGTGATCCATTATTCTCTTCTCCAATTTGTTCATCACTACCTCATTCAAACCCACTTGCTTTTTGAGTAACTGATAGAGCTCAAGTGTTACCCTCTCTAATTGATTCACCCTTAAGTTCTGTTGCTCAATAGTGCTTGCAGCTTGTTCACTTTCTCTTCCAAAGCTCTTAAGACCATTGGCGGATCAATCTCAAGATGATGGTCCATGTTCTCCTAAAATCAAGAAGACGAACCCAAGAAGATTAGAAGTGTCCTCACTAGGGGATCTGGTTATTCCACTCTTTCTACAGGTCCACGACATGAAAAGACCCGCATGCAGAATTGATTTTCAGGAGGTAAGGAATTTTGAGGAACTATTGGATTACTTTGGTCTTGACTGGAAAGAGGATGGTTTCTATTCTACATGCATGCAATGCTTTGATGATTTGATGTGGCTAAATGCATCCACCGCACACATGGCAAACAGATGAAATGCACATGTGTGTGTGTGCCTACTCTATATGCAAAAGAAAGGAAAATTCTAATCCTAACACATAAACATGTAAGCACATAAAATCCTCACCCATGTCAAGTGCGCTAATTTCTCCTTTCATTGTGATCCTCTTTACCCCTTCAAAGTTTGAAAATTTTAGAATTTTTGAAATTCATTTGACAAGCATTTTCCTAGATGATGGGATCTTTCAAATTCTTAAGAAGCTTTCCTTTGAAGGCAACAACATTTCTCAACAAAAGATGATTGGGTTGAAACTTTGCTTTAAAATTCATTTGAAAAGCATTTCATTAATTGGGGAGATCTCTCAAATACAATTCTCAAGAATTTTGGATTATATTCCTCAACCAAAAGGTGATTGAGTCAAAATTTTGCTTTGAAAAGCATTTCTTTAGTTGTTGAAACTTTTCAAAATCTTTCAAGAATTTTGGGTTCCAAGAATTTTGGGTTCTTCCTTCAAATATGGTTGACTTGAAATGTTAATCAAAAAGTGAACTCCAAAGATTTTTGAAAGAGCGATTGAATACCTTGGAATAAAGGTAGCAAAAATCTATTTGCTTCCAAAGACGTATTTAAAATTCTTTGGGTAGGAGGATCACATGATCGGATTGTTGTCATACTCTTCATGAATTCAGATGCATACAAGGTCAATGATGCTTAGCTAACAAGATATAAGAGATGTAATCTTATAATCAAGATTCAGCATGTTCCCAAATGTCGTGGGACATGAGAAGGAATTGCTAAAAGGTGATTAAAGGGTCACACATCTTTCATCAAGCAAGCATCATCTTCATCTCAAATAATCCCTTTCGGGCATTCAAAACTCTCTAGCACATAATCCTAATCAAGAATTCATTTCCTAAGATCGAAGGGTTCTATAGAAGCTATCATGCAAAGGTCGAGTTTTGGTCAGAAAAGGGACCCTTGACACACATCCGATAGGATGCTTCATATACCAAGCATGGTACGAGATCAAGGGTGATCACACGGTCCCATGATGACTTGACCGACCGGGTTGCCCCGAGCCTCCAAGGTCATAGTTCCATGCAATCGACTGGCAAAACATGCAAGTGCAATGCAACGGACACACAAAAATTAATTAATTCGATTAAAAGGATGCTTTCAAGTCTAATCCTCGAGTAAACTCAAAATCAAAAATTCAGGTCTGCGAAACCAGAGATTCTGGGTTCGATCCCTAGCAGAGTCGCCAAATTGTGGATGCCGGCATTTGGGTCCACTTCTGTTTTTTAAACATTTTTTCAAATTTCAAATTCAAAATCAAAGAGTCGCCACTTAATTTTTAAAGGGAAATTAAGAAACCATTTTAAAAGCAAACCGATCTTTTGCGAAACCAGAAATTCTAGGTCCGGGGATTATGGAATGAATGGAGAAGGAGCCCGACGGATTAAAATACCCCCTTTCATCCTATCTCGTGATAGGCCTCTACTCATCATCCTTTTTAACCGAATTATTAATCTAAGCATGCCCTCAACTAATACATATATATATATAAATAATACATTACACAAGCATGTTAAAAGGGTGCAAAATTGCCAATGGTAAAATATCATTCATAAGCCATATAATTCAAATAGCAAGCAAGATGATGTGCAAATAGGGAACTAGGAAATTTACCCGGGATCCAGCTACAAATTTAAACGTGCAATGCATACATGTAAAATATACCTAAGAAATGGTCTCTAACGCATATAAACACATAAGGCAAGACCTAGACTAAGGTGTCGCGCATGGAGTCGAAAATCAATAAAATCAAAGAATAGAACAAACTAGAGAAAGATTGAAAAATTGTACCTCAAATACGCTACAAAACAAAGAGTTAGTCCACATGCTTCATATTATAATATGATATCAAACAATCAATCCTAATTCTCTAGCTTAGATCTATTAAGCATGATATCCAACTTTATCCAATAGCTAGTTCTAATCATAGGCACTAATGTACATGAATGAATGAATATGAACAAGAATAAAACATGGATTTATTCACTAATTTGGATCACTTAGCCTATGGATTTAAGCTAAATTATCATTATTCAAAACATGGTTTAGGTTCCAAGACATTAGGAAACCATCTAAGTTAAAATCAATGAGATTAGACAAAATAGTGACTGTTTTTTCAAAATTACAAAGAGCGGACCAGATTTTAAATGGTAGAAAAACCATACTTACAACGGTTGGATCTTAATGATTTTTTGATATGATATGCCTCTGTGAGTCTAGTTTCTAACCCAAAAAGAAAATCAAAGTTTGAACGGTTAGATCTCTTGGAATATGGAAAACACTAGACATCACTCAAGAATCTGTAACTCTCTGTCCAGAGATCTTGTACGATTTTCTAAAAATAGTTAAAAATGAGAAACACTTAGATATTTTTAGGATATCTTCCTAACACATTAAGATACTTAGAAAAAATTATTAGAGACCCGGGAAACTCCATTAAGGTTCTGATTTATGAATTTCAAAATGGACTTATTATTCTGAAATTTTGGACAGAGAGTTGCATGTTTTGAAATCGTAAGACCAAACCATCTTAGGCATGGAATTTCATCAAAACAAAAATCGCAGAGGTACTTAAATGGGTTATGAACATCCTCCAACTGGTCTCTTCCATTTCTAATGAATCATGACTCTATAAAAATCTTTGATCACGATTGGTTTATGGATTCACTGCACCTTTGTTAAATTGATGTTCATAGCTTGAAATCAACTTGATCCATGATCCTAGAAAGGGCTAGAATCAAGTTTGATTATGATTAATGGGACAAATGATGAAATAGGGAGAAACCCCTAGATTTACCCTTGATGGATTCCTCTCATAGATCACATAGTTGGAGATCTAGCAAGAGAATCCTAAGGTCTTACTTGATCTTATGAATTTTGAATATAAGTTATGAAAATCTACATCTAATTCCTCTCTCAAACATATGATCCTTGAGGAATATAAATCCAAGAAACCTTATTCTCCTCTCAAATTAATGGTCCTTGGAGAATATAGAGTCATATTATCATTTCTCCAACCAAGTTAATGGTCCTTGGAGACAAAATGACATCGCAACTACATAAAGCTCTATGGAATATAGCATGAATTCCATAAGATTTTTAGTGAGGAGATTTCAAACCATGGGCCAAAACTTAAATTCAACAATCTACATGTAGAGATGATCATAATCCACTTTAATCCCCATAAATCATTAGATCATAGGGAATTAGAGGATCAAACTCAAAGAAATCTAATGAGATATTGAAGATCTCATAGATTTCTTTGAGAAGAATATAAACAAAAGAAAGGAAATCAAATATCATTTGAAAAATCCAAGTCAAAACTCTTTTATTAATAAATCCAAAGCTCTAATCCAAATTAATGAAATACCATGATATGCAATCACAAATTCTAAGTGGTGTGTGATGAAATGAGGTAGGATGATAGGTTTTGAAAATGTGTAAAATTCCTAGATCTAAGAATTTCTGATTGAATTGCCTAATTCTACCAAGTGATTGAGAGGTTACCTCCAAGACCTCAAAGGTTTCTTCTATTCCTTGTGAAATGCTTCCAAGAATCTTCAAGTTCTTCTCAAAATTCTTCAAGTTCTTCTCAAAGTTCTTCAATAAAACTCCTCTTTCTTCTCCCAATTATCTCTCTATTATATCTCTCTTTTGTGAAAATTTTTTGAAAGTAAGAGTAAAAGTCCCCATGAAGAAGATGAAGGCCTGTTTATATAGACCAATACATCAAGGTTAAATGGGTAAATTCGGGTGGAAACCCATGTGCAAAGTTTTCTTCTAGAACATGTGAGAAAAGCAGTCTGTTACAGTTCGCGGCACTCGATGGCTTCCGGCGGCATTCATTGAATGTCGGGCAGCACTCGCTGAATGCCAGACGGCACTCAGTGAGTGCCGGCGCGGCACTTAGTGAGTGCCGCCAGCTTTCCCGCATGCCGGGGCTAATAGAATTTTGCCCTCTTTTTATAATTTTCAAAATATTCATTACCCCAATCTTAATTATTAGCAAAGTATATACTAATGTACTTTATACTTGTAGTGTACTTTGTTAAGATACACCCATATACATGGTATATACTATCATTTTATCTATTTCTTTCTTTTACTTCTTTTTCTTCTTCTTCTCTCTTCTTTTTTTTTTTTTTTTTGAATAAAAGTTCTTAGACGGATTTTCTCACATGTTCTTCAATGTCCGGGTTTCCCCCCGGGTACCCAATTTTCCTCCTTCTCTCTTATTATTTTTGAATTTTGTTTTGAAGAATCTTTGAAGAACTTAAGTTTCTGGGAAACCTTCCAATTTTACCGGTCTTTGTCACATCGGTCTTCTGGAAGTAACCAATCCCTGGGCTTGACGTTTGGTCAAAATCGGGGTGTCTACAATAAGGTCTTAAGCGAAATAGTTCTTGAGGCGATCGAGGTTAACTGGTTGTTTAAACTCAACTCCATCTAGGTCCATGAGATAGGTAGCTCCCCCGAAAAGCAGTGTCTTAATGATATATGGTCCGACTCAGTTGGGTTTGAATTTTCCTCAGGGGTCATAAACGGGCGACTTTATGTTCTTTGAGGAACAGGTCACCCTCTGCAAGCTTACTTGGGCGAACCTTTTTTTGAAAGCACGAGCTATCCTTTTCTAATATCCCCGAGTGTGATTTATAGCAGCCAATCTTTTCTCATCTAATAGCATCAATTCCTCATATCTCCCCCGCAGCCACTCAAGTTCGGTTACCTCGCACTCTGCCAAAACTCTCAAAGATGGTATTTCGACCTCAACTGGTAGAACAACTTCCATCCCATAGACTAATGAATACGGCGTAGCCCCTGTTAAAGTTCTTATGGAAGTTCGGTATCCCCATAAAGCAAATGGTAACTTCTCATGCCAATCCCTGTATGTATCTGTCATCTTTCCTAGGATTGCCTTTACATTCTTGTTTGCGGCTTCTACTGCTCCATTCGTCTGGGGTTTGTATGGTGAGGATTGGTGGTGGGTAATCCTATACTTCTCTAAGAGTGAGATAACTTCTCCCTGAAAGTGACTCCCATGGTCAGAAATAAGCTCATTTGGCACCCCGTATCTGCAGATTATGTTCTTCTCGATAAAATTTACCACATCCTTAACTTTCAGAGTTGCATATGATGCCACCTCCACCCATTTGATGAAATAATCTATTGCCACAATTATGTACCGTTGTCTATTTGAAGCTTTTGAGACTACTTCCCCAATGATATCAATACCCCACACAGAGAACGGCCAGAGGGTGGTCATGTTGTAAAGTTGGGAAGGTGGGGTAAGCATAAGATTTGCATGGATCTGACATTTATGGCATTTCCTAACATACTCAAAATAATCCTTATCTAGAGTTGTCCAATAGTATCCCTGTCGAATTATCTTTTTGGCCAACATGTGTCCATTCATGTGGGGCCCGCAGACTCCTTCATGTATTTATTCCATCATTTCTCTTGATTCCCTTCCATATAGACATTCTAGGTTATAACCGGTATAGGACTTTTTCCATAACTTTCTCACATAAATCACAAATTGAGCTGAAAACCTCCGGATCGCCTTCTTATCTTTTCCTGACGCCCCTTCTGGGTACTTTACTTTCTCAATGAAACTCCAAACATCTATATACCATGGTACTTATGTCTCTTCTCCTCCTTCATTGGCTGCGATTGTCTCGAATGAGGGTAGGGTTCTCTCTTCTATGGACAGGGAAATCATGGAAACTCTTATAGGGATTTGGATCATCGAGGCTAAGGTTGCTAAAGAATCAGCTAGCTGATTTTCCTCATAAGGAAGGTAATAGAATGAGATTTTTCTAAACTGCACTTTTAGGCTCTCCAAGTATTCATGATAAGGTCTCAATTTCTCATGCTTTATTCTCCAATCACCCCTCACTTGCGATATTATCAGATTCGAGTCCCCAAAAACATCAATCTTATCAATTTTTAAGGCCAAGGTTGCTTCCATCCCAATTATGCATGCTTCGTATTCTGCCGTGTTGTTGGTTGAGTTATACTTAAGTTTAATGACCAATGGGGGCCCCATTAGGTGATATAAGGATGATTCCAACTCCGTATCCTACATGATTGGCTGCTCCATCAAAATACATTCTCCACCGGTCTTCCTCTACTTTCATCACCCCCTCATCAGGAAACTTAAATTCTCCTCTTTCTTCAGATTCTATGGCAAGGTCAGCTAAGTATTCGGCGATGGCTCTTCCTTTGACAAATTTACAAGTGACATATCTAATATCAAATTCAGCCAGCATCATGGTCCAGTATGAGATCCTACTGGTTAAGGCAGGTTTTTCAGAGAGGTATTTAAGTGGGTCCATTTGGGATATTAGGGTGACAGAAAAGGCTAACATGTAATGCCTAAGGCAACCTGTAAACCATACCAAAGCCCAACATGCTTTCTCCAATGGCGAGTAGTTCAACTCATACCCAGTCATTCTTTTGCTTAGGTAATATATAGCTTTCTCTACTCGCCCCTCTTCCTCTTCTTGAGCCAACATGCACCCCATAGAATTCTTGATAACAGATAGATATAGCAATAAAGGCTTCCCAGGTTTGGGAGGTGATAGGACAGATGGGTTTTGAAGGTAGGTTTTGATCTTCTCGAAGGCTTTCTGGCATTGGTCATCCCATTCAAACTTTTCCCCTTTCCTCAATAACTTGAATAGAGGGTCACGGGTCATGGTGAGTTTGGATATGAAATGGCTGATAAACTGTATTCTTCCTAAGAATCCCCTCAACTCCTTCTCATTTTGGGGTGACGGCATTTCGGTTATGGCTTGAATTTTGGTTGGATCTACCTCAATCCCCCTCTGTGTAATCAGAAATCCCAATAATTTCCCTGTGGTGACCCCAAAAGTACATTTCTGCGGGTTTAATCTCATTCTGAATTTTCTTAACCTCTCAAAGAATTTCCTTAAAGCCTTTAAGTGTCCTTCCCTCTCTTTGGACTTCACTATCATGTCATCCACGTATACCTCTACTTCTTTATGGATCATCTCATGTAGCAGGGTGGTGGCGGCTCTTTGATAAGTTACCCCCGCATTCTTAAGCCCAAATGGCATAACTCTATAACAATAAGTCCCCCAGGGTGTGATAAAGGTAGTCTTTTCCCTATCCTTAGGTGCCATTAATATCTAATTGTACCCTGAGAACCCATCCATGAAAGATAAGAGTTCATGCCCTGTCTTATTGTCTACTAAAACATCAATGTGCGGTAAAGGGAAATCGTCCTTAGGGCTGGCTCTATTCAAATCCCGAAAATCCACACAAACCCTAACGCGACCATCTTTTTTTGGGAATGGTACAATATTAGCGACCCATTCTGGATACTCGGTGACAATCAAGAATCCAGCTCCTAACTGCTTTTCAACTTCTTCTTTCACTTTTAGCGCCCATTCAGGCCTCATTCGCCTCAATTTTTGTTTTACGGGTTTTGAGTTTAGGAAGAGGGGAATATGATGTTGGACTATTTTTGGATCAATCCCTGGCATATCATCATAGGACCATGCAAAGACATCTTTGAATTCATTTAATAAATCGATTAACTCTTTGCTTTCCTCATTACTAAGTGTGGAGCCAATAGAAACATTTTGTGGATTATCTTCATTTCCCAAATTAATCGTTAAAGTGCCTTCAATGATTTTACATTCAGATTCATTTTCCTTTTCAATTAATTTTTGCAATTCATCTAGTATTTCACTACATTCATCACATGCATCACAATTATTATGCCCAATCGAGTAAGCAAAATTAGTCATATTCTCATTAACTTTCTTGGCAGTAATTACAACAGACATAGAAATTGAAAGATGCCTCATTTGGGCCAATACAGACTCTGGGTGAGGGGGATACCTATCACTAGACTCAAAAATCCATTCCTTCTTTCTTTCTCCTCCAAGATTAGTGATGAAGCATTCTTCCAGGTCACCTGTCTGAGTAATTTCCCCCATTTCTTCTTCCTCTGGTTCTTTTCTAAATTCTGATTTCTCCCTTTCTTCCTTTTCCTTGCTTCCTTCTTCACCTCTATTGTGCCCATCTTTATTCACACTTTCCCGGTACTACCCTTTCTGATCCCTCTGTGTTCCTCTTCCAGCAGGTCCTTCATCGATGAGCCATCCAGAGTGCACACCCAATCCTAAATAGTGGTGGATTTTATGGGTACTTCCAGGTAAGGGTCTTTATAGTCAGAGAAGTTTTGTGCAAAGAAAATCCCAAATCCCAGCTTCATGCATTTTTCCACTTTATCCAACCATGGCTCTGGGAATTCGCAAAATGAAAAATCATCTCCTTCTTTGACAAAGTACCCATTGAGAGTCTTTGAGTATGGTTCTATCGGTGCATCGGCCGATTTCTTCTTTCTCTTCATTTCCTCCCTTGTTGGCTGATATCCCAACCCATGGGTATGCGTTTGCGTGATAATGTTTGGAAACTCAGGCAATCTTTGGTGCTTCTTACCCAAACCCATCCCCGGGAAGAATCCCATCTTTCTCATAATTCCGGCTACCAACGGACTTGCATATTGATCAAAGTAAAGTGGTAAAAACTCTTTTGGCTTGATGTCTTCTATCATATTGATGAATTCGAACCCGCCCAAGCCTGGCTCTTCCTCTTGCATTTGTACTTCCAGAACTGGGGCACTAGATGAAGTTCCAAACGTATGCATCCAACTATCCCTTTGAACATCACAAACTTTACCCTTCCAAATATACTTGACTTTCTGATGGATGGTTGACGGAATGGCACCCAAACTGTCCAGCCATGGCCTTCCCAGAAGTAGATTGAAAGATGTAGGAATATCGATAATCTGGAACTCTGCCTCTTTTTCCCCAACCCCAATAGAGAGATTCAAAAAAATGATCCCCATAACCACTCGCTGAGTATTGTCATAGGCCCTTACCTTTTGCTCTGATGGTATAAACATGGATTCATCAAGCCCCATCCTTTTGGCTGTTCGGAATGGGCATACGTTCAATACAGACCCGTTGTCAATGAGACAAGTGGGCAAAGAATTTCCTAGACACTCGACGGTAATGTTCAACGGCTTGTTGTGAGCAGGTCCTCCAGGTGGTAAGTCAGCTTCAGTAAAGGAGATAGCGAGAGTCAAGCTCTTATTGATCATGCCGACTAGATCTTCTGGGGTGATGTTGATGGAGACATCAGATTGATTAAGAGCATCGAGGACCGCTTGTCTATGATGCTTGGAAGCAATTAATAATCCCTAGATAGTGATATTCACTTGTGTCTTCTTCATCTGTCTCAAGACCCTATCTTCCTCTTCTTCCTCATTCAGTTTCCCTTTTCCCTTATCCAATTCCTGGCCTGAGTGATCTTCCTCAAGTTCGTGTGGTTTGAAATGCCTTCCTAATCGTGTTAAATGATTGACCTCTTCTTTAAACCAAAGATCATCCTGTGCTTTAGTGACTTCGGGATTTTCTTCTTCTTTTTCACTTTCATATCAAAGATCCTCCTTAACTTTATTGATGTCCTGACTGTCATCCCCTTTATACCAAATAGAATTGTCATCTTTAGGTGCCCACCAATCCACAGCGGGAGCCTTTTCTATCACTTTTCCCTTATTTCTATCTGTCAGTTCGCCCAAAGTGTAGATGTTCGAATCTCCCAGTATATGATAAAACTTCCTCAGGCACCCAAACTTAGTGATTAATGTTGATGGATCAAAAGAGCTTCCTTCACTTTCCAAATAGTAAACTCCGGGTGGCGGTACTGCATGATGATTTGGTAGTGGATTCTCGGTGATGTTCGGCGGGTTGGTGGGTGGTTCAGATATTACCTTCTTATCTATTAGATCCTAGATTTCATGTCTCAACCTTAAGCATCGATCGGTTAAGTGTCCCAGCTTTTGATGGAATTTGTACTATAGATCAGCTTTGAAATTTGGGGGTGGTGGATTTGGTCTCGGTCGTGGCTCCAATAGGTGAAGTTACCCTTTTGCTAGTAGCCTATCCAGAGCGGTGGACAATGACACTCCCAAGTCTGAGAACTTTCTCAAAGGCTTATCTCCTCCTCTCTTCGGGTAACTCCTGACTATATCAAACTTCTTCTCTGGTTCACTTAACACATTCACATATGTAGGACTTGAATGACTTCCTGAATGCCCTCCTCCTGTCCCATAATTCGGATGCCTATACCTATTCACCAGTTCTTCTCTCTTGATCAATCCTTCTTGTATCGCATCCTCAATCCTAGTTCCTACATCGAACACTTCAGCAAAGGTGTTGATGGATTGAAACCTCATCTTCTCTTGATAGACGGGCTGGAGATTTTTCATTAGCATCTGGATTTGTTCCTTCTCGGTTGGCCTCTGTACCATTTTGGCTACTTTTCCCCTCCAACGGCTCAGATATTTAGCAAAAGATTCCTTATTTCCCTACCGTGTAGTCTCTAAATCTGTCACGCCCCGGAGTAAGCCAAAAATAGGGAAAATAAAAATTTTCCTTTATGGGTCTGTAGACACGTGACTAGTTTGTTAACCGTCCTGTCCTTCTAACTCCGCACTATGCAATCATAAGGGAAAAGCTAGGGCATAAGCATGATCTAAACTTATCAGAGTATATATACAGCAACGGAAAATAAACAAGGGTTACAATAACTTCAATCTTAATACAAGAGGCCATACTAAACAATTTACATAATCTTAAAACTTGAAAAACTGCCTATCAGGTCTTGGGCAAGGCTTTATTCTCCCTGGCTTCACGGCACAGCATCCTGAACTCTTCTATTTATCTCCAAACCTGCAACACTCTGGGCATACGAATGCCCAGGGCGTAACATGCCGTCAGCCTTGGAACAAGGCGGAGTGAGAGTCTCAACTGCACAATAATCAATAAATACAACACATCTCTCGACTCACGTCATAGTTTAATACTTTAAGGTATGGTTATTCTCTTATCAAAAGACGCATTCTCACCACGGGCATAACAGAGGTCTCATCAAGACAGAAAATCAGATAAACATAACATCATAGAATACATTCTCTTTATTATAACTTGTGCGCGCAAATGCATGACCAATAAAACTCACGCCCAACCCTTTTCAAAGACACTTGCTTTTAAAACAGATACTTTTCAAAACCATTTTATTTTAAAACCAAAACTTCCAAACCAAATCATTTTGACTCATCAACTCAATCTCATCATTCGCCTTTTCTTTCTCATCCACTTGACAACATGCGGTATATCAAGGATGACATTATACTATCACAGCCAATTCATACTCGTCCCTTGATAGGCCACCGGACGTCTTCACGGCGCACACTATCTGTAAACAATGAAACTGGCACATGGGACGTCTTTAACCATGTGTATACTCTCACCGGTCGTCTACACGACTGAGAAGTATATCAGAGCACTAGCCGGACGTCTTCAACGATACATGGGACGTCTTCAACCATGTATGCGCATCACCGGACGTCTTCAACGGTGAGAGGCGCGCTAGGAACCCTAACCGTTCATGTCCACCCAGCTCGTCAGCCGTTGATCCATCGGATCTAGCAATTACATTCACATATCTCTTATCGTTCACATTCTCATCAATCCTTTCTCTTTCTCTTACGATGCATGCTAACATATGTCATGAAATGTAAGTGAGTCCACTACCGATACCCATATGAAAAACCACTTTCATTCTCTTTATTATTCGCATGGCATGTGTTATCTAATCCAATTAACAATATCGTAAAAACATGCATTTAACAATTAGCAGCAAAAACGTACATATAACAGCATGGATCACATAACATGGATTGATACCAATAATCATATAGATAAAACCCTTGACATGCTCACGTATGCGATAGCACTACCATAACATGCTTCACATAGCCATACAATTTATCGGAACACAGGTAGCATCATAAATCAGCATCTTACCTATACAAAATACCATACAGGTAGCTTTTAAACATCTTATATTAGTCTTATTAGGATTAGAGTGAGGTTAGGAAACTCACCTCGAGTCACCGATCCTCGAAAAGCGGATAACCGTCAAGTTCTACAACAATAAACCAAATAAACAATAATAAGGTATGAGTACAACTATAGGGGCAAAATGGTAATTTTACCAAATGAGGTCATAAACCTCAAGGTAGTGATCTACGTGTCATTCTAAGTCCAACGCCATTGACTAGACTCAAATCGGAGTCCGTCGCGTTTTACTAGGTAATATGCAGGGCTTACTACACTAATGCGGGCCCTAAAAGACAAGTTGTATTTTCGACCGAGTCGAAAAGTCACCAAACTTTACGGGAATGTTCTAGACATTAATCTAAGACTCTGGGAACTGACCGCGTAATATTCGGAGTCCTGGATTATTTATTATGAATTTTTGAAGATAATATATACCAGAAAATACCCGAAACGGGATTTAAATACATAATTATAATTATACAAAGGAATCAGTACTTAGAAATATTTTTATTAAATACTAGATATTAAAATACACCACCTGTATTTATTTCATAATTTTCGGAGCTCGTTTGGTATTTTTAATAATTAATATACTCATATAATAGCTCCTTATTAATTATTAAAAATACTGGACTATAATATTATAGCTTTATAACATACATTATATAATAAAATAGTCCGAGGGTCATTATCCTAATTTTCTAGAATTTATAAATACATATAGGTATTTATTAACTATTAAAACCATTTAAAACTAATATTTATTATTTATATTAGCCATATAAATAATAAGTATATAATATATAATATAATAATGATATATAGAATATTAAAATAATATTCTATAATATCACACCTTAATGGTATTAATTATAAATTATTAATAATTATTAAAACCATTTAAAGTATTTTAAACTAATTAAAACTTAATAATAATAATAATAATAATAATAATAATAATAATAATAATAAACAATTCCACAGACCCGACGGGTCGACCCGAACCGACCCATGGGTAAACGGGTTACCCGGATATACTCTCAAGAAGACCCAAAGACGCGACCCGATGGGTCAGACCCGACCCGACCGAAACCCAAACGGGCTACCCATATCAACACACAATGAAACCCAAACCAAAGCCCATTCGGGTTGACCCTAACCCGAACCCAAAACCCAGATACACTCACAATCTAAACCTACCCGATAACCCAAACCCGGACTGAACCCGACCCAAAGCCTAACCCATTTACAGACACAACATAACCCGCCCCAAAACCCGAAACCCAACCCGACGTCAAAACGACATTGTCCCACTAAAGGGGATCCGTGGGTTATCTAACCCCGACCCTAACCCACAACCCTACCCATTTACATACTCATTCTAACCCTACCCAAACCCGACCCGAGTCCGGGTGTTATAACCCCAACCCAAACGGGTCGTCTTCATCTTCTCCGGCGAAAAGGCGTCGCCGGAAAATCGCGGGTTGCCAGAAAACTTTCAAACACTCATAACTCTCTCATTCCTTCATCAAAATTGATGAATCCAACGGCATTGTGACCGGAATCCCTTCCTCTTCAACATATTATAAGCCCAGATCCCGGTTCATACATTTAAGGCACCCACCAAGCGATTATCGTTTTCGGCCAAGAAAAAGATAATGGCCTGCATGGCCATCCAAACGTCCCCCAAATCCAAACCTGCTACATTGGGGTTCTACTGGGACCAAGGGAGTCACCATGGTGTGGGTTTTAAGAGCCTTGGTTGTGATTTCAAAAATCAAGCACCATTATGGAGCTTCAATGGTCGCCGGAGCTGGCAGAGAGCCTTAGGCTCTGATTGGGCTACATGCATGCAGTCCTAGGGTCTTCTAACGGACATGCAATACTCAGGGATGAGTGAGAGGGGTTGGGTTACCTCATATTGTCTCAAAATTCTCCGATCTCTCTCTTCTTCCTCGGCTTTCCTCTTCTCCTTCCTTCTTCTCCTTCGTCTTCTGAGCTTGGGTGTGAGTGTGATACACTATAAGACAGAGATGGGGTGTTGTGTGTTAGAGAGAGTGGACAGAGAGGGAATAGAGATGAGGGTATGGTGTGTGTATAAACCGAGGGTGGTGGGGGAGGTTTGAGTGCTCTCCCTAACTCTCTCTCGGTTCTCTCTCTCTCTACAATCTGTTTTAGACAGATTAGGGGGTGGTGAGGCTGATAAAATGAGAGGATGAGGGAGGGGAGTGTGTATTTATATAAGCAAATGTGAGGGAGGGTTTGGTTATGTATAGTGGTGCACAATGTGTACCCATATGTGCAAGTAGGTGTGTGTCTAAGGGTAGATTAGGGTGGGGTCCACATAACCGCCAAGTGGTAGTGTGGGTCCAACTCTCGGGTAATGTGCCAGTGCTCTGGTAAAAGTGTAATACTATGAAAGTGAACACATGTATAAGTTATGAATGTGCGGGACTGTGTACGAGCCTGAATACAAGCCCGTCTATGAATTCTAAATGAAATGTGACATCTAGGTTACGACAACTCTAATAGGTGCTAGGTTAGAAGTATCGTTGTCATCAAGACATTTACTAAGGATCCTGATAAGGACTCCTAACTACGGTTATCCTAAAGGGGCCCTCTGTAACCGCATCCTGGGTGACGTCACTGTTTTAAATTCCTGTATGGAATTTGTAGAAAATTCTGGGTGCTACATCTCTACCCATCTTATTTGAGGATTTCGTCCTCGAAATCTAGAGTTTGCTAGATCTTAAAATGTACAAGGTCTTACTTATAAGGTTAGTCGTTCTATACCAACTCAGGCGCTCTTATCAATCTAAATGGTCTACCTGACCATAAGTTGTTATCCACTGTTCCGGGGTCTGAGTTTCCTTGAAATACATCAGCTCCTCCTCATAGGTTCTCTTGAATGTCCCCAAACATCTTGTAATATCATTTCCATATAGGATTCAAAGTTCTAGCAGTGGGTATGCTACCTTTAGTCTTCCATTTTGTTCAGTGCTGAGATTGATTTACTGATCTGTGAGCTCTCTTTCTGGATCTTTGTGGTGGTGGAGTATTGTTCTGAAGTTCTAGCTCGGGACAAACTTTGCGTACATGGCCAGTCTTTCCACAATTAAAACACCGCACCTGTTATCCTGTGAATTGTTTCGGTACTGTGCATTCTTTGGAGTGGTGTCCAGGTGTTCCGCAGTTGTAGCAGATGTCTCGTTGCTTTGCGTGTGTTTGAACAGCTGTCTGACTAACTCTTCTGTCATTGCTTCTCTGTCCTTTGTGATGATTATGGAGGTGTCCAGAGTTTCTTCTAGTGATTACAGACTGCATTTGAGCGGTTGCCCGTGACACTTGATTGCTTCTTCGACTTCCTCCTGGGTTGGTTGCCTGGAACCAGTTATCTTTTCCTCCTTGTGGGTGTCTTTCTAGTTTCTTGCTGTTCAGTGCTATGTTCTCCAGTTGTGTGGCTAATTCGACCATTTCTTCGAATGGTTGGTCAAGGTATACTGCTGCTGTCTTTTGAATGTCTGGATTAAGTCCTTCGTAATATTGCAGTGTCTTATTTCGCTGAGTATCTACCATGTAGGGAGCAAATCGCAATAGTCTCTCAAATTTTGTCGTGTATTCTTGTACCGTCATGTTGCCTTGAACTAGCTCTATGAATTTCTTTTTCTTCTTGTTTCTCTCTGTCCTTGGGAAGTACTTTGCTAGAAATTTTGTTTTGAATGCTTCCAATGTCATTCTCCTTGTAACATCTTCGCCCACTGTAGCTTCGACAGATTCCCACCAGTCGGCTGCCGAATACGTCAATTGGAAAACAGCCAAGCGTCTTTTCTCCGTCTCGTTGCATTCGAGGGCTTGAAACATTTGTTCCATATCACGAAGCCATTGTTCAGCTTCCCATGCTTCTGTCATTCCCGTGAAGTTCCTAGTTTAAGTGCACGGAATCTCTCAAGCAGTTTATCTCCTGTCTGACAAGTATCCTTGTTGTTGATGACACGGTTCAGGTGATCACTTGCTTGTTCCACGCGTCGGACAAGAGCTCCTATCAATCCTGTTGGATCCACTGCTGGAGGTATCACATTTGTTGTTCCGTTGGATGAATTCTGAGTATTCCGTTTTCTCTTAACCATGGTGTACGCTAGCAAGGGTTATACCTACGAGTTAACACCTATTTGGTCAATACCTTATCTTATCTCGTCTGATCATATGACAAGTAACAGTATTGAGTTAACAGGGATTTCTAGCATATAATGGTTGTCACAACTACTATTAGGATCAAGGGTACGACATCCATATCCTTGGTCTTTCTAGACTCTAGGTTGAGCTGACTGTTCCGAGATCCACCTCAGGAAGTTCGTCAGTGCCTAAACTTCTATCAACTAATGGTCAAGCCTATAATATTATTAGTAATAAATGTATAAGAGGTAAAATTAGCAATTAATAAGAATACGTCTCATCCATACAATTATAGTTAAGTCACAAGCAAACTACTACTGATCCGAAAATAAAAAGGTCCAACAACAGTACGAATACTAGTTCTACAAATCTGGAGTACATCAAAAGAAGTGGAACAAATAAAACATAAGATCAACTAGCTAAGGATCTATCCTCCATCTCTCTCAACATCAGAGTCCGAGGTCACCTCTCCTAAATCGCTGGATGGTGGAAAGTCAATCGGAGGGATACCAACAAATGCATCCCAGGCTGGCTCTAGGGGCCAATCAGGGTCCTCTATCATCTCAGGCTCCGCTAGTGGGTCTTCATCTGGATCATCATCTGAGTCATCATCAGAACCTGCAGGGGTAACAAAGTGTACTACGTCTTCTTGTGGTTCATCCTGGTCATGGATTGCAAGGTTTCCAAAGGCATGAGGAATCTCCTCCATCTCAGCAGACAGCAAACGCGGTGCTACCACTCTATGATATGCTAACTCTGGAACAGGTCTCTCACGGAAGAAACAACGTGTCCACTTCCTTATACTCTGGCGAACTCTATGTCTGATGGTGTTGCTAACATGACCAAATCCTCGAGGGGCAAACTGTCTTTCCAAGGTGACTCTGTACTGTCCATCCGCAGCATTGTACTCTATCTGGTGCTCCATGCTAGCCTGCCCAACACAGAAAACTAACTTAGTACTGATGCTAATTAATAAAATATCTTAAAGTTTCATAGTGACAAAGGGGTATCTTTCTTAATTCTATCTAATCCTTGAGTTACTGTCAATTGTTCCAAGTCTGACTTCCTGAACTTACATTAGTTCCTAATTCTATATTTATTACACTTGTGACTTCTATGGCTCAACTTGTCGCGGGGATTTATTCGTTATTCTTATAGACTAAGAGTATACAAGTTACTAATTATAAGCAAGCATTACATCAATGTAATAATACATAAGTCGGGTTAAAGACGATTTTCATAGATAGATTTTAAACATAGTGCAACATAGTTGCAAAAACATTTACATCAGAGAGTGCGTACACTAAGTACGTACATAGTAGGGAATAGTGCCAACAACATATACATGAAAGGCGTACACGTTACTACTACTACGTGTTATATGCCTGAGTACAGCTATATACACAAAAGATGGACTAACAGTCCTATTACATAGTCCTTCAATCATCCAGGTCCTCGACCTTTGACTTTCCCTTCTCAGCTACGTCTTTCTTAGTTGGGTCGACATTGACTGCGGAATCAGCATCCTCCACAGAATTGGTCTCCTTTGCCGGAACTTCTCCATCATCCTCCTCCATATCAGTCCCCAAGACTGGCTCAACGGTCAAGGGTGTATCAGCTATGGACTCCTCTGGTACTGGGGGTGGCATAACAGAAGATGGTCCTACGGTTCCTGGTGGGGGTGTCAGCTTAACTCAAAAAGTCATGACTCGAAGGGTATAGCTGTCATGAGTCATCTTAGCTGCTTCCTGATGAACAAGTCTAAGGGTGTTTTCTCGGTAATATGCCTCTCTCTGTAGGATCTTTGGGTCCTCAATTCCCAACACATGTACATCATGCCACATGTTTTCCTCCAAATGCTGCTGAGCACTCCGTCGAATCCTTTGTCGGTACAACACTGGGTATGCAGGCTCTATACGATCTGGATAAACCCAATGTCCTCCAAACCCGTCTTGAACATAGAATGGTTCCATGCTAACCTGTCCAATATAAACTATCATAGGGTTAGTATCTTCATAAGTGAGGAAAAGATCTAATGGTTTATAACTTAAAGTGTATAGGACAAACCGTAAATGCCTAACCTAGGCTCTGATACCACTAAAACCCTGTCACGCCCCGGAGTAAGCCAAAAATAGGGAAAATAAAAATTTTCCTTTATGGGTCCGTAGACACGTGACTAGTTTGGTAACCGTCCTGTCCTTCTAACTTCGCACTATGCAATCATAAGGGAAAAGCCAGGGCATAAGCATGATCTAAACTTATCAGAGTATATATACAGCAATGGAAAATAAACAAGGGTTACAATAACTTCAATCTTAATACAAGAGGCCATACTAAACAATTTACATAATCTTAAAACTTGAGAAACTGCCTATCAGGTCTTGGGCAAAGCTTTATTCTCCCTGGCTCCACGGCACAGCATCCTGAACTCTTCTATTTATCTCCAAACCTGCAACACTCTGGGCATACGAATGCCCAGGGCGTAACATGTCGTCAGCCTTGGAACAAGGCTGAGTGAGAGTCTCAACCGCACAATAATCAATAAATACAACACATCTCTGGACTCATATCATAGTTTAATACTTTAAGGTATGGTTATTCTCTTATCAAAAGACGCATTCTTACCACGGGCATAACAAAGGTCTCATCAAGACAGGAAATCAGATAAACATAACATCATAGAATACATTCTCTTTATTATAACTTGTGCGTGCAAATGCATGACCAATAAGACTCACTCCCAACCCTTTTCAAAGACACTTGCTTTTAAAACAGATACTTTTCAAAACCATTTTATTTTAAAACCAAAACATCCAAACCAAATCATTTTGACTCATCAACTCAATCTCATCATTCGCCTTTTCTTTCCCATCCAGTTGACAACATGCGGTATATCAAGGATGACAACATACTATCACAGCCAATTCATACTCGTCCCTTGATAGGCCACCGAACGTCTTCACGGCGCACACTATCTATAAACAATGAAACTGGCACATGGGACGTCTTCAACCATGTGTATACTCTCACCGGTCGTCTACACAGCTGAGAAGTATATTAGAGCACTAGCCGGACATCTTCAACGATACATGGGACGTCTTCAACCATGTATGCGCATCACCGGACGTCTTCAACGGCGAGAGGTGCGCTAGGAACCCTAACCGTTCATGTCCACCCGGCTCGTCAGCCGTTGATCCATCGGATCTAGCAATTACATTCACATATCTCTTATCGTTCACATTCTCATCAATCCTTTCTCTTTCTCATACGATGCATGCTAACATATGTCATGAAATGCAAGTGAGTCCACTACCGATACCCATATGCAAAACCACTTTCATTCTCTTTATTATTCGCATGGCATGTGTTATCTAATCCAATTAACAATATCGTAAAAACATGCATTTAACAATTAGCAGCAGAAACGTACATATAACAGCATGGATCACATAACATGGATTGATACCAATAATCATATAGATAAAACCCTTGACATGCTCACGTATGCGATAGCACTATCATAACATGCTTCACATAGCCATACAATTTTTCGGAACACATGTAGCATCATAAATCAGCATCTTACCTATACAAACATGAATTATGTTAATCAAGTCGATAGAAGCTCTTGATCTCTCATCCAATTATCCTAGATGAATTCTAAACCAAGTTTTATTCATCAATTCTTATTGAGTAATCAAGGTATGACCATTTTGAATACATAATCATAATTGTAATTAAACTTTAGAAAATTCCAGAATAGTAGTATCAACTTCAAATGCTTAGAAAATGATCTTAACTTGATCGTATGCTCATGATTTTACATCAGCATATAGATACATGAGTTAGGAATCATCCCCAAAAAGCGGAACATCGATAACTATTATAGATTTTTTGAAATTCAAGTACAAAGAGATTATGTTCAAATCTGTCAACCTATTTTTCAACAATTTCTAAAAATAGCATATAAATCCTAGAAGCTCTAAAAACGAACCGGATAAAACCTGATTCATCAAAGTTTACCCAAAAATTTTGAAATCCATCAAACTATGGGTTTTAATGGACCAAATCTCATGGACAAAACCAATCTGTTTTACTGAATTTTCAACTAGTTCATTTTAAAGTGTGAGGAAAACATCTTAGGTGTTGATTGAAGCTTATTAGAGAGATCAAATTCATAGATCTACTTGACTATCATGATATAGAATCAATTTAGCCCTCAAGTTCTATGGAGAACTTTAGATCATGGATCAAAGAGGCTTACAAATATCATATTGGAGATGAAATTTAATATGAATTCTAGGTAATAGAAATAATCAAGAGATGGATATGAACATAGGAATCACCCCTCTCATAGATCATACCAATCAATTCAACCCTCAAGTTCTATGGAGAACTTTAGATCATGGTTCAAAGGGACTTACAAATATCATATTGGAGATGAAATTCACTATGAATTGTAGGTAATTTAAATAATCAAGAGATGGATATGAATATAGGAATCATCCCTCTCATAGATCATACTTCTAAACCATCATAGAATTCAAAATAGATACATATATATAATCTTGTATGCATGGATTTAAACTAAAATTGAAGAATGAAATCAAAGTGAAAAACAATCTCTAATTATGAATTATCAATGAAAATCAAAAGAGATTTGGATTTAGCTATGTGGGTGTGTGAAGAACAAAAGATGAAGAAGATGAGTGTTCTACAAATAAAATAAAACTAAGCTAGATCCAAATCTTATAGATCTATATATGTAAAATAGGAATTAGAGATGAATTATAGTGTTTACCGCTTGGAGGATTCTCAAATATATAACCAAAGTTGAATTCAAGATCTTCTTCTTCAAGTGTTCTTCAAGCACTCATCCATGGAAGTTAACGGAGGCAATTGATGTCTAATTCATCTAATCTAATTACCTTGAGATTATTTTAGGGAATTCTAATTCATAATTCTCTCTCTCTAGAATTCTCTCTTAAGTTGAAAGTATTTTGCAGGTATATTCACTTGTGTACTCTCTTGTCTATCTCTTGTGTTATCTCAAGGTCCTTTCAAGATACTCCTTAGATCATCTCATATGAGATGCATGAGATCTTATATAGAGTTTTGAAGACTTAACTCTTAAGTTACAAGGTTAAAATAGGATTTTCAGAGATCAAAAAAGGGTTAAAATGGCCATTTCGGTGCCTAAACGCAATTTCCAGGCAATTTCCTCACAGTAGGAGCCTTCTAGAAGTGTTTGGAACCAAAAAAAATGCGATGGAGAACACCCTTTATAGGTGGCAGTTATGGTGGGACCCACCACTCCCATACCCAAAACCGCCACCTGCTTTTTGGGTCTCTCTGGTTACCCACAAGCTCTGTTTCAAAAATTACGCACACTACTTTTCCAGATTTTTGTAAAAATGCTTTTTGGTGTCCGAAATCATCTGTTTATATACCGTTGGAAAGTTGTCAGGTTGAATTTCAATATAAAAATATTCCAAGAGGTTTTGAAATGAGAATTGGAGTCCAAATGAAGCTCGGAAGTCCTCCGAAACTTTCGTCGTCTTTTTGAAATCAAATGACGTCTTTTTTAAAATTACTTTCCAATGCACATTGATTTTGATCTTTTCTTTGAAATTGAATCTCTAGATACCTAGAATACTGCATTTAGAACACTTAATGTTCATATAACCCTGATTTAATATGAATTCTGAGAGACGATTTTGACAAAACTGGGATTTGTGCATGGAAAAGGGCTTTTCTAAGCTTGAAGTCACTTTTCGAAGTTCGATCTTTCGATTGTGTGGAATCCAGTACCTTCCATAGGTTACTTTTCATCATCAAATCCTCCAAGACATTGTCCACCCTAAATCCTATCAGTGTGGTCAAAATTGGGTGTCTACAGTCAGGTCTGGTTTGCTGTCATTATAGTAGATTATTTTACTAAGTGAGTAGAGGCCGAACCACTGGCAATGATCACAGAGTAGAAGATGGAAAACTTCATGGAGAGGAACATCATCAGCAGATTCGGCATTCCCTGGGTACTTATCAGCGACAATGGTAGACAGTTCGATAAACCAATATTCAGGCAGTTCTGCTCAAACCATGGAATCTCCAACCACTATTCCTCACCAGAGCACCCTCAAGAAAATGGGCAGGCTGAGGATACCAATCGAACGATCCTATAGTCTATCAAGAAAATATTAGAGAATGCCAAAGGACTTTGGGCAAAAGAGTTACCAAGCCTCTTATGTGCCTATCGCATGACACCCTAAGCTTCAACATGATAGACCCCATTCTTACTCACATATGGGTAGTCCCGACTGAGCTCAGCCGTCAATAATATCGTCAGACATGCACTATTATCATTCATGGACGGTTTTCCAGGGTACTATTAGGTACTCATAGCACCAGAAGATAGAGAAAAGACTACTTTTGTCACACACTAGAGTACATTCTGCTATAAGGAAATGTCATTCGGGCTAAGGAACGTTGGGGTCACATATTAGAGGGTTGCTACTACACTATTGCTTGATATGATCCACAAGGAGGTAGAAGTGCATGTAGATGATATGATAGTAAAAGCAAAGGATAGGGCATACCACATAGGAGTGGTGAAGAAGTTCTTTGAAAGGTTAAGGGAGTTTAAGATGAGGTTGAATCTGAAGAAGTGTGCATTTAAGGTGACCGCAGTGAAGCTATTTGGATTCTTAATCACCAAGAGAGGCATAGAGGTAGACCTTGCTAAGAACAAGGCGATTCTAGGGATGAAGCCACCTAGGTTAAAGAATGAGGTAAGGAGTTTCCTGGGTAAGATCCAATTCATAAGCTGCTTCATTTCAAAGTTAGCCACCACCTGTGAGCCATTGTCTAAATTATTAAAGAAGGAGGAAAAACTCGAGTGGGGTGAACCTTGCCAAAAAGCCTTTGAGAAATTCCAAACTTATCTATAGAAGCCACCCATCTTATCTTCGCCTATTGAAGGCAAACCCTTGCTTCTATACTTGTCAGTAACCAAGGACGCCATGGGATATATGCTAGCTCAGGAGGATGATGAGGGTTATGTGGAAGAAGCCATATACTACCTAAGTAATAGGATGGTCGGATATAAACTCAAGTATACATCATTAGAGAAAACCTATTAGGCCTTAGTTTGGGCTTCCTGTTGACTTAGACACTACATGTTATCTTTTCTTATATTGATTATAGCCTAGATTGAGCCACTAAAGTACCTATTCGAAAAACCCGCACTGATAAGAAGGATGGCTCAGTGGACTCTGATGCTCTTAAAATACGTCGTGAGGAAATCCATCAAAGGGAGAGTGATAGTAGAGTTCCTAACTGACCAGGCAGTAGATGGGGACGAGGTTACAGAATTCTCATTACCCAATGAGGATCTTATGGCTATTAGCCAAGGTACGTGGAAAGTGTACTTTGATGGAGCGATTAACCAGAAAGGATATAGAGTTGGGATAGTGCTAGTATCTCTAGATGGTGACCACACACCATTCACCGTCAAGCTAAACTTTACTTTCACTAAAAATTTTAGTAAATATAAGGCCTGTACAATTGGACTGGGAATGGCCATAGGACTAGGGGAAAAGAAAGTTGAAGTGTTCGGGGATTCCAATTTGATAATTTCACAGGCTAGAGGAGACTAAAAGGTAAAAGAGGAAAAGTTGAAGCCTTATCATGAGCACTTAGAGAGTTTATAGGAACGGTTTGAGGAAATCACTTTCTTCTACCTACCCCGAGATGAGAACTAATTCACAGATGCTTTAACCACCCTAGCCTCAATGATAGAGATACCCATTAGAGTAACCATGAGACCCCTAATCATAAAGAAAAGATAAAGAGAAGATAAAGAATACCCATTAGAGTAACCATGAGACCCCTAATCATAAAGAGATGAGAACTAATTCATAGATGCTTACTG
This sequence comes from Hydrangea macrophylla, assembly GCA_033977485.1. NCBI lineage: Eukaryota > Viridiplantae > Streptophyta > Magnoliopsida > Cornales > Hydrangeaceae > Hydrangea > Hydrangea macrophylla. Next base: position 31,397,170 of record CM066992.1, read on the forward strand.
TTATGCTATTACTACCTTATAGTGACATTTGGAAGTTCATAAGTGATCAAGAATATCTCAAGGGAGCCATAGTGAAAAATAAAAGTGCAACAAGGAGACTGTCAACCCAATTTATCATACATAGAGGAGATTTTTACCAAAGGTCACACATAGGGAATAATCTCTTGTGCTTAGATAAACGTAAAGCTAAAAAGATGATGGAGGAGATTCATATAGGGGTATGTGGCCCTCACATAAATGGACACATGTTAGCAATGAAGATAGCAAGCCAAGGATACTACTGGTCCACCATAGAGCATGACTGTTGTAAGTGTGTAAAGAGATGCCACCATTGACAAGTCCATGGGAATCTTAAGAACACTGCATCATTATAACTCTATAGCCTCACTACACCTTGGTCATTCTAAGTATGGGGCTAGACATAATTGAAGAAGTGGTACCAAAGTCGTAAAATGGAAATAGATACATTGTTGTGGCCATCAATTATTTCACAAAGTGGGTAGAAGCGGCATCCTACACCAAGTTAGAAGTTAAAGACGTGGCTAGATTCATCAAGCACAACATCATCTGTAGGTATGGGGTTCCTCATAAAGCTGAGGTACTGGCACTATTGGAAGAGTATAAGATCACCCACCATAAGTTGTGACCCTATAGGTCACAAACCAATGGGGTAGTAGAAGCTGCAAATAAGAATGTGAAGGCGATATTGCAGAAGATGGTAAACATGTATAAGGACTAGCATACCATTCGCCCTATGGGGATATAGGACATCTATGAGGACTTCCACCAGATCCATACCATACTATACTCATTGGTATATGGGATGGAGTCTATGTCGCTAATAGAACTCGAGATACCATCTTTGAGGGTAATGGTTAAATGTGAAGTAAAGGAATCCCAATGGTTAAGAGAGAGAGATATAAAGAACTAGCACTAATAGATGAAAAGAGATTGGAAGCACTAAACCATGTCCAAGAATATCAGTAAAGGATAGCTAGGGCTTATAACAAGAAGGTTTGCCAAAGGAAGATTGTTGAGGGTGACCTAGTCTTGAAGGAATTGAGAGTGCTAGTTTTCAATCCAAGAGGAAAGTTTAAGCCTAATGGGACGGCCTTGCAGTCAAAGAATCCATTAATCTCGATCACCTCAAGAAATACTATGCTTAGCCCATCCATATACGCCTTACCCGAACTACGTAAAAGGAATTGATTCCCACTAGTGGTACGTAGGTAGCATGGAAATAGGTTCGGTCAAAGTTATAACGCCCTTCCCATTCATTTGCTACACTAGGGACAAGTCCTTCCCGATCTTGATTTTCTGTATCTATCCCTATACTAGGGGCAACCTCCATCTTGAAGCCTAACCCTTATTTTTAAAAGGGCTAGCCCCACTTTTGGGCCAAACATTAATGTAGATTTTAGGGAAGGATTCAAGTATGCATTCAAAAGACTAAAATAAGACAGTTTTGAATCAATAAGGAAAATTCTCTAAACTTAGTGTTATTGAAAAAAGTTTTATTCCACCATAATAAAAGCTAAAAAGTAAATAAAAGAAGAAAAATTATGCTATCTAAAGACTAGTGTTACAAAGCGGAGTCGAAGGTTTCTTCATTCTCTTGGTCACTTCCTCTATTGTTTCTTCTCTTTTTGCATAGCCTTGACTACATCTTTTGATGGGGAAAGAAGGAAAAACCCCATGTTATGATCTATGGATTGGCGTGACTCCCAATGTTTCTTGAAATAGGAAACATCCAAAGCCTTATGACCAACCTTCTTAGGGATCCTGAGAGGATGAATAGGGACTTTCGAAAGATGATTGAATTAATGAAGGATCCAGTTGGGAAGATAAAAGGACTACATGTGGAGGCCTTGAATGCTAACACCAAAAATTGAGCTTGTAATGAAAGTAAAAGTCTTGATCTTCCACCATTCGATATTCCACTGAATATCCTCATGGTAAGGCCATGGAACCAGATGGCCCAATCCTGTAGGGATTCATGGAGGCGAATAATCTCTTGAGCATGATAGAGGGTGGAGAATGTGGATAAATTCTTAGGAGAACTCGTAAGTTTGGTAAGATCAAGAATCCATACTTGTAGCAACATGGATCCATCAAAATTATCTACAAAGCCGGTGGCAGCCTTTTGTAATCCAGTTAAAGTTTTGGCCATGCACATCATCATTGGGTTCTTCCCCTTGCTTTTCTGTAGAGCTACATCAATAAGTTTTAAATCTTCAGTAGTGGAGCCATCATTGAATAGGAAGTGGGCAATCATGTATAGAGCAAGAACACACCGCTTGTGTTCATGAGCAATGGTGGGGTCATCTGAGGAGAAGAGCTTGATATGAGGGAACAATAGAATATGACCCTCTATGATGAGACCATCGCATTCAGGATGAGGTAGCTGGCTTAAGGTAGACAAGAGAGAATAATACCTAGATTGATGAGAAGGAAACACGAGTTCGGACTTGTGATCATAACCAAGCATGACAGAGAAATCTTCAAAGGTTGGGTACAGTGCCTCATAGTTGAAGCAGAATACATGATATTTGGGATCCCAACACAAAATTCCAGCCTCTATGAAGTTCTTTTAAGGCCTCAATTGACGAAGAGAGAATAGGCTATCCAAACCGTAATGTTGGAAGTAAACGCGATCAAGGCCGTAGAATGCATCCATCCATTGAAAGAGGGCACAAACCATGATGGTTGCCATTGAAAGGATGTTTTAGGGATGAATACGAATGAAAATATGGGAGTTTCTAGGGCTTATATAGAGTATCAAGTCGAATTTGGGAAGAATTGGGAGTCTAAAGTCGGAAAGAAGTCCAAAAATTTCCAAAATTGCCAAAAGTCACAAAACTGTCTGAGTGCCCTAGTGGCACTCATATGACTATCGTATGGCGCTCTTGAGTACCACAATGGCACCCCTCTTCCCCTTCCTTTGTGTAGGTGCATCCTTATGCATTTCTATTGGATTTGGATCTCCGTTTTGAGTCTGAACATACATTTTTGTTCATTTAAAGTCATGTATATGTGTGAAGAGTATTAGTATGTGTTTCAAATCATTCATTCCCAATCATAAAAGAGTCACAAGAGTCATCGAAAGTCCTCCAAAGGAGCATGCCACTCATACAATCTAAACTAGAGTTCAAACGAAAGTGCAAGGAAAGAAGTTAATAGGTGCAATCTAATCAAATACAGTCATCCATAATAGTGCGTAAAATGTAAAGATAAAGCACAGAGCTAGTTTTGAGGGTGCCTCTTGTCTACATTTTCCCTATTCGGCTGAACTCATGGTGGTTTTTCATCTTCTGCCTCATCTTCTTCAATGATCACTCGGTGAGAGGAAGTAGACCACCTGACTGGCTGCGGCATTGGCCCAGTGAGAGACCAGTGTGATGATGATTCTCCTAATTGCATCTCTAACTCCACTATATGCCTCTTCCAAGCTAGTATATCGTTATGTAAAAAAGGGAATCATTAATCAAAAAGAGAAGAAAAGTGAGGGTAAGATAACATGCATGCATTCATTGATTTTATAAGCTTAAAAGAACAATTGCACTGGTTTGTAAAAATGCTTGACTCACAATGTATATCTCTTTAACATCAAACTAGGTAGAGCAAGACTGTAGGAAAGGTTTGGCTGACTGAAGCTTTTAAGGAAAAAGAGGAAAAGATTATAAAGAAGTCGTGAAACTAGGGGCAAGGCACGGAGTTTTACCTTATATTATATTCTAGCTGGCAAATCCACGACCTCAAGCTAGTAACCAGGCTCCTGTGTTCCTCCACATAGGACATCGGGATGAAAGCCACATTAGAGGAGATTGGCATATATAAAAAGTTGTGTGCGTTTATATGCTATACCCAAGTGTAGGTAGACATGCAAGTAGTACTGGATAAGTCCAGGTCAATCCCACAGGGAAGGTGTTAAACTAAAAACTTAGATTAAACTCTAAAGGAAAAAAGGAAAATTCAGGATTTAAAACAAGGTGTAGAACACGAAGTTCTATAAACTATAACTACTAGAGCAATTAAAGTAAACTAATGATTAACTAATTAACTAAAGAAATGTTTTAAAAGAGGTTTTCTTTATATAAAGTGAATGTTGGGATCACACGAATCCGCAGCGATCATGCCATCTACCATGCAATTACATTTAAGCTCTAAGGAGTGTGTCTATCTACAGTATTCCATATTTTCTAAAGATAGAGAATCAATAGTCAGTTCATAGCCAGGACTACATCATCACATTTGTTTCCAAAGCACATGAAGTTGGTTTAAAACAATAGTTAAGTCTCGCACTCTGAATGGTATTAGCATTCAAAATGGTTTGCAAAAGTTATTGAAGAAAAATGCCTTAAGGCTTAAAGTAATGAAATTGTTTTGACAAACTGAGCATTTGGGGACAGTTTGATAACAAATCGCAAAAGTAGAAAGTCTTGGAATATTGTAAAAAGACTTCTCAAGAATCTGAAGGTTCGATCGATCGACGCACATTCGATCGATCGAATATCATCATCTCTCGAGCGATCGAAATGGCTTCGATCGCTTGACTACGTGTCTGCTTCGATTGATCTAACTACTTCGATTGATCGATTGCAGGTTTTATACTGCTGCATGGCAGAGGCTGGAGATCATTGTTTCATCATGATCTCCCAACCTGGGAACTACTCAGACATGGTCTGGAGTGTCACAGATTCGTTTTTAACGTGAAAGCTCATTAAAGGCATGTTTGGTTGTGATTTTAGCATGAAATCTATGAAAACCAAGTGATTTAAAACTACTACTACGATAACTATAAATTCTAATAGATTAAACTACAATTTTAAGCAACTAGAATGTGAATAAACTGAGATTGTAGAACCTGGAATAGAAGAACTTATATTAAACTATAGAAATCAATCCCAAAAGCTATATCCAAAGCATCAAACCTACAAAAATCAATAATAAACTCTTCTCTCTCTATGTAAACTGATAAAAATTGAAGTGAGCGTCCCCTTAGACGTAAACAAAATGAGAATTTGTACATAAACCTAAAGCTAGGATTAAAAACTGTGTCTTTGCTGCGCGCGCGTAAGTTCTAATAAAAGCCATGTTTGATCGATCGAACATCACTCGATCAACTGAACTTCTGGAATCTTTGAGCGCTTTAACTCTCTTTGATCGATCGAACTCTCGATTGCTTGAGGGATATTCGACCGCTTGAGCCTCACTTTTCATGTTTGAATTGCATTCCTTAAAATCAAGCATCCCTTTTATCCTGCTTATTCATTTCTTCACACAGCAAATAGTGATCTGCACAAATTATAGCTAAAACAACACAACGTATCATAGAGTAATCATATTATGTAAAAGCTGGCATCGTAATCCAAATTGCAGATTTGCAAGGGAGTTGTAGACTTAATCAGTGTATTTCTTTATTTTAGCACGGTCGTTTTTTACAAATACCCTCGCTTGTCACAATCCCCAACTAGCGAATTGCTAGTCCCTAGCAATAAAGCAAAAATAAAACAAGCTAGACTAATACTACAATGACTAAACTAAGACAAAATAAACTAAAGCAACTAATCTAAATAAAAAGAGAAACTACCTAACTCACTTTCGCAGGAATCGCGGCTGCATTTAGCAAATGCAACAAGCCGTTAAACCCCTAGGTTCCCCCTAGTGGACGAGTGTTGTCTCGTGAGGGTTTACAGTGAATTTACCCACTAAATTCTCAATCTAAAGTTCAAAATGACATAGAAAAACTTTTAAACATTCTCGTCCATTCAACTATTAACTTAGCTCTACAAAAATATGTTAACCTCAAGCAAACCATAAAAGAAACCCACATACTCCTCATGTCACCAAGATAGATATAACATATGCATCACAATTATGTATCCATGTGTGTGTGAAGTTAACAACTATGCATCCAACCTTATTTAGAATTGTTTTGGACTATCGTACCTCTAGAACTAGTAATTTCAACTCAATTCTCACATAGGTTTACACTCAAAAATAAACATCTCACAGAAACTGGCTTAATAATGATTGTACGTGGTATGAAAGCTTTGATATGAGTGAATTTAGGGATACTAAATGCTTTCATACTCGACTTCACAAAAGACGGACATTTAGAGTGTATAGTCTCATGAAAAGGATGCTACTTACTAGAGGAGCGAACTACTGTGAATAACTCAACTTACACGTTCGTGTTCAAACTAAGTCATTTAAGAATCATTAAGACTTTAGGATTTTGGGTTTTATGTAGAAGATACAGATGATGGATGAAAAGATTGTGCATCTTAGCATATGATGGCGATTATCATCTCATTTTATTCTCCTTTCATATTCTCTCTTTTTTTTTTATAACTTCCCACAACTACTCTCCTCCAATCAACTTTGACAATTTTCTATTATTGGATGCAATGAGGTCATTTCGAGTCAAGTTGAAGGATTATGGGTTTATATTCCATAACGGGTCAGGTATTATTCAGTCAATGTGGGGTTTTGAAACGGAATGGTTTCTATCGGTAAAGGGATATGGATAGTGGTAGGAAATGGATGATAATGGCTTAAATCATTTTTTAATTCTTTAGCTTTATCACTTCAATGTTTATTGAGTTTGGTTGGTAGATCCTGAGCGTTCCTCTCTTATAAGCAGCCAAAATTGAAAAATTAACTGAGACTAGTGCAACGAATGTACTATGCATAATCAAGAAAGACAATTCAAATTTTATGTGAAAATTCCCTCAGAAATAAAGATTGGATCAAAAACTCACTAAGGGTTAAATAGTTTCTACTACTCGTTCATTTAGCACAATAGTCGTATTAACTCATTTTTAGGTTTTCAACATAGCTACCAACTAGTGTAATTGGATGTTGGATACATGAAAGGTCAACAAATGCAATCATCCTAGTGGAACTAGAAAATGCGTGAACTTAATCCATAAAAGGATGAGATTAACATGAATGTATCATTGCTTGATAACAGCTAAATAGAAGTGAATATTCAAAGTTGTTCTACCAATAAAGTTCAGAAATTTATTTATTTTTTTTTTATTATTATTATTTTTAATCAAGATTGTATGATATGTGCAATAAAGTTATTTAGATTGCTAAGTATACACATGTGAAGGTGATGATTATCTATCTACATCCCACCCCCAACTGAAAATTGCGATGTCCCCAGAAGTTGATTTTTAAAAATAAATAGAGAGATATCACCTAATACATCAAAGTAATAACCGCAAGCATTGCAATCTGTAAAGAAGACATACAAACTCCAAGCAGCCAAGATGAATAAAAAGTAAATATGAAATGAAAGAACAAGAGATCGATACATAATAAAAAAAAACTGGTCACTGGGATGATAAAACAATAAAATCCGAGCAGTGATCAAAATATCCAATCATAATCTCACATATGCTAAAAAGAGACAGAAATAAATGAAACAAAACAAAGTGCAGTAAAGGAAAGAATGCAACAACAAAATGTGAACACTCTTTAGTGTTTTAGGTGGAGGAATAGTTGGGCTCATCTAGCTGGATGTGCTCAGCTTCTAGTAGGAAGTTCTCCAAGAACGGTTTTAACCTTTGGTCGTTAACCTTGAAACAATCATCGTTCTTGGGATTTATGAGCTCAACGGCCCCATTTGGAAAAACAGATTTAACAATGAATGAACTTGTCCACCGGGATCAGAGCTTAATTTGAAAAAGGTGGAGGCAAGAATTGTACAGCAAGACTTTCTGCCCTGGCTCGAATGATTTTTAAAAGATTGTTCTATCATGGCGAGCCTTCAACCTTTCCTTATGTAATTTAGCATTGTCATATGCATCTCGACGTATTTCTTCCAGTTCAGCCAGCTGGAGTTTCTAGAGATGACCTCCCTCTTTAATGTCAAAGTTTAATGAGCGTGTTGCCTAATACGCTTTGTGCTCAATTTCTACAGGGAGGTGACATGCCTTGTCGTACACTAGCCTGTACAGGGACATCCCCAAGTTTGTCTTATAAGCGGTGCGGTACGCCCATAGAGCATCGATCAGTTTATATGTCCAATCCTTTCTATTGAAACTAACCGTCTTATCTAGTATATGCTTGATTTCTCAATTAGCCAACTCTGCATGCCTGTTAGTTTATAGGTGGTAGGCGAGAGTGATCTTATGATTGACCCCATATTTCTTGAGGAGTGACTCCAAAGGTCTGTTGCAAAAATGCTTTCCTTGGTCACTTATTAGTGCTTTCGGGGTTCCGAAACGCAACAGAATGTGTTCCTTAAGAAAGGACATAACCGTTTTGTGGTCATTGCATCTTATCAGTATCGCTTCTACCCATTTCGATACATACTCCACAACTAGGAGTATGTATTCATAGTTGATTAATTTCGGAAACGTCCCATGAAGTCTATGCCCCAACAATCGAATATTTCAATTGTGATAATGGGAGTTAAGGGCATAGAGTTCCTTTTTGAAATTGTACCTAGCTTTTGACAGTGATGGCACAATTTACAAAAAGAATAGGCATCCTTAAACACAGTAGGCCAGTAGAAACTGCTGTGTAGGACTTTTTGTGCAGTCTTTTGCAAAGTGAAGTGACCTCTGCAAGCTTTAGAGTGCCAAGATGTCAAAATCACTGTTATATCTTCATTTGGGGCGCAACGTCTGACGACCTGATTAGCACAATACTTGAATAAGTACGGGTCATCGAAAAAGAAGTGACGTGCGAACGAGAGGAACCGTTTCCTATCTTGATTTGACCAATGACTAGGGGTCTCTCCCGTAACAAGATAATTTACTATATTCGCATACCAAGGAAAACTAGAAATAGTCATCAGTTGCTCATCTAGGAATTCATCTTTAATTGGTACGAGTTCAGTGTTGTTAGTGAACGTTAACCGAGATAAATGGTCAGCAACCACATTCTCTACTCCCTTTTTATCCTTGATTGTGATATCGAATTCCTGGAGCAAGAGTAACCAATGGATAAGCCTTTGCTTCGCGTCCTTCTTAGATAACAGGTACTTGAGGGCCGAGTGGTCTGTAATACAGATAATTGGGGACCCTATCAGATATGACCTAAATTTATCTAGAGCGAAAACTATTACCAGTAACTCCTTTTCGGTAGTCGTATAGTTTATTTGAGCTTCGTTAAGTGTTCAACTGGCATAGTAGATTACATAAGGCTTATTATCCTTCCTCTGTCCTAGGACTGCACCAATGGCATAGTCGCTAGCATCGCACATTAGTTCGAATGGCAAACTCCAGTCGGGTGCCTGTATTATCAGTGCAGAGGTAAGGTGTTCCTTTAGTGCATCAAAAGATGTTTGACAGTTGTCCGACCACTCAAAAGGTGCGTCTTTGACTAAGAGTTGACACAGTGGTCAGGAAATCGCATTAAAATTTTGGATAAAGCGACGATAAAATCCCGCATGTCCCAGAAATGAGCGGATGTCTTTAACTGTATGGGGGACAGGTAGGTTTGAGATTATATCAATTTTCGCTTTATCAACTTGGATACCTTTATCAGAAATAATGTGGCCAAGGACAATTCTCTTGGTCACCATGAAGTGACACTTTTCCCAGTTTAGTACTAGGTATTTGTCCTTGCATCTTGCTAACACTTTTCCAAGGTTTTCCAGACAGTTGTCGAAACTATGGCCAAACACTAAGAAGTTATCCATGAAAACCTCGAGTATTTGTTCGGCCATATCACAGAATATGCTCAACATGCACCGCTGAAAGGTAGCAGGTGCATTGCATAAGCCGAAGGGCATACGACGGTAAGCGAATGTACCGAACAGACACGTGAAAGTTGTTTTCTCTTGATCTTCAGGACTGATTTTGATTTGGTTATAGCCACTATATCCGTCCAAAAAGCAATAATATTTATGACCCGCCACTCATTCTAGAATTTGATCCATAAATGGTAATGGAAAGTGGTCTTTTCGGGTCACAGTATTCAATTTTCGGTAATCAATACACATTCGCCATCTGGTGGGGATGCGTGTCGGTACCAATTCACCATCTTTATTAAGAATGACCATTAGGACTGCCTTCTTTGGCACTACTTAGGTAGGACTAACCCAAGGGCTACCAGATATAGGATATATGATCCCAATATCACGTAGTTTTAAAACTTCATTTTTGATGACTTCTTGTATGTCGAGATTCAAATATCTTTGCATTTGCCGAGAAGGTTTAGCATCTTCCTTCAAGTATATTTTATGGGTGCAAACAGACGGGCTTATGCCTTTGAGGTTGGCAATAGTCCATCCTAATGCTCCCTTATGTTGTTTCAACATTTGGATTAACTTATCCTCTTGTTCAGGATTTAATGTTGATGAAATTATGACGGGGTAAGTCTTTTCAGTCCCTAGGTAGGCGTATTTGAGCTCGTTTGGAAGCTCCTTTAACTCCAAATCGGGGAACTAAAAATTGGAGGGCATGACTAATTTCATTTTTGGAGGTAGTGGTTCATATGGTGTTACCCACATGCATTCAGCTCTATCCTCCTCTTTCGTTTCCATCATGAGGCAAGTGTAATTTAAAGCAGCATCCAATGGGGTAGAATTATTAGGTTGATAGATAGCATCAAATTATGACACAACTACCTCCAAGGGATCTTTGTAATCTACAAAATCAGCCTCATCTTCAATGACCATTTCGATGTAATTGATTTCTTCCTCATCCTCGTATTCTTCAAGTCGGGGATTTGAAAAAATCTTGACATTTAGAATCATGTTCCCGAATACAATGGTCATTATACCACTTCTTATTTTTATTGTGGCATCTATTGTATTAAGGAATGGACGTCCAAAAATCACCGGGATTTGTGAATATGGATTAGACATAGGTTCAGTGTCCAAAATCATAAAATCGACCGGGAAGACAAAGGAGTCTATTTGTACGAGAACGTCCTCCAGTATTCCTCTAGGATATTTGATTGACCTATTTGCCAGTTGTAATGCAACTCAGGTAGGTTTGAGTTCACCCAACCCTAGTTGTTTGTAAACTAAGTATGGCAGCAGGTTTACGCTTGCTCCTAGATTAAGGAGTGCGTTGTCTATCCTTTGATTTCCAATCTGGCATGAGACAGTTGGAGTACCGAGGTTGTTGAGTTTCGGAGGCAATTGATTTTGGATGATTGCACTTGTTTGGCAAGCGACATACGCGTGTTTCTTCAAACTTTACCTCCTTTTGACCGTGCATAAGTCTTTAAGGTACTTAGCGTAGGCCGATACTTATTTGATTGCATCAAAGAGTGGGAGATTTATTTTGACTTGTTTAAACAACTCCAAGAACTCCTGATTCTTTGCCTCGTTTTTGGGTTTCTTAAGCCTTTGAGGGTAAGGCGCTGGGAAAGGGCATTTAGGTAATTCGTCTTTAACTGGTTCCTTTCCGAGCCTTCTCTTAACTTCTTTAGGAGCTTCATCTTTTGCATCTAATGATTCGTTATTATTGAATTGCTCCTCTTCTTGAGTTGACAATTTGTTTTTAGTTACCACTTCGTCCTCTTCATACTGCTCGGGAGTAGAACGAGGCATGTTTTGCCCTATAACCTTGCCTCTTCTCAGAGTAGTCACGGCTTTAGCATGCTCTTGATTATTAGGACCATTGTTGAATCCCTTCAGGTTTCGAAGTGGTTGGGCAGGAAACGTTCCACTTGATCCCTCGTGTCATGCATCCATTCTTTCTAATGTTGCGGACATTTTACTTATCATCTGAATTAACTATTTTGTTAAATTCGTATTAGAGAGTGGATCATCCTCTTGTACCTTTTTGTGAGGTGGCACATATACATTTGATTGCTGGCTGTTAGAGGGTTGAGCTTGGTTGTAGTGATTTGATCTATTTTGATTGAATGGCTGGGACTGCCTATTGTATTGCCCTTGATATTGGTTATTGTTATTATAGGGCTATTGTTGATAGTATTGATTTTTGTGTTCCAGCATCATTTTTCCAATCAAACCCGGGGTGATTCCATCTATTATTATTATTCTGAAAATTGTTGTTATTATTTTGCAAGTTATGATTATGATAGGAATTCCCCGCCCCCCTATACCTTTGCATGGCATTAATTTCCATGGGGGCTTGTTCTTGAAAGTATGGCACATTGGGACAGTATTGAGTGGTATAGCCTAACATGTTGCATGTGCCACACGGTTCTTCAGGTAAAGCCTGCCTAGAACTTTCTCCTTTCATCATCCCTAAATCCTCTACTTTCTTAACTAGTTCTTCATATTTGTTCATCAGATGATCCTCACTTTTTAATTGGTACAGACTTTTCTCCTCTACACAGGATATCTGTGAGCGTGAGTCATCTTCAGTATTCGACCATTCATGAGCATGTTCGGCTAGCCACTTAAAGTGAGCTTCAGCCTCTTTAGTGTTTTTGCGAAGAAACAGACCTGAGCTCATGGTTTCGACCAACTTTTTAGTTTTACCATTTAACCCTTCGTAAAAGTAGCTTATGGTTCACCATTTCTCGTACCCGTGATGTGGGCACGAGAGAAGCAAATCCTTAAAATGCTCTCAAGTTTGGGTGAAGGTTTCATTGCACTTTTGTTTGTAAGAGTTTATTTGTCATTTAAGCTCGGTGGTCATACGAGGCGGAAAGAATTTCTTTAAGAATGTAGTGTTCATCACATACCAGGTGTAGATTAAATTTGGCTTTAAGGCGAGTAGCCACACTTTTTCTTTATCCTTCAAGGTAAAGGGAAATAGCATTAGGCGTGTCACATCTACGGGACAATTTTGTGAGAATATTTTACAAACATCCTCAAAGTCCTTAACATGTAGATATGCCTTCTCGCTCTCTATTCCATGGAAGGTTGGAAGGAGTTGAATCATTCCATTGCGAAATTCAAATTCACCTACATGGGGTGGAATGAGAATACAAGAAGGTTTAGGTGCGTGTTCGGGTGTCATGAGATCGCACAAAGGATGAAGCGAATCATCAATTGGTACAACCACATTCTCACTGTTTTCACTTTGATTATCGGCCATTGAATCAGTAGGTGTGGCTACGTGATTAATAGAATCAGAGGAATCGGGTAAATAGAAAGGATTTCTGAAAATTCCTTCAATGGAATTATCGGACATGAAAGGGAAAGATTCCTAAGGAGATTTTAATCTACAGAACCAAAAAGAAAAAGAAAATAGAAATAGATAAAGGTAGATTGAGGTAATCTAAGTATTAACTCGTCGCCTTCCCCAGCAAAGGCGCCAAAAACTTGGCATGTATAAAAAGTTGTATGCGCTTATGTGCTATACCCAAGTGTAGGTAGACGTGCAAGTAGTACTAGATAAGTCCAGGTCGATCCCACAGGGAAGGTGTTAAACTAAAAATTTAGATTAAACTCTAAAGGAAAAAAAGGAAAATTCAAGATTTAAAACAAGGTGTAGAACACGAAGTTCTATAGACTATAACTACTAAAGCAATTAAAGTAAACTAATGATTAATTAATTAACTAAAGCGATGTTTTAAAAGAGGTTTTCTTTATATGAAGGGAATGTTAGGATCACACGAATCCGCAGCGATCATGCCATCTTCCATGCAATTACATTTAAGCTCTAAGAAGTGTGTATATCTACAATATTCCATATTTTCTAAAGATATAGAATCAATAGTCCATTCATAGCCAGGACTAATCATCACATTTGTTTCCAAAACACATGAAGGTGATTTAAAACAATAGTTAAGTCTCGCACTCTGAATGGTATTAGCATTCAAAATGGTTTGCAAAAGTTATTGAAGAAAAATGCCCTAAGGCTTAAAGTAATGAAACTGTTTTGACAAACTGAGCATTTGAGGACAGTTTGATAACAAATCTCAAAAGCAGAAAGTCTTGGTATACTATAAAAAGACTTCTCAAAAATCTGAAGGTTCGATCGATCGACGTGCTTTCGATCGATTGAATATCATCGTCTCTCGAGCGATCGAAATGGCTTCGATCGCTTGACTATGTGTCTGCTTCGATCGATCGAACTACTTCGATCGATCGATTCGATCGATCGAGTGCAGGTTTTATACTGCTGCATGGAAGAGGCTGGAGATCACTATTTCATCGTGATTCCCAACCTGGGGACTACTCAGACATGGTATGGAGTGTCACAGATTTGTTTTTAACGTGAAAGTTCATTAAAGGTATGTTTGGTTGTGATTTTAGCATGAAGTCTATGAAAACCAAGTGATTTAAAACTACTACTATGATAACTATAATTCTAACAGATTACTACGATTTTAAGCAACTAGAATGTGAATAAACTGAGATTGCAGAACCTAGAATAGAAGAACTTATATTAAACTATAGAAATCAATCCCAAAAGCTATATCCAAAGCATCAAACCTACAAAAATCAATAATAAACTCTTCTCTCTCTATGTAAGCTGATAAAAACTGAAGTGAGCGTCCCCTTAGACGTAAACAAAATGAGTATTTGTACATAAACCTAAAGCTAGGATTAAAAAATGTGTCTTTGCTGCGCGCGCGTAAGTTCTAATAAAAGCCATGTTTGATCGATCGAACATCACTCGATCGACTGAACTTCTGGAATCTTTGAGCGCTTTAACTCTCTTTGATCGATCGAACTCTCGATTGCTTGAGGGATATTCGACCGCTTGAGCCTCACTTTTCATGTTTGAATTACATTCCTTAAAATCAAGCATCCCTTTTATCCTGCTTATTCATTTCTTCACACAGCAAATAGTGATCTGCACAAATTATAGCTAAAACAATACAACTTATCATAGATTAATCATATTATGTAAAAGCTGGCATTGTAATCCAAATTGCAAATTTACAAGGGAGTTGTAGACTTAATCAGTGTATTTCTTTATTTTAGCGCGGTTGTATTTTACAAATACCCCCGCTTATCAAAGATATGGCAAAAATCCTAGTGAATCACCTCCGGCACAAGATAGGGAACCTCGCAGTCATCACTATCCATGGTAAGAACCGTCCAATTAATAGGAGGAAGGTCAGAAGTAGAGAATCTCGAGAGTGCTCCCTTATAAGAAGATCCAATGCCTCAAACCCTAATGCTAGAGCTCCCTGTACCTCCAATAGAAGGTCATCCATGTAACCATAAGAGAGTTTAGCAAGCCAAGCAAAATAAGAAGAAAAAGGATTTAAGATAGATTAATACCCCAACCTGGCCAGTCATAGGGATGTTAGACATAAGATGAGAGATCCAAAAATCTCCATAACCCCTTCCGTCGACTAATTGTTGCATAGTATCCAAACCCATAAGCCCTTCCTCAAGGTCATCACCCCGGAGCTTATGAGTTCTTAGGTTATTAGGAGGAGGGACATCAGGAACCACGAAGTAATCTAATAAGCAGGCTTGTTTTAGGGCCTTCTCACCCAAATACCAACCATCAACATAAGGGCCTGTGAATAGGATATGCTATTTAGATAGTTGAGCCACCAACCAATAGGGAGCCTTCATAGCACGGGGGATCCTAGACCAAGGATCCCATTTTACCATCTCCCCGGTGAGATGGGTTAATAAGTCCTGACACTTCTTGAGGTCGTGAGCACCAACCTTCACACCCACCTTTTCTTTTTTACCACTTCAGACCTCTTAGGAATAGACTTGCACTCAAGTCCATAGGCTTAGGAGCTAGCATCCCAAAGTATTTAAAGCTTTACAACTGTTAAGTAAGAAGAGAGAAAACCATTAGAATCCCAAAAGAAAAGAAAAGAGAAGAGAGAAGAGGGAAAGGAAGAATAGATTGAGTGATACCGTCCAAACTCTCTAGAAGCCTCCAACAGAGGGTGAACCCGTTCAGGAGATCTCTCCAATTTGCTTGTAGAGGATTGCTAAGCTTGCCCTACCCCAATTGTATGTATGGATTCGGTCAACATTAGTCAGGCTCCCTAAGATAGAAAGATGAATCCGATCCGCTTTGGTCCTAAAGACGGAGCACCCTAGAACATAGATGATAAAAGCTCTAGTGACTTGGTCAGTGGTGAATCGGTCATATCGTTGGAAAGTCTCGAGAAACCAAGCATAAGGAACCCCATCGCTCACCACTCTAGGTGGGTGTATCCCCAATAGATTGATTACCTTTTGTCTAGATATCACTAGCGACGAGTCGGTAATGATAGAAACTCCCCCTTCTCGAAACTCGATGATCATGGAAAAGTCATTTGGGGTCATTGTCATCTCCCCAAAAGGAAGATGGAAGGTGTTTGTAGAGTCCCACCATTGCTCCACTAAGCTAGAGAGGTGCACCGAGTCATTAGAACTCCCAACCAATAGCTATACGAATTCGCGAAAGTTGGCGGCTTGCACCTTGGTTTTCACAGTCTTTGGAAGTTCCTCATACCACATAGCCATGGGTAAGGCACCCGTGAGCTTGCAAAGTTATTTGATACACGGGATGACAAGAGAGAAGAAATTATTGAGTTGAGCATTTTTACAAACACCTTGTGTGCACAATTTGAAAATCCATGTTTTGAAAATGGTGGCATTTGATTCTTGCCTTAAGAATGAAATCAAACATAAGTAATACACATTAGAGAATACATGAATTCATTATCAATATTCAATTTAGTTTTACATTGCAGGTGAAAAGAAAAAAATTCAAAGAAAATACCTTGAAAATACCTCTCCTTCCGTAGCTTTGAAGGATAGATGTTGATGTGGGTTCTCTTATATGTTGTTTGGGAGGGAAACAATTGCATGAAGGTTTATAAGAGTGTCTCCCCTCTTGGAGATTGAGAGGAAAATGTCCCCCACTCTCAATGTTGAAAGATGAACTTGAAGAGGAAGATGATGACATTTTGAATTTGAGTGGTGAACTTGTTATTTGGTGGTGTTTGGAGTAGATTTTGAATAAGTAATAAGTGATTTTTGAATGTTTAAATGAGATTTTGATTTTATAAAACCAATGTGAGGATGAGAGAACCTAGACTTAAAGGTTGAGAATGGAGAGAAAATGGAGAAAAAGGAGCAATTTTGGAGAGAAATCGAGCAAATTTCAGAATGAGAAGCAAGTGAGGGATGAAATGCCTAAAATAGAGGCTAAGAGCCATAGTGGCACTCTCCAAGTGCCGCGTAGCGCTCTCCCAGTGCCACTATGGCACTTAGTCCAATTTTTCCAAATTGTTTTTTACATTTATGCCCTTGTAATGCCCCGTTTGATCCCTGGACCCGATCTTAATGCATTTTTAATTGATTTTTCATGATGTTGAGTGCTTGGAAATATTCATAGAATATCATTTGCATGCATAAGAATCCCCAGAAGAGCAATTAGTCTTATTAGCACTGCACTGCATTAGTTTCCAGAATTCCTGCATCATTTCATTCATCCATTCAAGCAAGTTTTGAAACGTGCATGATGCTCCTGGTTAGCCTTAATAGCACCAGTAGTACCTTTTTTCCCAGTAGAGTTACCTCGCATTCACATTGAATCTCGTATTACATTCATAGCCTGCCTCAAATGGCTCCATGAACATATTCCCCAGCTAAGTTGCCTTCATTTCCTATGCTCGCACAAAGAGCTACACATAGAAATTTTAATAGTTGCATTGATAATCGCTAGCTGCAAACGCTCGTGATGTTCACCATAACTGGCTCATCATTGCATCTTTCGGGAAAAGTTGACCTTAAGTGGCTCTATGGACCCCTTTTTGTCTTCACCTAGCTCACGTGAAGAGTTGCGCACGGGGATATCAAAAAGCCCTCTAGCTAAGGCACCCCGTAGTCGCTATTGCAAACGCTTATGATGTTCACCTGAAAGGCTCATCACTACGTATTTTAGGTCTAGTTCACCTTAAGTGACTCTAGAGACCTCCTTGTCTCCACCTAGATCGCGCGCAGAGCTACGCACGGAGATGTCGTGAAGGCTTCAAGATGAGGCAAATCCATTGAAGTCTTCTAGATTAGGCAAGTCTGTTAAAGTCCTCTAGATTAAGGCAAGTCCATTACGTCCTAGATTGGACACCCTAGTTGAATCATCCTATATTGGTCACCCTAGTTGAATCATCCTAGATTGGACACCCCAGTGAAACCATCTTAGATTAGACACCTCTTATGATAATCATTGGTTCTAGATAGAAAACCCCAGGGTATCTTGTATGTTAGCATTAGTTTGAGTTCCATATCATTCATTGTGTTTTACTTGAATTATTTCTTGCATGTGGTGTGCTCACTGAACTACGGTTGGTCTGATCTCCTGCAAAGGAATACATAGGTAGCTCTTTCGAGCACGACCACTTGATTTTCAAGATTTTCTTTGCTTGCTTCCATGTTTTGGTTTCCTCGATTTTTTTCCTCAAGTCTTCTGGACTCACTAAAAGGTTGTCATGATTTCCATTATGACGAGTGTTGCTTGTAAAGCTCTGTGAAAGAGGAGAAGACTATAGACACCCTATTTTGGTTCGTCCATTCGACAGAAGGGACCCCGCCTCAAGAATAATCTAATGACTAGAATCGGGAATTGTTGGTTATGAAGTAGAACTCTGCGATGCACCATGGTCTCTCAGACATGTTAGAATAACCTCTAGGAAGACCTAGGTATAATAGAAACTCAATTTAGAAACAGAAACCCAAGTTAAGATAGCTTTTTCACATGATATGGCAAAAAATTGCCTTTTATCGAGCAAAATTCAGACCTAGGGCTGGGATTTTGAAAACACCATTTACAAAATATTCCTAAAATAGTTTAAATTAGTTCCCCAAGCCTTCATGTTGACCAAAAACTGCTTAGGAGAATTTTCAGCCTTTTTATACCTCACAGGTTTGCTCCTTCATGAAGTCAGCCTCACCTTTTTTTACCACAACTTAAAATCCACAAACTCTTTTGAATGATACCAAAAACATCTTAAACTATACTTTTATACCTTTCCAATGGTATATCATGAGCCCAAAAAGGACAACCGAGGTGAGAGAGCAAAGTTTAGAGAGATAGGAGAGAAAACATAACTTCTGGGCTAAGTGCCGTGGTGGCACTCAGCTGAGGGCCGTGTAGCACTCTCAAAGTACCATCCCATAGCTTTGAGTGCAACTATGGCTCTTAGAGACCCCAAATGCATTTTGGGCCCCTAATTTGACCCCAATCCGCGTGAAAATGCCCAAAAATGTAAAAAAAAATAAAAATAAAAAAAAAATTGTTTTTTTCATCCCACATCGTTTAGCTATGAATTTTTCAACCCAAATCTCAAACTATAAAAGGAGTCCTCCCCTCCCCATCCAACACACATAAAAATCCTAAGGCCTAGAGAGCCCAAGGAAACCTTTCTGGAGGATTCTGAAGCACTCCTAGAAAGTCCTTAGGAAAAGTATAAGTTTTAGAGTTAGGAATCGAGTCTTGGAGTCTGCGGTGCCAGCGAAGCTCTGCCAGAGGAGTATTCTGAGGGGAGTTCTTGGGACAAGTTCTTCTTTTTTTCCCTTTTTTTCTACTTTATTTATTGCTTTGATTTTTATATTCCTAGTTGCAGGTTTAATTTCTTGTTTATTCATACTGTTCTTAGTTATTATTAATTGTGATCTTTAAAATTCATAGGATAGTTTTAATTCCATGTTTGTAGTATCCTTATTAAACTTGAGTTTCCCTAGGTAAACTCTACTCGGATGTTGTGGTAGCTGGAGCCTATGGGGTTGGTATCCAATCCATGGATATCCGATCCCCGGGAGTAATGAAACCTTAATTTGGATCTACGATTCCAGTTTTAGGGTGCTCATATAGAAATAACGTTGTAATTAATATTAATTGGAATAGTAGGATGTGCACGTTTTTATTCATATCCATGTTTATTCATACGTAGTAGTTTAATCCATAAATTAATTCATATCCGTGCTTATCCATGCACATGCATACTCTTGGACACTATCCACACTTAGAATAGTAGGGTATTCACTTAAATTATCCTATATATTGCATTATAATTGTCCTAACCATGGTTAATTAGAAATAATTGGGAATGCTATGCTATCCCATGTAAGTTCTCTAGCATCCCTCTTATTTACTATTTTCCTAGGATCACAGAGGAGCATGATTAGGTGGATAAAATACATATTTAAATTCCTTACATGATTACTTGTGCATAGAATTCATATTTTTCTAGGGTGTTTTAGTACGATTTTCATGTTTAAATTGCCTTTTATTTCCTTTCGCATGCATAGGGGAGCATAGCAATACATTTAGTCCCAAAATTACTATTTTTACATGCGCAATGTATGATACACGTATAGTTAATTGCATGATTTTCTTTTATTAGTTGTTTATAACTTGAATATAGGGTTGCAATAGTGTAATTAAAATGGTCCACATAATATCTAGTCAAACACCTTGAAAGCTAAGTAGAGGTCCATCTCACGATGGGGTGAGTGGGGGTGCTTTAGTATGATCTAGCTCCTTCCTCTCAAATACCTTAACCCCCGAACCAAGTTCTTTGGTGACGATGGGGCGGTGCTCTCTATCCAATGGACTTGATAGATTTAGTTTTCTCGGTTTCCTTTATAAAACCAAGTGACGACTCTATTAGTAAGGATCTCTCCAGATTTAGTCTTGTGGGATATATATGGATTACTCACTTGTGTAGCCTCAAATATGGATCATGGGCATTGATTGTAGCCTCGAGTGGGATAAAAAGCCCCATGGAATCTAATTACGAGTAATCCAAATCTGTCGGATCAAATAAAGGCTAATGAAAGGTGGTGAACCTCACTCGTGGTTGTTGGCATGAGATTTGTAATGGGATCAATCAAGCGGGCTTGGTCTTTCTACGCCCTAAGCTTGGTTTGGGTACCCACAATCGCGAATGAACTGGAGCGTCTTGTTGTGCATTAAATGTTGGCGCATCCCGAGGTGACTTTTGAGCTACCCGAAGTGCGTAACAACTTCTAGGTTAGTTGTCGAGCCCGACCATTGGATCGGAGGGATCTAGACCATCCGAGAGTTCTATATATATTGAGGTCTTTAGTCCTATGCCCTCCCAAGCCATTTTTTCAAATTTTTAGAGAGAAAAGCTCTATTATTCTAGAGAGAAAAATTCTTCCGACCACTTTTTCTGACTACGTAAGTCCTTCTGCATTGCTCTTTTTCACTTTTGTTTTCTTTAAATGGAGCTCCCCCCTTTCAGTTAATCTTTTGGGCAAAATTCTGGAGGGTAAGAATTTTTTATGACTGAGTTGGGAGTGGGACTTCTTCTTCTTGAGGTAATGCTTTTTCTTTGGGATCGGTAGATCATTCCCTTTGCTTACGTTGCATAGTGAGTCTGTGAATCCTAGGCCTATTTCATCACCCCAAACCCTATTCGCCTTATCTGTGAGGCTTCTGACTCTTCAGCCGTTGTACCTTAGACTAGGAGTTCCCGACTTGTATTTGGGTTGCCCCTTGATAACCCGATTGGCACTTTATGAGTCCAGACATATGCCATTCCAATGTTAATATTTTGTCACACTCGAACAATAAGGCTTCTTGATCGGGGACACCCGAACCAAGTGAGTCTCCTGCTTCCCGACCCCCTTCTAATCATTAGAGTAAGGGTAGATTCCCTATCTGGATCTCTAGTAGAAATACTAGTAGGGATCAGAGAGGTTGAGTCGGTGTCCTAGAGATCTGATCCTGAGTTTTCCTATAGGGGCTTAGTCAATGAGCTAAGGGAATAAGACCTGGTCAGGTTTAGGACTAGGTATTCTATCCCCGAATCGTCTTCCTTGGCTATACCACATAGTCCTTTCGGGGCCTATTTTTGTCAACCCGTGGTTGTCACCTTCTTTGAGGATGCATTCGTAGTAGGTGCTCGTATTCCTCTACATCCCCTGGCCAGGATCCACTGTGTCATCTCAGGATTTCTCCTTCCCAGCCCGGACCCAACATCCGGAGACTTCTGATTGGGGTGGTGCACTTATGGCTCTAGTATTTTTGGTATGAGCTGCCCCTCCATGAATTCTTGTGGACCTACTGAGATTACCCTCTGACCGAGGAGCTTGGGTTTTTCTCTCTGAGTGCTCAGTAGGGGAGGAAAATTATAGGTAGGTGGCCATGCAATAACAAGGGCTAGAAGAAGAAATTCTTTCATGTATCGATCAATAGTCTATACAAAATTGCCCCTCGGTCGGCAGTTGTCATGCCCACAGTTTGGTCGACCGAGTTGAAGGGTAAGGATTTTATTGTCCTTTTCTTGCTTTCCTCGTACCGTTTATTATTTTGGACACTAAGTGCGAAATGGTTTGCTTTCAGCTAGATCTGCTACCATACCTAATATCCCGGTCGAGTGCCAAGAGTGGATTTAGGGTTTAGCATGAGCAATATCAACTGACTATTGAGCAAGTTTGTTGATCAGGTAGAGAGTTTCAGATCGAAGAAAGCGTTCTGCACTCCAGATCTTCCGCCTCTCGTCTTAATTCCTGGTAAGATGCTTTCGATCTCTTCTATTCATTTCCATCCTCTTCCCTTTGTAATTGATTAATGAGCTCTTGCTTTCGCTTATGACAGTAATGGCCCCCAAGAATGATATGGCTGCTCTCGCAGCTAAGGAGGCTGCTCTGGCCGAGAAAGCAGCCAAAAAAGGAAGTGACTGGGAACTACGGGGGAAGGTGGGGAATTCTAGTGGCCGAAGTGAGGACCTCCTTTAGTGATGAATGTCCTAACCCTTGCTCTAGAAAGGGTCAGGAAAATTACTCCTAACCCAGGGTTAGGGTGTGCTTGCTCAGCTCGTTCGGTCTCCCTCCGGGCGAGCGCTCTAGCCATTCCGCGATTCTGGTATGGGAACGGATCTAGGGTGCCCTGCACTCTGAGGATGTCGAGAGGTTCGAGAGGATTCCTCTCGCTGACCTGACTGGGTGGTTGTACTACTTCTCTGACTTTGTATATAGCTTACTTGTTCAATTTCTTGTCTTATTTTTGCCTTTCCATATACTGATTTTGACTTTTATTTTTTAGCTCAGGTGTGTTGCAGCCAGGACTGAATTCTAGTTTACTGACCTTTCTAACCAAGTCTCTACTACTCATACCAAACTGTCGGTCAAGGAAGAGAAGGCCAAGGTAGCAGCCACCGAGCTTGGGATTGCCTAGGCTATTGCCGCCGAGAAGGAAAAAGAGATTCAGCAAGTCATTCAAGCCAGGCTTGAGCTATAAGGGGAGGTGACCAGACTGAAGGTGAAGCTGGAGGCTTCCCTGGCTAAAGGGAAGGCCTTGGTTGAGGCTACCATCGCTCGGGTGGATGCTGAGAAGGCAGTTGAGGAGGTGTTCGAGGTCGGATTCCTCCAAGGCTATGTTGACCTGATGAGGATGGTGGCTTTTGACCAACCTGGCTGGGACGTCTCAGCCTATCGAGGGCCAAATCGGACTTCTGGGTCGAGGAGCCTATTGAGGAAGCTCTAACTTTTCCCCCTCTGACTGCGGCTGTAGAGGAGGTCAGGGAGACTGCGGTGATGAAGGTCGACCTTCTCGACTGATCTTTTGTTGCTAGATAACTTTTATTTTTGTTGCAGTTTTTTTTTTTTTTTTTTTGGGTGGGGGTGGGAAAGGCTATTGCAATTGCCCCCCTAGGCAATGTACATACAAATTTCAATGAACAAGGCCCCTAGAGGTCACTTTTTGCAACAATTTGTGTTATTGCCTGACTGGATTGATTTGCCTTAGTCTGATACCCCATCCTTAGGCAAAGGTTCAAGAAAATAAACAGTTTAAATGTTGTTCGGGAAGTTCCAAAGTTTTACTGCCTTTGGACTTCTGAGACTTGTAGGCACTCAGGATTGTCTAAGAATTCATACTTAGTTAATCCTGGGTCCTGTAAGTACTCGGTTTATATTTGAGGAATTACCTAAGTGCTGGTACTTAGTTAATTCTGAGATTTGTAGGCGCTTGGGATTATCTAAGGGTTTGTACATAGTTAATCCACGGCTTTGTAAGCACTCATTTAAGCTATTGTAAAATTATTCCTCTACCCCCACCCCTCCCCTCCTCCTCGAAGCCTGTGCTAAGGTCAGGGGTAGTGTGGAAATATCTCTTTTAGGTAGCCGACCTAAAATGTTAAGGTTTTAGGGTCTTTTGACTCCTCTACCTTAGGCCACCTAAGGGGTTTGCCCCCTATTGCCAGATATGCGCCTAAGTAGAGTTTACTGCTTATATAAAGCATGCCTCGGGTGTGCCGAGGTCTTTTTCCGCACATAGAACGGTGGTCTTTCGGTTGCCTCGAGGTAGCTGAGGATCTTGCTGCAAAAAATTACTGCTGTAAAGTTAACATTTATTGAATTTTCTAAAATTGCTGAGGGCTCGAAAAGAGCTACTCGTGAAATTACAAGAGGGC
Organism: Hydrangea macrophylla; assembly: GCA_033977485.1. Lineage (NCBI taxonomy): Eukaryota > Viridiplantae > Streptophyta > Magnoliopsida > Cornales > Hydrangeaceae > Hydrangea > Hydrangea macrophylla. The sequence continues at coordinate 31,421,416 of CM066992.1, forward strand.
TCAGAAAGATCAACTTAGTAAATCATATAGTGTGAGTCTAATCTATTGATAGTACTTGCACAGGTGCTCCACGTTCCATGGGTGTGATAACTTCCGTCCTTCCATAGTCTGTAACCAGTAGGTGCCTAGTCAGTTTACCCGAGTGATCAGGTAGGGGTTTCCCAATTAGCCCGGAGCTTTCCGTGGCCCGGAACCTTGGTTGATTGATTTAACATTTTGAGGATGAGGTCTTCCACCTAGAAACTACGATGCATCACCCTTATGCTAAAATACTACGAGGCCTTTGAATTGTAGGCTAACATTCTGATGTAAGCCAATCTTTTTTTTCCTCGATCAGGTCCAGCTCTTTTCTCAGCAGTCCCTCATTTTTCTAGGCATTGAAGTTGCCCACCCTGTATAATTCTATCTATAAGTGGAAGTGGAAAGTCATCTTTAGGACTACCTTCGTTTAGATCCCAAAAGTCTATGCAAACGCGCACCTTTCTATCTATCTTAAGTACAGGAACAATATTGGCCACCCAATCTGGATACTTAGTCATTATCAAGAATCTAGCTTGTAATTGTTTCTCAACCTCTTCTTTAATTTTGAGAGCTAGCTCAGGTCTCAGTCGCCTCAATTTTTGTTTTATAGGTTTAGATTCAGGAAAAAGTGGGATTTTGTGTCGGACAATTTCAAGGTCGATTCCAGGCATGTCCTTATAGGACCAAGCAAATATATTTTTAAATTCTTTAAGTAGTCAATTCTTGACTTTCACATTCATTAAGTGTAGAACCGATTTGGACCTCTTGGGGATCCTTCTCAGTTCCTAGATTTATTGACAAAGTATCTTCCACCACTTTTTGAACTGATTCATTTTCATCTTTTTCAATCAATCTTTTTAAAATATTGGGAATTTCATCATTTTCATTAGGATATATGCATTTAGAATTGGACACATCGCGAAGTAAGTAGAATCAGAGTTCATTTTATTAATAGTTGGGAAATTTTTTACAAACTCGATAGCAGACTTGACACCAGACTCATCAGACTTCTTACCCCTAGTGACTGACTCAAAAATTGAATGAAAAACGACCTCCAATCCACTAACAGGTGTGGATCAGGTTACAAACTCGAAAAACTTAGAAAAGCCCTCTTTCAGGAACAATGCTTCCTCATACTTCCATTTCTTGAGCTCTCCCTTGGCTTCCATGATGAATTTAGAGACGTCCGTCTTCTCCCCTTGTAGTGCCATCACTTCTTGGTTCGAGTCTTCATCATCCTTAGGTCTATCCCCCAATAGTAGCTTCATAGATCCTTGGTCCATACTCTCAGCCCAGTCTTCTTGAATGGTCTTCTCATCTTGTCCCTCTTCCATAACCCTGCTCCACTATTCTTCTCCCAACGGCTCACATCCAAAGAAGATCTCAAAACCGGAGATCCTCCTCTTTGTATCACAATCATACCATGGCTCTGGGAAGCCATAATTGTAAAAAGGCTTCTGCTTCTTTGACGAAAAAGCCATTGAGATTCTTTTTGAGAGGACCGATGCTCTTGGGCTTGCTAGCTTTCCCTTTTGTCGGTGTATACCCCAAGCCATTCTTTTTCTTCTATCCAACGATTTTGGAAATCTGGTTGTACCTTGCTACCTTCAACCTAAGCCCATGCCTAGAAAGAACTTCATCTTATTCATAATAGGGGCTATCATGGGATTTGCATAATCATCAAGATATGGTGCAATCTTCCCTAACGGCTCTTCCATTCCCAAAGCGTTAATCTTATCGAGCTCGAACCCACCAAGGGTAGGATCTTGCTCAGGCAACTGTATCTCCAATGCGACTCCATCTTGAGCAATACAAATCCCAAAATCCCTAAACAGAACTACTATATGATTCTCCATAACCATCTTAATCTTTTGGTGGAGGGTTGAGGGCACAGCCCACAAATCATGCAACCATGGCCTTCCTAATAGCAGATTAAAGGATGCACCTATATCAATCACTTGGAACTCTATATTCCCATTCACTGGCCCAAATGTAACCTGTAGGTTCAACACTCCAACCACCTTCCTCTAAGTATTATTATATGCACAGATAGACTGGCTTGAGACTCGTAGCTTGTTCATCAGAATACCCAAGGCCTGTAGAGTTTGCAAAGGACAGACATTGAGCATGGAACCATTATCTACCAAAACCACTGAAACCCTCATTCCCAAAGTCTGGACAATGATATGGAGCGGCCTATTGTGACAATGTTCCTCAGGAAGAAGGTCCTCGTCAGTGAAGGATATAATCTGGGTCTCCACCATGGGCTTAATCAAGGCTACCAACAGCCCGGGGGTATGTCAATAGGCAAATCACAGTGATTCAAGGCTTCAAGGACTGTCTGCATGTGATTTGTGGAAGCCATAAGCAAGCTCTAAATATACATGTTAGCATGTGTCTTCTTAAGCTATATCTTTTTCTTGCGGTACACTCACCACCTTTCCTTTTCCATTATCTACCTCTTTTCCTAGATGATCTCCCTCTAGTTGTGGTGGTTTGAAGTGACTGCCTGCCCTAGTCAAGTGTTGAACATCTCTATCTCCCCATATGCACTCCAGATGTCACTTTGTTGATCTCAATACCATCCCTAGTAGAATTCTCAGAAGGCTGTCTGTCCCACCATTTTACTTCTTCTAAGCCAAGGTCTAATTCTTCTAAGTAGAAAAGGTCCTCAACTTCGGGGTCTTCATCCACCCAGTACTCCTCATCATCACTCAAAAAGAAAACCTCAAATTCCTCCTAGAGGATAACCATAAGTTATGGTTCAGTCATAGAGGTGATATATATGGTCGGGTTATAAGGGAGTAGGGCAAGGCTGATGAGATTGATGTTTTTTGGTGGTGATTTGGAAATGGGTTGCGGGTGATATTGGTAGAGGTAGGGGTGTGATGACCCCATTATCAAGGAGGTCTTGGATCTCATGGCGAAGTTGGATGCAAAGATTGATATCATGGCTATGTATTTGGTGGAAAGCACGGTACTTAGAGTCATGGTTAGGCGAGAAAGGGTCAGGTAGAGGTCTTGGGTCCAAGGGTTTGAGGTGGCCTTTTTTAGTGAGGCGAGTCAATATAGAGGATAGTGGCAGGCTGAGGATGGTGAATTTTCTTGGTTCAGAGCGGTGATTATTTCTTGGGTAGGAACGATTGGTGTTTTGGTAATGATTGTCATGTAGGACATTGACATCGGGCGCGGAATGGTTGTTTTCATAGTTGTACCCCCCACCCCCCCTCGTATTTTTCCTCCTTGGATTACTCTCTTCTTTCGTAATCTTCTCATCCCTCATGGCATCTTCTATCTTAGTTCGTACAACAAATAGTTGGTCAAAGGTGGTGATTGGCATGAAACACATGCGTTCATTGTAGGTGGCTTATAGATTCTTTATAATCATGTGGACTTGCTCCTTCTCGGTCAGCCTATTTGCCATATCAGCAGCCTTCTTTCTTCATTGGGTCAAGAACGTGGCAAAAGACTCCCGGTTGCCTTGCTTAGTAGTCTCAAGGTCCCTAACAGTCACATCAACCTCAGTGTTGTAGGCATATTGCTTCACAAATTCCGTCACAATATCCTCCCATATATGAGTTTTGGAGGATTCAAGAGCTAGGAACCATTCCAAGGTTCCTCCAGATAGATAAGGGGAGAACAATTAGGCCAAGTGTTCATTCTCTAACCCCATAGGTCTCAAGGCAGTGACATACATCTTCAAGTGGCTTTTGGGATTCCCAGTCCCATCAAACTTCTCAAGGTCAGGCATCTTCAACTTTTCATGCATTTTGATCTTTGAAGGTTCAAAGAAACCATGGGACCTTTGCACTATGCTTTCTAGGTGGTCCAAATAATCCCTCATGATCTTTCTGGAGTCTCCACGTACACCATCATCGAACCAATCCTCCTACTTGATAGGATTCGGATCAATAGGGTTCTTGGTACAATAGGTGGGGGAGGTGATATGGGTGGATCAACAGTAGGCAGGCCTAGCGGATTTATGGTAGTCTGTCCTAAACAGTCTATGATAAGCTGTAACTTTGCCCCTGACGGGCCAAGGTGTCCTCTAACTATCCCATTCTCTCTTGTTCGTCGATCGTAGGTATCCCAGTACTTGTAGCTCGGACTAATCTCCTCGAATCAAGGGGACAGACCCAAGAAGGTGGGCTTACGGTCTTTTTCGGAGCTATCTATAGACAGTCTGCATACCCACATGTGCCCATTTTAGGAAACCATTTTTTATCATATTATTTCAGGTTTTCTCAATGCTATGTATGCTTTGTGACGAGAACAGGTTTGGTAACCACTTTATTAACATATAGCCATTTAAGTCATAGTCGCATCATCGAGCATTCCTTCTCATCCCATGGCCACCATAATCAATGTCACCCTAGTCAATCCATGCTTGGAATTTCACATGTGATAGGGTTTATGATAGACTAGGTCTAATTAGGGCTACCTCTAGCAAATAAGACACAAACAAGGTTATGACTCATCGTCCTACAGACTCGTAACACATGTTCCCAATATAACACCTAAGCATACCATCCTCATGTTATGTGGCGAGCATTTCATATGGATAGAATGCCTTATGTGTTGGGCAAAGTTATGTATCACGTGTCATATAGGCTTCTTTATCATATCACATAACCCCAAAGGGCAAATAAAGCATGTGTGTGCATCAAGGTGGATAGAGTCAAAGGGTCCACCAGCGAGATGTCCTATATACCCCCCATTATAGGGTTTGGTATGTTACATGGATAGCATTTTATACCGTTAGGTACGTGCTAGGGAAGGAAGTCCTCTGTGGGGGTGATCCAATAGGCTGCAGCCTGCAGGCCCCGGTTTTGGCCCGCTTAAGCTTCCTAAAACTAATGGAAGTTTAGGGCCTAGAAAGACCAAACCCGCTTGATTGATGTCATTACAAATCTTATGCCAATAACCACGAGTGAGGTTCACCACTCTTCATTAGCCTTTATCCGATCCGACCGATTTGGATTACTCATATTTGGATTCCATGGGGCTTTTTATCCCACCCGAGGCAACAATCGATGCCCATGATTCATATCTGAGGCTACACGAGTGAGTAATCCCTATATATCTTACAAGGCTAAATATAGAGAAATCCTCACTAATAGAGTCGCCACTGGTTTGATAATGGAATCCAAGAAAACCAAATCTATCAAGTCCAATGGATAGAGAGCACCGCCCCGTCATCACCAAAGAACTCGGTTCGGGGGTTAAGGTACAAGAGAGGAAGGAGCTAGATCGTGCTAAAACACCCCCTCTCACCCCATTATAAGATGGGCCTCTGCTCAGCTTTCAAGGTGTTGGACTAGACATTATGTGGACCATTTCAATTACACTAATGCAACCCTAAGTTCAAGCTCAACTAATAAAAGAAAATCATACAAGAAACTATGCATATATCATACAATGCATGTGCTAAAATAGTAATTCAGGGACTAAACGTATTACTACACTCTCCTATGCATGTGAAAGGAAATAAGGATACTACAAACAAGGAATTAAAACTATCCTATGAATTTTAAAGATCAAAACTAATAATAACTAAGAACAGTATGAATAAACAAGAAACTAAATCTACAACTAGGAATATAAAGATCAAAGCAATAAATAAAGCAGAAAATAAAAAAAAAATAAAAAAAAAAAATAAAAAAGAGAAAGAAGAACTTACTCCAAGAAATCCCCTCAGATTACTCCTCCGGCAGAGCTTTGCTAGCACCGCAGACTCCAAGACTCGATTCTTAACTCTAAAACTTATACTTTTCCTAAGAACTTTCTAGGAGTGCTTCGGAATCCTCCAGAGGGGTTTCCTTGGGCTCTCTAGTCCTTAGGATTTTTAGGTGTGTTGGATGGGGAGGGGAGGACCCTCTTTTATAGTTTGAGATTTGGGTTGAAAAGTTCATAGCTAAAGCGATGTGGGACAAAAAAAAATACAATTTTTTTACATTTTTGGGTGTTTTCACACGGATTGGGGTCAAATCAAGGGTCTAGAATGAATTTGAGGTATCTGAGAGCCATAGTGGCACTGAAAGCCGTGGGGTGGCACTCTAAGAGTGCAGTACAGCACTCAGCTGAGTGCCACCATGGCACTAAACTCAGAAGTTATGTTTTCTCTCCTATCTCTCCGAACTTCATTCTCTCACCTTGGTAGTCCATTTTGGGCTTATGATATACCGTTGGAAAGGTATGGATATCTAGTTTAAGATTATTTTGGTCTCATTCAAAAAAAGTTATTGGATTTTGAGTTATGGTTAAAAAGGTGAGGCTAACTCCATGAAGGAGCAAATGTGTGAGGAGTAAAAAGGCTGAAAATTCTCCTAAGTTGTTTTTGGCCAACGTGAAGGCTTGGGGCACTAATTTAAGCTATTTTAGGAATATTTTGTAAAGGGAGTTCTCAGGATCCCACCCCGAGGTCTGGATTTTGCAGTCATTTCATTGAAAAAGCTATCCTAACTTGGATTTTTGTTTCTAAATTGAGTTTCTACCACACCTAAGTCTTCTTAAAGGTTATTCTAACATGTCTAAGAGACCACGGTGCTTCACGTAGTTCTACTTCATAATCGACGATTCCCGATTCGAGTCATCGAATTGTTCTTGAGGCAGGGGTCCCTTCTGTCCAATGGACGAACCAAAATAGGGTGTCTATAGTGATCGTCTAGTTCCGATAGCGCCAGTCCAGTTAGTTCTTGACCACCACCAGTCCCATCCTGGCATGTGGCCAACTGACCCCTGAGTTCCCAAGTGACCAAATGACTGTTGACTCCCGAGTAATGAAAAATTTAAGAAATGCATGCAGATTTCCATAATTTACCTGATACAGCACCAGTCCAACCTTGGAAATGGAGGGCAACTGATGCACCCAAAAGTGGCTCTGCCAAATTTTGACCGACCTCCATCCGGGCTAGGATATGCACAGCCATCTCAATGGGCCTTAATCCCGAGCAGCCCAGGACATCCAGAACTTTCTAGCTTAACCGTTTGGGGCCCAACAGAGAAAAACCCCGACCTACAGGTCGGGATGTGCCATCCAGTCGCAATACAGCTCAGAATCAGCTCGGCTTACTCAGAGGTGCATCCCACACTCCTTGGACTCTAGCAATTTCCTAAACCGGTTAGAAAACCTCCCAGATTCGCATCAACAGTTTCCTAATCAGATTAGGAAACATTCCTTGTAATGGAGGATTCTTCCTTCTATAAAGGGCCCTCATATCCCCCTTAGAAGGGAATCCAAGTTCAATCTAACCAAGGGCATCATATTGCAGAGCCTCTCCCAGGAAACCCTAATATCATTCATGCTTAATTAGACTACCCTTGGAAGTTCCAGTCATCATTGTTGGATTACCAAGGTCCCTATAGTAGTTTCTTATACTTAGTAGTGTGCTCAGACATACATGTAAACTTAGGTTCCTTCATTAACAGGTCGAACCACATACAAGCTCTCTCTCTCTCTCTCTCTCTCTCTCTCTCTCTCTCTCTCTCTCTCTCTCACGCACACACACACATCAGGCACACTAAACGCAACTTATCCTTAAAAAAGGCATCATCAATATATATAGATATATATATATATGGAAAATTTTAGGAGCGGGCAGCCATTTACGGACCAGCCCTCTAGTGACGAAATTTTGACTTTTACCAACAAAAATTTTGTCGCTAAAACGTATTGTACCTTTAGCAACGAAAAATTTCATTGCTAAATGGCTAGTCCGTAAACGGGCGCCCACTCTTGAGCCGACCAGTATATATAGAATCACTACATATTACTATTTATGAGTTGACAAAATTGTGCTATTTTTATCTAACTGCGGTAAAAGGTTTTAATTCATTTTCTTTTAGTAACAGTTTCATGACATTCTTTAATTCAAAAGATAGGAATGATTTCATTTCTTTAATTCAAAAGACAAGAATATACTTGGGACACACCCAAATACATAACTTTTGGGGCACAACCCAAGAGATGTGTCTATCTCTCTCCTGTGTTATTGTAGGATCTAGTGACATTACATGAGAGATATAGACACATCTTTCGAGTTGTGTCTTTGGTTGTGTCCAATCTTTACTCTTTTAGTATCATGTAAATTTAGTTGTAACAAGAGTTTCAGTAGTGATTTCATTGATTAACTTATACTCCATCCGTTCCAAAATAAGTGTCTATTACCAATTTGTACATTATTTAATAAATGTGTATTTTTTTTTTTTTTTTTCGTGTCCTTCAATTTCTCAACTTTACCATTTTAGCCTTGATGTGACATTGACTATCTTATCATTTCCCTTTTCTCACTCTCCTAGGAAATGATGCTTGTCTTTATTATGAAGATATTATAGATAGCTTATACAAAAATTATATTTGACTTTCAAGTGGACACTTATTTTGATACGAATGGAGTAATCTTTTTATTGGTCTTGTTATTTTTGTTGGAAACCTAAACATTTTCTACCAAGTACACTGTAAAACATGTCCATTTAGTTGTTGGGTAAGTCATTGTTAAAAATGTCATTTTGTGCCTTAAAAGCATTTTGAATTAAAACTTATTTTATAAGAGTAATGCTATACTTATCAAATTTGAATCTCAAATTTGATTCTTAAAATACTTTGTCAGTTGACCACATGCAGTGGTATACGGTACCACCAATCACTATCATTTCACGTGGTATAACTGTTAAAGCCACCATTTTGAGATTCAAAATTTAGGAAATGTAGCATTAATAAATGTTGTGTTCACCAAACTTTTATGTAATGAATGGTAGTTTTTAAATAGTATATCTTTTATCGTAAACATTTTTTACCTCCGATGAGACTTTTCTTTATATCGGTGTTATTTGTATTTGTATTGCAGTTCATCCCAACACCAGAGGTGGCTTAGAACCAATAGTTCATACTAACACAATGAACAGAATGGTTAGAATAGATTGCTTCTCAAATTTGAATCTAAAGTTGGTTCCCAAATAGTTTTAACAGTTGTACTACATGTTGTGACAATAACTGAAAATACTACATATCAGTGCACATAGTACAACTGACAAATCGTTTTAGAAGCATATAATTACTCTAATAGAGTTTTCAATTTTCAATTCCAATTTTTCAGAGAGCAATCCCATAATGCAGAACTCAACGCAATAGATTTTACTTCAGATAATTTTGGGTAAAAATAACAGGAACAAGCAACAATGGGTGACTGACTATAGTTTCCATTCCTGTCTGTTTTTAGGAACTGATAATTTTTAAGTTGCCCTCCCTCACATGTGATAACTTATTACTAAACTATTTTCATTTTTTATAATACTTAATAATGACTAGACACACATCCCCTTAATTCAACTTAACCTTAAAGCCCCACAGCAAAGGCTTTTCACAATATTAACAACAAATTGTCAAAAAAAATTCCCCTAATCGAAAGAATACTTTTGAAAATTAAAAAAGCAAAAAATGGGATACTTTTGAAATAAACCTCCCTTAGAGTTGAAGTACCCCATAGGCTTCATTTGGTTTTTGAATTTAGTGCGGGAAAATAAAAGAAAAGAAAAGAAAATATAGAGAAAAACTGTTACTTTTGTTCGGTTAAATGAAGAAAACGAGGGGGAAAAAAGGGAAAATAAGTTGAAAAATAAATTAAACATTATGGATGTTTTAAGTCATTTCCTTTCTATATTACAATTTACAAAATTCTAAGTTTTGATATGAATGAAAACACGAGAGAAATAATTTTCCTTGTTTCCCCTTCACTTTTCTTTTCCCTAGCAAAATCCATGACCAAACAGAGCCATAATATTTGTCCTGATAATATATGTTATATCGAACAAATATTTCCCAAACTACCAAATAATTGAAAGGGTTAAATACATTTTGCACCCTCAAACTATATCATGTTTGGCACTTTAGCTCTTAAACAAATTTTTTTTTTTTTTTCGCATTTTAGTCTCTCTACTAACATTTGTGACAATTTGCCTCCTCTGTCACTTTTAGCGTCACTTTTTTCGTTACTAAAAGTGACTTTTTCCGGGACAAACTGCCACAAAATGTGTAAAGACCAAAATGCCAAACAAGTATAGTTTGAGGGTGTAAAATGCATTTTACCCTAATTAAAACCTAAATGCTCAGAACAACTCGAATGCCAAAGAATACAGTTTACTTTTTCACAATTCTGGCAACAAAACAGCGCCACGCCAAAGTAAGTTTTGATAATTATGCGAGGCTTCAATTGTTTCTCATAAACATTAATTTTTTATTTTTATTTATTTTTTTTTGCTTGAATTCTCATAAACATTAAAACAACATAGAATACTTGCCCAGAAAGTATTCCAGGTAAAAGGCAAAATAGCATTCCAGTACATCAGCTAACATCTCATTCATATGATTATATATAATTTATCTCAGCAATCCACAAACTCATGTAAACTAACTATATCTCCAGGAGAGTGTTTCATGCCAAGTTACTGCTGGTATGGGGTTAATGATCCCAAGTTCTTTGGTGACTGATGACTCCCTACATCCTACTACCTCTGACTCCTACATGGAGTAAACTAAAATTCTTAACACACTGCATTTACAATAATATATGTACGTATTCATATCCGAATTCAAGGTTTAGAGAATAGCACGAATCCAAATCCCGTCATCTATAATTGTTTGTAAAAGAGAATGTAAGCTTGATCATGCAACACCTTGCTTATGGGAATTACGGTAACTGAAGCATCATCGTATCGTAGCCACTTGCCACTAGCGTGGCGGGCATCAGCAGTGTAATGCCCCTTTGAGGGCTCCCAACCATGGTGAGTAACTGTTGCAACAAGCTCATACCTTCGGCCCTGTATCCAACAAAGCAAATTAAAATTAGGCTTAAATGTCTTTCGGAAAAACTTCAAGACTCTACCATCCAAACCAACTTCTATTGAAAGCAAAGCTTTTTGTTTTGGGCCTGTTTGGAATCACATTCTAAATGTACATTTGGGCCCAAAAGTGCTTCTAGGACCCAAAATGCATGTTCGGATTAATTTTAAGCAGGCACTTTAGAAGCCTAACGCCTGTTGCTCAAAGTAGGTCCATGGATGCTTCAATCCAAGCGTGATGTGGGAAGCAAATTTCAAAGTTTCAGCAAATGTCACTTCATTCCCACCTTGCCCTTCTGTCTTCTAAAATAACTTTGTAATATAAAACACACAAATTCACAGCTAAAGCACTTCTGCCTAAACGCAAAAGCCACAGCCTATCCCAAATGCCCTAATTCACTTCCACCCATGATCTTCTCGCAGATTCAGTAGCAACTTTAAAAATAAAATTTAAATAAAAAAAATTAAAAATAAAAAAAGAGAGAAGAGGGGGGGGAGGGGAAGCTGTGTGTGAGTTTGCAAGCGTGGGCTCATGCATTTTGGATCCGGTGGCTGGGAGAAAGATCAGGATAGCATAAAGGTCTACATTCCCCTCAACATAGGTGAGAAGGACCTTTCCTTCAAGGGCGTACAGGAGATCGCAACGTTTTGCACAATATGGATAAAATAATAGGAGAAGCAGCAAGAATAGAAGGCAATTTCCAAGAACTACAGACTTGGTTGAATAAGGAAATCCTTGCAAAAAATATATAGAGCAGACAGAGGAAACTCTCGGAAGAGGACAGGTGTTCATAGGCCGTAGCTCTGAGTGAGTAAGAAATCAATAAAAAAAAAAAACGTACGAACACTTAAAAAGAAGAGTAGAAGATCACCTCAGAAGATGAAGAAACAAGCAATTCACGTCCAAAAACGAGCTCCAGAGGGAAGTGCACAGACTTGTGCAATTTTGCGCTTCCTTCATCTCCATAGCAAAAACGCATCAAGTGCAATATCATTATCTCAGAAAGGTCCAGTATCTTGACAGATTTACTGGCACTCACCACCTCAGCCTGAAATTTACCAAAGCATAAACTATTATAACATGCATGAAGCTCTTTCCCTTGTAGACCCATGGTTATATAAAATCTATCTTAAGGACATACCCCAAGCAAAATGCTGTTCAGACAATAAGAGAGACGGTTGAATGGTTAAACCTTCGAAGCACGAAGCGGGGACAGGGGCAGGGAAGCCGGAATACAAAGAAGAGTTTAAAGTTTGGGGTGTTAAGGAAGCGACTATGTTAATTAAGTGTGTATATATAAATAATACTAGTAATACAATACGTACGTTGCACGTACTTGGTGCTCATATTGTTAAAATAGTTATTAAAGACAAAGTTTCCTTGTTTTGGAATTGCAACTACTATGAGTAAAAATAAGTAAAAATAAAAGTTTAGTCATAACTCAAAAGTAAGTTGATTGAAACAGTGCTATGGACTAAAAATTAAGGCAATTGGAATACTAAGAAGGAGGAATAAAAAGTACAATTACTAAAAGTACAGAACCATGAATATGATTTGTAATAAGATCACCACAATGAGCCAAATTTAAAATCTTAGTTGTCACTCATAATTATGTATAGGTGATTGATGAATAATTGAGTGTAAGCAAGAAGGAAAAAATATATTATTCTCACAGAAGAAAGCAATATAAAATACTTGTTTATTATAGCATAAATTTGGAAATATCCTCTAGTAAAGAAACTCTAAAGACTATAGCAAAATACTTATATATATATATATATATTCAAAACTTATTCCTTTTCAATTTTGATTTTATTCTTCACGGCGAGTTTCTTCTTTTCTATCACCTTTCTCTGATCTTTGTTTCCTTTTCTTGTAACTTTGGATGTTTTCATCGTCTTCAATAACAATAGGTCCCAAGTCTTCCACCCGTTCAAGTGATTGAACAATGATTCATTTATTTGGTGAGAAATCTTTGCCATTTGTCGGTAATTTGAAGTAGATTTTCAATCACCATATATAAATACTACTTATTCAATACTTGATTTTTTAATGAACTAATTATTTTTTTTATACAATTAAAAATATGTACTAATAGAGAGAAAAAAAAAAAAAAGGCTATACAACACAATAGCATAATTGTCTTTTGGACAAATAAAATCACTTTTGTTTGATGTAACTAACCATTAGGCCCTATATTGATCTTTTTGATGTTTTGGATTTGTAAAAGCAAATCTTATAATAAGATTGTTAGAGATTATTGTATGAGTTACCATGTGATCCTAGGTATAAAAAAGGACACTCCTACGCTGTTTGTTGTCCAAGTTTAAACATTCACACTTCATTGGATAATGTTATGATTCTTAAATGTGGTGTTCAATTACTCTAAATGTTATAGCACTTGATGACTAATGAAGATCTTAAATAAATAAATACTTTCTTTGGATTGATAAAAGGGTTAACTACATTTTACCCCTCATGGTTAGGCCTAATTTCACTTTACCCTCCCTGTGCTTCAAAAGTGGATATTTAACCCTTGTGGTTTTGTATGAAGTGAAACTGTTAAGATTTCCCTCAAAACTAATGAAAAATCTAAAATTTGCCAAAAATATTAGTCCTGGATGAATTCTACATATTACAGTTAAAACAATATTATAAGACTCCAATAGCAATTACCTCAAAATTGATAAAAAATCTAAAATTGGACAAAAATATTTAGCCCTAGATTAATTCAATAAAGGCGAGCCTAGGTAAAAATGTCATACTATTTGAATTCCAACATAATATACTGGATGCTCTAAATTATAAAACTATATAAAAGATGAATTCCAATGAAGGCGAGCATAGGTGAAAATGTCACGTTATTTGAATTTCCAACATAACATACTGGCTATTCTAAATTATTAACTTTATAAAATGGTCCGCATAAATAACGTATTACAGTTCAAACAATAGAAGATTCAAATAGCAATTAAAACCTATACATGTTTTAGTGATAAAAAGAAAAGAAAAAAAAATACATTTTTGGAGTAAAGTGAAACTGCTAAGATTTACCTCAAAACTGATAAAAAATCTAAAATTGGCCAAAAATATTAACCTTAGATGAATTCAATGAAGGCGAGCCTAGGTGAAAATGTCATGCTAGCTATTTAAGTTTCCAACGTATTACACTTAAACAATAGAAGACTACGCAGTTTGAATTTTTAACATAACATATTGACTACTCTAAATTATTAACTTTATAAAATTGTCCGTATAAATAGCGTATTACAGTTCAAACAATAGAAGACTCTAGCAATTAAAACCTATACAAGTTTGAGTGATGAAAGAAAAGAAAAAATGTACATTTTTGGACTAAAGTGAAACTGCTAAAATTTACCTCAAAGCTAATGAAAAATCAAAAATTGGCCAAAAATATGAGCCCTAGATGAATTCGATGAAGGCGAGCCTAGGTGAAAATGTCACACTATTTAAATTTCCAACGTATTACAATTAAACAATAGAAGACTCAAATAGCAGTTAAAACCTATACAAATTTGAGTGATAAAATAAAAGAAAAAAGGTATCAATTGAAAATGTCATGCTAATTGAATTCCAACATAATATACTGGTTGCTCTAAATTATTAACTCTATACAAGATGAATTCCAATGAAGACTCAAATTGGCCTCCACACTATTTCAATTTTTAACATACCATATTGGCGCTTTAAATTATTAACTTTATAAAATGGTTCGTATAAATAACGTATTACAGTTAAAACAATAGAAGACTCAAATAACAATTAAAAAGTAAACAAATTTGAGTGATAAAAGAAAAGAAAATAGGTACAGAAAGGAAAATAGGTACCTTTGCCTAGCTGTAGATGTACTATCACGTTTGGTCTTGTATTGACATATTGAATGTTAGTAAAGAAATTTTCCTTCTCCTCAATATTTTCTTTAAGCAGTTTCTTCAGTTTTTTTTTTTTTCCCCTTCTCACTAAATCTATAAATCTATAGCTCTTGATCGTGCAGAATGGAGAAAAAGGATTCATATAGCCGACCCCAATTGATTGGGACACAAGGCTTGGTTTGGTTTGGTTTGGTTTGGTTTACTAAATCTATAAATCAAATATACCCTTAACTTAAAATAGGGTGTTATAATAGGTAATAGAACATGATCATTTAATAAACAATTGTTTGTTATACAATATACTACATATAATTAGATATTTTGCTATCCAAGGTTAGGTTATTTAACTAAGGTCAATTTTAGTCGATTAGAGTTGTGACACGTGTTACTCGGTCTGTGTTCAAAACACAGGTGTTTCGATTAGATTTTTAATCACTCAGGTAGTTTAGGGTCGCTATTTAGACTCGTAAAATTTCATAGTTTGTATTTTCAATTTACTCAAATGATTCTTTGTCTTTATTGTAAGGTTATTATAGGAAATTTATTAAACTTTGTAATTGATTTTAAAAATGGACACTTATTTTAGGACATCCAAAAAAGAAAACGTCCACACTTATTTTGGAACGAATGGAGTAATAGGAAAGCAAATATTAGGAACTTCAGACAAAGGAGGAAAATAGAGTCCATTAAGGAAAAAAAAAAAAAAAAAGAAGAAGAAGAAGAAAGTAGGACTAATGTTTTATTAGTACTCACTCATTAGAAGTAGTTGGGCAAAAAAAGAATAAGAAACAATCGAAGAACAAAACAATATGCCTTATGGTTTATTAGGGCTCATTAGAACTAACAGTGTGGGAAAAAAAATAAAAATAAAAATAAAAAATTGTAAAACATTTAAGGGGCTGGTATACTTAGATTACAAATTTCTGATATACATAGATAGATTATAGTTATAGATATGTGAGAAAAAATAATAATAAACGTATAATTATTAGGTGGGATGCTCCAACATTGGGAAAAAAAAATAGAAATCAAAAGATGGTAGGAAAAAGAAAAAAAATGAAATCGTGTAATCTAGTAACTGAGTATCAGTTGGGTTCTTATGTTTCAAAAAGTCGATTAATAATTTTTTTTTTGTAGTTTACAACTTACACAAAAGGTTTAATTTCCAACTTGATGGAAGAACTAGTACCAAAAAAAAAAAAACCAAATTCTTCTTCTTAAGGGCCATACTAACAACTCTGCGTCTCCAATAAACAAAAGTTTTTATAGTTTTAATCTAATTACTATGACTCTCATGGACAACCATCTAACATAAGAACCACGAAAATATATTTGAGTAACAAATGAAAATTTTTTTGTCAAAAAAATGTGTTTCTTTTAGATATGCTGTAGAATGTAGTGGGTTTAGCATTTCTCTCCATATATATATATATATATATATAGATATCCACTGGAATGGTTGAGTATCAGCTAAGTAAAAAAATTAATATGTTTTAGAGAAGCTTTTACTTTGAAATTCACAATTGTCATTGAATAAGTCTTTGGGCAAAAACAAATCTCACAAACACAATCTACAAATACCACAATGTGTCCATCTCTCCCCTGTTGGGGTCCATTAACACTATAGGGTCCACAGAGGAGAGGAGACACATTGTAGTGTTTGTGGACCGTGTTTGTGCCCAAAGACTGAGGGTGTATTTGATAACCCAATTAAGTGCTGAAAATGAAAATTTTTTGGCACTTATTCTTTTTCAGTGCGTTTGATAATGTACCACTTAAATGAGAAGATAGTGAAAATTTTTTACTAAAAATAATCACTGAATGAATTCTATTTCAATAATTGAAACACTGTTTTCATTATTGCAATTTCAATCGTTTAAAATTTACAGTACTTGAAATTCAGTACTTAATTTTCAGTTTTATCAAACAGACATTTACTCTCATTGTCATTATCCTAACAAAAAATTAGGTTAGCCTAACGCAATCCAATAGCCATTCACGTATTAAGATTGATTTCTTTCCATGCAAATAAAAAAGATAAATAAAAGAAGGGTTTTGTTAACATGTGTTTTTTTAGGGTGTATGTTAAGATTTCAAAAGTGGAAATAAATAAGGGAGACAAACACTGAACCACACACCGAACACTGAAGCCCACAATGTACCCCTTATTTATTTCCACTTTTAGAACTTTAACATATGCCCTTAGCGCACATGTTAGCAAACCCCATAAAAGAAAGAAAAGATAAGAGTTTAGTTTGGAGGGAAGAAAACAGAATAATGAACAAAAGCTAAATTCTTAATTGCACTGCAAGTTAGTAAATAAATCTAATTTACTATTCTAGCGGGAAAAAAAAAAAAAAAAAAAAAAAAAGAAGAAGAAAGAAAAAGATCCAAATTACTAATCTCTAAAGTAAATATATATATACACATACCTACAAGTTTAGCTCAAGTTAGTGCGCAAAGTTATGAAGCAACAATTGGAACAAAAAACATAAAATAAAAAAATAAAAAAATATATATATATATATTATTTAAAACAAACTTTGGTGATTATGATGTCAATTCCTAATCATAGAAGTCTACTAAACTAAAAATCCCAAACCAAAATCAAGGTGAATGTTAGATTAATGGATGTCAATTCCTAATCATAGAAGTGTACTAAAAAAGGGGGAAAAATTAATTTCAGGTCCAACGTGAGTCAATTTTTCTTCTTTTGAGGCCACTGACCATATAGTAATTGTGAAGAAAATTTTTTTTTTTTAATGTTGTTATTTTTTTAGTACTTTTTTTAATAACACTTTAATGTTTTTATTAAATTGTACTATTGTAGGACTTTTGATTTATAGACGAACCAAAAAAATAAAAATAAAAAATGGCATACCAAATTCATTAAAACTTTATCAAAAAATCACTTGACCAAAAGTACTGCACCGATTGAAAAAGCTCAAAACACTTAAGGGGATCGGTGCTGAACCAAATTTTGAGATATAAATTTGAGATCCATAACATTATTTCACAGGAAATATATATGTAGTTCCTCAGGTAGTAAATACTATTCATAACTATTTTACTATTTCATCTTATTTTCTTGAATAATGCTATGCTTCCTAAATTTTGTAATCCAAGTTTTTCAAAAACACGCGTGGCAGTGAAATTCACTTGATTTTAAGTGGAGGATTTTGAAGTGATCCCACCATTATTAAAAGTAGTCCTGCTACCACATGAGTTTATAAACCATTTGGAATACAAAATTTGATAAGCATGGCATTGCTCTATATATCTTCTTTCTTTTTTGTTTCTTTTCTTCACAGTAATTAAGCTTATGTTATATAAGTGGTAGTTTTTTTTTTTTTTTCTTTACAAGTGAGCTAAACTGTGCGCACAAGTCATATATATATATATATATATACACATAAAAGGTAAATATGACGTTGTATTAAATTTGGTGATTAATGTGGTGTTCGTATATGTATATATATATACTAGTAATACAATACGTGCGTTGCACGTAGTTGGTGCTCATATTGTTAAAATTGTTATTAAAGACAAAATTTCTTTTTTTGAAATTGCAACTACTATGAGTAAAAATAAGTAAAAATAAAAGTTTAGTCATAACTCAAAAGTAAGTTGATTGAAATAGTGCTATGGACTAAAAATTAAGGCAATTGGAATACTAAGAAGGAGAAATAAAAAGTACAATTAATAAAAGTACAGAACCATGAATATGATTTGTAATAAGATCATCACAATGAGCCAAATTTAAAATCTTAGTTGTCACTCATAATTATGTATAGGTGATTGATGAATAATTGAGTGTAAGCAAGAAGGAAAAAATATATTATTCTCACAGAAGAAAGCAATATAAAATACTTGTTTATTATAGCATAAATTTGGAAATATCCTCTAGTAAAGAAACTCTAAAGACTATAGCAAAATACTTATATATATATATATATTCAAAACTTAATCCTTTTCAATTTTGATTTTATTCTTCACGGCGCGTTTATTCTTTTCTATCACCTTTCTCTGATCTTTGTTTCCTTTTCTTGTAACTTTGGATGTTTTCATCGTCTTCAATAATAATAGTAGGTCCCAAGTCTTCCACCCGTTCAAGTGATTGAACAATGATTCGTTTATTTGGTGAGAAATCTTTGCCATTTGTCGGTAATTTGAAGTAGATTTTCAATCACTATATATAAATAATACTTATTCAATACTTGATTTTTTAATGAACTAATTCATTTTTTTATACAATTAAAAATATGTACTAATAGAGAAAAAAAAAAGGCTATACAACACAATAGCATAATTGTCTTTTGGACAATAAAAATCACTTTTGTTTGATGTAACTAACCATCAGGCCCTATATTGATCTTCTTGATGTTTTAGATTTGTAAAAGCAAATCTTATAAGATTGTTAGAGATTATTGTATGAGTTACCATGTGATCCTAGGTATAGAAAAGGACACTCCATTGTTGTTTGTTGTCCAAGTTTAAACATTCACACTTCATTGGATAATGTTATGATTCTTAAATGTGGTGTTCAATTATTCTAAATGTTATAGCACTTGATGACTAATGAAGATCTTAAATAAATAAATACTTTCTTTGGATTGATAAAAGGGTTAACTACATTTTACCCCTTATGGTTAGGCCTAATTTCACTTTACCCTCCCCGTGCTTCAAAAGTGGATATTTAACCCTTGTGGTTTTGGATGAAGTGAAACTATTAAGATTTCCCCCAAAACTAATGAAAAATCTAAAATTTGCCAAAAATTACCTCAAAATTGATGCAAAATCTAAAATTGGCCAAAAAAATTTAGCCCTAGATTAATTCAATAAAGGCGAGCCTAGGTAAAAATGTCATATTATTTAAATTCCAACATAATATACTGGATGCTCTAAATTATTTAACTATATAAAAGATGAATTCCAATGAAGGCAAGCCTAGGTGAAAATGTCACGTTATTTGAATTTCCAACATAACATACTGGCTATTCTAAATTATTAACTTTATAAAATGGTCCGCATAAATAACGTATTACAGTTCAAACAATAGAAGATTCAAATAGCAATTAAAACCTATACATGTTTTAGTGGTAAAAAGAAAAGAAAAAAAGTACATTTTTGGACTAAAGTGAAACTGCTAAGATTTACCTCAAAACTGATTAAAAAATCTAAAATTGGCCAAAAATATTAACCTTAGATGAATTCAATGAAGGCGAGCCTAGGTGAAAATGTCATGCTAGCTATTTAAGTTTCCAACGTATTACAGTTAAACAATAGAAGACTACGCTATTTGAATTTTTAACTTAACATATTGACTGCTCTAAATTATTAACTTTATAAAATGGTCCGTATAAATAGCGTATTACAGTTCAAACAATAGAAGATTCAAATAGCAATTAAAACCTATACAAGTTTGAGTGATGAAAGAAAAGAAAAAGGTACATTTTTGGACTAAAGTGAAACGGCTAAAATTTACCTCAAAGCTAATGAAAAATCTAAAATTGGCCAAAAATATGAGCCCTAGATGAATTTGATGAAGGCGAGCCTAGGTGAAAATGTCACACTATTTAAATTTCCAACGTATTACAATTAAACAATAGAAGACTCAAATAGCAGTTAAAACCTATACCAAATTTGAGTGATAAATTAAAAGAAAAAATGTATCAATTGAAAATGTCATGCTAATTGAATTCCAACATAATATACTGGTTGCTCTAAATTATTAACTTTATACAAGATGAATTCCAATGAAGACTCAAATTGGCTGCCACACTATTTCAATTTTTAACATACCATATTGGCGCTTTAAATTATTAACTTTATAAAATGGTTCGTATAAATAACGTATTACAGTTAAAACAATAGAAGACTCAAATAGCAATTAAAAAGTAAACAAATTTGAGTGATAAAAGAAAAGAAAATAGGTACAAAAAGGAAAATAGGTACCTTTGCCTAGCCGTAGATGTACTATCACGTTTGGTCTTGTATTGACATATTGAATGTTAGTAAAGAAATTTTCCTTCTCCTCAATATTTTCTTTAAACAGTTTCTTCAGTTTTTTTTTTCTTTCCCTTCTCACTAAATCTATAAATCAAATATACCCTTAACTTAAAATAGGGTGTTATAATTCGGTAATAGAACATGATCATTTAATAAACAATTATTTGTGATATAATATACTACATATAATTAGATATTTTGCTATCCAAGGTTAGGTTATTTAACTAAGGTCAATTTTAGTCGATTAGAGTTGTGACACGTGTTACTTGGCATGTGTTCAAAACACAGGTGTTTCGATTAGATTTTTAATCACTCGGGTAATTTTGGGTTGCTATTTAGACTCGTAAAATTTCATAGTTTGTATTTTCAATTTACTCAAATGATTCTTTGTCTTTATTGTAAGGTTATTATAGGAAATTTATTAAACTTTGTAATTGATTTTTAAAAATGGACACTTATTTTAGGACATCCAAAAAAGAAAACGTCCACACTTATTTTGGGACGAATGGAGTAATAGGAAAGCAAATATTAGGAGCTTCAGACAAAGGAGGAAAATAGAGTCCATTAAGGAAAAAAAAAAAAGAAGAAGAAGAAGAAAGTAGGACTAATGTTTTATTGGTACTCACTCATTAGAAGTAATTGGGCAAATAAGAAACAATCGAAGAACAAAACAATATGCCTTATGGTTTATTAGGGCTCATTAGAACTAACAGACTGGAAAAAAAAAATTGTAAAACATTTAAGGGGCTGGTATACTTAGATTACAAATTTCTGATATACATAGATAGATGATTACAAATTTCTGATATACATAGATAGATTATAGTTATAGATATGTGAGAAAAAATTATAATAAATGTATAATTATTAGGTGGGATGGGCCAACATTGGGAAAAAAAATAGGAATCAAAAAATGGTAGGAAAAAGAACAAAAATGAAATCGTGTAATCTAGTAGCTGAGTATCAGTTGGGTTCTTATGTTTCAAAAAGTCAATTAATAATTTTTTTTAGTAGTTTACGGCTTACACAGAAGTTTAATTTCCAACTTGATGGAAGAATGAGTACCAAAAAAAAAAAAATCCAAATTCTTCTTCTTAGGGGCCACACTAACAACTCCGCGTCTCCAATAAACAAAAATTTTTATAGTTTTAATCTAATTACTATGACTCTCATGGACAACCATCTAAAATAAGAACCACGAAAATAGTACCAAAAAAAAAAAAATCCAAATTCTTCTTCTTAGGGGCCATACTAACAACTCCGCGTCTCCAATAAACAAAAATTTTTATAGTTTTAATCTAATTACTATGACTCTCATGGACAACCATCTAAAATAAGAACCACGAAAATTTATTTGAGTAACAAATGAATTTTTTTTTTTGTCAAAAAAATGTGCTTCTTTTAGATATGCTGTAGAATATAGTGGGTTTAGCATTTCTCTCCATATATATATATATATATATATAGATATCCACTGGAATGGTTGAGTATCAGCTAAGTAAAAAAATTAATATGTTTTAGAGAAGCTTTTACTTTGAAATTCACAATTGTCATTGAATAAGTCTTTGGGCACAAACAAATCTCACAAACACAATCTACAAATACCACAATTTGTCTATCTCTCCCATGTTGGGGTCCATTGACACTATGGGATCCACAGAGAAGAGGGCTAGACACATTGTAGTGTTTGTGGACCGTGTTTGTGCCCAAAGACTGAGGGTGTATTTGCTAATCCAATTAAGTGCTGAAAATGAAAAGTTTTAGCACTTATTCTTTTTCAGTGCGTTTGATAATGTACCACTTAAATGAGAAGATAGTGAAATTTTTTTACTAAAAATAATCATTGAATGAATTCTATTTCAATACTTGAAACCCTGTTTTCATTATTGCAATTTCAATCGTTTAAAATTTATAGTACTTGAAATTCAGTACTTAATTTTCAGTTTTATCAAACAGATCTTTACTCTCATTGTCATTATCCTAACAAAAAATTAGGTTAGCCTAACGCAATCCAATAGCCATTCACGTATTAAGACTGATTTCTTTCCATGCAAATAAAAAAGATATATAAAAGAAGGGTTTTGTTAACATGTGTTTTTTTAGGGTGTATGTTAAGATTTCAAAAGTGGAAATAAATAAGGGAGACAAACACTGAACCACACATCGAACACTGAACCCCACAATGTACCCCTTATTTATTTCCACTTTTAGAACTTTAACATATGCCCTTAGCGCACATGTTAGCAAAACCCATAAAAGAAAGGAAAGATAAGAGTTTAGTTTGGAGGGAAGAAAACAGAATAATGAACAAAAGCTAAATTCTTAATTGCACTGGAAGTTAGTAAATAAATCCAATTTACTATTCTAGCGAGAAAAAAAAGAAAGAAAAAGATCCAAATTACTAATCTCTAAAAAAAAGTAAATATATGTATAAATACATGCCTACAAGTTTAGCTCAAGTCAGTGCGCAAAGTTATGAAGCAACAATTTGAACAAAAAACATAAAAAATTTAAAACAAACTTTGGTGATTATGATGTCAGTTCCTAATCATAGAAGTCTACTAAACTAAAAATCCCAAACCAAAATCAAGGTGAATGTTAGATTAATGGATGTCAATTCCTAATCATAGAAGTGTACTAAAAAAGGGGGAAAAATTAATTTCAGGTCCAACGTGAGTCAATTTTTCTTCTTTTGAGGCCACTGACCATATAGTAGTTGTGAAGAAAAAAAAAATACTTTAATGTTGTTATATTTTTAGTACTTTTTTTATAACATTTTAATGTTTTTATTAAATTGTACTATTGTAGGACTTTTGTTTATAGACGGACCCAAAAAAAAAATGGCATACCAAATTTATTAAAACTTTATCAAAAAATCACTTGAGCAAAAGTACTGCACCAATTGAAAAAGCTCGAAACACTTAGGGGGATCGGTGCTGAACCAAATTTTGAGATATAAATTTGAGATCCATACCATTATTTCACAGGAAATATATATGTAGTTCCCCATGTAGTAAATATTATTCCTAACTATTTTACTATTTCATCTTATTTTCTTGAATAATGCTTTGCTTCCTAAATTTTGTAATCCAATTTTTTCAAAAACACACATGGCAGTGAAATTCACTTGATTTTAAGTGAAGGATTTTGAAGTAATCCCACCAATATTAAAAGTAGTCCTACTACCACATGAGTTTATAAACCATTTGGAATACAAAATTTGATAAACATGGCATTGCTCTATATATCTTCTTTCTTTTTTGTTTCTTTTCTTCACTGTAGTTAAGCTTATGTTATATAAGTGGTAGTTTTTTTTTTTTTTTTTTTTTAGAAGTGTGCTAAACTGTGCGCATAAGTTATATATACATATATACACATAAAAAGTAAATATTCTTATATGTCGCAAAAATGAAAGAATTAAATGGATTCTTATAATCACCAGGAAAAAAAATAAAAAATATTGAAAACGAAAATGTTACTATGCTACAGGGAAAAAAAAAAAAAAAAAGAAGAAGAAGAAGAAAAATAAGAAGAAGAAGAAGTCAAGTTCTTATCGATACTAAATAAGTTAAATAACAATTAAATAATGTGATAAATTTTAATTCTTAATATATATTAATATAAAAACAAAACCAATATGAGCCAATCTTAAAAGAGTAGTATTATGCTTCACAAATTCTATGCTAAAAGTGATTCTTAAATGATGCGACAATGGGGTTATTCCTAATGTTGTTATTAAATTGTACTATTGTAGGACTCTTATGGCGGACCAAAAAAAATGGTATACTAAACTTAATAAAACTCTAAAAAAAATCACTTAAGCAAAAGTGCACCGATTGATAAAAGTTCAAAACACTTAAGGCCATCGGTGCACTTATATATATTATAGATTTATATATATTAATATAAAAACAAAACCAATATGAGCCAATCCTAAAAGAGTAGTATTATGCTTCTCAAATTCTATCCTACAAGTGATTCTTAAATGATGTGACAATGGGGTCATTCCTAATGTTGTTATTAAATTGTATTATTGTAGGACTCTTATGGCGGACCAAAAAAAATGGTATACTAAACTTAATAAAACTCTAAAAAAATCACTTAAGCAAAAGTGCACCGATTGATAAAAGTTCAAAACACTTAAGGCCATCGGTGCACTTACATATATTATAGATATATATTTTATCAATTTTATTATCATGAGAGGGAAAAGAAAATCCAATATTTTAATCCTAGACAATTAAATTACGTCCAAGGGGGCATGTGAAAAATTATTTTTGTGATCTCTTCAGAAATAACAACATATCTAGGGCAAAATCAGCAAATGCACAAGACATATATGGCTTTAGTCATAAGTAAGGAATACTTTTGTATCTAAGGTTTTAACCCCCGCTCTCTGGTACTCCGGCGATGACAAAGAAAGCCAGATCTCGGCAAGCATTTATGGCTTCGATGACCGCAAATCTTTAGATTGAGGTTAGAGTTCTTTTTGTTTTGTTTTTCTTTTTTTTACCTCCCTTCTTTTTTCTCTATTTCTCTTATTCTTCTCTTCCTCCTCCTGTTCTTCTCTTCTTTCTCTTTCTGTTGGTGAAATCTTGATCCTCTGGTGAGAGAATTGCAAATCTCTGGTAAGAGTATCGCGGATATTAAACGACTCTCACAAAGGACCGCAGAAGCGCGATTGCTAAGGAGAATCGTTGATGAAATGACAATTCCTGCTTCTAAGGCTTAAACCACAGCTGAGTACATGTTTACTCAAATTTAACTATTTTTTAAGGCATGTGCTCAAACTATTGGATTGAAGGAATACTAAAATAATCAGCAGCTTGAGTGGTATTTCTCCCTCCTACCAAATAGGAGGTTAAGGGTTGAAGGTCTCAATTGGGACAAAGCGGCTGTCTGGCACTCAACATTCAGAAAATGAATACATAAAAAATGCCATTGACTATCAGGAAGAAGAGCATTAATAAATGTGATAATCTTCTATTGAAAAACAATTATTTCTTGTCAAGAAAAGGAAGACCAGACGAAGCACATGAAGTGTGTTCTCTTATGTCTCCAAACAGTCTCCAGGCTACAATCAACCTAGGGAAGAGTGAGTTGATCCCAGATGGTTAGATAGCGTATGGTAATTTGTTGGCAAAGATTTTGAGGTGCAGAGTAGGGTCTCTTCAATCTACTCATCTCGGATTAGCTTTGGGAGTTAATTCTAGGGTCAATGTCTGCATGGGATGCAGCGGAATGAATATAAAGAAGTTGGCAAGCCGGAAGAAGCAATATATGTTAAAAGGAGGGGAGGCTTACCCTTAGCACTAGTAAAGTATACAGTGTCATAAAGTATTTTCTATCACTATTTCTGATCCTATCTTCAATAAAATGTATTTTCTCTAATTATTTCTCATCCCTACTTCGGTAGAAGAGATATTTGAGAAATTTTAAAGGGACTTTGTTTGGGGAGGAATAGGAGAGGAACCCAAATATCATCCAGTAGTTGAAATGATATTTGAAGACCAATTAATGACAGGGATAGGGAATGACAAGCCTAAGATAGAAATGATATTTGAAGACCGTTTGAGGAGGGATTGGGAATAACAACCCTAAGATGTATTAACCAAGCATTTATAGGGAAATGACAGCTGCGATATGGTTTAGAGACGGAAAATCTATTATGTGTACTAAGTACAGAAGCGAGAGGGAAGTATAAGGATTTGGCGCATTGTATGATGGGGATGTATGGAGATATATTAGAAAGTGGTGGGTCACCGTTTCAAACACAACAGATTCGTAGAGAACCACATAGTTGAAGAAGAGAATAATAGGGATTTACCATCTCCATCAGAAAGCAAAATTCAATCATGTTCTGAAATAATCAAACTTCAAAGGAAATGGCCAAGAGTTAATCATATGAAAGACCCATAGAAAAAGCCTAGAAATGAACCCCTCTATGTACTTATGTTTTTGGAAGCTCATGAGAGAACATTTTTAAAATCTGTCATTTATCCTGCTTTTTCATAATAAATAGGACCCAAATGGAGTGCGGAAAAACAAAACAAGAAATAGAACACCAGACCTTTCCAGCCGCTGACGGTCGGTACCCCTCAAGTGTCTCTGGTGCAGAAAAAAAATTAAGTGCATCTTCTATTGTAGAGACGGGATCAGGACAAATGTTAAGGTGGAGCAAAAGATACGGTTGAATGGTAGCTGATGCTTTATTACCTGCTTGAATCAGAAGAAAAAAGACTATTCAATCTGTATACAAGTACAGCAAGCAAAAGGTTTCTAATTCTATTCAAGAAGCAACACAAATGATCATTGATACTCAAGCAACAAACAAGTCCATGGAGTGTGCAGACATATAACAGAAAATCCAACTGAATTTAAATCTATATGTAAATGGAGAGGAGAAAATCCACGATGCCCAAATTCTGTGAGACAACTAATAGGCACTGAAATGAAACTCGAATTTGACTTGGCAAGTTTATAGATATCATCAGATGATTCAGATCAGCAAACAAAATAAATATATAAATAAATAAAACTACATAGAAATTCCTCCCATAGCTTGTGCTTAACCATCCAAACTGATGGGGATGGGAGGGGGAAAAAAAAAAGAATTTAGAAGAAAGAACCATTAATGCCAAAGTAAATTTAAGTTTTTCCTTCATAGAAAAACTTAATTTTTTTTTTTTTTTCTGACAGGTAAATCCTACAAAAAAGGGTAAATTTCATATACATCCCCTCAATTATGACCCCTCTTATAGCCAATTACTCTCTAAAATTAAAATTAAAATTAAAAAACTGACCCCCTTATCTATTAAAATGCAGACTGTCCGTTAAGGAAACATATGAATTGACAAATTTCCCCATAACAATATAAACCAATCCAAACAAACGCAATAAAAAAAATTTATTACCACTCTCTCACTGGAGCCTCATCTCATTACCCTCCATCCCCACTAAGGCCGTCACCACCACCATAGCCCTCAGTGTGATTGCTACTACAGCTGCACTAAGAAATTTTGTGATAAACCAGTTGATGCAAGAATTCAAAATCAAGGTGCTGGGTTGCTCAAATCCTGGTATGGAGAATCTATACAAGACTTGTAGCAGCCCACAGCCTTTTCTTCCAACAGAAAGCACAACTGTTAGTCAACGGGCTCTATGCAGCAGGATATGAATCTTTTTACATACTGAACCAACAATGAGACTGGAAATGTACGAGATTGTGGTATATAAACGCATTGTTCAAAGAGCATAAGTTTAATAAGGCAAGCTTTATGTAAGGGTAAACCTACTCAAGGTATAATATTAGCTCCCATGGGTCCCTCGTCATCGTCGATATGAGAAAATGAGATTTACCTCTCCCTCTCACAGTCCACCATACCACCACCTTCCTTTATCTAGCTCCAATCCCATCCCACACATC
Organism: Hydrangea macrophylla; assembly: GCA_033977485.1. Classification (NCBI taxonomy): domain Eukaryota; kingdom Viridiplantae; phylum Streptophyta; class Magnoliopsida; order Cornales; family Hydrangeaceae; genus Hydrangea; species Hydrangea macrophylla. The sequence goes on from CM066992.1 coordinate 31,449,602, forward strand.
CCTCTGAAATTTGCCACCTAACCCACACCCTCTCCAAAACCCAAATTCCATAGATTATACCATCACTGCCTCCAACTGCTCAAAGCCACATCCACTCGCTCCACCAGATGTATCACTACCCATAAACCATATATATTAAGCTACAAAACAAGGAGAGAGGAACCCAAAACACTGAGGCTTTTGACGGAGAATGCGAGTTGCTATAATATGAGACGGCAGTTTTCACCACCACTGCGGTTGGTGGTGGTGGTGGTGGTTGTTGGTTCTCTAGCCATTGTTGGCGAGGGTGACCTTTGTCACCGCTGTTGATAGCGGGTCATCGCCAGAGATGGTGATTTTAGCCACCGATTCTGTACCCCACCATATTCAGGAGGAATTGGGGATTTCCGTATCACACTCATTTTTTTTTTTTTTTGGTTTTGTGGGGAAGTTCGGCTAGGCTCCTGCTTTAAGAGAAATGAGAGAGCGGGTTTGTGGTTGGGGATGTGGTGGTCGGCGATGGAGGGCTATGGTGGTGGTGGGGGAGTGGGGTTTCATATAGGAGTGTGTGTCACTGTGATGGTTCATAGAGAACTTTTGCCAAACTTCAAATATCATCGAACGGCTAAAATCGGAACATAGAATACATAAGATCACATGATTGTCGTGTGACATGGTTCTGTTGAGTTTTGGACAGAAACCTAGTGGAAGGGGTTGATGTGTTAAAATGTTATACCATAAGGGGGTCAACCTGTCGGGAAAAATTTTACGGTAGGGAGTTAAAGATATGTCATAGTTAAGGGAGTCTTCATGTAATTTACCCAAACAAAACAGAAAAGAACCTGAGCTCATTTGTAGAAAGGAGAGTTACATTGGATTTACATTATTGACAGTTGACACTTAAATAACTTCAATCACTCAACATCTAAATACATAGAAACCTCACTATTAATTACAGCATGAGTAAGGCACCACGTGGAGATTGGGTAAGTCCATTTTCTAGACTACGTTAGTAAGAAAACAGGCACATAGTAACACTAGAAAGAAGGGAACAACACTTCTTTCAATTCCATTTCCCTCTTTGAACATTACACATCCATAACAAGCGGATTAAGAGTCTTATCGGGGAAAAAAAAAACCTGCTTAAGAGACACATTGTGTGTCGTGGGAGCATGTTCATGCAAGCGAATCCCTAAGTTAGACACTACTCATTCCAATTTCCATATGAGTAATGCTATGCGTCCCAACTTTGAATCCAAATTGATTCCCAAATACTTTACCAACAGTACGACATGCAGTGGCATGTGGTACCACCGAGTCACCGACTACTACCACCACATGTGGTACAACTGTTAAAGCATTGGGAACTCAATTTAGGATTCAAATTTGGGAATCATAGCATTATTCTTTTCAAATACCAAATTTTGAATTCATAGAGTCCTAATTATTCCTATCCTTATTCCTTAAGAGGACCTAACCACTTTCAACTTCTAATTTGTTTGTTATAATTTCAACAATATTTACGCTTGGTGTCAAAGCATCGTGATGTGAATGTCGTGTATACTGTATCTTAAGCGCAAAACAAAAAGAAAATTAAAAATAGGCACAGATTTTTGTGTCCCCAACAGGTGTCAAGGAGTGTCCACCATGAGTCGGGTTCAGAACAGAGTCAGACACCGACACATGACCCTGCTATAAATGTCAGTGCTTTATAGTTGGACATCAACTTGCATAATAATGTCTTCAGATGCAGAAACTTTAAGAGATGACTTAATGTTAGAGAAAATTAGACTAACATTTCACCAACAAAAGTAGAAAAAAGTATATGGAACCCTGAAAAAAAGTAAATGAAATATTTAGATCCAAAGACAATGTAAAAGACCAATAACCATTGTAAAACCTTCTTTTAGAATATACTTCAAGCTGTTAGAATTAAAAAATTCAATCAACAATGAGGAAATGAACAATTGAGAAGATGGGAGGCATGATAACTATGTAGCACGGACATGAATACGACAACAAATGGACACAAGACAAGACAATCCTAGAAATCTAGGAATCTAGGATACGGACACGGCTACGACAAAATAATATGCTACGAAAATAATATTCTAATGTTTTATGTCATAGTTTAGGAATTACATCAGTTCCTCTCTCTCTCTCTCTCTCTCTCTCTCTCTCTCTCTCTCTCTCTCTCTCTCTCTCTCTCTCTCTCTCCATGCAAAGTTGGGAACGAAACTGGTCTTTATATTGTCGGCCGTGTGTGTGTATGGCATATGTCTGACACGGACACGGCGAGGAAAGTCAAGTTTCTGTGCTATATAGCATGATAATGCATACAAGAATAGGGTGCAAAAATGCCCTACCTCTTGCCTTGACAACACTTCTCAATTGACCTCCAAAAATCTCACTTAGCTTTGATGGGATGAAGCTCTGCATTCTTGTAATTGCAGTTTTGCTCCTTGGCCCAACAGTCTCCCATGTTTCATCATCATCCTCATCATTCACAGATAAAACCAAGGAGCCATTTTCTCTCGGAAATTGTCCTTCATGTTTAAGCAACTCATCATGCATCTGATCCAGGATAAAACTGAGGAACTCCTGAGCATCTTCTTGCCTGGAAAAAAAGCACAATTCAGCCACCAAAAACACCCAAGTACAAAATTGCGCAAAAACACACACACATACATGTACAAATGTATTCAGATATATATTAGAGAGAGAGAGAGGAGAGAAGTGCAGCCGCACTGGAGTCCATTAAATCAGATTCAAGTTCCATCAAACAGTTCATAATTATAATCTTCTTAAAAATGAACTCTGATGAAAGTGCATTTCTTGTCAAATAAAGGGATCTTCAGGGTCGCTATCATAAACTGAATGAAAATGAACAAACAAATTAAATAATGTATTAACAAAACAATTAGTCTAAAAAAATTAAGAACTCCTACAGATTCAATTGAAAGAAGCAAGAGATCTCCCACCCCCTTCCCCGACCAAAAAAGAATTAAGAGAGAGCGTAGTTTTTTAGATGGAAGAAGCTAAAAAGAAAAACTCAACAATACCGTACACTATGAACATAGGGTACAAGGGCTTATTCTCATTTCATTTGATGCTCGTCTATGTAGCACAGACAGAGACACGTGACACGGTAGGATACGGGTACGGTGGTAGGGCAATTCCCAAAAGTGTAGGGTACGGGTACGGGTACGGGTACGGCTAGGGTATGTTGAATAAAAATATATTTTTAGTTATAATAAAACAAAGAAGAAGAAGAAGAAGAAGAAGAAGAAGATTGAACATCAATACTACATATTATTCATCCATAGCATAGCAAGTAAGTAGTCTAGCAAGTAGCAACTTAACAATATTGTTTTAGCATTCCAAGTCCTTAACATTAAAATTTAAATTAAATTTTAAAAAAAAAAAAAGAAAAGAGAAAAAAGAAGAAGAAGAAGAAGAAGAAGAAGAAGTCATAGTTTCAATCTCAATTTCCTAAAAGTACCCGTGTCCCTGTCGTACCCATCATGTACCCAATGTCACAGTTTTAATTAAAAGCACTAAGACACAGCCAGAAGAGTGTCCGACACATACCCACACGTCGTACTCGTATCGATACCCGTGGGGTACCCGATACTCGTACGACAACCAAAATGAAGTACCCGTGCTTCCTATATGCTCGTAAAAAGCATTTGAAAATTTACTTACATGGAGAATGAACAAAATACATAACATTCTCAAGTAAGAAAAAAAAAATCCTAGACCAGTAATCTTTACCAGAAAACTCCCACTAGTCAGAAGGGTAAATGTCGACAACGGTTGAAACCACCCTTTTCTTTTAAATTAGAATATACCCAAAATTTAAAAATAAAAAAAATAAAAATAAAATAAAAATAAAATAAAAATAAAAATAAATAAAAAGAAGAGAAAAGTTAAACAAGAAAAAAGAAAAAAAGTGATGGCCAACCATTTTCCAACCACCGGGTTTTGCATCACTAGATGTGGCTGCTATATGATTGAAGATAGAAAAGAATAAGATTGCTGAAATCCATCAAAGAAAGAACAAGATAAATCTCCAATTTAACTTGAGAAAAAACAATGATTTTATTATTACTAGGGTCATATGTTGGATATTACTCTATTCAGCGTGGAAGCTTTATGAGAGTAAAAGTCACTGCGTTGGGTGTTCAACTATAGACCAAGAAATGCCTCAAATCATATATTTACACAGATGGAAATGAATTACTCTTCAGTTGGCTAAAAATTAGGAGTCAAAAAGCAAACAGTATACGGTGCACTTTCTTTCCTCGTGTTTCAAGCACAACGGTTATGAATAATCTTTTGCTTCTTCTTCTTCTTCTTCTTCTTCTTCTTCTTCTTCTTCTTCTTCTTCTTCTTCTTCTTCCCTCGTGTTCCCAATTTATGTAGACCTATGTTACCTGGGCTCTTCTTAAAAGGTTGAAGTACCCATGTCGGATATTCGACACTCTGACAAGTATAAATACATGTCTGGCACTTCGATGGAAACACACCAAGAAGCATGTTACCTACTTGTATACTACGATATCAAAGTCTCTAATAGGATACCTGAGTTCATGTAACACGGGTCACGACAAAAAATCTGTATTTTTTCTTATATCTCAGAGCGAAAATAGTGCTTTAGCCTTTTAGGTAATAATAAAACTGCAACCACCTGCATCAAATGATAGAAATTTTGAACTCTTGTTTATTAATTTATTTATCCGCATGTGTTTTGATTGTGGTTTTACAAGAACAACTAGATTCAACAACAGGCTGACATGTGATGATCCAATAACCATCTTCGCGGGTAAGCTATGTTACCCAACTCTTCATAATGCCTGGAGTACCCGTGTCCGCCGGATAAGGGTACTCCTCTCAGACCCTTCAAAATAGTGTAAAAGCTTTGAAAAATGGACAAATCCCTAACTTGGCTGTGTCCGACCCGACACCTATACCCGAGTCCGGGTAACATAGCGAGTAAGGCATAAAAAAGAACATGAAGACCGAAAACATACATATCCAATCGCGACTTACAGGAGTAAAGGAATCAGAAAGAAAGCAAGAAAATTTATTCCTTGAGCCAGCTGACTGCCGAGTTTACAGGTATCCTCTTGTTGTCTTTATTTTTTTCTTCTTCTCTCTTCTTTTTTCTCTTTTCTTTTTAGGGGTATGCTATTAGGACCACTACCGTGTACATCCCTCCTGGTGCGTTTTAATGCAATGATCTCTTATTATTGTAGGAATGCATATTATAAACATCCATATATGCATATATATATACATGTATTTATATATGAAGAACGAGACGTGTGCAATGAGCATTTAAGAATATAAAAGACACAAGTCATAGACAAACCTTGGCCAGCCTAGTATGCTATTTGGCACATCTGGGCTGAAAATTTTCAGAATAGATTCAAACATGATGGGGCGAAAAGGCCTCCCAGTTTCCAGAACACTGATCCTTTTCTTAGAGCTCGACACAGTTGGCACTTCAAAATCAGAGATAAACTCAACAAATGCACCCAATGCCGGATACCCAATCTAAAATGTGGGAAAATTCAAAAGTTCATCAGTCGAAATCTTGTATATTATATATATATATATATGAAAACAAAAGCCTGTTGTTTGGCAACATGGAAATCCTATTTAAGAGTATCTGATATGTTCAAACCTTATCTCACTTTCGTATATATAAAAAGAGTTTTCAATTGAATTTGTTTTCATATATATATATATATATATATTTTGATAAGGTAATTTTATTAACCAGAAAAAAGGACACTGCCATGTGCATAAAGAGGTAAAATGGAATTCGTTTTCTTTTATGTAAACCTTATCTGGTCTACTGATCTTATCTTTATATTATATGTCCGCGCATATAAAAGATTATTGAATTAACCAGTAAAGTCGACACTAGTACGTACTTTTATGTTGAATTATCAAGCAAAGTCGACATTTGAATAAACAAGTATATTGTCTGATCATAATAAAGAAGGGAAATAATATTATTTGTCTGCATTACTTAGATTGATTCAGTTAAGCTTTGGATTAAATTTTTTTAACTCTTTTAAAAGAGTTTAGATGATATTAATGATGTTTATTGTAAATAGACATTTCATTTTTTGAAAACTTTTATCATGTGCATTGTACAGGCTTACATCTATTTAGATATAGCTCATTCAATTCTGAAAATTAAACAAGTCACTCTGGGTGTACCTTAGGTATATTACGAGTTCTTAGTTCCTGCAAGAGTAGAACAAAAGGAGAACATGATAGGAGTGCTTGCAGTGTTGCGTTGAGAAAGCACAAATTCCCCAAATTAACTAAACCTCGAGGCAGTAAATTCCAAACAGTTGCACTCAGCCTATTTGGTGCCTGGTGAATATTTTCAGTGAAGTCCACAAGGTCCACCGCATTGGATAAATCAATTAATACTTCCTTTTCTTTGGGCTTGGAAACTATAGTCATATTTTCAACTCCATGCCGTTTTGGACTTGACCACTTTGAAGGATTAGATACACCTGATCCACGTGACCCAGATATCACTACACCATTTTCATGTACAATTGTGGCTACAGTGTATGATGTATTTTCCGTTGCACAAACAATCTTCACTATATTTTCTTTATTAACCAGTTTTGATGGTCGAGCTTTGGATTCTTCAAGCTTTACCAGTTTAGTGTTGAATATACCCACAGATCTTAAAGTTGCAGAGTCCAAAGAACCAAATTTTATTTCTGAATCATTCTCTGGTGCCTGCCTTTGTAGTGACTTCATTTCATCTTCTGTAAATGACCCAAATACCAACACCTGAGAGAGACAAAAGAATAACAAAAAATAGGTAAACAACAAAAGAAAGAAATAGGTGTGGAACAAGAAGACAAGTAATGCAGAAGTCTTGGGTGCAGAATATATAGCCTTACCTACACATCAATTAACATATGTGTACACACTAAAAAATATGCATGACAGCTTGAAATGCATTTCCAGAACCAATGTTCTAAAAATCGCTAGGCGCTAGTCGGGCAGCGGAGGGGGGCCTAGCGCCTAGGTGCCTAGGCGCCTAGGCGGACGCCTAGGCAGATTTTTTTTATAAATAAAATTAATTATATAATAGATATATATATATACGAGTTATGTGATGTTAATTACAAATAATTATAGATTTGTGGTTTAAATATTAAAGATATATATATATAAAGGTTATGTGGTGTTTTTTGAAATAAGTAAAGATTATTAGAAGGTTTTAATATTTAAAAAACTATTAGGGATCTCTCCATAATTAACTTAAACCTTAAGTGTATATATATACTAATGTTAGGGTTTTTTTTCCAAAGAGTCAGACCCAAATAAGACTCTCTAGCATTCTCACCCTAACCCGCCTAGCACCGCCTAGGCCCCGCCTAGCCCGCCTAGAGGCCGACTAATCCACTGGCCGATTTTTGCAAACGCTTAGGGAAAATCTCAGCGGCCGGCCACCGCCTAGCGCCTAGGCGCCACCTAGGCCGATTTTTAGAACACTGTCCAGAACAAATACACCACAAAACAAAAAATTAAAATAAATAAATAATGAAAAACTAAACCTAAAAAATCAATGGATCAACATCACTTTCCAATACAACCGATTTCATGGAAATGAAAACATACTATTCCGAGATCTTTTGTTTTATGGAAATGAGAATATATTAACATAAAGGAACTTTCTCAATGGATAATGGATCTCACTTGAGAAATAGTGATTGTGAAAGCTAAATATAGTTAGTGAGTCTGGTCCAACTAGATTACTACAACTTTCTACTGAACTTGGCAAACCAGTACTTAACAGATATTAATCAACCCCAGAGAGGGCCAGTCTTTGTTAAATTTGGCAATACTCAGTTAGACTAGGCATTTTAACCAAACAAAAAGTAATTCATTAAAATAATCAGAAGACAGTCTCGATCATGTGGTTAAGTTCATCTGATAACCAGGGAAGAAGAAGAAGAAGAAGAAGAAGAAGAAGAAGAAGAGGGAATCCTATCTTAAGCCTCAAACAGAAGGAAAGAAACCCTAGAGGGAGTCATCGACCAACGTATGAAAACCTAATCGAAATACATACAGAAATCAAGTCCTCCACCTCTCCCCAAAATGTCTATCCCATACAAAAGATAAAGTAAGAAACTTAAAGGCACAGAACCGCAAGTTTTCACCTTATGCAGCTTGCTAGTGAACCCCATTTTGCTCCTTCTAAGCCAAGAGTCGATACAATCCCAGGCAATTAAACCCCACCCATAATTTTTCCTCCTCGTACAAACGAATTCTAAGCCTGTAAAATAATTCCTTTGATTACCCATTGGAGCCAAAAAGATAAATGTGTGCAACCTACCTCTAAAGACTACTAACCAGAGTGACCACCAAAATCCACCATCCACACTTATTTGGCATCAATGTTGTAAACGAATCATTTAAGCTTCTCTCAAATCTACAGAATATCGCAAAGGTGTTCATCACAGCCACCAAATGTGTTGGTGTGAAGGTGTTCATAATTATGGGTTCATTATAATGAATTTGAACATTGAATTGGATAAAGAATCCTTATAAGAGACGAACTGAGAATTACTCAAGACTTTCAGCTAGGGGTGAGATCCCTCGGAGATTTTATGCATGGGCTCCCATCTTACATCTTTTTTTATATGCATCTTTTCCATTTTGTGTGACAATAGAGAACTACCCTTTGCTCAAACAGTCCCACTTCCGCTCTACTTTGTGAAGTTGGGTGGAAAAGAAGATCAACGGGGAGTTACACGAACATGGTGGAGGCATAATGTTTGGGCTGCTACAGGATGTAATTCAAGAACTTTTGTTTATGAAAATTCATTGGAAATGGGATAAGATCTATTAAAATATAGAGTTATAGACGTATATAACTACGAATTAGCTTCATAAACAAACAGTTTTAGGTTTCTAAAGCATAGAAGGGACCATTAATGGTCTCGTTTACACAGACGCGAGGAGGGGTGGCTAGAGACAATCCTAACCTTCAACATTTTGCACAAGGTGACTTCTCTTAGACTTATCCCTACGATCTCTCACTTGTCAATCTGAGCTTTTAGCATTGAAAGAACATTTGGTTCAAGGCATGGGGGGACACTGATCATATTATGAGATCATTGCAATTCGAGAGAAAATCAACTAGTGAACGAAGCTAACCTATTGAGTGCTTGGGCACGAGTTCTTTTGCTTCCTAAGTTAATCCAATGGTTCATCAAACACCAATTCAAGCAAGTGTCAGGAACACTCTCCGACCATGCCTCCCCTTAGAGTTATCCAATGAATCTTCCCTATCCCAAACCTTGAACTAAACAACCCATTCTCTTTATGATGGACTTGTGACGATGAAATGTCCATTCCTTGCTTGCCCCGTAGTCATTCCACCAGCCAACCACCCCACAACAATTGTACACATGTCATTAGGACCCACCATCTTTAATTTAACATACTCACTGAATAAGCCCATTTAATTTCTTAGGTTTCCTCAAATTGGGCTAGTCCAGACAGACCAAGAACAGGGTTGCTTTCAATCTTGCCTAGTCACTCCATTGGTATGCACCATTTCTTCAATAGAGATTGTGTTAACTTGGCCCAACATATGAATACCCACTTGAAGTCACTCGTCTCTTTCAACTATACCTTCTTTCTAAGTGCATGCTCCATAATGTCAGCCATAGTTTCCTCCTTCCAGCCCAAGCACTCTTTATGTTAACAATCCTCATTGAGTCATCATGTGCCATCCTAGAGGGTAAACCAGCTTCATTAACATGGGGCCAATCATACCCCATACACAACTTACTTCTCCTTCCCTTTTTTCTTTAACATGCTTACTACACTCGAATTCTGGGTTACCTGAGGAGACAGCAACCACCCTAATTCTTGTCTCAACGACCCTACCTTTGAGCTGTGGTTTCAAACTTCTCACAAAAGAACTTTAAGAACCAAGCACCTCCTGCAACCAGTGCAATGCCAGAAAAGCTGGCTAGTAGTTTTTACCGAAACTTGATGTTGCCCCATGAACCCGTAGAAAAGCAACTGCAAAAAATCCCAATTGCTTCAACGACCTCCTTGAAACACAAACGGAGGGCCAAGACCCAGATCCCTCAACAAAGGTTCCCTCGCAATGACAAAGGTTCCCTCACAATGACACAGTCCCTTTCTATCCCCTCAACCCCCTCAATGAAGGAGAATTACTATTCAAACAGGACAAGCAAAGCTTTGTCAAGCACACGCAGCACACCCGTATAGAAACTGCAAACCTCCATATCCGATCAACCTGACATGCATTATTTCCCTCTCCGTGCATAAAACACCACACAGTATGCCCTTTATTCTCCATCTTAGTTAGAAAATATGATGGAAAGTCACACCACATAGTAAGTCCTCCATCTAATGATACCATTAAATTTTCACTTAATTATCAGAAGATATAGAGGGAAAAAATTAATAATCAAAATGGCATACATTGCAAAATTTACGGCAAAAAAAAAAAAAACACGGAATCAGTTAACATGGACATTTCAATCTGGAGAAAGCAAAGAACCATAAGACATAAGCCTCTGCATTGTAATTTCATTTCGTTTCTTCCTCGGCATCCAAACACAGCCTAAAGTTACACCCACAAGTCAGCAAAGCATATCCTAGCTATTTGAGGTTTCCTAAATTATTTCTATTTCTATATGCTCTAACTAAAAGTAGTAAAACTCAGTTAGAAACAACTAAATTCGTTTTCCAAAATCTGATCACCAAAAAATAGAGCCCTAAACTTTGACAGAAAATGAAAATTTGAAGCGTAAAAGGCAAAAAGAACGAACCTTTTGATCAGTCATCTTTACCAGAGAATTGAAGAGACGAAAACGAAGCCCTCAAAGAAGTGCTGGTGCAGTGGCCATCAGAGACGAGAGGGAGCCGTTTTGGGGAGGGATCGGAAGCTGAGATTCGGAGCCCACTTCTGGCGAGAGGAAGAAAGAGAGAAAATGCAACGGAAGACATGAAAATGAGGAGAGCGAAAAATATATATAATTTTTGAGAGAGAGAGAGAGAGAGAGAGTGGAGAAATAGGGGGCTCGTCTCCCTCTGTTTTGGCTTTACTGAAGAAAAGGGTAGGTAGTTCTGCGAAACCAGAAATCGACTGAAAAAAGGAGATGAGAAAAGAATCTCTTTATCTTATGTTAAATACACCTACACCCCATGTGGTTTGTCCAATTTATACTTATCTCTCTAAGGTTTAAATTTTGGCACTACTACCCCTGTAGTTCGGGACTACAGTGCTAGGGACTACAGTGCTACCGTTAAAATTTGATAATGGAGCAACCTGACAAAATTACCCCCAAGTCTTCATAACAATATTAAAAAAAAAATTATTTACTTCAATTCGTTTAGGCATAAACATATGGTTTGAATTGGGTGAGAAAGAATCGTTGACATTTTTTAGAATTTTCTTGGTGTAGGTCATGTGCTTGACCCAAAAAAAAAAAATGGTTTACTTATGATTTATTTTCCTTTTAATATGACTTTCAGGGGCAAAAGAGTATTTTTACCCTTTATATTAGGGCTCCCAAATTTAAAACCGTTAATTTGGATTAAAAAAAAAGACACGATTATACTTTAGTCCAAACCATAAGGGATATTAATGCCAAAATTTAAAGTACAAAGAATAAATACAAATCAACCAAATCACAAAGGGTGTAGTGTATTTAACCCCTTATCTTATGCTAATAAGGGAAAAGTGGGTGATGACAACTTTTTCCGTCTAACAATAATATACAAACAATTTAAGACAAAGGAATGGCGTAGTGATAAGAGACACATGGTCAGGGGCATATTCAAAAATCCCACCAGTGGATGTCAACGTGATGGGTATTGAGGAAGCTATACCTAGGTTCGAAGGTAGTGCCACCAAAAAAAGAATTTGGGATCTATTTATACATTTTTTATAATGAGATAAAAAAAATATAATGATAAAACATAAAATGAAAGATAAATTCAAACTACTTGAATCAACAATATAAGGCATCACCTACAAAAATAAATAAATAAATAAAACATGTTATGGTGTTAAATTGGGTTTGGAGTACTTAATTGGGTTGGGCTAATGAGAATAGACATAATAAGGTTGGTGTCAAATAGTAGGATAGTTTTAGGCTAGAATATTACATGGGTTACTATATATGGTGTCAAATATTAGTTAATTTTAACTATAATTTGAATTTAGAACACTAAATTAGGTTGAGTTAAAATACTAATTCATAGACATAATCCCCAATTGGGTTTGGACTTTTAGTTGAGTACAAGTGTCGTTGCCAAATTAATTTTAGAGGTACGAGGGGCTAAAGCAATGTGTAGTATGTATAAAATAGGAAAAATTAAAATCAGTCAACAATTTATTGATAATTAAAAAGTCAGGCATGTACTTTTGAAAAAATGAAAGGAAGTCTACATAAAGTATATAAATTAGAAATCAGTCAACTTGTTTTCTTAAATGTCTAAATTGCCCCTCTCTATCTCTCTCTCTCTCTCTCTCCCTCTCTCTCTCTCTCTCTCTTTGGTTTCTTCTCTCTCACATGGCCACCAAAACCACCACCACAACCACCACTTGCCGCCGCCACCACCACCACCACCACCACCACCACCCTCAAAGGGCCACTACCACTACCATCACCCCTACCACAACTTCTCTCTCACTCTATATATATATATGAGTATAACGATATCTAATATAAAGCCATCACCACCACTCCAAACTCTCTCTATCTCGTCTCTCTTCTCACCACCACCACGGGCCTCCTCCCTCATCCACCCCTGCCACTGCATAACTGCATATCGAAAAAAAAGAGAAAAAAAAAAGGTTGCAGGTTGGAGCAACTGTCCAAACAGTAGGAGCAACTCACCAAACGGAAAGAGCAACATTGTTCCTTTTGTTTGGTGAGTTGCTCCCGATACGTTTGGTAATTACTCATTCTGTTTGGAGAGTTGCTCCAACCTACAACTTTCTTTTTTTTTTGGTGTAAAGGCGATGGTGGATGAGGGAAGTGGCCCGTGGTGGTGGTGGTGAGAAGAGATACAGAGAGGTTGAGGTGGCGGTGGCCATGTATTAGATGTATATAAAAAGAGAGAGAGAGAGAGAGAGAGAGAGGGGTTGGTGTTTGGGTTTAGGTTAGTGTTGGTGGTAGCACCACCACCCCCACCCCCACCCCAACCTCTCTATCTCTTTGATCTCTTCTCTCTCTCTCTCTATGTAGCACGGACACTTCACTTTGGGTGTCGTCTCCGTATCGTGTCCGTGTTAGACACCGACACTCGTCGGACACTCGTCACCACGTGTTGACATGCTATAAAACGTGTTTAAATATTTTAACATTGGACACACCTTGATCATGTGTCGGACACGCAGCTGACATTGTCGGACACACAAGTGAATGCAGCATGGTGCCCTCTCATTAGAAATGCGTTTGAGGGTGGTAGTGGCTCACCAAACGTATCGGGAGCAACTCACCAAACGTAAGGAGTAACTCACCAAACGTATCGGGAGCAACTCACCAAATGTAAGGAGTAACATTACTATTTCCGTTTAGTGAGTTGCTCCTTATGTTTGGTGAGTTGCTCCCGATATGTTTGGTGAGTTGCTCTTGCTGTTTGGACAGTTGCTCCAACTTGCAACTTAATTTTTTTTTTCATTTCGATCTGCAGTGGCAGGGGTGGATGAGGGAGTAGTCCCGAGGTGTTGGTGGTGATAAGAGATAGAAGAGATAGAGCTCTTGGAATGGTGGTGGCCATAATTAGGGGTATTTATACTCATATATACATACACACACACACACATATATATATATATATATATAAAGAGAGAGAGAGAGAAAGAGGTTGGGGTTTGGGTTGGATTTGGTGGTGGTGGTGGTGGTGGCCCTTTGAGGGTGGTAGTGGCGACGACAGGTGGTAGTGGTGGCTAGTGAGAAGAGAGAGAAGAGACCAAAGAGAGAGGGGCATTTTTGACATTTGACAAAAGAATCGATGTGTATTTAATTTCCAAAAAGCATATGACTAACTTTTAAATTGTCAACAAATTGTTGACTGATTTTTAATTCTCCCTATAAAATATTAAACTCTAAAATCGTGCCTTGACACTGCACATGGTGGTTGCAGTTTCACTCTCAAATGGGTTCTTAATACGTGTAGTGGTAGGCACACTAGATTTTTATTAGAGGATGTTGAAGTGGTACCATGGTTGTTGAAGTGCTCTCGATGCTATACGTGTTGGGAATCATATATAGATGTTTTGAAAAAATATTATATTTGTGAGCATACCAGGATCTTGTACAGTAAGCTCAAACGTATAGTCAAACTAATCCCTGTGTTTGGTGTGAGTATACCAGACAATTATTGGGAAGTAGGGATGCTCCTTCCCTTAAGGCTGCACTTGCCTTAAGGAATATGACTTCAAAATCAACCAATAGATGAAAGCAAAGTGTACGGAAATTAATGTATAGTAGCAACTGATTGAACTTTAAACCAAACACATCCAAAACAAGAAAAATGATTTGTAGCAACAATAAACAAGGTTGAAAGCTTGGACAATGACATTACAACCAAAATACATATCAATAAAACAGATACAGTGGCTGAGAAAGAAAAACAAAGGAACAAAATAGAAGCATTAAACTAATGCTATTGCTCTAGGAAAAGAGAAAGTACAAAGAAATTGAATGCTTTTTTGAATGCTTTGGACGATGCTTTTGATCAAGATTGACGAGTGTTGGAGAAATACCTAGCATGTTATTCATTCTTGTATATTTATAGGCTTCTGGAAGTAACCACCAAAGAATCCACTTCTAACTTATCGCAACTTTCCACTATCTTCTTACATTACTGAGTAAGGTAATCACATATCACTACCCACTCCAACTCTCATGTGGGTCTTCACTAAACCAATTCAAATTTAGGAAATATATATATATATATATGTATATATTTGGGTGTAAACAATATTATACAAATTTTGGGAAGCATGGCATCACTCTTTTCAAAAGTAAGATGTTTTTTTTAAGAAATAAAGTGGTTTTTGAAGTTACAACTATTTGACACCATGTTACAAGTGTCAAAATGTCACAACTTCAATGCATGATGCATCTTAAATCACAAGAATGTATCATAAAATGCCTATTTTTTTTTAAACAACTAACATTAATGTTATTGTGCCAAAATACTCATCTCCTTGTCGAATTAGATCCTCGGCAGCACTAATAATGGGTGTTTGCCAACGCCATAAGGTTTTTTTTTTTTTAATGCTATTTGTAAAAAGTGAAAAAGTTCAAATATAGTGTGTTATCAGCAACTTTTATTTTATTTTTTTGTATTTTTTTTGCTATTACTTTCCACTCATACTCGTTAGAATAATTAGTCTAGTTTCACATTGTCTATGTTCAATGTTGTAGAACCTGTATTTTCCTTGTACTTTCCTGAATTTCTATATTTCTATTCCTATATTTCTTTCTGTAATCCTATTTATTATAATATAAGATCATCTTTCGAAGTTTCTTTATGGTTTTGATTGTTTTTATGTTTGGTTTTTATTTATGCTTGCATGCTAGACCCTTAGGGAAACTTTGCTGAGAAAGTAACCCCGATCGCTCAAGGACCCAGAGCGCTCGAGAAAGCTGGAGCGCTCGAGCCAAACAATGTTTTGCCTATAAATACCCTCATGTTATTTCATTTTGGACGAATTCTTTATCAACAGTTTGAGAGAGAGGGTCAGCCCAGTAGCTTTGTGAGTAAGATCATTCACACTTCCATGCTCATACCCCCACCCCCCCTCATACACACTTGCATGCTTGAATCCAAGCATATACACCCTCATATTCTCATATCTACACACACATCCAAATTTCAACATGCATGCATCCATTTTGTTTCTAGAATTTATAGAGGATCAAGAGATGAAGTCTAGAGGATGATCTCTTCCATGAACAGGCTCTAGAGAAGAAGGATTGAAGCTTCATTTCAGAATTCACAAGCTTTCTCAACATTTTCTCTATTTTATCATCATCCTAACACACCTTGAGGCATTGTGAGCGAGATTCTCACTTAGAAACCATTAGGAACTATTTTTACTTTCTTTTTGGTAACATGCAAGAAGATCCAATTCATTTTCGTACATGCATGTGAGTTTTTTGCTTAGAATATGTTTTACTTTCAAACCCGAGCTCCCGATCGCTCGATGGTGTCAGTTCTGTTATGATTTCTGTTTTGACATGTTTTGATATGAAAATTGTTGTTATACTTATATGAGGTTCCTTGTTTAGATATTGCATGTCCACTTAAACACACATGCACCAAGATTACTTGCTGAGCGGTTGATTTATGCTTAAGATTTACAGATAGCACGTTATCTACATGATTTTAGTAGTTCTACTTGAACTTGATTTACGACGACAACTTCCGTAATGCGACTCTGAAAAAAATAGAATAACATACGCATAATAAGATCATAATCTATAAATAATTCTACGCTGTGTTCATTATGCTACGCGCAATTTTACTTTGGTCAACTTTCTTGATTTCGGTCTAAGCGTTCGTTGTGAGTTCTTGGAATAGCTTTCGAGTCATGGGAGTCATGTTGGATGTTAATGTTGGTATCATGTGTCGACATTGAGGTTGTTGGACATATGCGGTTGTGGTATATGTTAGCAATAAAGGGCGATGTGATGATTTAATGTTTGCGCGACTGTAAAGTGAGTTAATGGATGTAAAGTGCATTATTATTGGATGTAAAGTGAGATAACGGCTATAAAGTGAGCTAATGGCTGTAAAGTGAGTTGACAATTGCAAAGTGAGTTAATGGATGTAAAGTGAGTTGACAGTTGCAAAGTGAGTTTATATGATTTAAGTAATAAATTGTGTAGAAGGGGGAGTTATTGAGTAGAAGTCATGGGTTGAGTCAGTTGTCTAGTAAGTTGTCCTCCACCCTAGAATCATAGTGAGGGCATGGAGTTTGTATCATTTCCATGGTTTGGGTGGTTAATATTTAAAAGACGTTTATAAGCCGACTAAGGAATAATGAACCTAGCATCTTCGTGACTGTGCTAACGGTACTTCATAAGAACTTATACTCACTCAGCTTGTATTCAAGCTGACGGCGTTTTATGCTATTGGACCTTCCACGTCCAGCGATGACAGGTTTAGCAGGAGATGCTCAGCCCAAGTGCAACTACGATAAGGGCGAGTACATTTTAATATAGGGATATCAACTTAACATTTAATTGTGTATGTTTCTTTCATGAGATGATTATTAATCCTTATAGTAAGTAATTCATGTGTGTATGAGATACATACAAGTGAGATACGAATTATTATTCTTTGATACTTAGAGCTTGTCATAGTGGATGATGAGGTTGGATATCTCATCAGGTTTACACTGTAGCATGATTAACTACCATTAGACGGAGTGATTAATCTCAATCACTAGAGTGTAACTCTTAGTTAATATGCTAGTACTTATAGTGCATTGACGGACTTGAGCTTTCCTAGTGACAGTCAAAACTGTCAACAGTCGATAGGAACTCATAACTTGTATAAGGTACGTGTTCTCAATCTTGTGACGATTATGAACAGAGACTGTGGATATTGCTGCTTTGACTTACCAATCAGTGAGGTCTATAAAAGATCAACACCTGGGTATCTTGGGTATGTCATGTTCATAGGATTGTGAACATATACTGTCAAGATAGAATCTACCCTCTGATTCAGAGTAAGCATTCACTTGATAATGTCACCAAGTTGATTACTGAGAACTGCAGTTTTGTTTATAAGTAGGTATCAACATGTTTGGTAATCATGAGAGGTGAATGGGACTCAAGGAATACAAGAAGTATTCATGATTCAGGTTGACAGTTACTGATACGCCCATAATTGGCTCTACCCAAAGACCGAGCTGTTCAACTCAGCAGTCGATCCCTATCCTAATAAAATCATGCACAGTTCCCTGAACAAGCATTAGCCTGAGCGGTCTGGTTATCCCGAGCGATACATCAACAGGCCCCGACCAACAGGTCCGGTGTGCAATACGGGTTTAGTCTGTACAAGCACAGTCCAACCAGGCCATAGGACACGCCCTAGAATATTCCAGGCAGTTTCCTACTCATGTTAAAAGACTAATGGAAGGAGTAAATTGTTTCCTAATCATAGTCCAACCAGATCAAAGTGTTGGGTTTGTGCCCCAGAATATTCCTATTGATGTACCACAATTGTTTCATCAGCTCAAAATTTGGTTAAAGTAAATTAGAGCAGATTAAGGAGAAAGAGAGTGAGAGACCAATTTTTTGTATGTGGTTCAGCTCTGTTAATGAAGGAAGTCAGCCGTGCAAGGTGGCACTTAAGGTTTCTCGAGAGAGTGGCTAGATAATGTAATGTATTTCTCTTGGTGAGATTTTGATTGGGATCCCATCTAATGGGGTGAATGGTCTCTTTTATAGATACAAGAGACCTAATCGTACAAGGATAATGATCTTGTCAAAATCAAGATATAAAAGTATGCTTAACTTATGCTTTACTTTCAAAAGATTTGCAGTGTGGAAGTAAAGGTCGAACCCACAGAGATTGAATACTACGTAGTTTAATTTTTAAAACCTAAATTTAGTTAATTAAGAAAAACGGATTTTGGATTTCATTTGAATAAAACTAAAAACAATAAAAGTAAATCTAAATTATGAAAACAATTAAATATTTGTTTTTATAATAAGTTTAAGGAACCTAGGATTGCAAATCCACCACTAGCTTCATAATAAGGGTATTTACGAATTACTTTAGCTTATTAAGTTGGATGATAATGGGGAGTTGTAGCTACAAGCCCAATTCCTCCGTCAAGAAAATAACTATGGTTCAAGCACCAACATAATCCATCTTCGGTTAGCACGAATTATCCCACACTAAACTAGGGTTGTGGTATCATCCGTCTAATCTAGGCATGGACTATTCAGATACTTGATAACACAATTCAATTTAAGCACCATTACATGTAAATAATCTAAACAAGCACAGCAAGCATAGATCATTGAGCACATCACAGTCAAAATAGATCTAAGACAAGAATAAACTTTGAAAGTGATGATTTAATCAATAGAAGCACGATTTATTTATAAAAATCCTCGGAACATGTAACTGTCATCCATACATAATAAAACTAAAATAAAAACATAAATAAAACCCTATTACTTAGCTAGGGTTTCATTGAAACCCTAGATCTAAGGTCTAGCTGTCCATGGAAGCGGCAGATGGCAAGTAGTTGATGGAGGAGGCCATGGAAATCCTTGGTTTTCTTCTTCTTCTCCTTGCTTCCCTCCCTTCAATGGCTGAAAGTATGGTTGTATATTATGTGTATAATAATTGGCAACCCCTAAATTGAAGTAAAATAGGGTATATATAGATTTACAACATGTTTTTGGAAGTTTTCCTAACTCGAAACGCACTAAAACTGCTATATTTTGCAATCTGGACGTAATTAGGCAGTTTCGTTCGCATAGGAATCATCAGTATACTGAAATACGCAAGTTCCATTTTTACACATGTCGCGCGAGCGGGCCGCGCGAGCGCGATGATTGGGACTTCGCGCGCGCGGATCGCGCGAGCGATTTCTGGGTTTTCGCGCGCGCGATGTGGGTTTTTCAGCTTCTTTTTTCTTGCTTTTTCACCCTGTTTAGCCTGGTATACTTGATTTCTTCCAAATCCTGTCAGAAAATAGAAAATAAAGTAAAAATACACAAAAACAGGATAAAAAGGTACTAACAAACGCACGTTAAGGCGTATAAATAGGATTTGTTCTCTCCCGATCACACCCCCAAACCTACATTTTGCTAGTCCTCGAGCAAAACTAAAATAAAAATAAAAATTCTAATAACAAACTACTCCATTTTCGCATGGATCACGATTGCATTTAGCGTATGCAACAAGCCATTTAAACCTCTAGGTGTCCTTAGTCGGACGAGTGAAGTCTCGTGATTCTCATCAACAAGTTACCCACAACCATCTTTATTAACTTTTAAATTTAAAACTTTTATTAAAAATGAAAAACAAAACAACCAATACTCCTTTTCATAAATCAAAGATCTGAAATAGAATAACGAACATAAAGAAACATAATGAAACATCCACCTAAATCATGAAAAACAATCTCAAGCACATGCATCATATAAATCAATAGAGTTCCTCATACAATTGCACGTGTGTGATATGGTAGTCAAATGAACACGCGCATGTCATGAACATGGAATATGACTCGGATGACCATCTAACTATGCTTCGACTACAAATCTCACAATGTTAATTACACTCTAGAATGAAACACTCAGAAACAGGTGTAATTTTTCTAAAATATGTGAGTAAAAGAAATATATTTTCAAAGCAAGAAATGCTCACATATGACTCGAACAGGACGCATGACACGAAAGAACAGTAGTCTCATGGATAGGATGCCAACAATCAAGAAAACTTAATCATTACCATGTTTTAATCCCCCTCCCATCGTTTTCATATCCAAACCATGTTTCCTAGGATCAAATAGGACTTTTCAAAGGTTGTAACGTGGCTCAGGCAGTGAAAAAGGATAGAAAGGATTTGTTAGGTAGTTTTAGAGTGGCACTGTAAGGCATGTTCGATTTCTTTCATTCGTCTCTTCTACCAACTTCATCATTTCATTCTCTTCTCTTCATATATTTTCTTTCAATTTTTTTTATCCTTCTGTTTCTTTTTCTGTTTTTTTTTCAACTTTATTCTTCTTTTTCTTTTTCTTTTTCTTTATTCTTTTCCTCCTCGTTGCTTTTGAAACGAATATTCAATAAATAGCAAGGCAACCACCCCAAACATCATCTTATTTACTTCTTCTTCTCAATCACGCATTGTCTTAACACCACTAAAAGTTGATCAATCTTTCAGGGGTGAAATCCAAGTTGGCCAAATTGGAGCAAAAACAGGATAATGGTAATTAATGAAAAATGGCATTTTAATGGCTCAAAGGGCGAACTAAGGAAATTTTTATCATTTATCGGTCAGTAAACAAAGAAGGCCTAAAATCATGTCCTATGGTCATATGGTTCTTCAACATTCACGACAGAAGATTATTTAGCATGGTAGCAAATCTTTTAACTTGACTATTGTCACACCCCGACGTAGCATAATACAGGAAAGCATTTAATTTCCTTTATGGACTCGTAAGTCGTGACAAGTGAGTATGACCAATTGTCCCTGCAACAAATAATTTAACAACATTTCTAAAAGAAAGGATACTAATAAACATAAGCTCCAGAATTAAAAACTTACTAACTATTACATAGGTCGAAGTCTTAGGCACAAACGCCTTTATTCAAATTCTAACAAGGTTTATTACAACTCTGAAAGGAAAGACATAAAGAAAATAAAACAGCTCTTCTGGAACACCTCCGGTCGTCTAACTAGCATAGTCAACGAACTCTGGCTGCTCCTGACCTGGAAAATCTGGACATAGAGTCCAGGACGCATCGACGCCGTCAGCTTATGAAAGCTGGTGAGTAAAATAAACATGTGCTCGCAATATATATATATATATATAAGCATATAGAACAAAGGTATAAATTAAAATTAACAGCAATATATTCAAGGTTCCAATCTCAACAAAAATCACGGGGGAATATAGTAAGAAATAAATACATAATTGTACATGAATTGTGTAATATCTTATCTTGCCAATTCTTTTCTTTAAAACAACTCAATTCCACCAACACATCATCTCATATACCAGGAGTAATAACTACTCAGTCATCCAATTCACACGCTACACTATCGCCTCCAATACCAGGAATACTATCCGATCGGTATTGAAGTCACACACCACACTACTACCTCAGATACCAGGAATACTATCCGATCGATATCTAAGCTGATCACAACCAACCATCGCTCCGGATATCAGGAATACTATCCGATCAATATCCGAAACGCGCGCCTTAGATACCAGGAATACTATCCGATCGATATCTAAGTCGTACACAACACTATCACCATCGCTTCGGATATTAGGAATACTATCCGATCAATATCCGAAACGCGCGCCTTAAATACCAGGAATACTATCCGATCGATATCTAAGTCGTACACAACACTGTCGCCTCCAATACCAGGAATACTATCCGATCGATATTGAGGTCGCAC
The DNA here is from genome assembly GCA_033977485.1 of Hydrangea macrophylla. Taxonomy (NCBI): domain Eukaryota; kingdom Viridiplantae; phylum Streptophyta; class Magnoliopsida; order Cornales; family Hydrangeaceae; genus Hydrangea; species Hydrangea macrophylla. Next base: position 31,471,802 of record CM066992.1, read on the forward strand.
ACCAAACCGCCACCCTTTACTCTTTTCACGCTTTTTCCCACACATGGATGTTGACATAACCTCAACCCTAATATGTATGTCAATGTTCACAGTTTGTAGCAACAATCATTAATCTGAAGCTGAATATTCGTTCAACATAAATCTCAGTCTTAAACATTCTTACAAGTCCAATTTCTAACAGTGAGCCCTTAAAACAGTATATTAGCCAAACAGTTTCTTGAAATTTCCCAAAACATTTTCCAAACAGTCCCTTATACAAAAACACAGAAACTGCCACCTCGCGCGAGCGAGGAAAAGGTGATATCGCGCGAGCGGGTCGCGCGCGCGAAGGGGGAGGCCGGATCGCGCGAGCGGATCGCGCGTGCGAAGGGGCAGAATATATCGCGCAAGCGGATCGCGCGCGCGAAGGGGGGGGACGGTTCGCGCGAGCGGGCTGCGCGAGCGAGCCTCGCGCGAGCGGGTCGCGCGCGCGAGTTATTGCAGAATGTCGTCTTCTTCGTTTTTCCCCTGTTTTCAATTTCAAAGCCATTACAGACCCATTTTCAGATTCTGATCGTACCAGGACATGTAATATATGGTTCTCTTCAGTTTTCCGCGTAGATTAAGAATACGCGATCAATTTTAACTAATACGGATTGTATCTCTAGATATTCGCGATTAAAGTAAGGGTGTCAAAACTTTAAATCAACCGTTCGTCGCGATACTGATGAATTATTACGTAGGATTTGAACCGTAGCCTATTGGGACAAAGATCTTCCATAATCAATTCACGGATTTCATTTTGGTTGAGTTTTTACAAAACTCCAATTTTCAAGTTTAATGGTGTGTTAATATATATACACATATACACACATATACACACTGAATTATACATATATAAACATTGTGAGTGAGTTTAAATTACTCACTGAGGTTAAATAGACCGAGAATTTGAGACCGATAATTCCGCCGTAATATCCGTCGTCCAATAATTTCTTCCTCCGTTTGTGATCTTGAGATATATATATATATATATATAACTATGTATGTATGTGTGTGTTCTTGAGGGAATTGAGGGAGATTGAGAGAGAATGAGAAAAGCAGAGAGTGAGAGATGAGAGACTGTCTGATTGAGAGAGAGAGAGCAACGTATATATAATTTCATTGTTTTGGGCTCCAAGCAACTACCGAAAATCGCACGGTGTGGTTGAGCTCACGTGCTCCCACACCCAAGTCGCGGTAGAGACGCAGATTAAAACATAAACTGGTATTTACGGTTGATATAAAAAAATACAGAAATCATATTAGCGTAGGAAATAAATTCCCGGTTTATACAAAAATATGGATATCGATTTTGAAACCATAGAAAATATTTTCTATATTTTCAAATATTACGGTTTGGCCCCAGATAATTATTAATAAATAGAAATTAAATCAACTACTCATGGAAATAAAATGCAATATTTATTTATTAATGATAATAAAATACAAGGCGTTACAACTATCAACCAAGACAAGAATAATGAGACTAAACAACAAGTTATTGCGCTATTTCAATGAAATTCGACAAACACAAGATGTATTTATAACCCTCTAAAAAGAAAAGATAGGCTCAAAAGCTCACTGGGTTTAGTCTCCACCTCGTGTTATCTGGAAATTCGAATCATATTATAGTTCACACCAAACATGTATTCAAGAGACTACATGCAGTGCATAAGTTTATGTGCAAATTTATGATATAAAACTACGATTTAAACAATACTTGACCTAAAACGTTGCATCATGACTTCAGCAAATGGTTAATCATATCTTTCCTTGTTTACCATTCTATAACAATCATAGTTACATAACAAGAAGTATCGAATCAAGATTGCAAAAACGTCGGTAATCATCGTTTATTTAAGCACAAATTTTGAAAAATTTTGAAAAATTGCAGTATAATGTGCATGCGTGTACATACCCCCAAACCTAAACCTTTCATTGTCCCCAATGAAACAATAAAACAAAAGAAAGGAAAGTACGTAAGGAAGGAACGATATTACCTTGATCTTGACAAGCATAAAACAGGTGAACACAAAGGAATATGTCAATAAAGTGCAATGTTACCTGTTACTTCTTAACAAAAGAAAATTAAACAAACAAATAAATTATAAAAGCTAACATATAAGTTTGTTTTTTTTTTTTTAAATAGAAACTAAATTATAAGTAAAAGAACGTAATGAAAAGAAAACAAATAGAAATAAAACTATCTAAACAAAGACAAACTTAAATGAAAAGAACTAAAAAGAACAAACAGAAAAGGAAATAACTAACCAGGTATGGGAAACAGAAGATAAAAGACCAACAAGAACAAGTAGAAAATCCCCACCTCGCGCGAGCGACCCTCGCTCGCGCGAATCCCTCCGCGAGGTAAACCTGAGGCCTCTTTTTTATTATTTTTAGAAAAGTGGCTAAGGCACAAGCTCGAGCGAGCGGGCCGAGCGATCAGACCCCTCGCGCGCGCGAATTCAAGCGCAAATAGATACTGAGGCTATATATATATAAAAACTTGAAAAATTTTGTCTATGGGGGAATCTCGCGCGAGCGGGCTGCGCGAGCTACATGTCGCGCGAGCGGGTCGCGCGCGCGACTTTTTTTTTTTTTTCCTCTTTTTCTTTATTTTAATGTAAATAAGTGCAAAATAATTTTACTCCGACCCCCAAACCTGTTCAGAATGACCAAAACAGACTCAAAATAACCCAAAAATAAGATAAATAAACGAAACAAAGCTTGGGTTGCCTCCCAAGAAGCGCTTTCTTTTAAGTCTTTAGCTAGACCGTTCTAGCTCAAGATTCAAGGAGGCCGTAAATCAGAGTTTGTACCCTTTAGGGCATTAGGGAGAGCCCGGTGGTAACCAGAAATAATATCATTATGAATTAATTCATTTGACGAATCACCTTTATCATGTTCAATTCGATTTCTAACCTTTCGAGTGAATTCATCGTTAGGGTCCAAGTTATTTGCATTCATCCTCACATTCCTTACTATCTTATTTTCCTCACCCATGTGTAGTGCATTAGTAGGTTCAATTTGTCGTATAACCTCACTACCCTCTATACATAGATAATCATCGTCTTTGGGAGGTTGATCAACAGCGTTAAACACATTTAATTTTAAGTTCAAATTCCCGAATGACACTTTCATCACCCCCGTTCGACAATTGACACGCGCATTAGCGGTGGCTAAGAATGGACGACCAAGAATAACAGGGGTGTGCTTCCTAGCATCTAGGACATGTTCAGTGTCAAGGACCATAAAATCAACGGGATAAAAATATTGATCAACTTTAACTAAGACATCCTCGATGATTCCTCTAGGTACTTTGACGGAACGATCCGCTAATTGAATTATAGCGGTCGTGGGCTTAAGTTCACCCAGTCCTAGTTGGTTGTAGACGTGGTAGGGTAAAAGATTAACACTAGCCCCTAAGTCAAGGAGAGCCCTATGAATGATAGTATCACCTATGACACATGAAATAGTCGGCGTACCAGGATCCTTATACTTTGGAGGTGAGTGTTGAAAAATAGAACTTACTTTTTTCGTGAGGAAGACCTTTTTTAGAGTATGACTACGCAATTTACGTTTTTGAGTGCATAGGTCTTTAAGACATTTAGCGTAAGCGGGAATTTGTTTAATAGCATCTAGGAATGGAATATTAATTTTAACTTGTTTAAATACCTCGAGTATATCCTCAACCTTTGACCCTTTCTTTGGAAAGTTTGATGGTTCATTAACGTTAGGTGGAAAGGGCAACTTTGGTATATGATTAGTCAGAGCCGTTTCTTTTTCCTTCTTATTTTGGCTCGCATCTTCACCCTTCTTTGTATTAGAGTTGATGTTTATATCTATCACACTCTCCTTCAGAATTTCTATCATCTCTTCTTCTCGTGTAGTCAACCTAGTTGAGACGGCGTTTACTTGCTCATTCGACCCCTTAACCTCATATTGTCCCTTAGGATTTTGAATTATTTGACTAGGCAACGTCCCCTCGTTTCTACGACTCACTATAGTAGCTAGTTGTCCCAATTGGGATTCAAGCTTCGCAATGGATTGTGTGTGTGAGTGCACTATTTGTGCTTGTGCTTGTACTTGCATTTTAATTGTCTTAAGGGACACCAACACCTTTTCCTCAAAAGCATTACCCCTTGAAGGGTTCGAATTAGGAGGTAGTTGTTGGTATTGATTAGGTTGAAAGTGAGGTCGATATGCATTAGGAAAATTAGTTGCCTCAGTAGGACTATTATTATTATTTTTCCACGAAAAATTTGGATGGTTTCTCCATGGCGCGTCCGGATTATTAGTAGTCGAATTATAATTATTTCGTGGGTATTGTTGAATAGAATTAATGTGTTGCTCCACGAATTCTGGAAATTGAGATGCCGATGGGAAAGAAAGTATAGAATGTGAAGGATCGGAACATATTGCACATACTTCTGAAGAAGGTGTAGTGGACCTAATTCCCATCCTCATAAGTTGGTCAAGTTTTCTATTTAATTCTTGTATTTCAATTGATTGACTTGACTCAAACTTTACCTCTCGCTTGGGTTGAAGGTACCCCTCAGAACGTACCGACACAGCCTGATGCATCGAATTCTCACTCAAAGTTTTAAATATTTTCCAGGCCTCGTCGGCGCTTTTGTGTAGGAAGGTACCCGCACAGACGGCATCGACGGTAGTACGGACAGAGGGAATAAGGCCCTCGTAAAAGACCTGTACCAACTGCCACTTAGGAACCTGATGATGTGGACACGAGCGTAATAATTCTTTAAATTTCTCCCACGTGTCGTAAAGTGATTCCCCATCTTGCATCACAAAATTAGTTATAGATTTCCTTATTCGATTAGTTCTTGTGATTGAGAAAAACTCTTGTAAAAATGCGTTGTGTAAGGCTTCCCTTGTTTTTATAGTGTTTGGCTCCAAAGATTGGAGCCAATACTTCGCTTTATCTTTTAAAGAGAATGGAAAGAGACGCAGTTTTAATTCATCATCAGTGAAATTTTGGATTTTTAACGTAGAACATGTATCTTGGAAATCTCCTAAGTGTTGATATGGATCTTCATTTATACGGCCATGGAATGAGGGAAGTAGCGAGATGGTAGACGACTTTATCTCAAAGTGAGATGTCGTCGCCTCCGGTAATTCGATACCAGCTTGTGGCGTGTAAGTCGTAGGAATAAAATAATCTTTAAGCGGAGGAGGTGGCGGTATATTAGGATTAGGATTATTTCCGTTATTTCCGTCAGTCATTTTAATCGGTTCGATTTTAAAACTTCGAGTTCTCCTTAACCGTTTAAGGGTACTTTGAATTTCGGCCTCAAACAACGATCACGGAATCGGCGTTGATTCGTCGTCTTGCAACCTAGCTCTAGAAGCTTGGGTTGCGGACTTACTAACTCTTAAAGTACGTTCAAGTTCAAGATCGATAAAATGTAATTCAGGTTTATTTGAACGCGTACCAAACATAAACTTAAAAAGAAAACAAATTAAAAACAAAAACTGACTCAAATAAAAAAAAAAATAGCAATCACGCAACTAAGATAACAAGCACTCAACTACTGTGATGCATGTAAATTATCCTGTAATGCAGTGACCACGTCAAGCCCGGCGCCCCGGGTTTCCTAGCTAATGCAGTGCAATTCACCCTAAACTAATGCAAATAGTGCGTCACAGCGCCCTGACTTACAGCGGTTTGAAGCGAGTTTCACAAGAAGCAATTTACTTGAATTTTATTATATTTTTTTCGCGTAAGCTCCTTTGTTGTGCTAAGCTATTCCTCTCGGAAACGTTGGAATTTTGACGACTCGAGAAACTACAAAATAAAAAGAAAAGTTAGTGACTCGAAATAGAACGAAAAAATAAGAAAAAGAAAACCTAATCTAATATTTACGAATTAACTAAACTAAGATTCTAAAACTAAAGGTAGTAATGCAATCCCCGACAACGGCGCCAAAAATTGATCTTGTCAAAATCAAGATATAAAAGTATGCTTAACTTATGCTTTACTTTCAAAAGATTTGCAGTGTGGAAGTAAAGGTCGAACCCACAGAGATTGAATACTACGCAGTTTAATTTTTAAAACCTAAATTTAGTTAATTAAGAAAAACGGATTTTGGATTTCATTTGAATTAAACTAAAAACAATAAAAGTAAATCTAAATTATGAAAGCAATTAAATATTTGTTTTTATAATAAGTTTAAGGAACCTAGGATTGCAAATCCACCACTAGCTTCATAATAAGGGTATTTACGAATTACTTTAGCTTATTAAGTTGGATGATAATGGGGAGTTGTAGCTACAAGCCCAATTCCTCCGTCAAGAAAATAACTATGGTTCAAGCACCAACATAATCCATCTTCGGTTAGCACGAATTATCCCACACTAAACTAGGGTTGTGGTATCATCCGTCTAATCTAGGCATGGACTATTCATATACTTGATAGCACAATTCAATTTAAGCACCATTACATGTAAATAATCTAAACAAGCACAGCAAGCATAGATCATTGAGCACATCACAGTCAAAATAGATCTAAGACAAGAATAAACTTTGAAAGTGATGATTTAATCAATAGAAGCACGATTTATTTATAAAAATCCTCGGAACATGTAATTGTCATCCATACATAATAAAACTAAAATAAAAACATAAATAAAACCCTATTACTTAGCTAGGGTTTCATTGAAACCCTAGATCTAAGGTCTAGCTGTCCATGGAAGCGGCAGATGGCAAGTAGTTGATGGAGGAGGCCATGGAAATCCTTGGTTTTCTTCTTCTTCTCCTTGCTTCCCTCCCTTCAATGGCTGAAAGTATGGTTGTATATTGTGTGTATAATAATTGGCAACCCCTAAATTGAAGTAAAATAGGGTATATATAGATTTACAACAAGTGTTTGGAAGTTTTCCCAACTCGAAATGCACTAAAACTGCTATATTTTGCAATCTGGACGTAATTAGGCAGTTTCATTTGCATAGGAATCATCAGTATACTGAAATACGCAAGTTCCATTTTTACACATGTCGCGGGAGCGGGCCGCGCGAGCGGATCGCGCGCGCGATGTGGGTTTTTCAGCTTCTTTTTTCTTGCTTTTTCACCCTGTTTAGCCTGGTATACTTGATTTCTTCCAAATCCTGTCAGAAAATAGAAAATAAAGTAAAAATACACAAAACAGGATAAAAAGGTACTAACAAACGCACGTTAAGGCGTATAAATAGGATTTGTTCTCTCCCGATCAGATAAGGAAATACAATCCAATTAAAATTGATTGGCATTAATTGTGGGGGTTTCCTAATTGAATTAGGAAACAATTTACTCCTTCCATTAGTCTTCTAACATGAGTAAGAAACTGCCTGGAATATTCTAGGGCGTGTCCCGCAGCCTAGTTGGCCTGTGCTTGTACAGACCGAACCCGTATTGCACTCCCGACCTATTGATCGGGGCCTGTTGATTTACCGCTCGGGATGGCCAGACCGCTCGGGTTGATGTTTGTCCAGGGAACTGTGCATGATTTGATCGGGACAGGGACTGGCTGCTAAGTTAAACCGGTCGGTCTTTGTTAGTGCCAATTTTGGGCGTATCAATAATAGTTATCCAACTACCTGAATATGATTACGAATGCTGAAGGTAGAGGGACATTAGTACACTATACAAGTCTAGTTATCGCTTCGGATATGTTCTTTTTCGTTGGAGTTAGTTATCATTTTATAGTGGCGTAAACATTAACTGATCAGTTGGTTAGTTTGTTGATCAAAGAGTTTGATCATGGGAATTAACAACTGGTCTGAGCAACCAATAAAGAGCCAAAGAGGTCCCACTCTTAGCTCCTCTAGGATTCTTGGAAAGGAACTTGAGAATCTAGTCAAGGCGGTTTCGATCGAATGAAGTCTGGACAGGGTCGATCGCTCAAAGATGGTTTGATCGATCGAAGTTTCAATCGATCGAAGCCACTTTGATCACTCGAACATTAGGCCAGTTCCGGGAATCTATAAATAGGGCAGCTGCATCCAGAAAAAAGAGTTCGTCGTTTTACTGCTCCTGAAGCTACAGACCTATTTTAGAGCTCCCAAACCTTTCTATCCTCCTTGTTAGAGATCCCACCATCTCTAGTCTCTCCAGGAAGTATCCGCAGGAGTCATAAGGGTGAAGAGAACCTAGTGGAGGCTGCTGCATCACCAAGGTTGAAAATTTCAGATTTGGGTTCAAGACCTGAGGTATAACTCTTCTCCCTCTTTAGTATACACATCTATGGAATTGACGAGTAGTAGATCCTGGGCTACCAATAAGTTTTTGAAACTTAATCTTTCTGCTGCGCATTTAAAAATAACGTTTAAACCTGTTTTTCCTTCAATTAGTATCAGAGGCACGCTTGTTTGGATCTATAGGTGTGTTTTAGAATACTAGTTTTGATTTGCATGCTGATTTTAGGACTATTTTCGAAACTGCATCATCACAAATTTGTTTCTACAGTGTTTACACAGCAAAATACAAATCTGTGATTGCATTGGATGCATGATGGATTCAATCAATCGAAGTAGTCTCGATCGATCGAACTTCGTCTGTTCTCAAGCGATCAAACTAGTTTCAATCGATCAAACTTTGGTTATGTTCGATCGATCGAATGGTGTTCAATCGATCGAAAGAGATTCTCTTTCCAGGTGTTGAGTTTACAGTTTTAAAGATTTTAAAATATATACTTTAATTTTTTTAATTATTCTACAAAACGTTTTCAAACCTTTCTGTGAAACTGAAAGTTCAATCAATTGAACTTTGTTCAATCGATCGAAGGTTCGATTGATCGAACCTTTGTCAATCGATCGAAGTGTGACAGAGAAGTGAGATGCTGTTTTGAGTTCTAATTCAGTGCATAAAGAGTTTATGTACTATGTGAATAAATTAGGGGTTCCAATAGTTACACATATTTGTTATATATGCATGGATGTGCGTACGACTAACCTTTTTGCAGCAAGATTAATTATCTATCTCCCATGGTACCAAGATCTAAATTTTAATTTTGTATTAAGATGCTTATGATTGGTGGATGATTGTAAATTGTATTTATTGTTGGTTTGGTTTTAAGGCATGTGTAAAGGGCGCTGCGACTTCAATCATATGAAAAGAAAAGTTGCACCGGTTTCCCTAACCTTCTTTATTTTCTTCTTGTTGATTTCTATTTTTAGATAAATTGTAAGCTTCGAAAGAAACATAGGACCAATGTAATAGATTTAGAATATACATGAAGATGGAAGAGCAAGCCGTTGTCCATGAAGATGGAGCTGGAGGCGATCAAACCAAGGAGGATGTTCTATGAAGATAGAGCCATGGAAGATAGAGGCATATGAATGCCTTTGTTTCAATTTTAGTTTTTTGTTTTATGTGCTTAGTTGTGATTGACATTTAATTGTATTGTTACTACTTGCATGCACGTAAAACAAGTTTTCTAAAATAAAACCCAAAAATCATTTTAACACATTAGTAAACATTGGATGTTTATGGGTAATGTGTGGAAACAATTTTTTCAAAAGCAAAATCCTTTACCACCAAATCTAGTGGGAGAAGGTCTTATTCATAACACCCACGATCTTCTATTAACAGTTTATTGTAAGATGAGTAGTGCATTTTGTGTCACCTCACCAGGGGTGATCATTCCATACGGAGGGTACACTACTTATTGGTTACTAGATGTGAACTTCATATGGATAGGATCAATCAGACGTGTTAGAGGGTGACCACCACACGGAGGCACTACTTGAGGCAGTTGTGATTGGATCCTAGTTAATGGTACACACTAACTAAGCTATGGATATGGGATCCCATACGGGGCATTATTCAGAAACTTAGAGATCAAATGGGCTCAGGAGTCATAACTTATTTTGCAACAGTTGCATAACGGGCAAGTCATGATTAATCAAAAGATCGAGTATTGACCACCACACAGAGGCTTTACTCTTTCGTTTCGATATTCCGGCGACTTTGTTTTAAAGTAAGAGTTTTAAGGATTCTTTTATTTCAAACTGTAAAAATCTGATATCCATATTTATTTTGTCTTTTGATTTTTTTTTTCTCAGTAAATCATATGTCTGGATCGTCCACTTGCCACCATACTAACTCAAAACAAGTTAACTGGAAATAACTACACAGAATGGAAACGAAACCTTGACATCATCTTAACTGCGGAGGATCACATATATGTCCTCACCACCCCATGCCCCGAAGAACTCGGGGAAAATGCTTTGGCAGCTGGCAAATGCGAGTTCGATATATGGAAAAAGTCGAATGGAATGCCCGTGACATGAGAATTTTTCTGTGTGCGCTTGTGTGCTATACCCAAGTGTAGGTAATCGTGCAAGTAGTAAACTGGTTAAGACCAGGTCGATCCCACAGGGAAGGTGTTAAACTAAATACCTAGATTAATCTCTAAAAAGAAAAATAAAAATCAATATTTTAAAGGGATGTAGAACACAAAGTTCCACAGTTTATCAACTACTAAAGATAAAACAATTATACTGAATTAAACTAATTACTAACTAATTAATTAAAGCGATGATTTAAAACATTTTTCTTAATAAAAGGGAATGTTGGGATTACACGAATCCACCGCGACCTAGCCATCTACCATGCAATTACATTGATGCTCAATGGAGTACATTTTCTATAGTATTCTGTATTTCTCTTAGGATAAAAAATCCATAGTCCTTTCATGACCGGGACTATGTCATCACAATTAAGTTTGAAATACATAAAAGCGATTTAAAACAATAGTTAAGACTCGCACCTACAATGGTGTTAGCATTGAGGGTGGTTTGCAAAATGTATTGAAGAAAAATGCCTTGAGGCTCTAAGTTTACAAAGTGCTTTGAAAAACTGAGCGTTTGGGGACAGTTTGATAACAAATCTGTAAAATAGAAAGTCTAGGAATACTGCATAGAATGTTCTCAAGAATTAGAGAGTTCGATCGATCGACGCGCTTTCGATCGATCGAACATCTTCATCCCTCGATCGATCGAACTGACTTCGATCGATTAACAATGTCTCTGTTCCGATCGATCGAACTAACTTCGATCGATCGAACACATGAATTATTCTACTGCATGGCAGAGGCTTGAGATCACGGTTTCATCGTGATCTCCCAACCTGGGAACTACTCAGACATAGTCTGGAGTATCACAGTGTCGTTTTTAATGTAAAGATTCATTAAGGATGCGTTTGTTTGTGATTTAATCATGTAATCTTTGAAAACTTAAAGGTTTAAACTACCTAACATGCAAAACTACGAGATAACAGATTAAACCACTATAAACTACGTGCAGAATGTAAATAAAACAATAAAGGAGTAACCTGGAAAGAAAAAACTTGTATTAAACTATGAGAATAGCAATCCAAAAGCAGTATCCAAACTCCAAGACCTACAAAACATGGAAAACCTCTATCTCTCTCTCTAAAATTGATGAAAAGTAAAGTGGGGTGTCCTCCAGGACGTATAAAATACGAATATATATCACAAAAACCTAATGCTATGGTTCCCAGTCTATCACTGCTGCGTGCGCGTAAAATCTGATAAAAGCCATGTTCGATCGATCGAACATTTCTCGATCGATTGAACGTCTGGGATATTCGATCGCTTGAGCTTCTCTCGATCGCTCGAATGTTCTTCAATCGATCAAGGTTTAATTTTCATCCTTTAGTTGTCTTCATTGAAATTCAGCACTTCCTTTTTATCTTTCTCATCTAATTCTTCACACAGCAACAGTAATCTGCACGAATAACCACTAAAACAACACCACTTATCATAGTTTAATCAAATTGTGTACAAACTGGCGTTGTAATTCAAATTGCAGATAAATAAAGGAATTATAAACTAAATTAGTACATTTTCTTCTTTTAGCGCGGTTGTATTTTACAAATACCTCCGCTTGTCACAACCCCCAACTAGCGATTTGCTAGTCCCTAGCAATAAAGCGAAAATAAAAACAAGCTAAACCAATACTACAATGATTAAAATAAAACACATGAAAACCAAAATGAACTAATCTAAGTAAAAAATAAAAAATAAAAACTACCTAACTCACTTTCGCAGGAATCACGATTGCATTTAGCAAATGTAACAAGCCGTTAAACCCTTAGGTTCCCCCTAGTGGACGAGTGTTGTCTCGTGAGGGTTTGCAGTGAATATACCCACAAAATTCTCTAATTTTAAGCTCAAAAAGATATATGGAATAATTTTTAAACACTCCCTTCTATTCAACTATTAATTTAGCTCTACAAAACATATCATCCTCATTCAAACCATGAAAGAAATACACATGCTCCTCATGTCACCAAGATAAAAATAACAGATGCATCACATCCATGTATCCGCGTGTGTGTGAAATTAACAGCTATACATCAAACTTTATTTAGAGTTATTTAAACTATCATGCTCTCAAAACTTGTAGTTTCAACTCAATTCTCACATGGTTATTACACTCAAAAATGAACATCTCACAGAAACTTGGTTAATAATGATCGCACATGGTATGAAAGCTTTGATAGGAGTGATTTTTCTGATACTAATGCTTTCATACTCGACTCTATAAAAGACGAACATTTAGAGTGTATAGTCTCACGAACGGAATACTACTTACTAGAGGAGCGAAATACCGTGGATAACTCAAATTACACGTTCGTGTTTAAACTAAGTTGTTGAAAATCATTAAGGCTTTGACTTGACGGTTTTTATTTAGTAGGGTAGAAATTAGAGGAGGTAAGAAATTGCACATTTTCAACATGTGACCGTGTTCAGTAATTTCTTCTTCACTTTATTCCAACCATCCTCTATTCTCGCACATCAACGAAGAAATATACATATGTATTTTTTTTAACCTACTCCGTCCCTTTTCTCTTTTATGCGGTTCATCCAATAACTACTCCTCCTCATCACATACTTCAATAATTTAATTACATTAGATGTGCAATGAGGTGTATTGAGGTCAAAGTATAAGGTTAGGGATTTAAAATTTCATAATAGATTCGGCATTATTTACTAGGTGTGGGGTTGAGAACAATGCATATTATGGAATGTTGATACAGGTAAATGGAAAGGTAAGGAGCAAATAACGATGGCTTAAATCATTTTTTCAACTTCTTAATTTTTAACACTTAAATGTTCATTGAGTTTAGTTGGTAAATCCTTAACGTTCTCCTCTAATAAGCAGCCAAAATGAAGAATTCGAGACTATTCAATGAATTTAATACGCTTATTCAATAAAACAATTTGAATGTAATGTGATAATTCCCTCAAAATTGAAGATTGAATTCAAAAGCTCACTAAGGGTACTAGTTTCCACTACTTTATTCCTTAAAGTACGAGAGTCGTATTAACTCTTATTTTAAGTTTTCTGCATAGCTATTAACACGTGCAAATAATTTGGATACAAGAATGGTCAACATATACATTCATCCTAGAGAAACTAGAAAAACGCGTGAACTTAATTCATAAAAGGATGAGAATACAATGGTTGTGTCATTGCTTGACAACAACTAAATAGGAGTGAATATTCAAAGTTATTCTACCAATTTAATTCAAACCTTGTTTAATCGTTTGAAATTTTTAATTTTTTAACGTTTTTAAATTTCCCTTAATTTCACGAGTTCTTTCACGAATTCACGAATTCAACTCGAGATTGTATGACATGTGCAATAAAGTGATCCAGATTGCTAAGTATAAATATGCACAGGTGATTATCTATCTACATCCCACCCCCAATTGAAAATTGCAATGTCCTCAGCAGGTGATTTTCAAAAATAGATAGAGAGATATCACCTGATATATCATCGTACGAATCACAAGTGCAACAACCTGTACAGAAAGCATACAAACTCCAAGTAGCAAAGATAAAAAAGAAATGAAAAAAAATAGAGCATGGGGTCCATACATAAAACAGAACTCATCAATGAAAAGATAATAAAGTGAAAGAACAGAACAGTGATAATATACTCCATACAAACTGAAATGCATCGTATCAAACCAACCAACAATACAAACCAAAAGTCCAATACATCTAACCAAACCAACTAAAACATCCAAAATGGCCAAAAATAACCAAATAACCCCAAACACTGATCTAGCAGAAACTATCCATCATTGGCGACGTTCGATAATATCTCAATCACTACATCCGGAGCATCTCCATCACCACCCTCGTCAACAGTGGTAGTTGTCGCCGAGACACTCGCAATCGTGGTAGCTGATGTAGATAATGATGTGTCAACCACGATAAGAGGAGGTGGAAGTGGTATCTCAGCAACAACCGATACCGCAGAAGTAGATGGAGCTGCAGGATCAATCGGTGCAGGTGGAGCTGAAGATGATGGACCGGTGGTGGATGATGGAATAACAGAAGTGGTAAGTGGGACGGTGGACGTAGCAGGAGCAGCTGTAGGTGGATCGCTGGGGGGTGGTGCAGAAGCTGCGTGAACCGATTGATCGACTCCAATCTGGATCAAGATTGCCTCCAGCAAAGTCGTCATCTGATCTACCTTGCCCTCGAGTCTAATCCGGGCCTCTCTCTCCTCCAGTAGTAACTCGTGAAGAGTCGGGAAAGGCGCAGAAGAAGAGTCTCCCTGGGCTGGAGCCTGAGACCGCTATCTCAACTCAAATCTCGTGACCTCCTCTACAGGGTCACCCTCCTCCACCGAATCATGCTCCTCAGCCTCGGTTGGCATCCCAGAAGCTACATCCTCAGTATCTATCCCTCCTCGCCTCCTCTTCACTCTGACTTTAGCTTTTCCCTTTCCTTTCCTTTTTCTCTTCTGAGCGTTAGAGTGGCGACCGGCGGTCTCACCAAAGCGGCTCTTGGAAGACTGATGGACATCGGTAGCAATAGGGAGCAGGCCGCTCTGGGCCACAATGTGATGGATGCCCCATGCTCCTTTTAGGTGCTTCTTGGTCGAGATATAGCGTGTAGGCTGCACCATGAACTCTATATATAATCGCGAGAGGCATACCCATCTCCCTATCCCCACACAAAATAGTGCTCGCACATACCAAGCTGCCAGCTTCTCGTGATAAGAAGTCGAAAAGATATAGTTGTAGAGTACGAGATGGAGGATGTGGTACCTATCAGTCAAGAACTGATCCTCTATATGAGACGAGCCGTTCCAGAACTGAACGGCACCGCCGGTAATCTCTCTGACAATCGTGGCGTAAGGGATCTCAAGAGTACCCACACGGTGAAGACAGTCACACTCTAGCTCCTCAGGGACCCCTATGGCAGTAGATAAAGTGGCAGGATTGATGATGATCTCCTAGCCGTGGAAGAAAGATTGGTAAGTGTATGTTGCAGCCGGGTCCTTAATCATCGTTGCACAGACCTCTCGTACCCATGAAACATTGACCTGTTTGGGCTGGGTCAATACTCGTACCATCATGGCATATCCTTAATTCTGGCTAAGAACCAAGGAGCAGAAAGCCAGGTCGTCTCAAGTGGTCTCTCAATCATCACCTTATGGTGACTAAAGAATCGCGTGTAATTTGACTGGTCAAAGAAATGGCGGAACCCATGGTCAGGTACCGGATATGGTATAGTGAGGTTGAAAGATTTCTCCCGAAAATAGCCCGTCGTGGGATTCATAGTGGGTAACCTGTAAACAAAACAAATGAAATCAGGAAAGCAAAACAAAAAGGTGAAAACTGCCACTATTAAGGTTCGATCGATCGCAGTTGGTTCGATCGATTAAAGAATGGCTGGGTTTGATCGCTCGAGACTTGTTTGATCGATCGAACATAGCGATTTTGCAGCGACAGCAAATGAGAATGGAAAGAGTCCGCACACACAAAATAAGAAGAAAAAGAACACCAAATGGTTGAAAAACCAATGGGGGCACCCCCATGACAATTCCAATGAAATAAACAAGAGGGGGAGTTTGTGGACTTTACCTTGGGTCAAAAGTGGAGAATGGATGAGAGGGATGATGATGGTGATCAGGGGAGTGATGAGAGCACCGTTCAATGGGCGTGTGCTTGGGGAATCAAAAATTGCCCCTTGGTCTCTCTGTGCTTAATCGCTCGAATGAAGGAGAGGGAGAGAAACTAATGAAGTGTATGGATGATGCCTCGTTTAAATACAGGTCTCGATCGATCGAGAAAGTTCGATCAATCGAACCTTCGATCGATTGGGACCTGCTAAAGCGCTTGAAGAGTGGATGAGTTTGATCGATCGACGTTAGTTCGATCGATCGAACCTGGAAATCCTACACTATCATTGAATTGAAAGATTAGACACCCCCAACTAACCAATATTGTTCTGGACATACAGGAAAGTGATAAAACAGTTCAAAGACCGGTCATGTAGGCCAGAAATCATCTTGATAAATAAAAAATTGCAAATTTATATAAATAAATCATTGTAGTAGCATCCATTTGCAACATTATTGCCCCCAACATGGTATTTAAAACCTTATTGATAAAGAAAAACTAAAAGAAACTGAAAGTAATAAAACTTTGTCTAGGAGTACACTTCAATTGATGAAAGAAAAATGAAATGACATAATACAATTAAAGTGGAGCACTACTCTTCAAGCATGAAAATATCTTCTTCCACAACTTTTGTCTCCGCCAAAGCTTCGAATGTGCGGTCCAAATTTGATGATTCCCTTTTCCAAAATAGCCGGAAAGCATCCAGGGCATCATTGAGCAAGTCTGAACTCTCCAAAGAATTGATCGCACATGCAGGAGGTGAACCGGATGGAGATAGGGATAACGGCGTGTAAGTTCGCAATGGACTTTCCTCTTACGGCGGAGTACCCGGGGACCTTATGTATGGTCCAATTCCATGGAACAATTGATGTGGAAGGAAAAACGGCGGTAACATATGATTCATAGTGACACCCCTGACAAAGGAAAACAAACAGGAAACGAAGAAATAAATCAACTAGAACAAAGGAAAGAGCTAATAGAAAGAATTAAACAAAGAAAAACAAAATGAGAAAGGAACGTGACCAAGATTTAACCTCACTATTGGCATGATAGACTCAAGTGCATTAGCAGGTAGAGGGCAGTGAAGCCGGAACAACACATAATGCATGTGCACATAAATATAAGGAACCGATTCGATGATAAGGAAGTCATCAACATATGTGAATACAGCATTATGGCGTTCTGGCACCACATCCTGTAGGTCCTCTTCTACCCACGGTTCCCACATTGAATCATTCTCCCACTGTTCCATCAGAGTATCATCGACTTCCCAAACAACGTACCCCTCTGGTTCTCCCTCCTCTTCAGGGAATTCCATGTGCTCAAAAGGATTGATCTGGAGGAGAGCAGGGTTGTATGGGATGTATTCTTGGGTTAAGTCAACAACATCTTCTGCCCCTGGCCCTTGATAGGGATATAAGCAGAATGCTATTTCATCAGCAGTCCAAGGGGGGTTATGATATTCTGAATCAGCCCATGACCTAATTGAGTGGACATCATCATCTCGCATATTGAACAGCCGGTAGGAGATAGATAAAAATGGACTAGCAGATTACGATCGAGATCACACTCAAAAGTAGATAAGCAAAAGAAAAAAACAAAACGAAAAGTAGTAAAAGAAAGAGTACAACAACATTATCAAAACGCACTTGAGCATTCTAGGTCGAGGCATAGTCGGGCTCATCCAGTTGGATATGCTCGACCTCGAGTTGGAAATCCTCTAAGAATGGTTTTAACCTTTGGCCATTGACCTTGAAACTTCCGTCGTTCTTTCCACAGCTGTGTCTAAGCACGTTCACTATACTGTAAAAGAACCGGGGGCCTGTGGTGAACCAACAAGTCTGGAGCTACCGCAGGCCGGCCGGGCATGTAGATGAATGCTATAGAGGTGCTGTGTAGACTAAAAAGTCGGCCCCTTCAATGGGGGGTGAGAGGTCTCTTTTATAGATGTAAGAGACCTACTCGTACATGGATAAGGAAATATAATCCAATTTGGATGTAATTGACACCAATCAAGTAAGTTTCCTAATTGTATTAGGATTGATTAACATTAATTGTGGGGGTTTCCTAATTGGATTAGGAAATAGTTTGCACTTTCCATTAGTCTTCTAGCTTGAGTAGGAAACTGCCCGTAATGCTCAGGATCATGCCTGTGGGCCCGGATGAGCTGTTCCCGCGGTGGGATGTGCCTGTGCGGTCTTCCCGACCTGTTGGCCGGGTCGTGGATGAACCGTTCGGGAGGCATCAGGTGGACCAAACCGCTCGGGATGATGCTTGTCAGTAGTTGCAGAATAGAACCGCTCGGGCATGGACTGATTTTGGGTGTATCATTAAATATATATGTATGTATATATATATACGGTTCTATATGTATAGATTAGAGCATCCACTATGGGCAAAGAAAACTGAACTTAAATTTAAGCTAAGTTTTGGTACAGGTTTGAGGTAGTTCACAGTGGTATAGCTCGGCACACGACACAGGAAAGCCGTGAGAACACCAAACGGCACACTCAGTGCCGTGAGAGCACCAAACGGCACAACCTGTGCCGTGTCAAGGGCTTGCTTAGGGCTGTTTGGAAGTGATGAAAAAAATGTGATACACCGAAAAAAAAAATACCTTAATTGCCAAAAAAAAAAAAACCACGTGCACCAAACGGCACAACCTATGCCGTTTGGGAAGCGCACGACATAGGGTGTGTCATGTGGTGGTGAGTGGTGTAGCACACGACATATCATGTGCTGTGTGGTGTGGGACGGTGCACCCTTTGTCGTATGACTAAATTTGGCCGAACTTAGCAGAAATTTAGCCATACCACAAACTTAAGTTTATCTTAGTTTCACTATTCTATAGTACAGTTATATCTACATCATTGCAAGTGTGCCACTATCCTATACCACAAAGTTATCTTAAGTTATCCTACAAAACTGTCCATTGGTGATGCTCTTAGGGGTAGAAAAATCATCAAATTATTCTATAATAAAATATTGGCTGGCGATAAAGGCACATTCACTTTTTAATTAGGGCACCTAATTTTAAGTTAAAAATCAATTTTTTTTTACTTTTTTACTTTAATTAGTAAAGGCACCTCACTTATTTTATTATATATTATCAATATGTATCTCTCTCCTTATTTACTCCAAGTCCTAAACTACTTCTAATTTCTAACTTTGATATACTCACGGTGGTTTGTCCATAAACATACTATACGTCAACAGTACATGATCAAATTGAGATTCCATATTTCTTCCTTTGCTCAAATTGAGATTCCATCAACAGTACATGATTTGAAGACTGATCGTAGTACTTCAAGCAAAAAAAAAAAACTGATCGTAAGTATTCACCACTGATCGTAAGTTTTCATTATTTTTATTGATTTTTTTTTTTTTTTTTTTTTTTTTTTGTTTTTGAGAAACAAAGAGAAGTGGTGAAGCCTTTTATTTATTTATTTTTTTTTTTGAGAAACAAAGAGAAGTGGTGAAGCCTATTAAGTTATTATCTGATCGTAAGTTTTTATTCCTTTTTTTTTTTTTGAGAAACAAAGAGAAGTGGTTTGATGAAGAGTCAACATAGTCGTCTACAAAAGTAATTAATTTATCAATAATGATAGGGATACACACCAAACGACACACTAAACGATACACTAGCTTTAAATGCATATACCCTGTGCTGTGTAAGTGATGCACAGAAAAGCGTGAAAAATTCACACAACACAGGGTACATGCATTTAAAGCACAGTGTGTCGTTTGGTGTGTATCCCTATCATTGTTGTTAATTTATTTGCATCTTGACACTACTATTCTGACTTCTCCACAAATACACTTGATATTAAAAGTTTGTGTGTGGCCTAAATACATGTGTCTCTAAGAGTGCAGTTTTGCTCATCCAAAAATTGCTCAATCTCATCTCCCATTGGCCAATACAGTCAATGCAGTGGGGCTTAGTACTTTACACAATTAATTAATTCTCATTTAATACTGGACTCCACTGCATCGGCCAATGGGAGAAGAGGGTGAGCAAAAGGTGGACAATTTTGGGGTGAGCAAAAATGTATTCGTTCTTTAATTAGATACACTTTTGCTTTGATATTTGTTGATTCTCATTACCATTGTAGTCTTTTTCATGAAGTTTGTCATTATGAGTTTTCATGAATTGAAATGATTTCAGTGTTTTAGACCCCAAAAATTCAATCTTGATCATCTTTTTACCAGAAAGAACAGTAGATTCGATTCAAACACTCAGAGATCACCATGAGTTTTCCTGATCACGCACCACCACTTCCCTTTATGTGTTTGATAGCAAATTGTTGAAAAAAAAAACAAGAATTTATTATTCTGGTTTGTTTAATATCTTTTAATTTTATAGTATTTATGCAAATATGTAATACCTAATTATGAGTGTGGTGCTTGTTATTTTTCAGGACATGTCGATACAAAACTCTCGAATAGAAGATGTTGACAATTATTTGGTACCTTTACCAAATATAATGGAAGACCAACGTGCAGATGTCGATGTAACTCCATATTTTTCCATTGATACGGTGAATATTTTACCCTTTTTAATACAATAATAATTAAATTTAAATTATTCTTACATTGTCTAATATATATATATATATATAAATATGTAGGTCTTTGACTCACGATCACAGCTTATCCATTGGGCTCAAGATATTGGTATTAGATTGAATATGGTTGTCGTAATTACAAACTCTGATGTAGGGCTTATGTTAAAGAAGCCAAAGTTGATCTTGGGTTGCGAAAGGGGTGGTGTCTTCCGCAGTCACCAGAAGAAAAAAATGTTACAAGGAAAAAGCGATGTCAATAAGGAAATAAGCCGATGTAAAAGGTCATCGGGGACAAAAAAGTGTAATTGCCCTTTTAAGTTGAGAGGAATTCCATATGCACATGATAAATGGAAGGTTGAGGTGATATGTGGTTTGCACAACCATCCACTAGGGGATACAACGATTGGTCATTCTTATGCTGGCAGGTTGAAAGATGATGAGCAAAAAATTGTTGAACACTTGACAAAAAGCGGAGTAAAACCGAAAGAAGTTCTTACAACGCTAAAACAACGAAACAGAGAGAACAAGTCCACTATTTCTACAGTTTACAATGCACAGAGGAAATGTAGAAGTGCTGAAACAGAAGGAAGATCTGCAATGCAACAAGTGATGAAGTTATTATTTGAAAACGATTATCTCGAATGGCATAATAGGGATAGCAAGACTGAGGAGGTATTAGATTTATTTTGGGCAAATCCAGAGTCAATAAAGATTGCAAAATGTTTTCCCTCTGTCATGATGTTGGATTGTACATATAAAACTAATCGGTTCAAGCGCCCACTACTTGAGATTATCGGAGCTACCTCCACAGCTAGAACATTTTGTGTTGGGTTTGCATTTTTGATGGCTGAGAAAGAAGAGAATTATACTTGGGCCCTTTACAAGTTAAAGGATGTGTTTGATTCGTCTCGACTACCATCCGTCTTTATTACAGATAGGGAGCTCGCATTAATAGGTGCTATTCATGTAGTCTTCCCAGGTGCAGTTCATCTATTATGTACTTGGCACATAACAAAGAATGTTACAGCACATTGCAAAAAGTCATTTGAAACTAATGCGGACTGGATTATATTTGAGCGTGAGTGGACAGGAATAGTTTATTCAACTACCGAGAAAGAGTATGTTGACCAATGGATTACATTTGAAAAGAAATGGATGACACATGTACCACATTGCCTCCAATACATTCGAGACACATGGCTACCGTGGAAGGAACAATTTGTTTGTGCTTGGACCAATAAAGTAAAGCACTTTGGAAACACAACAACATCTCGAATTGTGTGTTTTGTGTTCTTTCACCCTTACAGTCATGCACATATTTACCTTTGAGGAATGGACCAATAAGTGACCTTCAAATTGTCCCTATTGTTTTGTTTGATGAGGTCCACTTCATGAAGGTGTTCCTAAAACAAGATGCGCCGATTCCAAATGTTATGCCAGGGTGGGACAAAATTCGATATGAAGATGCAACAAGATGGGAACAGTTGGTTAAACCCAAGATTGAAGACTGGAATGCTCGCATTGGTTGTCCATAAGGTACATTTTTTTGTCCTCGCATAGAATGCATATGCTATTATTTGTCTTCCCTTGTAAATTTTAATATTAATTTATTCTTGTTGTTTTGTTTTCCAGTGCCATGCATCAGTTCTATCTTGTACTCTACACAGTTGAGAGAAATGTTACGAAAAGCAAATGGTGATGAGAAGGATCTCAAGCCTCAATATTATTTGTTTTAGCTCTCTAATAATTTTTTCCTTTTTTTTATTTTATTTTATTTTATTTTATGTTCTATTCAGTCTTGACTGTTAAGTTAATTCAAGTTATTAAAATACAATAATATTCAGTCTTCGTGTTGGTTCCAAAAGCTGGTGATGTATTTTTGAATAAAATACTATTGTTCAAGTTCTTTAGTGACGAATAATCTTGTCACTGAAAGTAAAAAAAATTGTCACAAAAAGTGTTTGAGGGACTAAAATGATACACTTATGAAACTACAAGGACTAGAATGACATTTTCCGAACTACAGGGACCAAATTGACATAAAAGACAAACTAAGAGGGTGTTAAGCCTATAATATATGGTAAAATAAGTGAGGTGCCTTTACTAATTAAAGTTAAAGGTAAAAAAACAAATTTTTAACTTAAAATTAGGTGCCCTAATTAAAAAGTGAAGGTGCCTTTATCGCCAGCCTAAAATATTTTGGACAAACTCTTAAATACAATCACAATTATATTACCTATTCAGTTATAAAGATACAATTAATACACTTATTTCAAAAAACATAGGTAGATTATAACTTTTCACTGTATTTTTGAAAAAGAAATTAGGCATCCGTGAATTTGGTAGGCGAGTTTAGTAACTACCAAATCGATGAGTGGTGAGTTCAAATATTTCTGAAGCCTTCTAATTTGGAGTCTAAACTCTGCGTAAAGAAGAACGGCAGTTTCTTCCTGGTTCAAATAGGTTTTCAGAGTTCAAATAGGATTGTACATAAGAGAGTGTGTGTATGCGTGTGTATATATATATATATATATGTAGAACGTTCTCTGAAATAATCGGTAGAAGAAAAGTTTCAATTGGTGTATGAAAGATGGATGATTATCAGTGGGAATTCGGAAGAGCAGCGATTTGTGAGGATTGGTCAGTGATCACTGAACCATTGAAGAACA
This sequence comes from Hydrangea macrophylla, assembly GCA_033977485.1. Taxonomy (NCBI): domain Eukaryota; kingdom Viridiplantae; phylum Streptophyta; class Magnoliopsida; order Cornales; family Hydrangeaceae; genus Hydrangea; species Hydrangea macrophylla. The sequence continues at coordinate 31,495,004 of CM066992.1, forward strand.
ACATCGTTCGTTGTTTCTTATGGAATTCAGTTTCGAATCAAACAATCGAACTCCCTTCGTTGGAGAAGAATCGCTGCCTCTTCAAATGCGTTCTCTCATCGCCTCCGACCAAACCTGATTGCATGGTCATCTTCCTCGTACGAGATTGCCCATTTTTTATCTTCTGTCGAGTGGGCGATAGCCAATTCACCACACTAGAGTATGAACACACTCCGGATGATTTGAGTGATGTTTTCGTTGATTTAATCGTTTTCAATTCGAAGTTATGTGGTATAAAGGGCAGTGGAAAGTTATGCCTCATTGATGTGGTGGGTCCACACTTGCCCAAAGTAGAACTCGTAGGAATGTCCTCAGGAAATTGGTATACCAATTGGCACAAAAGGCTGCAACTTGTCGAATGTTGTGGTGATCTGTTGGTGGTTCGGAGGCAATCGTTGTTTTTATTCGAGGTTGTTAAGGTGGATTTGGTTCAGCGTCAAATCACCAAGGTCCTAAATTTAGGTGATCAGGTTTTGGTATTAAGCCATAATTACTCAGTGTCACTGTCTGCAAGGGAATTAGGAGTTCATGGAAATTGTATCTATTTTGTCGATTGTGATGACGATGATGATACCTTCTATGTGTTCAACCTTGGTGATAAAAGCTTGTCGACTTCAAGGAATCAACCAGAGATGGCATCTACCTTTTGGTTTTCACGCGATGGATTATTGCCCATATTAAGGTAATGAGATTATATATATATATATATATATATCCGAATGATTTTGCTATTGAGGCATCATAATAATTGTATCTGTCTCTACGCATGATGATGCGAAATTTGTTTTAATTTCTATAACATGTGGGTTTCATTTTTAATTTAGGTAGGCTCCTTTGACAAGTGAAAAAAGACTTTATGGGTCCTAAAGAGGTGGTCTAAAGATTTTTGGAAATTTGTTTGCTCTTGCCCTTTGGTGTAGAGTATTGCATTGCAATGTCAATTAGTGTTTCAATTGGTCACCATATTCAATTACACCAAGATTATGAATCATGTGAATAATCATTTAATGAGCAGAGTCAAACAGGAACAACTTTTTTATAACCCTTAGTGTCAATTTTCTAGTGAAATAAAAAATAAAAATAAAAATAGAGTTTTTACCAGAAAATCCCTGATCATCGTTCAATAGTCGTAAAAGCCCCTCCATATTTTTTTCTCGGTTGAATATGCATTGTATAAAGCTAACTAGCAGCTAAGAATTGCAGGAGATTCAGAGATTAAGACTCATCCACTCATATAAATGTGTGCATTCACATTTATCACGGGTTCAGTTTTAGTTTTGTACTGCTCTTACATCCTATTTGTTTTGTTGGCCATACTTGTTAATTTTCCCATTAGTTATCCTGAATGCCTCACATATCTACCAAATTTTGTGATTTCAAACCTCTTAGGCCCCGTTTTGATGGCGGTAATCAGGTCAAGGTAATAAATTACGTAGGTTTTGAATGGTTATCGAAATTTTGAATGTTGTTTGGGTACTGTGAGAAATTGGGCCAAATAAATCTCACTTTTCCATCATGATGTTTGACTCAAATGAATTGAATATGGGAATGAGATAATATATGTAAAATCATACGAAGAATTACATTCTTTCCTTTACGACGCCCAATCTCTATGGCAAATCCAAATACCACCATAGATCTTGGGACTGGGATACCCGCTACCATTGGGGTTTCGTGTCCCATGGTTGTTGCATTCCCAATTATAAAATCTCACAAAAATGGTGTCTTTTAGCTCATAACGTTGTGAATTTTAGTCACTTCTGGAATTGATATTCAGTTCTTTTGTGATTTACCTAAAATGCTCTTTAAAAATTAAGTTGCTGAACAGACATAAAATTTCGAAGGAGGCAAAGAGAAAATATCTCTTTGCCATATACCTCAACTGGGGTAAGAGGATGGGTGTCATTTGTTATTATGCTTTTCATCTTTTCGAATTTTTGCACTTGTTAAACTTCTGTCAAAACATAGATTTCCATCTATTTGAATTTCTTTTCGTTGTGTTAAAAATGGTATGTGGCCTTTAGGTTTGCTGATAACTCGACAGAACATGAAGAAATAATCACAAAAGAAGAGAGAGACTTAGAAGTGCCAAAGCAAGAAACTTTAAAGGAAATCAAGTGTGCAGGTGGACGAATTTATTATGTTTAATCTTCCGATGGACCTTCAGTTATTTACTTTAAGATTTCTTCCTAAAGTATCGGACTATATGAATTTTCGAGCTGTATGTAGAGAATGGAAGTCACTTGCCCTGCCAATGAGATGGAGACCCGATTCTACATTTTCCACCAGCAATAGATCCCCCTGGCTCATGTACTTTTCTGTAGACAAGGATCTGTTCAATTTCTATGACCCAATTCATGATTCAACCTACTACATGAAAAACATCGACTTTTATAAGTGTGAAATTCGTTTTTCAAACAACGGTTGGCTTCTTGTTTCTCAAGGTCCTCTGTCAATGTTCCTTTTTGAACCCTTCACGAAGACTAGAATCCAACTTCCAGAACTTCCAGATTGGTTTTCAGGCTATCGCTTTGATGGATTATCATTTGAAGCATCACAAACATGCTCGGAATGGGTAGTATTCGGTGTTTTATACGTATCTGCTACATGTATTCAGGCTTTATATGTGAGGTCTGGTGATGAAAATTGGACTGGTGACGTACTTCATTTTGAGGAACGACAGTTCATCCCATCTTACAGTAATCCAGTCTTCTATGATCATGGTTTCTACTGTTTGGGCCAAAATGGAAACTTGATAATTTTTAACTTTTCAGACAGAGGTCACTCTTGGGAAATTACTGAGACGTCTTTTTGGTGCCCGTTGGAGAAGAGTTGTTCTCGGTATTTCTTACCCGTTTGGGAAAATCAACTCATGTTTTTAAGCTCGTAGGCAGGGATTGGAAGGAAGTGAACGGACTAAAAAATCAAATGTTGTTTGCAAGCCAAACATCGACTCTAGCTATCAGGACGACAGATGAAACCATGAAGAACACACTTTTCTTTCCTACATTCAACAGTTCTCAGGAAAATGTGTTTTACTCTTTCAAGAATCGTAGATTCAGAACCATCAAGAGAGACGACTATTCTTATGAAGATCTCTACGAGACGAAAGAAATTCTCTGTGGCACTTGGATTATACCGTTGGGAAGTTTTGTCATTGGATGAATGGGAATATGATATTTAACCTAGAGATGCATCGACAGTTGTATATTTCAACTGCCATTTGTTAAATTCCTTCTCTGTTCACGTTTTCTGAATTCATATCCGAGTTGGAGCTTTAATTGTGTTGGCAACTTAGCGGAAATAAGAGAAACCAACTTGACAATTAGGTTTATTGATCACATAATGTGGCTTCGTACGCCTGTAATTTAACCGGGAGAATTTAATACAAGGATTTTATACATGTACAACTAACTTCTCATAACCCTGTATTAGTAAATTTAGATTCGTAAAGAATTAAAAAATGATATTGATGATGCTTCATTGGAATTCTCTCTTTTGCTGTGAAAGTTTCGTACCAACATGCATGTTGGTGGATATGTGACATAGCTTTGATACTGTTTTACAATGTCATCGTAACTAATTTGATGCCATTACAGAACCACTTTTTGGTACAAATGTAGATTGAAGCTATTTTGGTTTATCTTTTGAAAAAGGCAATTATGTATACCATTTTGCCTTTTTATTTTTTCAGCTGAGAAGGCTGAAACCTTAGAGTCATGTTCACCTCAATAACCAGTATGAAGACTTGTTGAGATTAATTAAGCTTGGTTATCTGCTTCATGTGTGTGTGTATATATATATATATATATATATGTATTCATTGACAGGAGTTTTCCTCGCAATCATTTTGAGCCGAATAGCCGATTGCAGGTCAGACTCGACGGTATTGCCAATGTAGCATGGGTGCGGATACGGGACACGGGTACAACACGGGTATGGGGTAACTACGAATCTTTAAAATGTTGGGTACGGGTACGTTAAATAAAATTTTAGTTTTTAATTAATGATAGAATGCTAATAAAAAAACAAGTCCAAATAGTCCCAAAACAAGAACCGTAAGTATTATAACAAGATTGTTTTACCATTAAAGATCAACATTATAGCAAGATTATTCACTATAACAAAATCATTCACAAGGACCATAAGCATAATAACATTGCTATAATTAAACATCATTAGATCATCAATATCATTATCGAATCATAAAAATCACAGTCCAAAACAAGACAAGAGAAGATTCATTCTAAAAAGGGGCACAAAACTACAATCCTAAAAGAGGGCAACAATCAATTACAAAAAAAAATTGAATTAAATAAGCAGACACGTTTTTTGGAGTGTCGGGTAAGTATCCTGGGGTGCCCATCAAGTATCGGTGTTCGGTAAGTACTCAGTACGGGTACGGAGGCCTAAATGAAGTACCCATGCTACATAGGGTATTGCCTTTCTGCGGAGGTTTCCAAGAGTTGCTGCAGGCGAACTAAAAAGGGTTATTTTTAAAACCAGTAGAAGTAAGACATTTACTATTGAACTAAAAAGGGTTCTTGGAGGATGTCTCTTCTATACTTTCTTCATTTAGGAACAGCTGGCTTTAGGCATCCAAATGGTTTTTGTGGAATTATATTTCCTTGTTTAGACTTTTGTATAGCTGGAAATTCCCAGCTGTATAGAAGTATTTGTATTGAAGTGTCTTGTTTAGTGGGATTTGGGGTAATCTGTTACCCAAATCTTTCTTTCCTTTTTTGTTTTGTTACCTGATTTGATAGGAGATTTCTCACCTCAAAATCAGGATTCTGATTAGCTTTTTTAAGAAGTTTTCTTCTCTGCTTTATAGGATAAATACATTGAACCATTCATTGTAGAAAATAAGAAATATAGAGTTGTCTCTCTGTTTTTATCTCTCCAAAATTCTTCATGGTATCAGAGCGAGATTATTCCTGACTCTTCAATCGGGTTCACATTTCCCGAATCCTTCTCTTTTCTTTATGCCAAAATACGGTCCAGCCACCGGAATGACTACCGAAAAAATTTCAACGTCTGAAACCACGGCTCCGAGCAGCCATGGAAGCATGGACAGCTCTCATCTCCCCATTACAGGCCATAAACTAAATGGGCAGAATTTTCTTCAATGGTCCCAATCCATAATGATGTTTATATGCGGAAAAAGGAAGGACGACTACCTCACTGGAATTGCTTCTTCTCCTAGTGAAGATGATCCCAAATTTAAGGTGTGGAAGGCTGAGAACAATATGGTCATGTCTTGGCTCATTAATTCAATGAATAACGACATAGGAGAAAATTTTCTCCTCTACAAAACTGCAAAAGAAATCTGGGACACTGCCAGAGAGACGTACTCAGACAGCGAAAATACAACATAGCTATTTGAAATTGAGGGCATCCTTCATGATTTGCGCCAAGGATACCTTCCAGTCACTAAATATTTCAATCTCCTTACTCGTAATTGATGATGTACGTGGTAGAATCATGGGAATGAAATCTCTGCCCAGCATCCGAGAAGCTTTCTCTGAATTTCGTCGCAAAGAGAGTAGAAAGAAGTTTATGATGGGGTCTCCAAACCATCAATCTACTGTAGAAAGTTCTGCTTTGGTTGCACGTAGATCTCAATACCAGCCATCGGACAATCGGCCAAAGAAGCAAGGAAGACCTTGGTGTGACCACTGCAGAAAACCAGGGCATACCAAGGAGACGTACTGGAAAATCCATGGCAATCCCGCAGATTGGAAATCATCTTACCCGCAGAATAATAGAGAGAGTAGAGGGAATCATGCTTATGTTGATGACAACTCAACTCAATCTGAATCAAGCCCCTTCAGCAAGGAACAATTCAAACTCCTTAATAAAATGATGAGTCCAATTCTGTCAACTCAGTCACAGCATGGTGCAACAACCTCTAATTCTGTAATTGGGTGCGGAACCTTAGCACAAAAAGGTAATTTTCTGAGTGCTTTAAATGTGAAAAAAGAGAATCAGAGTCCATGGATTATGGACTCAGGAGCCTCAGATCATATGACAGGAGACGCTTCAATTTTTCATAAATATAAACCTTGTTCTGAGAACCTCACTATTCGCATAGCGGATGGATCTCTCTCAAAAGTTGCTGGTACAGGTTTTGTGATTATTTCGAAGAACCTAACCCTTGATTCAGTTCTTCTTGTACCGAATTTGAATTACAATCTGTTATCAATTAGTAAACTCACTCATGAAAAGAATTTTGTTACTAAAATTTTCCCTGATCATTGTGAGTTTCAGGATTTGAATTCGGGGAAGATGATTGGCAGTGCTGAGGTGTGTTCTGGACTCTATTTTTTCAAGATCAACAATCATCCTGGAGGACAACCTAAAAAGGCAGCTTGTGGAAAAAGTTCTTTTTCAGTTTCTAGTTCAAATAACGATAGTGTTATCATGTTGTGGCACTATCGATTAGGTCATCCAAGTTTTATGTATCTGAAACACCTCTTTCCTTCATTATTCAATAGCAATTCTAAAGTGCTTCAATGTGAGATTTGTCAATTATCAAAACATGTTCGCAGTTCTTATCCTCTTCAATCATATAAATCATCTCATCCATTTTCTATGATTCATAGCAATGTTTGGGTGCCTTCTAGAATAAAAAATGTGACAGGTTCTAGATGGTTTGTTTCATTTGTGGATGATCATACTAGGATTACTTGGATAGTTCTTATGAAGGAAAAATCTGAAGTGGGTCAAATTTACAGAAATTTTAATAACATGATTCACACCCAATTCCATGCAAAAATTCAAGTATTGAAAACTGACAATGCTAGAGAATTTTTCAACTCCATCTTGGGAGATTTTTTCTTAAAAGAAGGCATCCTCACCAAAGTTCTTGCATTGACACTCCCCAACAAAATGGGATTACTAAGAGAAAAAATAGACACTTGTTAGAAGTTGCTAGGTCTATAATGTTCTCCACCAATGTTCCAAAAACCTTATGGGGAGAAGCTGTTCTCACTGCAGGTTATCTCATCAATAAAATGCCTTCCCGCAACCTCAATTTTCAAACTCCTAGTCAAGTCCTTCTCAAATCTTATCCAAGTATTCATCTTCTCTCTACTATTCTTCCAAAAATATTCGGTTGTTGTTCATTTGTCCACATTCACCAACAACACCGTAGTAAACTCAATCCTCGGGCAATCAAGTGTATATTTCTCAGGTATTCACCGAACCAAAAAGGTTACAAATGTTACTCCCCAGTCACTAAAAAATTCTATACCTCCATGGATGTGACATTTTTTGAAAATCAACCTTACTATCCCATATCTGACATTTAGGGGGAGCATACTACTTAAGAGTATAAGATTTGGGAAATAGAGACAGAGATCCCAACAAGCACTCCTCAAACTCTAACATTTGAGTCTCAAAATTCGAGTTTTCCAAGTTTTTCAAATATTGAGTCTTTAGACACCGAGTCACCTATTACTCCTTTGCACTCAATTAAGACACCTGTCAAGATTGTCTACTCATGGAAGAAAAATAATGGCCAAGAAGAAATAGAAGAAAGAACACACTTTGAGCAAATCCATGAGGTTGAACCGAATTCAAACCAAGGTGAAATTTTCTCCAAGTAACACTGATTGTGACACTGTTTATAGTGAGTTACAAACTGATGATCTAAATATGCCAATTGCCAAGAGAAAAGGAGTACGAGCTTGTACGAATCATCCAATCTGTAATTTCATATCTTATGATGAGCTATCACCTGTTTTTCGTGCCTTTGCCACTAGCCTTACAGATATTCGGATTCCCCACAACATCCATGAAGCTCTTCAAAGTCCTAAATGGAAGGCTGCCATTGAAGAAGAGATCAGTGCCCTAGAAAAGAACAATACATGGGAGCTTATAGATATTCGGATATTCACAGTAAAATACAATGTAGATGGAAGTGTGGATGGGTTCATGGCTCGTTTGGTTGCAAAGGGGTTTACTCAATCCTATGGAATTGATTATCAAGAGACCTTTGCCCCAGTTGCCAAACTGAATACTATCCGGGTGTTGTTATCATTGGCAGTAAACCTAGATTGGTCTCATATAAGACCTGACATTGGTTTCTCAGTCAGTGTGGTGAGCCAGTTTATGAATGATCCAACCGAGGAACACCTGGAAGCAGTGTATAGAATCTTACGATACCTCAAGATGACACCTGACAAGGGCTTATTTTTCAAGAGGATAGTGAAGAACAATATTGAAATCTTCTCTGATGTAGACTAGGCTGGATCAGTTACATACCGAAGATCAACTTCAGGCTATTGCACTTATGTATGGGGAAACTTAGTTACTTGGCAAAGCAAGAAATAGTCTGTTATAGCACGCAACAGTGCAGAGGAAGAATTTAGAGCTATGGCTCATGGAATTTGTGAAGGAATTTGGTTAAAAGGGTATTAGTGGAGTTAAAAATTACATTGGAGGAACCTGTGAAAATGTTCTGTGACAACCAAGCAGCTATAAGAATTGCCAAGAATCCTGTCCACTATGACCGAACGAAACATGTGGAGATAGATCGTCATTTCATCAAAGAGAAGGTAGAGGAAGGATCAATAACTTTCGTTTATACTCCAACAGGACTCCAAATAGTTGATGTTCTCACGAAAGCTCTCCCAAGAACTAATTTTGAAGACTTGAGTAGCAAGCTGGGTATGATCAATATCTACAACCCAACTTGAGGGGGAGTGTGGAATTATATTTCCTTGTTTAGAGTTTTGTATAGTTGGAAATTCCCAGCTATATAGAATTATATGTATTTAAGTGTCTTGTTTAGTGGGATTTGGGGTAATCTGTTACCCAAATCTTTCTTTCCTCTTGACACGAGAATTTTTCTGTGTGCGCTTGTGTGCTCTACCCAAGTGTAGGTAATCGTGCAAGTAATATAGTACTGGAAGTCCAGGTTGATCCCACAGGGAAGGTTTTGGAAATTAATTACCTAGCTTAAACTCTAAAATGAAAAATAAAATTTTAATGCTTAAGGAAACTGTAGAACACAAAGTCCGACAATTAACAAATATTAAAATTAAAAACAACTAAATTACTTTAAACTAATAACTAACTAATTAACTAGAGCGATATTTTAAAAACTGGTTTTCTTAATAAAAAAAGAAGTGTTGGGATCACGCAAATCCACAGTGACCTAGCCATCTACCATGCAATTACATTAAAGCTCATTGGATTACATCTACAATATTCCGTATTTTCCTACAGATAGAGAATCCATAGCCCTTTCATGACCGGGACTATATCATCCAAATTAAATTCAAAATACATGAAAGCGGTTTAAATCAATAGTTAAGACTCGCACCCGCAATGGTGTTAGCATTGAGAGTGGTTTGCAAAAGATATTGAAGAAAAATGCTTCAAGGCTTTAAGTTTAGAGACTGTTTCGACAAACTGAGCATTTAGGGACAGTTTGATAACAAATCTGTAAAACAGAAAGTCTAGGAATACTGTATTGAATGTTCTCAAGAATCAGAGGTTTTGATCGATCGATGCGGTCTCGATCGATCGAACATCTTCATCTCTCGATCGATCGAAATGTCTTCGATCGATCGACTGTGTCTCTGCTCCGATCGATCGAAATAACTTCGATCGGTCGAACACAAGAATTATTCTGCTGCATGGTAGAAGCTTGAAATCACAATTTCATTGCGATTTCCCAACCTGGGGACTACTCAGACATGGTCTGGAGTGTTTGGGGCTTGTTTTTAACGTAAAAATCCATTAGAGATGCGTTTGGTTGCAATTTTAACATAAAAAGTATGAAAGCTCTAAGTATAACACCGTTTAGCAAGCAAGATTATAATTAACTTGACTAATACTACCAGAAACAATAAACAGATTATAAGTAAAATGAAATAGCAAAACCTGAGACGATTTATTATGATCAAAGTACTTGAAAATCCAAGAACAAGCAATGTGATACCGTGAGACCTATAAAAACAGTATAAACCCTCTAATTCTCTCTATGAAAATGATAAAAACTAAAAGTTGGCGTCGTTTTCGACGTGAATACAACTGATATATATAGAAAAACCTAAGGCTAGGGTTAAAAAAATGTCCCCGCTGCGTGCGCGTAAGTTCTGATAAAAGCCATGTTTGATCGAGAGATCGAACATCTCTCGATCGATTGAACATCTGGGATCTTCGAGCGCTTGAACTGCTTTCGATCGATCGAAACCTTGATCGCTCGAAACTCTCTTTTCATTTTTGGCTTGTCTTCATTAAACCCAATCATTCCTTTTATCTTGCTTATTCAATTCTTCACACATCAACAGTAATCTGCACACATAATAACTAAAACAATACCACTTATCATAGATTAATCATATTGTGTAAAAACTGGCATTGTAATTCAAATTGCAAATAAACAGGGGAATTGTAAACTAATTTAGTGTATTTTCTTCTTTTAGCGCGGTTGTATTTTACAAATACCCCCGTTTGTCACAACCCCCAACTAGCAATTTGCTAGTCCCTAGCAATAAAGCGAAAATAAAACAAGCTAACTCATACTACAATGATTAAAATAAAACAAATTAAAACTAAAGCAAACTAATCTAAATAAAAAGAAACTACCTAACTCACTTTTGCAGGAATCGCGGTTGCATTTAGCAAACGCAACAAGCCGTTAAACCCCTAGGTTTCCCCTAGTGGACGAGTATTGTCTCGTGAGGGTTTGCAGTGAATATACCCACAAAATTCTCTGATTTTAAGATCAAAAAGATATAGAATAACTTGTAAACACTCTCTTCTATTCAACTATTAATTTAGCTCTACAAAACATATCATCCTCATTCAAACCATGAAAGAAATACACATGTTCCTCATGCCACCAAGAAAGAATAACATATACATCACATCCATGTATCCGTGCGTGCGTGAAATTAACAGCTATACATCAAACTTTATTTAGAGTTGTTTAGACTATCATACTCCCAGAACTTGTAGTTTCAACTCAATTCTCACATGGGTTTACACTAAAAAATGAACATCTCTCAGAAACTTGTTTAATAATGATCGCTCATGGTGTGAAAGCTTTGATATGAGTAATGTTTTGGTTACTAATGCTTCCGCGCCTGACTCAATAAAGGACGAACATTTAGAGTGTATAGTCTCATGAAAGGAATACTACTAACCAGAGGAGTGAAATACCGTGGATAACTAAATTTTACACGTTCGTGTTTTAAACTAAGTTGTTAAGAATCGTTAAGGCTTCGACTTTCCGGGTTTTATATATTAAAGAAGAAATGAGAGGGATAAGAAATCGCACATCTTTAGCATTTGATTGAGTGTAGTAATATCTTCTTTACTTTATTCCAACCATCCTCTATTCTCATAGATTTATTTATTCATTTATTTATTTTTATTTTTATTTTTTTTAACAAAATCTGAACTCCTTCTTTCACATTATTTTTTTTTTATTTTTTATTTTTTTAAACTGCAGTCCCTCCCACAACTACTCCCTCCTCATTACATTCTTCAACAATTCAATCACATTGGATGTGCAATGGGGTGTATTGAGGTCAAAGTATAAGATTAGGGATTTAGGATTTCATAATAGGTTTGGCAGTATTTACTAGGTGTGGGGTTGAGAACAATGCATATTCTGGAATGTTGATATAGGTATATGAAAGGTAAGGAGCAAATAAGATAGCTTAAATCATTTTCTCAACTTCTTAGTTTTAGCACTTCCGTGTTCATTGAGTTTTATTGGTAAATCCTGAATGTTCTCCTCTACTGAGCAGCCAAAATAAAGAATTAGAGACTATTCGACGAATTTAATATATATTTTCAAGGAAGCGATTTCAAATTTAATGTGATAACTCCCTCAGAACTGAAGATTGGATTCGAAAGCTCACTAAGGGTAACTAGATTCCACTACTTATTCTTAGAGTGCAAAAGTCATCTTACTCTTATTTAGGTTTTCTGCATAGCTATTAACATGTGCATAAGGAATTTGGATACATGAATGGTTAACACATGCACTCGTCCTAGCGAATTAGAAAAATGCATGAATTTAATTCATAAAAAGATGAGAATAAAATGGTTGTGTCATTGCTTGATAACAGCTAAATAGGAGTGAGTATTACAAATTGTTCTACCAATAAAGTTTATGATTACACAAAAAAAAAATCCAATTATATTTTAATTTAAAATATGTTCAACTGAGATTGTATGACATGTACAATAAATGTATTCATATTGCTAAGTATAGACATGTGCAGGAGACTATCTATCTACATCCCACCCCCAACTAAAAATTGCGATGTCCTCAGAAGATAATTTTCAAATATAGATACAGAGATGTCACCTGTCAAAGCATAGTAATAACCGCAAGCATAACAACCTAGAAAGAAAACATACAAACTCCAAACAGGCAGGATCAAATAGAATATGAAAAGATAAAGCATGAGATCCAAACATAAACAGAACTAATCACTGGAATAATAATACAATGGAATACAGAACAGTGATTATAAAATCCATAACAACCCAACAACCAAAAATAACCCAAAACAACCCAACAACCAAAAATACTGATCTATCAAAATCTATACATCATCGGCGACGTCCGATAAGATCTCAATAACCAAATCCAGAGCATCCCCATCTCCACCCTCAGCAATAGTAGTAGGTATCGCTGGGTCACTCGCAGTCGGAGCAGCTGGTGTAGATAATAATGTATCCGTCACGACTGGAGGTGGTGGAAGTGGTGTCTTAGAAGCAGGCGGTGTCGCCGATGATGATGGAGCAGAAGGATCAGTAGATGGTACAGAAGGAGTAGGAACAGGAATATATGGAGCGGCTGATGTAGATGGAGCAGACCAATCCACCTGAGGAGCTGAGGATGAAGGACCAGCAGTGGGTGGTGGAGGTATATGCAAAGACTGGTCAACTCCTATCTGGATAAGTATAGCCTCAAGAAGAGTCGTCATGCGATCCATCTTGCCCTCGAGTCTGATTCGGGCCTCTCTCTCCTCTAATAACAACTCATGAACAGTAGGGAGAGGCGTGGATGACGAAGACTCTAGGCGGGAGCCTGAGACCGCTGTCTCAGCTCAAACTGTGCAACCTCAATACGAGGATCAACCTCGTCATCAAAATCAAGCACCTCAGCCTCTGTGAGCATCCCAGAAGCTGCACCCTCCGTATCGGTGCCTCCTCCCCTCTTCCTCTTCACTCCAATCTTTGCCTTACCCTTTGCTTTTCTCTTCTTCTGAGCATCAGAACGGCGGGCCGCCGTCTTGCCAAATTGACTAGAGGCCTGAATGATCGAATTTGTGGCCAATGGAACTAGTCCAGCCTACTCAATGACCCGATGTATAGGCCAAGTGTAAAGCGGGGGGTATTTGTAAAATACAACCGCGCTAAAAGAAAGAATTGCATTAGTTTTGATCACAACTTCCCGTTTTATCTGCAATTTGCATTACAATGCTAGTTTTAGACAATATGATTAATCTATGATAAGTTGTATTGTTTTAGCTACTATTTGTGCAGGTGAATGCTGTTGTATAAAAGACTGAAAGATTTGATAAAAAGGAGATGCTTTGTTTCAAAGAAGGAAGATTGAAGAAGAATTGCAAACTTCGAGCGATCGACATAGTTCGAGCGATCGAGGTTTCGATCGATCGAAGGAAGTTAAAGCGATCGACAATTCAAGATGTTCGATCGATCGAGAAAGTTTCGATCGATCGAAAGTCCCTTTTATCAGATTATACGCGCATGCAGCAGTTGCGGGTTTTTAACCCTAGCTCTTAGGTTTACTATATATCTTCATATTGTATACGTCAAAAGGGGACGCCCAACTTTGTTTTATCAGTTTTAGATAGAGAAGGGAGAGTTTTTTCCTTGGTTTTTGTAGGTTTCATTGAAGAATTATCATTGTGAATTGGATTTCTTTAGTTAATACAAGTTTATCTTCATTCCAGGTTCTTGATTTATTGTTTATTTGTTTTCTGCGCTTAGTTAATCGTAGTATACTTGTTAATCTCGTAGTATTTCATGTTAGTTAGATTTCAATCTCTTGTTTTATAGTTTTAATGAAAAACTTTCAAACAAACATAGTTTCAATGAACTTTTACGTTAAATATCAATCTGTGGTACTCCAGACAATGTCTGAGTAGTCCTAGGGTTGGGAAATCGCGATGAAATCGTGATTTTAGGCCTCTGCCATGCAGTAATTTTTTTTCCTGTGTTCGATCGATCGAAAGTATGTCGATCGATCGAGACAGTGATTTAGTCGAGCGATCGAGGAAATATCGATCGATCGAGAGATGAAGATATTCGATCGATCGAAAGCGCGTCGATCGATCGAGGATTCTGATTCTTGAGAACACCCAAAACAGTATTCTAAGACTTTCTGTTTTAAGGATTTGTTATCAAATTGTCCCTAAATGCTCAGTTTGTCAAAACAGTCTTTAAACTTAAGGCCTTAAGGCATTTTCTTTCAATATATTTCGCAAACCACCCTCAATGCTAACACCATTGTAGGTGAGAGTCTTAACTATTGGATTAAACCGTCTTCATGTATTTCAAACTTAATTGTGATGATGTAGTCCCGGTCATGAAAGGGCTATTGATTCTATATCTTTAGAGAAGTACAGAATACTGTAGTAGGTGTACTCCTTTGAGCTTAACTGCAATTGCATGGTAGAAGGTTAGGTCATGGTGGATTCGCGTGATCCCAACACTTTCTTTTATTAAGAAGAACCGTTTCTTTTAGAATCTTGCTTAGTTAGTTAACCGTTAGTTCAGTTAATTTAGTTGTCTTTAATTCTAGTAGTTGTTAACTGTGGAACTTTGTGTTCTACACTTCATTTTAAATATTGATTTTTGTTTTCTCTTTAGAGTCTAATCTAGGTAGTTTAATTCAACACCTTCCCTGTGGGATCGACCTGGACTTAATCCAGTTACTACTTGCACGTCTACCTACACTTGGGTATTGCACACAAGCGCACACAGAAAATATTCGTGTCAAGTTTTTGGCGCCGTTGCCGGGGAAGGCGACGAGTTAATTCTTAGATTACCTCAATCTCTCTTCATCTATTTCTCTTTTTGTTTTCTTTATTCTTTAGTTCTCTAGGTAAACCTTCACCCTAGGGACTCTCCTAGTTCATGTCCGAGAATTCTATCGAAGGATTCTTTGGAAATCCATTCTACCGCTCTGACTCTGATAGTTCCATCAACCCGATTATCACTCCAACTGCATCAATGGATGATCATCAGAGTGAAAACGGTGACAATGTTGTGGTGCCAATCGATGAGGCACTCCGTCCTCTTTGCGATCTTATGCAACCAGAACATGCACCTACGCCCTCTTGCATTCAAATCCCACCACACAATGGCGAATTTCAGTTTCGCAATGGGATGATTCAATTGCTTCCCACTTTTCATGGGATGGAAAGCGAGAAGGCGTATTTACATGTCACCGATTTCGAGGATGTTTGCAAAACATTCTCGCAAAATTGTCCTAGGGAGGTGACACATTTAATGCTATTCCCTTTCACTTTGAAAGATAAAGCGAAGGCGTGGCTTCACTCCCAAAAGCCTAATTCAATTTTCACCTGGCATGCGATGAGCACCGCATTTCTGAAGAAATTCTATCCTACTCGCATGACCACAGATCTTCAGCGTCAAATTAATTCCTATAAACAAAAGAGCAATGAAACCTTCACACAAGCGTGGGAGCGTTTCAAAGATTTGCTTCTCTCATGCCCACACCATGGGTTTGAGAAATGGCGAACGATCAGCTTCTTTTATCAGGGATTAAATGGTGAAACAAAGAAGTTGGTGGAAACAATGAGCTCTGGGCCATTTCTGCGAAAAAACACTGAAGAGGCTGAAGCCCATTTCGAATGGTTAGCTGAATACGCTCATGAATGGTCAAATTCTGACAATATCTCACGATCACAGATATCCTGTGTAGAAGAGAAAAGCCTATATCAGCTAACCAATGAAGATCGCCTCATGACTAAGTATGCAGAGCTAGCAAAGAAGGTGGAAGAGTTAAGCATGAAAGGAGAGAGTTCTAGGCAAGTCATGCCTGAAGAACCATGTGGCACATGCAACATGTTGGGACATACAACTCAGTATTGTCCTAATGTGCCATATTTTCAAGAGCAAGCCCCTGTAGAAATGAATGCCATGCAAGGTTTTCGAGGGGCGGGGAATTCCAACAATACTTTTCAAAGTAATAATAGATGGAATCACCCCGGTTTTGATTGGAGAAACAATGCTGGAGCCCAAAATCAATATCAACAGCAGCCCTACAACAATAATCAGTATCAAGGGCAAAACAATAGGCCGCCCCAGCATTACAATCAAAACAGAACTAATAATTACAATCAAGCTCAACCCTCTAATGCACCACAAACCAATGCCTATGTGCCCTCGCACAAGAAGGTACAAGAGGAGGAGCCACTTGCTAATGCCAATCTAACGCAGCAACTCATCCAAATGATGAGTAAAATGTCTGCCACTTTAGAGAGGATAGATGCACGGCAAGAGAGCTCAGGAGGAACATTCCCTGCCCAACCACTTCAGAACCCCAAGGGACATAACAATGGTCCTAATAATCAAGAACATGCTAAAGCTGTGACCACACTGAGAAGTGGAAAAGTCATAGAAAAAGGCATACCTCTGTCCACTCCCGAAGTGTACAAAGAGGGGGAAGTGTTGGACGAAGAAGTTGAGCTACCATCTACTCGAGAGGAGGAGCCGTCTACTAATGACGAACCAATAAAGGAAAACCTTGAAGCTCCTAGAGTAGAAAAAGAAGTTGAGCGAAGGCCGGGAAAAGAATCTGTTAAGGAGGAACCACCAAAATGCCCCTTTCCTGCACCTTATCCTCAACGGTTGAAGAAACCCAAGAATGAGACGAAGAATCAGGAGTTTTTGGAATTGTTTAAGCAAGTTAAGATTAACCTTCCACTCCTAGATGCTATCAAGCAGGTGCCGGCCTATGCAAAGTATCTCAAAGATCTATGCACGGTCAAGAGGAGGCAAAGCGTGAAGAAACATGCTTATGTTGCGTGCCAAGCTAGCGCGATCATTCAAAACGAGTTGCCTCCAAAACTCAAAGATCCCGGTACACCTACTGTCTCATGCAGAATTGGGAATCAAAAGATAGACAACGCACTCCTTGATTTAGGAGCAAGCGTGAATCTGCTGCCATATTCAGTCTATAAACAGCTAGGGTTGGGTGAACTCAAACCCACTCGAGTTGCTTTGCAGTTGGCAGACAGATCCGTGAAGTACCCTAGAGGGGTATTAGAGGACGTCCTGGTCCAAATAGACTCGTTTGTATTTCCGGTGGATTTTGTGATATTGGACACAGAACCTGTGTCTAATCCTGGTGCACATATCCCGGTTATCTTTGGACGGCCGTTCCTCAACACCATCGATGCCACAATCAAAATTAGAAGTGGTATCATGACAATCGTATTCGGGAACATGACATTGAATGTCAAGATCTTTTCTAATCCCCGACCTGAAGAATACGATGATGAGGAGGAAGTCCATTATATAGACACGGTCATTGAAGATGAAGTTGATTTGGTCGACTACAAAGATCCTCTGGAAGTTGTGATGACACAATTTGGCGATAACTATCAGCCTGAAGAATCAACTCCATTGGATGCTGACCTAAATCAGACGTGTCTTATGATGGATACGATAGAGGAGGATAGAGCCGATTGCATGTGGGTAATGCCATATGAACAACTGCCTCCTAAAACCAAATTGGTAATGCCCTCTAGTTTCCAGTTCCCGGAGTTAGAATTGAAGGAGCTCCCAAAAGAGCTGAAATATGCATTCCTAGGAACTGGAAAAACTTATCCTGTAATTATTTCATCGGCTTTAACTCATGAACAGGAAAGTAAGCTAGTGGATATGCTGAAAAAGCATAAGGATGCTATGGGATGGACAATTGCTGACCTCAAAGGCATAAGCCCATCCATATGCACGCATAAGATATATCTGGAGGAAGACGCCAAACCCTCAAGGCAAATGCAAAGGCGTCTGAATCCCAACATGCAAAAAGTGGTTAAGAAGGAAGTGCTTAAACTACTTGATGTTGGGATGATATATCCAATATCTGACAGTCCTTGGGTTAGTCCTACCCAAGTAGTTCCAAAGAAAGCGGGCATAACGGTCATTCCGAACAAAGAAGGTGAATTAGTACCGACACGTGTCCCCACTGGATGGAGAATGTGTATCGACTACAGGAAGCTAAATACTGTGACCCGAAAGGATCATTTTCCTTTGCCATTCATGGATCAAATGCTAGAACGAGTGGCGGGTCATAAGTACTACTGCTTCTTAGATGGATACAGTGGGTATAATCAAATTGAGATTGCTCCTGAAGATCAGGAGAAAACCACGTTCACGTGTCCATTCGGTACTTTCGCCTACCGACGAATGCCATTTGGCTTATGTAATGCACCGGCTACCTTTCAGCGGTGCATGCTAAGCATCTTTAGTGATATGGTCGAAAACATCCTTGAAGTTTTCATGGATGACTTTTCAGTTTTCGGCCATAGCTTCGAGGATTGCCTCAGCAATCTCGAACAGGTTTTAATGAGGTGTGAGGACAAACACCTAGTCTTGAATTGGGAGAAGTGTCACTTTATGGTGACCAAGGGTATAGTTCTAGGCCACATAATATCCGATGAAGGAATCCAAGTGGATAAGGCTAAGATCGACATAATCTCAAACCTACCTGTCCCCCGTACAGTGCGAGACATTCGTTCATTTTTGGGGCATGCGGGTTTTTATCGTCGATTTATCCAGAATTTCAGTGCAATCTCTCGACCCCTTTGTCAACTTCTTGTCAAAGATGCACCTTTCGAGTGGTCAGAGAGTTGCCAGAAGTCCTTCGAGGATTTAAAAGATCTCCTCACCTCCGCACCTATAATACAGGCACCCGACTGGAGTTTGCCTTTTGAATTAATGTGCGATGCTAGTGATTACGCCATTGGCGCAGTCCTAGGCCAGAGGAAGGACAATAAGCCGCATGTGATATACTATGCCAGCCGAACCTTAAATGAAGCTCAAATGAATTACACTACTACTGAAAAGGAGCTGCTGGCCGTAGTATTCGCTCTGGACAAGTTTAGGTCTTACCTGATAGGGTCGCCAATCGTCTGTTTTACAGATCATTCGGCCCTCAAGTATCTTTTGTCAAAGAAAGACGCTAAACAACGGCTTATCCGCTGGATACTCTTACTCCAAGAGTTTGATTTAACAATCAAGGACAAGAAAGGAGTAGAGAATGTGGTTGCGGATCATTTATCCCGGTTGACTTTTACCGATAACACTGAATCCCAATCCATTAAAGATGAGTTCCCAGATGAACAGCTACTGGCAGTAAGTAGTCTGCCTTGGTACGCTGATGTGGTAAACTACCTGGTCACGGGTGAAACACCGACCCATTGGTCGAATCAAGATAGGAAACGGTTCCTCTCGTTTGCACGCCATTTTTTCTTTGATGACCCATACCTTTTCAAATACTGTGCTGATCAGGTCATCCGGCGTTGCGTACCCAACGAGGATATAACCGTTATCTTAGCGTCATGCCATTCTGAGGCATGCGGTGGCCATTTTGCGTCACAGAAGACCGCACAAAAAGTGTTGCAAAGCGGTTTTTACTGGCCCACAGTCTTCAAAGATGCTTATTCCTTTTGTAAGACATGCCAACGCTGTCAAAAGCTTGGAACCATTTCTAAAAGGAATTCTATGCCTCTAACCCCTATCATCACAATTGAAATATTTGATTGTTGGGGCATAGATTTTATGGGCCCATTTCCCAAGTCGAATAACTGTGAGTACATACTCCTTGCTGTGGAGTATGTATCGAAATGGGTAGAAGCGATACCAACGAGACGAAATGATCACAGAACAGTCATGTCATTTCTCAGAGAACATATTCTGTCTCGTTTTGGTACTCCGAAAGCTTTACTAAGTGACCAAGGCAAGCATTTCTGCAATAAGCCCTTGGAGTCACTTCTCAAGAAATACGGAGTCCATCATAAAATCGCTCTTGCTTATCATCCACAGTCAAATGGGCAAGCAGAATTGGCTAACCGAGAAATCAAGCATATTCTCGAGAAAACGGTTAGTTCCAATCGAAAAGACTGGGCATACAAATTGACTGACGCGTTATGGGCATACCGTACTGCCTATAAGACGAATCTTGGTATGTCCCCGTATAGACTAGTTTACGGGAAAGCTTGCCACCTGCCGGTTGAAATTGAACATAAAGCTTATTGGGCGACACGCTCATTGAACTTTGATATTCAAGAGGGAGGTCAGCTGCGCAAGCTCCAACTTGCAGAGCTAGAGGAAATACGACGAGATGCGTATGACTCTGCAAAGTTGCATAAGGAAAAGTTGAAGGCTCGACACGATCGTACGATTTTTCGTAAATCATTTGAGCCGGGGCAGAAAGTGTTGCTGTATGACTCTCGCCTCCATCTTTTCCCAGGAAAACTCCGTTCCCGGTGGACAGGCCCGTTCATCGTAAAGACTGTTTTTCCACATGGGGCGGTTGAGATTGTCAATCCCAAGAACGATGAGTGTTTCAAGGTCAATGGCCAAAGATTGAAGCCGTTCTTGGAGAATTTTCGCACTGAAGTGGAGCACATCCAGCTGGATGAGCCCAGCTATTCCACCACTTAAAAATCTCAAGTGGAATTCCAACTTGTTGTTGTAATTCTTTTCTTTCCCTGCATTTTAGTTTCTTTCTTTCTTTTGTGTTTAGTTGTTCTTTCTTTCGTAATTGTGATTTAGTTCTAATCCATTATTCCTTAAACTACTCTGCTGCAGGTGAATATGCGAGGTGATGATGTCCATTCTATTGGTTCATGGGCTGATTCCGAGTGTTGTTGTGGCACCTGGACTGAGGGTGAACCCACGCCCTGCCCCTTGCATCCTTATGATCCTGAGGTTCACACTCGAATCAATGGTTCCATCGGATATATCCCATTCGACCCTGCTCTCCTGGACATCAATCCGTTTGAAAATATGGACTTTCCTAATGAGGAAGAGTTGGATGAGGAAGAAGACCTGTACATGGGGAGAATGGTGGATGATGTCCTCATGGCCCAATGGGAAAACGATGATATGTGGGAGCCATGGGAAGATCATATCCTCCAGGATGTCGTCCCAGAACGCCACAATGCCGTCTTTGTTTTCGTGGATGATTTCCTCATGCTTGAGTTGGTCCCATACCGCTATGTGCACTTGAGCTATTTGCTTTTCAGGCTTCAATGCCCCTTGCCTGCTAGTGTATTTTGGGAATCTCTGCCGATAGTGAGGTTGGAGCTTGGTCATTTTTCTGTGTTTTGTTTGTTTCTGTTCCTTGTTTTTCCTTTCGTTTTTTATTTCTTGTGTTCCAATATCTTGATGTCGTTTTGTTTAATTTTTTCTTTGTTTTTCTTTTCTTTGTCAGGATTGTCACTATGAATCTTCCATACCCACCTATTTTCCTTCCACATCAGCTCTTTCTTGGCTTTTACATTCAACGGCCGCAGACTCCGCCACAAGAGGAATGTCCATTGCACAATATCACTCCGTTATCTCTATCTCCATGCGGATCACCTCTTGCCAATGCTATCACTTCCTTAGAGACTCCAGATTTGTTCGATGATGTCCTTGCTGCTTTCCGACTGTTCTGGGAAAGGGAATCATCGAGCCTGGACTCCGTTTTTGAAGATTTGGTGCGGCATGAAGCAATTGTGGAAGAAGATCTTTTCACACTCGAAGAATAGTGCCACACTCCAGTTGTTTTCATTCATTTCCTTTTATGTTTAGCAATTGGAGTGTGATCTTTGACAGACATGTTTTTGGTTTTAGTTTTATTTTAGTTTTCTTTGGCTCAATAAGGTTTAAATACCAATTGGGAGGCAATACTGTGTAGTTTGGATGTTTTTAAGAGGTTTGATTTAATTCAAATTGCAAATTTTATAGTTGAGAATGCGTTTTTGGCTTACTGGCTATGTCTTTGCCCTGTTTTTATCTTTCTGCTGTTTGTCCAGAATACTTTAGATCTGTTGGGGGTACTTATTTCATCCATTCTGTGATATCTTGGAATTTCCAGGTTCGATCGATCGAATGTATCTCGATCGATCGACGATCTCTTATCCTCGATCGCTTGAACACTTTCAATCGATCTAATATTCGATCGATCGAACAATCTCGATCGATCGAGATTTGTATTTAACCGAGGCTTCCAGCGTACATTTCCTCAGTTTTTTTTCATCTCCCTCTTCACTCTCGAGCGATTGAGCGCAGAGGAGCACACTCGAGGCGAGTTTTCGCTTCCCTTCATTTCACTCGGTTATTCGAGGAGCTCTACCTCCCCAGATCATCACCCTCAACTCCGGCATCCTCACCACTACACGCAACTCAAGGTAAGACCTCGAGTTCCCCCCTCGTTTCACTTGATTCCATTTCTTAAGGGCGTGCCCCCAGTGTGTTTTTAAGCCTATTCCTTTCTTATTTGTCGTGTTTTTGTTTGTGTTTGGGGCCGTTTCTGTTCTCGGAAATGGTTCCCGCACATTCGCTGTTCTCGATCGATCGATCTAGGTTCGATCGCTCGAACCTTGCACATTCTCAATCGATCGAAATAGTTTCGAGCGCTCGAACTTTGCCTTTTCTCAATCGATCGAACATTGTTCGATCGCTCGAACTCCAACAGTTTCACTTTCTTTTCATTTTTGTCTTGTTTTGATTTCTTTTCTGTTTCTCTTCTATTTTCAGGGGCCCACAATGAACCCTGTTACGGGTTACCACAGGGAGAAGCCCTTTGACCTTGCTATTCCTGATCCGGTCCCACTCCATGGCTTCCGGAACACCCCCGACCGCCAGTGGTTCACGAGATATTTTCAGACTAGGCCGGTCATGCTAGAGCGACCACTCGAGACTGTCTGGCTCGATATCCCCTGGTTTCTCGCCCGCATCCAGGCCATGCCACACTGGTACGATTTGCTCTCTCTGGCAAAGAGAGTGAATCTCGCATGGATTCGCGCAGCTTGCGCGACGATGATCAGAGATCCCGGTGCCGCATTCACACTACGATCATTCTTTCGCGGCCGGGAGATCGTGTTCAGCCCTGCTACCGTTTCCGCTGCTATTGGAGTCCCTGAGGTGCCTGATTGTGTTTGCCCACACCGTGACGGTACACCAGTGCTCTCACCCACTGCTGTTATCCGAGAGCTTACTGGAGGAGCATTACCGAGCTGGGATGGTATGGCACTGATTGCAGATATTTACCTGACCGATGATTACCATATGCTCCACCTCGCGTTGAGCAACTGTTTATTGGTCACCTCCTACCGGGAGAAGATTGCTCCCTGGTATGCACATGTGTTATATGCCATAGGGACGGGGTTGCCTGTTTGTTTGCCTCGCTTATATATTGACTTCATGAGGCACCCCACTCGCTACACTGCTGCCAAGAAGCACCTGAAAGGTGCTTGGGCTATACACAGAGTGATTGAGCATGCTGGCCTCCTTCCCTTACCTGGCGATGCGACATCTCAGGCTCGCAGTCGTTTTGGTGAGGCTGCTTCTCGCCGCTCAGATGCTCAGAGGAGGAGAAGAAAGGGCAAGGGGAAGGCGAAAGTTGGAGGGAAGAGGAAGAGAGCTGATGGCACCGATACTGAGGGTGCGGCTTCTGGGACGCCCACTGAGGCTGAGGAGCCAGATTCGGAGGAGGATGATCCCATTCGGGAGGTGGCACGTTTTGAGCTGAGACAGAGATCTCAGGCTCCAGCCCAGGGAGAGTCGTCATCTGCGCCTCCCCCGACTATTCACGATCTATTATTGGAGGAGAGGGAGGCACGGATGCGGCTTGAGGGTAAGATCGATCATATCTCTACCCTGCTGACTACACTGCTGGTCCAGCTTGGGTTTGACCCGTTTGTGCCCCCATCTGCTGCCGCTGCACCACCACCTGCTGCTGATCCATCCCCTACTGTTGTTCCTGTTACCACTGCTGCTGATCCATCATCATCCGCTCCATCCACGACCGATCTTCCATCTACTTCTGCCGATATTCCGCCAGCTACCGTACAGCCACCGCCTGCTCCCATCGACATCCCGTCTGATGTGGCTGAGGATGCTCCGTCTGGAGTTGATTAGTATTCTTAGGGGAGGTGGTGTTTCTGTATTTATGGTTATTTGGTGTTTTGGTTTGGCTTGGTGGGACAAGTTGGTTTATGTGTTTTGTTGTTTTTGTTTTTTTTGTTTCTTTTTTGTGGTTGTTTTGGGCATGTATGGATATTACTACTGATATTTCAGTTCTCTTCATTCCAGTGGTTAATGTTGTTTGGATCATAGTTTTTTTTGTTTTATCTATTGATCTGTTGTTTTGGAGATTGTGTTTTATATTTCTATGCCAGGTTGCTATGCTTCGTATCATTGCGTTACACTATACAGGTGATACCTATCTATTTTAATTGTTGAAAATCAACTTCTGGGACTATGTTGTTTTCAGTTGGGGGTAGGAGATAACAGATAGGTATACACCCGTGACGATCAAGTTCTGCACTTGGATATGCTTTAAATTTAAGAACACAGTTTGTTAAAATTTTGAAATTTTGAAATTTTTATTGGATCTTATTGATAGAATAATTTTGAATACTCTCTCCTGCTGGTTAATTAGGCAATGATACATTGTAGTATTCTTATCTTTTTATGGATTAAATCCACGCGTTTTTCTGTATCACTGGAATAAATCGCATTTGTAAAGCTAGTATGTACCCAATATTAGTGCACACTAATTGGCAGCTATGTAGAAAACCTGAAAATTGAGTTAAAATGAATATTGTACGAAAAGAACAAGTAGTGGAAGCTAATAACCCTTTGGGAGTTTTTGAGCCAATCTTCATTTCTGAGGGAATTCTCATACATTGTCGAATGGTTTTTCTTGCATATACTTGTGAATTCGTTGTTAAGTCTCAGTTTTCTTTAAAAGTTTTGACTGCTTATTAGAGGAGAACGTTCAGGATTTACCAATTAAACTCGATGAACACTTAAGTGCTAAAAATTGAAAGTTGAGAAAATGATTCAAGCCATCGTTTACCCATTCCTTTACTTAATATAACCCACCTACATTCATTGATTCGTTTCACCCCTTGATCCCACCTCAGATAAATATTTCCAATAAAAATCACAAGAATCCAAATCCTTGATTTATACCTTGAAATGATGAAGAATGAAGGAGTTATATAAAAAAAAAAAAAAAAAAAAAAAAAAAAAAGAAGCATATGAAATGAATGGGAGATTGGGTGGAGAAAAGAATGAAGAATAAAAAGAGAAGTGGAAATTCCATCACATACTACAAAGCACACTCTTCTCTACAACACCCCCACCTACTAAATAAAAGCCATAATTCAAAGTCTTGAAGATTCTCAACAATTGATTTGAACATGAAAGTGTGAGTTGAGTTATCCACGGTATTTCGCTCCTCTAGTAAGTAGTATTCCATTCATGAGACTATACACTCTTAAATGTCCGTTTTTCATAGAGTCAGGTATGAAAGCATTAGCACTTAGAATATCATCTTTATCAAAGCTTTCATACTATGTGCGATCATTATAAAGCAAGTTTCTGAGAGACGTTGTTTTTGAGAGTGACCAATGTGAGAATTGAGCTAAAACTGCAAGTTTCCAAAGTACAATAGTCTAGATAACTCTTAATAAGGGTTGGCCGCATGGTTGTTAATTCCACACACACACGGGTGCATGATGGTAATACATTTGTATATTTTACTTGGTAATATAGGGGAACATGTGGATCTCTTTCATGGGTTGATAGAGGATATTATATCCTTGTAGAGTTGAATTAACAGGTTAATGGGGAGAGATGTCATAAGTTATTCTAAATCTTTTTGAGCTTAAAATTGGAGAATTTTGTGGGTATATTCACTGCAAACCCTCACGAGACAACACTCGTCCACTAGGGGGAACCTAGGGGTTTAACGGCTTGTTGCATTCGCTAAATGCAACCGCGATTCCTGCGAAAGTGAGTTAGGATTTTTTTTTCCTCTCTCTATCTTAGTTTAGGTTGTTTTTAGTTTTTCTTTGTTTCTTAGTTGTGGTAGTATTAGTTTAGGAGTTTTTATTTTATTTTATTTTCGCTTTATCGCTAGGGACTAGCAATAAGCTAGTTGGGGGTTGTGTAAAGCGGGGGGTATTTGTAAAATACAACCGCGCTAAAAGAAAGAATTGCATTAGTTTTGATCACAACTTCCCGTTTTATCTGCAATTTGCATTACAATGCTAGTTTTAGACAATATGATTAATCTATGATAAGTTGTATTGTTTTAGCTACTATTTGTGCAGGTGAATGCTGCTGTATAAAAGACTGAAAGATTTGATAAAAAGGAGATGCTTTGTTTCAAAGAAGGAAGATTGAAGAAGAATTGCAAACTTCGAGCGATCGACATAGTTCGAGCGATCGAGGTTTCGATCGATCGAAGGAAGTTAAAGCGATCGACAATTCAAGATGTTCGATCGATCGAGAAAGTTTCGATCGATCGAAAGTCCCTTTTATCAGATTATACGCGCATGCAGCAGTTGCGGGTTTTTAACCCTAGCTCTTAGGTTTACTATATATCTTCATATTGTATACGTCAAAAGGGGACGCCCAACTTTGTTTTATCAGTTTTAGATAGAGAAGGGAGAGTTTTTTCCTTGGTTTTTGTAGGTTTCATTGAAGAATTATCATTGTGAATTGGATTTCTTTAGTTAATACAAGTTTATCTTCATTCCAGGTTCTTGATTTATTGTTTATTTGTTTTCTGCGCTTAGTTAATCGTAGTATACTTGTTAATCTCGTAGTATTTCATGTTAGTTAGATTTCAATCTCTTGTTTTATAGTTTTAATGAAAAACTTTCAAACAAACATAGTTTCAATGAACTTTTACGTTAAATATCAATCTGTGGTACTCCAGACAATGTCTGAGTAGTCCTAGGGTTGGGAAATCGCGATGAAATCGTGATTTTAGGCCTCTGCCATGCAGTAATTTTTTTTCCTGTGTTCGATCGATCGAAAGTATGTCGATCGATCGAGACAGTGATTTAGTCGAGCGATCGAGGAAATATCGATCGATCGAGAGATGAAGATATTCGATCGATCGAAAGCGCGTCGATCGATCGAGGATTCTGATTCTTGAGAACACCCAAAACAGTATTCTAAGACTTTCTGTTTTAAGGATTTGTTATCAAATTGTCCCTAAATGCTCAGTTTGTCAAAACAGTCTTTAAACTTAAGGCCTTAAGGCATTTTCTTTCAATATATTTCGCAAACCACCCTCAATGCTAACACCATTGTAGGTGAGAGTCTTAACTATTGGATTAAACCGTCTTCATGTATTTCAAACTTAATTGTGATGATGTAGTCCCGGTCATGAAAGGGCTATTGATTCTATATCTTTAGAGAAGTACAGAATACTGTAGTAGGTGTACTCCTTTGAGCTTAACTGCAATTGCATGGTAGAAGGTTAGGTCACGGTGGATTCGCGTGATCCCAACACTTTCTTTTATTAAGAAGAACCGTTTCTTTTAGAATCTTGCTTAGTTAGTTAACCGTTAGTTCAGTTAATTTAGTTGTCTTTAATTCTAGTAGTTGTTAACTGTGGAACTTTGTGTTCTACACTTCATTTTAAATATTGATTTTTGTTTTCTCTTTAGAGTCTAATCTAGGTAGTTTAATTCAACACCTTCCCTGTGGGATCGACCTGGACTTAATCCAGTTACTACTTGCACGTCTACCTACACTTGGGTATTGCACACAAGCGCACACAGAAAATATTCGTGTCTGCACCCTCCGTATCGGTGCCTCCTCCCCTCTTCCTCTTCACTCCAATCTTTGCCTTACCCTTTGCTTTTCTCTTCTTCTGAGCATCAGAACGGCGGGCCGCCGTCTTGCCAAATTGACTAGAGGCCTGAATGATCGAATTTGTGGCCAATGGAACTAGTCCAGCCTACTCAATGACCCGATGTATAGGCCAAGCGCCCTTCAGATGGCGCTTGGCGGCGATGTACTGCGTAGGCTAAACCAGAAAGTCAATATATAGGCGAGACAACTCGCTGTCCTGTCCCAATGGCATACAAAGCACGGGCATACAATGCGACGAACTTCTCATGATAAGATGTCATGAAAATACAGCTCACCAGCGTCAGATGGAGGAGGTGATAGTTCTCTGTGAGAAGCTTATCCTCGATAAGAGAAACACCATTCCAGAGCTGAATGGCGCCGCCTGTAAGCTCACGGATAATGGTGGTAGGAAGAATCTCTGGGGCTCCTGGTAGGCAAGGATAGAAACAATCTGGTACCTTAGGTACCCCCAGAGCAACTGAAATGGTGGCAGGGCTGAATATGATCTCGTGCCCACGGAACAATGATCTGTATGTGAATGGGGCCGCGGAATCCTTGATCCTAGAGGAGCAGGCCTCACGAACCCAGTGGATGTTGATCCTCTTTGTCTGGATCAACATATCGTACCTCGATGGCTGGTCTCTGATCCATCCTAGAAACTATGGGGTTGAGAGCCATACGGACTCCAGTGGCTGCTCCAGCATAACCTTCCTAGACTAGAAGTATCTCGTAAACCAAAACCTCTCCTCCTCATTTCTAAGCCCGTGATCTGGTATGGGGTCGGGTATAGTGAGGTCAAGTGGCTTGGACTTATGGTATCCGATGATAGGATTCATTGTGAAAGCCTTAAAATGGAAGAAACAAACAGTAAATACAAGAAAATAGGGAAAAAAAAGATAAGGAAACTGCTGCCCTTCGATCGATCGAAGTATATTCGATCAATTGAAAAAGTCTTATGTTCGATCTCTTGAGCTGCGTTCGATCGATCGAAAAGATGCTGGGTTCGATTGCTCAAACCCAGTTCAATCGATTGAAATGTTGCTGAGCTCGATCGCTCGAACCAAGTTCGATCGATCGAACACAGCAAAGGTGCAGCGACAATAATAGAGAACGGGAATAGCCCGCAAACATAAAAAATTAAGAAAAACATCACATATAGGATTTAAAACCAATGGGTGGCACCCCTAATACAATTCTAACGAAAAGAAAGACACGGGGGGGTGTATCGAAACCTCACCTCAAGATACACGCGATGGGGGGGATGAGGAGGTTGATGAGGATGATCTGAGGGGTCAGGCTCTCCTCAGGTGATGTGGTTATGCATGGGGGTCCAAAATTTTTGAGATCCTCCTCTGTCTTCGATCGCTTAAGCGTAAGAGAGAGAGAATAAGGAACTGAAAAGTGTATAGCAGATGCCTTGTTTAAATACAAGTCTCGATCGATCGAGAAAGCTCGATCGATCGAACTTTCGATCGATTGAGTCCTATTGAAGCGCTCGAGGTTCTGATAACTTCGATCGATCGAGATGCGTTCGATCGATCAAACATGGAAATTCTACAATATTATTGAATTGAAAAATTATGCATCTCCAACTAACCCACAATCGTCTGGACATACAGGCAAAATGATAAAACAGTTCAAAGACAGGTCATGTAGGCCAGAAATTATCTTGATAAATAGAAAGTTGCAAATTTATAAAAATATAACATTGTAGTAGCATCCATTTGCAACATTATTTCCCCCAACATGGTATTTAAAACCTTATTGATAAAGAAAAACTAAAAGAAACTGAAACTAATAAAACCTTGTCTAGGAATACACTTCAATTGATGAAAGAAAGATGAAATGATAAAATACAATTGAAGTGAAGCACTACTCTTCAAGCATGAAAATATCTTCTTCCACAACTTCTTTCACCGCTAAAGCTTCGAATGTGGGGTCCAAACATGGTGATTCCCTTTTCCAGAATAGCCGGAAAGTAGCCAGGGCATCATCAAGCAAGTCTGAACTATCCAAGGAATTGATCGCACATGTAGGAGGTGATCCGAATGGAGACAGTGATAACGAAGTGTAAGTTCGCAACAGACTTTCCTATTGCGGCGGAATACCCGGTGGCCTTATGTACGGTCCCAATCCATGGAACAATTGATGTGGAAGGAACAATGGCGGTAACAATTGATTCATAGTGACAATCCTGACAAAGGAAACCAAAAGAGAACAACAAGAAAGAAAGAAATTGAATAAAGCAAATGAAAGAACTAAAGGAATAAATAAAACATGAAATATGACCAAGAAATAACCTCACTATTGGCATGATATCACCATGTGCACTAGCAGGTAGAGGGCATTGAAGCCGAAATAACAAATAACTCAAGTGCACATAAATGTAGGGAACCACTTCGATGACAAGGAAGTCATAAACATAAATGAATACAGTATTATGGCGATCTGGAACCACATCCTGTAAATCTTCTTCTTCCCACGGTTCCCACATTGAATCGTTCTCCCACTGTTCCATCAGAGCATCATCGACTTCCCAAACAACGTACCCCTCTGGTTCTCCCTCCTCTTCAGGGAATTCCATGTGCTCAAAAGGATTGATCTGGAAGAGAGCAGGGTTGTATGGGATGTATCCTTGGGTCAAGTCAACGACATCTTCCTCCCCTGGCCCTTGATAAGGAGCAAAATAGAATGCTATTTCATCTGCAGTCCAAGGAGGGTTATGATATTCTGAATCTGCCCATGACCCAATTAAGTGGACATCATCATCTCTCATGTTGAACAGCCTGTAGGAGATAGATAAAATGGAATAGCAGATTAAAATCGAGGTCACATTCTAAAAATAGGTAGATAAAAGAAATAAAACAAAACAAAATGTAGTGAAGGAAAGAATACAACAACATGGTGAAGACGGACTTGAGCGTTTTAAGTAGATGAATAATCGGGCTCATCCAGTTGGATGTGCTCGACCTCTGGTTGGAAATTTTCTAAGAACGGATTTAACGTCTAGCCATTGACCTTGAAACTTTCACCATTCTTAGGATTAAACAACTCGACAGCCCCGTGTGGAAAGACAGATTTGACTATAAAGGGTCCTGTCCACCTAGATCGGAGTTTTCCTGGGAATAGGTGAAGGCGAGAATCATATAACAAAACTTTTTGCCCCGGCTCGAATGATTTTCTAAAAATTATCCTATCGTGGCGTGCCTTCAACCTTTCCTTATGTAATCTAGCATTGTCGTAGGCATCTCGACGTATTTCTTCTAGTTTAGCCAACTGGAGTTTTCGAAGATGACCTCCCTCTTTAATGTCGAAGTTCAATGAATGGGTCGCCTAGTATGCTCTATGCTCGATTTCAACAAGCAGGTGACATGCTTTTTTGTAAACTAGCCTGAATGGGCACATTCCCAGATTTGTCTTGTAGGCAGTACGGTATGCCCATAGAGCATCGATCAATTTGTATGCCCAGTCCTTTCTGTTGAAACTAACTGTTTTTTTGAGAATGTGCTTAATTTCTTGATTAGCCAACTCTGATTGCCCATTCGTTTGTGGGTGGTAGGCTAGAGCGATCTTGTGGTTGACCCCATATTTCTTGAGCAGTGACTCTAAAGGCCTATTGCAAAAGTGTTTGCCTTGGTCACTTATTAGAGCTTTTGGGGGTTCCAAAACGCGACAGAATGTGTTCCTTAGGAAAGGACATTACTATTTTGTGATCATTGCGTCTTGTCGGTATTGCTTCTACCCATTTTGATATATATTCCATAGCTAGGAGTATATATTCACAGTTATTAGATTTTGGAAAAGGGCCCATAAAGTCTATGCCCCAATAATCGAATATTTCAATTGTAATAATGGGAGTTAAAGGCATGGAGTTCCGTTTTGAAATTGTACCAAGCTTTTGACAGCGTTGGCACGTTTTGCAAAAAGCGTAAGCATCTTTAAACATGGTGGGCCAGTAGAAACCACTGTGTAGAACTTTTTGTGCGGTCTTTTTCGAAGAAAAATGGCCTCCGCAAGCCTCAGAGTGACAGGATGCTAAAATGACAGTTATATCCTCATTCGAGACGCAACACCTGATGACTTGATCAGCACAATACTTGAATAAGTAAGGGTCATCAAAAAAGAAATGACGTGCGAACGAGAGGAATCTCTTCTTGTCCTGATTTGACCAATGACTAGGGGTCTCTCCTGTAACTAGATAGTTCACTATATCCGCATACCAAGGCAAACTGGAGATAGCCATCAATTGCTCATCTGGGAATTCATCCTTTATCGGTGTGGGTTCAGTGTTATCAACAAATGTTAACCGAGATAAATGGTCAGTGACCACATTCTCTATTCCTTTTTATCCTTAATTGTGATATCAAATTCGTGGAGTAGGAGTATCCAACGGATAAGCCTTTATTTCGCATCCTTCTTAGATAACAGGTACTTCAAGGCCGAGTGGTCTGTAAAACAGACAATTGGGGACCCTATTAGACATGGCCTGAACTTATCTAGAGCGAAGACTATTGCCAGTAGTTCTTTTTCGATAGTTGTATAATTCATTTGAGCTTCGTTAAGTGTTCGACTAGCATAGTAGATTACGTAAGGCTTATTATCCTTCCTCTGTCCTAGAACTGCGCCAATGGCATAGTCGTTAGCATCGCACATTAACTCAAAAGGCAAACTCCAGTCGGGTGCCTGTATTATCGGTGCGGAGGTAAGGTGTTCTTTTAGTTCGTCAAAAGATGTTTGACAGTTTTCCGACCATTCGAATGGCATGTCTTTAGCCAACAGTTGACACAGTAGTCGGGAGATTGCACTAAAATTTTTGATAAAACGACGATAGAATCCCGCATGTCCCAAAAAAGATCGGATGTCTCGGACTGTACGAGGGACAGGTAAGTTTGTAATTATATCAATTTTTGCTTTATCGACTTGGATACCCTTATCAGAAATAATGTGGTCGAGGACAATTCCCTTGGTCACCATGAAGTGACACTTTTCCCAGTTTAGTACTAGGTGTTTGTCCTCGCATCGTGCTAACACACGTTCCAGATTATCTAAGCAATTTTCAAAGCTATGGACGAACACTGAAAAGTCGTCCATAAAGACCTCAAGTATTTGTTCGACCATATCGCTAAAGATACTTAACATGCACCGCTGAAATGTAGAAGGTGCATTGCATAACCCGAAAGGCATACGTCTGTAGGCGAAAGTACCGAACATACACGTGAAAGTTGTTTTCTCTTGATCTTTAGGAGCAATTTCTATCTGATTATAACCACTGTATCCGTCCAAAAAGTAATAGTACTTATGACCCACCACTCGTTCTAGCATTTGATCCATGAATGGTAATGGAAAGTGGTCCTTTCTGGTCACGGTATTCAATTTTCGATAATCAATACACATTCGCCATCCTGTGGGGACACGCGTTGGTACTAATTCGCCATCTTTATTAGGAATAACCGTTATGCCTGCTTTTTTGAGCACCACCTGGGTTGGACTGACCCAGGGGCTGTCAGAAATAGGATATATAATCCCAACATCGAGTAGTTTTAACACTTCCTTTTTAACTACTTCTTGCATGTTAAGATTTAGACGCCTTTGCATTTGTCGCGAAGGTTTAGCGTCTTCTTCCAAATATATTTTATGAGTGCAAACGGACAGACTTATGCCTTTGAGATTAGTAATGGTCCATCCTAATGCTCCCTTATGTTTTTTTAGCATTTGGATTAACTTGCCCTCTTGTTCTAGACTGAGAGTGGACAAAATTAAAACAGGATAAGTTTTCTCAGTTCCCAGAAAATCATATTTGAGCTCTTCAGGCAGCTCCTTCAATTCCAGATCGGGAAATTGAAAATTGGAGGGCATCACTAATTTTGTTTTCGGAGGTAGGGGTTCATATAATGTTACTCACATGCATTCAGTTCTATCTTTCTCTCACGTATCCATCATGAGGCAAGTGTGATTTAAAGCAGAATTCAATAGAGTAGAATCTTTAGGTTGATAGACAGTGTCGAATTGAGACACAACTACCTCCAAAGGATCTTTATAATCAACGAGATCTACCTCATCTTCGATGACCGTGTCAACATAGTTGACTTCCTCTTCGTCACCGTATTCTTCGGGTCGGGGATTTGAGAATATTTTGACATTCAAAGTCATATTCCCGAATACGATGGTCATAATACCACTTCTTATTTTAATTGTGGCATCTATGGTGTTGAGGAATGGAAGTCCGAAAATCACCGGGATTTGTGCACATGGATTGGACACAGGTTCAGTGTCCAAAATTATAAAATCAACCGGGAAGACAAAAGAGTCTATTTGCACTAGAACGTCCTCCATTATTCCTCTAGGGTATTTGACGGACCTGTCTACCAGCTGCAACGCAACTCGAGTAGGTTTGAGTTCACCCAACCCTAGTTGTTTATAAACTGAGTATGGCAGCAAGTTCACGCTTGCTCCGAGATGAAGGAGGGTGTTGTCTATTCTTTGATTTCCAATTCGGCACGAGATAGTTGGGGTGCCAGGGTCTTTGAGTTTTGGAGGCAATTCGTTTTGGATGATTGCGCTTGCTTGGCAAGCCACATAAGCGTGTTTCTTTACACTTTGCCTCCTCTTGACCGTGCATAAGTCTTTGCGGTACTTAGCATAGGCCGACACTTGTTTGATTGCATCAAGGAGTGGAAGATTGATTTTGACTTGTTTGAACAGTTCCAAGAACTCCTGATTCTTTGCCTCATTTTTGGGGTTCCTAAGCCTCTGAGGATAAGGCACAGGAAAAGGGCATTTAGGTACTTCGTCGTTAATGGGCACCTTTCCGGGCTTCCTCTCAACTTCCTCTACTTGTTTTGGAGCTTCAGTATTTATTTCTAATGGTTCATTATGAGTGGATGGCTCCTCTTCCTGAGTAGAAGGTTTTTTTTTTATTTACCACTTCATCCTCCTCATACTCTTTGGGAGTAGAGAGAGACACATTTAGCCCTATAGTCTTGCCGCTTCTTAGAGTAGTCACGGCTTTAGCCTGTTCATGATTAATGGGACCATTATTGTATCCCCTAGGGTTTTGAAGTGGTTGGGCAGGAAATGTTCCACCCAATCCCTCTTGTCGTGCATCCATCCTCTCTAATGTCACAGACATTTTGCTCATCATTTGAATTAATTGTTGCGTTAGATTCACGTTAGAGAGAGGATCTTCTTCCTGTGACTTTTTGTGTGGGGGGAACGTACACGTTCAATGGTTGATTAGAGGGTTGCGCTTGGTTATAGTTATTAGGTCTGTTTTGATTGAATGGCTGGGGCTGCCTATTGTATTGCCCTTGATATTGGTTACTGTTGTTATAGGGCTGTTGTTGGTATTGATTTTGGGTCCTAGCATTATTTTTCCAATCAAACCCGGGGTGATTCCATCTATTGTTATTATTTTGTGAATTGTAGTTGTTGTAGGAATTCCCCGCCCCCCTATACCCTTGCATGGAATTTATTTCCATGGGGGGTTGTTCTTGAAAATATGGCACATTGGGACAATATTGACTGGTATGTCCCAACATATTGCATGTGCCGCAGGGTTCTTCAGGTAAAACTTGCCTAGAACCTTCCCCTTTCATCCCTAATTCCTCTACTTTCTTAGCCAATTCCTCATATCTGTTCATTAAGTGATCTTCACTTTTTAGTTGGTATAAACTCTTCTCCTCTACACAGGATATCTGTGAGCGTGGGATATCTTCAGAATTGGACCATTCATGGGCATGTTCAGCTAGCCACTCAAAGTGAGCTTCAGCTTCTTCAGTATTTTTACGCAAAAATGGTCCTGAACTCATAGTCTCGACCAACTTTTTAGTTTCACCATTTAACCCTTCGTAGAAGTAGTTTATGGTTCGCCATTTCTCATACCCATGATGTGGGTATGATAGAAGCAAATCCTTGAAACGCTCCCAAGTTTGGGTGAAGGTTTCATTGCTCTTTTGTTTGTAAGAGTTAATTTGTCGTTTAAGCTCAGTGGTCATGCGAGGTGGAAAAAATTTCTTTAAAAATGCAGTATTCATCGCATGCCAATTGTAGATTGAATTCGGCTTCAATGTGAGTAGCCGCGCTTTTGCTTTATCCTTGAAGGTGAAAGGAAACAGCATTAGGCGTGTCACATCTACAGGACAATTTTGTGAAAATGTTTTACAAACATCCTCGAAGTCCTTGACATGTAGATATGCCTTCTCGCTATCCATTCCATGAAAGGTAGGAAGGAGTTGAATCATTCCATTGCGAAATTGAAATTCGCCAGCATGAGGTGGAACGAGAATACAAGAAGGTGTTGGAGCATGTTCAGGTGTCATGAGATCGCACAAAGGACGAAGTGAATCGTCGATTGGTACAACCACATTATCACCGTTCTCACTTTGGTTATCATCCATTGAATCAATAGGTGTAGCTATGGGATTAATAGAATTAGAAGAATCGGCTAAGTAGAACGGATTTCCAAGAATTCCTTCGATGGAATTTTCGGACATGAACAGGAAAAATTCCTAAATGGTTTTAATTATAAGAAGAGAAGAAAAAGAAAATAGAAATAGATATAGATAGATTGAGGTAAACTAAGTATTAATTTGTCGCCTTCCCCGGCAACGGCGCCAAAAACATGACACGAGAATTTTTCTATGTGCGCTTGTGTGCTATACCCAAGTGTAGGTAATCATGCAAGTAATATAGTACTGGAAGTCCAGGTCGATTCCACAGGGAAGGTTTTGGAAATTAATTACCTAGCTTAAACTCTGAAAAGAAAAAGAAAATTTTAATGCTTAAGGAAACTGTAGAATACAAAGTTCTACAATTAACAACTATTAAAATTAAAAACTGCTAAATTACTTTAAACTAATAACTAACTAATTAACTAGAGCGATATTTTAAAAACTGGTTTTCTTAATAAAAAAAGAAGTGTTGGGATCACGCAAATCCACAGTGACCTAGCCATCTACCATGCGATTACATTAAAGCTCATTGGAGTACATCTTCTACAATATTCCGTATTTTACTACAGATAGAGAATCCATAGCCCTTTCATGACCGGGACTATATCATCCAAATTAAATTCAAAATATATGAAAGCGGTTTAAATCAATAGTTAAGACTTGCACCCACAATGGTGTTAGCATTGAGAGTGGTTTGCAAAAGATATTGAAGAAAAATGTTTCAAGGCTTTAAGTTTAGAGACTATTTCGACAAACTGAGCATTTAGGGACAGTTTGATAACAAATCTGTAAAACAGAAAGTCTAGGAATACTGTATTGAATGTTCTCAAGAATCAGAGGTTTCGATCGATCGATGCGGTCTCGATCGATCGAACATCTTCATCTCTCGATCGATCGAAATGTCTTTGATCGATCGACTGTGTCTCTGCTCCGATCGATCGAAATAACTTCGATCGATCGAACACAAGAATTATTTTGCTGCATGGCAGAGGCTTGAAATCACAGTTTCATTGCGATTTCCCAACCTGGGGACTACTCAGACATGGTCTGGAGTGTCTGGGACTTGTTTTTAACGTAAAAATCCATTAGAGATGCGTTTGGTTGCAATTTTAACATAAAAACAATGAAAGCTCTAAGTATAACACCGTTTAGCATGCAAGATTATAATTAACTTGACTAATACTACCAAAAACAATAAACAGATTATAAATAAACTGAAATAGCAAAACCTGAGACGATGTATTACGATCAAAGTACTTGAAAATCCAAGAACAAGCAATGTGATACCTTGAGACCTACAAAAACAGTATAAACCCTCTAATTCTCTCTATGAAAATGATAAAAACTAAAAGTGGGCTTCGTTTTCGATGTGAATACAACTGATATATATAGAAAAACCTAAGGCTAGGGTTAAAAAAATGTCCTCACTGCGTGCGCGTAAGTTCTGATAAAAGCCATGTTCGATCGTTCGAACATCTCTTGATCGATTGAACATCTGGGATCTTCGAGCGCTTGAACTACTTTTGATCGATCGAAACCTTGATCGCTTGAAACTGTCTTTTCATTATTGGCTTGTCTTCATTAAACCTAATCACTCATTTTATCTTGCTTATTCAATTCTTCACACAGCAACAGTAATCTGCACACATAATCACTAAAATAATACCACTTATCATAGATTAATCATATTGTGTAAAAATTGGCATTGTAATTCAAATTGCAGATAAACAGGGGAATTGTAAACTAATATAGTGTATTTTCTTCTTTTAGCACGGTTGTATTTTACAAATACCCCCGCTTGTCACCTCTTTTGTTTTGTTACCTGATTTGATAGGAGATTTCTCTCCTCAAAATCAGGATTCTGATTAGCTTTTTTAGGAAGTTTTCATCTCTGCTTTCTAGGATAAATGCAGTGAACCATTCATTGTAGAAAATAAGAATTATAGAGTTGTCTCTCTGTTTTTTTCTCTCCAAAATTCATTTTGGTCAGCTATCTAAAATGGAAAGAGAAATACTAGCTCACACTTAAATATACAATCACAAATGTAGAAAAGAAAAATACGTGCATTGGAGGCGGTTAAACTGTGGGAGTTTTGGAAATTTAGCTCCTTTATATATGAGTTCCATTCTAATTCTAGCTTGACATTAGATTGCTGGATCTTCCACCTGAAAGTTTTTTGAATCCTAGCCAAAAATCAACCTTCATAGTGGACTATTTTTTTTTCCAGAAATTTCACATGCATTATCTTTAGGTGTTTTAAGGCCATTGTCACTACAAGTTTACAATTAAATTCATGTCTTGTTGGGTATATTGTACTTTGCCAGGACATTTTTGGAAAGTTGAAATTACAATTCGATTTAATTAGTTTAGGTCAGCTCTTTCTTCAAAACTTGAAATTAAAGTAGGTGTTGTCAAATCTGTGAAAGTTATACGTTTGCTTAATTAGTTTACTAAATAATATTCTAAAGTTAATTCCTTTTTTGTTTTAATTAAAGGCTAATATGAGGTTTCTGAAAGCCTCTCTTCAGGAACATTGGTGGAACTAATTTATTATATGATGTTCATCTTCTTTGTATGTATGGAGAGAGAAAGAGGGTGGTTCTTCACCTGAGTTGCCTTTTGTTGTTGAAAAGAGTTGTAATTGACAGTGATTCTTATTGCTATCCATCTATCCCTTGTGTCCTCGTGAGGATTTGTCTATGTGAGTTTTCTGTGGTTAGGCCAATCAGTTATCTAGTTTCTCATCAATCAACACTACTCTGTATTATTTAGTGATGAGAGTTTTCTTTTCCCTTGTTCCCATCCTCAAACTTTCTGCCACCACCCTACAAGTTCACTCCTTCTGCCCATGTATCTCCCTCCATAACCGTTGTTTTTGAGAATGCTTAATTAAATCTTGACAAGTTCTTATTCAAGATTACTGCTCGACATTGGATCACTAGGTGATATTTGAGTACTATCCCTAGGTCAGCCCAAAGGAAATCCTTTTGAAACTTCTCAAGGCTTTTAGCTAGTGAAGTCGAATTTGTGAACAAGAATATCATTCGCGGACAAGCTTGATAAAAAAATGCTTTTCACTGGTGTAAGTTTCCCTCCATTCACGGGCTTCTATCTGCTCAGATTTCTTGTCCGCCATGGCCTGGAAATTGGTGTTTTTCGTCATTATTTGGTCGATTTGGCTTTAAACATACGAGATTGGTTTCAAGGGAACCTCTTTTGACAAGGATACTCTTCTTAACCTCCAAAAATTAAATCCAAAATGGGTGATAGGGGCCTTTCTACTTCGAATATGCTGACTAATGTTATTGCAGCCGCATCCATTCAATCAACTTTCAAACCCAGACCTTTGATCATTTGGTCCCCCAGTGTTTGGTGCATTTAAATTTGGCTTAGATGGGTCAATTATTGTAAGCCTGGGCGGTGGGGATCGGGCTTGTTATTCAGGATCATTGGGGTTTTTTCAAAAGCATTTTTTTTCAAAGACAATGTTGGGATTCTCTATCTGAATGGAATTATATGCCATCTAAGAAGCTCTCTCATTGTTCAATGATGAATTGGCCTTCATAATCATCATCTCATCATCGAAAGCGATTAACTGGGTTAGGGAGGATAGCAATGGGCGTCGAGATGCAACTCATAGTCATTCATGGTATTCTGCTCTCTCTCTCTCTCTCTCTCTCATGCAACATGGATCTGTCGAGATTATTCACACTTAAGGGAGGTTAACTCTAGCTGATTCTCTTGCCAAAAGGGCATAGATCCTCCTATTCTATAGCTTGGCTATAAGCATCCGTCTTAGGGGTCTTCTTTCTTTGCTACATTTTTTTTCTCTGTTTTCAGGATTATCTTTCAATTGTCCAGTAGCCAGGGATGTTGTTTTACTGTTGCCATGTTTCTTCTTAATGAAATTCCATAGTGTTTCAAAATAAAAATTATTGCCTTTTCCACCAGACTATTCTTTGAAAATGCTGAATTCCATGATCTGGTAACTTTGAAAGGTGTAAAAGGAGTGCCTACCCTACACCTAGATTCCCTATGCAACACTACACATAGGACTAATTTTGAATTTTGCCAAGTTAACTTGAAAGCCTACCTCTAAAATAACAAAATAAAGTGGAGATGGTAAATTTTACAAGAAAAAGGTATTGAAGGGGCCAAGGCATTACGCTACATAGTTAACGCCCGTGGTGGTCTTTTGTCTCGGATCTTCTTGGTTTCTGAATTAGCTTAGTTAGTAAAGCCGTTTGAGAACTCCCGTGACAATCACGGATTTCCTACAATTATCAAAAGCAGCACCCTATTTTTGGCATTCGTGGAAAATCCGCTATTGTCATTGAGAAATTCTCCAAATACGCTACATTTGTTGTTCCCCGAACGGTGATGGGAGTTGAGATTGGAGAGCCAATCGCGCGATTGGCTCTCCAACGCACTAAACGTGCCTATGTAAGCCTCTGTGAATTTTTTCATAGAGGTGTTTACCATGCCAGGGCTATGTTATTGTTGTACCACCTTCTCGAATGTGGGATCCTTCTTTATAATCAGAGGTTGTTAAGTGAAACCTCTTTGTGTAGGCTTTGCTTGCTGTAAAGGGAGGTTTGCTATGCTTGCCTTCTTTGACTATGTGAGACATAATAGATAATGTTGTAGCTTTCATGTGTGATGCAGATTGGTGATGAATTTATTATTCTCTTTGTATTGATTTATTGATTTGTTGCTCTTATTTTTTGGTTTGAGAGTTACTATCGTACGCTCATTTTTGGCTTCAAAGACTGTACAAAGTCTCTCCTCCCTTACAAACTGCTTATTTATTTTGGTTTTATAAATTTTGCATCTAGCAATAGTTGACTAATTCACTTCAGATGCTCCATATGTACAACATGTCAATCTGTATCTAGCAACAGTTCTTGGAACTTCCTCAGTTCCTTGTCATTTCATCAGTACTCTATACATGGTTATTAGAATCAATCGATTCATGATCCAGATTCATACGAGCTGATTTGATTTTAATACAAGCCAGTTGCATGTCAGATTTTAATACGATCCATGATTCATAATTTTGAATTTTTAACTTTTAGATTTTATGTGGAATTCTTTCAGCATTTTGAGCCTTGATAATTATGGTGGTCTTTCGTCTCAGACTTGGGATGAAAATGATTTTCTTTGCAAAAATTACATTTTGAACGGACTCTCTGATATCCTTTATGATTACTACTCAAATGAGGCTACTGCAAAACATGTTTGGGAAGCCCTTCAGAAAAAAATATGATATTGAAGAGGCAGGAGCAAAAAAATTTGTAGTTAGCCGCTATTTGAAATACAAAATGATAGATGAAAAATCTGTCGAAATTCAATCCCTTGAGTTGCAACAAATTGCACATGAAGTTATCTCTGAAGGCATGGACTTGAACGAACAATTTCAAGTAGCTATCATTATTGCCAAGCATCCCCAAAGTTGGAAAAACTTAAAAAATGTTTTATGACACAAAACAAAAGAATTTTCATTGGACAATTTGATTACACACCTTCGTATTGAGGAAGAGGCATGAAAACAAGATTTGAAAGAAGAGGTTCTGGTTGTTTCCAACAACAAGAAACCTCAAAATTTCAACAAAAACAAAACCTCTGTTGTTCTGAAACCAAATGCAAAAAATATGAAATTTCAAAACCAGAATCAGAACAAGAACCACAACAACAAAAAACAGATTAAGAATCCGGAGCCAACTCAAAATAGGAGTATACACCCCCCCCCTCTGGAACAAATGAAGCTGGACTATTTATTTGCTACTATTGTGGCAAACCTGGTCATATGGCTCGAAACTGTCGAAATCCGCATCGTGTTGTTCCTCAAGAAAATCTTACTGATGAGCAACTTGTTGCTATGATTTCTGAAGTTAACATTGTTGGAGGATCCGAGTGGTGGTGGGTAGACACTGGTGCTTCTTGCCATGTTTGCTATGACCGTAATATGTTCAAATTCTTTTCTGAAGCCAGGGACAAGTAAGTGTTGTTGTGAGATTCCCACACCACTACTGTTGCTGGTACTGGAGAATTAAAGTTTTTTTTGGAAA
Organism: Hydrangea macrophylla; assembly: GCA_033977485.1. Taxonomy (NCBI): domain Eukaryota; kingdom Viridiplantae; phylum Streptophyta; class Magnoliopsida; order Cornales; family Hydrangeaceae; genus Hydrangea; species Hydrangea macrophylla. The sequence continues at coordinate 31,537,471 of CM066992.1, forward strand.
GACTGTCATTCTCAAAGATGTCTTGTATACTCTAGAAATAAGGAAGAATCTTGTTTTAGGCTATCTTCTCAAAAAGGCTGGTTTTATGCAAACTAATGGGGCTGACCTTTTTACTTTAACAAAAAGTAGAGTATTTGTTGGAAAGGGTTATGCAACCGAGGGAATGTTCAAATTGAATGTTGATAATAAAATTACTTCTTCTGCTTATATGGTGTGTTCTTTTAATATCTGGCATGCTAGATTATGTCATGTGAATAAGAGACTTGTGAAAAATAGGAGTAGCTTAGGATATATTCCAGAACTATCTTTGAATGATTTTGAAAAATATGAATTTTGTAGCCAAGCAAAAATCACAAACACCCCTCATAAATATGTCACTAGGGAATCTGAACCACTTGATCTAATTCATTATGATATTTGTGAATATGAAGGAATTCTAACAAGAAATGGAAAAAGATATTTATCACTTTTATTGATTAAAGTTCAAACTATTCATTTGTTTATCTTATGAAAAATAAAAATGAAGCAATTGCTATGTTTAAAATTTTTCTACATGAAATAGAAAATCAATTCAATAGGAAAATAAAAAGGTTTCGAAGTGACAGAGGACATGAATATGATTCTAATAATTTTATAGAGTTGTATAAAATTCATGGAATTATTTATGAGAAAACTGCCCCTTACTCCCTGAAATGAATGGAAAAGCTGAAAGAAAAAATAGAACTTTTACTCAATTGTTAGTTACCATTTTACTTAGCTCTAGAGCAGCCTCTCATTGGCGGGTGGGGGGGGGGGGGGGGGTGGGGGAATGTTGTTTACTGTCTGTTATGTGCTTAATAGAGTTCCTAACTCTAAAACCCATATCTCCCCTTATGAAATTTGGAAAGGTAGAAAACCAAACGTGGATTATTTTAGAATGTGGGGGTGTTTAGCATATGTTTGGATACCTGAACCAAAAAGGTCAAAATTAGGTAGTAGAGCATATGAATGTGTTTTTATTGTCTATGCTATTAATAGTGGGGCTTATAGATTTTTTGAATTAAAGAATCATGTTATCATTGAATCAAGTGATGTTGATTTTTTCAAAAACAAATTCCCTTTTAAATTTGGAAATAGTGGGGGCTCGACATCACATGACAATCCTAGAATAGTAGGACCTAATGAATATGAATTAAAACCCAAAAGAGATAAAAGAGCTCGAATTGTGAAAGATTTTGGGATGGATTTTTATGCTTACACCTCAGAAGAGGATCCTAACACCCTCCAAGATGCTTCGACTTTTGTAGATGCTAACTTTTGGCAAGAAGTTATAAATGATGAAATGGACTCCTTAGAGTCCAATAACACTTGCCACTTAGTAGATTTGCCACCTGGCTATAAGACTATAGGTTGCAAATGGATTCTTAGAGAGAAATTAAAACTCGATGGCACAATAGATAAATACAAGGCACATCTTGTAGCTAAGGGTTGTAGACAAAGAGAAAATGTTGATTTCTTTGATACTTATTCACCTATCACTAGAATTACTTCTATTCGTGTACTATTTACTTTAGCTGCTATTCATGATTTAGTAGTACACCAAATGGATGTTAAAACAGACTTTTTAAATGGTGAATTAGAAGAAGAGATTTATATGGACCAACCTGAAGGTTTTATTATTTTTGGTCAAGAAAATAAAGTTTGCAAATTGGATAAATCTCTTTATGGTTTGAAACAAGCTCCTAAATAATGGCCTGATAAATTTGATAGTTTAGTCATCTCAAGTGGTTTTAAAATAAATGAAAGTGACAAATGTATTTATTACAAATTTGAAAACAACATTTGCACTATTATTTGCTTATATGTGGATGAGTTACTTATATTTTGATCAAATATTCATGTCATTAATGATGCTAAATCTTTCTTATGTGCCAACTTTAATATGAAAGATTTAGGAGAATCTAGTGTAGTTCTTGGTATTAATATTACTAGGTCTGAAAATGGACTTTCTTTAGATTAATCTCATTACATTGAGCATATTCTAAAGAAATATAATTACTTTAACTGTAAACCAGCATGTACTCCATATGACCCTAGTGTAAAGTTGTTCAAGAACACTGGTGACAGTGTTAGACAAACTGAGTATGCGAGCATCATTGGTGCCTCCGTTATGCTACTGATTGCACTAGGCCTGATATAGCTTATGTTGTTGGAGTACTATGTAAGTTTACTAGTAGACCTAGTATGGAGCATTGGCATGCTATTGAAAGGGTCATGCATTACCTTAAAAGGTCGATGAACCTAAAATTACTCTATGAGAAGTTTCCCGCTGTCCTTGAAGGATATAGCGATGCTGATTGGAAAACTCTATCAGATGACTTCAAGGCCACTAGTTGATACATTTTTTGTATTGCTGGAGGTGTAGTTTCATGGAAGTCTAAGAAATACTCTATTTTGGCTCATTTCAGGATGGAGTCAGAGATGATAGCACTAGCTTTAACTAGTAAAGAAGTAGGTTGGCTAAGAAGCTTACTGTCTGATATCCCTTTATGCGAGAGACCAATACCATATCCTAATCACTATGACAGTACCGCGACTATTGCAAAAGTTAAGAAACATTATTACAATGACAAGAAGCGACAAATACATTGCAAGCATAGCACTATTAGACAGTTTCTCTCTACTGGGACTGTAAGAGTGGATTTGTGCTATCTGAGGAGAACTCGGCTGATCCTTTGACAAAAGGGTTAGCACGTGAGAAGGTTTGGAAAATCTCGAAAGGGATGGGACTAAAGCCCTCAAATGGTTGATTCACTTGTGATGGTAACCCAACCAATAGACTGGAGATCCTAAGAAATAGGTTCAACGGGTAATAACAAGTCATGAAGTGATGTGAGTGGAATCATGCTAATTTACAAATATAGGGTGTATACTCCATGTCTATCCCTAAGAAGCATGACATTCTAAAGCAATAGAAGGTTGAGTTATCTTTAACTCTTAATGAGCTCTAAACTCTATGTAGAGTGGGATACCAAGCTACAGGAGTATCCTTGTTAGACCCACCTATGCGAATGTGAAGTGTGGCCGCTTCCTATTGTCACGCCCTAGAGTGACAAAATAGGGAAAAGTAAATTTTTCCTTTGGAACCGTGGTCACATGACTAGTTGGATTACTGCTATATCCTTTTAACTCCGCACAATACTCATAAATAAGGGATGTGCTAAAGCATAAACATAACTCAATCTCATTTGAAACATAATTACAACAGGGGAAGTAAAAAAGTTACAATGATATCAAACTAATCACATGAGGCCATACTAAACTTATACATAAGTTTAAACACAGAAATAACTATCTTTTGATCTCCACCTCGACTCTGACCTTGCTTAGCTCCTCAGTCTTGCACCCTAAGCTCACCTCTCTATCAAAACAGAACCTGCAATACTCTGGACATGGGAATATCTAGGACATAATATATCGTCAGCTTTAGAACAAAACTGAGTGAGTAACCCAACCACACAATAATCTATAGCACAAAACACTACTCAACTCACGTTATAGTTTAGTATCTTAAGATACGGTTAGTTTCTTATCAAAAGATGCATTCTTTCATGGGCATAGCAAAGGTCTCAACTAAATCATATAAGCAGTTATACATATCTCAACATCTCATCATAAAATACATTCTCCTTATCAGTGACGCATCCATATACAACAACGTTAACAAAATCCACATATCCTTATCCAAACAATAACTACTAAATTACCCAACTAGGTATTCGAAGAGAATACAAACAATCGATACGACTTCCTTCAACATCCTGGAACGTTATCACAGTCCTTAACCAGAGCCTAACGCGGAGTCCCAACTCTAAAAAACAACACTAGAAGGGCTTGACGCTATACACCAACCAAAACCATCTTTCACTAATCGAACCACCTTGTACTAACAAAACCCTTATGCGCTAACCAAACCATCTCGCACTAACCAATCCATTTTTCAACAACTACCTTACGATAACCAAACCATCTTGCACTAACAAAGCCCTCCTACGCTAACCAAATCATCTTTTACGAACCAATCCATCTTATACTAATCAAACAATCTTGCACTAACAAAACCACCTTGCAATAACCAAACCATCTTGCACTAACCAAACCATCTTGCGCTAAACATACCACCTTGCACTAACAAAGCCCTCCTAAGCTAACCAAATCATCTTTTACGAACCAATCCATCTTGTGCTAACCAAACAATCTTGCACTAACAAAACCACCTTGCAATAACCAAACCATCTTGCACTAACCAAACCAACTTGTACTAACCAAACCATCTTGCATTAACAAAGCCCTCTTGTGCTAACCAAACCATCTTGTACTAATCAAACCATCTTTTTCCAAACCCCTCATCATGAAGAACCGAAGTGTTAAGGAGTTCAAGAACATCTATTTTGTCACGAACAGCAGAAAAGAGTCTCAACTCTACCAACCACCACTTCATCACGAAGAACCGAAGTGCTCTTGCTAACCTTTGCTTCGTCACGAAGAACTAAAGTGCTCAACTCAACCTTCACTTCGTCATGAAGACCTGAAGTGTTCTTACTAACCTTTACTTCATCACGGAGAATCAAAGTGTCCATTTCATCATAAAGAATCAAAAGGAATCTCATCTCTACAAACCACCACTTCATCATGAAGAACTGAAGCGTTAAGCCTGAAACAGAGTCCCAACTTTACCCAACAACTAGCCTAATACGGAGTCCAAGCTTTACCCGACAACTAGCCTGACACGGAGTCCCAGCTTTAAATAACAACTAGCCTGACACGGAGTCCCAGCTTTACCTAACAACTAGCCTGACACGGTGTCCCAGGTTAACCACATTAGGTTTGACACGGAGTCCCGACTCCCAATACAGAGTCTGACACGGAGTCCCGACTCTTAATACAATCACATCATAACACAAGGTCCTCATGGCCGCCAACCTGAACTAAACTCTTTCCATGGCATCTCGGCCTCTGTGACCTAGTTAATCTAACTCGACATTCAATACCAGCTTAACCCACTCTTGACATCATCCGATTGATTCCTGACATAAACCAACAATACTTTCGTCACTTATTACAAGATAGGTACATTACACAACTTCTGAATACTAACATCATAGTTACACTTACGATCATTCTAGTCCCATAACATATCTCCACCAACTCCACACCTAAATGAACCCTTTACATGCTCATATCCTCGGTAGTACAGCCCAAACATGATTATCTAGTAACACATACAATGGAAACTTATATGGTTACTATCAACACGAGAATCATACCATACAACATACATATAGCTTGTATATCTTATCAACATACTCTATTCATAACAACGGAAACATATCATATGGCTCGTAGATCTCTAACATGGATTGATACCAACAAATAGTGCATGTACAATACAACATACATGTAACTTACAGATATATTGAATAAACTCTTATTAGGATTAGAATGAGGTTAAGAAACTCACTTCGATAAGATAGCAAGCTCAAAACCTCGGTAGAAGCTAACCGCAAGTTCTACAACATAAAAAAGAAGAACAAGATAAAGTATGAGTGCTAACTACAAGGGCATAATGGTAATTACACCAAATGAGTATATAAATCTCAAGGTAGTGACCTACGTGTACTTCTAAGTCCAACGCCATTGACTAGACTCAAACCAGAGTCTGTCGCATAAGAGACTAGGTTTTCTACACCAATGTGGGCCCTAAAAACAAGCTGCATTTTCGACCGAGTCGAAAAGTCACCAAACTTAAGGAGGACATTCTAGACATTATTCTAAGACTCTGGGAACTGACCGCGTAATTATCGGATTCACAGATTATTTATTATGAATTATTGAAAGATAAAATATACTAAAAAATACCCAAAAAGGAATTTAATTACGTAAATATATCTATACTGAGAAATCAGTACTTGGAAATATTCTTAATATATACTATATCTTAAAATACACTATCAGTATGTTTCTCATAATTTTCATAGCTTGTTTAGTATTTTTAATAATTAATATACTCATAAATAGCTCTTTGTTAATTATTAAAAATACTAAACAATAGTATTATAGCCTTGTAAAATATGATACAGTATAGAATTCACTTAGGGACATATCCCTAATTTTCCAGAATTAATAGTATATATAAGTATTTAATTGCTATTTCAATACCATAGGAAAACAATATCTATTATTTAGATTATACATGTAAATAATAAATATATATTATTTAATATAATAATACTTAGAATAAATGAAATATTATATAATATTTCATAACTTAAAAATACTAGTTGTATCATTCAAAACTAATTTAGTTAATTAAAACTATTTAAAACTATAAATAAAGAATTAATAATAATAAAATTATTATTATTATTAATAACCCAGACCCGACAGGTCAAACCCGAACCGACCCACTCAAATGGGCAACTTGCAATAACCTTATTTTTTTTTGTTCTACAAAGATATTGTCATTTTTTTATTTATTTCCTTGATTAATATTTAATGTGTGGGTGTGTGGGCCATAGGTGTGGGTCGGGTGTGATGCAGTATGCGTGTGTGTCTAGTAGTGTACGTGGGTGTGCAGTTGTGTGAAGTAGTGTGTTATTATTATATGTGTGTATTAGTTAGGTTTATATTATAATATTAGGTTAGAATATTAGTGTAAACCCCCCACCCCCCTTTACACAGCCGCAACAGAGAGAGAGAGAGAGAGAGAGAGAAGAGAAAGAAGAAGAAGAAAAGGGAAGAAAAAAAAAAGAGAAGGGTCTCGGGTGCGTAGGAGCGTGGGGGAATCGCGGAGCATATACACCGTGTTGCCAATTTTTTTTTTCTCAAACAAGGTGAGTTAAATTTTGTGTACCCGAGTATATATATACACACGTATGTATATATGTATATCAGAGTAAATTAAATTAGTACATGTTAAATTTAATTATTAGGATTAAATCTTTGTAATGGATACACGTTATTGTGAAATAATCTAGATATTTTTTTCCCCTTCGTGTGACTTTGTGATTACGATATTAGGGTATTCGAAAAGGGTTAGGTAAATAGTTAGTTTGATAAAACCCTAAGTGAAATATTCATTGTAATTAAGAAAAATATGTGAAATTCATTTTTTTTTTTATTTCACACAGTTGCAGAAACTTTAGAAAATTATTGTAAACTCGTGGGTTGGAATTTTAACATTCTGTTGGCTTGTCCTGTGTAAAACGCAATTCTGTACACTTTTCGTATTTCGAGTTTTCCCTAATTCTGCACCATTTGGGATGTAGATTTAAATTTCAGTAGCAGTTTTTATATGATTAAAAACGTATTGGATGTCTAATTTGATTTATGTGATGGGATAAACTCGTGTTCGTTATTATGATATAACGTGAAATTTCGTTGAGATCTAAGCATTCTCATCTAATGTTGGGTTTCATAAATTTGTGAATGTGAGACCATCCATGTGAAGATTTTTTAGAAGTTAATATTAGAAAATCCTTTAGTGTTCACCACTGCTCCTTATGAGTTTAGGCAGCGACTTCGTGGATGACCCATCATGTGTGATTAGACAGCGACTACGTGGATGACCCGTCTCTTCATTTTAAGCCTTATGCCCGGCTTGTTGGTCTATTTCATGTGTATTTAGACATTGTTTATTGACGTCAAAAACGTAAGTACTAGCCTTTCGGTGTAGACTCAAATCCCAGTGATACCCCATGGGAGTTGGGACCGGAGTGGGAGTTAGTATTTCGTTAGGAGACACATGGGATATATGTGTAGGCTGAACCATGAATGGGTGGTCGAAGTGGTGAACATAAGGTTTAATTAACTAAAACACATGTGGTGCTTAAATTGCGGTTATACGGTGTAATGTAGTTCGTTATATTTTGTTGTAGTCGAATCCTTGTCATTTCAAACAACTTATGTGGGTATCCGTTAGTGTTTTAATGACATTTATGGAGAGATATTAATTATGATTTTTGGAACTTTAGGTTTTGTTCCTTATTGATTGGATATTTTATTGGTATTGCACTTGTGGGTTAAGTTCTTTTCTTGTACAGACTGTGTGATGTTTTACATTACGATCACCTCTAATAATTGGACAACTGGATATTGGTTTAGGGATTCTCCCTTGACTAATGTTTAATTATCTGAAAATTGGGGTGTGACACAACCCATACACACAAAACAACAAAATGTAAGTGGGTGACCCATTGGGTCAAACCCGGCCCAACCATATCCTAAACCAACTACCCATTAACACACACAAAGGAACCCACATTAAAACCCATTTGGGTTGAACCTAACCCAAACCCAAAACACTATTACACTAACAAACTGACTCTACCTGTTAACCCTAACCCATACTGAACTCGAACCAAATCCTAAACCACTTCTACTCACAATCTGGCCCGACCCATTAACCCGCACCTGACCCAACGTCAGAACGATGTCGTCCCACTAAAAGGCTCCACGGGTTTTTCTAAACCTGACTCTAACCATTACCCTTACCCACTTTATACTCATAAACCAACCCGTACCCAGACCCGTCCCGACCCGAGTGTCATAACCCGAAACCCACAACTAACCCTTTCTTCTCCGGCAAGCCAAACCGCCGTCGGCGCCTCGCGATTATACCAAAAAAAGGCCAACCCCCATATCTCTTTCATTTCTAACCCAAAATCCACAAGACCAATGCCATTTTGACCGGTTTGGGTCCCCCTATAACATACTAAGATCTTGAGACTCGAATCAAAAGGCTAAGGGCACCTACAGGTGGGTTATTCTGTTTGGTTTTCTTGAGGATAATGGCTTGCATGCCTGGCCAAACATCACCTAAATCAAAAACTGCTTCAAAGGGGCCTGTCTGGGTTCATTGGGGTCTGATTGGTATAGTTTTTAGGGGTTTTCATCATACTTAAAAAATCAAGCTCACTTAATGGCTGCTCGGTGAAGACATAGTGCCTTAGGCTCTATTTGGGTACATGCATGCATGATTTAGGAGTTCCTATATGACATACAATGGTGCAGTATGTGAAAGAGAGGCTGGGTTTACTTTTCTTGTGAGGTTAAGTCCTTCTCTCTCTCTCTCTCTCACTCTTTCTTTCTCTCTCTCTCTTCAAGCTCTCAGGTCTCTCTCTTTCCTTTATCTTTCTTGTTCTCCCAGTGTCTCCTTCTTTCTCTATGTGCATGCACTATGTAATAAGAGGGTGAGACAAAAAGCAAAATGTAGAGAGAAAGGTGTGGTGTATATGCGGATATGTAAGAGTTGGGTTTGAGAGTATATCTCTAGCTTTCTCTAGATCTCTCAGTTATCTCTCTCTCTCTCTCTCTCTCTCTCTCTCTCTCTCTCCCTCTCTCTATGTAAGAGTTGGGTTTTAGAAGTTAATATTAGAAAATCCTTTAGTGTTCACCACTGCTCCTTATGAGTTTAGGCGGCGACTTCGTGGATGACCCATCTTGTGTGATTAGATAGCGACTACATGGATGACCCGTCTCTTCATTTTAAGCCTTATGCCCGGCTTGTTGGTCTATTTCATGTGCATTTAGACATTGTTTATTGACGTCAAAAACGTAAGTACTAGCCTTTCGGTGTAGACTCAAATCCCAATGATACCCCATGGGAGTTTGGACCGTAGTGCGAGTTAGTATTACGTTAGGAGACACATGGGATATATGTGTAGGCTGAACCATGGATGGGTGGCCGAAGTGGTGAACATAAGGTTTAATCAACTAAAACACATGTGGTGCTTAAATTGCGGCTATACGTTGTAATGTAGTTCGCTATATTTTGTTGTAGTCGAATCCTTGTCATATCAAATAACTTATGTGGGTATCCGTTAGTGTTTGAATGACGTTTATGGAGAGATATTAATTATGATTTTTGGAACTTTAGGTTTTGATCCTTATTGATTGGATATTTTATTGGTATTGCGCTTGTAGGTTAAGTTCTTTTTCTTGTACAGGTTGTGTGATGTTTTACATTACGATCACCTCTAATAATTGGACAACTGGATATTGGTTTAGGGATTCTCTCTTGACTAATGTTTAATTGTTTGAAAATTGGGGTGTGACAGTTTGGTATCAGAGCCTTTAGACTGGAGGTGATCTTCGGAATGTGGTGAATGGGTTGTTAATTATAATGAATGAATTTATGTCAGATATTTATATATGTGTGGTTGTCTTATGAAGGTTATGGCTGGAGGCTACAATACCTGTCATGGAACTCAGGCTGTAGGTGGTGAGAGTTCTGGAGGAGTTGGGGCAGGAAATCCCAACTTAGTTTAGGTTGACGTGGGGGCTGTGATGAACCAGATTCTCCGAGCTGTGCAGAACAATCAGCAGGGAAACCTGGGTAACCCGTTCGCTAAAAGGAACAAGGACTTTTAGCGGGCTAACATTTGATGGGGATAAGGGTCCGCTGACAGCACATGCTTGGGTTCGCAAGTGTGAATTTGTATTTAAGCGGATGCAGCTGACAGAGGTGTAGAAGCAAGAGTTAGCATCTCAGTAGTTATAGGGTGTGGCCTTGTCATCGTGGGAGTCTGTGCGGGCTCAACATGATGTGGCAGAAATGATATGGGAACAGTTTAAGGTTGAATTTGAAGAGAGTTTTGTTCCTAGAGCAATGCAGTCACAATTGGCTAGAGAGTTTCAAGATCTTACTTTGGGTACCATGTCTGTGATGGAGTATGTAAGGAAATTTAATGAACTTTCTTACTATGCTCTATATCTCATTGATACCGAGGAGAAGAAGAATGGGAAATTCATTGATGGATTGGGACATTATCTCTCCAAGTCAGTGTTAGCGGCAGAGGGTGAGCCATTTAGTAAGATAGTGGATTTGGCCCTAAAATTTGAAAAGAAAGAGCCGAAGTTCCAGGCAGAGAAATCTGCAAGAGCTAAGACAGCAGAGTCATCGAGAGATAACTGTTCCCAGTCTCAGCAGAAGGATGGGGGGAAGAGTGGGAATCGATACAAGCCTTACGACCAAGGGCAGAAGGGCCAACAGAACCAGAGGCATGGTAATAGAGGTCAGTACTTCCCGCAGAACCAAGGAAATTTCAAGAATCAGAACCGTCAGTGGAATGGGCAGGGAGGTCAAAATAATTAGGGCTTCCAGGGCTATCATCAGCAGGCCTTGCAGCCGCAGATTGGGTTCCGTCCACTAGTGCCTCAGATTGGAGCACCACCAACGGGAAAGGAGATGGTTGCAGCTTCTAAGCTGTGTTATAATTGTGGGATACCAGGGCATATTGCTAAGTATTGTCTCACTAAGCCCCAGAACAATCAGGAAGCTCCTGCTAGAGCATTTGCAGTGATGCTAGGCAATGAGAATGTTCAAGGTAGTCTCAAACTTTTTCATTCCAATGTTCGTGTTTTGTTTGATATGGGTGCATCTCATTCTTTTATTTCTCGTCAGTTTGTTTTGAGAGAGGGTATTCCTGTGACTCCTTTACTTGTGCCTATATGCGTAGAAACATCTTTAGGAGGGTCTGTTACCTTATATGAACAGTGTAAAGACTTTGTGGATAGGATATTTCTTGTTGATTTGATTGTGTTGGGTTTTGAGGGGTTCTCCATTATTTTGGGTATAGATTGGCTTAGGAAGAATCATGTCACCTTAGACTGTGCTAAAAGGACGATTCATATAGATACTCCGAGTTTGCCTCATTTCTCTCTTACTTATCCTGACAGCGCAGAGTTAGTGATGTCTAGTTTTCTGTATTTGGTGGAGATACCGAAGAAGGATATTAGTGATGTGGAGGTGGTATGCGACTTTGAAGATATTTTTCAAGAGATTCCTGGACCACCACCTAAGAGAGAGGTGCAGTTTCGGATTGATCTTTTACCTGGATCCTCACCTATTTCTAAATCAGCGTATCGTATGGCACCCAATGAATTAGGAGAGATGAAGAACAACTTGATTAGATGCTTCAGAAGGGGTGCATTGAATTCCTTTCTTTTGTTGATTATTCTATTATTCTTTGTTGTTTTCTTTCCTTAGCCATTAGAGTAATCCTTTTGAGGTATGTATGACTCAGGTTCATACGACCTAGTAATTCTCCATGGGGAGCTCCAGCTATCTTTGTGTCAAAGAAGGATGGTTCTCTGCGTATGTGCATAGATTATAGAGAGTTGAATAAGGTGACAGTTAAGAACAAATATCCGTTGCCTAGGATTGACGACCTTTTTGACCAGTTGAAGGGTGCGACAGTCTTTTCTCAGTTGGATTTGAGGACGAGATATCATCAAATGGGGGTTGTGGAGGAGAGTATTCCACATACAGCTTTTTGTACCTGGTATGGATTGTATGAGTTTTCGGTGATGCCGTTTGGGTTGACCAATGCTTCGGCATTCTTTATGGATTTGAGGAATCGGGTGTTCAGGCCGTATTTAGACCGATTTGTTATTATTTTCATCGATGACATATTGGTTTATTCTCGGACTCTTGAGGAGCATAGAGAACATTTAAAGATTGTACTGTAGACGCTTCGAGAGCATAAGTTATATGCCAAGTTTAGTAAGTGCCATTTTTGGGAGTCGTCGGTGAGATTTCTAGGACATGTTATTTCAGCTAAGGGAATAGCAGTAGATCCTGAGAAAGTAGCAGCGGTTCAAGAGTGGGTGCAATCTACTAATCCTACAGTGGTGAGGAGTTTCTTAGGGTTAGCTGTGTATTACAGAAGGTTCATTGAAAAATTTTCAATCATAGCAGCACCGTTAACAAAGTTTACACGTAAGAATGTGAAGTTTTTGTGGACAGATGAGTGTGAGCAAGCGTTCAAGGAGTTGAAGCAGCGGTTGACCACTGCACCCATTTTGACCATTCCGATTGAAGCTGGGAAACTTGTAGTGTTCACGGATGCCAGTGGGACTGGTTTGGGTTTTGTTTTGATGCAGGAAGGGAAGGTTATTTCGTATGCTTCTAGACAGTTGAGGCCACATGAGAGGAGGTATCCTACTCATGACTTGGAGTTGGCAGCGGTGGTGTTTGCATTGAAGGTGTGGAGGCACTACCTCTTTGGAGAGAGATTTGAGCTTTATACAAATCATAAGAGTCTCAAGTACTTGTTCTCACAGAAGGAACTGAACATGAGACAACAGAGATAGGTCGAGTTCATCAGTAGTTACTACTTAGAGATTCTTTATCATCCAGCGAAGGGAAATGTAGTGGCTGATGCGCTTAGCCGGAAACATAGCTTGATGGCTTCTATGATGGTTTGGGAGTGGAAGTCTCTTGAGGTGTTAACCTCTCAAGATATTCAACCAGTGCGAGAGAGTGAGAAGGCGTACATTGGAAGTTTGTTGGTTCAGCCAACCCTAGTAAGTAAGATCCGACAGATGCAGTGTTCAGATAAAGTTTTGGTCAGTCGTCTTAATGATTTGATTGTGGATTTTCTTGATGAATGTCCGACTGATTGGATTGTGGATTCAGAGGGGAGTCTATGTTTTCGAGGTAGGCTTTGTGTGCTTGATATTGCAGAGTTAAAGAAGGAAGTTCTAAGTGAGGCACATCGATCTCGGTACACTATTCACCCTGGTGGGACTAAGATGTATCATGACCTGAAACGAACCTTTTGGTGGGAAGGTATGAAGAGAGATGTGGGAGAATATGTTTCTAAGTGTATGGTGTGCCAGCAGGTTAAGGCGGAACATCATAGATTGTCTGGCTTGTTGAAACCTTTAGAAATACCTGTATGGAAATGGGAGTGTATCTCTATGGATTTTGTGGATGGCTTGCCGAGATCCAAGAAGGGAAATGAGTCAGTTTGGGTGATTGTGGATAGGCTGACTAAGTCGGCGCACTTTATTCCAGTGAGTATGCATAGGACGGAAGACAAGTTGGCACAATTGTATATTCGAGAGATAGTACGTTTGCATGGGACTCCGATCTCGATTGTGTCGGATTGGGATTCGTTATTTGTGGCAGAGTTTTGGGAGAGTTTTCAGAGGGTGATGGGGACCCAGTTAGATCTTAGTACTGCTTATCACCCTCAGACCGATGGGCAGGCTGAGAGTGTTAACCAGATCCTTGAGGATATGTTGAGGGCTTGTGTTCTCGATCTCGGTGGTAGTTGGGAAGAACACTTGCCATTGGTAGAGTTTGCTTACAATAACAGTTACCATTCTAGTATAGGAATGGCACCTTCCGAAGCGCTGTATGGGAGGCCGTGTAGATCTCCAGTGTGTTGGGAGGAAGTAGGTGATGTACCTATTTTGGGTCCGGAGATGGTTCGGGAGACTACTGAGAAGGTGAGTGTCATTCGAGAGAGGATTAAGACTGCTCAGAGTCGGCAAAAGAGTTATGCTGATAGGAAGCGCAAGGGTGTAGAATTTGAAGTTGGAGATTTTGTGTTCTTGAAGGTATCCCCAATGAGAGGTGTGATGCGTTTTGGTAAAAAAGGGAAGCTTGCTCTGAGGTTTGTAGGACCTTATGAGATTGTCGGAAAGGTTGGAGAGTTGGCCTATAGAGTATTGTTGCCACCGGCATTGGCGGCAATTCATAATGTGTTCCATGTATCGATGTTGAGGAAGTGTGAAGGATCCTACACAAATTGTCCGTCCGTCAGAGCTTGAGATTAACGATGACCTCACATATGTTGTCCGACCTATCACTATCGTCGATCGAGATGTGAAGTATTTGCAGAGGAAAGTAGTGAATCTTGTGAAGGTGCAATGGAGTGAGAGAATTAACGATGTTACATGGGAACTTGAGGAGAAGATTTGAAAATCGCATCCTGAGCTATTCGAATAGTGTTCGTGCATGTTGCAAATCTCGGGACGAGATTTTCTTTGAAATGTGTATAATGTAACAACCTTATTTTTTTTTGTTCTACAAAGATATTGTCATTTTTTTTGTTTATTTCCTTGATTAATTTTTAATGTGTGGGTGTGTGGGCCATAAGTGTGGGTTGGGTGTGATGCAGTATGCGTGTGTGTCTAGTAGTGTACGTAGGTGTGCAGTTGTGTGAAGTAGTGTGTTATTATTATATGTGTGTATTAGTTAGGTTTATATTATAATATTAGGTTAGAATATTAGTGTAAACCTACCACCCCCCTTTACACAGCCGCAATAGAGAGAGAGAGAGAGAGAGAGAGAGAGAGAGAGAGAGAGAGAGAGAAAGAAGAAGAAGAAAAGGGAAGGAAAAAAAAGAGAGAAGGGTCTCGGGCGCGTAGGAGCGTGGGGAATCGCGGAGCGTATACACCGTGTTGCCAATTTTTTTTTTCCCAAACAAGGTGAGTTAAATTTTGTGTACCCGATTATATATATACATGTATGTATATATGTATATGGGAGTAAATTAAATTAGTACATGTTTAATTTAATTGTTAGGGTTAAATCTTTGTAATGGATACACGTTATTGTGAAATAATCTAGAAATTTTCTTTCCCCTTCGTGTGACATTGTGATTATGATATTAGGGTATTCGAAAAGGGTTAGGTGAATAGTTAGTTTGATAAAACCCTAAGTTGAAATATTCATTGTAATTAAGAAAAATATGTGAAATTCATTTTTTTTTTTAAATTTTTTTTATTTCACACAGTTGTAGAAACTTTAGAAAATTGTTGTAAACTCGTGGGTTGGAATTTTAAAACTCTGACCGCCGGCCCTGTGTAAAACGCAATTCTGCACACTTTTCGTGTTTTGAGTTTTCCCTAATTCTGCACCGTTTGGGCTGTTGATTTAAATTTCAGTAGCAGTTTTTATATGATTAAAAACGTATTGGATGTCTAATTTGATTTTTGTGTCGGGATAAACTCGTGTTCGTTATTATGATATAACATGAAATTTCGTTGAGATCTAAGCATTCTCATCTAATGTTGGATTTCATAAATTTGTGAATGTGAGACCATCCATGTGAAGATTTTTTAGAAGTTAATATTAGAAAATCCTTTAGTGTTCACCACTGCTCCTTATGAGTTTAGGCAGCGACTTCGTGGATGACCCGTCATGTGTGATTAGACAGCGACTACGTGGATGCCCCGTCTCTTCATTTTTAGCCTTATGCCTGGCTTGTTGGTTTATTTCATGTGTATTTAGACATTGTTTATTGACGTCAAAAACGTAAGTACTAGCCTTTCGGTATAGACTCAAATCCCAGTGATACCCCATGGGAGTTGGGACCGGAGTGGGAGTTAGTATTACGTTAGGAGACACATGGGATATATGTGTAGGCTGAACCATTAATGGGTGGCCGAAGTGGTGAACATAAGGTTTAATTAACTAAAACACATGTGGTGCTTTAATTGCGGCTATACGTTGTAATGTAGTTCGTTATATTTTGTTGTAGTCGAATCCTTGTCATATCAAACAACTTATGTGGGTATCCGTTAGTGTTTGAATGACGTTTATGGAGAGATATTAATTATGATTTTTGAAACTTTAGGTTTTGTTCCTTATTGATTGGATATTTTATTGGTATTGCACTTGTGGGTTAAGTTCTTTTCTTGTACAGACTGTGTGATGTTTTACATTACGATCACCTCTAATAATTGGACAACTGGATATTGGTTTAGGGATTCTCCCTTGACTAATGTTTAATTGTCTGAAAATTGGGGTGTGACACAACCCATACACACAAAACAACAAAATCTAAGTGGGTGACCCATTGGGTCAAACCCGACCCAACCATATCCTAAACCAACTACCCATTAACACACACAAAGGAACCCACATTAAAACCTATTTGGGTTGAACCTAACCCAAACCCAAAACCCTATTACACTAACAAACTGACTCTACCCGTTAACCCTAACCCAGACTGAACTCGAACCAAATCCTAAACCACTTCTACTCACAATCTGGCCTGACCCATTAACCCGCACCTGACCCGACGTCAAAACGACGTCGTCCCACTAAAGGGCTCCACGGGTTTTTCTAAACCTGACTCTAACCACTACCCTTACCCACTTTATACTCATAAACCAACCCGTACCCAGACCCATCCCGACCCGAGTGTCATAACCCGAAACCCACAACTAACCCTTTCTTCTCCGGCAAGCCAAATCGCCGTCGGCGCCTCGTGATTATACCGGAAAAATGCCAACCCCCATATCTCTTTCATTTCTAACCCAAAATCCACAAGACCAATGCCATTTTAACCGGTTTGGGTCCCTCTATAACATACTAAGATCTTGAGACTAGAATTAAAAGGCTAAGGGCACCTACAGGTGGGTTATTCTTTTTGGTTTTCTTGAGGATAATGGCTTGCATGCCTGGCTAAACATCACCCAAATAAAAAACTGCTTCAAAGGGGTCTGTCTGGGTTCATTGGGGTCTGATTGGTATAGTTTTTAGGGGTTTTCATCATACTTAAAAAATCAAGCTCACTTAATGGCTTCTCGGTGAAGACATAGTGCCTTAGGCTCTATTTGGGTACATGCATGCATGATTTGGGAGTTCCTATATGACATACAATGGTGCAGAATGTGAAAGAGAGGCTGGGTTTACCTTTCTTGTGAGGTTAAGTCCTTCTCTCTCTCTCTCTCTCTCTCTCTCTCTCTCTCTCTCTCTCTCTCTCTCTTCAAGCTCTCAGGTCTCTCTCTTTCCTTTATCTTTCTTGTTCTCCCAGTGTCTCCTTCTTTCTCTATGTGCATGCACTATGTATTAAGAGGGTGAGACAAAAAGCAAAATATAGAGAGGAAGGTGTGGTGTACATGCGGGTATGTAAGAGTTGGGTTTGAGAGTATATCTCTAGCTTTCTCTAGATCTCTCAGTTATCTCTCTCTCTCTCTCTCTCTCTCTCTCTCTTAAATCTGTAGGGACAGATTGGGTGGGCCAAAATTAAGAGTAATGTGAGGGAGCATGGTTCCTATTTATAGAGGGGATTGATGGGGGAGTTTATCCCATGTGCTAGGGTGCACCACAATGTAGGTGTATATTTATGTTTGTGTATCTAAGGGTAGATTGAGTGGGGTCCACATAACTATCTATTGATAGTGTGGGTCCTACTTACAGTTAAATGCCTAGAAGTGTGTGCCTGAGTTCCAGTACATGCGTACTATTGTGAAAGTGAATATGACGACTAGTGTGTGTATATGTACGGGGCTGTGTATGAGCCTAAATGCAAGTCCGTTTATGAATTATAAACTATAGTCAAAGTTGAGGGTACGTTCACTATGATTAGTAATAACTTAGTAATGACGCTGTCGTTGTCGGGATAACAAGCAAAGGAATCTTCTTATAAGTTCTAACCACGACTATCCAAACTAGGTTTTATAACTAGGATAATATGGGGTGACATCATATATTAGAAATTCCTACGTGGAAATTCTGGGGAGATTAGGGGTATTACATCTCTAGCCACCTTACAAGACATTGCGTCCTCGAAATCTAGAAGTTGCTAGGTTCTAAATGTTCAAAGT
Source organism: Hydrangea macrophylla (assembly GCA_033977485.1). Classification (NCBI taxonomy): domain Eukaryota; kingdom Viridiplantae; phylum Streptophyta; class Magnoliopsida; order Cornales; family Hydrangeaceae; genus Hydrangea; species Hydrangea macrophylla. Next base: position 31,555,861 of record CM066992.1, read on the forward strand.
TCTATTCATAAGATTTGTCGTTATAAGATTTGGGCGCTCTTATCAATCTAAATGGTCTACCACATCATATCTTACTAATTCTTTATCTTTTCTAAACTCTAAATCATCGTTGATTGTTCTGGAATCCAATTCTCGGAAGTACGCCAGTTTCTAAACTCTCCATTCTTATGCTTAAGATCTTGACGACAGAGTTGTTCTCATAAGGTTTAATCCTACGTAGGAGTCTACTAATAATCTTTAGTGGTCTGGTCATTAATCTGAGTCCCAATAAGTTCACTCGTGTCTAAGATTTCTTGTCGACATGGCAATTCATCTCTGCCAAGCTATCTAGGTTTGACTAATTAAGTGTACTAAGTGTCTATCATCCAATGGTCAATCCTATATTCTTATCAATATTAAATATATAAGACATAAGATTTGCAATCCATTCAAAAACAAGTAGTCATTACATCCATTCAAATATATGTAGGATAAGTTGAAAAAAGGTTTTCATTAATCATAAAATTACAATAGTAGTACGGTTACAAGTTCTACTAACCTAGACTACACAAAAGAAAGTAAAATAACAACATCTAGAAAAATGACATAAGCTAATATCCATCTCTCTCAACATTTGAATCTGTGGTAATCTCTCCTAAGTCACCAGATGGTGGAAAGTCCATCGGAGGAATGCCTATCCACGCATCCCAAGCTAGCTCTAGGGGCCAATCATTATCCTCTATTATCTCTGACTCTACTATCGGGTCTTCCTCATCATCATCATCATCATCTGAGTCATCATCAGAGCTTACGGGTGTAACAAAAGATACTACATCCTCCTGAGGCTCATCCTCATCATGGATAGCAAGGTCTCCAAAAGCATAAGATATCTCCTCCATCTCAATAGACATCAAGCGTGGTGCTACCACTCTGTGATATGCTTACTCTAGAACGGGTCTCTCACGAGAGAAACAATGCGTCCATTTCCCTATCCTGTGGCGAACACTGTGCCTGATGGTGGCTCCAACATGACCTAATCCCCGAGAGAAAATTTGTTTCTCCAGGGTGACTCTGTACTCTCCATCATCAACATCATACTCTACTTGGTGCTCCATGCTATCTTGCCTAAAACTTGGTGCTCCATGCTATCCTGCCTAAAATAGAAAACTACCTTAGTACCGGTGCTAACTAAAAGAAATATCTTAAAGTTCATAGCTTAAGAGTGTTGAATAGACAGTGAACGCCTAAACCTAGGCTCTGATACCAAAAATCCCTATCACGCCCCGGAGTCGAAAAATAGGGAAAGGAAAATTTTCCCTTTTGGAACCGTGGTTACGTGACTGGTTGGATTACCGTTCCATCATTCTAACTTCGCACAATGCTCATAAATAAGGAATGTGCTAAAGCACAAACATAACTCAATCTCATTTGAAACATAATTACAACAGGGGAAGTAAACAAGTTACAATGATATCAAACTAGTTACATGAGGCCATACTAAACTTATATATAAGCTTAAACACAGAAATAACTATCTTCTGATTTCCAGCTCGGCTCTGACTATTCTTAGCTCCTCAATACTGCACCCTGAGCTCACCTCTCTATCAAAATAGAACCTGTAACACTCTGGACATGGGAATGTCCAAGACGTAATATACCGTCAGCTTTGGAACAAAGTTGAGTGAGTAACCCACCACATAATAATCTATAACACAAAACAACGCTCAACTTATGTTGTAGTTTAGTATCTTAAGATACGGTTAGTCTCTTATCAAAAGACACATTCTTTCACAGGCACAGTAAAGGTCTTAATTAAAACATATAAGCAGTTATACATATCTCAACATCTCATCATAAAATACATTCTCCTCATCAATGAAGCATCCATTTATAACAACGTCAACAAAATCCACGTATCCTCATCCAAACAACAACTACTATCTTGTCCGACTAGCTACAAACAATTGATACGACTTGCTTCAACAGCTCAGAACGTTATCACAGTCCATAACCAGAGCCTGACACAGAGTCCCAACTCTAAACAATAACACCAGAAGGGTTGACGCTACACACCAACCAAAACCATCTTTCACTAATCGAACCACCTCATACTAGCAAAACCCTTATACGCTAACCAAACCATCTCGCACTAATCAAACCATTTTTCAACAACCACCTTGCACTAACCATCTTGCACTAATCAAACCATCTTACGCTAACCATACCACCTTGTACTAACAAAGCCCTCTTACGCTAACCAAACCATCTTGTACTAGCCATACCACCTTGTACAAACAAAGCCCTCCTACACTAACCAAACCATCTTGCGGTAACCAAACCATTTTGTACTAACCAAACCACCTTACACTAACCAAACCATCTTGCACTAGCCAACCACCTTGCACTAACCAAACCATCTTGTACTAACCAAACCACCTTGCATAACAAAGCCCTCTTGCGCTAAACAAACCATCTTATACTAACCAAACCATCTTTTGCCAACCACCTCGTCATGAAGAACAAAAGTGTTAAGGAGTTCAAGAACATCTGTTTCGTCATGAAGAACCGAAAAGAGTCTCAACTCTATGAACTACCACTTTGTCATGAAGAACCAAAGTGTTCTCATTAACCTTCACTTTATCACGAAGATCTGAAGTGTTTAACTCAACCTTCACTTCATCACAGAGAACTGAAGTTTCCATTTTGTCACGAAGAAACGAAAAGAATCTCAACTCTACAAACCACCATTTCATCACAAAGAATAGAAGTGTTATACCTGCCACAAAGTCCCAACTTTACCCAATAACTAGCCTGATACGGAGTACTAGCTTTACCAATAACTAGCCTGACACAGAGTCCTAGCTTTACCCAACAACTATCCTAACACGGAGTCCCAGATTTACCCAACAACTAGCCTAACATGGAGTCCCAGCTTTACCCAGCAACTAGCCTAACACAAAGTCCCAACTTTAGCCAACAACTAGCCTAACACAGAGTCTCAGGTTAACCACATTGGGTCTGATACGGTGTCTCAATTCCCAATACAGAGTCTGATATGGAGGCCTGACTCCGAATACCATCACATCATCACACAAGGCCCTCATGGCCACCAATCTGAACTATATGCGTTCTATGCCATCCCTACCTCCGTAACCTAGTTAATCCAACTCGACATCTCTTGACATCATCTGACCGATTCTCGACATAAACTAACAATACTTTCGTCACTTATTGCAAGATATGCACATTACACAACTTTTGAATACTAACATCATAGTTACACTTACAATCATTTTAGTCCCATAGAAAATCTCCACTAGCTCCACACCTAAATGAACCCTTTACATGCTCATATCCTTTGTAGTACAACCCAAGTATGATTAACCAGTAACACATACAATAGAAACTTTTATGGTTACTATCAACACGAGAATCATACCATACAACGTACATATAGCTTGTATATCGCCTCTCAAGGGTCATGCTAGGATCAATCGTACACTACCATAATTATCAACATGCTATATTCATAACAACGAAAGCATAGCATATGGCTCGTAGATCTCTGACATAGATTGATACCAACAAACATATAGATAAAACCATTAACATGCTCATCTGTGTTATATCACTAATATAGCATGAATATTCATAGCAATACAGATATTGGAATACATCGCATCATCATCAACACAATGTATGTACAATACAACATATAAGTAACTTACAGATATCTTGAATAAATCTTATTAGGATTAGAATGAGGTTAAGAAACTCACCTCGATAAGATAACAAGCTCAGACCCTCGGTAGAAGCTAACCAGCAAGTTCTACAACATCAAACAGAAGAAGAGGATAAAGTATGAGTGCTAACTACAGGGGCATAATGGTAATTTTATCGAATGAGGATAATAACCTCATGGTAGTGATCTACGTGTCATTCTAAGTCCAACACCATTGACTAGACTCAAATAGGAGTCCGTTGCATAAGAGGCTAGGTTTTCCACACCAATGTGGGCCCTAAAGACAAGCTACATTTTTGACTGAGTCAAAAAGTCACCAACCTAAGGAGGACATTCTAGACATTATTCTAAGACTTTGGGAACTGACCGCATAATTATCGGAGTCACGGATTATTTATCATGAATTATTGAAGATAATATATACTAGAAAATATCCAAAAAGAAATTTAATAACATAATATATCTATACTGAGAAATCAGTACTTGGAAATATTCTAAATACATACTATATCTTAAAAAATACTATCAGTATTTTTCTCATAATTTTCGGAGCTTGTTTTGTATTTTTAATAATTAATATACTCATAAAATAGCTCCTTATTAATTATTAAAAATACTAAACTATTGTATTATAGCTTTATAAAATATACTCCCTCCGTCCCATAATAAGTGTCCACATTTCCTTTTTTGGATGTCCCACAATAAGTGTCCACTTCCTAAATTGGCATATAACTTTTATTTACTTCCGAAACTACCCTTATAATAAAGACAAAGTAGCATTTATTTGTGGTCTCAAAATAAGCAAAAAGTCAAACACCTATCACATCTAAGGGTAAAATTGGAAAGTGGCCATTTAATGAACCCAAAAAACTAATATAATACAACTTTCTTAAACAATGTGCAAAATAGAAGTGGACACTTATTATGGGACGGAGGGAGTAACACTTTATAGAATTCACTTAGGGACATATCCCTAATTTTCTAGAATTAATAGTATATCTAAGAATTTAATTACTATTTAAATACCATAGGAAAACAATATCTATTATTTGTATTATACATATAAATAATAAATATTCATTATTTAATGTAATAGTAATAGTACTCAGAATATATGAAATGTTATGTAATAATATTTCATAACTTAAAAATACTAGTCATATTATTCAAAACTAGTTGAGTTAATTAAAACTATTTAAAACTATATATAAGTAATTAATAATAATATTATTATTATTAATAACCTAGACCCGATGGCTCAAACCCGAACTGACCCACTCAAATGGTCAACCCATATATGCAAACAACAAATTCCAAGTAGGTGATCCACTGGGTCAAACCCGACCCAACCATGTCCTAAACGGACTACCCATTAACACACACAAAGGAACCCACATTAAAACCCATTCGGGTTGAACCTAACCCAAACCCGAAACCCTATTACACTAACAAACTGACTCTACCCGTTAACCCAAACTCGGGCAGAACTCGAACCAAACCCTGAACCACTTCTACTCACAACGACCCATTCATCCGCACCAGACCCGACGTCGAAACGACGTCGTTCCACTAAAGGGCTCCACGAGTTTTTACTAAATCCAACCCTAACCACTACCTTTACCCACTTATACTCATAAACCAACCCGTATCCAGACCCGGCCTAATCTGGGTGTTATAACCCAAAACCCAACCCTAGCTCTTTCTTCTCCGGCGAGCCAAACTGCCGCCGGCGTCTCATGATTATGCCAGAAAAATGTCAACCCCCATATCTCTCTCATTTTTAACCCAAAATGTACGAGACCAACGCCATGTTGACCAGTTTGGGTCCCTCTATAACATACTAAGATCTTGTGACTCAAATCAAAGGCCAAAGGCACCTAGAGGTAGGTTATTCTTTTCAGTTTTCTTGAGGATAATGGCTTGCATGCCTTGCCCAACATCACCTAAATAAAAAATTGCTTCAAAGGGGTCTGTCTAGGTTCATTGGGATCTGATTGGTATAGTTTATAGGAGTTTTCATCATACTTCAAAAATTAAGCTCACTTCTTGAGCTTCAATGGCTGCTCGGTGAAGACAAAGTGCCTTAGGCTCTATTTGGGTACATGCATACATGATTTTGGGAGTTCCTATATGACATACAATGGTGCAGAATGTGAAATAGAGGCTTGGTTTACCTTTCTTGTAAGGATCGGTCCTTCTCTCTCTCTCTCTCTCTCTCTCTCTCTCTCTTCAATCTCTTGAGTCTCTATTTCCTTTGTTTTCTTGTTCTCCCAGTCTCTCCTTCTTGCTCTGTGTACATGCACTGTGTATTAAGAGGGTGAGACAAAAAGCAAAATGTAGAGAGGAAGGTGTGGTGGCGGGTATGTAAGAGTTGGGTTTGAGAGTATATCTCTAGCTTTCTCTAGATCTATCAGTTATCTCTCTCCCTCTCTCTCTCTCTCTCACTCACTCTCTCTCTTAAATCTGTAGGGACAGATTGGGTGGGCCAAAATTGAGAGTAATGTGAGGGAGTATGGTGCCTATTTATAGAGGGGATTGATGGGGGAGTTTATCCCATGTGCTAGGGTGCACCATAATGTAGGTGTATATTTATGTTTGTGTGTCTAAGGGTAGATTAAGTAGGGTCCACATAACTATCTATTGATAGTGTTGGTTCTACTTACGATTAAAAGTCTAGAAGTGTGTGCCTGAGTTCAAGTATATGCGTACTATTGTGAAAGTGAATATGACGGCCACTGCGCATGTGTACGAGGCTGTGTACGGGCCTACATGCAAGTCCGTCTATGAATTATAAACTCCAATAAAAGTTGAGGTTACGTTTACTATGATTATTACTAACTTAGTAGTGACGCTGTCATTGTCGGGATAACAAGCAAAGGAATCTTCTTATAAATTAAAACTACGACTATCCTAACTAGGTTTTATAACAATGATAATGTGGGGTGATGTCATATATTAAAATTTTCTACGTGGAATTTCTGGGGAGATTAGAGGTATTAAACCTATGGAATTTGGGCAAATTCTATAGTAGCATTCACTATACTGGGATATAAGCACATGGCCGTAAAGTGCTGGCCTTTTGAACTTCACCCTAGTAGGATTGTGTGTGTGGTGTTATCTGAGATAGAGTTCAAAACTATGGTTACTCTAGTATAATCGGAAGCACTATCACTACTTAAAGGTTCAAGTTGAAAAGACACCATTACTTATGCATAGTCTTATGATCAGTTGCTCGATGAACTTAAATCTCTTTTAATTAAAGTAGGGGATTGTTGGGCCCATGTGGTTTGGTTTAGGCCAAAGTGTAATGAAAAAAGAGAGGAAAAAACTTTTATGTTAAATTTTTAAAAAGGCTCTTTTGTTTGCCTCCAATTTTAAACAGAAACCAAAAGCTAGAGTTTTTACTCTTGTCCCACATAGGAGAATTGGAGGAACCTTAGAGGCCATATATATATATATATAGATGTGTGTTGTCTAAGGAAGGGTTGGACCCTTAGGGGTACCCAATTTTGTGGGTGGGGGAGGACCTACACCCAATCCATAAAAACATACACACGCACGCATACCGCCGCCACCCCATCCCGCTCCATCCCGGGCCAGGCCAGGCTGGGCTCGGGCGTGGGTGTGGGTTGGGCTTAGGACTTTGGTCCACTACTATATATCTTTTTATAGAAAATATATTTTATTTTGGGATATGAACATTTAGGGCAAAGAGCTTGACTTGGGCTTGGTCTGTGGGATTTGTCTCTTCCACAATTTTCTCCTTGGTCTTTCTCTCCCAATTATTTCCCCAACGTTTTTCTCTCCAATGTTATGATAAATATTTCCTATAAATTTAGAGCTTTTGCTCTCTTTTTAACATAACAACAGAGAGAAACAAAACAGTTTTCAAAAGAGAGAAGAGATAAAATTGCTTTCTGTCCTCAAATTTTTTTTTTCTGTTTTCGAGCAATGGTTCTGAAAGGGTGAGAGTATTCTGATCTTCCTCCATACAAAGAATTTCAAGACAGAGGTGAATTTTTTTTTCTTTTTTCGAGCATGGCCTTTCTAAACTGCTAGCACAAATTTTTGGGGCAGAGTCGCAAAACGTCTTAAAGAGAGCGACATTGTCTGCGACTCAACCCAAGAAATCATTACAAGAGGGCTACTGCTTCTGGTAATATCATTCCATTACAATTTTTGTTTCAACAATAACTCTTTAGACAAGAATTGTGTACGTTTTCTTTTTTCCTTTTCCAAAACTTAGTTATTTTTTCCCTTCCAAAATGTCTGTGGTGTACCTTGCAGTGTAAATTGTAAATAAAAAGCCATTTTTTATGGCAAGTTATGAAACCTTTCATTTATCTTGGTTGATTTGAGTTAGATTCATGCGTGAAGAAGTCATATACAGTTGTAAAGAGACACTAATTTGACTGTCCTATGTTGAGAAATTTTCTAGACATGGCTTGCTAGTTGATTCTACAGAAGAACTAAAGGGCATGACCATATGATTTTCCCCCCTATTTGTAGTCCAGTGGTTTCATTATGGCTCCATTTAGCTGGTGGATCTATAGAAGGAAAAGAAAAAGGAAAGGGAAATGAGAAGGAAAACTAATTCCATAGGGTTCTCCTCCATGCTTAAATAACTTTGATGAAGTTAGAAAGGTTCAAAATATAGTAGGAACTCAAAGAAAACATTGAATCATAAAATTAAGAAAAAAATTGAATTCCCGTTTCTTTTCCTTCATACCTTCCTCAGTGTTTTTCTAGTGAATTAAAGGAAACCTTTACATTTTGCTCAGTTGGGATTAAGGCCTCTTGAGTTGATAATAGCACCTCACTGATCTAGTTTGTTTGCCTAGCTGGTTTTCATTCTTTGGTCAAAACCTAGGATTGTCCTTTGAAACTATTAATATAGTAATTGATGTTTAGGGATTGGCTATTGTTGGAATTGATAGATTGTTCTTCGGGATTGATTTAGTTTAGTTTAGGTCATGTTGACCACTTTATTACTGTTTATTACTGTCATTTATTTTCTTTTATCTTCTTTCCTTCTTGGCTTATTCTTGTAAATTATATATACATTGGGAGTGTAAATAATAATTTTATCCTTTTCCCAATTCTTCTTGGTATTAGAGCCTTCAAAGACCTAACTGCAGCCCACCTCCTCTATAAACCCTAGCTACCGCAGCACCTCCTCTACTGTGCCACCACTAGCAGCCTTTCCTCACCTAGCCGCAGCCCTCCTTCACCCACCAGCAGGCTTCCCTCACTAGAGCTACCTTCGTGCTCGTTGTTCTCTACTTGGGCTTGTCTAGTGTTCGGCTGCCTGTTTCTTTTAGCCAAGTATCCAACTGTGGTTGTTTATTAGCCGAGTTCTTCTGGCTTTGCTCTTGTTGCTGTGTTTTACGAGCAGTTTTTTGCTGTGTTTTTTTGGAGTATCTCTATGGCCTCTTCTGATAAGGATAAGGATGTTCTTCCGACTACTTCAGCTTCTTGCCCTGATATCTCGCTTTCTTATACTAAACTAGCTCAGCATGTTACCAGTGTTTTATTGACTGGAAAAAATTTCCATGCCTGGTCTAATTCTCTTCGCCTCTTCCTTGGAGGCAAACAAAAGATTGGGTGGTCACTAAGCAAGGAGAAATCACCTAGTGAATCCGACCCTAAGTATGAAGAATGGTATACTGACAATTGTATTATTTAAGGGTGGATGTTTAATTCCATGGAGGTTTATAATATGTTCATGTACCACCGTACTGTTTTTAAATTGTGGGCTGCCCTGAATAAAATGTATGCGCATGCTCACAGTGATTCTCATATTTTTTAGCTTTATCAGGATATCTCGCATGCTTCCCCGACTGCCTTGGGACTCTCTGCCACAGATTTGTTTTGGGTATTGTGGGCACCCGGACCAAGTTTAGGGCCTAGAAGGATTAAGCCCACTTGATTGATCCCATTACATTCATCATGTCAACAACCACGAGTGAGGTTCACCACCCTTCATTGGCCTTTTATCCGATCAGACCGATTTGGATTACTCGTATTGGATTCCACAGGGCTTTATATCCGACTTGAGGCAATATAAAGGCCCATGATCCATATCCGAGGTTATACGAGTGAGTAATCCAATGTATATCCCACAAGCTAAATCCAGAGAGATCCTCACTAATAGAGTCACCACTTGGTTTGATAAATGAAACCAAGAAAACTAAATCTATCAAGTCCAATGGATAGAGAGCACCGCCTCGTCATCACCAAAGAACTCGGTTCGGGGGTTAAGGCATGAGAGAGGAAGGAGCTAAATCATGCTAAAACACCCCCTCTCGCCCCATCGTGAGATAGGCCTCTACTCAGCTTTCGAGGTGTTTGACTAAAGATTATGAAGACCATTTCATTTATTTCTAATGCAATCCTAATTCAAGTAATAAATAGCTAAAGAAAAGAAAAGCGTGAAAAAGACCGTACATATTCTACACAATGCACATGTTAAAACAGTCATTCGGGGACTAAACATATTACTACGCTCCCCTATGCATGTAGAAGGAAATAAAAAGGAAATAAATGTGCAAATCACACTCAAACCTACAAAAATAGGAATTCTAAGCACAAGTACCATATAAGGAAATTAAACCCCCCTAATCATGCTTCTAGGTGATCTAGGAAAGTAATAAATAAAGAAGGTATAAGGACTTTCCCGGGATAGCGCATCATTCCTTATAGCAGCCTAATTAGCCATGGTTAGGATAATACAAGCATAATAACATGAGCACTATGTGCATGTGTGCATGTGTAACCCTTATTTAGAATATTCTACTATTCTATGTGTGGATAGTGTGTATGAGTATGCATGGATGCACGGATAAGCATGAATCAGCTATAATAGATTAGATATGGAATAATCAATGCAAGAAATATTAGGAATTCATGGTCCCTAGTGAGATTGGAATAGCCATGGCTTGGCTACTAATCCCACTAGTGGTGGCTATTCCATGGTTGTAATAACCTACATTTTCATTGCATTTTTATATTTAAATTAAAAATTGTATTATCTGCGAGGTCACGTTTTATAACCTTATGGCCTATTTTATTGTGCATTAAAATTCTTTTGGGGTCAAACTGCAATTTATAAATTTAGTAACATCTGTGTTAAATTTCAAATCTGTATTTCAAAACGGTGGAATTATTTCTTTTAAACTCAAACTGTATTTTTATAAAACCAGAAAATCAATTCTTACGTTAAACCGAATTTTCTGTATTTTTGTGACGAACACTGCGTCACAAAACTACCAGTTTACTTTCAAAACTGTCCGCGCTGTGCTAAAATTCCACAGATTTTGAATTGATATAAAGTCGGACATGACATTTACTTTAATTTTATTAATGGAAAAGTAATCTTTTGATTGTGCTTTGTTTGGCAATGAGTACCTTGCATGTGTAATTGTTAAGTCTATAGCTTAATTGCCAAACACCCACAAATTGACCCCTATATACTTGGCCCTTGAATCATCCGAGAGTGGTATAACTCCACACTACATATATTACCTACACTTATATGATGGAGATTTAGTGGGTATCTACACATTATGCACAATCCTATGAATCTACTAATAGTTTAGAAATTAGTGGTTAATTATTAGATTTGTTAAACCAAAGTGGGTTATTAAGAAATCCTAAGAAATTCTTGGGCCCCAAGTTCATACTTGTTTTATATACATACACTACACCACATACTCACCATTCTGCACATTTACAAGTTCGGAAGTTTGAGAGGGTTGAGAGACTAATATACAGTGAGTTTTACAGAATTTATTTTAGAGGAAGAAGACTTCAAACTCCGTAGCCAAGTTTTCAATTGGAGTTCTTATTGGTGAATTCTTTCTCAACATTTACTCATCCCTTCATCTTTGATATCAGTGAGTATTACTAACTTACTCAAAATGTAACTCATTCCTTATTTACTGATTTAGGTAGTTAATTTTAAGATTCACCATTGATGATGTACGTGGAAGTTTATAGTTTGAAAAATTGGAGATTTTTCAAACTTAATCAAAATGAGTTTTAGAGTTGATTTAGGAAGATTATAGTCCCTAGTGACTACTGTCAAAGTATTAGACCTTAAATTGTCCCAATGAGAAAGTATATTAGAAATTAAATCTAATATTTTCTCTTTTAATTTTAACAGTAGCAGAATTTTGTTTTCAGATTTTTGTTAGGAAAATGAAGGAAATTTAAGATTCTGCCCACTATGTCCCAAGCAAAACTCGATTCTGCACACTTTTCGTCTAATACAATTTTCTCAGATTTTGCACCGTTTGGGCAGAAAACGAGGATTACAGTAGCAGTTTTTTTTGTAAAACGAAAAACTGTTTTCCAAAATATGATTTCTGTTTTTTTTTTTCAGAAACGAATCTGTTTTTGTTTTGTAAAATATATATAGAATCTGTTTTAAGATTGTTAAAAAAAAAAAAAAAAAAAATTACATTGATTACAACTAATTAATAAGACGAAGCTACTGCACAAACTCGCGCCACCACCGCGCGAGCGACTCGCGCGAGCGGCCTGCGCGCGCGATTTCCGGCAGTTTCTAGTTTTGCTTGTTTTGTGGTCAGGGACTGTTTGTGATGAAATTTAAAGTACTATTAAGGTTCTGTTTGGGAATTTATTAATACAAAATGCTATTAGTTATGTTTAAAATGATTAAGGCAATAAATTACGAATTTTCAATCCCCGTACGCGCGTTATTTCTATAATTCTGTGAATTCCTTTATGTTTAAAGTTTGATGACATTCATATGGAGTCTGTTGTGCATGCATGTGGGTGTCAGTCAGTGTGGAAAGAGTAATGGTCAGTGTGAAAAGAGTATGAGATTGAGACTGAGATTGAGATTTGCAGTTGTGGTTGTGGTTATGGTTGAGGTTACGGTGAGGGTATCTTTGAAATGCGACGGTGGCAAATATGGACACTCCCTGACGCCCATGGAAGCGTTAAAGTGTGTGACGCCGAACTTGGACACTCACTGGCACCCATGGTAGTGCTAAAGTGTGGCCTACGGACACTCCCTGATACTCGAGTCTGGATACTGCGTGAGGTTGCTCCAGTATTTGCATGGCGGTTAGGGTATTCAAAGTGTGAGGCAATGGACACTCCCTGGTACCCCGGACCAAAGTGTGAGGCAAACTGGACACTCCCTGGCACCCCGTTGCTAAAGTGTGGCTATCTTAGTGTTTCAAAGATACTAGGAGTAGGATAGTGGGTTGTTGGGTTTTGTCGAGAGAAAAGAGTCGGTCAGATGAGATGGTGCATCGTTCTCATACACGGTCACATATGTGTGAATTTATCTTTTAAATAATGTTGTGGTTGTTTTCTAAACGAGCTCTTTATCTTAAATATAAAGTTGTGGATTTAAATGGAAATGGGAAAAGGTAAATGGGTATGTTTTTAATACTCACCAGCTTCTTGAAGCTGACGACGTTGATGTGTCCTGGACATTCGTGTTCAGGCTTTTCAGGTTATAATCAGGAGGAAACTTATGACTACGCTAACTGAGAATGGCGGCTTTTGGAATGAGAAACTTGCTTAATGATTATATGTCTTTAAATTATAACTGGGTTTGTAATAAGGATAACTGTAATAGACACTAAGTTATTGTTTTGTTTTAAGGCGGCTTGTGCCTTAGTAGACCCCGTACTGTAATATGTAATAAGTTAGAAAAATTTTATAAGCCTTGATTGCTCTACTCTGATTAATGGTTTTACGTTGTTCGACGTTTGGGATGGAATCAATCCTTCAAACTGTCGCGACCTACGGGTCCATAAAGGAAATTAAACACTTTCCATATTTATGCTACGTCGGGGCGTGACAGGATTTAGTGGTATCAGAGCCATGTTTCATAGATTGACCAGGCTCAGTTATTCACGCCACAGATTAGTGACACAGGTTACCTTTAAGTTTTACTAAGCTATACAACCAAGTTTCTCTAAGAATAGTCTGATTTACCAAGCTCATATTTACCGAACAACTAAGTTCCAGTTTTAGTTTAGTAAGGATTATCTTTAGTTCAGAAACTAAGTTCTAGGTTGGTTTCGTCATAGAGATGATTACACGATTGTCTTGTCACATCGACAAAAATGATAGCAGTTTCCATATATTTTCAGACGTATCCATTTAGAATTAGCCGAGATGGCCATAACTTATGATGCCCCTACAGACGGATAGTAGCCGAGTTTCTAAGGAGTTAAAGCATACCATAGCCCACATAAATAGCTTAGGCACTGACCAACTTCCTGAGTCAAATCTTGGAACAGTCAGCATGGCCCACAGCCCAGAGTATGGAGAATAAGAATAAGAATATGACCTCTTTGCTATTAGACAGCCCTAGTTCGAATACGTGTTTAGTATATTATGTGTACTTGATATATATTGCATATTTGGATTTTATTGTATGCTTATGTTATAATACGAGTATATACTCCTTTGAATATTGTCGTCATTTAAATTACTTCATAGTACTGTTGCATGCATGTTTCTCATTCTACTACCACTATCATGCATAGAATGGCTGGGAGACCAAGGAGGAACAGGAATTTGATCGAAGGAGCGCCCGAGGCTGCCGATCCTACGGGAATGTTCGAAGCGTTTGTCAGACATCTGGAAAGAATCAGTAATACGAATGACAACCGCCGAGACCGTTAAAGTGGGGATAAGCTGCTGGAGAGATTTTGTGCGCTTAGACCCGAGCAGTTTGCGGGTACCGCGGAACCCTGGAAAGCGGAACAGTGGTTAAGACAGATGGACCGCATGTTCGAAGCTGTCCAATGCAACGAGATGGACAAGAGGAGATTGGCTACATTTCAATTGACCGACGCCGCTGTAGATTGGTGGGACTCGGTTATAGCCACTATCGGGAACACAGCTGCTACAGGAATGACATGGACTGTGTTCAAAGGGAGATTCCTGGAAAAGTACTTCCCGGCTACGGAGAGGCACAGAAGGGAGAAGGAATTCATGGATCTGACGCAAGGAACCAAGTTGGTGCAAGAGTATACCACACAGTTCGAGAGGCTGTCACGGTTTACCCCTCACATGGTTGATACTGAGGAGAAGAAGATCCGGAAGTATAACCAAGGACTGACACCGCAGATTCGTCGCCTGACTCTCGGTCACTTAGATAAGTCGTTTGAGGGATTGGTTGGCCTGGCTACCAATCTAGAAGAAGATGCTCGAGTAAACCATAAGCAATTCGAATTTCGACCGCCTTAGAGGGGTAATTTTGGGAATAGACCACCGATGAATTGTACCCAAGGGCAGAAGAGGAATTTTGACGGAAGCAAGAAGGCACAAGCTATTACCTATCCGACTCAACCCCGAATAGGAGAAGGAAGTAGTGGTGGAAAGTGCTTCAACTGTGGCAACCCTGGTCATCTGGCTCGAGATTGCAAGGCACCAAGGCGTGCTGCTCAGCAAGGGATAGTCTGCTTCAACTGTGGTGAACCAGGTCACATTAGCAGGTTCTGCACTACTCCTAAGCAGGTGACTTATAGTCAACAGGGTCAGACCCGCTTGAATGCTGTTATCCCTGATGCCGCTGGATATGACGGAACTGTATATGAAGAAAGAGATCATGGAGAAGCTCAACCTGATCAGCAAGCAGTGGAAGGTACATTAACCCTATTTAACTCCCATGTTAAAGTGTTATTTGATACGGGTGCTGCTCTATCATTCATATCTGTTAATACAATTCGGAGATTGGGTATCTTACCTCATCGCTTAGAGAAAGCTTTGAAGGCTACATCACCGTTAGGAGCTGCTGTCAGATTAGGACATGTGTGCAAGGATTGTCCTCTACGGCTAGGAGACCGTGAAATCCCTGCAAGGTTGATCGTCCTATCGATGAAGGAGTTCGACATAATCCTAGGAATGGATTGGCTCTCTCAAAATCAAGTGAAGTTGGATTGTGCGAGGAAGAGAATTACATTCTCCGACAATGAGAATCAACCCTTTGATTTTCAATGTAACCCTTCGGGAGATATGTTCCTCACAAGATGTTTAGCCAACATCGAAGTCGTCAGTACAGAAGCGACAACGTCGTCTATACCTGTAGTCAAGGACTTCGAAGAAGTATTTCAAGATATTTCTGGATTACCGCCCGAGAGAAGTATAGAGTTCTGTATTGAGCTTATACCGGGTACCGTACCAATTACCAAGGTTCCCTACCGAATGGCCCCCACCGAACTATTGGAATTAAAGGAACAAGTTAGAGCTCGAGAACCTAGGTTTTGTACGTCCAAGTACATCGCCTTGGGGAGCACCGGTGTTATTCGTGAAGAAGAAGGACGGGACGCTCAGGCTGTGTATCGACTACAGAGAATTGAATCGAGTGACGATCAAGAACAAGTATCCCTTGCCTCGGATCGACGATTTATTTGATCAACTACAAGGAGCTACGACATTTTCCAAGATAGACCTTAGGTCGGGATATCATCAGTTGAGGGTACGGAAGGAAGACATACCTAAGACTGCTTTCAGAACCCGATATGGTCATTATGAATTTCTAGTGATGCCGTTTGGAATGACGAACGCCCCGGCAGTGTTTATGGATCTGATGAACAGAGTGGTCAAGCCTTATCTAGATCAGTTTGTCATCGTCTTTATTGATGATATTTTGATCTATTCTAAGTCAGGAGAAGAGCACGAGCAACATCTACGGATTACGATGCAGACGCTTAAGGACCACCAGTTGTATGCCAAATTCAGTAAGTGTGAGTTTTGGTTGCAAGAAGTGAAATTTTTGGGACACAAGGTGTCATCTCAAGGAATTTCGGTGGATTCATCCAAGACAGATGCTGTGTCAAACGTGGTTAGGCCGAGCAACCCTACAGAAGTTCGGAGTTTTCTTGGACTCGCAGGCTACTACAGAAGATTTGTTGAGGGATTCTCCAAGATAGCTGCACCTTTGACTGGGTTGACGAAGAAGAATTTGAAATTTGAGTGGACAGAGAAGCATGAACGAGCCTTTCTAGAGTTGAAAGAGAGACTCACTACCGCACCAGTACTAGCAATACCCAAGCCTGATGAGAAGTTCACTATCTTTAGTGACGCGTCATATCAGGGATTAGGGTGTGTACTTATGCAAGATGGTAGAGTTATCGCTTACGGATCCAGACAGCTGAAGTCGAATGAGTTAAATTATCCCATTCATGATTTGGAGTTGGCAGCAGTGGTATTCGCACTCAAGATTTGGAGACATTATCTCTACGGTGAGAAGTTTGATTTGTTCTCCGATCACAAGAGCCTGAAATATTTGTTCACACAGAAAGAGTTGAACATGAGGCAACGCAGATGGATGGAGCTGATCAAAGATTACGACTTCACGTTAGAGTATCACCCCGGTAAAGCTAATGTGGTCGCTGATGCTTTGAGTCGACAGACTCGGGAGACGATCGCCTCCTTAATGGTTAGAGAGTGGCGAGCTTTGGAGACATTGGCGGAGTTCGATGTACAGAGTGCTGAAGGAGGAGAAGGACAACTGTTTGGATGTCTTATCCTACAGCCTGTTCTTGTCGACCGTGTTATTGAAGCTCAGAAAGAAGATGAGAAGTTTCGGACGTGGTTCGTAAAAATGTCAGAAAAAGACCCGACAGAATGGAAGGTGGGAATCGATGGAGGGTATCGTTGCAGGAATAGATTATGTGTGCCAGATGTTGGAGAACTTAGGAAGGATATTCTGGAAGAAGCACATAAATCAAGGTATACAGTTCACCCGGGAGGAACTAAGATGTACAAGGATTTGAAGAGAAATTTTTGGTGGGAAGGCATGAAGAAGGATGTGGCCGAGTTTGTATCCAAGTGTTTGACGTGTCAGCAAGTCAAGGCCGAACATCAGAGACCGTCAGGACTGTTGCAACCATTACCTATTCTTGGTTGGAAGTGGGAGCACATAACCATGGATTTTGTAGTGGGATTGCCTCGATCTCAACAGAACCATGATGCTATTTGGGTAATTGTGGATCGACTGACGAAATCAGCCCATTTCATTGCTTATAGTATGACATACCCGGTAGAGAGGATAAGCCGGATGTACATACAACAAGTTGTGCGACTTCATGGTGCACCTGTGTCAATTGTGTCAGATCGTGACGCGCGTTTTACCTCTGGATTTTGGGAAAGTCTGCAAGAAGCTATGGGAACCTCGCTCAAGATGAGTACTGCTTTTCACCCTCAGACAGATGGACAAACTGAGCGTGTGAATCAGATCATGGATGATATGCTTAGGGCTTGTGTGATCGATTTTGAAGAATCTTGGGAGACACACTTGCCTTTGGTTGAATTTGCCTATAACAATAGTTATCACGCGAGTATCGGTATGGCTCCGTTCGAAGCACTGTACGGACGACCATGTCATTCTCCATTGTGTTGGGCAGAAGTTGGAGACACGGAATTGTTGGGACCAGATCTGGTTAGAGAAACCAGCGAAAAGATTTCCCTGGTCAAGGAAAGGATGAAAACCGCTCAAAGTCGGTATAAGAGTTATGTCGATCGACGTCGGAAAGATTTGGAATTCAGTGTTGGAGATCACGTACTTCTTAAGGTTTCACCGACCCGAGGAGTGGTACGTTTTGGTCTCAAGAGAGGGAAGTTGGCCCCGCGTTTCATCGGACCGTTCGAGATTTTAGAACGTGTTGGGAAAGTAGCTTATCGACTCGCACTGCCACCAAAGAGAGACCACAATGTATTCCATGTGAGTATGCTAAGAAAGTACATACGAGACCCCTCGCACGTGGTTAGTTATGACGACATTGAGACAAGTCATAACGTCTCTTACAAGGAGAGACCCGTGAAGATTTTTGGATCAAAGTATCAAGAAACTAAGAAATAAAGACATTCCATTGGTGAAGGTTCAGTGGAATCACCATAACGAGAACGAAGCCTCGTGGGAAGTCGAAGCTGATATGAGGAAGAGGTACCCGGAGTTGTTTCAAGACTAGTTAGTCTTGATTTCGGGGACGAAATCCTGTTTAAGGGAGGAAGGGTGTAATAACCTACATTTTCATTGCATTTTTATATTTAAATTAAAAATTGTATTATCTGCGAGGTCACGTTTTATAACCTTATGGCCTATTTTATTGTGCATTAAAATTCTTTTGGGGTCAAACTGCAATTTATAAATTTAGTAACATCTGTGTTAAATTTCAAATCTGTATTTCAAAACGGTGGAATTATTTCTTTTAAACTCAAACTGTATTTTTATAAAACCAGAAAATCAATTCTTACGTTAAACCGAATTTTCTGTATTTTTGTGACGAACACTGCGTCACAAAACTACCAGTTTACTTTCAAAATTGTCCGCGCTGTGCTAAAATTCCACAGATTTTGAATTGATATAAAGTCGGACATGACATTTACTTTAATTTTATTAATGGAAAAGTAATCTTTTGATTGTGCTTTGTTTGGCAATGAGTACCTTGCATGTGTAATTGTTAAGTCTATAGCTTAATTGCCAAACACCCACAAATTGACCCCTATATACTTGGCCCTTGAATCATCCGAGAGTGGTATAACTCCACACTACATATATTACCTACACTCATATGATGGAGATTTAGTGGGTATCTACACATTATGCACAATCCTATGAATCTACTAATAGTTTAGAAATTAGTGGTTAATTATTAGATTTGTTAAACCAAAGTGGGTTATTAAGAAATCCTAAGAAATTCTTGGGCCCCAAGTTCATACTTGTTTTATATACATACACTACACCACATACTCACCATTCTGCACATTTACAAGTTCGGAAGTTTGAGAGGGTTGAGAGAATAATATACAGTGAGTTTTACAGAATTTATTTTAGAGGAAGAAGACTTCAAACTCCATAGCCAAGTTTTCAATTGGAGTTCTTATTGGTGAATTCTTTCTCAACATTTACTCATCCCTTCATCTTTGATATCAGTGAGTATTACTAACTCACTCAAAATGTAACTCATTCCTTATTTACTGATTTAGGTAGTTAATTTTAAGATTCACCATTGATGATGTACGTGGAAGTTTATAGTTTGAAAAATTGGAGATTTTCCAAACTTAATCAAAATGAGTTTTAGAGTTGATTTAGGAAGATTATAGTCCCTAGTGACTACTGTCAAAGTATTAGACCTTAAATTGTCCCAATGAGAAAGTATATTAGAAATTAAATCTAATATTTTCTCTTTTAATTTTAACAGTAGCAGAATTTTGTTTTCAGATTTTTGTTAGGAAAACGAAGGAAATTTAAGATTCTGCCTGCGCGGGTCCCAAGAAAAACTCGATTCTGCACACTTTTTGTCTAATACAATTTTCTCAGATTCTGCACCGTTTGGGCAGAAAACGAGGATTACAGTAGCAGTTTTTTTTTGTAAAATGAAAAACTGTTTTCCAAAATATGATTTCTGTTTTTTTTTTCAGAAACGAATCTGTTTTTGTTTTGTAAAATATATATAGAATCTGTTTTAAAATTGTTAAAAAAAAAAAAAAAAAAAAAATTACATTGATTACAACTAATTAATAAGACGAAGCTACTGCACAAACTCGCGCCACCACCGCGCGAGTGACTCGCGCGAGCGGCCCGCGCGCGCGATTTTCGGCAGTTTCTAGTTTTGCTTGTTTTGTGGTCAGGGACTGTTTGTGATGAAATTTAAAGTACTATTAAGGTTCTGTTTGGGAATTTATTAATACAGAATGCTATTAGTTATGTTTAAAATGATTAAGGCAATAAATTACGAATTTTCAATCCCCGTACGCACGTTATTTCTATAATTCTGTGAATTCCTTTATGTTTAAAGTTTGATGACATTCATATGGAGTCTGTTGTGCATGCATGTGGGTGTCAGTCAGTGTGGAAAGAGTAATGGTCAGTGTGAAAAGAGTATGAGATTGAGACTGAGATTGAGATTTGCAGTTGTGGTTATGGTTGAGGTTACGGTGAGGGTATCTTTGAAATGCGACGGTGGCAAATATGGACACTCCCTGACGCCCATAGAAGCGTTAAAGTGTGTGACGCCGAACTTGGACACTCACTGGCACCCATGGTAGTGCTAAAGTGTGGCCTACGGACACTCCCTGATACTCGAGTCTGGATACTGCGTGAGGTTGCTCCAGTATTTGCATGGCGGTTAGGGTATTCAAAGTGTGAGGCAATGGACACTCCCTGGTACCCCGGACCAAAGTGTGAGGCAAACTGGACACTCCCTGGCACCCCGTTGCTAAAGTGTGGCTATCTTAGTGTTTCAAAGATACCAGGAGTAGGATAGTGGGTTGTTGGGTTTTGTCGAGAGAAAAGAGTCGGTCAGATGAGATGGTGCATCGTTCTCATACACGGTCACATATGTGTGAATTTATCTTTTAAATAATGTTGTGGTTGTTTTCTAAACGAGCTCTTTATCTTAAATATAAAGTTGTGGATTTAAATGGAAATGGGAAAAGGTAAATGGGTATGTTTTTAATACTCACCAGCTTCTTGAAGCTGACGACGTTGATGCGTCCTGGACATTCGTGTTCAGGCTTTTCAGGTTATAATCAGGAGGAAACTTATGACTACGCTAACTGAGAATGGCGGCTTTTGGAATGAGAAACTTGCTTAATGATTATATGTCTTTAAATTATAACTGGGTTTGTAATAAGGATAACTGTAATAGACACTAAGTTATTGTTTTGTTTTAAGGCGGCTTGTGCCTTAGTAGACCCCGTACTGTAATATGTAATAAGTTAGAAAAATTTTATAAGCCTTGATTGCTCTACTCTGATTAATGGTTTTACGTTGTTCGACGTTTGGGACGGAATCGATCCTTCAAACTGTCGCGACCTACGGGTCCATAAAGGAAATTAAACGCTTTCCATATTTATGCTACGTCGGGGCGTGACAATGGTTGAGGGACCACTAGGGATGGCCTATCCACAAACGAGATAGTAGGCTAACTAAGAAGCTTAGAAGATCTAAACTACTAAGAAAGGAACAACTACGAAAAAACAAAAAAGAAAACGAATCTAAACTAAGAACTATCGAAGATAGAATCTAAGAAAAACAATAAAAACAAAGAAAGAAAAAAAGAGGAAGAAAGCTTACCTCAAGAACTTCCCTTAGAATCTTCCTCCAACAGAGCTCCACTAACACCGCAATCTCTAGGAGCAGAACCTTAAAACTAAAAGATTAAACTATTCCCGAGACCTTTGATGAGTGCTTCAGAATCCTCCAATGGGGTTTCTTTGAACTCTTAAGTTCTCAAGATTCTGGTTTTTTCGGATGGAGAGGGGAAGGCCCCTATTTATAATTTCACTTCTAGGCTTTGTTTTCTATGTTTAAGCGATGTGGGATGGAAGTACAAGCTTTAAAGGCTTGTACCTAAGCTATTTAAGGTGTACCTAAGTTGTTTTGGACGTATTTGCATATGATTGGTCGAATTTGTGTGGTTCAGGAACTTAATCAAGGTCTAAAAATCAATCTGGGGCCAAGGGCCATAGTGGCGCACTCTGAGAGCCATGCAACCCTCTTGGAGTGCCACTATGGCACTCAGCCCTAGAGGTTATGTTTTTTCTCCTAAGTTCGCGAGATACGTTCTCTCACCTCAGTTATCAAAAAAGGCTTGTGATATACCGTTGGAAAGTCATGGAAGTTTATTTTAAGATGCTTTTTGTCTCATTCAAAAATAATTTGTAGATTTTGAGTTATGATGAAAAAGGTGAGGTTGACTCACAAATGGAGCTAACCAGAGATGCATAGAAGGGCTATTTTGGCACGAAAATTCTTCTAAGAGGTTTTTGGCCAATATGAAGGCTTAGGGCATCATTTCAAACTAATTTAGGAGTATAATGTAAAGGGAGCCCTAGGGATCGCACCCCGAGGTCCGAAATTTACCCGATAAAGGCAATTTTAATCATTTCATGTGAAACAACTATCGTAACTTGGGTTTTAGTCTCTAGATTAAGTTTCTGACGTACCTAAGTCTTCCTAGAACTTATTTTAACGCACCTAGGTGACCACGGTGCTTCACGGAGTTCTGATTCATACAATCAATATATCCTGATTCCAGTTATAGCGTTGTTCTTGAGGCAGGGTTCCTTCTGTCGAATGAAGAACCAAAACAGGGTGTCTATAATATGCCCCTCTTTGACAGAGCTTTGCAAGCAATGCGTGTCATAAGGGAATGTCAAAGTATGATAACCATTCCGTAAGTCTGGAAGACTTTCAAAAAAAAATTGAGAAAATCAAAACATCCAAGCAAGCACAGAAAGAAAATCTCGAAAATCAAGTGGTCGCGCACATGAGAACTGCCTACGTATTCCTTTCTAGGAAATCAGATCAAACGTAGTTCAATGAGCACGCTACATGCAAGCAATAGTTCAAGCAAAACACAATGAATAATATGAGATGCAAACTAATGCTAACATGTGTGGACAGGCGAAATCGGTCATTCCACCCTCGTTTTCCTTCCCGGGGTTTCGGAATTGATTTTACTTTATTTTAAAATTGATTTGAAAGGTCTGTTGAAAACAGATACAGAGTCGCCACTTGGTCTTTAAGGAACCAAGAAACCTAATTTGACTCACCCAAATGGATAAAGGGCACGAGCCCTTCATGACCAAAGAACTTGGCTCGGGGTTTTGGTACGAGAGAGGAATGAGCCTTTGTCACGACTAAAACATCCTCAACTAGCCCCGTCTTTCGATGGGCCTTAATTAGCATCCAAATAATCATCTTTTACTATGTCTGGTTTGACAAATAATACTATGATAATATATTACATCACATAAGAATCTTGAAATGGAAGATCAAAAGATAAGATATCATTCATAAGATCTAAGCCAAGTATCACACAATGCAAAGGTGAACGATCACACAAACAAACCTAGGAAAAATCATCTAATCATGTATAAATTAATCAAGTTTTCCTAATCTAAAGGGGACATGAATTGTTCTTGAAACAAATGATCAAGTAAATCAAAAAATGCTTAGCAAGCTACTATGATGCATGTCAATCTTTGAGAAAAGACCTCTCAATCTCTGGGATGGATGAGA
This sequence comes from Hydrangea macrophylla, assembly GCA_033977485.1. Classification (NCBI taxonomy): domain Eukaryota; kingdom Viridiplantae; phylum Streptophyta; class Magnoliopsida; order Cornales; family Hydrangeaceae; genus Hydrangea; species Hydrangea macrophylla. Next base: position 31,579,608 of record CM066992.1, read on the forward strand.
AATGAAGATCAGATCGAGGGGAAGCATGAACGTATGATAAAGTTCATTCCTTATAATCTCCTTAGATTAGGAGTCACAAAAACTCTAAATCTTGCATGGCTGCAATGTATGATCTTAGAATGTGCAAAGGTTGTAGTGTGTTTGTATACATGGACTTTCTAAAGTGACTTAGAAGTCTAAAATATCCATGAATGAATAAAAAATTTCATTATAGGATATGTATACAAATGTATTATGAACTACTTCCTATGATATGAGCTAATTTGGAGTGCATGTAAGCATCAAATCAAAGAATGAAAGTGAAAGTATGCTTGCTGTGAATAGTGGACAGAACAATGAGTTGACATTATAAAAATGGAAAAGTCGGGTTGGAAATGTTTTTAGTTTATAAATGTTTATGGAGATCATCCTTATTGTGTCTAGAACACATATCAAAAAGCTAATCTTTAATAGCTATTACAAATTGAGAGAATTCATATAAATAATAGAGGTTACTCAGAAACAGAATCCGTACTGTTGACTGAAATGTTGAAAACTCTTAGAAAATGAAAACAAAACTTCTAGATGCCCATATTATACAGAATATTCCCCAAGACACTGGAGTTCAAGGGAAAAATGAGTTGGGATCACTTCCTTTGGAAAAGTTTTCTGGAAAACAAGTTCAAAGTCAACCAAGTTGCTATGACAGTAAAAACAGAATGTCTGGAATGAATGTTTGGGCCAAAATGGAACCCTTCCATGTGTTTCCAAACCAAACCAAAAATCATGGGTGTTCTCTAATGAGTTAGGAAGACTTTCCAAGTGGTCTTGTATCCATACATTAAGTATTGTGTTCTAGAGAAATCTTTGAACTCAGATCATTCACTATTTTGAAGATTTTTTTGAGAAAACAAGGTTTATTTCTTGGAATCCAACTATAGGGGGTTTTGTTTGCTGTAATTTGCCCTGGCATGCTAGAGCCAAATGGGCTCGGTGTGTGTGTGTGCGTGCAAACTAATTTTCTAAACGCTTGTGTGAGTGATACACAAGGCTTTATGAATCTGACTTCTAAACAGAATGATTGTGTGCAGTGAGTAGGAAAGTACCCTCATCATAAATTCTTTAGCAGTACTAAAGCACACAAGCTAAACAGTGTTGAGTTTACCATGTAAGCAATCACAAACAGATTAATAAAATGAAGATTTTATTAAGTGTTTGGAAAATTAAACAGATCTAAAGAACGAACCAGAAAAGACTGATCATCCAAACGAATAAAAAGAAATAACAAAAAGGGCAGACCTATTTGCTATGAATGCTGAAAAACATAAAGGTTTGAATGCTTTGAATGCTTCGAATGCAGTGTGTATGCTGTTTCGAGATGACGCGGAGTCCTTTGCATGCTTGACCTGCTTCCATATTTATAGCGGCCATGGATGACTTATGATTTGGAAAGGACTCCTTAGCTTACGCCCTAAGCTATGTAACTGATTGGCTGATGGTGGAAAAACCTTCCCAATCTTTAACTCCTACCTTATCCAATTCTGACTGAATCAATCCCACTAATTTAGGGATTAACCTTCTAAATCCAGCTAGACGTGAACAGATTCTTTTCCTAAGTGGACTCTTGCTTCCAAAAAATCTGGGATGATGTCATTCTGACAGTTGTGAATAGCACCGCCTTCCCCTTTCAATCCATCGGCCTTGTCAACTACCTCTTTCAGCTGAATCGGGCTTAACAAATTTTAATGCTTTCTTTCATGCTCGATCACCTACTTACGGCCGATCGGACTCATACAGCCATCCTTCATTACACGGTGTTCGATCGGCCGTAATGCTGCTTTTAATCTACCATCGGGCTTATGCTGAATTAGGTTATGTTATTCCCGTGTCCGATTAACATCGTCCATGCCCATCTTTCCAATCGGGCTCATATCACAACACCCAACAGCATGGTGCCTATGATCGGGCTTACAATCTCCACTCGAATCCGCTGAATCATAGATTACTTAAGCCAGCCTCCCCTCTATCCAACTTTATGCCACTCGGGCTCAAAAACCTTTGACGATTTTTGGGTGCAAACAATTGCCCCCCAAAAGGCCATATCAAACATCCCGCCTTGATTGATGTGACATGTTGAATTTTAAAATTGCCACGTGTCATACATGCAGAGAGTGTCAGATCATTGAGAATCCCACCAGTCACTCTGCATTTAATGCAGCATGATATTAAACGGCAAAATTTTCAAGCAATCTCTCCAACTTCCTCATTTGTGCCTTCTCTCTCTCTCTAAGATTCCAAGCATCCAGAGCTTCTCTCTCTTGCCTCCATTTTTTTCGGCGAATTACTCCTCAATCCCTTCTGCAGAAATGACTCCTAAAACCGCTTCGACGGTACCAACCAAAGGCAAAAAAACCTTCGTCGATGCTCCACCACCACGGAACCGATGCAGACAAGTTAGGACCCAGGCAAAAACCTATGCTTCCAATATCTCCACTGACTACCTGACTCACTACAGCCCCTCCGACGGTTCCCTGGTAGCACCAGGTCTCAGTGCGGCGTTCCTCAACGATCCTCTGGCCGCTTTCCTTCCCCTGTATCCGCCGGTGGATAATGAAGTGTTCCTCCAGGTACCTATCCACTGGGCAAACTCCATACTACTACCCACCCCATTAGAGGTTGGCCAACCGCTGTTGTTGACTGGGACAAATGGGTTATAAGAGTATCAGCCTCTAAGGCTAATCTCTAGAGACAGATGGGCATTTATGATGCCATAATGCTCAGTCGGGCTAAGATTGAGATAGACTGACCTCTTCTACTATCTGCTCTGTTATTTTGGTCTTCATCCTGCAACGGATTTTCTTCCGCTGCGGACCGATGGCACCCACCGTCAAGGACATTAGTTACGTACTCGGTCTTCGACCTCACGGATAAGAAATTATCTTCGGGCTTGACGTCGGAATGACCAGCTTTGCTTACCCTCAGCAAGAGGCTATCAGGGACAGGGCCGTTTCATATAGACCAATTACAGCCTACGGAGGCTTTCTTACTGCTTGCATTGGTGAGGATGAGACAGAGGTGTTCGACACCGAACACACCGCATTCCTTATATACTGGCTCAACAAATACCTCTTCTGCTCGGCCAGCCAAGCCATTACCAAAGAGTACACCACCTTGTCCTTGGCTCTCGCATTGGGGATACCCTTAGCTATGGCTACCCTTGTCTAGGCACACTTAATCAGTGGTGTGACAGACTTTGTTCACTCGGGCTATGGTGCTGGTGGAAGCCCGATATGGATACTTCAACTCTGGCTGTACTCCTATTTCCTGGAGTTCCAACCAACCATTCGCCACATGGCCGATGTCCCTATTTCTGTCATCCAGTTTATGGATGTAGCGCCTTCTTCCCACTCCTTTGAGGAGTGTTTCACCTTCTTCTATCAAGGGTGCTCCCCTCGGGCCATAAATCTCTTCACCCCTTTCTTTTCGCTTCAATTCTCTTCATTCCTAAAAAGTCCTAGTTTAATCTATGAATTGTGATTGAATTTGGAGACAAACTAAGTCAAATTTAGAAGATTACCTCTAGGAATCCTCAGAGCTTCTTGTTTCTTGATGAAGATCTTCTAAGCCTTCAAGCTCTTCTTCAAATTCTTCTTCAAAATATCCTAGTTTTCTTCAAAGTTCTCTCAATTCCTCTCAATTCTCTTTAAATTTTCAATATTTTTCTCACTTCAAAAAAAGAAAAAGGATCCCAATAATGGAGATGAACATCTCCTTATATAGACCACTCTCAAAGGGTTAATTTGGTAATTTCGGGGTAAAAACCCTTGTATAATGATATTCCATACGTATTGAAGATAAACAGTCTGTTACAGTGGGCGACACTCAATGAGTTGTCTACGACACTTAGTGAGTGCCGTTCTGGCACTTACTGAATGCTGGCGCAGCACTCAGTGAGTGCCGCCAGCTTCACAGCGTGCCGTTTCTACGAAATTCTCCCTTTTTTTTTAATAATATTTTTCATTTACATATGCTTATATAGATTGTATATACATGCATTTATTTATTTATATCTTTTGGTTTTCTTTTCTGTTTCAAAATTCATTTTCTTCTTTTTATTTTCTTTTCAAATGATTTTCTATTCTTTATATCAAAATCAATTTTTCCAAACTTTTTTTTCTTATATATTTCGTACCCGAGTTTCCCAGAACACCCGGTCTTTTTTGAAAACTTTATTGAGGTTGAAGAACCCTCCGAAGAACTTCAGCTTTCCAATAACCCTTCCAACTGGGGCTCGGGCACCCCGTCTATATACAATGAAATCTTCTCTAGCTACTTGGTTTCTAGGGATATAATTTTTAGCCCAAGTATCCCTTCGGCCAACAATAAATACGGAGCAGAGTATTACTTTGCTCCCCTCTATGCCCGTCAGTTCGGGCTTACTCAACTCGTGCCCGTTCCCCCAGACATCACTATTAATGTTGACTGGGTAAAACACGGCCTTATCGTCAATGATGGGCAAGTGAAGAAAATCACAGAACGGTCAGACAAGCTCAAGGCCGCATTCAATTAACTTCACTCCCTTCTCCGCCCGCCCTATGGTATCAGAAGAATTCACCAAGTGGTGGAATGATCGGGCAAGCCACATATTCAAGGATACCACTGCTGAGGCCCTTGTACAATTTGCTGCATCATCAACCACTGAGGCCGATGCTCCTGCTCCAGCAGCACCAACTCGGCGCAAACAGGTTGCAAAGAGACCGGCCCGCAAGCCAGCTCTGGGCAAAGGGCCTGCTCAAAAGAAGAAGAAAACAACACTGGCCTCAATAGCTCATGTTAAATCTACTTTATTCTTTAAATGTTAAGTCCGATTAAATCATTACATTCTAATCCTTACCCTTTTTTTACTTTAGCTTGTTGACAAGGACTCCAGAGAAGACCTATCATTACCTAGAGTAGTTCCCCAACCCCCACAGATCCAACCTCAAACTCTTCTCACTGATCTATCTGCATCTCCGGCATCCGCAGTGGCCTACTTAGGATGAGTCGCCATGAGAGTAATGCCACTACACATCGTGCCACCTCTCACCCCTTTGAGCGACGACGAAGACAGTGCTCCAATCGGCCATATTCTTGAATAAGTTGTTCTCTCCTCTGGCAGCGAAGACGTGGCTGATGCCGGAACTACTATAGAGGCAGCTGGGGAAGATATTGAGTAGGCTGCCCTCGTTGTAATTGGAACACCCTTCGGACAGGATGACACCGGTGCTACCACCGAATCATTCTCTCAAGCAACAAGGGAACCGATTGAGGCCGATCCTGTCCAACCTCCTGAAGATTCTGCAACTCCACCGGTTGAGGATAGGGCGAATGACTCGGGCTCTGTCCTGGGCATTCAGATTTTACAGGCTGCAGAGACTGCTGCCAGCCCAAGGGTGGAAACAATACTGCTCCCTCTTCTTCCAGGCTTGATCAGTCATCCTCTCAGCCATCAACCTCTCAACTAAGTGAGGCCGATGTTCGCCGAGAGATCTCTGCATTGCTTGGTTCTCACGCCCAGGTATTATAGTCTCTTTACCTTGTTTCACTCATGAGCTCTTAGAACATCTTTTGACCCCACTCTTTTGAACAGGCTGCTCCCATAGGTCCAGAGCCGTACATCCCATTCAACGATTTCTTCTCTGGCCTGGACCTAGAGGCTTTTGAACTTGGTCCTCTTGAGCCCGAGGTGGTCTCTCTTTCACGCCTTCAGCAATCAAAAGACCTACTCCTCGGGTTTGCTGATCAGGACCTCTCTACTCTTCCTCCTGCTGCTGATGTTGAAGCATCTTTGAACACCCTCATGGTCGATCCCTCTCTTTCTGACGGGCAGCTATCCCTACTCCGTGAGACATAAGAAGGACTCCCAAGCTGCCGTCTCCTGGATCGATCGACCTTGAAGGTTCAAGCTGATGCTGAAATTCACCTGGGATCTCGGCAAAAAGCAGTGAAGTTTCTTGAGGGGGCCAAGGCTAAGTTTGAAGCAAGGAAGGCCTCTTAGGCTCAGGTGCTAGCCAGAGACACTTGGCTGCACAATCGCATTGCTACACTTAAAGCTCAGCTCGCACAATGCGAGACCGAGGTCGCCACCAATAATGTAGCCTTGGGGAAAATTGATGAACTGCTGGCCCAACTAGGTGGTGACGCCCAGAAGTATAGTGATCAACTACAGGCCAGCGTCTCGATATCCCGAGCATGGTCCTATAAACTTGACAAGGCAAAATGGGATCGGTGTATAGCTATCAAGACTTGGGAGGACTTAAGGGCCAAACTTAGGAATTTTGGATCGGCCTAGAGGCCGACTTCCCTCTTGTGTATCTTGTATAGCATATTTTTTTATCATGTTTTTGTAATTAAGCTGTGCTCAGCTTTATTAATACACAATGATGTTTTCTTTAATCATTTGGGCTCAGGTTCATAATTGATCAGTTGATCATATTCCAACCCTGGATTTGGTTTATAGTCAAGATCAATAGTCTCCCACAACGTAGGATAATAGGACTTTAAATATTGACCATTGATTAGTTGGACATGAACTGTCCCATCTATATCACGTAGCCTATTTGCACCACCTTTCTTGACTTGATAGACGATGAACAGTCCTTCCCAGTTGACCGACCATTTACCGTAACGGTTATCCTTGTCTCCGATAGGTAACACAGCCTTCCATACCAAATCCTTCATGCAGCCTTTTGTTATAAGCTCGGGCTGCCCGTTGCTTTTGCACTTTTAATGAGTCTAAGGCCATGAGCCTTGTTTCATCAAGCCCTTCTAACTCAGCTATCATAGCCTCTCTGTACTCCGCAGGCTCAAGCTGATTCTGTAAAGCCCTTCTGGCCGATCGGACTATAACTTCTATAGGTAACATGGCATCATGCCCATAGGTCAGCATGAACGGTGTGACCCCAGTACTTGACCTTTTAGATGTCCGATAGGCCCATAGAGCTTCAGACAGGAGCTTGTCCCATTCCTTAGGATTTTCAATGATCATCTTTTCAATAATCCCCTTAAGGATCTTGTTTGTCGACTCAGCCTGCCCGTTAGCCTGTGCATAGTAGGGTGTAGAATTGAGAATTTTGATCCCCCTGCTCTCTGCAAAAGCTAACGTTTCTGTTCCTGTGAAAATGGATCCTTGTTCGGCCGTAATTGTCTCTGGCAGGCCGAACCTGTGGATAATATGTTCTTCAATGAATTTAATAATGGTGGCCTGAGTCACCGTTCTGCAAGGTATGGCCTCAACCCACTTAGTAAAGTAGTCTGTAGCCACTATGATGAAACAGTGCTGGCTGGATGACGGTAGTAGGACTTTGCCAATTAAATCCATAGCTCATCCTCGGAACGACCATGGTTGATTACAGGTTGGAGCTCTTTAGCTGGCACATGCTGGATCAGGCCATGCTTCTAGAAAGCTTGACATCCCTTGGCATAACTGATACAATATTTCAACATATCGGGCCAGTAATAGTTGTATCTTCTCAACAACCACTTCATCTTTGTACCGGCCTGATGCGCCCCACAAATCCCTTCATGTACTTCAGCCATAACCTACATGGTCTAATTTTTACCTAAACACCTCAAGATTACGTTGTCACTGATGGGTTTCTTGAACAATTCTCCATCAAGCATCATGAATCGGACAACAAATAGTCTAACTCTTCGATCTACTCTGACATTTAGGTGGTTCAGGTATTCAATGATGAGTACTCTCCAATCGTCGTCTTCCATCAAGACCGAATTGGTTATAGTATACCAACCTCTCCTTGCAATGGATGGTAATGATCAGACATGAATAGTGATAACTTGGTCTTCTAGGTTCTTCCCAGAAGACGATGTTAATCCTGTTTTTGCTAGCTTATCGACCTCAGTATTTGTGGTCATACTAATGTCGTCAAATGCCTCCATGAGTTGAGTGGCCATAGCGTGGAATGGGCAGAGCTCCCAACTTCGTATCTGGAATTCTCCAGCTATCTATCCGATCACTAGCCCTGAGTCTCCTTTTATGTGCACGGACGATGCCCCCATTTCAAGGAGTATCTCTAGTCCGATGATAAGCGCTTCGTATGCGGCCTGATTGTTGGTGTATTTGAAATTGAGCCAAAATGACATTTTTGTCTTCTTGTACTTGGGTGATACAATAACCACACCTGCCCTAGCACCCTCTACGTTTTTGGAACCTTCAAAGATTAACATCCACGGGACTAAGGACGTGCTTAGGACTCTGGGTGTTAGAGGCAGCTCTCCCAGATCAGTAGGGTCTGGGTGATGGGCCAAAAAATTGGCTATGGCCTGGCCTTTGACCGATTGCTGTGATCGGTACTAGATGGCAAATTCCATCAAGGCCAAGGTCCATTTCCTAATTCAGCTTTGCATAATTGGTCTTGACAACATATATTTTATCACATCAGTTTGACATATTATGTAAGTTGAAACGGGCAGCATATACATTCTTAACTTTGTGACGAAAAATACAATGCCAAGCATAACTTCTCAATCAGCGTATAACGCTGCTCGATTGGAGTCAAAATTCTACTTAAATAATAAACAACCTACTCGTTGACTTACTCATTGTCTTGAGCTAACATACTTCCTATGGAGCAATCAGAGGCCGATATATACAACTTAAGGTATCTACCCTTCTTTGGTGGCATTAATACAGGGGAAGTTGACAAATATCGTTTAATTCCCTTGAAGGCTTGTTGATGGCTGTCTTCCCATTTAAAGTCTTCATCGGTCTTGATCTTCAATAGTGAGGTCCATACTTGGGTCTTCTTTGCACAATTGGATATAAATCTTCTCAGGAAATTGATATGCCCGAGCAATCTCTGAAGTTCTTTCTTGTTAGTTGGTGGCTTTGCTGCCTGGATAGCCCGAGCCTTATTTTTGTCAACCTCTATCCCTCTTTGATGCACTAGGAACCCTAGAAATTCCTTGCTATGACGCCAAAAGCACATTTGAGAGGGTTCATCTTTAGTCAGTGAGCCTGCATTCTTTCAAATGCCTTTTCCAAGACTCTCAGATGATCGGCGTTATCTCCTGACTTTACCACCACATCATCGATGTAAACCTCCATGAATTGTCCAATTATATCATGGAAGATTGAATTCATCGCCCGTTGATAGGTGGCTCTAGCATTCTTCAAACCGAAGGGCATGGCAATCCACTCAAAGGATCTAATTGTCCCCGGGCATCGAAAAGCAGTCTTCGAGACATCCTCTTCGGCGATGTAGATCTGGTTGTAACCCGAGTGCCCGTCCATAAAGGAAAAAATTTTATGTTTGGCGGCCGAATCAATTAATTGATCGGCCATGGGCATAGGATACTCATCTTTCGGGGTGGCTAGGTTTAGGTTTTTGAAGTCAATGCAGACCCTCAGCTTCCCATTTTTCTTTACTACCGGGACCACATTCGAGACCCATTCAACATACCGGGCTGTCCGAATGAAACCAGTGGCTAGTAGTCTCTCAATCTCCTCTTTCACCTTTAGAGTTACTTCTAGTGACATCCGCCGAGGTAGGTGCTTGAACGGCCTAGACCCCGATTTAATTGGTAATCGGTGTTCCACCAGTTCCCTAGATAACCCTGGTAATTCATCATAATCCTAGGCAAAGCAATCTCTGTACTTCTACAAGAGTACAATCAACTCTGCCTGACACTGCGGCTCCAGCATCTGACTTACATAAGTGGTTTGTGCTCTCCTTCTTTGCCTAGGTTAACCTCCAATAGGGGGTCCTAGACATCGACCTTTAAATCATCAAGCTTTGCTGTGACCATTTCCAATTCGTCTATTTGAATCTCTTCCTTCCTTGGCATTTCCTCTTCATAGATACAATTAGCCAGATTAATCATTCCGTCAACAGGGCCGATTTCTAGTCTTCTATCGGCCAGGTATGCACACCATCTGGCCATGCTGGCCTTTAGGGCCAGCATTTTCTGTTCGTCAATGATCGGTGTCTCTATTGACGTCTTCCTGTTCGATGATCTCAATCGGCCTTGATTCTTCAGTCCGGCTGAGGTTATGGTAACACATTTTCATGTCTGATGTATTTCCTTTAAGGAAGGTAGTCGTATTTGGTCTTCCCATTTTGTTGCGACCCAGCAATTTGACCAGCCCGATATCATCTTCGTATAAGACTGCATCGGTCATTTGCACACGAGCTACGAATGGCTTTGTATCTGCTCCAACAACTTCTACCTCATCGCCTCTCCAGAAAATCAGTAACTGATGGAGTGTGGAAGGAATGCAATAATTTGGGTGTATCCAATCTCGGCCGAGTAATGCATTATAGGCCGCCAAGGTTTCTAAGATGAAGAAAGCAGTTATAACCGTTTTACTGACAATGGTCAGCTAGAGGGGTAGGATACCCTTGGTTCTTGAGGGTACTCCCGTGAAGCTTTGAACATTCATTTTAGTCGGAATTAGCTCCGACTCGGACTTCTGAAGGATTCTTAACATTATTTGAGGCATAATATTGATGGTAGACCCACCATCAACCAGGATTCTGTTTATCGGGACCCCCTCAATATGTCCTTTCATGTACAACGTCTTCAAATGTTGGGACATCTGATATGTGGGTTTCTAAAAAACCACTTTGACTGGTCCGCAAGGCTTCACCCCTTCTTCAGTATGATGTCCCTTCAGCCTTAAAATAGTGATCTTGGGCCGGTCAGTCTGCTCATCGGTGGCATCCACATTCTTGCTTGTGGCTTCCACCATATTAGGTTTAATGATCTCTCCCCCATTACAGAATACATCTTCTATCATGGATGAATCCTTGGTCAGGCCCTCCATTACATCCCCTTTCATGGCCGCAGGCTAGTCTGGCTTGGCCATGAAGCACCTAGGCAAAGTAAACACCATGTTAGATGATAGGCTTATCGGAACATTTCTAAATTGAATTGCTAAGGTGCTGGAGCCTGACAGATCACCATCAGACTCCATATTCATCTTCTCTAATGTGGGCCTGCATCCCTCCTATGATTTTACCGGTCTGACTCTTTCCTTCAGGTGCCCAACAGAAGTATGCATCGCCCCAGCCTCTCCGTCACAAAATGGTTCTGCCTCAACTGTGAGTTCTTGAGTGTCGGGCAATGGCAAAGTATGCGCTGTGGGTTTAGGAGCGTTTCTAGCCCGATTGTTCCAGTACTGGCGTTCCCGTTTGGCCTGTCTCATGCGTTGATACCTCCTTTTTTGAGACTTGCTATACTATGGCTACGTTGGGAATTTTGAATGCTCAGTCCTATGCCACCTCCCATCTTCCATTCGGGGTGGCAACACCATCCTTGGGCTCCTATTTGAGGCTGATGAGCTTGTTTGCAGCTTAGGCTTTGGAATGGTTCGGGTACCTCATGCCTCGAATCGGCCTGCCTTTTGACCGATTTGCAGAGCCAAGGAAGGTTTTGCCCGCCACTCGGGCTTCACCTGACCTGCCAAGGCATTGACAACCTCTCATAGACAGATCTTCTCGGGCTTGGCTCCCGATGTTCATTGCCTCTTGGCCTCTTACTTGGGCTAGAGACTTTTTTTTTTGTTATCAGCCTTGCATCTTGGGCAAAGGCCTTGTTCGATGAAACTCCAGCTGTCGTCGAAGATCCGTTATCAAGTTATCGGTATCAGACCTAGCAGTTTCTTCCTCGGCCTTGTGGCCCTTTTCTTTACGTTCCTGATAACTTCTTTGGAGGTCATGTATCGTCACTTTCGGTTTATCTGTGGCCGAAATGGCGATTTGTTTCCCTTCCCTCTGCCGTGGCAAAATTTCTTTGTCGATCAAGTCTATCTTTGGCCTTGGCCTTGTCAGCTCGGTTAAATTGAGCATAACCATATTGGTACCGGTGATTTGAGGAAATAGATTTGCGTCAGTCCCCATAGCCTTGTCCGAAAACTTGAAAACTCCTTTCTCCACGTTTTCCTGTATAACATTACGAAAAACAACATAGTTATTAGTGGAGTGCTTCTAGGAATTGTGCCACTTACATTATTCTTTATTTTTTAGGTCATCGGCCTTGGGAATCCGATGGCCTTCACCCAGCTTGATCACTTTATCGGCTAATGATGAGGGCAGATATTTGTAAAATATTGGCCTGATAGAGAGGAAATGTAACGCCCTGTATTTTATTATCATTAATAAATAAATACGGCATTTCATTTCCATGAGCATCTGTTTTAATTTCTTTTTAATATATTTATCTGGGGCCAAACCGTAATATTTGAAAATATAGGAAATATTTTCTGTGGTTTCAAAATCGATATCTATATTTTCGTACAAACCGGGAATTTATTCCTACATTTATATAATTTTCTGTATTTTATTTTAAACCAGAAAATACCAGTTTTGTTTTAAAACTGCGCCGTTACCGCATTTTGGTGTGGGAGCACGTGAGCTCAACCACACCGGGCGAAATCTATTGATTTCTTGGAGCCCAAAACTGTAAGTTTATATATATGTATAACAGTACTCTCATATCTCTCTCACAAACTCACAGTCTCTCATTCTCTCCCTATTCTCTCAAGCTCTATCTCAATTCTCTCTACTCTCTCTCAAGATTACACACATACATAGTCATATATACATATTGGGTTACCAAAATCAAGAACGGGAAGAATTTCGGAACGACGGAATTCTCGATGGATTATTACGGCGGAAGTTCTCGGCCTTTAATTTTCTGTATAATCGGCTCTGTGAGTAAATTAAACTCACTCCCAATGTTTATATACGCATATTTCAGTATATATAGATGTGTATATGTGTATATATATGTGTCCACCATTAAAGCTTGAGATTTGGAGTTTTAGAAATCGTAACCAAAATCAATTCTGTAAATTGGGAATGGAAGATATTGATCCCGATAAGCTGTGGTTCGAATCCTACGCAGTAATTTACCCGTATCGCGACGAACCATTGATTTTAAGTTTTGTCACTCTAACTTTAATCGCAGAAATTAATCGATACAATCCGTATTAGTTAAAATTGATCGCGTATTCTTAATCTACGCGGAAAACCGAGGAGAACCATATATCACTTGTCTTGGTACGAACAGAATCTGAAACTGGGTAATTTCAGTCCAGAAACTGAAAACAGGGGAGAAAACGAAGAAGACGACGTTCTGCAAGAACTCGCGCGCGCGACCCGCTCGCGCGAGGATCGCTCGCGCGAACCTTTCCCCCCCTCGCGCGCGCGATCCGCTCGCGCGACCTGTTCTGCCCTTTCGCGCGCGCGATCCGCTCGCGCGATCTGCCCTCCCCCTCGCTCGCGCGATCTGCTCGCGCGAGGTGGCAGTTTTGGCAGTTTGTGTGATTTTTGGTAAGGGACTGTTTGGAAAATGTTTTGGGAGATTTCAAAGGACTGTTTAACAAATACACTGTTTTAAAGGCTCACTGTTAGACTTTGGACTTGTAAGAATGTTTAAGACCGAAATTTATGCTCGTACGATTATTCCGGCTTTGTGATTTATTAAGGGTGTTATTTATGAAACATTGACATACATATTAGGGTTGAGGTTGTGTCAACATGCATGTGTGCGAGAAAGCGTGAAAAGAGTAAAGAGTAGCGGTCTGGTGTGCGACCTCAATATCGATCGGATAGTATTCCTGGTATTGGAGGCGACAGTGTCGTGTACGACTTAGATATCGATCGGATAGTATTCCTGGTATCTAAGGCGCGCGTTTCGGATATTGATCGGATAGTATTCCTGATATCCGAAGCGATGGTGGTAGTGTTGTGTACGGCTTAGATATCGATCGGATATTATTCCTGGTATCTAGGGCGCTTGTTTCGGATATTGATCGGATAGTATTCCTGGTATCCGAAATGATGGTATTGAGTGTGGCTTAGATATCGATCGGATATTATTCCTGGTATCTGAAGCGATAGTTTGGTGTGCTGTTTTGGATATCGATCGGATAGTATTCCTGGTATCTGAGATAATGGTTTGGTTGTGTTGAGTTTTGTTGAGAGAAAAGAGTCAGAAAGATGAGACATTACATTGTTCATGCATGGTCGCATATTTATTGCTTTCTTTATTCCCCCGTGACTTATGTTGGAATTGGAACCTTGAATTTATTGCTTTTAAAAATTAAATTGCACCGTTGTTTATATGCTTATATATACATTGCGAGCACTTGTTTATTTTGCTCACCAGCTTTCATAAGCTGACGGCGTTGATGCGTCCTGGACTGTATGTCCAGATTTTCAGGGTCAGGAGCAGCCAGGGTACTTTGACTATGCTACTTAGAGTCAGGAGACTTTTCAGGAGGCTGCTTTATATTTCCTATGTCTTTTAATTTGGGTTTTGTAATAAACTAGTTTAGACTTTTGAATAAGGCGTTTTGTGCCTAAGACTATGACTGCTGTAATAGTTTAGTAAGTTTTTATTTCGGAGCTTATGATCTGTTAGTATCCTTTGCTTTAGAAATGTTGTTAAGGTAATTGTTTGCAGGGACAATTGGTCATACTCACTTGTCACGACCTACGAGTCCATAAAGGAAATTAAATGCTTTCCTGTATTATGCTACGTCGGGGCGTGACAGGCTTTTTGGTATCAGAGCCAGGTTATGGCTCGACCAATTGTCCAAAACACCTAGGATCTGCCGTTAAGATAGAATTGAGATAAGATAGTTCGACTTTATTCCGTGTCTAGTCGCTTTCTATCGTTTAGAATTTTCTTTCTTCTCGAGAGGTTGACCGAATTCTATTGATTGCTGGATAGGTACCGTTCTCTCGATCAGATGGCTGGAAGAAATCTCAGGAATCGTCCCGCTATTGAAGATGCACCGCCAGTAATAGATCCAACCGGGATGTTCGAAGCTTTTGTAAGGAGGTTGGAGAGGGTTAGTGATCAGAACGCAAGGAACAATAATCAGAATGGGAATTACAACGGGAATGGGAGGCAAGCCCACCAGACTGGAGACAAGCTTCTCAAAGAGTTTCGCGCCCTGCGACCTGAGTATTTTGCGGGGACTGATGAACCCTGGCAAGCGGAACAGTGGCTACGTCAGATGGAGCGTATCTTTGAGACTATAGAGTGCACTGATCTGGAGAAGAAGCGTCTGGCTATCTTTCAGCTGTCTTATGCAGCGGCTGATTGGTGGGATGCAGAAAAGGCGACGATAGGGGAAGAAGCTGCAAGGAGAATGCCATGGGTGGTGTTCAAGGAAAGGTTTCTTGAGAAGTATTTCCCCGAAGAAGAGAAGGACAAGAGAGAGAAAGAGTTTATGGAGTTGACTCAAGGGAATCTGACTGTCCGAGAGTACACTACCCGATTTGAGCGTCTGTCTCGCTTTGCTCCACATATGGTGGACACACCCCAGAGGAAAATCAAGAAGTATCACCGAGGTCTCAACCTATCTCTCAGACATTTGACTATGGGGCATCTGGGCCAGTCATTTGAAGCTCTGGTGAGATTGGCTACGGGGTTAGAGAATGATGGGTGTCAGAATTCGAAGCCGTTTGGAAATCGACCTCCGCAGAAGGGTTATCCCGGACAGAAACCAGGGTACCCTCAAGGACAGAAAAGGACCTGGGATGGAGGGAAGAAACCACAACAGACACAAGCGGTTCAGCAGTATCCGCCTCTAGCAATAGAAGGGGCCAAAAACAACAACTGCTTCAATTGTGGTAATCCCGGTCACCGAGCTAAGGATTGCAGACAGACTAGGCGTGCTGATCGTCCGGGAATTGTGTGCTATAATTGTGGCATGCCAGGTCACATAAGTCCGGAGTGCAAGGCTCCTAGGAAAGGCAACTATGGTCAGCAAGGACAGGCCCGCCTGAATGCTGTTATTCCCGAGGCTGCTGGTTATGAAGAAACAGGATATGGAGGAGGTGCTTATGAGGAAGGATTGCCTGAGCAACGAGCAGTGGAAGGTACTCTAACCTTGTTTAACTCTCATGTTAAAGTTTTATTTGACACGGGTGCTACACATTCCTTTATATCTGTTAAGATCGTTCAGAAGTTGGGTATCGTACCGCATCGTTTAGAGGAAGCTTTGAGTGCTGTCTCACCCTTAGGGACCACAGTCAAGTTATTACATGTGTGTAAGGATTGTCCTCTTCGGTTAGGAGACCGCGAACTTTTGGCAAGATTGGTGGTTCTGTCAATGAAGGAGTTCGATATAATCCTGGGAATGGATTGGCTCGAGAAGAATGATGCGAAGTTGGATTGTGCAAAGAAGAAGATCACATTTGCGGACAAGGGAAATCAACTCTTCGATTTCCAATGTAACCCTTCGGGTGATATGTTCCTCACTAGATGCCTAGCAAACATTGAGGTTGTCAGTGCAGAGGTGACAGTATCATCTATCCCGGTGATCAAAGAGTTCGAGGAAGTATTCCGAGATATTTCAGGATTACCGCCGGAAAGAGACATAGAATTCTTTGTGGAATTGGTGCCAGGTACTCGACCTATAACCAAGGTTCCCTACAGGATGGCCCCTACAGAGTTGCTGGAGCTGAAGGAACAAGTTCAAGAACTTGAGAAGTTGGGTTTTGTTCGTCCAAGTACTTCACCCTGGGGAGCACCAGTGTTGTTTGTGAAGAAGAAGGATGGGTCAATGCGGCTGTGTATTGACTACCGAGAACTGAATAAGGTTACTATCAAGAATAAGTATCCTTTACCTCGGATAGACGATCTGTTTGATCAGTTGCAGGGAGCCACGACCTTTTCTAAGATTGATCTACGGTCAGGGTATCACCAGTTGAGGGTGCGGAAGGAGGATATACCTAAGACTGCTTTCAGGACGAGATACAGACACTATGAGTTCTTAGTGATGCCGTTTGGGATGACAAATGCTCCGGCTGTGTTTATGGACTTGATGAACAGAGTATTCAAGCCCTACTTAGATCAGTTCGTTATTGTCTTTATTGATGATATTTTGATCTATTCCAAGTCAGAGGAAGAGCATGAACAACACCTGAGGATCGCGTTGCAGACTCTCAAGGATCACCGCCTGTATGCTAAATTCAGCAAGTGTGAATTCTGGCTTCAGGAAGTTAAGTTTCTCGGGCATGTGATCTCTCAACAAGGAATCGCGGTTGACTCATCAAAAACCGATGTAGTGGCGAATTGGACTCGGCCGACCAATGCTACAGAAGTCAGAAGTTTTCTGGGACTAGCTGGTTACTATCGGAGATTTGTAGAAGGTTTCTCAAAGATAGCAGCCCCGTTAACTGGGTTGACTAAGAAAGATTTGAAGTTTGAATGGACTGATAAGCATGAACGCGCTTTTCTGAAATTAAAAGAGAGATTGACAACAGCACCAGTGCTTGCGATACCAAGGGATGGTGAGAAGTTCACTATTTTTAGTGACGCCTCGTATCAAGGATTGGGATGTGTCCTTATGCAAGACGGAAAGGTTATCGCCTATGGTTCGCGACTATTGAAGCCGAATGAATTGAATTACCCAACTCATGATTTGGAACTGGCAGCAGTAGTGTTTGCGCTCAAGACCTGGAGACACTACCTCTACGGGGAGAAGTTTGATTTGTTCTCGGACCACAAGAGCCTTAAGTATTTGTTTACTCAGAAGGAGTTGAACATGAGGCAGCGTAGGTGGATGGAGCTGATTAAGGATTACGACTTTACATTAGAGTACCACCCCGGTAAGGCTAATGTAGTCGCTGACGCCCTAAGCCGGAAGCCTCGAGGAATGATTGCCTCATTGATGTTGAGGGAATGGAAAGCTTTAGAGACAATCGCAGAATTTGATATGCAGATTTCTGAAGGAAGTGACGGACATCACTTTGGATGCCTCATGGTACAACCAACACTTGTGAGTCGAATTATCGAAGCCCAGAAGGGAGATGAAAAGTTTCAAGCATGGTTCGCCAAGATGTCAGAGAAGGACCCGACAGAATGGAAGGTTGGGGCCGATGGAGGGTACAGATGTCGAGACAGATTGTGTGTGCCAGACTCAGGAGGTTTGAGAAAAGATATTCTCGAAGAAGCACATAAATCGAGACTGACAGTACACCCAGGAGGAACGAAGATGTATAAGGACCTGAAGAGGAACTTCTGGTGGGAAGGGATGAAGCGAGAAGTAGCCGAGTTTGTGTCTAAATGTTTGACTTGTCAACAAGTGAAGGCCGAACATCAGAGACCCTCGGGATTGTTACAACCCTTACCTGTTCCAGGATGGAAGTGGGAGCACATAACTATGGATTTTGTGGTTGGATTACCCCGGTCACAACAGAATCATGACGCGATTTGGGTAATTGTGGATCGTTTGACGAAGTCTGCACACTTTATCGCGTACAATATGACTTACCCAGTAGAACGGATGAGTCGAATGTATCTTCAACAAGTGGTGCGACTGCACGGTGCACCTGTGACAATTGTATCAGACCGAGATGCACGCTTTACCTCGGGATTTTGGGAAAGTTTGCAGAAGGCTATGGGAACTTCGCTCAAGATGAGTACTGCATTCCATCCTCAGACCGATGGACAGACCGAGCGTGTTAATCAGATTATGGAAGATATGCTCAGAGCTTGTGCAATCGACTTTGAAGAGTCTTGGGAGACGCACTTACCTTTGGTTGAATTTGCATATAACAACAGTTATCACTCGAGTATTGGAATGGCGCCGTTCGAAGCTTTGTACGGACGGCCATGTCGATCTCCGTTGTGTTGGGCTGAAGTGGGAGACACAGAACTTTTGGGACCAGATTTGGTGAGAGAGACCAATGAGAAGATTTTACTGGTCAAGGAAAGGATGAAAACTGCACAGAGTAGGCACAAGAGTTATGCGGATCGGCGTCGAAAGGACTTGGAGTTCAGTGTTGGAGACCACGTACTCCTTAAGGTTTCACCTGTTCGTGGAATAGTACGTTTTGGTCAGAAGAGAGGGAAGTTGGCACCTCGTTTCATCGGACCGTTCGAGATTTTGGAGCGTGTTGGAAAAGTGGCTTATCGGCTCGCGTTGCCACCAAAGATGTCTGGTGTTCATAATGTGTTCCATGTCAGTATGTTAAGGAAATACATACGGGATCCTTCACATGTGGTTAATTTCGATGATATTGAGACGAGTCAAAGTGTTGTCTACAAGGATAGACCTGTGAGGATTCTAGACCAGAGTATCAAGAGGCTGAGAAGAAGAGACGTTCCTTTGGTTAAGGTTCAGTGGAGGCATCATGACGAAGGAGAAGCGTCGTGGGAGTTAGAGTCAGACATGAGGACTAGATACCCCGAGTTGTTTCAGGACTAGTTAGCTCAGATTTCGGGGCGAAATCTCTGTTAAGGTGGGTAGGGTGTAACGCCCTGTATTTTATTATCATTAATAAATAAATACGGCATTTCATTTCCATGAGCATCTGTTTTAATTTCTTTTTAATATATTTATCTGGGGCCAAACCGTAATATTTGAAAATATAGGAAATATTTTCTGTGGTTTCAAAATCGATATCTATATTTTCGTACAAACCGGGAATTTATTCCTACATTAATATAATTTTCTGTATTTTATTTTAAACCAGAAAATACCAGTTTTGTTTTAAAACTGCGCCGTTACCGCATTTTGGTGTGGGAGCACGTGAGCTCAACCACACCGGGCGAAATCTATTGATTTCTTGGAGCCCAAAACTGTAAGTTTATATATATGTATAACAGTACTCTCATATCTCTCTCACAAACTCACAGTCTCTCATTCTCTCCCTATTCTCTCAAGCTCTATCTCAATTCTCTCTACTCTCTCTCAAGATTACACACATACATAGTCATATATACATATTGGGTTACCAAAATCAAGAACGGGAAGAATTTCGGAACGACGGAATTCTCGACGGATTATTACGGCGGAAGTTCTCGGCCTTTAATTTTCTGTATAATCGGCTCTGTGAGTAAATTAAACTCACTCCCAATGTTTATATACGCATATTTCAGTATATATAGATGTGTATATGTGTATATATATGTGTCCACCATTAAAGCTTGAGATTTGGAGTTTTAGAAATCGTAACCAAAATCAATTCTGTAAATTGGGAATGGAAGATATTGATCCCGATAAGCTGTGGTTCGAATCCTACGCAGTAATTTACCCGTATCGCGACGAACCATTGATTTTAAGTTTTGTCACTCTAACTTTAATCGCAGAAATTAATCGATACAATCCGTATTAGTTAAAATTGATCGCGTATTCTTAATCTACGCGGAAAACCGAGGAGAACCATATATCACTTGTCTTGGTACGAACAGAATCTGAAACTGGGTAATTTCAGTCCAGAACTGAAAACAGGGGAGAAAACGAAGAAGACGACGTTCTGCAAGAACTCGCGCGCGCGACCCGCTCGCGCGAGGATCGCTCGCGCGAACCTTTCCCCCCCCTCGCGCGCGCGATCCGCTCGCGCGACCTGTTCTGCCCTTTCGCGCGCGCGATCCGCTCGCGCGATCTGCCCTCCCCCTCGCTCGCGCGATCCGCTCGCGCGAGGTGGCAGTTTTGGCAGTTTGTGTGATTTTTGGTAAGGGACTGTTTGGAAAATGTTTTGGGAGATTTCAAAGGACTGTTTAACAAATACACTGTTTTAAAGGCTCACTGTTAGACTTTGGACTTGTAAGAATGTTTAAGACCGAAATTTATGCTCGTACGATTATTCCGGCTTTGTGATTTATTAAGGGTGTTATTTATGAAACATTGACATACATATTAGGGTTGAGGTTGTGTCAACATGCATGTGTGCGAGAAAGCGTGAAAAGAGTAAAGAGTAGCGGTCTGGTGTACGACCTCAATATCGATCGGATAGTATTCCTGGTATTGGAGGCGACAGTGTCGTGTACGACTTAGATATCGATCGGATAGTATTCCTGGTATCTAAGGCGCGCGTTTCGGATATTGATCGGATAGTATTCCTGATATCCGAAGCGATGGTGGTAGTGTTGTGTACGGCTTAGATATCGATCAGATATTATTCCTGGTATCTAGGGCGCTTGTTTCGGATATTGATCGGATAGTATTCCTGGTATCCGAAATGATGGTATTGAGTGTGGCTTAGATATCGATCGGATATTATTCCTGGTATCTGAAGCGATAGTTTGGTGTGCTGTTTTGGATATCGATCGGATAGTATTCCTGGTATCTGAGATAATGGTTTGGTTGTGTTGAGTTTTGTTGAGAGAAAAGAGTCAGAAAGATGAGATATTACATTGTTCATGCATGGTCGCATATTTATTGCTTTCTTTATTCCCCCGTGACTTATGTTGGAATTGGAACCTTGAATTTATTGCTTTTAAAAATTAAATTGCACCGTTGTTTATATGCTTATATATACATTGCGAGCACTTGTTTATTTTGCTCACCAGCTTTCATAAGCTGACGGCGTTGATGCGTCCTGGACTGTATGTCCAGATTTTCAGGGTCAGGAGCAGCCAGGGTACTTTGACTATGCTACTTAGAGTCAGGAGACTTTTCAGGAGGCTGCTTTATATTTCCTATGTCTTTTAATTTGGGTTTTGTAATAAACTAGTTTAGACTTTTGAATAAGGCGTTTTGTGCCTAAGACTATGACTGCTGTAATAGTTTAGTAAGTTTTTATTTCGGAGCTTATGATCTGTTAGTATCCTTTGCTTTAGAAATGTTGTTAAGGTAATTGTTTGCAGGGACAATTGGTCATACTCACTTGCCACGACCTACGAGTCCATAAAGGAAATTAAATGCTTTCCTGTATTATGCTACGTCGGGGCGTGACAGGAAAATTGGTTGAACTTAACCCTCTATCTCTAGTTTTACCTGCATTTGTGTTTTAATTCATCTCTTTACACAATGATGTGCTTTCCATGATATGTTGCTGTGTTTGGTTCTTTGAATGCAGGTCCTGAAGTTGAAATGAATAACAAGGCTAAAAGAGATAGCTCAAGAAACAAAGAGACCAAGTCAAAATTGAAATCCAAGTACCAATCGATTGCCATGATAGCAATCGATTGCTTTCAAGACCAATCGATTGCCATGATAGCAATCGATTAATTTCAAAACCAATCGATTGTAATCAGTTACCAATCGATTGGTAAAATCTGGAAGTCAAATCTCTTTAATGGAGCAGATTCTCAGCAATCAGAGTTAATGACAACGACCAGCCGTTACATTATGAACCTGGACACCTTCAGCTCGTAATGTCACTATATAAATAGGGGGAGCTAGAGAGGTTGGGGGTTGGCTCATTTTTGTATTGTTTTGTAGGATTTTTTTTTTGGTTTAACAAGATTCAAGTTGAAGAAAATTCCATTTCGAATTCAATTTCAAGTCAGGTTTATTCTCTCATGTTTTGTTGCTTTAGAATTTGTTTTTTTATAAATACTATTATAGCTTAGTTTGATTTTAAAATTTCTTGTTCATAAGTTTAATCCATGTGTGATTCCATGTTTCAGTTTAGTGTATCCATACCATCTTAAACATGTCAGAGTAGAATTCTGGTTGGGAATAATGTGAGGAAAGATTATTCCTAATCACTGCCATGATTCTGTTTTAGAGTCAGTGGCAATCGATTGGAAACAGAACCCAATCGATTGCCATAGATTCTAAGCCAATCGATTGGTACTTATACCAATCGATTGGGAGTCATGTCATACCAATCGATTGCTATTAATAGCAATCGATTGGCGTGAAAATGTCTTGGACAGTATCCTTTTAGTATTCCAGTAACTTCTGTTTCAGAAACTAAGTCCAATTTGATCTTTTAAGTTCAAATTGCAATTTGATTTTGAAATATAAGCTCTTTTGATTAATTAATTCAATGAACACTTATGACAAACATATCAAATATCCCACACTCGATTTGTTAGTTATAGTTCATGATTTAGTTAGTCTTGATTTCAGTTCTTATTGTAAGTGAGGTAGTTTAACCACCAAGTATGTGGAATTCACATACTTAGTATCTAGGTTGCTTAACTTAATCTTTTGTGAAATAAGGAATACTAGAAGGACAAAACCCCGGCTGTTTACTTTTGCTTAATCATGGCAGTGGTTAGGACTATGTGGTCTCACATGTTCCCAACAATTTGTTTTTCATTCATAATTTAAACTACATTGTTCATTCTTAATTAAATTGATTGCTGCTTTACTTTAATCCCTTTCGTTGTAATTTCGAATTTAGTAGGATCATTAGAACCTCCACCTTTAAAAGAAATCATCATCTACCTTCTTTAGGATTCAATCTAGTGTTCTTCCCCTAAATTATGTTCCTTGGGAAAATGACTCAGTCTTACCGGTTATAACTCGACGCGACCGTTTATACTTGGACGTACTCTTCAGAGAACACATTTCCAACTCGTGACAAGTTTTTGGCGCCGTTGCCGGGGACGGTAACGAAGGCCAGGGATTTTTGATTGATCCAATCTTTCCTTGTCCCATTTCTATCTTTCTTTTTCTTTTCGTTCTTCAGAACACAAGCTGTATTGATTGTGTCATTCTATGTCCTTTAACTCCACTGAAGCTTTCGTCACAAATTTATTTGAAGATTCCATAGATAGTACTGATAATCCCATTTTTACTCCGTCTACTTCTAATCCAATGTTTGACACAGAGAGCCAACAAGGAGAAAATAGGCATCACCTTATCGATGACGTCAACGACCTCTACGAGAACTCTTGGCTCTTGATCGAACTGCCGTACCTTCTTATATCTGCATCCCTCCGCACACGGGTACATTCCATTTTCATAAAGGAATGATCCAACTATTACCCACATTTCATGGGATGGAGAAGGAGAAGGCATACTTGCATATTCGAGACTTCGAAGACGTTTGTGGCACGTTCATAGATCAGACTTGCCCAAGTGATATAATCCGACTAAAGCTTTTTCCCTTCACCTTGAAGGACAAAGCGAAGTCATGGTTATTGCCGCTCAAACTAAACTCTATTTTGACTTAGCCAGCAATTCATGAAGCCTTTCTTAAGAAGTTCTTCCCTAATCGGTTAACAACTGATATCTTGAGACAAATTAAGATGTACAATAAAAAAGAAGAAGAAACATTCGCTGAAGCATGGGAGCGATTCAAGGATTTTTTATTGCTCTGTCCACATCATGGATTCGAGAAGTGGCGAACAATAAGCTTCTTCTATGATGGCCTTTGTCTAAAATCAAAGAAACTCATAGAAATTACGAGTGACGGTGAGTTCATGAGCAAGAATGCAGATCAAGCAGAAGCTCATTTTAAATGGTTGGCCGAACACTCACCAGAATGGAAAACTCAAGTGACAAGAACTCAAACTAGTTCGAGTTCAAGTCATAAGAGTATTTATCAATTGAAAGCGGAAGATGGCTTAATGGAGAAATACGAGCAACTGTCTCATAAATTGGAGGCATTGGAAGCAAAGAAGGACCAAGTGATACAATTCGCTTCTGAAGAATCATGTTCTAGTTATCTACAAATGGGGCATACTTCTCAACATTGTCAAATATACCCTGTTTATCATGAACAGAGTCCAGTAGAAGTACACGTTGTAAATGCCCCTGGTCGTTTCAACCCAAATGATAGGTGGAGTCATCCTGGTTTCGACCATAAAAACAATGCTGCCATAGCAAACCCATCTCAACAGTGGCAGCCGAACAAAGGAAACCAGTACCGACCTCAAAACCAAGGATACCAACAGGGTTACCAACCTCCTCCTACCTATCAACGAAATCAAGGGTACCATCCGAATCAATATCAACAAAATCATTCACCTCAATCCAACTACAATTAGGGGAGCAACAATCAATCTTCATCCAACACTTATGTGCTACCTCATAAGAAGGCACAAGAGGATCCTAATACACTCATGATGCAGAAGTTGATGTAGTTAATGAGTAAACTCAACATAAGTGTAGAGAGGTTAGCCGCTCAACATGGGGATAGAGAACAAAGTATGTTCCTAGCACAACCAAAGCCAAATCCTAAAGGCCAAGCCTCGGGTTTAGGACAACACGAGGAGGCTAAGGCTATGACTGTGTTAAGAAGTGAAAAAGAGATTGAAAAAGTCTCTCTTCCCCCACACCCTATAGTAGACGATGAAGAAGAGGTGGAGAATGAAGAAAAATTAGTGGAAGAAGAGAAAGAGGGCGAAATAGTTGAGCTCGGAATAACAGTTCCCGAGGATACCGAAATAAAGAGAAGGTCCGACAAAGAACCTCTCCCTGAGGAGGCACCCAAATGCCCTTTTCCAGCTGCATATCCTCAAAGGTTAAAACCTAAACAAGAAACCAAAAGTCAGGAGTTTTTGGAATTATTCAAGCAAGTGACGATCAATCTACCACTCCTTGACGCGATTAAACAAGTGCCTTCCTATGCCAAGTTCTTGAAAGACTTGTGCACTGTTAAGAGGAAGCAAAGTGTTAAAAAGAGCGCTTATTTGGCATGCCAAGAAAGTGCAATTGTAAAACACGATTTGCCTCCTAAATACAAGGATCCGGGCACACCAACGATCTCTTGCATAATCGGTCAAAAGAAAGTGAACAATGTTCTGCTTGACTTAGGTTCGAGTGTTAATCTCTTACCTTACACTGTTTACCAGCAGCTAGGGTTGGGAGAACTTAAACCCACTTGCATTACTCTGCAACTTGCAGACCGATCTATTAAATATCCGCAAGGAGTTTTAGAGGATGTCTTAGTCTAGATTGACACCTTTGTCTTTCCAGTTGACTTCGTTGTTCTAGACACCGAGCCGGTTTACAATGCTAAATCTCAGATTCCGATGATCTTTGGACGTCCTTTCCTCGCAACGATTGATGCAACGATTAAGGTAAGGAGTGGAGTCATGACCGTGGTGTTCGGGAACATGACGTTGAATATTAAAATCTTTTCAAATCCCAAAACTAAAGATTTTGATGATGAGGAAGAGGAAGTGAATTGGGTAGAGTCGGTATTCCAAGATTACTTTGATTCAACTGCTCACTCTAATCCCGTGGAGTCCATTATGACTAACTCATGTTATGAATTGGATAGATACACTCCACAAGATGAAGAAATGAGCCAGATATGTGCTGTATTGGAAGTTATGGAAGAGGAATTGGCAAGGGCAATGTGGATGGCCCAATACGAACAATTACCACCAATGACAAAGTTAGCAGTGCCGTCAAACTTGTAATTTCTAGAGTTGGAATTGAAAGAACTTCCAAAGGAATTGAAATATGTATTTCTGGGAGAAGAGAAGACCTTTCTTGTTATAATTTCGTCTATTTTGAATGAAGAATAGGAAGGCAAACTGATAAAGCTACTCAAACAACATAGAAGTGCATTGGGGTGGCCTGTCACTGATTTAAGGGGAATAAGTCCATCCATATGCACACATAAGATTTACCTTGAGGAAAACGCCAAACCATGTCGGCAAATGCAAAGGCGTCTTAACCCAAATATGCAAGAGGTTGTAAAGAAAGAAGTCTTAAAATTACTGGATGTTGGGGTGATATATCCAATTTCGGATAGTCCTTGGGTAAGTCCAACTCAAGTAGTGCCGAAGAAAGCCAGCATTACAGTGGTGCAAAATAAGGACAGTAAAACTGTACCAACACGTGTTACCACAAGTTGGCGCATGTGTATTGATTACAAAAGATTGAATGCGGTGACTCGAAAGGGTCATTTTCCATTGCCTTTCATGGATCAAATGCTCGAAAGAGTAGCGGGTCACCAATTCTACTGCTTCTTGGACGGTTATAGTGGTTATAACCAAATTGAAATTGATCCCGCTGATCAGCAAAAAAAACACGTTCACCTGTCCATTTGGAACATTTGCATATCGTCGGATGCCATTTGGCTTATGCAATGCACCTGCAACATTTCAGAGGTACATGCTAAGCATATTTAGCGATATGGTTGAAAAGATCATGGAAGTTTTCATTGATGATTTCTCTGTATTTGGAAGTAGTTTTGATGATTGCTTAGGAAATCTCCAAAAAGTTCTGAAAAGATGTGAGGATAAAAACTTGGTCCTCAATTGGGAAAAATGTCACTTCATGGTGACAAAAGGAATTATATTGGGACATATAGTTTCTGCTGAGGGAATACAGGTAGATAAGGCAAAGATTGATATAATCTCTAATCTCCCTGTTTCTACTACAGTGAAAGACATTCGATCGTTTTTAGGCCATGCCAATTTTTACCGGAGGTTTATTAAGGATTTCAGTGTTGTATCTAGACCATTGTGTCAACTCTTAGCAAAGGACCAACCATTCGAATGGAACAACGAGTGCCAGTAATCCTTTGATAAACTCAAACATCACCTTATGATAGCTCCGATAATGCAATCTCCGGATTGGAGTCTTCCTTTTGAGCTAATGTGTGATGCGAGTGACACAGCGATTGGAGCTGTATTAGGACAAAGAAAAGACAAGAAGCCTACTGTGATCTACTATGCTAGCAGAACTCTTGATGGAGCTCAACGAAATTACTCCACTACTGAAAAGGAGTTGCTGGCAATTGTATTCGCACTGGAAAAGTTCAGGCAATATCTTGTTGGCTCGCAGATCTTTTGCTTCATTGATAATGCCGCGTTGAAGTATCTGCTGTCCAAAAAGGATACCAAACAGTGATTAATACACTGGATTCTCCTGCTCCAAGAATTTGACTTGGTTATCAAAGATAAAAAAGGGGGTGGAGAATGTTGTAGCCGATCATCTTTTCCGGTTAACTTTCAAGGACAATTCATCACAATCCACCCCGATTCGTGAATCTTTCCCAGATAAACAATTGTTTGCTGCAACTACCTTGCCCTGGTATGCGAATATTGTCAAGTATTTGGCAATAGGGGAGACCCCATACCATTGGTCCACCCCTGACAGAAAAAGATTTTTATCCATCGCAAAATGGTTTTACTTTGATGATCCATACTTGTTTAAATACTGTGCAGATCAAGTAATAAGGCGATGCATCCCTGAGGAAGATATCTCTTAAATTTTAACTTCCTGCCACTCGGAGGCCTGTGGTGGTCATTTCTCAGCTCAGAAAACTGCTCAGAAGGTGTTTAGCAATGGTTTCTATTGGCTGACAATTTTCAAAGACTCTTATGCATTCTGTAGAGTATATGCTAGATGCCAAATGTTAGGGAGCTTATCTAAAAGAAATGAAATGCCAATGACCCCGATCATCACTATTGAGATTTTCGATTGCTGGGGTATTGATTTCATGGGACCTTTCCTGCCATCTTCTCATTACGAATATATCCTTTTGGCAGTTGAATATGTGTCCAAGTGGGTTGAGGCCATTCCGACAAGAAAAAAAGATCACAGAACAGTGATCTCCTTCTTAAAAGGGAATATTCTTTCAAGATTCGGAACACCAAAGGCCATGATCAGCGATCGTGGAACCCATTTTTGCAATAAGCCTTTCGAAGCATTGATGAAGAAGTATGGAGTTAACCATAAGATTGCTTTATCATATCACCCGCAGTCGAATGGACAGGCAGAGCAAGCTAATAGGGAAATCAAACATATCCTGGAAAAGACTGTTAACATTAACAGGAAGGATTGGTCGTCACGCTTAACTGATGCATTGTGGGCATACAGAACGACGTATAAGATAAACCTTGGAATGTCGCCCTATCGGCTGATTTATGGAAAAGCTTGCCATTTACCTATAGAGCTGGAGCATAAGGCATACTGGGCCACTAGATTGCTCAATTTTGACATACATGAGGGTGGTACACTGAGGAAGCTCCAAGTCAATGAACTGGAGGAAATTAGAAATGATGCATACGATCGTGCTAGAACATACAAATCAAAATTGAAAGCAAAGCATGATGGATCGATCTTGAGAAAGAAGCTCAAACTAGGGAAGAAAGTGTTACTTTATGATTCGAAGCTTCATCTTTTTCCTGGTAAATTGAGATCGAGGTGGATAGGACCTTTTGTTGTCAAAGAGGTGTTTCCTCATGGGGCAGTGGAAATTGTGAACCAAAAAAATGGGAATGCGTTCAAAGTTAATGGGCAACGTTTAAAGCCATTTTTGGAGAAGTTCGAACCAAAATCAGAGATCATCCAATCATCTAATTGGATGATCCTGATTATTCTTCTTAAAACAATTGAGAAGCTTGTTTGTTGTATAATAGTTTTCTTTGTCTTTGTGTGATTCTTTGTTTCTCAATTTTTATTCTGTCTATTTGCTTGTTATAGGATGAATCCACTGCACTTCCTACCACATTTGCTTTACCATGGGGTTCGCTCTCCAGGAACCCCAGAACAAATGGAACAGAAAAGGCCAATTCTCACTCCACTATCCAGCTCGTGCCCAGATTCCCCCAATGCAGTAATCGCTGATATGAATACCTGGGATCTACTGTGCACAGTTCGAGAGATTTTGAAAGATCTTCAGTTGAACTCGAATGGAGAGGTTGTGGAGTACTTCGTAGATTTTGCTGAAGGAGAAGACCTTTCTTCCCCAGAATCTGAACAGAACTGATTTTGCTTAATTCCTGTAATGACCAAATAAGACAGAATTTTGTTTCTGGTTTTCTTTTTGTCTGTTCATTTTTTTTCCAACCAAGATCTTGTAATTATGGATATTGTGAATCCATTTTGGGCAATGAAATTGATGATGTTCGGAATAAATTCTTTCTACTTGTGTGTTTGATGGGTTTGATCCCTGTTTGAATGCTTGAATTCTTGTCTTCTATCTTGAAAGTGTATTCTTAAACAGTTGGGGGTGATTTAATAAATCTTTCCGTTGATCCTATGGTCCTCGGAAGCCAATCTATTGGAATTGATTACCAATCGATTGCCCTTTTATACCAATCGATTGCCCTTTTATCCCAATCGATTGCCATTCATAACAGACGTATAGTCTGTTCATCTCCCTCTCTCTCATTTCATTTCAAAACTCACCGAGAGAGAGAGAGAAGGCAATTTTGGGCAACATCTTTAAACCCATCTCCATCCCATCATCACCATCACCATCACCATCATCACCATCATCATCACCACATACATCACTGTAGCCACTATGAGCACAAGAGCTTCGAATATGGGGGTTTAGATTCGGTATTCTCATCATCACCAACAGTCTCTCTATCAAAATCCTTTCCCTCATCAAGCTCATAGCAATTAGGAGGTGGATTCGTCAGTATTTTAGCCGCGAAGCCCATTGAGGTAATTCCAAACCCATTTCCAATTTTTACCCTTAAAAATTGATAAAAAGGTTTGAGGGAGCCCCTCGTGGTCTTAATACCAATAAGATAGATTGGGGGGATGTGAGACCTTGTTATGGGCAGCCCCCCATTTTCTCTGTTGGCAATCGATTGCCAATAGGGCCCAATCGATTGGGGTTGGATGGCAATCGATTGCCAATTTTTGCCAATCGATTGGCATTAACAGGGAAGTAGTGTGTTCTTTTTCGTATCTAAACTCTTTGTTCTTGTTCTTTTTTTTTTTTCAGTTCTTATGGCTCTAAAGCACAAGGATAGTGCTCCCTACCCCAACAAGTCCACTTCTATTATCATTCCAGATCCACCTCTCGCTCAAGGGTTTAGGAACGACAAAGAAAACATGTGGTTTACAAAGTATTTCAGAACCCGGGAGGTAATGGTTGAACGACAGCTTGAGAATCTATGGAGCGACGACAAATTACCATTTTATCTCACCCGACTGTGTGCTTTCCCAAGTTGGCTTCCAGTTATCACAACTCATAGAACAGTTTATGCTTCTTGGATCCGAGCGGCGTATGCAAGCATGGTTAAAGCACTGGGTATTCCTTATACCTACTATTCATATGTTCAGGGCCGCTAGATTGATTTCAGCCCAGTTTCTGTTGCCAGAGCTTTAGGCATTGCTGAAGTTGCAGATCATTTATATCCTATCCATGCAGACAGACCCTTCCCCTCATTTGATGTGATTGCTACTGAAATTTCTGGGGGCAAAGTGAAGAAATGGACAGGGGTGAAAGCTTTTGATGATCATAGTCTGACTATGGACTACCACCTCTTCCATCTGGCACTCTGTAGTTGTATACTTCCAACGACGTATAAATTAGAGTTGGCTGGATGGTATACATAAGTACTTTATATCATAGGGACTGGTCTCCCTATTTGCCTGGGTCGTCTTTTCATTGAGTTTTTTGTTGAGCCTATACGGCATACGAGTAAGACCCAACACCTAAAGGGTGCCTGGGTAATTCATAGAGTTTATGAGGAGGCTGGGTTGGTAATTCTTGCAGGAGAAACATTCCAAAAATCGAAGATTGGAGTGTTTGGCGAGTCGGCAGCTAGAAGGTCAGCTGCACAATTTAAAAAATCATCAAAAGGGAAAGGAGTAGTGGGAGAGAGTAGTGGAAAGAACCAAAGCGAAAGAAAGAAAAGGAAGAGAGGAGAGGAGACGTCAGAGTCAGAGGATGAGGACCCAGAGACGCCCGTGGCTGAGGGTCAGGATACAACCGTAGTTGAGGAAAAGGAGGAGGACCCAGGGACATCGACTGCGGTTGAGGGTCAGTATAAGTTGAGGAGATACGAGCCCCCTACAGCCTCCAAATCTGCTCCTGTATCTCTCCAGACTATTTATGATTTTCTAGCTAAGGAGAGAGAAGCGAGAGTGCGGTTACATGGGATGGTTCGAGAGCTCACTGCTCAGCAGGAGTTGATAGCTGCTCAGATGGCCTCTGATCGTGATTATGTTCATTCTAGACTTGATCAGTTGGGCAGTCAGATTGAGCAGATGCTGATGCTATTGGGGATAGAGCAATCTTTACATTCTGCATCTATGTCATGTCCACTGACAGTTCCATCGACCACTGCAGCATCCACTTCAGCATCTTCGGCACACATTTTATCGGAGACACCCCCACCGCCACCACCTCCAACAGCTGCTCCCCCGCCGGCTGTGAGTGACCCGGCAGCTGTCGTCCAGACTGAGACAGCTGCTGAGGATGGCAGTGAGGGAGCAGATGCTCCAGTTCATGACAGTGCACCCATGCTTTCTGGTGATCCTACCATTGAGCCTTAGGATGGAGTTTTGGAGAGCAAGAGAGTGTTTTGTTATTTCATATCTTGTGATCTCTCTTGTGTTGTTTTATTTGTTTTCGTGGATATTTTGGGTTGGATGATTACTTTTGGGTCTATGGTTGTGTAAATTTTGTGGATATTTTGATTGGACTTTTGGATATTACTATACAGATAGTTCTGTTACTCATGGATTGTGTTTTTATTGTCTATATTCTATCTGTTATCCATAATATATTTGATCTTGGTTGTGTGTGGAGATTGTTATATTAAAACAGGCAAATTCTCAGAGGTGTACTGAAACGCGTGAATCAGGTGATATATTCTTTTACTTGAAATCCTTCCATTGTGGACAATGTCGATTTCAGTTGGGGGTAGGGAGTAGATATATCCACCTGTGTATTCTGGAATTTAAAACGCACACCTGTTTAATTTTAGAGTCTCCATGTTTGTTTTGTTTTCTTTGTTTTTTTCTTTGTAAGTTTAAAAAAAAAAAAAATTGTGAAGCTTCTAACTTTTAAAACTTCGTTTCTCCTAGCTAATATCATTGTGTAATGATGCAATCATATCTTTCTTGTCATATTATGGATCTCGATTACATGTTACTTTGTTATTAATCTGATTTTACGTCTATAGCAAGAATATATCCTGAAAATATTTGCACGAGTTGACAATCACAATTGAATTTTTTTAAATTGGAGTGAAATACGATTGTCATGTGATTGGATTAATAGTAAAACTTTAAACCCAAGTGAGATTCGAGCTATTCTTTTATTCTGAGGATCAGTCACAAAAACTCGTGTCATTTCTCAAAGTGCATTATTATCTCGTTGAAGAGTCTCATTCTTGTTTCATTTGGCTTATGCTTCAGGAGAACGTTCAGGATCTACTAATCTAAAACTCAGGAAATATTCGAGATAAGTTAAAGTGTTTAGAAGATGATTTAGGCCATCGTTTTCCCACCTTGTTACCCGAGAAAGTCTAAATTCCCACTTACCTATCACAAATCGATGCCTCTACCTAAAAATCATATTTTTATAGTCGAGCATGTGACGGTGTTGTGTGAAGAGCTAAAGGATGAAAAGAAGAAGTAATTAAAAAAAAATGAAGAAATAAAAGAAATTGGAGATTATAAATAAAAAGTGTGTAGTGAAGATTGATATTACGATGTCACATGCTTAAACCTATTATCACATTTCACCATCTTCACTCTTTTTTTCCTATTTCTGTCACAAGTCCTAAGGATTCTAAATAATTCTAATAAATCTCAAGTATGAAATGAGTTTTGTTTTTTTTTCCACAGTAGATCGCTCCTGTAGTAATTGGTATTCCATTTATGAGACTCATGCACCTCAAAATAAGCATTCTTCAGTGTCTAGTATGTAAGCATACTTGATTGCCTCTACATTTACTCATTTGAGCTTCATACTATGAGTGCATAATTTTTATACCAGTTTCAGAGTGATTTTATCTTGAGCGTAAACCGTGTGAGATTTGAGTTGAAACTATGAAATCTTGAACATGTCAATCCAAATAATTCCGAGATAAAGATTTCAATCGTAGTTGTTAACTCCACACACACACAAGGATATGTAAATGCTGTGGATGTAATTTTTGACTTGAATAATTACATTATAACATGTTGTCTATTTCCAATAGCATGATAAAGGAATTTATGTCCTTGTTAAACAGAATTTTTAGCATAAAGGAGAGGTTGAAGTTCCTTGATGAGTTTAGAAAGCTTGACATTTGAATTTGGTGGGTAAATTTTCTGGAAACCCTCATGAGACAGAACTCGTCCATAGGGTAAACCTAAGGGTTCAAAGGCTT
Organism: Hydrangea macrophylla; assembly: GCA_033977485.1. NCBI lineage: Eukaryota > Viridiplantae > Streptophyta > Magnoliopsida > Cornales > Hydrangeaceae > Hydrangea > Hydrangea macrophylla. The sequence continues at coordinate 31,613,325 of CM066992.1, forward strand.
GTTGGAAACGCTAAATGCAACCACGATTCCTGCGAAAGTGAGTTAGGATTGTTATTTTTATTTTCGTTCAATAAAATTGTAACGTTGGTAATTATTGTCTTAGCTTGATTTAATTCCGCTTCATTGCTAGAGACTAGCAATGCGCTAGTTAGGGGTTGTGATGAGGGCTGATATTTGTAAAATATTGGCCCGATAGAGAGGAAAATTGGTTGAACTTAACCCTCTATCTCTAGTTTTACCTGCATTTGTGTTTTAATTCATCTCTTTACACAATGATGTCCTTTCCATGGTATGTTGTTGTGTTTGGTTCTTTGAATGCAGGTCCTGAAGTTGAAATGAATAACAAGGCTAAAAGAGATAGCTCAAGAAACAAAGAGACCAAGTCAAAATTGAAATCCAAGTACCAATTGATTGCCATGATAGCAATCGATTGCTTTCAAGACCAATCGATTGCCATGATAGCAATTGATTGCTTTCAAAACCAATCGATTGGTAAAATCTGGAAGTCAAATCTCTTTAATGGAGCAGATTCTCAGCAATCAGAGTTAATGACAATGACCGGCCGTTACATTGTGAACCTGGACACCTTCAGCTCGTAATGTCACTATATAAATAGGGGGGAGCTGGAGAGGTTGGGGGTTGGCTTATTTTTGTATTGTTTTGTAGGATTTTTTTTTTGGTTTAACAAGATTCAAGTTGAAGAAAATTCCATTTCGAATTCAATATCAAGTCAGGTTTATTCTTTTATGTTTTGTTGCTTTAGAATTTGTTTGTTTGTAAACACTATTATAGCTTAGTTTGATTTTGAAATTTCTTGTTCATAAGTTTAATCCATGTGTGATTCCATGTTTCAGTTTATGTGTATCCATGCCATCTTAAACATGTCAGAGTAGAATTCTGGTTGGGAATAATGTGAGGAAACATTATTCCTAATCACTGCCATGATTCTGTTTTAGAGTCAGTGGCAATCAATTGGAAACAAAACCCAATCGATTGCCATAGATTCCAAGCCAATCGATTGGTACTTATACCAATCAATTGGGAGTCATGTCATACCAATCGATTGCTATTAATAGCAATCGATTGGCGTGAAAATGACTTGGGCAGAGTCTTTTAGTATTCCAGTAACTTCTGTTTCAAAAACTAAGTCCAATTTGATCTTTTAAGTTCAAATAGCAATTTGATTTAGAAATATAAGCTCTTTTGATTAACTAATTCAATGAACACTTATGACAAACATATCAAATATCCCATACATGATTTGTTAGTTATAGTTCATGAATTAGTTAGTCTTGATTTCAGTTCTTATTGTAAGTGAGGTAGTTTAACCATCAAGTATGTGGAATTCACATACTTAGTGTCTGGGTTGCTTAACTTAATCTTTTGTAAAATAAGGAATACAAGAAGGACAAAACCCCGGTTGTTCGCTTTTGCTTAATCATGGCAGTGGTTAAGACTATGTGGTCTCACATGTTCCCAACAACTTTTTTTTCATTCATAATTTAAACTACATTGTTCATTCTTAATTAAATTGATTGCTGCTTTACTTTAATCCCTTTTGTTGTAATTTTGAATTTAGTAAGATCATTTGAACCTCCACCTTTAAAAGAAATCATCATTTACCTTCCATAGGATTCAATCTAGTGTTCTTCCCCTCAATTCTGTCCCTTGGGAAAACGACTCGGTCTTACCGGTTATAACTCGACGCGACCGTTTACACTTGGACGTACTCTTCAGAGAACACATTTCCAACTTGTGTCAGCCAATAAGGCATCGAATATTTGATCAGCCATGGTTATGTCAAAAGTATAATTTATTCCCACCTCAAACGCCATCTTCGTTGCCGCGGCATTATTGTTGATAGGTTTATTCAAGGCGTTACATACGATTGGCTATTTGCAGATTAACTCGGCCATATTGCTCTCTGTTTTGAGGTCACACTCCGCTAGGTGAACCTCGTAGTTAGGGTCTTTATAATACGTCCCTTTAGACGAGTTCGAGTTCTTCTTCTCCTGCTCATCCAAAAGGATGCGCTCATAATGAGCAGTCCGCGTGGCCAGCTCGAACAAATCACGGAAGTCAGTTCCTTCAAACCTCTTGTGAAGTTCAAAGGACATACCCCCCATAGCCATTTTAGCATATTCCTCCTTAAGCAAAACCGCCTTGCACCGATACTTTGCCTTATGGAAACGGACTATGTAGATTTCTACAGTTTTTCCTACTAATTGCATCATCCTGGACAGGTCTGCCAGGGATGTCTTAGGCTCAGTCCTATAGAACTGGCTGTGAAATAACTCTTCCATCCCTTGCCAACTTTGCACCAAATTGGCAGGGAGATTGACATACCACAAAAATGCCATGCCCATTAGCGAATTTGGAAATAACCTCAACTTTAATGGGTCACTAATACCCACATGGCCGTATTGAACAATGAAACGGCCAATATGCTCCACCGAAGACTATTCACTCTCTCCAGAAAATAGAGTGAAATTTGGTACTTTGTACCCCTAGGGAAATATGACCTGGTCAATTTTGGGGGGATACGGCTGTTTGTACTTTAGCCTCTCCAGTTTTCTCATAAATGGGCCATAGTCTTCATGTATGGCTGCTACCAACTCCTCTCTATTCATGGGTTGTGAAGCAACAGGCTGAACATTCCTCAACGTGGGTACCAACGATGGTGGCAACTGTTGTTGATTGTTATTGGCCTTATGTGTCAAAAACCCATCGTTGTTTCTTTGCCCCCCAGTAGCGTGACCTGGAGGTTGCGTGTGGCCGACTGAGCTTTTAGTATGGCCTATTGATTGAATAAAACTGGTGTCGCCGATCCATTGGGATCAGTGACTATCGATCCGCCATCCCTTCCGGTCTGTGATTCAGATTGCTTTCCTGAGCCATTACCCTACCTAAGGTTCGGACAGATGTAGGTTGGGTCTTTTGGCTTATCGGACTCGAGCATTGTGCCAGAGCCCGATCCTTTGACTTGCTCTTTGCTGCCCCTGGCTTTATAGGTCTTTATCAGCCTTCTGATCATGTCCGATAGGCGATCCAATTTTATGTGGGTGGTCCTTATCTCCATGACCAGGTCAGCTTGACTCTTATGAACATCAGTCGTCTGGTTGATGACCGCCTTGAGATTGCCCATTGATCCTATTAGCGCATTGTATTCCTACCAAATTGGCTCAACATTCGCTCTTATGGCCTCTGAAATTGCCTCAAGAGTGACACTGTTGTCTTGTGGAGAATGGCCAGTACTTTTCTCCATAGGTGGGTCCATGGGAGAATCGTTTTGGCCGTTCTTAGTTATCTGTTTGTCTTTCTTTGGAGGCATGGTTTGACACTGTGGGTCCCACCGGCCGTGCAAAAAATGTTTGCTGTAATTTGCGTGGACGTGCAAACTAATTTCCTAAACGCTTATGTGAGTGATACACAAGGCTTTATGAATCTGACTTCAAACAGAATGATTGTGTGCAGTGAGTAGGAAAGTACCCCTCACCATAAATTCTTTAGCATTACTGAAGCGCACAAGCTAAACAGTGTTGAGTTGGCCATGTAAGCAATCACAAACAAATTAATAAAATGAAGATTTTATTAAGTAATTGGAAAATCAAACAGATCTAAAGAACGAACCAGAACAGACTGATCATCCAAAAGAATAAAAAGAAATAACAAAAAGGGCGGACTTATTTGCTATGAATGCTGAAAAACATAAAGGTTTGAATGCTTTGAATGCTTCAAATGCAAAGTGTATGCTGTTTCGAGATGACGCGGAGTCCTTTGTATGCTTGACCTGCTTCCATATTTATAGCGGCCATGGATGACTTCTAATTTGGAAAGGACTCCTTAGCTTACACCCTAAGCTATGTAACTGATTGGCTGATGGTGGAAAAACCTTCCCAATCTTTAACTCCTACCTTATCCAATTCTGACTGAATCAATCCCACTAATTTAGGGATTAACCTTCTAAATCCAGCTAGACGTGATCAGATTCTTTTTCCTAAGCGAACTCTTGCTTCCAAAAAATCTGGGATGACATCGTCCTGACAGTTGTGAATAGCACCGCCTTCCCCTTTCAATCCATCGGCCTTGTTAACAACCTCTTTCAGCTGAATCGGGCTGAACAAATTTCAATTCTTTCTTTCATGCCTGATCACCTACTTACGGCCGATCGGACTCATACATCCATCCTTCATTACACAGTGTTCGATCGGCCGTAATGCTGCTTTTAATCCACCATCGAGCTTATGCTGAATTAGGTTATGTTATTCCCGTGTCCGATTAACATCGTCCATGCCCATCCTTCCAATCGGGCTCATATCATACCACCCAACAGCCTGGTGCGTATGATCCGGCTTCCTCATTTGTGCCTTCTCTCTCTCTCTAAGATCCCAAGCATCCAGATCTTCTCTCTCTTGCCTCCATTTTTTTTGGGCGAAGTACTCCTCCATCTCTTCTACAGAAATGGCTCCTAAAATCGCTTCGACGGCGCCAACCAAAGGCAAAAAGACCTTCGTCGATGCTCCACCACCACGGAATCGATGTAGAGAAGTTAAGACCCTGGCAAAAACCCATGCTTCCGATATCTCCACTGACTACCTGACACACTACAGCCCCCCCGACGGTTCCCTGGTAGCACCAGGTCTCGGTGCAGCGTGCCTCAATGATCCTCCAGCCGCTTTCCTTCCCTTGTATCCGCTGGTGGATAACGAAGTGTTCCACCAAGTACCTACCCACTGGGGCAAAGTCCACACTACTACCCACCCCATTAGAGGTTGGCCAACCGCTACTGCTGACTGGGATAAATGGGTTACAAGAGTATCAGCCTCTAAGGCTAATCTCTGGAGACAGACGGGTATTTATGACTCAATAATGCCCAGTCGGGCTAGGATTGAGATAGACCGACCTCTTCTACTATCTGCTTTGTTGTTTTGGTCTTCATCCTGCAACGAATTTCTCTCCCGCTGCGGACCGATGGCCCCCACCATCAAGGACATTAGTTACGTACTCGGTCTTCGACCTCACAGACAAGAAATTATCCCCGGGCTTGACGTCAGAATAACCAGCTTCCCTTACCCTCAGCAAGAGACTGTCAGGGACGGGGCCATTTCATAAAGACCGATTACAGCCTACAGAGGCTTTCTTACTGCTTGCATTGGTGTGGATGAGACAGAGGTGTCCGACGCCGAACACACCACATTCCTTATATACTGGCTCAACAAATACCTCTTCTGCTCGGCCAGCCAAGCCAATACCAAAGAGTACACCACCTTGGCCTTGGCTCTCGCATCGGGGAAACCGTTAGCTATGGCTACCCTTATTTAGGCACACTTAGTCCGTGGTGTGCCAGACTTTGTTCACTCGGGCTTTGGTGCTGGTGGAAGCCCAGTATGGATACTTCAACTCTGGGTGTACTCCTATTTCCCGGAGTTTCTGCCAACCATTCGCCACATGGACGATGTCCCTATTTCTGCCATCCAGTTTATGGATGTAGCGCCTTCTTCCAACTCCTTTAAGGAGTGTTTCACCTTCTTCTATCAAGGGTGATGCCCTCGGGCCATAAATCTCTTCACCCCTTTCTTTTCGCTTCAATTATCTTCATTCCTTCAGCTTTCCAATAACCCTTCAGACTGGGGCTCGGGCACCCAGTCTACATACAATGAAATCTTCTCTATCTACTTGGTAGCTAGGGATATAATTTTTAGCCCAAGTATCCCTTCGGCCAACAGTAAATATAGAGCAGAGTATTACTTTGCTCCCCTCTATTCCCGTCAGTTCGGGCTTACTCAACTCGTACCCGTTCCCCCAAGCATCACTGTTAATGTTGACTGGGTAAAACGTGGCCTTATCATCAATGATGGGCAAGTGGAAAAAAATCATAGAATGGCCAAACAAGCTCAAGGCCATATTCAACTTCACTCCCTTCTCTGCCCGGCCTGTGGTATCAGAAGAATTCACCAAGTGGTGGAATGATCAGGCAAGCCACATATTCAAGGATACCGCTGCTAAGGCCCTAGTACGATTTGCTACGTTATCAGCCGCTGAGGTCAATGCTCCTGCTCCAGCAGCACTAACTCGGCGCAAACAAGTTGCAAAGAGACCGGCCCGCAAGCCAGCCCCGGGCAAAGGGCTTGCTCAAAAGAAGAAGAAACAACACGGGTCTCAACAGCTTAGGTTAAATCTACTTTACTCTTTACCTGTTAAGCCCGATTACATCATTACGTTCTAATCATTTCCCTTTTTTACTTCATCTTGTTGACAAGGACTCTAGAGAAGACCTATCATTATCCGAAGTAGTTCCCCAACCACCACAGATCCAATCTCAAACTCTTCCCACTGATCTTTCTACATCTCCGGCATCCGCAGTGGCCTACTTGGAACGAGTCGCCATGAGAGTAATGCCACTACACATCATGCCACCTCTCATCCCTTCGAGCGACGATGAAGACAGTGCTCCTACCGACCATATTCCTAAACAAGTCGTTCTCTCCTCTGGCAGCGAGGATGTGGCTGATGCCAGAACTACTATAGAGGCAGCTGGGGAAGATATTGAGTAGGCTACCCCTGTTGTAATTGGAACACCCTTCGGACAGGATGACACCGGTGCTATCACCGAATCATCCTCTCAAGCAACAAGGGAACCGATTAAGGCCGATCCTGTCCAACCTCCTGAAGATTCTACAGCTCCACCGGTTGAGGATGGGGCGAATGACTCGGGCTCTGTCCTGGGTATTTAGATTTTACAGGCTGCAGAGACCGCTGCCAGCTTAAGGGTGGAAACAATACTGCTCCCTCTTCTTTCGGGCTTGATCAGTCGTCCTCTCAGCCATCAACCTCTCAACCAAGTGAGGCCGATGTTAGTCGAGAGATCTCGGCCTCGCTTGGTTCTCACGCCCAGGTATTGTAGTCTCTTTACCTTGTTTCACTCATGAGCTCTTAGAACATCTTTTGACCCCCACTCTTTTGAACAAGCTGCTCCCATAGGTCCAGAGCCGTACATCCCATTCAATGATTTCTTCTCTGGCCTGGACCTAGAGACTTTTGAACTTGGTCCTCTTGAGCCCGAGGTGGTCTTTCCTTCACGCCTTTAGCAATCAAAAGACCTACTCCTCGGGCTTGCTGATCAGGACCTTTCTACTCTTCCTCCTACTGCTGATATTGAAGTAGCATTGAACACCCTCATGGTTGATCCCTCTCTTTCTGACGGGCAGCTATCCCTACTCTGTGAGACACAAGAAAGACTCCCAAGCTGCCGTCTCCTGGACCGATCGACCTTGAAGGTTCAAGCTGATGCTGAACTTCACCTGGGATCTCGGCAAAAATCAGTGAAGTTTCTTAAGGGGGCCAAGGCTAAGTTTGAAGCAGGGAAGGCCTCTCAGGCTCAGGTGCTAGCCAGAGACACTTGGCTGTACAATCGCATTGCTACACTTAAAGTTTAGCTCGCACAATGTGAGGCCGAGATCGCCACCAATAATGTAGCCTTGGGGAAAATTGATGAACTGCTGGCCTAACTTGGTGGTGACGCCCAAAAGTACAGTGATCAACTACAGGCCAGCATCCCGATATCCCGAGCATGGGCCTATAAACTTGACAAGCTATCAAGACTTGGGAGGACTTAAGGGCCAAACTTAGGATTAGCCTAGAGGCCGACTTCCATCTTGTGTATCTTGTATATCATATTTTTAATCATATTTTTGTAAGTAAGATAATAGGTTTATAGTCAAGATCAATGGTCTCCCATAATGTAGGATAATAGGACTTTAAATATTGACCATTGATTAGTCAAACAAAAATTATCCCATCTATATCACATAGCCTGTATGCACCACCTCTCTTGACTTGATGGACGATGAACGGGCCTTCCCAGTTGACCGACCATTTACTATAATGGTTATCCTTGTCCCCGATAGGTAACACGGCCTTCCATACCAAATCCTCCGTGCAAAAAGGCTTTTCTTTCACCCTTATGTTCTAAGCTTGGGCTGCCCGTTGCTTTTTCACTTTTAATAAGTCTAAGGCCGTGAGCCTTGTTTCATCAAGCCCTTCTAACTCAGCTATCATAGCCTCTGTGTACTCCGCAGGCTCAAGCTGATTCTATAAAGCCCTTATGGCTGATCGGACTATAACTTCCATAGTTAACATGGCATCATGCCCATAGGTCAGCATGAACGGTGTAACCCAGTACTTGACCTTTTAGATGTCCGATAGGCCCATAGAGCTTTGGACAGGAGCTTGTCCCATTCCCTAGGATTTTCAACGATCATCTTTTCAATAATCCCCTTAAGGATCTTGTTTTTCGACTTGGCCTGCCCGTTAGCCTTTGCATAGTAGGGTGTAGAATTCAGAACTTTGATCCCCCTGCTCTCTACAAAAGCTAACATTTCTGTTCCTGTGAAAACAGATCCTTGGTCGGCCGTAATTGTCTCTGGCAGGCCGAACCTATGGATAATATGTTCTACAATGAATTTAATAACGGTGGCCTGAGTCACCGTTCTGTAAAGTATGGTCTCAACCCACTTAGTAAAGTAGTCTGTAGCCACTATGATGAAACAGTGCTGGTCGGATGATGGTGGTAGGATTTTGCCAATTAAATCCATAGCCCATCCTCGGAATGACCATGGTTTGATTACAGGTTGGAGTTCTTTAGCTGGCACATGCTGGATCGAGCCATGCTTCTGGCAAGCTTGACATCCCTTGGCATAATTGATACAATCTTTCAACATACCGGGACAGTAATAGTTGTATCTTCTCAGCAACCACTTCATCTTTGTACCGGCCTGATGCGCCCCACAAATCCCTTCATGTACTTCAGCCATAACCTACATGGCCTATTTTTTACCTAAACACCTCAAGATTACGTCGTCATTGATGGGTTTCTTGAATAATTCTCCATCGAGCATCACGAATCAGACAGCAAATAGTCTAACTCTTTGATCTACTCTGACATTTGGGTGGTTTAGGTATTCAATGATGGGTACTCTCCAATCGTCGTCTTCCATCAAGACCAAATTGGTTATAGTATACCAACCTCTCCTTGCAACGGACGGTAATGATCGGATATGAACAGTGATAACTTGGTCTTCTAGGTCCTTCCCAGAAGACGAGGTTGATCCTGTTTTTGCCAACTTATCAGCCTCGGTATTTGTGGTCCTCAAAATATAACTCACACTAATGTCGTCAAATGCCTCCATGAGTTGAGTGGCCATAGCGTGGAATGGACAGAGTTCCAAACTTCTTATCTGGAATTCTCTAGCTATCTGTTCAATCACCAGCCTTGAGTCTCCTTTTATATGCACGGACGATGCCCCCATTTCAAGGAGTATCTCTAGTCTGATGATAAGCGCTTCGTATTCGACCTGATTGTTGATGCATTTGAAATTGAGCCGAAATGACATTTTTATCTTCTTGTACTTGGGTGATGCAATAACCACACCTGCCCCAACACCCTCTACGTTTTTGGAACCATCAAAGATTAACATCCATGGGACTAAGGACGTGCTTAGGACTTTGGGTGTTAGAGGCAGCTTTCCCAGATCAGTAGGGTCTGGGTGATCGACCAAGAAATTGGCTATGGCCTGGCCTTTGACCGATTGCTGTGATCGGTACTGGATGGCAAATTCCATCAAGGCCAAGGTCCATTTCTCAATTCGGCTTTGCATAATTGGTCTTGACAACATATATTTTATCACATTAGTTTGACATATTATGTAAGTTGAAACAGGCAGCATATACGTTCTTAACTTTGTGAGGAAAAATACAATGCCAAGCATAACTTCTCAATCGGCGTATAGCGCTGCTCTATTGGAGTCAAAATTCTACTTAAATAATAAATAACCTACTCGTTGACTTACTCATTGTCTTGAGCTAACATACTTCCTATGGAGCAATCAGAGGCCGATATATACAACTTAAGGTATCTACCCTTCTTTGGTGGCATTAATACAGGGAAAGTTGACAAATATCGTTTAATTCCCTCGAAGGCTTGTTGATGGCTGTCTTCCCATTTAAAGTCTTCATCGGTCTTGATCTTAAATAGTGAGGTCCATACTTGGGTCTTCCTTGCACAATTGGATATAAATCTTCTCAGGAAATTGATATGCCCGAGCAATCTCTGAAGCTCTTTCTTGTTAGTTGGTGGCTTTGCTGCCTGGATAGCCCGAGACTTATTTTTGTCAACCTCTATCGCTCTTTGATGCACTAGGAACCCTAGAAATTCCTTGCTGTGACGCCAAAAGCACATTTGAGAGGGTTCATCTTTAGTCGGTGAGCCTGCATTCTTTCAAATGCCTTTTCTAAGTCTCTCAGATGATCGGCGTTATCTCCTGACTTTACCACCACATCATCGATGTAAACCTCCATGAATTGTCCAATTATATCATGGAAGATTGAATTCATCGCCCATTGATAGGTGGCTCTAGCATTCTTCAAACTGAAGGGCATGACAATCCACTCAAAGGTTCAAATTGCCCCCAGGCACCAAAAAGCAATCTTCGAGACATCCTCTTCGGCAATGTAGATCTGGTTGTACCCCGAGTGCCTGTCCATAAAGGAAAAAATTTTATGTTTGGCGGCCGAATCAATTAATTGATCGGCCATGGGCATAGGATACTCATCTTTTGGGGTGGCTAGGTTTAGGTTTCTGAAGTCAATGCAAACCCTCAGCTTCCCATTCTTCTTTACTACCAGGACCACATTCGAGACCCATTCAACATACCGGGTTATCCGAATGAAACCAGTGTCTAGTAGTCTCTTAATCTCCTCTTTCACCTTCAGAGTTACTTTGTGTGACATCCGCTGAGGTAGCTGCTTGAATGGCCTGGACCCCGATTTAATTGGTAATCGGTGTTCTACCAGTTCCCTAGATAACCCTGGCATTTCATCATAATCCCAGGCAAAACAATCTCGTGAGGGTTTGCAGTGAATCTACCCACAAAATTCATGCTTATGCTAATGGTTCTCGTTTAAATGTTTTCAAGAAATTTTTCTTCTCTCATTTAGCAATATAGTTAAGCTCAACAATCTCATGAAACTCTGTAGTATGCCATAGCCATGCAACACACACATCAGAGTTAATCTACTATCAAAGTCATTAGAATATTCCATCTCTATCAATCTTCAAGTGTGTGTGAATGGACAACCAAAATACAAAACTTTAATTTTAAAGCTCGCCTAACCTAAGATACTATCAAGATGTTCATTTTGACTCAACTCTCACCGGGATTACACTCTCAAGATGAAATCACTCCGAATTAGGTGTAATAATTATCACTCATGTTATGGAACCTATAAAGAGTAAATTTAAATGGAAACGGAAACAAAGGCTTCAAATATCTAAATTGAAAAACAGAAATTTTAGTGCATAAAGTCTCATGAAAGGATACTTTTCACTAGGAAAGCGAGATACCGTGGAGAACTCTCTCATTACCTTAACTTTAAATCCAATTAACTTAGAATCATTAGGTCTTTGAAAAAAAGATATTCGATTGAGAAGAAAGAGGTTCGTGATACTCAATTGGATCAAAGGATGTGATTGGAATATCTAATATAACTTTTCAAACTTCTCCACATCTCCAATCTCTCTCTCTCTCTTCTTCTTTTTTATTTACTTATTTATTTATTTCTTCACACTTTTCTTTTTATTTTTTTTTTCTTTTGCAACAACCATTGGCACTTTTTTTTTCTTTTCATGCTATTTTTTTTCTTTTTTCTTTGCTAACTTTCATTTATTCACACAACCAAACTTCTTGTCACCGCAACACATCCCAATCACTCCTAGGTAGAGAAAAGAAGCTCAAACTTTTAATTTGGAGTTTGGCATAGACTTTAGAAATTGTAATGACAAGGTAATTATGATAAAGGCTCAAGAGGTGAAGTAAAGGAATATCAAAGAGGTAGGCCAATGATGTATTATACATATATGGTCAAAAGATGGCCTAAACCATCTTCTAAGTTAATCAGATTATTCATTTCAGTAAATTCAAGAGCTCTAGATTATTCTCTTATAGTAATCAGTCAAAATGAAGAAAAATTGAAAATTTCAACGAGTGAATACGCTTTTCAAAGAGTAAGAGAAATTTTACAAAACCCTCAAAAACAAGGAATGGCTCAAAAGCTCACATGGGTTATTAGTCTCCACTACAGTCTCTCAAGACACCTAAGCTATGCTTACTAATCTATTTTAGCTATGTACAAGGTTGTCACAACGTGCTCAAGTTGTTTGAAGATTAAAAAACATAAAATATTCTATAACTAAGATAGTAAAAAAAACTATCATAGTGTATCACATATTAATAACATACCGAAAAATAATACTACTGCATTATAACAAACTACATTAACTAAGAAAGAAATATAAGAACCATTTTGTTATCTTAAAAAAATAAAATTTATAAAATTTTTTTGACAATTTTAATTTACTGAGTTACATGTTGCTAAGCAGGTGTATTGACACTAAAGAATAAAAAGAAAGAAACGAGGCATGCAATGACTCACCCCCCCCCCCCCCCCCCCCCCCCCAACAAAAACTAAACATTGTCCTCAATGTTCTAAACTAAGCATATGGACATGTAAAGTAAAGCGAGAGAAGGAATGATGTTACCTCGAGGCGTTAATATCCAATGTGTATTTATTTATTCATTTATTAGTTACCTGCAAAATCATTAGCAGCAACACAGAAAAATAGAGAATATAATACAACTTCTCAGTAAATAAATTCGGTTAATCAATATTTTTATCATAAAGTAATAAATGAAATTTTTGAGGATCTTCGCAGTTAAATAATTTAATAGTGAGAAGACTTTTGGAATCCTCATAAAAATGCAACTCCCCCCAACTAATGTCAGGCTCAAGATCAGAGGAGATGATGCAAAATATTTGTCTTCCAAATTTATTGGGGACAGTTATAAGAGGAATACTTGTAGACACCCCGATTTTGACCAAACATCGAATTAAGGGGAGCGTTACCTCCAAATCCGATGATGATAATGTCCGGTTAATCTTGGACTTCCAAAGGTAATTCAAGCTCTTCGGAAAGCTCCACAATTCAAACAAAAAATAAGGAAAGAAGAAAAAGAGAGAATAGAAGAGAACGGCACATGACACAGATTGCGGCAGTCACGGGTTGCCGCTGTGGCACTCTATAATTGCCGTATGACAGCCAATAAGTGCCGCACCGGCAGTCACTGATAGCCGCAAAAATACATCAAATGTCGCAAAAATCATAAAACCAGAAAAGATGACAGTCCGCGGAGTTGTCCAAGGCATTCATTGAATGCCGCATTGGCATTCAGTAAATGTCGCAATGGCTTTCAGTAAGTGTCGTTCCAGCACTTATTGAGTGCCGCTTCCCTCTCCATTGAGTGCCGCATTTTTGTGGCTGCCAGCTTTGAAATAGTACGTTTGTACCTTCAAAAGGACATTCGGGATTAGGATTTTTACTATGAATTTACTGAAATAACCTCTCTAGAATTTGCCTATATATAGGGGATGAATATCCCATTACAAAGGATCTTGATTCTTTTGGTGTCTAAACTTGAGTTCTTGAATCTCTTTGTTTTAAACCTCTTAAAAATTCTCTAAACACCATTAAAGGCAAGTTTTAGAGGAGTTTAAGGAAGAAGTTGTATGAATTAGAAAGAGAAGGGTTTGAATGACCTTTGGAAGACTTTCAAAGACTTGAGAGTTGAGGATAGTTGGAGGTAACTGAAGGAAAAACAGGTTTAAAAAAAAATTTAAATGCGCAGCGGAAAGACTGAGTTATAAAAACTTATTGGTATGCCCAGATCTACTACTCTTCAATTCTATAGATGCGTACTTATAAGAGGAAGAAGAAATATACCTCAGGTCTTGAACCCAATTTAGAAATCTTCAACCTTGGTAATGCAACAGCCTCTGCTAGGTTGTCTTCACCCTTAAGACTCCTGCAAATGCTTCCCGGAAAGACTAGGGTTAGTGAGAACCCTAACAGAGAGGAAGGAGAAGGTTTGGGAGCTCTAAAACAATTTCTGCAGCTTCTGGCATGTTAAAACGATGAACCCTTTTTTCTGGACGCAGCTGCCCTATTTTTAGATTCCCAGAACCGGCCAAATGTTCGAGCGATCGAAGTGGCTTCGATCGGTCGAACCATCTTCAAGCGATCGAACCTGTCTAGACTTCAATCGATCGAAACAACTTCGATCGATCGAACCTATCTTTACATCATCCTCCTGTCCTTTCCAAGTATCCCGGCGGAGCTAAGAGTGGGAGCTCCTACGCTCTTTATTATTGGCGCAGACCAGTTGTTAATTCCCATGACCAAACTCTTTGATCAGCAAACTAACCAACTGATCAGTTAACATTTACTCCACTATAAAACGATCGATAACTGAACTCTAATGCAAAAGAACATATCCGAAGCGATAACTAGACTTGTATGGTGTACTAATGTCCCTCTACCTTCAGCATTCGTAATCATATACAAGTAATCGGATAACTATTAATATCAACCTGAATCATGATTACTTCTTGTATTCCTTGAGTCCCATTCACCTATTATGATTACCAAACATGTTGATCACTACTTATCAACAAGACTGCAGTTCTCAGTAATCAACTTGGCGACATTCTCAAGGGAATGCTTACTCTGAATCAGAGGGTAGATTCTATCTTGACCAAATTTGTTCACAACCCTATGAACATGACATACCCAAGATACCTAGGCGTTGATCTTCTATAGACCTCACTGATTGGTAAGTCAAAGCAGCCATATGCACAGTCTATGTTCATAATCGTCTCAAGATTGAAAACATGATCCTTATACAAGTTAGAGTTCCTATCGACTATTTGACAGTTTTGAGTGTCAATAGGAAAGCTCAGTTCCGTCAATGCACTATAAGCACCAGCATATTAACTAAGAGTTACACTCTAGTGATTGAGATTAATCACTCCATCCAATGATAGTTAATCATTCTACAGTGTAAACCTAATGAGATATCTAGTCTCATCATCCACTGTGACAAGCTCAAAGTATCAAAGAATGATAATTCGTATCTCATTTGTATGTATCTCATACACACACGAATTACTTACTATGATACTTAAGGATTAACAATCATCTCATGAAAGAAACATACACAATGAAATGGAAAGCTGATATCTATATATTAAAATGTGAATGTCTCATACATAAAGTAATGGTTTGAGGGCACAAACCCAACAAACTCCCACTTGCACTCAAAATCATATAGGATTACATCTGAGACCTAGACTATCTAAATGACGATCAAAGACCTTCTGTAGCAAGGCCTTTGTAAATGGATCCGCAAGATTGTCAGAGGTGGCAATCTTGCTGACAATCACATCTCCACGTTGAACAATATCTCGGATTAGATGATGTTTTTGCTCTACGTGCTTTCCCTTTCTGTGGTTCCTTGGCTCCTTGGACTGAGCCACTGCCCCACTATTATCACAATAAAGCGTAATAGGTGACAGCGATGCTTGTACCACCTTGAGCTCCATAAGGAACTTCTTGAGCCAAACAACTTCCTTTGCGGCTTCACAAGGAGCCACATACTCAGCTTCTGTAGTTGAGTCTGCAATGCATTTCTGCTTAGTTGAAGTCCGAGTCATTGTATCCCACTAGAATTAACTCACTACCGCCGTACATAAGTATATAATCTTTAGTCCTTCTCAAGTACTTAAGAATGTTCTTAACAGCTATCCAGTGGTCTAGACTTAGATTCGATTGATATCTACTAACCATGCCAACGACAAAGCAGATATCTGGTCTAGTGCAAAATGATCGGCGACGAATAGTTTCTGTTTATAGTCCTAAAAATACGCTTTGTTAGCCCATTTCATGTAGTTATTAGTTATTTTTTAATAAGTATTCTAAATTTTGTAGGTTTTGGAGCTTTAACTTGAAAATGCACAAAAATCGAATGATTAGTGGCTTTGGAAGTCATTCTGGGCTCAAACGGTGATTCTGGTGAACGTTGAATGCAGTACCAACCTTGGTAAATCACATTTTTGGCAAGGAATACTTTAGATTTGAGAAATTTCTCTACAGATAAAAAATGTAGATCTTTGAGTTATGGACGTATGACCATAAACGACGAGTCAATCCGAGTTCCGAGCAAAAAGTTATTGCAATTCTACAAAAATCGCGCAGTGCTGCGAAAAGTACCTCGCGCGAGTGGGCCGCGCGAGCGACCTGTGAAAAAACCAAAAATGCATATTTTGTTAAATTAAAGTGCCCAGCGAAGGTGGTTTGTGCATATGACGTCCAGAAACGTAAATATAGCAGTTTTAGTACGATTTGGCTTATGAAAGCTTCCTAAATCCTTCCAAACTCTATATAAATCCTATTCTAAATCAATTTTGTGGTTACACATCATTACACAACATTAGATACATACATACACAACAAAAACTTTAGCAATTGAAGAGAGGAAAGCAAGGAGAAGAAGAAGAAGACCAAGGATTCCCATGGCCTCCTCCATCAACCTCTTGCCATTCATCAATTCTATGGCCAACTAATCTCAAGATCTAGGGTTTCAATGGAACCCTTGCCAAGTAATAGGGTGTATTTTATGTTTTTATTTTAGTTTTATTATGTATGGATGACAGTTACATGTTCTGAGGATTTTTATGAATAAATCGTGCTTTTATTGATTAAATCGTTACTTTCAAAGTTTACTCTTGTCTTAGATCTATTTTGATGGTAGTGTGCTCAATGATCTATGCTTGCTGTGCTTGTTTAGATTATTTACATGTAATGGTGCTTAAATTGAATTGTGCTATCAAGTATCCGAATAGTCCATGCCTAGATTAGATGGATTATACCACAACCCTAGTTTAGTGTGGGATAATTAGTGCTAATCGAAGATGGATTATGTTAGTGTTTGAACCATAGTTATTTTCTTGACGGAAGAATTGGGCTTGTAGCTACAATTCCCCATTATCATCCAACTTAATAAGCTAAAGTAATTCGTAAATACCCTAATTATGAAGCTAGTGGTGGATTTGCAATCCTAGGTTCCTTAAACTTATTATAAAAATAATATTTAATTGTTTTCATAATTTAGATTTACTTTTATTGTTATTAGTTTAATTCAAATTAAATCCAAAATCCGCTTTTCTTAATTAACTAAATTTAGGTTTTAAAAATTAAAGTGCGTAGTATTCAATATCTGTGGGTTCGACCTTTACTTCCACACTGCAAATCTTTTGAAAGTAAAGCATAAGTAAGCATACTTTTATATCTTGATTTTGACGAGATCAATTTTTGGCGCCGTTGCCGGGGATTGCATTACTACCTATAGTTTTAGAATCTTAGTTTAGTTAATTCGTAAATACTAGATTAGGTTTTATTTTTTTTTCTTATTTTTCATTTTTGTTTTAAGTTACTAACTTTTTTGTTTTGTTTTGTAGTTTCTCAAAGTAATCAAATTCTAGCGTTTTGAGTGGAGCAGTTGTGCACGTCAAAGGAGCTTACACGAAAATAAAAAATAATAAATAAACTAAATCTCTTCCTTTGAAATTTGCTTCCAACCACTGTAAGTCAGGGTGCTGAGACGTACTATTTGCATTAGTTTAGGAGTGATTGTTCACGTGCATTAGCTAGGAAACCCGGGGTGCTGGGCTTGATGCGGTAATTGCATTACAGTATAATATTCATGCATCATAGCAGTTGTGTGCCTGTTGCCTTATTTGCGTGATTTTGTCTTATATTTGTGGAGTCAGTTTTTGTCTTAGTGTCGCTATTTTCTTTTTAGTTTATGTTTGGTACACATTCTAGTAAACCTGAGTTATAAACTTTTGATCTTGAACTTGAACGTACCGTAAGAATTAATAGATCTTCAACCCAAGCTTCTAGAGCTCGGTTGCTAGATGACGAATCAACTCCAGAACCATCGTCTCTATTTCAGGCCAAAATTCAAAGTACACTTAAAAGGTTAAGGAAAACTTGAATTTTTAAAATAAAACCTATTCCAATGGCTGACGTTGGAAATAACAGAAATAACGAAATAATGTAAATAATCATAATATACCTCTGCCGTCTCCGCTTAGGGATTACTTTATTCCTACGACTTACATGCCACAAACATGTATTGATTTACCAGAGGTGTCGGCATCTCACTTTGAGATAAAGTCATCTACCATCTCGCTACTTCCTTCTTTCCATGGCCGCATTAATGTAGACCCTTACCAACACTTAGGGGATTTTCATGATATCTGCTCTACTTTAAAAATTCAAAACTTAACTGATGATGAATTGAAACTGCGGCTCTTTCCATTCTCTTTAAAAGATAAAGCGAAATATTGGTTCCAATCTTTGGAGCCGAATACAATTAAAACCTGGGAAGCCTTACACACCGCATTTTTACAAAAAAAATTTCCTATTATGCGTACAAATCAGATAAAGAAATCCATAACAAACTTTGTGATGCAAGATGGGGAACGCTTTATGATACTTGGGAAAAGTTTAAAGAATTATTACGCTCATGCCCACATCATCAGGTTCCTAAGTGGCAATTAGTTCAAGACTTCTACGAGGGGCTTATTCCCTCTGTTCGGAATACCGTCAATGTCGTTTGTGCGGGTACTTTCCTGCACAAAAGCGCCAACGAGGCATGGAAGATTTTTGAAACGTTAAGTGAGAACTCGATGTACCAGGCTGTGTCGGTACGTTCTGAAGGATATCTGTCACGACCAAAAAGAGAGGTAAAAGTTGAGTCAAGTCATTCAATCGAAATACAAGAATTAAATAGAAAACTTGACCAATTTATGATGATGGGAAATAGGTCCAATTCACCTCCTCATGAAGTATGTGCATTGTGTTCTGCACCGTCACATAATATCTTTGCATGTCTTTCCGCATCTCAATTCCCAGAATTCATGGAGCAACACATTAATTGTATTCAATAATTCCCACAAAATCATTATAATCCTGCGCCGACTAATTTTTCTAATACTTATCAAACTCAGCCTCAACAATAGCAATACCAACAAACCAATCCTCCTCCACCTCCACATAATAATGCATTTCCGGAGAAGGTGTTGGCCTCACTTTAAAACTTTGGGTCAGTAATCCAGTTAATACATTCTCACACCCAGTCCATCGCAAAACTAGAGTCCCAAATGGGACAAGTAGTGAGTACATTAAACCGTTTGATCGAGAGTAAGTTTCCAAGTGAACCTATTCAGAAACCTCAGGGTCAATACGAGAATGGGGTAAGAGTAAGCAAGTGAACGCTGTTTTGACTAGGACGACTATTCTGGAAGAGAAAGTTGTTGAATTTCCGGACGAGGGTGAGAAAAATTTAAACATTAATTCGAATAATGAAATGGGTGAGGACGTGAATCAAAGTAGAAAAGAAAAAGAACCGGTCCCAACTAATTATATTCTGAAAATGCCTTTTCCACCAAACGTTGAGGAACCATCAAATTTTTCTAAGAAAAAGTCAAAAACTGAAGATATACTCGAGGTATTTAAGCAAGTTAAAATCAATATTCCATTCCTCAATGCGATACAAATTCCCACTTACGCTAAATGCCTAAAAGACCTTTGCACGCAAAAATCGCAAGTTGCGTAGTCATCCTCCTAAAAAGGTTCTTTCTCACAGAAAAAGTGAGCTCAATTTTTCAACACGCTACTCTGAAATATAAAGATCCAGGTACGCCTACGATTTCATGTGTCATAGGTGACACTAACATTCATCGGGCTCTCCTTGACTTAGGAGCTAGTGTTAACCTCTTACCTTATCACGTCTATAAACAATTTGGACTAGGTGAACTTAAACCTACGGCCGCTGCAATACAATTAGCGGATCATTCTATTAAAATCCCTAGAGCAATCGTCGAGGACATCTTAGTAAAAGTTGATAAATGTTATTATCCTGTTGATTTTATGGTTCTTGACACTAAATCCATACTAGATGCTAGGAATCACACTCCTGTCATTCTAGGTCATCCGTTTTTAGCGACCGCTAATGCACGTGTTAACTGTCGAACGGGGGTGATAAAGGTGTCGTTTGGGAATATGAACTTAAAATTAAACAATTTTAATGCTATTGATCAACCTCCCAAAGATGACGATTATCTATGTGAGACGGAGAGTGAGGTAAGACAAACTATTGAACCCAATTACGTAATACCTGTGAGTAATGAAAATAATATGGTGAGTAGTGAGCGGATGAATTTGAATAATCAGGACCCCAAAGATGAATTTACTCAG
Source organism: Hydrangea macrophylla (assembly GCA_033977485.1). Classification (NCBI taxonomy): domain Eukaryota; kingdom Viridiplantae; phylum Streptophyta; class Magnoliopsida; order Cornales; family Hydrangeaceae; genus Hydrangea; species Hydrangea macrophylla. The sequence continues at coordinate 31,633,537 of CM066992.1, forward strand.
AAGGTACGAAATCATTTTGAACATAATCAGGATGAACCGTCAATTGGATTAATTCATAGCAACATGATTTCTGCTTACCACCGGAGTCTTCCTGATATCCTTAGGGGTACAAAGTCCGATTTTTAGCCTCCATAAGTCCTGAGCTTGAATGGTGTAGCTGAAGACGTAAAAGATAGCGCTTCTTGGGAGGTAACCCAAGTTTTACTTCGTCTGTTTCTCTTGTTTTTGAGCATTTTCAGTCATTTTTGGGTCATTTAAGACAGTTTTGGTCATTCTGAACAGGTTTGGTGGTCGAGGATAATTTATTTTGAACTTATTTACACTGAAAGAAAGAAAAATGAAAAAAAAAAACAGCCTCGCGTGCGTAGCCTGCTCGCGCGAGGTTGTCCCTTAGAGAAATTTTTTCAAGTTTTTATATTTATGCCTCAGGTTCTAGTCATGCCTCAAAATTGCGCGCGCGAGGGGTCTCGTCCAAGCAGCCCGCTCGCGCGAACCTGGGACTTAGAAATTTTTTCTTCAGAAATCATAAAAGTAGCCGCAGTAATGTCTCGTCGAGGGATTCACGCGCGAGACGCTCACTCACGCGGTCCGCTCGGGCGAGGTAGGATTTTAAGGAATTTTCTCTCTTGTTCTCTAACCTCCTATCTCTCACACCTGGTCAATTGTTTTTATATTTTGTTCTCCTTAAGTTTATTTTAGATTAATTATTTCTTTGTTTTCATAAGTTCTATTTGTTTCTTTTATTGAGTCTTTTAATTATAGTTTAGTTTCTATTGAATAAAAAAAATATTATATTCCTTTCTTTTCTTTATCATTGTTCTTTTGTTGTTTAATTTCTTTTATCAAGTATTGACAGGTGATTTTAGCTCAATTTGGAGCATTTGAACTTTATCGCCATATTTATATGTTCACCTAGTTTGTGGTTGTCAAAATCGAGGTACTCTCATTCCTTCTCTACATACTTTTCTTTCTTTCGTTTTATTGTTTCATTGGGGGCAATGAAAGGTTTAGGTTTGGGGGTATGCACTCACATGCACATTATTATATACTTATATACACCAAAATTTGAAAAAAAATTCGATACTTGTGCTTCAATAAACCATGTCACCTACGATTTTGCAATCTCTAGTCAATACATCTTGTTATGTAACTTGGATTATTATAGAATGGTAAACATGAGAAGATTTGATTAAATATTTGCTGAAGTCATGATATGACGTTTTAGGTCGTGTATCGTTCGAATCGTAGTTTTATATCATAGATTTGCACACAAACCTATACACTGCACATAGTCGTTTGAATACATGTTTGATGTGAACTATAATATGATTCGAATTTCTAGATAACACATGGTGGAGACTAAACCCGGTGAGCTTTTGAGCCTATCTTTTCTTTTTAGAGGGTTATAAATACATTTTGTGTTTGTCGAATTTCACTTGAAATAGCGCATTAACTCGTTATTTAGTCTCATTATTCTTGTTTTGGTTGATAAGTCAAGTTAAAATATTTGTTACCATGATAAATAATCTTCCGTCGTAAACATTAAAGAACCATATGACCATAGGAAATGATGGAAGGCGCTCTTTATTTGCCATCGACCAATAAATGATAAATTTCCTTAGTTCGCCCCCTTGAGCCGTTAAAGTGCCATTTCTTTCTTTAATCACCATTATCTTTTTTTTGCTCCAACTTGACAAACTTGGAGTTCACCACTGAGAGATTTGGCAACTGTTAGTAGTGATAAGGCAATGTATTGATTAAGAAGAAGAAGAAAACAAGATGATGTTTGGGGTAGTACCTTGGTATTCAATGAACATTCAATTCAAAAGCAATAAAAAGGAAAAGAATAAGATTGGAAAAAAAAAAAGGTAATGAAGAAAGAGGAAAAAAAAAAGGACAGGAAAGAAATTAAAAAAATATACGAAAAGAAGAGAATGAAAAGATAAAGTTGGTAGAAGAGACGAATGAAAGAAATCGAACATGCCTTACAATGCCATTCTAAAACTACCTAATTAATCCTTTCTATCCTTTTTCATTGGCCGAGCCACATTACAACCTTTGAAAAGTTCTATTTGATCCTAGAAACATGGTTTGGATATATAAACAATGGAAAGGGGATTAAAACATGGTAATGATTAATTTCTCTTAACTGTTGGCGTCCTATCCATGAGACTGATGTTCTTTTGTGTCATGCGTCTTTTTCGAGATACATGTGAGCATTTCTCGTTTTTAAAGCATATTTCCTTTGCTCCCATATATTGGATAAATTATACATGTTCTGAGCGTTTCATTTTAGAGTGTAATTCATTATGAGATTCGTAGTCGAAGCATAGTTTGATGGTTATCCGAGTTATATTCCAAGTTCATGACATACGCGTGTTCATTTGACTACTACATCACACACGTGCAATTTTATGAGAAACTCTATGGATTTATACGATGCATGTGTTTATGATTGTTTTTCATGATGTAGGTGGACGTCAGATTTCGTTTCTTCTTGTTCGTTATTCTATTCGAATCATCGTTCTGTGAATAGGAGTACATGTAGTTTTGTTTTTCGTTTGAATAAAACTTTTTAAATTTATAAGTTAATAAAGATGGTTGTGGGTGACTTGTTGATGAGAACCCTCACGAGACTTCACTCGTCCGACTAAGGACACCTAGGGCTTTAAAAGGCTTATTACATATGCTAAATGCAATCATGATCCATGCAAAAATGGAGTAGTATTCGTAGTAGTATTATTTTTTGTTCTTTTTGCTCGAGGACTAGCAAAGAGTAGGTTTGGGGGTGTGATCGGCGACGAATAGTTGTCGTTTATAGTCCTAAAAATACGCTTTGTTAGCCCATTTCATGTAGTTATTCGTTATTTTTTAATAAGTATTCTAAATTTTGTAGGTTTTGGAGTTTTAATTTGAAAATGCACAAAAATCCAATAATTAGTGGCTTTGGAAGTCATTCTGGGCTCAAACGGTGATTCCGGTGAAAGCTGAATGCAGCAGCAGCCTTGGTAAATCGCATTTTTGGCAAGGAATACTTTGGATTTGAGAAATTTCTCCAGAGATATAAAATGTAGATCTTCGAGTTACGGACGCGTGGCCGTAAACGGCGAGTCAATCCGAGTTCCATCCAAAATCCGTTTTTCTTAATTGACTAAATTTAGGTTTTAAAAATTAAAGTGCGTAGTATTCAATCTCTATGGGTTCGACCTTTACTTCCACACTGAAAATCTTTTGAAAGTAAAGCATAAGTAAGCATACTTTTATATCTTGATTTTGACGAGATCACATAACATCGCATACATGTGACTTCCCACTGTCGGACACTGCCATGCGATTCCTCTCCTCCTATGTCTTTGGACACTGGTCCTTGGAGAACGCTATACCATACCTGAAAGGTAACAAACCTTTTTTCAAATTATCCATTGAAAACCTAGCTAGCATCTTATCGATATAACCATCTTGAGATAATCCCATTATCTTTCGCTTACGATCCCGAAAGAGCTTTATTCCAAGAATATAGCTCGCCTCTCCTAGATCCTTCAAATCGAAAGTACTAGCTAGCCAAACCTTGACCATTGACAATGTCGCTACATCATTTCCAATGAGTAGAATGTCATCAACATAAAGCACAAGAAAACCCACCACTTTTCCTTCACACTTCTTTGTATACACAAGGTTCATCAAGATTCTGTATGAAACCAAACGATTTGACCGCTTGGTCAAATCAGATGTTCCAACTCCAGGATGCCTGCTTAAGTCCATAAATGGGCTTTTGCAACTTGCATACCAAGTTACCTTTTCAACCAGCTATGAATGCTTCTAGTTACTGTATATAGATGTCCTCCTCAAGATTGCCATTCAAGAATGCAGTCTTGACGTCCATCTGCCATATCTCATAATCTAGGCAGGCAGCGATGGATAAGAGTATTCTGATGGACTTGAGCATGGCTACCGGCGAGAAGGTTTTCTCATATTCAATGCCCTCCCTTTGAGTATAACCTTTCGCTACAGGCCTAGCCTTAAAGATCTCAACCTTTCCATTAGATCCTATTTTCCTCTTGTAGACCCACTTACAGCCAATGGGTTCAATATTGACTGGAAGTTCTACAAGATCCCAGACCTGATTGGAATCCATAGATTCCAATTCAGCCTTCATAGCTTTAGCCTAATGAGCTGAATCAACATCAGTCATTGCCTCTTCGTATACAGTAGTATCAGATTCAGATTATATGGAGACAACTTCAAAAACTTCTCCTAAGAACATGTATCTATCAGGCTGGCTGATAATCCTCCCACTACGACGAGGTACCGGTGCGAAAATGGGTGAAGAAGTGGTATTTTCTTGATTTACATTGTTATCAACTACGGGTTGGACTGAGGACTCTTCCTCTATCTCTCTCAGATCTATCCTTCCCTTAGGTTTATGGTTCATGATATAATCATCCTCCAAGAAAATAGCATTTGTACTAACAAACACTTTCTGTTCTCTTGGATCATAAAAATACCATCCATAAGTACTCTTTGGATACCCTACGAAGTAACATACTTCTGATCTAGAAACCAACTTGCTCATCTTTCCTTTCAGCACATGAGCTGGACACCCCCATATCCGGAGATATTACAAAGAAGGCTTGCGTCCAAACCACATCTCTCGTGGTGTCCTGGAAATAGATTTGCTTGGTACTAGATTTAGTATATATGTTGCGGTTTCCAAAGCATAACCCCAAAGGAATAAAGGTAACTCCGAATAACTCATCATTGACCTAGTCATGTCTAAAAAAGTTCGATTTCTTCTCTCTGCTACACCATTCTACTGAGGCGTACCAGGTGCAGTCAATTGTGACACAATCCCATTCTGTTCGAGGTGATCAATAAACTCATTAGAGAGGTACTCGCCACCTCGATCAGATTGAATGGCTTTGATATGTGTGCCTAATTGCTTCCCCACTTCAGCCCTAAACTCTTTGAACTTTTCAAAGGCTTTAGACTTGTGCTGCATTAGGTACACATATCCATACCTAGAGTGGGCATCAGTAAATGTGATGAAATACTCATAACCACCCCTTGCTCTAATTTTATTTGTCTACACACATCAATATGAACTAATTCCAACAACGCATTGGCCCTGTTGCCCTTTACTAGAAAGGGCCTTTTGGTCATCTTACCCTCTAAACAAGACTCGCAGACTTCTATTGTTCGAGAACCAAATCGCCTAAGACCCCTTCTTTGACTAGTCAGCCAATCCTAGTTAGATTGATATGGATAAGCCTCATATGGCAAAGCTTTATTGGATTAGTGGAAGGTTCCTTTCTTTTAAATGGTACAGTTACCACTGAGTTATTAAGTTCCATACGAGAGTCTTTAGAAATATTAGGAATAATCACATACAAGCCATTAGTTTTAACACCAGAACATATAAATAACTATTTCTTTTAATGACAACTTCTGTTCCAAAATGAAAGGAATAACCATTATTCAATAAATTTGAAACTGAAGTTAAATTATGTCTCATTAAAGGGACGTAAAGTACATCTGATAAAACTATTGTCTTATTGTCCACAAACTCTAAAACTACTACTCCTATAGCAACCGCAAAAGCGATTGAGCTGGAACCCAGAGTCGGCACGAACACCCCATCACTGCATTTCCTGGTTAATCTGCCCCTACAATGAATTACAGATTTAGTTAGTCGCACCAGAATCAATGCACCAAGTGTTTGAAGTATCCGTTATAAAACTTACTTCAATCACATGTGCTCAATCATACCTTGAACTCTTGTATCTAAGAATTCTTGACTGTTCCTCCTCCAGTGGCCCTTCTTACCGCATTAGAAACACTTTTCTTTGCCTTGGACACCCACCTTCCCTTTGCCCATACCTTTGCCCTTGGATTTTGCAATCTTAGGGACCGGTCTAACACTTGGACCACCAGTACCAGCCTTCTTCTTCCTTTCTTTCCTCTTGGTGTAGATCAGGAGGAGGAAGAACTTTTCTTAATGTTTACAACGTTGACCCCAGGCTTGATCACCCCTTCCGCTGCCAGTAAAGAACTCATTAATTTGTTCATTGAAAAATCCATTTTATTCATATTATAATCTAGTTTAAATTGAGAGAATGACGGCGACAGCATATTGAGGATCATATCAACTTGGATCTGTGCATCGATGTTGACTCCCAAGGTCTCCAGTTCATTTAAATAACCAATCATTTTCAAAACATGTTCTTTGACTGGAGTCCCTTCTAACATCTAAGCACTCATTATCTTTTGCATAGCTACCTGTCTGGTAGGCTTGCCATGCTCCCCAAATATCCTTTTTAGGGATTCGATAATGTCACTAGCAGAATTGTTCGACTGGAACTGGTGTTGTAACACACCAGTCAGAATGTAGCAATGGGCCATTCCATTCGACTTCTTCCATTTATCGAACTCGCGTCTGGTAGCTATAGAAGCATTTGCCACGGGTTCTTTGGGGCATGGGGTAGTGAGGATATATATATGATCCTCCGTAGTTAAACTGATGTCAAGGTTTCGTTTCCATTCAAGTGTAGTTATTTCCAGTTAACTTGTTTTGAGTGAGTATGGTGGGAAGTGGACTAAATGTAGATCCAGACATTATGATTTACTGAAAAAATCAAAAAAACAAAATAAATGTGGATATCAGAATTTGACAGTTTGAAATAAAAGAATCCTTAAAGCTCTTATTTTAAAACAAAGTCACCATAATATCAAAACGAAAGAATTAAGCCTCCATGTGGTGGTCAATAATCGATCTTTCAATTAATCATGACTTGTCCGCTATGCAACTCTTGCAAAACAAGTTATGACTCTCGAACATATCTTATCTCTAAGTTTCTGAATAATTCCATGTGTGGAATCCCTTATCTATAGCTTAGCTAGTGTGTACCATTAACCAGGATCCAATCACAATCGCCTCAAGTAGTGCCTCCGTGTGGTGGTCACCCTCTAACACGTCTGATTGATCCTATCCATATGAAGTTCACATCTAAATGAGTAGTGTACCCTCCGTGTGGAATGATCACCCCTGACGAGGTGACACAGAATGCACTACTCATCTTACAATGAACCGTTAATGGAAGATCGTGGGTGTTATTAATAAGACCCTCTCCCACTAGATTTGGTAAATAAGAATTTTGCTTTTGATGAAAAAATTATTTCCACACATTACCCATAAACATCCAATGTTTACTAATGCGTTGAAAATGGTTTTTGAATTTTATTTTAAAAAACTTGTTTTACGTGCATGCAAGTTGTAATAATATATTTAAATGCCAATCACAAACGAAGCACATAAAAGAAAAAACTAAAATGAAATAAAAGCATCCAAACGATGCCTCTATCTCCCATGGCTCTATCTCCATAGAACCTCCTTCTTGTTTTGATCGCCTCCAGCTCCATCTTCATGGACAAAGGTTTGCTGCTCCATCTTTATATATATTCTAATTCTATTACATTGCTCCTATGCTTCTTTCGAAGCTTACAATTTATCTAGAAATAGAAATTAACAATAAGAAAATAAAGAAGGCTAGGGAAACCGGTGCGACTTTCCTTTTCGTAGGATTGAAGTCGTAGCCCCCTTTACACATGCCTTAAAACCAAACCAAAATTATATACAATTTACAATCATCCACTAATCACAAACATCTTAATACAAAATTAAAACTTTGATCTTGGTGCCATGGGAGATATCAGACTAATCTTGCTTCAAAAAGGGTTAGTCGTACGCACATCCACGCATATATAATCCATTGGAACCCTTAATTGATTTACACAGTACATAAACTCTTTACACACTGATTTAGAACATAAAACATCATCTCAGTTCTCAGTCACAGTTCAATCGATCGACAGAGGTTCGATCGATCGAACCTTTGATCGATTGAACATAGTTAAATCGATTGAACCTTCAGTTTCACAGAAAAGTTTGAAATTTTTTTTACAACATATTAAAAAATTAAAGTATATATTTTAAAAACTTTAAAACTATAAACTGAACACCTGGACAGAGAATCGATCTCGATCGATTGAAAACCATTCGATCGATCGAACAGAACCAAAGTTCGATCGTTCGAAACTTCTTTGATCGCTTGAAGAATAGACAAAGTTCGATCGATTGAGACTACTTTGATCGATCGAATCCATCATGCATCCAATGCAATAACAGATTTGTATTCTGTTGCATAAATAATACAGAAATAGATCTGTGATGATGCAATTTCAAAAATAGTTCTAAAATCAACATGCAAATCAAAACTAGTGTTCCAAAACGCATCTATAGATCCAAACAATCGTGGCTCGGATAGCAATTGAAGGAAAACCATATTTAAAAACAATTTTTAAATGCGTAGCGAAAAGATTGAGTTATAAAATCTTATTGGTATGCCCAGATATACTAATCGTCAATTCTATAGATGCGTACTTACAAGAGGGAAGAGAACCTCAGGTCTTGAACCCAATTCAGAAATCTTTGACCTTCGTGATGCAGCAGCCTCTACTAGGTTATCTTCACCCTTGTAAATCATGTGGATGCTTCCCGGAAAGACTAGGGTTGGTGGGAACCCTAATAGAGAGGAAGGAAAAGTTTAGGAGCTCTAAAATAGTTTCTGCAGCTTCTGGCGTGTTAAAATGATGAACCATTTTTCTGGACACAGCTGCCCTATTTATAGATTCCCAAAACTGACCTAATGTTCAAGCGATCGAAGTGGCTTTGATCAACCTTCGATCGATCGAACCATCTTCAAGCGATCGAACCTGTCCAGAATTCAATCGATCAAAACAACTTTGATCGATCAATCCTGTCTTGACATCATCCTCATGTGCCTTTCCAAGGATCCTGGCGGAGCTAAGAGTGGGACCTCGTAGGCTCTTTATTGTTGGCTCAGACCATTTGTTAATTCCCATGACCAAACTCTTTGATCAGCAAACTAAGCAACTGATCAATTAACGTTTACTCTACTATAAAACGATAACTAAACTCCAACGCAAAAGAATATATCTGAAGCGATAACTTGACTTGTATGGTGTACTAATGTCCCTCTACCTTCAGCATTCGTAATCATATACAGGTAATCGGATAGCTGTTAATATCAACCTGAATCATGATTACTTCTTGAACTCCTTGAGTCCCATTCACCTCTCATGATTACCAAACATGTTGATAACTACTTGTCAACAAGACTGCAGTTCTCAGTAATCAACTTGGTGACATTCTCAAGGGAATGTTTACTCTGAATCAGAGGGTAGATTCTATCTTGACAATATATGTTCACAACCTTATGAACATGACATACTCAAGATACCCTGGTGTTGATCTTTTATAAACCTCACTGATTGGTAAGTCAAAGCATCTACATCCACAGTTTGTGTTCATAATCGTCTGAAGATTGAGAACATGTACCTTGTACAAGTTATGAGTTCCTATCGACTGTTTGACAGTCTTGAGTGTCAATAGGAAAGCTTAAGTCCGTTAATGCACTATAAGCACCAGCATATTAACTAAGAGTTACACTCTAGTGATTGAAATTAATCACTCTATGCAATGGTAGTTAATCATTCTACAGTGTAAACCTGATGAGATATCTAGTCTCATCATCCACTGTGACAAGCTCTAAGTATCAAAGAATAATAATTCGCATCTTATTTGTATGTATCTTATACACACACGAATTACTTACTATGATACTTAAGGATTAACAATCATCTCACGAAAGAAACATACACAATGAAATGTAAAAATGATATTCATATATTAAAATGTGAATGTCTCATACATAAAGTAATGGTTTGAGGGCACAAACCCAACAGTAACCTCTAAGTTAATTAGCCTCTAGTTCAAGTTCAACCACAACAGTAACACCTTCTTGAAATGAGTAAATCAGAATCTTAATCAAGCATTCTTGGCTCCAAATATTTTTTTCTATGAATTTTAATGTGTTAATAGGATCCCCTAAAAAGATTAGAGTCTTTTAGATTCATTTACTATTTTTAAAAAATCATACAAGAACTCTGGATAGAGAGTTGTAAATTTCTGAGTGATGTCTAGTGTTTGTCTGATTCCCAGAGATTGAACCGTTGATCTTTAATTTTTCTTTTGGGGTTAGAAACTAGACTCACAGAGGTATCTTCTGTCCAAAATTCATTGACATCAAACCATAAGAACCATGCTTTTCAAATTTTTAAAGTTTTGGTCCGCTCTCTATAATTTTTAGAATGTTATGACAGATTTGGCAAATCTTGTAAATAATGACTCAAATGATATTTCCATAATCTAAGGCTTAAATCATGTCTCAATAATGATTAGTTAAACTTAAATCCAGAGGTTAAAGGATCCAAATCGATGAATAACTTCATAGCTTACTCTTGTTCACATTCATGTATTCATATACATCCATCCATATAGATTGATACTTGTAATTAGACTTTATTTTTGTATTAGTATTAAATCTAATCAAATTTAATTATGAGTTCCTTGTAACAATGTTAGGTCTACATCATCTCTATATGGACATCGCATTGGTTCCTAATTGAGACTTGCATAACTATAGAAATGGTACACTTCCAACTAATTAGAAGGAATTCATAATTATGTCAATTCTTTCATACTTGATAGATTTAAGCTAGAAGTTTAGGAATTTCATTTAAGATTCAACATTATATCTTATCTAAAGTATGTAGACTAACCCTTTGTTTTATAGCGCTATTAAGGTATGATTTCTCAAACCCCTCTTTAACTTATTCATTTCTTGGTTTATTGATTTTCGACTTCATGCGCGACACCTTAGAATTAGGCATTGCCTTATGTGTATATATGTGATTAGAGACCATTTCTTAGATTTTATTTCCTTTCGTATGCATTGCACATTGACAAAAATTGAATGTTGCACATTCATGTGCCAATATAATAGACATAATGCTCATTTAATCCCCCATATTCCTAGTTTTACATGCATATTTGAATTAATATAATTTAAGGATGAAGTTACTCAAATGCGTGTAATTATGTGATTTTACATATTTTATACGTTTAGGTAAAAATCAAGTGAAATAAAGGAAAGGAAAGAAGCAACAACCACACCATAGCATTTCTCGTATATAATTGTCAAAGTATGAATAGTGAAAAAACCCTTTGCTGGCACTAGCCTTTATGCCATCAAAAGGAAAGCTAAAAGGTTAGGATGGTGTTTGAATTGTTATAGAGAAGAATGTCCTGGTTTAATTGCTCATAATGACACATCTTTTAAAGTTTATTAGTGCTACAAAAGACAATTCAAATTAAAACAAAAGAAAATTTTGGTTGAGAAAGAGGACTGGATCCTTTGATACCCAAATAAATTTTGTTTTCCCATCCCTCATTTCTTTTTATTTTTATTATTATTTGTTTTTAAATTTATTTTCAGTACATTCAATAATTTTCAGTCAGGTCAGACTTTAAAATGATCCTACGTGTACATCTGGCTTTCATTATCACCAGATTTGTCTAGTGAGGTGAATGACTCTAGAAGTAGCGAAAAATTAAGTAAAGCCAGAGTTATCTCCTAGCCTCTTACTGATGTTTTAGCCTGCTAGTGATTCTAGACCCATCTCTTTTACTAGAGGTGGATAGGCTATCATGACAACTTGGACGCTCCGAATTGCGTAACCTCTTTTGTATAGGTGTAGAGGATACTAGTCGCACCATATATATATATCCAACTTAGTAGATGCGCTTAGGATTTTTAAAAAAAAATTCTTTTACTCTATATAAGATAAATTTGACACATTAATGTTATTTTGGGTATGTTAATAGCATATAACACATTGTCACATGTTTTGCTATTTTCAAATGCAAGAAACTCTTTAAACTTTAGATCACTTTGAAACAGTGTGAAAATATCTACTGAATCTAAATGGATGAGTAAGCATAAACTATGCAATTTAAAGACAAGTAGTGGAAACTAATTAACTCATGTGAGCTTTTGTGTCAATCATCCTTTATGAGGGTTACTATTCTTTTCAGTCTCATTTTATTCTCTTTATCATATGACTCGTTGAAAGTCTCATTATTTTTTTCCTTTGACTGATCATTAGAAGAGAACGTTCAGGATTTACCATTAGAACTTCTAAATTGCTTGAATGAACAAAGTCAATCTATTTCAAAAATGATTTAGGGCATCTTTTCTTTCAAATGCACCTCCCTTTACCTAATATTGCCTTATTCTCAATTCTCTCCAAATCATGCCTTGTTCTACCTGGGAGTACAAACCTCACTTTTAAATCCAGGTATGTGATTGGACTGTAAAGATATTGCAAGAAGTGGTAAAGAAAGAAAGGAGTTGATTTTATAAATAAAAAAAAAAGAAAAAAAATATGAGAAACTAAAAAAAAATAAAAAATCAACTGTATAAATGATAAAAAGGAGAAGAAAAAGAAGAGTTGGAATGAATTGCACAAACAATCCAATCACATGTTTAGAACAAATACACCCCAAATCTCCTACTCATATTAATTTCTAACCTACCAGTCAAAGTCCTAATAATTTAAAAAAAATTGATTTTTAAATTTAAGTGATAAGGATGTTCTCCACGATAGATCGCTCTTCTAATGCTAAGTATTCTGTCATGAGACTTATTGTACTCCAAATACCAATATATTGAGTCATCAAAATGGAAGCAATTCCTCTATCTTTGTTTCCCTACCAAGTGAGATGTTCTCTACAGCGGTTTCTGAGAGTTTCTCATTAAAAGAGTGAAATCCCAGTGAGATTTGAGTTAAAACTATAAGTTTTATGACTGTTAATAGTTATGTAAACTTTGAAGTTAAGATCAGTTGCTTCACTTTTCAAGTACACACTGTGAGTTTTAAGAGTATAAAATATGCTACCATTGACAAACTGTGAGTATATGTGTTGCATAACTATTACATACTTGAAAATTTCATTTCATTGTCAAATTTAATCTTATCTGTTGTAAAAGGAGAAAATCTATCTTTATTTTTATTTTACTTTATATTTTTACATAAAAAAAAATATTTTTTTGAATTTTGTGGGTATATTCACTACAAACCCTCACGAGATAACACTCGTCCACTAGGGATAACCTAGGGGTTTAACGGCTTGTTGCATACGCTAAATGCAATCGTGATTCCTGCGACAGTGAGTTAGATTTTATTTTCCTTAGTTTATTCCTACTTTTTAATAAAACTTTTAGAACAATTTCTCTTTTCACTTCATTGCTAGGGACTAGCAATAAGCTAGATGAAGGGTGTGACAAACACTGAATATTGCACATTCATGTGCCAATATAATAGACATAATGCTCATTTAATCCCCCATATTCCTAGTTTTACATGTATATTTGAATTAATATAATTTAATGGTGATGTTACTCAAATGCGTGTAGTTATGTGTTTTTGCATATTTTATATGTTTGGATAAAAATGAAGTGAAATAAAGGGAAGGAAATAAGTAGCAACCACACCGTAGCATTTCTCGTATATTATTGTCAAAGTATGAATAATGAAAAAAATTATAAACTTTGAAAAGTAGAGTCCAAAACGACAACAAAAAAAAAGGAAAAGAAAGTTTGACAAAATTTGTCACTAGACAACGAGATAATGTGTATGTTTATGTTTAGCAGATCTTCTCTATTCTCTCTCTCTCTCTCTCTCTCTCTCTCTCTCTCTCTCTCTCCCCCCCTCTCTCTCTCTCTCTCTCCCTCTCTCTCTCTCTCTCTCTCTGTCTCTCTCAGCTGTATTTTTCAAAATCTGTCAGAGGAGGTGAAGAAAATTGAGACCGCGGAGAAAATTTGTAAATCGTGTGCCAATGCTGATGGAGGCAATGATGATTTTTTTCTCAAAATTTGTTTATAAAATGGAGAAGGGGCATCAACACCAACAGAAAACAACACCAACAAACAATCACAAGCTTAACACACTATTAGGGAGAGAATAGTTTAGGGAGGTTATCATGTGAGCACTTCATATTGTCCCTAGAAGTAGGAAACTTGAGTTTTTCTTTGCCTTTTCTAGTTCTAGTAGTTGTAAATATTTACTTTTATGTAATTGATGATTTCATGTTCCAAAAATATGTAGCAAGACTTTGTGTACTGTATCACTTAAAATAAAATATTTGTTTTCTTGTACAACTTTTATCACTTTGTAGTAATAAAATATTCCTAGTAAAATTTAGATTTAATATTTTTAGTCTATTAGTACTTATAGTTATCCCCTAAAATAGTTTGAAACTCCAAATTTCAAGTTTTTATAGCAATATTTCTATTCACTAGAAGACAGATTTTGAAAGTCAATGCCAAATTCTTAGCCATGTAGTTGTTATAATCACCTACCAAAGCCCCAAGCACACCATATCCATATCTCACTCCAAAATTATATTAGGATTTGGTTTGGCCTTACTTGTGTTCTTGAAGTTCAACTACTATGACCCCACAAGAATTCAAAGTCAAAGGTTTAATATTTTATTATTGATTCAGTATTTCCATTTATTTATGTTTTATTAGCCTAGTTGTACTAAACTTTGTTATTTTGCAGATTCCACAAATTCAACCCCAACTTATGTTAAATGAAGGAAAAAATATATATTATTATATTTCACCCTTATTTTAGTTTTATAACTTAAATTTTAATTGGGCAGTCACTGTGCATCTATTTAATATTTCTTTAAAAGGTTATTTGGAAGACACTTTCAATTCCAAAATGGTAGGCTAAAACTTTAATTGGGGATATGCAATAAAAACTTAGAAACCACAGCTTCTGTGCACTAATCTTAAATGGGCAAATTTATCTAGATGAGTTGTTTTTCCATTTATGGCAAAACATATCTATGCATCTATAATTTAGGACCATTTAACATGTTTATATACTATGGCTATATTGGGCTCAAGAGATTATATATTTGAAATAAGAATCTAATTATGTGGATTGTCAAACTATGCCTTTTGTCATAAAAAACACCTAGTATACTCAAACAATTCATATGACAAAATTTTTATTTCAAATATGTGTTTTTATATATTTCTATCAACTAATGGACAGACAATTGTGTAGTGGCAGAGTGGTGGGGACTAGGCGCCGAATAGCCCACGTCCGCGGCGGGTCACGGTTCGAACCTGGCTACTGTCCAATTGCCTTTTTATTTTTCTTTAAACCAAATGACGTCGTTTCATATCAAACCTGACACACTTGATATGACCCCGACTAGTGAAAGTTTATTTTCAAATAAAGAATGACTTTGCGGTTTTAAATGCTAAATCCTTTTCTAATGCACAAAAATTGTGGGATCTAGTGTTGGTTTTGCATATTCCCAATTCCTTTAAATCATTTCTCTCAAGTTAATTAATATTTCCTATTTTTTATAGCTTTGCTTAAATATTTGTATTATTTCCATCTTTCGCTATAATAATATCCATAAAGTCATTTCATGTAAATTAGCACTTATTTATTTTTCTTTCCTTTCTTAGTAGTATCTTAGTTAATTTATTTTGCACTATTAAAATCTTTACCATAAACTGTTATTAAGAAAGTAGCTTTTAATTAATTTTATGGCAAAAAAATATAAAAATTATTAGTTTAGTAAAACCCCACAAATATCAATCATCTTTATTTTCTTTTTAATGACAAAATAGTTATTGCCTATCTTTGTTTCCCGCTCCCTGTGGGGGTTCGACCTAGACTTCCAAAACTTTATTACTTGTACGACTATCTACACTTGGGTGTGATAAGAAAACACATCAATAGGGTGTCGTCACACGTCTAATATTCGCAGCTGGATCCCGGGTAAGTTCTCTCGTTCCCTATTGCATATCATATTGCTTGCTAATTGAATTATGTGATTTTGAATGCCTTTTTATCATTTGTAATCTTACCCCTTTCGACATGCTTTTGTAATGTATATTTATATGTATGTATAGTTGAGGGCATACATGGATTAATTGTTCGATTAAAAGGATGTTGCGTAGAGGCCTATCACGAGATAGGATGAGAGGGGGTGTTTTAGTCCGCCGGGCTCCTTCCCCTCTCATTCCATAATCCTTGGACCTAGAAATCTCTGGTTTCCAAAAAAGATCAATTTTATTTCAATTGGTTTCTTAATTTTCCTTTTAAAAATTAAGTGGCGACTCGTGTTTTGTATTTTGTAAATAGAAAAATATTTTGAAAAAGCTGTGGGTAGGAAAAATGCGATATCCACAGTACCACACTTTTTAGGAATTATATGCAAAAAAACAATCTTTGGTGTTGGTATTTCCTATAGCAGCATCTATTTTAATATGATCATAGGGGCAGTGTCTAAGTAATGTTCTAACAAAGTTTCATTACCCTGCTCTTGTCCTAGAACAGAATCTATAGAAATATGATCATAGGAATTTAATTTCTGTTCTATGCACATGGTTTTGGACTAGACTTGGATAAAGCTATCTATTTGGGCCTCTGTTGTTATCACTCAAGAAGGTCAAGCAGTCTAGAAGATTGCTAGCTTCTTGTTGAAGTTTAAGATCATCTAATGTGGGTCCAAAAGTTTCTAAGTCCTCTCTCAAAGATTTTTGAAAAATACAATTTTGTGCAATGCATGTGCTAGAATCCTTACCATTCTCTTCCACAACACATTCTTTTTGTTCAAGAGTGGGGTAGACATAACTTTCAAGCTCGGGATAAGAGCTTTGATTAATAGAGAGGATAGGTGATGGGCAACTTGGTGATACCACTTCTTTGGCCGAAAGAGGTGAGGGTTCATGAATATCACATGAATCTAAACCAAATTTTGATTTTTCAATTACGTCCTCCCTAGGGTCATTATCAAAGGTAGGGGTAGAGTCAACATGGGACTCTACCTTTCCTAATTTCATGCACTCACCTAAACTCTCATTATCTTTAAAAACCTTATTATCATCCTCATAACTCTCCTCACTATATGTCATCTATTAAGGAACTCTGGATAAAGAGATTGTACAATTTTATCCAGGCAGTGAAGGAGTTGATGTCTGGGGTTGTATACTAAGGAGAAGATGGTTCTACAACTTCATGCTTAATGGTTTGGTTTTGGAGTTTTTGTTGGGCTATCACTTTCTCGAGTGAGTTGTTAACCTCATTCATTATAAACCCGTCATTGTCCTCTAATTCCATTCCATTGTTAGTGTCTTAAAAATTCGGGTTGTAGTGTTGAAGGACTAGTATATTCTTCTAAAGGTTAGCTAGCATATGCTTGTTGATATCTAGTTTCTAAGTTATCAAGTGCACTATCTAGCCTTTTCATTTCACTAAGCAGCAATTTTACGATATCATTATCCTCAACTTGGTTATTCTCCTCATTATTACTATATGAAGTTTCGCCTCATTGTGGTTGGTAGTAATTCACATCCCATTGTGTTTGTGTGCAAGACTCCCTAGAAGGAAAGTCTTGGTGCATTTGGTAATCATGGGAACTACTACTATATCATACGCTATCATTTTGGTTATATCTCCATTATGATTGATAGAACTCTCCATGTGGAGGTTCTTGATACGTTTGATAACATGGGGGACTAATGTTATTATTTTTCCATTGTGGTGGTTGGTAGCACTCGGGTTGATAATGCGCGTCATAAGTGGGTGCTTGCCAACTTGGGGGATAATTATATTGATTTTCAAGTGTGTACCAATTGGTTGCATTTGTGTTTGTATTTGTGTTGTATAGAGGGTAATATGGATAAGACATGTTCACCCAAAATTTTTAAACAAAAGAATTTTTATTTATTTACTTTTTACTTGTGAGAGAAAAAGTCCAAAAGTTTTTTTTTCATAGTAAGAAAATTGGAAATAACTTTGTAAAATCCTAAGCTAGTTGCCTTCCCCGGCAACAGTGCCAAAAACTTGACATGACTAAAGTTGTGCGCTCTTGTGCAACACCCAAGTGTGGGTGAACGTGCAAGTAATACTGGATAAGTCTAGGTAGATCCCACGGGGAAGGAATAGGGAGAATGTCTACTAAGTTACAACCTAAACAAAAAGAAAAGACAAATTGTAGGAGTGAACATTCTAACAATCCTAATTAATTAAATTAAACTAAATAATAAACTAAAGCATATAGAAACATAACTAATGAAATAAATAAACTAAAGATGTTGGAAACACGTGAATCCACATTGTTCCTAACCATCTACCATGTACATTCATTAACGTTCTATGGAGTTCATTCATTTTCAGCATTCCATATTTTTCTAAAGATAAAGAATCAATAGCCTTTACATGACCGGGACTAAATGATCATAGTTGATTTAAAATACTTAAAAGACAGTTTAAAACAATGGTTAATACTTGCACTCCAAATGGTATTAGCATTTAAAGTGGTTTTCAAAAGTCATTGAAGAAAATAGCCTTAAGGCTTTAAGTTCTAAAAATTTTTGTAACAAACTGAGCTTATAGGGACAATTTGATGATTGATTTCTAAAACATAAAGTTTTGGAATACTTAAAAGGATCATCTCAGGAATCAACAGGTTCGATCGATCGATGTGCTCTCGATCGATCGAATTGCATCATCCTTCAATCGATCGATGTGTCCTCACGATGTATGTTTAAGGTTGTTTTTGTGTATGTATATGAACAAAGCATCCTTATTTTTTATGGCTATAATGTAATGTGAGGATGATAGTTTATATTTTTTGTATTGGAAAAGCCTATTTGTAAAGGGGTGATTTTCTTTGTTCATACATCATACACTTGAATTACCTTAGCATGAGCTCTAAATTGTCAATTCGGACCCACGTGGGGGTCAATGCGTATTTTTATTGTATGATGCACTTTATATCTTGTGGATAATCTTAGATAGGTATTTGTACCATCTAATTGATGTTTGTTTAGAAAAATCAATTATAAATTTTTTTTCTTGATTTACAAATTTAAGATTTGATTAATGACCAATAGCAACTTTTTTGGTCTTTAATTGTAAAAAATGGGAAAATGATTTGTAATTGGATTTTAAAACAAACTTTATGAAATGTGCAAATAATAATGTCAATTTCTTGCGCATGTTCTCAAATGTTTTTCAAACCACACTTCGTTGATCTTTACAAAGATAACAAGTTTAAAAGGGACTATTTTTTTTTAATATAGCATTGTAAGTAACACACCTACAAAATGAGTAAGAGTTTATGGGCTTTAGACTTATTCTATGGTCCAAACTATTCAATCGAATAATGGGCCTCCAGTCCAATATAGTTATACCTTAAAAGCCAACACTTGGCTAGAGAAGGATCATAACACCCTCTTTGTGATAAGCAGCATGTATCATGATCTTGTTGGGAAGTATAAGTACTACCCAATAGCCAAAGAATTGTGGGATCAGCTTGAATTTGTTTTCGGTGGCACATTCACTACTAGATTGAGTATCTAGTTATGAAGTTTGGAAAATTAAAGGAAACGTTTTAAGTACATGATGAAACATCTAAGGTTGATGTCAGGTATGATTTGTGATATCAGATGTCATGCCCCGGAGTAGCAGATATTAGAGAGAAATAAAATTTTCCTTTCCGGATCCGTAAGCCATGACTAGTTACATTAACTGATTGTCCTTTATACTTTCTACACATGGTTAAGAGAGTAAGCAGAAGCATAAAACATCTATCCATATTCCTCAAATGTCTGGGATCCAACTATTAGATCATGAGTTCCAAATAAGAGAACTATAAAGGCGGTCTAGGGAGATCTATACTGATCACAATACATATCTAAAACATTAACTCAGATAAAAGACAATAAAGCATATTAAGTAATTCTAATACAACTACGTCGAAGTTCATCGCTTCAACTTGTACATCTGCCGTGTCCCTTTGGGTAGACTTCATCTTGGTAGTCATCTCCTATGAATCTTGATGTAATATGTCCAGGGCAGAAAGAGTCGTTAGCTTTTGAAGCAAAGTGAGTTGGCTTAACCGATCACTCCTAATACGAACAATAGTATTCAAGTACAACAAATATCTCGAATGAAAACATTTGATCAACATTATCTTAATACGTATGATTTATGATATGGCAATATGAATGAGATATGACATCATGCATCATCGATATATTCGACTTTAATTGACCACAAGTGCCACGACTGACTCGTGTGACTTGTCACATTACCAGTGTAATGTAGTTAGCTTAAAGTGAAATGATCACGTTGCTATTGTCGCCTAACATGGCCCAATAGAAATTTTGTTTTAAATGATTGTAATCACTTTACTCTTAGATCCTCATGACCTTGCCTGGGGAATAGAATAGTTACAGCACGATCGTCGCCTAACAGAGCCCATTAGCATTATAAGTGGTAACCGTTGTATTCAAGACTCATGCTTGACTCACATAACTTGTTACACTACCAGTTCAACGATGTTGGCTTCGAGTGTACTGATCACGTTACTATCGTCGCCTAGCAAGGCCCAATAGCAGTTATGGTTTAAAAGATTGTGATCACTTTACTCTTAGGTGCTCATGACTTTGCCTAGGGAATAGAGTAGTTACTGCACTATTGTCGCCTAACAGGGCCTAATAGCAGTTGAAGTTGTAACCATTGTATTCAAGACTTGGATGGATATTTTGCTATCATCACCTAACAAGGCCCAATAGCTTTTATAATTGTACCCATTGTACTACTTAGACCTCCGTGGTCGACTAAACATGTGTGACATATATAACTGGATTGGTCTCCTCGATTGACCATACGTATTTCAACTTTGGCATCACGACTCGATTACGTTTATATGAGTGTTCATGCGAGTGAATGATGTATAATTGACAAGAATGAACCACAATAGTTGAGCTATTCATATAACAACATGTATCATAACAGTTAGGAACTATGCACATAACAGTATAAATCATATCATTTAGACTAGGCATGAAGTATATTTATCTAAACATGCGATCTCACATAAACAATTCGTTTCTCACTATGCATATATATCGCCCATAGAATATACATATGCCATACACATATAGGGTAAATGGAATTATTCATCTAATATACATAGAATATATACATATACGATACATGGAATCTGCACAGGTATGATACATGGAATTTTCATTTAATCTACCAAGTATAATTATCTAAGCATGAGTTCTCTTTTCAGCAAGTGGAGTTTACTTCTAAAATATGTGCATATAATATATATATATATAGAGAAAGTATTTCTATAATTTACCAAGTGAGTTAGGACGACTCACCTCGATATGGATTCGCGAGTACAAGCATTGCTTCGATCCCTATAATTATATAAATTCACAGAACGGCAATTAACATTCATTCTATTTACAAGGGTATAATGGTAATTGTGCCAAATGGGTACCTAAATCTCAACACGATGATCTTAACATCATTCTGAGTCTAACGCCATTGACTAGACTCAAATTGGAGTCCGTCATATAAAAGACTGAGTATCCTATACCAATGTGGGTACTACCCGTAAGTTGTATTTTTGACAAAGTTAGAAAATCATTAAACTTAGAAAATAGGTCTACACGTCATTCTAGGAATTTGGGAATTAACCGCATATTTTTCTAAGCTACAGTTAATTTATTGTGAATTATTGAAGTCCTAAATATATAATTATAGTGTCGGGAGTCCTATAATTATAAAATACAATTTAGGAAGACGAACGTTCCTTGAAAATATTTTTATTAAATACTAGACATTAAAATGAGCTAGGGGGAATTACTAAAAAGGACAATTATGGAACTCTTGTTATGTTTAAAGACAATTTTGAAAGTACTCGTAACAAAAAGGACAAAAAGTTGACAACTGGTGCTCGCACGGTATAAGTGCACACATCATAATATCTCCCATGCACAATTCCCTCAACTCTCGTCACCCCCACGCGCCACATGCGCACCCAAGTGCCCAAGCGCTCCACATCTTTGCAGACTGCTCGCATCGTGCGAGAAGTGTACCGTATCATGTTTAATTTCAAAAAAAGTTTTTAAACTTTAAACATCCATAACTCAACACCTACAACTCCATTTTTCACAAATTTCATACCGTTGGAATGGGGTCGACGAGAGCTACAAAACTAGTACCATTGTTGATATGTTTTGAGAAAAATAAATTTCATGTTTTTACATACATGAATAATAAGTGAAATTTCACTTGATATACATAAAATATTAAGTGAAATTTCACTGGATACATGAAAAATGTTAAATGAAATTTCACCCATTTTGTGTTCATGGCGATTAGCTTAGGGTATTATGAGACCCTCATATAATAAAAAGTGAATTTTCACTTAATATTCATGTATTAATAAGTGAACTTTCACTTAATAAGTGAAAATTCACTTCAAAAAGACATAATGAAACTAAAAAGCAACCTTGAGCTTTTAAAGCTCAATTCTAGAGCTTTTAAAAGTTCTCCCCAAAAAAGTCATAAGTTCAATTTTTGCAAAGCTCATAAACTAGTTACCAAATCAATTAACATGAAATTGTGCTTTAAAAAAGGAGAAGCGCCAAAATGGGGGCCAAACTAAGAACCCGTGCATGCCTTCTTCTTGAAAAACTTGAAGTAAAACTTAATAATCGTGTACTCGTTCAGTGAGATTGCACTTAGTATGTCAAGTGAAAATTCACTAACAATCACAAAAGTCGCTAGAAGTAACTCTCTAGAGTTTAAGGTCTAATTTGATACTTACTTTGTTAAAAGGTCCCTCAAATGTCAATTTAAGTAAAATTTCACTTAATGTTCATGTACAAGTTTAGTAAAATTTCACTCTTTTTTTTCTCTCTTTCATATTAAACAATGCATATTTCGTTTAAAAAAAAAACAAATCTCACAAATAAATTATAAAACATAGTTTTTCAACCCAAACAAATGCAAAATTATTGTGAAATTTCACTAAAACAAAGTGAGCATTCAGTTTTATTTTTACTCACAACATATCAACTTGGTATATGTGAATATTACGTGAAAATTCAATAACCCATACATGAATATTTGTGAAAATTCTATTAGGTTCGTCGGGAATATGACAGGTAAAAATAAGAGTTTTTTTTTCTTTTGCTCAAAAGGTATCAACATTGGTACTAGTTTTGTAACTCTCGTCGACACGGTTCCAACGGTATAAATTTTATAAGAAACAGAGTTGTAGATCAAAAGTTATGGAGGTTTAAAGTTAAAAAAAATAAATAAAAATTAATTTTCGAAATGGATATCATATGGTACAGCCACTCACATCATATGATATCATAAGGAATCTAAAAGCAAGCACGAGCGTGAGGGGGCGATAGTGACATGGGATCTTCTATGGTGCGTGCTCTTATACCATGTGAGCACTGACTTAGATTCCTTTTGTCCTTTTTTAGAAAAGGGTCAAACCAATTGGAGTTTAAACTTTTGAGACTTACTGGTAGGGATTTTCCAATAATTTTCTATAGCATTTTTCTCATAATTTTCGAAACTCGTTAAGTATTTAAAATAATTAAAACATTACATAAATGGCTGCTCGATAATTACTAAAATACCCAAAATGTAGTTTTATAATTTAGTAAATTATAAAATAACTTAAATACTTTTAAAACAATAACTATAATTTTTCAGAATTTAACATGGCGAAAAGATATTAAATATCTATTTAAATCTAAGTGGGTACTAACATTTGTTATTTATTTAAGCCCAAATATATAATAACTATAATATATAAATACTAAAGTTTAGGTTTTATAAATAAGTAATTTGTAAAGCAAGGGCATTTGGCCTTAGGGTAATTAACATAATTTTTTACATTTTAAAAATGGTCATTAGGTATTTATTACCTAATTATTCTAATTTAAATTAAGTCTTATTATTTATTTGAACACAAATAAATAATAAGTATTATATATAAATAATAATGATAGTTTCAGAATATAAGAAATATTATAAAATAATATTTCAGGATTATGAAAGTTTAATAATAACATTTAAAACTATTATGAAATCATTTAAAGCCATTAATCTATTTGTGTAAATAGTAAATATAATACTGATAAATACTAATTAATTAAAGCATATTATTAAATTTGTAAACATAATTAGTAATATACTAAAATAGTATTACCTAATAGTTTATAATATAAAATATATTAAACATAAAATTAAGCCTAATTACACTTAACTAAGACATAATTAAAACAAAATTAACACATTAATAATTAACTAATTATTAGCTATATGTACCGTACATATTCACTAATGTATTACACCCTAGAAAATCCCATGTTGGACTCCTTCTTCACGTCTAGATTTACAGAATGTATATATACGTATATGTACATAATATTTTATAAACATTCGAATGATCACAATTCTTTCATTTCTTGACGAAAATCCGCGAACATTGTGAAAACTAGTGGCTGCCTGAAAATACGAGAATTGGGCGGCTTTTGAGACCGGATTTGCCAACACTGTAAACTTTCATCTTCACATGTAAGCATATCATCTCAAGTCAAAATCGAGTGGCTCAACGAGCCCGATCCAATGGTCTAAGTGCCATGATCTAACTAGGGAACATTTGGTACGCATAAATGGAATAAGGTAGGAATGAAATGAATGAAGACAGAATAGAATAGTAATGAGAATTTCATTCACATGTTTGGTTGTAACTAGAAATGAAATGACATACAATAATTTCGATTTTAAAATGCTATCCTAGTTTATAGAGTTAATATTGAATTTAAATTAAATATTCACAATAAAGGTAACAATTTGTGTTATTATAGGAAAGATTGAAACAAGGAAAATGGAGAAGAAATGGTGAAGTGATAGGTTGAGTGTGGGAGAAGAAATGGTTGAGTTAATGTGAGGCAATGGGTGGTTGTGCTTTTCCCTAAACCGAGGGATTGGTATATGTCTCGAGCCGTGTGCCAGGCAGTCCAGGAAATACCAGATTTCTACGAGTCTACGTGAAATTCTCAATCCGGGTTTGATATAAAGTCTAGGTCTATGAATCTTAGTTCGGGGTTTAGAAATAAGAAACCGATAATAAAAATCCTAATTATAGCTTACGAAATTAAATTGACATCAGGTCCGAATATTATAGTCTAGGTTTGTATCTTAATGTCCGAGGTGTATGTCTATAATATAAAAATCATCATTATAGTTACGGAATTAAAACTTCAATAATAATATTATAATTATAACTATAATCACGGAGCTAAATAACATCGAATATATAATCATAGTTGTAGTTACAACTATCGGGCTCGAATAATATAACCTATGATTATAAATTTAGGGACAATGAAATATGTAATATAACTTATTATTATAATATTACACGACAACGATTATATACTACATCCTATAGTTATAAAACTTACGGACTACGAATATTTAAAATAACATATAGCTATTACTTTAAGAGATAAGAAATATTAAACTATGGTATTAATATACGAGGTGCAGGGATAATTACAAAAATAAGCTCAGGAATCTATTTCCATATATTTGAAATTTCACGTGTATGACATCATCCACCTCTTATTAAAAATTTCATCCCGAAATCTAAAGCGGGTAGTTCTTAAGCACACAAAGTCTAAATATCGTATAACGGATTCTAAGATAACCTATCGGTCAAGAGCACTAGGTTGGTCCTAATCGTGGCGTGGTGTCATCATTTACTCTTATCTTCAAAGACGCTTCGTCCTTGTTGTGGTGTCTCCGCTGGATCTATATTAGAGCGATCTCTCTTCACCTTTCAGTCTTCTTGATGCGATGTTGAGAATTCTCGTTGGCCTCTCATTTTATGTGATGGTCTTGTTGACTCTTTTGTCGTCGTTGTTGGTTGAGTTGCGTCGTTCTTGTTAACGAAGTTCTAGTTAACTCGTGCGTTATAGTTACCCATAATTTGTAGGGGTCGTGAATGCATTCCTTAGCATGTTGGTATGAAGAACATTGTGGATTAGCATATCCACTCAAAAAGCAGTGATGTTCTGGCATCGTTGGTAGTAACGTAAGTCGGTAGGCGATTCTATTGTAACAAGTTATGGATATCACAGGCTAGCCACGTTTTAACTTTTTCAAATTCAAAATACGAGTCGCCATTTAATTTTTAAAGAAAAATTAAGAAACCATTTTAAAAACAAACTGATCTTTTGGAAACCAGAGATTTCTAGGTCCGGGGATTAAGGAATGAGTAGGGAAGGAGCCCGACGGACTAAAACACCCCTTCTCATCCTATCTCGTGATAGGCCTCTACTCAACATCCTTTTTAATCGAATTATTATTCTAAGCATGCTCTCAACTAATACATAGATATAAATATACATTCCACAAGCATGCTGAAAGGGGTGTAAGATTGCTAATGATAAAATGGCATACAAAACCATATATGTCAAATAGCAAACAAAATGATATGCAAATAGAGAATAAGAAAACTTACCCGGGATCCAGCTGCGATATAGAGACGTGCAATACATGCAATAATAGAAAACCTAAAAAACAAGTCTCTAATCCATATATACACATAAGGTAAACCCTAATCTAAGGTGTTGCGTATAGAGTCAAAAATCAATAAAATCAAGAAATGAAACAAATGAGAGAAAGGTCGAGGAATCGTACCTTAAAAGTGCTACAAAACAAAGGTTAGTCCACAGGCTTCGAAAAAGATATTATATCAAATCCTAAATATTATACCTAAACTACTAACTTAAATCTATCAAACAAGGAAAGTTGACACAATCATGAATTCCTTCTAATTTGTTGAGATTGCAACACCTCTATAGATATACAAGTCTCAACTAGGAGCCAATGTAATATCCATATATAGATGATACAATCCCAACATGATCACAAGGAACCCATAACTAGGTTTAACTAATTATGACTTTAACTCAATACAAAATACAGTCCTAATTGCTAGAATCAATACATATGTGATGAATACTTGAACATGAACAAGAACAAGCTATAAATCATTTGTTGATTTGGATCATTTAGACTCTGGATTTAAGTTTGAATAATCATAATCAAAACATGGTTTAAGCCTTAGGTTATAGAAAAGTCATTTGGTTTATTATTTACAAAGTTTATCAAATCTATCTGTCACGCCCCGAAAACGGAAGCGCGGGGAAAGAGGAAAGATAGAGAGGAAAGAAATAAAACTCAATCAAGGATGCGGAAGCGACTTTGGAAACCCACGGGGATTCCTACAAGGATGACTTACTAATACATAAACCCAAAATGGACTTACATGTATACGAGTCCATCAAAGATGAAAGCATCTGAAAATCATATTAAAAGACTTTTCAGGCTAGCACTAGATCAAGGAGAGAAGGAAAAATTACAACGAATTTGATAAAAGGTCATTTTTTACAGTTGCTGAATTTTAAAACACGCGTAAGTAACTATATCTTTGAAATTTTTACATTCTGTTCACGTAATTACATGTAAAATTTGATTCTACATAACTTTTGTCTAATAATATTTTTTCCAATTCTGCACCATTTGGGCAGAAAATTGAAATAACAGTAGCAGTTTTATTTAACAGCAACTTTGACAGCTTTTTGACAGCATTTCGAAACATTCCCAACTGTGCTAAATTCTCGAGTTTGAACATCAATAAATGACTAAAAGAGTCCTAAATGACATATAACACATGCCTAGATCAAAAGAAACTTTGTGTACTCGAAATTTATTAAAAACGAGGAGTGAAAGAGATAAAGAGAGGAAGAATGGGTGAGGGAGAGATTTGAGGGAGAGAGATTTTAAAATATTTCCTTTGAAAACAAAATGGACAAATCCGACAAGGATTTAATTGAAACACAATAAGTCCGGCAAGGACAAAATCAAACATAACCGAATCTGGCAAGGATTCAAATCAACACACATACATAAAGCTTTGAAAGAGATCCTATGATCTCGGAAACATAATTACATAACATAAATAAGTTTAGCGAGTTTGAAAAGCAAGGAATAACATTTGTCCATCAAAATTACACAAGGCTTCCCAAAGAGAAAGATATGGAAGTCCAAGTTCAAGAAGTTTTGTAACAAAATTAATACAACAATTTTCTTTCTAGAACATTAAACTATTACAAACTTTTCAAAAGCCTAAACTTCACATGAGAACTATCCATGTACATATCTAAGCACGAGTCTTCAAAATAGAACAAAATGCATCAACGTCTATTCGTCGGTCACATGTGCCCTTTTTTCCATTGTCAAGCTCACCTGAAAAATGTTTTGTCGTTTTTATGAGAACGACGGCTCGTAGACAACATTGTAACAAGTCTATATGCTATCCATGACTAAAATGAAATGAGGTGCAATGAATCGCCACCATGGCTACAATGAAATGTTTAAAGCCACAAGGCTATGTGTGATAAATGCACATCTCACTCATTACCGGACTATGAGCCACCCACGCATGGAGTGTAGCATACCAACTTCTGGGAGCTACCCCAATATAGTTTGGAATTTGAATGTTTCTAAGGGTCATTCTCCCTGTCTCACATCACAACCCACGTCCGGATTTTCTTAAATCAAATTCCCTCACATGGGGTTTTTCTCTCTTTTTTTTCAAACAAAACCTTTATGTTGTGATATATGAATGCTTGCCGATTAGGCCTCAATGCATGTAATGTTTAAAATGACATTATGGATGATCCACCACAATAAATTAAGCAATAATTCTAGTCCATTAGACATAATGTCAAGGGCCTCAAAGAATGTAGTAAATTTGCCTAGACAATCCTAATAAGGATTTCCATGATAACGTCCTAGAATGCTTTTACACATAAAGGGAGCATCCTAAGCACGTCTAGCATCACATAATCAACTATAGTACAACCAAAGCTTGTAAGTCACAATTTGGCATACAACTCTAAATTTACAACTTTGGGAATAAGTAATGCATGTGTCCATATTATTCCCCTACATTACTCTAATTATATTTAACAACTTATACAACCAAGGCCTATGATTCACATTTAGGCTTATAACCCTAACAGTACAACTTTGGGGAAAATCTAATGCATGTGTCTACGTCATTCTCTTAGCATGTCAATGAACACAAATCACCTTAGACAAGCATAACATATGGAAAAGCAACAATGTAAATCTACCTCATTGAAGATTTTCCAAAATAAATGGAAATCACCCAAAATTTGAGAATGAACCAAGAGACTCCAAATGGCTCCAAGAAGATGAAAAGAGAGGTCCTTGGGAGCACAAGAACTCACTGCATGTAGTAATTTTTCAATAGACCTCCATGGTTGTAGATGAGAAGTTTGGAAGCTCTAGGTAATTTGGGTATACCATGCTAATGGCCACCAAAATGAAATTCGTTGGTATCACTAGAAAGCTCGTGAAATTGTAAGACTATTTTGTGAAATAGCAAAACTCACAAAAATCACTCTATAATGGCCTATTTGAGTTTGAAGGTGAGGGGTTTATGGAGGTTTTTGTG
Organism: Hydrangea macrophylla; assembly: GCA_033977485.1. NCBI lineage: Eukaryota > Viridiplantae > Streptophyta > Magnoliopsida > Cornales > Hydrangeaceae > Hydrangea > Hydrangea macrophylla. Next base: position 31,662,941 of record CM066992.1, read on the forward strand.
TATACCCAACTATACATATAGATATAGAAGAAGAAGGAGAAGAAGAGAGAGAGAGAGAGAAAGAAAAGGAAAAAATGAAAATAAGGAGAGAGAGAAGGGGATGGCCGACCATTTAGGGGGTGTAGTGGGGCGCACCAATTTTTATTTTTTTTGTCTTTTGTTTTGTATTTAAGATGTAGAGGTGTAATGGATGTGTGTGTGTGTGTGGTCTACTACTAGTCTACTACACACCCAATTTAAAATATGTACCCACTTTAACACCAAGTTAATAAAAAAAATATAACCATAATAATAATAATAAAATATAATAAAATAAGATAAGAAAAGAAAAAAAATGAATATAATGGCACAAGTTAATATAAATTTAGATACTACACCAAAAATTTAACAGGCTCGCACATAAGCATTTAAACACAGTGGTACGTCCAGAAATTTTCTGCGAAGGCTAGACCGCCACGTCAGCAGAATGACCCGGACCATCCAGAATGGGAGCTTGGGGTCCACACCCCTGAGCTCAACAGACGACACCGCTCGAGATGCTTGCACGGCCCGGGCATGCAGTGCGGCAACTCACCAGGAGGTGCAGATCGGTCCCGAGGTGTCCAGCAGTTTCCTAAATCAACTACAAGTCTGTGAAAGGAGATATGGCAGTTTCCTAAACCACTTAGGAAACTCCCCTAGAATTATGTAAATCTATTGTGATTAGATTAGGCTTCCTAATCTTATCAACTTACCATGTAGGGGTGGACTCTTGCATCTATAAAAGAGCCCACCTACCCTATCAATAGGGACCCCGATTATTATTCTCTAGCTTACAAGCATAAACAGAGAACTCACCTTCAAGCGCATATACCCGGCTGGTATTACTGGTAGTGTCGCCCCTAATTGTTAGCTCACCAGGCCCGCCGGTGATCTGCTAGTGAGAAGCGCACAGACGCAACCGTGGATATAGGTCACCTTGTTAACGGGACCGAACCACATACAAATTGTTCTCATCTATTTTTCTCTCAAAACCTTTCTTACCAATTTTAGGCATCATCAGTTTGGCGCCGTCTGTGGGAACGACTGAGTCTTCTCGTCAACAAATTCTCAACTGATCAACATGCCGCCAAAGACGGGTAAGAAAGACGCTAATCTGACTGGTCTGGAGAACCCGCAACCTGAACAGCGGGCTACCTCCATGACGATCGAGCAGATAACGGCAGTGGTGGCGCAACTCTTGGAGGGCCAGCGCCAAACACAGGAACAGATAGAGGCGCTTATGGCCCAACACGAGAAGCGCCCCGCATCAGAGAATCAGCCTGAGAAGAGCGCTCCAATTCAAAGGCCCGCCAGGGCACGGAAAGCTCGTTCTGCTCTGGTGTCCCCACCAGGCCGGGAATGCCCTGCGGATAGAGAGCGCAGCCAGGCCACCAGGCGCTCGCAAAGACGACCTCGGCCCAATCCTCGCGGGTGGAGGATGCCAGAATTATCATTGATCAGCGGTGCGCGCCCAGAGGGGAGGAGTCCGGACGGAGAGCCCGGGAATCTGCCGATGACCCTCCGGCCCTGAGCCAGGGGGATCTTAGGCACAGGCTTTTCTGGACCCAGAGCTGGGCTCTATCCCCAAAGTCGACGCGCTTTGAGGAAGAGGCCTCGTCGTCCGACCCAACCTACCGCTCGGATACAGAGAGGAGGACCGAGTGGGATGACGTAAGGCCTAAGTCGAGGAGCTGTAGCAGTAAATCGAGAGGTTGAACCGCAAATCCGGCCAAGAACTCACCAGCACAAAGACTGAATCACCCTATACCACTCGGGTGACACGGTTCCCGATTCCACGAAAGTTCAATCCCCCTTATCTCAGCTCCTATGACGGCACAGGGAGAGGCAGAAACGTGGCCGGTCTCTTTGCCTGCACTTATTGAGGCCGTAGTCGTTTGCAAAACTTCGGCCTCTGGGACTGCGCCCAGATTATCAACACCAGCTGGAGTGGCAAACTCTTCAGGAATAATCTCTTCGGTCACAACCGATTCCACTATTGTATCAACAGGAGAGCCGGTGGCTGCAGGAGGTTCCCCTTGCCCGAGGAGATTTCCAACTTCAGGGGGGACAGCCTGATCCACTTCTTCCCCAATTGTGCCTATAGTAACTCCAGCATCGGCCATGTCCTCAGTACTAGAAGAGAGGACGACTTGCTCAGGAGCTTGAACGGAAGCAGCAAGGTCTTCATCTCCGCTTGAAGGAGTTAGGGGAGGCACGATGTGGAGAGGCATCACACGTACGGCTACCCATTCCAGATAGGCCGCTGCAGACGTCGGTGATGCAGGAAGAGTTGGGGGTAGAGTCTGAGTTGGGGCAGGGAGTTGATCCTCTCTTGAGTCTTCATCAACGAGCTAAAAAAGAAAGAAAAAATAGAGGATTATAACTAAACAGACAGAATCGGCGTAGCTGTTAGAAGATGGTAAAGTCTAACCTGGGTAGAGGCCAGTGTTGTTTTTTGTTTCTTCTGAGGCCTCTTGCCCGGAGCTGGCTTTCTGGCCTGTCTCTTGGCTACTTGCTTGCGTCTGGCTAGAGCCACCGTCGGGACAGGAGCATCGACCCCAGTGGCCGATGTTGCAGTAAAAGGCACAAGGGCCTCAGCAGCAGTGCTTGAAAATATGGTGCGTGCCCGATCACCCCACCACTGGGTGAATTCCTCTGACACTGTAGGCCGGGCAGAGAAGGGTGTGAAATTGAAAGCCGCTTTGAGCCGGTCTGACCTTTCTTTTATTTTCTTCACTTGCCCGTCATTAACAATGAGGCCGCGTTCCACCCAGTCTACATTGATCGTAATGCCAGGGGGAACGGGCACGAGTTGTGTAAGCCCGAATTGGCGGGCGTAAAGAGGAGCGAAGTAGTATTCGGCCCCGCATTTATTATTGGCCGATGGAATGCTCGGGCTAAAGATAATGTCTTTAGCTACTAAGTAGCTAGAGAAGATTTCATTATAGGTGGATTGGGTGCCCGAACCCCAATTGGAAGGGTTATTTGAAAATTGAAGAGAAAAGAAAGGAGTGAAGAGGTTCACATCCCGAGGGGTGCAGCCTTGATAAAAGAAAGTGAAACACTCCTCGAAGGAGTGGGAAGAAGGAGTTACGTCCATAAACTGGACAGCAGAGATGGGAACATCGGCCACTTGGCTGATAGGGGGTTGGAACTCGGGAAAATAAGAATGCAGCCATAACTGAAGCACCCACATCGGGCTCCCACCAGCTCCAAATCCTGAATGGACAAAATCTGTGATGCCTCGGACAAGGTGTGCCCAAACCAGTGTAGCCATGGCCAAGGGTTGTCCCGATGCAAGAGCCAAGGCCAAGGTTGTATATTCTTTAGTAATGGCTTGGCTGGCCGAGCAGAAGAGATATTTGTTTAGCCAATAGATGAGGAAGGCGGTGTGTTCTGCATCGGACACCTCAGTATCGTCTGCCCCGATGCAGGCAGTCAAAAAGCCTCCAAAGGCTGTAATCGGCCTATATAAAATGGCCCCATCCCTGATAATTTCTTGTTGGGGTAGGCAAAGCTGGCCGTCCCAACGTCAAGCCCGGGGATGATTTCTTGTCCATGGGGGCGAAGGCCGAGCAGGTAGCTGATATCTTTGGCGGTGGGGGCCATTGGTCCGCAACGGAAAAGGAAGCTGTTGCAAGAAGAAGACCAGAATAATAAAGCGGACAGAAGAAGAGGTCGGTCTATCTCTATTCGAGACCGACTGAGCATTATGGCATCATAAATGCCCGTTTGCTTCCAGATACTGGCCTTAGAGGCCGAAGCCCTGGTAACCCATTTGTCCCAGTCTGTGGCAGGTGTCGGCCATCCCCGAATTGGCTGGTTAGCACTTTGGACTTTGCCCCAGTGTGCAGGGACTTGGAGGAATGCTTCATTCTAAACCGGGGGGAAAAATGGAAGAAAAGCCGCCAGAGGGTGGCCGAGAAACGCCGCTCCCAAGCCTGGTGCAACGGGAGAGCCATTGGAGGAGCTGTAGGGGGTGAGGTACTCTGTGGAGATGTCAGCGGCGTGAGCTTTGGCCAAAGCCCTAACCTCCCTGCATTGGTTTTGTGGTGGAGGAGCATCAATGAAGGTTTTCTTGCCTTTAGTGGTGGTCGGAGCAGTTTTAGGGGCCATGTCTGCACAGAAGAGTCGCCGGAAAGAATGGAGGTCAAGAGAGAAGTACTGTTTTTTTTTGGAACGGAAGAGAGAGCGTGAAATTGCAAATGTGTAAAGGGTCTTGAGAGAAGGGCTATTTAAAACCCACAAGGCTGTAATCATGACGCATTAAATGGAGAGTGACTGGTGGGATTCTCCATAATCTGATAATTGCTGCATGCTTGACGTGTGGCCAGTTTAAAATTCAAAACGTCACATCAATCAAGGCGGGATGTTTGATATGACCATTTGGGGGGGGATTTGTTTGCACCAAAAAACCGTCAATGGGTTTTGAGTCTGATTCGCGTTAGAGGAGAGGCCGGGCTAAGGAGTGAATGACTCATCGGATTCAAGTACAGATGTAAGACCAATAAGAGGATTAAGGCCGGTGGGTATGACAAGGAAAGCCCGATGGGAATATTGAGGTAAGGATCATCGGGCTCTGGGAAAACATAAAGAGGCAAAGCCCGATGGTGGAGTAGAGCAACAGGAAGCCCAATCGAACACCACGCAATGATAGAGAAATAGTCCGATTGGCTATGGGCGGTTAAAGAAAGATAATCGGGCATGGAAACCAATAGAGCCCGATTCATCCATGAGAAGCAGTGACAAGGCCGATAGACTGAAGGAGAGGCGGTGCTAATCCACAGCTGGCAGGATGGTGTCAACTCTGAGAAGTTTTAGAAACAAGAGTCCGTTTAGGAAAGGATCTGTTCCTTGCCAGCTGGATTGATGCGTCTGATCCCTAAATTGAAGGGATTGATTTAATTTTGTCATAGATAAGGAAGGACTTCAATTAGCCAATCAATTAAGCAGCGTGGGGCGCAAGGTAAGGAATCACTGTCCAAGTAGAAGATGTATACGGCCGTTATAAATAAGAGGCAGGCCATCCAAGCAAAGGACTCCGCGTCTCTCTCGAAACAGCATACACAGCATTCAGAGTACTCAGCATATTTGAAGCATTCAAAGTGTTCATAGTCTGTTTTTCAACCTTTAATAGCAATTAGGTCTGTCCTTTTGTTATTTCTCTTTTTGTTCTTTTGAATATTCAGCTTTTTTCTGGTGTTCCTAAGATCTGTTTAATCTTTCCAAACATTTAATAAAAGTCTGTTTTTATTAAACCGTTTGTGATTTTGTTTACCTGTTAAACTTGATACTTTTTAGCTTGTGCGCTTCAGTACTGCTAAAGGACTTTCAGTGAGGGTACTTTCCTACTCACTACACACAATCACCCTGTTTAGAAGTTAGATTCACCAAGCCTTGAGTATCACTCACTCAAGCAATATAGGAAATTAGTTTGCACATACACATACACACACCGAACCACCATTGGTTCTGGCACGCCCGCGCAAATTACAAGCAAACAGAAATAAAAGAAGCAACCAATATAGAAAGTTGGGATGAAGATACAAAATGACTTAATCACTACTGAATTCTAAAACGTTTGGAAGGAGAATAGATGAAGGTATAACTGAGGCAAGTTTGAACAAAAACTTTTTTAAGGCAAGTTCCATTTGGAAAACTTTATTAGAGAAACTTATTTTTTGGAAATTTTTAATTTAAAGAGCTTATTTTGTGTTGCTCCAAATTGTCCCTTATTAAGTTTTTTTACAAAATAATTATTTTTAATAAAGTTTGATCTACACTTGGACACACACTCAACTCAACCTCAACCTCAACCTCAACCTCAAGGCCCTTACAACAGTCCAATATAAAGCCCAACAAGGGTCACATACATATTAAGAATAAAGGGGCAAAGTCTTTCCTCTGAGGAGAGTCTTTTATGGAGAGTCGAACACTTGCATTGTCACTAAGGGAAGGCAAGGTCACACTACCAAGCCAAATAGCCCGTGATTTTACAAAATTATTTGAGAAAACTTTTTTTTTTTTTGCTTAATGGTTGTTTGGTAATGACTTTGGGCTTCGTTGTTTTTGGCTCAAGGGATGTTTGACTTTTGAGTTTAGGGCCATTTGGTGATTGCTTTAAGTGTTGGTTGGTTTGATGACTTTTGGCTTAAGGGTTGTTTAACTCTTGGCTTAAGGGTTTTTTTGCTTAAAAATTGAGTAGCAAAATCTTTTGTCGTGATTTATCTAGTGCCGAAGGCATGTAAAATTATCAAGTGCTGAAGGCACGTGGAGTTAATTATTGACCAAATATATGTATGGTTAGAAATGTTAAGTAGTGTCTTTAGGCAGGGGCAATAACTAGTCTCCTTATATAGACCAACCATGAGAGGTTAATTGGGTAATTTCGGGGTGTTTATGCATATGCCATGACATCTTCTAGAGTTCAATATGTATTTTTAAGAAAATCATACTGTTACAGGCTGCGGCAGTCGCTGACTTGTCCGCAGCACTCACAGAGTGCCGGTCCGGTACTTAGTGAATGCCATCGTGGTATTCAGAGAGTGCCGTCGGCTACGCCGCGTGCCATCCTGTCTTATGTTATTCATATAGATCATTAGATATATGTATATATATTTCTTTGTTTTTTCTTTTCTTTTCATATTTAGTTTTCTTTTCTTTTTTATTTCTTTTCAAAAGGGTTTTCTTGAAATACTTTTAAAACTAAAATTTTCAAAATTGATTCTTTTCTTTCTCTTATACATACTTTACACCCGAATTTTTCTGAACGCTCGGTCATTTCTCTTTTGTTTTATTTTTTTGAAAATTTTATCAAGACTGAAGAACCTCCCTAAGAGCTTGAATCACATTGATGATCTTCTAATTCGTTCAGAGATTGTCGTCATTTGAGGTAATCATCCCCTGAATTCAACGATCGATCAAAATTGGGGTGTCTACGCCAGTTCAATACGTCGCGGTGATAGCTTCCTTTCTTCTGTCAATTTTCATTAATGTTTCAGAGAATATTAACTAATTCCCTTTAATATAGCCCTTTATTGGCTTTTCCCTTTATAGATTTTCAGATCTATTTCGAAATCATAGTGAAATGGGATTTTGGGGTTTTTCATTCCAAAATTTTGTCCCTAAATTTATTGTCATTGTCTAAATTCATGTGGCAAAGTCTTTAAGTCTCTTTTAGTAGAAAAATAAATTTAAGGCCAATGTAGTTTTATGTTAAAAATAGAGTTTATTGAACAATTTAAATTTAGGCGAATAATGAGGGAGGATGGACTGAAACTCACTATTATATCTGAGTGATACATAAATGACACTATCTAATTTGACTGACAATGTTTCCCAAATTTTCCCCCAAATTCAGTCCCTGAATCCTAGCCATCAAAAGAAAAAGGAGAAATAAGAATTAAAAGAAGCTACCAATATAGAAAGTTGAGATGAAGATACAAAATAACTTAATCACTACTGAATTCTAAAACGTTTGTGATACACCAAAAATTGGCTGACAATGTTTCCCAAATTTTTCCCCAAATTCAGTCCCCGAATCCTAGCCATCAAAAGAAAAAGAAGAAATAAGAAATAAAAGAAGCTACCAATATAGAAAGTTGAGATGAAGATACAAAATAACTTAATCACTACTGAATTCTAAAACGTTTGTGATACACCAAAAATTGGCTCCGTCCTATGACCGGGCGATTCTAATCAGCAGTCGGTCCATGCCTCGGTCAAATCATGTACAACTCCTCGGACAAGCATCATCCCGAGCGGTCTAGTCAACATGGAACTCATTATCCCGAGCGTTTTATCCACAACCCGGCCAACAGGTCGGGAAAACCGTGCAGGAACATCCCACCGCAAGAACAGCTCATCCGGGCCCATAGACGTGATCTCGAGCATTACGGGCGGTTTCCTACTCAAGCTAGAAGACTAATGGAAAGTGCCCACTATTTCCTAATCCAATTAGGAAACCCCCATAATTAATTCCAATCTATATCAATTGGATTATATTTCCTTATCCATGTAAGAGTAGGTCTCTTACATCTATAAAAGAGACCTCTCACCCCCCATTGAAGGGGCCAACTCTTTAGTCTACACAGCACCTCTATAAAATTCACCATTGTACGCATACACCCGGCCGGTATTACTGGTAGTGCCGCCCCTCTTTGTTGGCACACCAGGCCCGCCGCTGATCTGCTAGTGAACGTGCTCAGACACACCCGTGGACGTAGGTACCTTCATTAACAAGGCTGAATCACATACAAAAAATAGTCTCTCTCTCTCCTAAAATTGCTCTACTTTACTCTTACCAATTTCTGGCATCATCAGTTTGGCGCCGTCTGTGAGAAACGACAATTCTTCTCATCAAAAAATCTCTTGACTGATCGTCATGCCACCGAAGAAGGGTAAGAAGGTTAGTCAGTAGTCCAACCGGGGTGTTCCTCCGACCCCGGCACAGGCTGCGGCAGTCATGACATCTAAACAGATCACCGCGACCCTCACACAACTCTTGGAGGGCCAGCGTCAAATCTAGCAACAGATCGAAGCCTTGCTACCCCAGTATAGCAGTCCTCCAGGAGCCGGGAAACGACCCAGGAATGTTGCGTACGGTCGGGAACCGATCTTGACCAGACAACGTGCCCGAGCCAACCCGTCCCGTGTTGAGGATGCCAGAGACATCAACAATGGGCGTACTGCCCGAAAGGAAAGGCAGGAGCATATTGCCCGGGAATCAGTCCAGGGTCACTCGGTCAAGAGCCGAGTTGTCCCTAGGCGAACGGTTACCTGAAGCCATAGCCGAGCCCGATCCCAGAGGACAGCACACCATCATAAAGAAAAAGCCTCTTCCACCGATACCGGTCGGGAAGGAGTGGAAGCCCAAACCAAAGACTTGCAGAAGCAGATCGACGGAGTGGCCAAGAAGCTTGGTCAAAACCGTGCTCAGAATCAGGCTAATACCGAGACAGAGTCACCGTTCTCCAGCCAGATCACGGGGTTTGCCATCCCGCACAAATTCAAGCAGCCTCGCCTAGATCCCTATAACGGCTCAGGAAGCCCGGTTGACCACGTCTGGACCTATAAGGCTCAGATGGCCCTAGCCACCTACTCCGATGAACTACACTGCATAGCCTTCCCCAGCACTTTGAAAGGCCCGGTCGCCCAATGGTTCTACTCGTTGGAGCCCCGATCGGTCCGCAGTTTCACGCAACTCAACAAGCAGATCATCAATTAGTTCATCGGCATGCACGAACGGCCAAAGCCTGACATACATCTACTTACAGTTATACAAAGGAATAATGAGACCCTCAAGGAGTTCACCAACCGGTTTAATCAAGAGAAACTCAGCATCTACGATCTTGATGAAACCGCCGCTATCATAGCCTTCTGCTCGAGAGTTCAACACACCAAGTGCGCTGCGTCGTTCCACAAAAATCGACCGAAAACTTTGGTTGAGTTCTCTGAGAGGGTTGGAAAATACATTGACACTGAAGAGTTTCTGAAGACCAAAGACACTGGGCAAGAAAGCAACGAGTCTTCCAGAAGTAAGCGAAAGCGAGATCAGCCCGGGAGTTCTGACAGTTCCTTCAGCTCATAGCAGGCAGGGTCTAGCAGTCCCGACCCGACCTCCAGTTCGCAGCGGTCTGAGTCCGGCAGCCCCGGGCTGATCTCCAGTTCACATCGATCAGGATCAAACAGTTTCGACTTTGCCTCCAGCACAGAGAAGTCAGAAGCCTGACGATCCTAATCCGACCTCCTATCTCCATTGGTCTAGAAGAGCCCGACTACAGTAGTACTTGCTTGATCACCACATGAGGCTCCACCGATTGTCAGAGAACTCATACAAAGACCTCGGGCCTAACCCCGAGGCATACAAAGACCTCGAGCCTAACCCGAGGCACGAAGAAGACCTCGAGCTCCAAACTCGGGCACTAAAAAGACCTCAAGCTCCGAACCCAGGCACTAAAGACCACGGGGTCACGCCCGAGGCACCAGCTTCGCTTAGGTCTAACTGACGATGGAGGCAAACCTCCTATGTGGCTGATGATGGCAAGCTTCAAAAACCCCTGCAACAACCATGTTCCAGGTCGGTTACCTACAGTTCATAGCCTCTGTAAGACCCTCGTCTTAGCGAAAGCTTGGGGGGCAAGACGGCATAGTGAACTAAACAGGCAATCACACCGATATCTACAGGCCTCGCGGATAACCAAGTCAAAATCTTGGACAACTCGAGCACCTACAGTACTCAGAGGCATTAACTCCACTTAGGTCCAGACCGTCGATAGAGGTGACTAAATCTCTGAGGTTGGCCAACGATAGAGGAGCAAAAAGACCCTAAAGCAACGTGATTTAGGTCGGCTCCACCAACATGGTCAAGCTCTTCTCCCAACAGTCTTGACGAAGGCTGACTGGGCAGAAGATAATTATCCTAGGGAGTTAACATAAAAGGACCCTAAAGTGATACGCTTTAGGTCAGCTTTTCCAACATGGTCAAATTCTTCTATCCACAACCTTGACGAAGGTTTACAGGCAGAAGGTAACCATCCTGGGAGCTAACTCAAGTAAAAAGACTCTGAAGTAGGCCGAGTCTCAACTCCTGGTCACTTCCTGAGCATTCAAAGACTCTGAATTAGGCCGGGTCTGAACTCCCGGTCAGTTCCCGAGCACCTAAAAGTCCTGAGCTGGGTTGGGTCTTAACTCTCAGTCAGTTCCTGAGGACTTACCAGGCTTAGAAGCCCCGAGGCAGCTTCTCCAAGCACTCAGACAGTGGCAAGTAGCATCAGACTGATTTCCAAACTTGCCCCGATATAGCATCTGGCCAACCATGGAATTGGGGGGTAGCTGATACACCCAAAATTGGCTCCATCCTAAGACCGGGTGGTTCTAATCAGTAGCCAGTCCATGCCCCGGTCAAATCATGTACAACTCCTCAGACAAGCATCATCCCGAGCGGTCTAGTCAATATGGAACTCATCATCCCGAGCGATTTATCCACGACCCGGCCAACAGGTCGGGAAAATCGCCCAGGCACATCCCACCGCAGGAACAGCTCATCCGGGTCCACAGGCATGATCTCGAGCATTACGGGCGGTTTTCTACTCAAGTTAGAAGACTAATGGAAAGTGCCCACTATTTCCTAATCCAATTAGGACAATTGGATTTTATTTCCTTATCCATGTAAGAGTAGGTCTCTTGCATCTATAAAAGAGACCTCTCACCCCCCATTGAAGGGGTCAACTCTTTAGTCTACACAGCACCTCTATAAAATTCACCATTGTACGCATACACCCGGCTGGTATTACTGGTAGTGCCGCCCCTCTCTGTTGGCACACCAGGCCCGCCGGTGATCTGCTAGTGAACGTGCTCAGACACACCCGTGGACGTAGGTACCTTCATTAACAGGGCTGAAACACATACAAAAAATAGTCTCTCACTCTCTCTCTCCTAAAATTGTTCTACTTTACTCTTACCAATTTCTGGCATTATCAGTTTGGAAGGAGTATAGATGAAGGTATAACTAAAATAATTTAGAACAAAACCTTTTTTAAGGCAAGTTCCAATTGGAAAACTTTATTAGAGAAACTTATTTATTGGAAATTTTAAATTTAAAGAGCTTAATTGCGTTGCTCCGAACTATCCCTTGGTAAGTTTTTTTACGAAATAATTATTTTTAATAAAGTTTGATCTACACTTGGACACACACCCAACTCAACCTCAACCTCATGACCCCTACAATGGTCCAATACAAAGCCCAACAAGGGTCACATACATACTAAGAATAAAGGGGCAAAGTCTTTCCTCCAAAGAGAGTCTTTTATGGAGAGTCGAACTCTTGCACTGTCACTTAGGGAAGGCAAGGTCATACTACCAAGCCAAATAGGCCGTGATTTTATAAAATTGTTTGAGAAATATTTTTTTTGCTTAATGGTTGTTTTGTAATGACTTTTGGCTTCATTGTTTTTGGCTCAAGGGATGTTTGGCTTTTGAGTTTAGGGCCATTTGGTGATTGCTTTAAGTGTTGTTTGGTTTGATGACTTTTGGCTTAAGGGTTGTTTGACACTTGGCGTAAGGGTTTTTTGCTTAAAGATTGTGTAGCAAAATGTTTTGTCATGATTTATCTAGAAGTGCCGAAGGCATGTAAGATTATCGAGTGTTGAAGGCACGTGGAGTTAATTATTGACAAAATATATGTATCCTTAGAAATGTTAACTAGTGTCTTTAGGCACGGGCAATAACTAGTCTCCTTATATAGATCAACCATGATAGGTTTATTGGGTAATTTCGGGGTGTTTGTGCATGTGCCATGACATCTTCTAGAGTTCAATATGCATTTTTAAGAAAATCATACTGTTACAGGCAACGACAGTCGCTGACTTGTCCGCGGTACTTACTAAGTACCGGTCCGGCACACAGTGACTGCCGGCACGGTATTCAGTGAGTACCGCTGGCTTCGCAGCATGCCGCCCCGTCTTATGTTATTTATATAGACCTTTGGATATATATATTTTTTTTCTTTTCTTTTCAAATTGTCTTTTCTTTTCAAATTTTGTTTTGTTTTATTTTTTATTTCTTTTCAAAAGGGTTTTCTTGAAATGCTTTTGAAACCAAAATTTTCCAAATTGGTTCTTTTGTTTCTCTAATACGTCCTTTACACCCAAAATTCTCTGAACGCTCGGTCATTCCTCTTTTTTTTTTTTGAAAAATTTTATCAAGACTAAAGAACCTTCTGAAGAGCTTGAATCGTGTTGATGATCCTTGAATTCGTTCAGAGATTGTCGTCATCGATTTTCGAGGTAAGCAACCCCTAAATTCGACGATCGGTAAAAATTGGGGTGTCTACACCAATTCAATTCGTCGCAGTGATAGCTTCCTTTCTTTTGTGTATTTTCATTTATGTTTTAGAGAATATTTACTAATTCCCTTTAATATAGCCCTATATTTGCTTTTCCCTTTATAAATTTCCAGATCCATTTCGAAATCACAGTGAAATGGGATTTTGGGGATTTTCCTTCCAAATTTTCCCTAAATTTTTTGTGATTGTCTAAATTGATGTTGCAAAGTCTTTAAGTCTCATTTAGTTAAAAAAAAATTAATTTTAAGTCAATTTAGATTTTTGTTAAAAATAGAGTTTATTGAACAATTGAAATTTAGGTGAATAATAAGGGAGGATGGAATGAAACTCACTATTATATGTGAGTGATACATAAAAGACACTATCGAATTTGACTGACAATGTTTCCAAAATTTTCCCCGAAATTTTGTCCCCGAATCCTAGCCATCAAAAGAAAAAGAAGAAAAAAGAAATAAATGATGCAACAAATATAGGAAGTTAAGATGAAGATACAAAATGACTTAATCACTACTGAATTCTCAAACGTTTGGAATGAGAATAGATGAAGGTATAACTGAGACAATTTTGAATAAAAGCTTGTTTTAAGGCAAGTTCCATTTGGAAAACTTTATTAGAGAAACTTATTTATTTGAAATTTTTAATTTAAAGAGCTTATTTGTGTTGCTCCAAGCTATCCCATAAAAAACTTTTTTACAAAATAATTATTTTTAATAAAGCTTGATCTACAGTTGGACACACACCCAACTCAACCTCGACCTCATGGCCCCTACAATGGTCCAATACAAAGCCCAACAAGGGTCACATACATACTAAGAATAACGGGGCAAAGTCTTTCCTCCACGGAGAGTCTTTTATGTAGAGTCGAACTCTTGCATTGTCACTTAGGTATGGCAAGGTCATACTACCAAGCCAAATAGCCCGTGATTTTACAAAATTAATTGAGAAAACTTTTATTTTTTCTTAATGGTTGTTTGGTAAAGACTTTTGGCTTCATTGTTTTTGGCTCAAGGGATGTTTGGCTTTTGAGTTTAGGGCCATTTGGTGATTGCTTTAAGTGTTGTTTGGTTTGATGACTTTTGGCTTAAGGGTTGTTTGACACTTGGCTTAAGGGTTTTTTTGCTTAAAAATTGTGTAGCAAAATATTTTGTCGTGATTTATCTAGAAGTACCGAAGGCATGTAAAATTATCAAGTGCTAAAGGAACGTGGAGTTAATTATTGACGAAATATATGTATCTTTAGAAATGTTAAGTAGTGTCTTTAGGCACAGGCAATAACTAGTCTCCTTATATAGACCAATCATGATAGGGTAATTGGGTAATTTCAGGGTGTTTGTTCATGTGCCATGACATCTTCTAGAGTTCAATATTAAAAAATTAATTCTGTTACAAGCTGCGGCAGTCGCTAACTTGTACGTGGTACTTACTGAGTGCCAGTCTGACACTCAATGACTGCCGGCGCAGTATTCAGCGAGTGCCGTCGGCCACCCCTTCTTATGTTATTTTTATAGACCATTAGATATACATATTTCTTTTCTTTTCTTTTCTTTTCAGATTGTCTTTTCTTTTCAAATTTTGTTTTGTTTTCTTTTTTATTTGTTTTCAAAAGGGTTTTCTTGAAATACGTTTGAAACCAAAATTTTCCAAATTGATTCTTTTGTTTCTCTTATACGTCCGTTACACACGAATTTCTCTAAACGCTTTGTCATTCCTCTTTTTTTTTTTAAATTGTATCAAGACTGAAGAACCTTTCGAAGAGGTTGAATCACGTTGATGATCTTTGAATTCGTTCCGAGATTGTCGTCATCGATTTTAGAGATAATCATCCCCTGAATTCGACGATCGTTCAAAATTGGGGTGTCTACACCAGTTCAATACGTTGCGGTGATAGCTTCGTTTCTTTTATCTATTTTCATTAATGTTTCAGAGAATATTTACTAATTCCCTTTAATATAGCCCTTTATTTGCTTTTGCCTTTATAGATTTCCAGATCCTTTACGAAATCACAGTGAAATAGGATTTTGGGGTTTTTCTTTCCAAATGTCCCTAAATTTATTGTGATTGTCTAAATTGAAGTTGCAAAGCCTTTAAGTCTCATTTAGTAAAACAAAATAAGTGTAAAGTCAATGTACTTTTATGTTAAAAATAGAGTTTATCGAACAATTGAAATTTAGGCGAATAATGAGGGAGGATGAAACGAAACTCACTATTATATGTGAGTGATACATAAATGACACTATCTAATTTGACTGACAATGATTCCCAAATTTTCCCCCAAATTTAGTCCACGAATCCTAGCCATCTAAAGAAAAAGAAGAAATAGGAAATAAAAGAAGTAACCACTATAGAAAGTTGAGATGAAGATACAAAATGACTTAATCACTACTAAATTCTAAAACGTTTGGAAGGAGAATAGATGATGGTATAACTGAGACAATTTAGAACAAAAACTTTTTTAAGGCAAGTTCCATTTGGAAAGCTTTATTAGAGAACCTTATTTATTGGAAATTTTTAATTGAAAGGGCTTATTTGTGTTGCTCCAAACTATCCCTTAGTAAGTTTTTTTACAAAAAAATTATTTTTAATAAAGTTTGATCTACACTTGGACACACACCCAACTCAACCTCAACCTCAACCTCTTGACCTCTACAAAATACAAAGCCCAACATGGGTCACATACATACTAATAAAGGGGCAAAGTCTTTCCTCTAGGGAGAGTCTTTTATGGAGAGTCAAACTCTTGCACCGCCACTTAGGGAAGGCAAGGTCACACTACCAAGCCAAATAGCCCGTGATTTTACAAAACTATTTGAGAAATTTTTTTTTTGCTTAATGGTTGTTTGGTAATGACTCTTGGCTTCATTGTTTTTGGCTCAAGGGATGTTTGGCTTTTGAGTTTAGGGCCATTTGGTGATTGCTTTAAGTGTTGTTTGGTTTGATGACTTTTGGCTTCAGGGTGTTTGATACTTGGCTTAAGGGTTTTTTTGCTTAAAAATTGTGTAGCAAAATGTTTTGTTGTGATTTAACTAGAAGTGCCAAAGGCATGTAAAATTATCAAGTGCCGAAGGCACGTGGAGTTAATTATTGACCAAATATATGTATGGTTAGAAATGTTAAGTAGTGTCTTTAGGCACGGGCAATAACTAGTCTCCTTATATAGACCAACCATGAGAGGTTAATTGGATAATTTCGGGGTGTTTGTGCATGTGCCATGACATCTTCCAGAGTTCAATATGTATTTTTAAGAAAATCATACTATTGCAGGCCGCAGAAGTCGCTGACTTGTCCTTGGCACTCACTGAGTGCCGGCCCAGCACTTAGTGACTGCCTGCACGTTATTCAACGAATGCCGCCGGTTTCGCCGCGTGCCGCCTTGTCTTATGTTATTTATATATATATCATTAGATATATATATATATAAAAATTTTTCCTTTTTTTTTTCTTTTCTTTTCAAATTCTCTTTTCTTTTCTATTCTTTTTTATTTCTTTTCAAAAGGGATTTCTTGAAATACTTTTAAAACCAAAATTTTCCAAATTGGTTCTTTTGTTTCTCTTATACGTATTTTACACCCGAATTTCTCTGAATGCTCGATCTTTCCACTTTTTTTTTTGAAAATTTTATCGAGACTGAAGGACCTTCTAAAGAGCTTGAATTACTTTGAGGATCTTCAAATTTTGTCAGAGATTGTCGTCATCAATTTTAGAGGTTATCATCCTTTGAATTCGACGATCGGTCAAAATTGGGGTGTCTACACCAGTTCAATAAGTCGTGGTGATAGCTTCTTTTTGTTTGGTCTAATAGCACGTTGCCTCGAACGATCTATACTATAAATGGTATTTTATCTCTGACTTCAAACTGTAGGTCTGTCCTTCATTGGCCTGCTGTAGACACCCTAATTTTGACCGGCCGTCGAATTTAGGAGAGCGTCACCTCCACGTCCGATGATGACAATGACCGAAAAATTCGAAGTATTCCAAGCTCTTCAGAAAGTTCTCCAAAACGCGATAAAATTTCACAGAAAGAGGGAAATACCAGGTATTTAGGAGAATTCAGATATAAAACACAACTTTTGGAAAAGATATTCAAAAATAATTTGTTTCAAAAAGAGAAAAGACCTAAGAGGGGAATTTTAGCCAAAACCGGCACACGGCGGGCTGCTGCGGCACTCAGTGACTGCCGCACGGCAGTCACAGAGTGCCGTGCCGGCACTCACCAAGTGTCGCCACAGATTTCTGACTGCCGTTCGCTTTTAAAGTCTGTATTTTGCAGAGCAATACGTATGCGCATGCGAATAAGAACAAAAACTGATAAAGTAAGACTGACAAAAATGCGGCAATCCATTAATTGTCGCGGCATTTGATGAATGCCGCGCGGCAGTCATAAAGTGCCGCAACGGCATTTGATGAATGCCGCAGCGGCAGTCACGGACTGTCGCGGCAGTATCTGGACTGCCGCGCTGGACAGCAGTCTGCATAATTTCAGAAAGTACACATTGTACCAACAAATGAGAGAATTACACCTGTTTTTTACTCCGAAATTCACCAAAAATACCTGGTAATTTTGCTTATAAAAGAGAAGGGATCTTCCTAAAAGAAGGGAGACCAAGAAGAACACCAAGAAACATATTGGGAGAGAGAGCATATGCAAAAATACCTCCATTACACCAACATTTTTAGAGAGAAAAGAGAGTGTTTAGAGAATTAGAGAGAAGAGATTGGAAGATCTTCAAAGAAAAGAAAACTTTGAGGATAATTTGGAGGTGATCCTCTAACCATAGATTATTGGCTTTTTCTTTCTTCTCTTAAAATCTCTAATCCTAAAATCTTTCACTATTTTCTTTGTTTATCAAGTAAACTTAGGAGTTTCTTTTGTTTTCATATTACTTTCTTCCACTTTCTTGTTTATATTCTTCTCTTGAAGGTCTTGGAGATCTTCAATATCTCTTTTGATCTCTTGAGCATGATCTTTTGAATCCCATGTAGGCTTGTACCTCACATAGGAGTCAAAGTTTGATCACCACTTCATAGGAGGATCCAAGTCCATACTCATGATTTGGATCTTCTCAACTTGATGTCTTGAGGAATCCCTTCTATATTCCTTTAGGACTCATGAGTCATAGTCATGTCTCCCTCTCCAATGACCATCAAATGGTAGGAGAATGTAGTTTTGAGTCTAAACCCATCTCCATGGTTTAGATTCCTCATCTTATAGATTTCATGAAGTCTATCCATACTTCATTTGAAATCTATGAAGAATAAAGGTTTGTAGTCTCTAATGGCCATCAAATGGTAGGAGAAGTAGTTTGGTTTAATCTCAACTTCATGTCTTCAATAGTTGAGGTTAACCAACAAAGTTGAACTAGCGAAATAAAAACAGTGAGTCCACAAACTGTTTTTGATCAAAGATTTTTAGTTTGAAATCTAACCGTTGAAATCAAGTGAAACCAACGGGAAAGTGTCAATAACACAATATTCTACCGCTGTAATTTTTGTTTTAAGGTGGTTTCATGTTTAGCATGGTTTGATCATGAGTTTTGTGACACAAATGCAATCTATCCAGAATTTCAGAATAGTTTTAGAGTAGTGACACTCTTTTGAAACAATTAAATCAGAGTTCCAATAAAGTGTTTGTGACTCCAAATAATTTTTTCTATGAAGATTAATGTGTTAGGAAGTCACCCTAAAAAGAACAAAGCAATTCGGATTTTTTTACTATTTTTAATAAATCGTGCAAGAATTCTGGACAGAAGGTTGTAAAGTGCTGAGTGATGTCTAGTATTTTTCATATTCCCGGATATCCGACCGTTGGAACTTTGATTTTCTTTTTGATTTGAAAACTAGACTCACAGAGGCATATTGAGTCCAAAAATCATCAAGATCAAACCATGGGAGATATTCTTTTTATTTCTTTTAAGTTCTGATCTGCTCTCTGCAATTTTCAGAGTTTTTTTTTATGACACATTTGACTAACTTTGTAAATAATGGCCTAAATGATTCTCTTATGACTTAGGGCATAAACCATGTTTTAATAATGATTAATTAGACTTAAATCCCAAAGCTAAATGATTCAAATCGATGCATAAATTCATAGTTAATGGCCTAGTCTTGTTCATATTCATGAACTCATGTACATTAATGCTTATAATTAGAACTAGTAATTGGATAAAATTGGATTTCATTGCTTGCTAGGTACAAGTTAGAGAATTAGGATTGATTGTTTGATATCATGTTATTATTATGTGAAGCATGTGGACTAACCCTTTGTTTTGTAGCGCTATTAAGGTATGATTTCTAAAACTCCTTTTTAGTTTATCTTAATTTCTTGATTTTATTGATTCTTCGACTTAATGCGCGACACCTTAGAATTAGGTTTTGCCTTATGTGTATATGTGATTAGAGACTCTTTTTAGGATTTTCTTTTGTTCGTATGCATTGCACGTTTATTATCACTGCTGGATCCCGGGTAAGTTCACTTGTTCTCTATTGCATATCATATCGATTGTTACCTGAATTATGTGGCTTTTGAATGATATTTTGTCAATTGCAATTTTACACCCTTCGGACATGCTTTTGTGATGTATATGTATATATGTATTAGTTGAGGGCATGTTTAGATTAATAAATTTGATTAAAAGGATGTTGAGTAGAGGCCTATCGCAAGATAGGATGAGAGAGGGTGTTTTAGTCCGATGGGCTCCTTCCTCTCTCATTCCATAATCCCCGGACCTAGTTAATCTCTGGTTTCTAAAAAGATCAGTTTCCTTTCAAAATGGTTTCTTAATTTTCCTTTTAAAAATTAAGTGGCGACTCTTTTGAATTTGAAAATTGAAAAAAGATTTTAAATAAGAAAAGCTGTGGGTAAGTCAACCTGCGATATCCACAATCTGGCGACTCTGCTGGGGATCGAACCCAGAATCTCTGGTTTCGCAGACCAGAATTCTGATTTTGGGTTCACTCGAGGATTAGACTTGAAAAATATCCTTTTATTCGAATTAATTAATCTTTGTGTGCCTGTTGCATTTCACTTGCATGTCCAGCCAGTCGATTGCACGGAACTATGACCTTGGAGGCTCGGGGCAACCCGGTCGGTCAAGTTATCATGGAACTGTGTGATCACCCTTGATCTCGTACCATGATTTGGTATATTAAGCATCCTATCGGGTGTGTGTCAAGGGTCCCTTATTTGACCAAAACCCAGCCTTTGCATAGTAGTTTCTATAGAACATTTCAATCTTAGGAAATCAATTCTTGATTAGGGTTATGTGTTAGGAAGTTTTGTATGCCCGGAAGGGATTACTTGAGATGATGACGATACTCGCTTGATGAAAGATGAATAATCTTTTAATCACCTTTTAGCAATTTCTCCTCGTGTTACATGACATTTGGAGGACATGCCGAACCCTGATTATAAGATTATACTTCTTATATCATGTTTAGTTAAGCATCATTGACCTTGTATGCATCCGAATTCATGAAAAGTGCGATGATTATCTAATCGTGTGATGCTCCTACCCAAGAATCCAAAGTCCATGGTTTATGAAAATTTTTGATTAATCATCATCTTTTATCCAAAAGAAGAAGAAATTGTTTTGAAAATTTTTTACCCTTTCAAAGAAAAAAAATGTTTAAGGTTCATTTTTCAAGTAAAACCCAAATCATTTTTCTTATTGAGAAATATTTTTATATCCTCTTTTTTAATAAAAGGTTCAAAATCCTTGAGAATTGTTTTTGAAAGATCTCCCCAATTAAAGAAATGCTTTTCAAATGAATTTTAAAGCAAAGTTTCAACCCAATCATCTTTTGTTCAGAAATGTTGCCTTCAAAGGAAAACTCCTTAAGAATTTGAAAGAGCCCATCATCTAGGGGAAATACTTGTCAAATGGATTTCAAAAATTCTAAAATTTTCGAACATTGAAGGGGTAATGAGGATCACGATGAAAGGAGAAGTTAAGCGCACTTGACATGGATGAGGATTTTATGTGCTTATATGTTATATCTGCTAGGACTAGAATTTTCCTTTCTTTTGCATATAGAATAGGCACACACACACTTGCATTTCATCCGTGTGTCATGTGTGCGGTGCATGCATTTAGCCACATCAAATCATCAAAGCATGTACATTTTGGCACTCTCATCATATCAGTTAATATCATTACATGCATGTAAAATACAAATTCATAAAGTAATCCAATAATTCCTCAAAATTCCTTGCCTCCTGAAAATCAATTCTGCATGTGAACCTTTTACCTCTCTATGTGTTGGATTTGTAGAAAGAGTGGAACAACTAGATCCCCTGGTGAGGACACTTCTAACCTTCTTGGGTTCATCTCTCTTGATTTAAAGGAGAAAATGTTTTTGCACACATGCTATCGGGGAATGATGAACTCGGAGGTTCAAATGATAACAGTGAAGTGATAGCGTTTGGAACTGCTGCTGCTAAAGTAAATGTGGATGTTCTTGGAAATCTAGTCAATTGAAAATCATCTGGGACACTCCAATTGAGACCAAGTCAAGTCTGGTAGTCGAGTTATGTCAAGTAGGAGTCAAGTGTCAAGTCCAGTCGAGTCTTTGAGTCAGTCAGTTATCGAGTTTATTTTTCAAGTCTTTTTATCGAGTTGAGTGATGTAATCCTCTTTCTCTACTAGTTGAACAAAATCTCATTTCGTTTGATTCAAAGTGTTAAGTCGTGAGTGAATGGATCATTAAGCAAAAAAAAGAGAGAATTTTTATTTTTTTTTTCAAATGATCATGGAAAATACTATTGTTAATAAATCTTTGCATTGAAAAGGATCCCCAAGTGATCAAAGCAAATTCTGTGCCAAAACCACGGAGGAGTAGAGAATTGATTTGCTTTACTTTAAGAATCTAAAGATGCTCTTGCTTAATCTTGAAAAGATGAACTTGGAACTTGAAGCTTGCTCACCATCCCCTTCTCTCAAACACCAAGCCTAAAAGATGAGCCCAACCAGTCTAAAGCCATAAACTGGGTCCTTGATGGTGGCCAGACATTTTAATGAACTTCTTATTCCAAAAAAAGGAAAGAAAAAGAAAAAGAACTCGCTAGGATGAAAACCCGGAAGGGCACCTAGGCAAAAGTTAGAGCACAAAAAAAAAAAAAAAAAAAAAAAAAAAAAGATCTCGCTAGGATGAAAACCCGGAAGGGCGCCTAGGCAAATTTAGAGCAAAAATAAGATACGTGTTGATCTCAAAAATCCTAATCCTAGCCAGTCAAAATAATGGAAAGAATAAGAGATAATAAGGTAGAGAAAAGAAAGGAAAGAGAAAAGAAAAGGCAGAGAATAGATGAGATTGAGAATTCTTGAGCACTTCAAAGTAGATCATTGGCACATGAACTATCTCAAGGCTTTGTGTTGTTCTTAACAAAGAAAGAGATTAGAAATGAAAAGAGGGACTTATCAGCTTCAAAAAAAAAAAAAAGACTCAAACACTAAGTGAGCCTAAAACAATGCAGAGATATCTTTGAAAACAGAAACAAATAAAGATTCGAAGGACTGATATTACTTTGTGAATAGGATGGAGTATGAGTAAAACATGATGAGAATTGTAAAAGATTAACTGGCTGGTGAAAAGGTTAAAGAATCAACCGTCAAATAAAAGAGAAGAAAAGAAAAGAAAAGAGGAAAGAAAAAAAAATAAAGGAAAAAGTAGTTCATCATGCTATACAAGGGCTACCATAAGTGACATGCACTCCCTAGACCCAAATGGTAACATGGCTCGAAAAGCCCACCAATTCTTGAAGCCTAATTCATTCAAGACCTCCAGAATTGATGAACTACGCTTTGACCTGATTCCCACTTGGGGATACGTAGGCGACCTGCTCGGTTCGGTCATCACCCCATCATCTCATGCTATCCTTCTTTCAGGCCTTGGCCGAACTACTTTGGACCTGATTCCCGCTCGGGGATAAGTAGGCGAACCTCCCAAGGTTCTCGGTCCATAGCCATCCCTAAACTGCAAGCAGCACCCTTTGGCGCCTTTGGTTTCATTCCTTCAGACTAGGGGCAAACTTACGTCTGCCTGAAGCCACATATATATCGCCAAACCAGGGGAAAACTTCCTTTGCTGAGAATCCCTTTTATCATAGAAGTAAACCCCTAAGTTTCTTTCAAACTAGGGGCAAACTTCGTTTGCCAAAATCCCTCTATGTCAGAAGCAAGTTCTCAAGTAATCAAGTTCGTTTTGAAAGGATTGAAATAGAGTGCCTTTCATTCTATAAGCTAAAGCACTAATTTGAAGCACATTCTAGATGGGCAAAGAATTCGCTAAATCAAAAGGGGAAGTTTTCAAAGTTTAGATTTACCAGCAAAGTACTACCATTGGCAAGATAATGAATAAATCAAAGATGAGATGATACATTATTCACGATGAATTCACATTGATTCATGATAAATGAAGAGTTTGAGTCAGTCATTTTGAGTAACTAGCTTTGTCAGGTCTGTCCTCCTTTGATGAGTCAATAAATGGTCTCAAATGTGTGGGTTTAAGATGATGAACAAAGATTTGAAAAGTCTTCATGAGCATCCCAAGAGCAGTACGAGCAGAGGTTTCGAACACTATCACAGCATAAAGTGGCAATATAAGAAGAGTCCAAGACTAGGGGCAAAGGTGACTTCCCTCTTTTGACATAATCGATGTGTTTCTTCCAAAGGTCCGCAAATGCAGAAAATCATTCTTTATATCAACTCCGTTCAAATTCTTTGAGTCTTGTTTAGAAAATAAATTGAATTGAGTATGATCGACTCCTGATTTTAGAAAATGAAATCGAATTGAGTCTGATTGACTCCTAATACGTGGAATTCGAACATGATTTGAGTCAAAATGACTTCGAATTTGGTGAAATTGAATTTGTTTGAGTCTGACTGACTCCTGATATGAAAAGTGAAACAAATGGAGTCTGATTAACTCCTGATTTTGAAAAAGTTGAATTGATCTGAGTCTGATTGACTCTCGATTTAAGAAATTGAATTGAACTGAATTGATTTGAGTCTGAATAACACTCATTTTTTTAAAAATTGCAACATAAGTCCTTGCGAGGCCTTTGA
This sequence comes from Hydrangea macrophylla, assembly GCA_033977485.1. Taxonomy (NCBI): domain Eukaryota; kingdom Viridiplantae; phylum Streptophyta; class Magnoliopsida; order Cornales; family Hydrangeaceae; genus Hydrangea; species Hydrangea macrophylla. The sequence goes on from CM066992.1 coordinate 31,686,866, forward strand.
TCTCTGCTTTTGCAACATAAGTCCCCAAAAGGGCTGTTGATTATCGCTTTCGCAACATAAGTCCTTGAAAGGCTGTTGACCATCGTTCTTGCTTGTAAGCCTCTGAGTGGCTAATGACCAATATCTTACCATGTTGTTTAGTTCTTTTCTAAGCTTTAGTCCTCAATGGCAACCTTGCATTAGTCCTCAATGGCAGCATTATCAGTGTTAGTCCTCAATGGCAGCTTCTCTAAGCGTTAGTCCTCAATGGAAACCTTTCATTAGTCCTCAATGGCAGCTTCTCTAAGCGTTAGTCCTCAATGGCAGCCTCTCCTTGCATTAGTCCTCAATGGCAGTATCATTCGTGTTAGTAATCCTCAAAAGACACCGGAGTATAAGACGCAAAGCGCATCTCAGTCTTTTGGAAAGCGTAGTTTCTAATTTGACACCGGGGTATAAGACGCGAAGCGCATCTCAGTCGATCAGATGATTCTTGGGAGACACCGGAGTATAAGCCTGTGGGCTCCCAATTCCTAAAAATTAAAGAATATTTGAGCCTGTGGGCTCCCAACTCTTGAAAATTAAAGATCTTGAGAATGTAACGAATTTACATCCTCGGTTTCCACAACAAATTTGCGCTAACCCTCGTTTTGGTAATATAACAGACTTGTATTCTCGATCCTCGTAACATATTTGCGTCGATCTTTTGTCCTGAGAATATAACAAATTTATATTCTCGGTTTTCGCAACAAATTTGCGTCGATCCTTTGTCCTGAGAATATAACAAATTTATATTCTCGGTTTCCGCAACAAATTTGCGTCGATCCTTTGTCCTGAGAATATGGCAAATTTATATTCTCGGTTTCCGCAACAAATTTACGCTAACCCTCGTTTTGGGAATATAACGGATTTGTATTCTCGATCCTCGTAACATATTTGCGTCGATCTTTTGTCCTGAGAATATAACAAATTTATATTCTCGGTTTCCGTAACAAATTTGCGTCGATCCTTTATCCTGAGAATATAACAAATTTATATTTTCGATTTCCGCAACAAATTTGCGCTAACCCTCGTTTTGGGAATATAACGGATTTGTATTCTCGATCCTCATAACATATTTGCGTCGATCTTTTGTCCTGAGAATATAACAAATTTATATTCTCGGTTTTCGCAACAAATTTGCGTCGATCCTTTGTCCTGAGAATGTAACAAATTTATATTCTCGGTTTCCGCAACAAATTTGCGTCGATCTTTTGTCCTGAGAATATAACAAATTTATATTCTCGGTTTCCGCAACAAATTTGCGTTAACCCCCGTTCTGAGAATATAACAAATTTATATTCCCGATCCTCGTAACAAATTTATGTTGATCCTTATCTTGAGAATGTAACGAATTTACATTCTCGGTTTCCGCAACAAATTTGCGTCAAACATCGAAATCAAATCAAAAGCACTTTCATGACTCCCGTAACAGATTTTCGCATAGACAATCTTCCTTGACTAACACGTCACGAAATGTGCGACGTACGTGGGGAAAACATGATAAGCATGACATTTACACAACCATGTCAATTCAGAAAACACCATTGCATGGCACTTACATCACGACAGGATAGGTGCATCCATCCGTGTGACTACTTGCGTTTGTGAATGTTCAATCCATGCCTGAACTACGCTTTGGTCTGATTCCTGACAGGGATACGTAGGCAGCTCGTCATGGAGCATGACCAATTAGAATTCCGCTGCACGCCTGTTTTGCAACGCATTTTGTTTTCACCTAAATTCGACAGTCGGGTCAAAGGCTTGTCTTCACACAGGCTTTGACATTCACTTATGGGACGCGTTGCTCCACAAGATCTGTCAAAGAGGGGCAAACTGTAGACACCCCAATTTTGACCGGCCGTCGAATTTAGGAGAGCGTCACCTCCACGTCCGATGATGACAATGACCGAAAAATTCGAAGTATTCCAAGCTCTTCAGAAAGTTCTCCAAAATGCGATAAAATTTCACAGAAAGAGGGAAATACCAGGTATTTAGGAGAATTCAGATATAAAACACAACTTTTGGAAAAGATATTCAAAAATAATTTGTTTCAAAAAGAGAAAAGACCTAAGAGGGGAATTTTAGCCAAAACCGGCACACGGCGGGCTGCCGCGGCACTCAGTGACTGCCGCACGGCAGTCACAGAGTGCCGTGCCGGCACTCACCAAGTGCCGCCACAGATTTCTGACTGCCGTTCGCTTTTAAAGTCTGTATTTTGCAGAGCAATACATATGCGTATGCGAATAAGAACAAAAACTGATAAAGTAAGACTGACAAAAATGCGGCAATCCATTAATTGTCGCGGCATTTGATGAATGCCGCGCGGCAGTCATAAAGTGCCGCAACGGCATTTGATGAATGCCGCAGCGGCAGTCACGGACTGCCGCGGCAGTATCTGGACTGCCGCGCTGGACAGCAGTCTGCATAATTTCAGAAAGTACACATTGTACCAACAAATGAGAGAATTACACCTGTTTTTTACTCTGAAATTCACCAAAAATACCTGGTAATTTTGCTTATAAAAGAGAAGGGATCTTCCTAAAAGAAGGGAGACCAAGAAGAACACCAAGAAACATATTGGGAGAGAGAGCATATGCAAAAATACCTCCATTACACCAACATTTTTAGAGAGAAAAGAGAGTGTTTAGAGAATTAGAGAGAAGAGATTGGAAGATCTTCAAAGAAAAGAAAACTTTGAGGATAATTTGGAGGTGATCCTCTAACCATAGATTATTGGCTTTTTCTTTCTTCTCTTAAAATCTCTAATCCTAAAATCTTTCACTATTTTCTTTGTTTATCAAGTAAACTTAGGAGTTTCTTTTATTTTCATATTACTTTCTTCCACTTTCTTGTTTATATTCTTCTCTTGAAGGTCTTGGAGATCTTCAATATCTCTTTTGATCTCTTGAGCATGATCTTTTGAATCCCATGTAGGCTTGTACCTCACATAGGAGTCAAAGTTTGATCACCACTTCATAGGAGGATCCAAGTCCATACTCATGATTTGGATCTTCTCAACTTGATGTCTTGAGGAATCCCTTCTATATTCCTTTAGGACTCATGAGTCATAGTCATGTCTCCCTCTCCAATGACCATCAAATGGTAGGAGAATGTAGTTTTGAGTCTAAACCCATCTCCATGGTTTAGATTCCTCATCTTATAGATTTCATGAAGTCTATCCATACTTCATTTGAAATCTATGAAGAATAAAGGTTTGTAGTCTCTAATGGTCATCAAATGGTAGGAGAAGTAGTTTGGTTTAATCTCAACTTCATGTCTTCAATAGTTGAGGTTAACCAACAAAGTTGAACTAGCAAAATAAAAACAGTGAGTCCACAAACTGTTTTTGATCAAAGATTTTTAGTTCGAAATCTAACCGTTGAAATCAAGTGAAACCAACGGGAAAGTGTCAATAACACAATATTCTACCGCTGCAATTTTTGTTTTAAGGTGGTTTCATGTTTAGCATGGTTTGATCATGAGTTTCGTGACACAAATGCAATCTGTCCAGAATTTCAGAATAGTTTTAGAATAGTGACACTCTTTTGAAACAATTAAATCAGAGTTCCAATAAAGTGTTTGTGACTCCAAATAATTTTTTCTATGAAGATTAATGTGTTAGGAAGTCACCCTAAAAAGAACAAAGCAATTCGGATTTTTTTGCTATTTTTAATAAATCGTGCAAGAATTCTGGACAGAAGGTTGTAAAGTGCTGAGTGATGTCTAGTATTTTTCATATTCCCGGAGATCCGACCGTTGGAACTTTGATTTTCTTTTTGATTTGAAAACTAGACTCACAGAGGCATATTGAGTCCAAAAATCATCAAGATCAAACCATGGGAGATATGCTTTTTATTTCTTTTAAGTTCTGATCTGCTCTCTGCAATTTTCAGAGTTTTTTTTTATGACACATTTGACTAACTTTGTAAATAATGGCCTAAATGATTCTCTTATGACTTAGGGCATAAACCATGTTTTAATAATGATTAATTAGACTTAAATCCCAAAGCTAAATGATTCAAATCGATGCATAAATTCATAGTTAATGGTCTAGTCTTGTTCATATTCATGAACTCATGTACATTAATGCTTATAATTAGAACTAGTAATTGGATAAAATTGGATTTCATTGCTTGCTAGGTACAAGTTAGAGAATTAGGATTGATTGTTTGATATCATGTTATTATTATGTGAAGCAAGTGGACTAACCCTTTGTTTTGTAGCGCTATTAAGGTATGATTTCTAAAACTCCTTTTTAGTTTATCTTAATTTCTTGATTTTATTGATTCTTCGACTTAATGCGCGACACCTTAGAATTAGGTTTTGCCTTATGTGCATATGTGATTAGAGACTCTTTTTAGGATTTTCTTTTGTTCGCATGCATTGCACGTTTATTATCACTGCTGGATCCCGGGTAAGTTCACTTGTTCTCTATTGCATATCATATCGATTGTTACCTGAATTATGTGGCTTTTGAATGATATTTTGTCAATTGCAATTTTACACCCTTCGGACATGCTTTTGTGATGTATATGTATATATGTATTAGTTGAGGGCATGTTTAGATTAATAAATTTGATTAAAAGGATGTTGAGTAGAGGCCTATCGCAAGATAGGATGAGAGAGGGTGTTTTAGTCCGATGGGCTCCTTCCTCTCTCATTCCATAATCCCCGGACCTAGTTAATCTCTGGTTTCTAAAAAGATCAGTTTCCTTTCAAAATGGTTTCTTAATTTTCCTTTTAAAAATTAAGTGGCGACTCTTTTGAATTTGAAAATTGGAAAAAGATTTTAAATAAGAAAAGTTGTGGGTAAGTTAACCTGCGATATCCACACCTGCGTATTTTCTTGTGTGAACTCTGGGTTGCTTGCATCCTCTCTTGGTTCTTGATCTGTTTAATGAGATGACGATTGACATGGCCTTCCGTGTAGGGCCTCGAATGATGTCATGCCTATAATTGACTTCGTTGTATTTAGCGAACATTGATTAGCGACAAGTGGATTCCCTCGTGTTTTCATCACTTCTGTGCCACGAGTAAATTTATGTCACTTTTAACTGGAAAAAAAAGTGACATAAATAGTATTTATGTCACTTTTAAGCATTTATGTCACTTTTAAGACTTTGATGTAATAATTTTGTTTGGTATTTATGTCACTTTTTTACTTTTATGTCACTTTAGGTTAAAAGTGACATAAATAAAATGGTATTTATGTCACTTTTGAGTATTTATGTCACTTTTAAGACTTTGATGTAATTTTTTGTTTGATATTTATGTCACTTTTCTACTTTTATGTCACTTTAGGCTAAAAGTGACATAAATAAAATGGTATTTATGTCACTTTTAAGTATTTATGTCACTTTTTATTAACAAATGCATTGGTTTTATGAAACATTTATGTCACTTTTTCGAAAATATTTATGTCACTTTTAAAACATTTATGTCGCCTCCATTTATGTCACTTTTTACTGGAAAAAAAAGTGACATAAATACCTATTTATGTCACTTTTTAAGTGACATAAAAAGCATTTTTCCTTGTAGTATTTTCATAGTTGATAGTGTAAACTCTCCTATGTGTTTGTAATGTTGTTGATGGTATGTTAGTGACATGAGCATGTAAGACGTCTTTTATCGTTAGGTTAGCGCATCTGGTATGACCGTTGGTCTAAAGGTAGAATACGATGCTCGTTGTGTACTTATAGTTACTATCTGTCAATTGGTCATACCTCTACTATAATTTATGTATATGTATATCATGATAGTAATTATTGCAATAATGCTGATACATAAAAGCAGTTTTATTATTGAGTTATTACATAGTCGATGACATAAATTGTATCGCCTTCTACTAACATACATAAAATACAAAAGAAATGAGATGACTAGCCCGATCAAACATATAAGATAAACTAGATCCTAAGATATCTAGCACAAAAGTCCTCTATATTTGAGTCATAATGGTAAAGCCTCCTCTGAATCTGTGATTCTTCATCTTGTTATACGTTGGGCTCGTCGCCTGATATTGTCTCATCTCTTAGCATTTGTAACAGATATCCTTCCCTTCTCCTTCGAAATTCATTAGTGGAACTTGATTGATGTTTCTTAATGTCTTGTAATCCTTGCAGATGTGACCCATCTTGCCACAGTAGTTGAATTACGATCCTTGTTTTTTGATTTGTCTCGGTACTAGCCATTCGTTGAAGTGATGTCAGCAATTTCTGTAGTTGAAACAACGTTGGCGTGTTTTGCGTCTGACCGATGCTATTATTATGTCGGACTTCCTCTTGTTCTTCTTGTGTTCTTCCAGTTTGTGTTGCTCCTCTTTTCCCAATCCAGCTTTACTGGGGATGATAGCATTGAGCATGGCTTGTTTGAGCTGTTTTTCAGTATGTACTCCGTCTCGAGGTGCTTTACAGTCTTTGTTAAAATAGCCTATTTTGTGATAGTTATAATAGATAACATTTGGTTGGTTATAGGTCTTGGAAGCTTGACATTCCTTGGCCAGCTGAATAAACAGCATGATCATTGTTTGTTGTTCTAGGTTGTCCTTTCGGTAGGGTTGGCCTTGGTAGTATAGCAGGTTGTGACTTGAGCAATTTCAAAATCGATTCTGAATGGGTGTTATGGAGTTTCCTGAATAACTTGTCTCTGTAGTCATTTGCACTGATGCTGTCACCGGTCTTCTATAAGTCTTGTATTAGTCTTCCAAATACACCAGTGGGATCGACCTCCTTACTTATTATGTTGCAAAGTCTTCCCGAGTGGTTCTTAGTTGCTTGAGATGATTCAGTCATTGCAGAGGTTGAGAAGATTTTTTTTATGTGTTCCTACATAAGAGTTCGTATCTATAACATTTCTATCACGTCTCATGTAAAGTGATCACAACTTATTATATCTCACATGATAGTTAACAACGTAATCCAGGTATCTAGCATATGATGACTGAAACGATTGAATAGATTGATCCAAGATGAAGTTGAATCTGAAAGGGCATATGAATTCTCACAGATAGAGGTACAATAGTATAAATGATGTGATCCATTCAACAATAGGATGAAAATTTAACAATGATTGAATGACTGATTACTATGGAAGTAACTGTAGTATCTCAAGATATTTAGGTAATCAAAGTAATTAATAGCACAAAGTTTTCAACATATGAAACAAGAATTAGATATTTCATAAGTGAAATTGCAGTAACCCATAAATTTTTGCATTTTGTTATTATACGTGATAGTACATAATATTTGATGGGGGTGGGACCTACCCTATCAATCCTAGCTGGATTTGCTGAATTCCTTTTTATTAAACTTCTTTATGTTGGCTTGTCGTCGATATTGTTATTATTAGTAGTTCCATTTTAGTATTGTATAGAGTTCGCTTAATCGGACTCTTTGTGCGTAATCCAACTCCTGTAGAGTGAACTCTCTGCCCAGAGTTTGCTCAATCGAACTTTTCTCTGCTTAATCCAACTCCTATAGAGTGAACTCTCTGCCCAGAGTTCGCTCAATCGAACCTTTCTCTACTTAATCCAACTTCTGTGGAATGAATTCTCTGCCCAAAGTTCGCTCAATCAAACTTCCTTTGCTTGGTCCAACTCTCATCAGAATGCATAGATTAAAAGCATAAGTCCCCTATGCGATATCAATGTTTAAATGAGTACTCCTCCATGTATTTTAAGACCTTGTATCACGACATGACATGTGCATGGGATTAATGATAAAGTAAAAATCCAGGTGTGGGTTGTGAGGTGAGACAGGGTGGACGTACCTAAGAACGTGCCAAACCCCAACTTATGGCCGACTAGCTATCGGAAGGTTGGTATGCTACATTCCCAATGGGAGGTTGGCTCACAGTCCGTTACCGAGGCGAGTGGTCATAGCATGCTTTGCCTATGGGCTTTCTTCACTTACATTTGCCGCGGTGGCATTCATAGCACCACATTTTATCCTTAGTTATGGAAATTGTAGTATATCTCTATAATACTTTCTACGAGCCGTCGTTCTCATAAAAACGACAAACCATTTTCAAGTAATATCAAGTTGGGACAAGGCCCAAGAGTTACTCGACATGTGACGTCACACGTTGAAGACTTCTTTCTAGAAGAATAATAGTTTTTTTTTTTAAATGCTTCAAGCTTCTAGTTTCATTTAAAAGATTTTGTAATAAAATTGAATTTTGTAATTTAATTCCTTAATACTTGATTCGGGCACATGTTTATCCCTTTACTTAGAACAAATTAGAATTCCAGACTTATTGTAATCGGACTTGTAATTGGGACTTTGAGTCGCCTATGGGCGCATGTTAACATTAAATATTTATTCATGTTGATTCGGACACTTGTTAGTCCTTTAACTTAGATCTTTTTCTAAATCATGTTCATATTGATTTGGATGTACCGTTGTTCCTTTGAGTCGTTTTGGTAAGTTTATAGCATGGCTACACAGGTTCTATACTTGGAAAACTTCTGAAACTTCTAAACTTTTGAAATCTAATTTGGTTATACTTAGCCTGTGGATAGACTATGGGAAAAATACTGCTTTTGATTTCTAAGGGACCGTTTGGTTGTAAATTCTCAAACCTTGATTTCATAAAAACTTTCAATCAAACCTCGTCTTCTTTTCTCTCACTCTCGATACTTCTTATTTCTGTCATTTAAAACTTATTTGAAAACCGAGTAATGTTGATGGATCCTATTTGGCGGTCCTCATGGGTCAATTCTTGACTTTTGACTTTTGACTTTTCGTTGGAATCCACGTAGGATTGCTTTGCGATTTTTTGCACTATTTGGTTGGTCCACGTAGGATCTCTCCTTCTTCTTAACCTCTTTCTTTGACTCTTTGACCCGCTACGTGTTGTGGATTTTGGGGCGTTACAGAATGGTATCAGAGCTAATCGGGTTCGAATACTCAGGGGCTATGGGTGTTTTCTTTTGGGTTTATCGCATTTCTATTTGTGTTTACTCCTTGCCTACTCCTTATTGCATCCTTCGTTGAAGGCGTTGCGTTGCCGTGTGGGCATGCGTATGTGTTGAGTGCCTTCGGGACTTACGTGCTTCCATATTGTATGAATCTTATGCATTATGCCATGTCATGGTGTGGATGTCTGATGATATTTAACTATTGACCGTGAAAGGTTTAAAAGTATCTATATGAGGGTTTCCTTGTTTGGATTATTCGCTCGACGTTCTATGCCTGGCAAGGTTGGTGGTTAGGTGTCGATCAGTGCTTCACACCGAGCAGTATGCTTAAGGACCTCTGTTGTGTTTATAAAATTTACTTACTTGCTATTTCTGTTTACGTTGTTGGGATAGCATGTTTAAATGTTGCACGCCTACGTGATTATATGTTCACATGCTCGCATGCTCATATGGTTTACATGCTTATAGTAGAATGTATTGAGATCAACTATTGTATTATAGATGGAGAATTTTCCCCAAAAAAAAAAAAGGGGAGTGTGAGCTCCAAGATTATTTAGTTAATCAGACTACTATTTAATGTGTGGTAAATGCTATGTACACAGAAATTATATGAAAAAGGAAATGTTATTTACTGACAGGTTGTAAAAAGTTACTTTAACGAGTGCCAACTAAATGTTAAATAGACTGCTGTGGACACGCGGATGTGGACCACTTCTCTTGTTTGAGATTGTTTTGAAAAGGAATTTGACTTGGATCAAAGAAAAGAAAATGGTCTGTTGAAAACAGATACAGAGTCGCCACTTGGTCTTTAAGGAACCAAGAAACCTAATTTTGACTCACCCAAGCGGATAAGGGCACCGGCCCTTCATAACCAAAGAACTTGGTTCGGGGTTTTGGTACGAGAGAGGAAGGAGCCTTTGTCGCGACTAAAACACCCTCTACTCGCCCCGTCTTTCGACGGGCCTCAATTAGCATCCAAATAATCATCTTATACTAAGTATGGTTCGGCAATTAATACTATGATAGTATATTACATTACATAAGAAACTTGAAAATGGAAGATCTAAAGATAAAATATCATTCATAAGATCTAAATCAAATATCATGCAATGTAAAGTGAAAGATCACACAAATAAACCTAGGAAAAATCGTCTAATCATATATCAATTAATCAAGTTTTCCTAATCTAAAGGGGGACATGAATTGTTCTTGAAACAAATAAGCAAAGAAATCAAAATATGCTTAACAAGCTAGTATGATGCATGTTATTCTTTGAGAATAGAAGATCTCTCAATCCCCGGGACGGATGAGAAAGGATGATTAGATCAAAGGGGAAGCATGAATGTGTGATCAAGTTCATTCCTTATAATCTCCTTGGATTAAGAGTTACAAAAACCCCAAATCTTGCATGAATGCAATGTATGTATCTAAAATGTGCAAAGGTTGTAGTGTGTTTTGTGTACATGGATCTCTAGAATGATTTAGAAGTCTAAAATGTGTATGAATGAATGAATTAAATTAACATGGGATGTGTACAAATGTAGTATGGACTACTTCCTAAGATATGAACTAATTTGGAATGCATATGAGCATCAAATCAAAGAATGAAAGTTGAAATGTACTTGCTGTGAATAGTGGACAGAACAGTAGCATGATCTTTTGGAATTTGAAAAGAGGGGTTAGGAATGTTTTCAATGCATGATATTTTATGGAGATGTTCCTTATTGTGTCTAGAACACAACCCAAAAGGCCAATCTTGAATAGCTATCACAGATTGAGAGAAATTATATAAACAATGAAGATCACTCAGAAACAGAGTCCGTACCGTCGACTGAAATGTTGAAATATCTTAGAAAATGAAAAAGAATGATCTAGAGGCCCATTTTATACAGAACGTTCCCTAAGACATTGAATTTTAAGGGAAAAATAAGTTAGGACCACCCATTTTGGAAAAGTTTTCTGGAAAAGAGGTCGTAAGTTGACCTAGCTGCTGTGACAGCAAAAACAGAATGTTTGGAAGAAATGTTTGGGTCCAAATAGACCATTTTCAAGTACTTCCAAGTCAAGCCAAAAATCATGGGTGTTCTATAGTGAGTTAGAAAGACTTTTCAAGTGGTCTTGCATTCATACATTGAGTATTGAACTCAAAATAATTCCTTGAAGTTAAATGACTCACTGTTTTGAGGGTTTTGAGAAAAAACAAGGTTTATTTCTTGAAATCAAAATGAGGGGTTTAAGAGGGGGGTTTTGAAATGAGGGTTTTGAAAGTATACTTCCAGATCTTGGATGAATATTCTAACCACTTGGAATATCAATTCCTAACTTATTTCAAGAACTTCCCAAGTATTTGCAAACCATGGTTTTATTTGGAAATCAAACTCAAGAATCTATGGGAGTATGATACATGAGAGGATAGATGATACATGATATGATATAGCATGCTAAAAGTGGTAAAGAACATGTGCATGGGATATGGGTTCATCTAGATACAAGAGAGTGTTGCATCAAAGTGTGAAAGCCAAAAAGTGAAATGCTGTGAATAGTGGACAGACTGTATGCATTACTTTGTAACATTATAATGGGAGGTCAAACGTGCCTAGAAAAATGTGAGAAAAATCAGAGATCATCCTTATTGTGTCTAGAAAATAACCCAAAAAGCCAAACATCAATATCTATCACAGATTAAAAGAAATAAATCAGAATGTACACATGACTCAGAAACAAAAGCTGCACTGTTGACTGATTTTGTATGATTTTTCATAAATCAAAGAAAAGGTTTATGATGACCCATTATATACCAAAAGTTTCCTAAGACACCCAAGTTTTATAAAAAAAATAGAAAAGATATATGTACAGTGACGAAAATATCCAGAATAAGTGCAAGAAGTTGGGTGAACATTCTGTGAGAACAGAGGCAGATTATGAATATGAACTTCTCACATCCAAAACAAATACTTTCACATTTCTATAATTGATGGAAAAATTGGGGACAAACTATGATGTCGTAGGAAGATTTTCCAAGTGGTTTCATCATCATAACTCAAGTATTTAATTCAAAACAAATCTTTGAATCTGAACAGCTCACTGTTTTGGATCATTCTTGAAGAAAATGGATTTGGGTTTGAAATAGAGTTTGAGTTCTTGATTGGGGGTTTTGAAATAGATGTTCAAAGCATGAACTTAAACTCTTGAGATGACCATGTGACCACTTAGAATCTCATCCAACCTTGAATCATCAAAGAACTCCCAATATTATTGGAGAGATTCATTTTTATTTTGGACATAACTTCAATACATTTCAAGAACATCTTGGAAGTATTGAGGTTATGATCATCATCTATCAAACATGTTTTTGAGGTCAAGAGCTACTATCCATAAGGATTCACTCACCCCAAACTTCATGTCATCACTTAGATGATGATGAACTAGTAAGTAAATAAAGAAAATAAAAAGAAATGAGATTAAGAAGAGATGAACATAATATGAACAAGCAAGTAAATAACAATCAATAGATGATAATCAATATGATTTTGGACTTGTAGCTTGGTGTTTCACTCATAGATTTTGACATTTGGACATGGAAGTAGCTTCCTAACTCAAGAATGCTCAAGAATGGTGATTGGGTATATTGATGATGAAGTATATAGAAAAATGGTGGAGGAAAACAAGATTAGAACTCACTTTGATTGGAAAAAATGGAAGAAGAAGACTACTTCTTCTCTTTCTCTCTCTATATTTCCCTAGAGTTTCTTCCTAAGCTTTCTCTAAGCTTCCATGTCTCTCCCCTAAATGGAAGTAAATGGCTTCTTTTATAGGCAAATGAGGGGTGGTAAATGGAGTTTTAAAAAGTTTAAAATGGTCTCCCATTGGTCCAAAATAAGCTGGGAATCAAAACTACGTCGTTTTGGTTTTTAATTAATCAAAATGGGACCCCAAAAGAAATTACAAAAACTCACTGTTCTGGAGGGGAGTGCCGCGGCGGCACTGGGCCAGTGCCGCGGCGGCACTGCTCCTCCCTTCGTCTGGATAATGCTGTTTAGGCCCCCTGAGGTTCCGGTATTCGCGAAAAGGCCCTATTTCGTCCGAAATTCACAGAAAATGTATATGAACTCCAAACTGAGGTTGTGATATACCGTTGGAAAGGTATTGGAGTCTACTTTACATAAAAAATAGTTCGGAGATAGGTCACCATGAAAAGTTTTGCGGTAATCGCGATAAAAGCTGATTTGATCGCCTTTTTCGCCTTTAAAAATTCATAATAAATTCGTTTTAAATCAAGAAATTACGTGCGATATACCGTTGGAAAGCTATTGACCTCTAGTATCCATGAAAAATGTTTGAAAATTGTTTTGGTGCTCCGGTTCCAAAGTCAAATTCTGGTCAAACTGGTCAAACCTGGGATTCCCGGGAAGTTTTGGAAACCTCCGGGAGTTCTCAGGAGCTGACGTTCTCGCTCGATTTTCTTTTGGAACCTGTTTTAACACTTATCTCATGATTTAAATTATTCTGGTGAATTTGAACGATTTCGGTCAAACTTGGTCAAACTTGGTCAAACCTGGTCAAACCTAGTCAAACCTTGGTCAAACCGGTCAACGGGGACTTTCCGGGAACTTCCGGGACTTCCGGGGGTCTCTGGGAGCTGACGATTTCACCCAATTTCTCTTAGAAACTCATTTTATCGCTTTTCTTACGACATAGCATGTTTTCAGAACTTTGGGACCAAATCTGGGAGTTTTCGGGCTTTCAGGGGCATTTTGGTCATTTTGAGCATTCTGAGAGATAGAGCTGACTTCCAGGAGTCCTTTTGAGTCTTTTACGATCATTGTGAACCACCAAGCTATGGGTCTCCTAAATCTGATAGCCGACAAAATGGGGTGTCTACAGTTTGCCCCTCTTTGGCATGAACTTGCGAGGCAACGCATGTCGCAAGCGAGTGCCAAAGTTTTGAAGAGACAGGTCTTTTGGAGGCTATAGATTTAGGATAAAAGCGTTGCAAAAGATGCAATGATGCTGTGGCTAGTAATGGCCGTGCTCTGTGTGAGCTGCCTACGTATCCCAAGGGGAATCAGACCAGGACGTAGTTCAAGGCAAGGAATCGATCATACATGCACATACACAACAATCAGGCGGATGCTATGCTATAAGAGTGATATGCAATGTATGGATGTGATATGAATTGTGTCATGAGTCCTATCATGTCTAGTGTTGTGACCCTAGTATGAGCAAGTGCCGTGGGGTGTGCCACTCCGAGTGGGCTGGTGTTGTGCTAGTGTTTGCGACTGTGATGCGGTGGGTGACTCGGATAAGGACATCAAGGTTTAGAAGTCTCTGGGTTTAGGAGCAAACTTCTGGAATTTGGGAAGTGTGCTTTGCGAGAGAATGTAGTCAGATGTGGGGTCCCTGAGGATGACAACTAAGGATAACCCATAGGCGAGGGAGTTCAAGATAACCGACAGTTTTATAATAACCAAAGTGAGGAGGCTCATGATAAGTGGGGTAGCTCACGATAATGGATAGGTGAGATAACCGGAGTGAAGAGGCTCACGATAAGTGAGGAAACTCATAATGACTGACAGGTGAAAAAGCTCATGATAATCAGTGGACACGGGTCCTTAAATTGTGAATAGATAATGCTTGCCAAGGGAATCGGGGTGATTTGACTGCGGGTGATGTTTCGGCCGATCCTTATGATGACAAGTCCAAAGAATCGACTCGGACTTCTGCTATCTTCCGCTGGGATGGTAGGGGACTCTCTGAGAATCTCTCTTCAATTCTTGACCTAAAACCAGGATCCATCTTTGAATCTCTCGTAGTTGGTCAGATTTTGCAATGCTCAATCCAAAAGAGCCGGTTAGGGTCTATCGGTTTCTATCCTCAGGGGATGATGTAGGGTTCTCGGAGAATCTCTTTTGGTGCTCAATCCAAGGGGGCCGGTCAGGGCCTCCGGGAGCTGGTATCTATCGGTTTCTATCCTCGGGGGATGATGTAGGGTTCTCGGAGAATCTCTTTTGGCGCTCAATCCAAGGGGGCCGGTCAGGGCCTCCGGGAGCTGGTATCTATCGGTTTCTGTCCTCGGGGGATGATGTAGGGTTCTCGGAGAATCTCTTTTGGCGCTCAATCCAAGGGGGTCGGTCAGGGCCTCCGGGAGCTGGTATCTATCGGTTTCTATCCTCGGGGGATGATGTGGGTTCTCGGAGAATCTCTTTTGGCGCTCAATCCAAGGGGGCCGGTCAGGGCCTCCGGGAGCTGGTATCTATCGGTTTCTATCCTCGGGGGATGATGTAGGGTTCTCGGAGAATCTCTTTTGGCGCTCAATCCAAGGGGGCCGGTCAGGGCCTCCGGGAGCTGGTATCTATCGGTTTCTGTCCTCGGGGGATGATGTAGGGTTCTCGGAGAATCTCTTTTGGCGCTCAATCCAAGAGGGCCGGTCAGGGCCTCCGGGAGCTGGTATCTATTGGTTTCTGTCCTCGGGGGATGATGTAGGGTTCTCGGGGAATCTCTTTTGGTGCTCAATCCAAGAGGGCCGGTCAGGGCCTCCGGGAGCTGGTATCTATCGGTTTCTGTCCTCGGGGGATGATGTAGGGTTCTCGGGGAATCCCTTTTGGCGCTCAATCCAAGAGGGCCGGTCAGGGCCTCCGGGAGCTGGAGGATAATGTACTCTGCTAGGAAGAAGGAAATACGTCCTTTAAATGGGAGTCAAGGTATCATTCTATTTGTGATGAGGGATACGGAGATGGCCTGCGGCAGGTAAGGTTTTGATATTGAAAGAGGAGAGTGATGGACTTATGTTGCTTTAGGATGAAAGAAGGTCATCAACAGCCACTCATGGACTTATGTTGCATGAAGAAAAATGAAAGATCAACAGCCACTCATGGACTTATGTTGCTAGGAGAAAGGAAGATCATCAACAGCCACTCATGGACTTATGTTGCATGAACAAAGGAAGATCATCAACAGCCACTCATGGACTTATGTTGCATGAAGAAAGATCAACAGCCACTCATGGACTTATGTTGCAAGGAGAAAGGAAGATCATCAACAGCCACTCATGGACTTATGTTGCATGAAGAAAGATCAACAGCCACTCATGGACTTATGTTGCATGAAGAAAAATGAAAGATCAACAGCCACTCATGGACTTATGTTGCTAGGAGAAAGGAAGATCGTCAACAGCCACTCATGGACTTATGTTGCATGAAGAAAAATGAAGGATCAACAGCCACTCATGGACTTATGTTGCTAGGAGAAAGGAAGATCGTCAACAGCCACTCATGGACTTATGTTGCAAGAAGATGATGGAAGATCATCAACAGCCACTCATGGACTTATGTTGCATGAACAAAGGAAGATCATCAACAGCCACTCATGGACTTATGTTGCATGAAGAAAGATCAATAGCCACTTATGGACTTGTGTTGCAAGGAGAAAGGAAGATCATCAACAGCCACTCATGGACTTATGTTGCATGAACAAAGGAAGATCATCAACAGCCACTCATGGACTTATGTTGCATGAAGAAAGATCAACAGCCACTCATGGACTTATGTTGCTAGGAGAAAGGAAGATCATCAACAGCCACTCATGGACTTATGTTGCATGAACAAAGGAAGATCATCAACAGCCACTCATGGACTTATGTTGCATGAAGAAAGATCAACAGCCACTCATGGACTTATGTTGCTAGGAGAAAGGAAGATCATCAACAGCCACTCATGGACTTATGTTGCATGAAGAAAGATCAACAACCACTCATGGACTTATGTTGCAAGAAGATGAAGGTCAACTTTTGATGGTTTGGAAAGGGATGAAATTCGCATTTGCCCTAAGTTTGGACGCTTCTCCTGCTGACGCCTTGACCGGTGTAGTAATGGTGTTTGGTACTCCTGCTTGTATTGGCATGCTCTTTGTAACTTGATTTGAAAATTTTATTGGTCACTATTGACTTATACATTTGAGACTCTGACCGACTCTTTTCATGAAAAAGACTATGACAGACTCAAAACTGACAGATACCGACACGCGAGGGTGACACATTTGAAACAAGCTCGACTCGCCAAAACTTGATGTGCTTTCATCATAAATGATGTACCATTTCTCTTATGTGTTTACTTCTCACCTTAACATGGCATCACTTTGATGGTGAATCTTATTTTTGAAAATTCCTCCCTGCTGATCTAATCAATTTCTTTGCTTCTCCCAAGATGTGCTTTGAATTAGTGCCTTAGCTTATAGAATAAAAGATGCTCCATTTCCATCTGTTCAAGACAATGTTGTGACTTGAAGGCTTACCATTGGTGTATAGGGATCGGGTGGCAAACGAAGTTTGCCCCTAGTTTGAAGGGCATGAAGTGGGATCGGTAGGCAAACGAGGTAAATGACCGAAGTTTGCCCCTAGTTTGGAGGAAGGTTCATTGGAGGTTTTGGGCAAACGAGGTAGGTGACCGAAGTTTGCCCCTTGTGTGAAGGGTAGATAGTAAAAGGCAGGCAAACGAGGCGGGTAGCCGAAGTTTGCCCCTAGTGTGGAAGGTGATTTTCTGGTTTGAGGCATGGACCGTGACTTTAATCTCTCAAATGCTCATAACTTTTTGCCTAGGCACCAGTGAGGTAACCTAGCGAGCTCTTTTCTCTCTTTTGTTATTGCTCACCTTAGATTTAGCTCTAACTTTTGCCTAGGCGTCCTTTCGGATTTTCGACCTAGCGAGCCATCCTTCTTTTTTTCTTTTTTTGAAAGTCTGCCTACGTACCCCCAAGTGGGGATCAGGTCCAACGTAGTTCGGGCATGGTTGGGAAGAAGAGGGTTGATTTTTGGGTAGGTGGGGTGACCGAACCGATGCGGTTGCCTACGTATCCCCGAATGGGAATCAGGTCGAGCGTAGTTCAAGGCAAGGCTTGAATTAAGGGGTTTGAGGTATGAGGGATTTTCAAACCAATCGTCAAAGAAGTTCAAACTTGAGCCACTTATGGTAGCTTTGAATAAAGGATTTAGTTTCAATCTCCCTTTCTTTTCTTTTTCTTTTTCTTTTTGTTTTGCTTTGAGGATTGATCCTTTTCACTTTCGCCTAGCCAGTCAATTTTGCTTTTTAATGTAGTCAATTCTTGTGAGATCTTTCAATTGCAATCTCAGAATTCCAGAATGTGCATGTCAGCTCTCGGAATTTATTTGTGGTCATTCCGTGCCTTTTGAATTGTGATCTTGGCACGTTCTTAAGATGTATCTTGAAGCGTATGATTCTCTCATTTGTTTCATCAAAAAATTTTCTCTAACATTTTGACTGGCTAGGGTCAGATTTTGGAAATCAACACCTTTTTCAGCTCTAACTTTTGCCTGGGTGCCCTTTCGGGTTTTCAACCTAGCGAGCTTTTCTTTTTTTTTTAAAGTGGAGATGAAACTCATTGAAATGTTTGGCTACCATCAAGGACCAAGTCTGCACAGGTTCGCATGGCTATCAATTGGGTTGGGCCCAAGGCTTTGAAATGGTAGAAATGGTGGAAAGGGTGTTGGGCAAGCCCCAAGTCAGTTCCAAGCATGTCTTTTCAAGATTGAGGCAAGAGAATCTTTAAATTCTTAAAGTAAGACTATTCAATTCCAGCTCTTCATCAGTGTCAGCGTGAAATCGATTTTAACCTTTCAGGATTCTTTTTGTTTTGTCGTAGAAAAATTATTACCAGGGTAATATCCATGGTAATTTGAAAAGTGACACTTCAGTCTAGTGATTCATGCATCTATGACTAGGCACATCAGATTAGGCAAAATGAGAATTCATTCCATCAATAGAGAAGGATTACAGACTCATTAACAACTCGGTGACAGACAGACTCGATCACAAGACTAAACTTGAAATAGACAAACACACAACAGACTCGACTGGACTCGACCCGGTCTCAAATGGAATGTCACAGTGACTCACTTATTCTTTTTATTTCTTTTTTTCTAAAGAGCATCTTCATTTGGTTTTCTAGCAAGAGTCCCAAACACCGTCACTTCACCGGCACAGGTTCAACATTCATCGGCCTCAGTAAAGAGGATCATTCGAATAGGTAAGCCAGGGGCTTAGGTGGCACGGGGTTGAATGGGTGGTGGCTCAATGATGTTTTGGTCGATGAGGTCCTGGATATCATGGCGGAGACGTATGCACTGGTCAGTGTCATGGCCTGGGCCTTGGTGGTAGGCGCATCGTCTGGACAGGTCACAGTTAGGTGGTGGGAGATCGGCACGAGGCTGAAGGAGTTGGAGGTGTCCCTTTTTTAGCAGACGGCCTAAGGCTATGGAGGGGGAGATATCTAGTTTAGCAAAGGTACGGGGTTGCTTTTTCTGGTAAGGGCAACTAGTGGTTTGGTTGGAGGATTGGTATGGCCGATGAGGGTATGCCATGGGTTGGCTGCGCAGGGCGTCGACATCCGGGGAGTGTCGGGAGTATTTAGGCCTCTTGGACTGGTGTTGGGGTTCATCATTCTTGAACTTTTCTTCTATGATGGCATCCTCAATTCTGGTCCCCATTTCAAGCAGTTCTTTGCTAATGCTCCGTGCCATTTTCTCAAATCGGCTCACCCTTAAACTCAACTGCTCAACAGTGGTTTGTAGCTCATTCACTTTCTCTTCCAGACCTTTGTAGGCCATTGGTGGATCGATGATGGTCTGTGCTAGCCTGTGATCACGATAATGAATTCGGGGCGGTACAACAGTGTCTTTACCCGGGGCTACGTTTTTTCTGCAAATAGAAGTAAAAGTCCAAATTAGCGGAGGCGCGAAACACTTCTTATGGACTCCTATCAGGGAGAGATGATCAGAGTATTGAAGGATTTAATGATGCAAACCGAGGTTACAGTAAGTATACGACTTCTGTACAACGATTGAGATGGGTGGGGATGATGATACGTATGTATTCGATGTGTAGAGACTGACATGTGTGAGACTGATAAGATGTGTGTGCATGTAGACTGACACAAATTGTGTATGTATATGAGACAAGCATGCGAATGCAAGCCCTAATCTATATGACGCTCCTATTTCTAACAGATAGCAGCTAAACAAATAAGGTCCTAGCCATCAGAGTGTGCTAACCTTACTATCCAGTATGATCACCAAGGGATAACAGGGATTTCCGGGATACTTCGGGAATTTTGGACAGAGTTTCTGGGAGAAACAGGGATTCGGAAGATTCGAAGAAATTTCTAGAAGTCATTTGAGTTTCTAGGAGAAATAGGGATTTCTGGTTGATTTGGACTGAGCTTCTAGGAGAAATTGGAAAATCAGAATTTCTGGGAGAAATTGGTACATCTAGGCATTTTTGGGAAGTTTGGATGGAGTTGTTGGAATTTTTGGGAAATCTTGAAGATTTGGATAGAGCTTATGGGAAAACATGAAAACTCGGGTAAGTTGGACAGAGTTTCTGGGAGAAACAAGTATACCAGAATTTCTGGGAGAAATTGAGATTTCTGAGTAATCTGAGAGATTTGGACAGAGCTTCTGGGAAAACAGATATAACTGGGTAAGTCAGACAGAGTTTCTGGGAAAAATAAGTATATCGGAGTTTCTAAGGAAAATTGAGGTTTCTGGGTATTCTGGGAGATTTGGACAGAGCTTCTGGGAAAAATTGGTTAATATGGTTATATCTGGGATATCTAGACAGAGTTTCTGGGAAAAACTGGCTAATATGGTTATATCTGCGATATCTGGACAGAGTTTCTGGGAGAAACATGTTATGATGGTTATATCTGGGATATCTGGACAGAGTTTTTGGGAAAAACTGGCTAATATGGTTATATCTGAGATATCTGGACAGAGTTTCTGGGAGAAACATGTTATGATGGTTATATCTGGGATATCTGGACAGAGTTTCTGGGAAAAACTGGCTAATATGGTTATATCTGAGATATCTGGACAGAGTTTCTGGGAGAAACAGGTTATGATGGTTATATCTGGGATATCTGGACAGAGTTTCTTGGGAGAAACAGGTTATGATGGTGATCATACTGTCTAGCTAGTTTTCATACTCCTATGTCCTAGGACCAACAAACAAGGTTTGCGGTGTATATCTTTGTGAACATAGAGCAGACATCCTTGTCATGGTGCCTAGGCAGGTCAACTCAATGTGATCACATGTGAGTGATTGCCTTGGGGATCATAAGAAAGAAGTTCTGCCTCATGCCACATAAGCGTCTACACCGCGCAGGTAATCCCGTCAGGGCATACAACAGGTATATCACATTGTCCTATCTGAAAAGATAAATGAACAGTCCTATGAAAGGTTCTACAGGAATCTATATGCAAAGGCTGGGTTTAGTCAAAGAGGGTCCGTTGATGAGAGTTCCAATATACCGTCGGGGAGACAGTACGGAGGTTTTTACTCTTTTTGATATACCTTGGAAGGTACAGTATCAACGGTGACTTGTGCCCTGGCACAGCAAGACCTGAACAATGTCAGCGCCGCGTTTCAGACACAGTCGGAGGGGGAAAATGCAAGAGTGCAATGCGGTGAACCAAACACAGTAAAAAGATGATTTTAAGGATGCCTCTTATGAGTCAAACCTCTGTATTATTTTGTTTTTAAAATAAAAAATCCCCAGTGGAGTCGCCAGATTGTGGACACGCGGATGTGGACCACTTCTCTTGTTTGAGATTGTTTTGAAAAGGAATTTGACTTGGATCAAAGAAAAGAAAATGGTCTGTTGAAAACAGATACAGAGTCGCCACTTGGTCTTTAAGGAACCAAGAAACCTAATTTTGACTCACCCAAGCGGATAAGGGCACCGGCCCTTCATAACCAAAGAACTTGGTTCGGGGTTTTGGTACGAGAGAGGAAGGAGCCTTTGTCGCGACTAAAACACCCTCTACTCGCCCCGTCTTTCGACGGGCCTCAATTAGCA
Source organism: Hydrangea macrophylla (assembly GCA_033977485.1). Lineage (NCBI taxonomy): Eukaryota > Viridiplantae > Streptophyta > Magnoliopsida > Cornales > Hydrangeaceae > Hydrangea > Hydrangea macrophylla. The sequence continues at coordinate 31,708,671 of CM066992.1, forward strand.
TCCAAATAATCATCTTATACTAAGTATGGTTCGGCAATTAATACTATGATAGTATATTACATTACATAAGAAACTTGAAAATGGAAGATCTAAAGATAAAATATCATTCATAAGATCTAAATCAAATATCATGCAATGTAAAGTGAAAGATCACACAAATAAACCTAGGAAAAATCGCCTAATCATATATCAATTAATCAAGTTTTCCTAATCTAAAGGGGGACATGAATTGTTCTTGAAACAAATAAGCAAAGAAATCAAAATATGCTTAACAAGCTAGTATGATGCATGTTATTCTTTGAGAATAGAAGATCTCTCAATCCCCGGGACGGATGAGAAAGGATGATTAGATCAAAGGGGAAGCATGAATGTGTGATCAAGTTCATTCCTTATAATCTCCTTGGATTAAGAGTTACAAAAACCCCAAATCTTGCATGAATGCAATGTATGTATATAAAATGTGCAAAGGTTGTAGTGTGTTTTGTGTACATGGATCTCTAGAATGATTTAGAAGTCTAAAATGTGTATGAATGAATGAATGAAATTAACATGGGATGTGTACAAATGTAGTATGGACTACTTCCTAAGATATGAACTAATTTGGAATGCATATGAGCATCAAATCAAAGAATGAAAGTTGAAATGTACTTGCTGTGAATAGTGGACAGAACAGTAGCATGATCTTTTGGAATTTGAAAAGAGGGGTTAGGAATGTTTTCAATGCATGATTTTTTATGGAGATGTTCCTTATTGTGTCTAGAACACAACCCAAAAGGCCAATCTTGAATAGCTATCACAGATTGAGAGAAATTATATAAACAATGAAGATCACTCAGAAACAGAGTCCGTACCGTCGACTGAAATGTTGAAAAATCTTAGAAAATGAAAAAGAATGATCTAGAGGCCCATTTTATACAGAAAGTTCCCTAAGACATTGAATTTTAAGGGAAAAATAAGTTAGGACCACCCATTTTGGAAAAGTTTTCTGGAAAAGAGGTCGTAAGTTGACCTAGCTGCTGTGACAGCAAAAACAGAATGTTTGGAAGAAATGTTTGGGTCCAAATGGACCATTTTCAAGTACTTCCAAGTCAAGCCAAAAATCATGGGTGTTCTATAGTGAGTTAGAAAGACTTTTCAAGTGGTCTTGCATTCATACATTGAGTATTGAACTCAAAATAATTCCTTGAAGTTAAATGACTCACTGTTTTGAGGGTTTTGAGAAAAAACAAGGTTTATTTCTTGAAATCAAAATGAGGGGTTTAAGAGGGGGGTTTTGAAATGAGGGTTTTGAAAGTATACTTCCAGATCTTGGATGAATATTCTAACCACTTGGAATATCAATTCCTAACTTATTTCAAGAACTTCCCAAGTATTTGCAAACCATGGTTTTATTTGGAAATCAAACTCAAGAATCTATGGGAGTATGATACATGAGAGGATAGATGATACATGATATGATATAGCATGCTAAAAGTGGTAAAGAACATGTGCATGGGATATGGGTTCATCTAGATACAAGAGAGTGTTGCATCAAAGTGTGAAAGCCAAAAAGTGAAATGCTGTGAATAGTGGACAGACTGTATGCATTACTTTGTAACATTATAATGGGAGGTCAAACGTGCCTAGAAAAATGTGAGAAAAATCAGAGATCATCCTTATTGTGTCTAGAAAATAACCCAAAAAGCCAAACATCAATATCTATCACAGATTAAAAGAAATAAATCAGAATGTACACATGACTCAGAAACAAAAGCTGCACTGTTGACTGATTTTGTATGATTTTTCATAAATCAAAGAAAAGGTTTATGATGACCCATTATATACCAAAAGTTTCCTAAGACACCCAAGTTTTATAAAAAAAATAGAAAAGATATATGTACAGTGACGAAAATATCCAGAATAAGTGCAAGAAGTTGGGTGAACATTCTGTGAGAACAGAGGCAGATTATGAATATGAACTTCTCACATCCAAAACAAATACTTTCACATTTCTATAATTGATGGAAAAATTGGGGACAAACTATGATGTCGTAGGAAGATTTTCCAAGTGGTTTCATCATCATAACTCAAGTATTTAATTCAAAACAAATCTTTGAATCTGAACAGCTCACTGTTTTGGATCATTCTTGAAGAAAATGGATTTGGGTTTGAAATAGAGTTTGAGTTCTTGATTGGGGCTTTTGAAATAGATGTTCAAAGCATGAACTTAAACTCTTGAGATGACCATGTGACCACTTAGAATCTCATCCAACCTTGAATCATCAAAGAACTCCCAATATTATTGGAGAGATTCATTTTTATTTTGGACATAACTTCAATACATTTCAAGAACATCTTGGAAGTATTGAGGTTATGATCATCATCTATCAAACATGTTTTTGAGGTCAAGAGCTACTATCCATAAGGATTCACTCACCCCAAACTTCATGTCATCACTTAGATGATGATGAACTAGTAAGTAAATAAAGAAAATAAAAAGAAATGAGATTAAGAAGAGATGAACATAATATGAACAAGCAAGTAAATAACAATCAATAGATGATAATCAATATGATTTTGGACTTGTAGCTTGGTGTTTCACTCATAGATTTTGACATTTGGACATGGAAGTAGCTTCCTAACTCAAGAATGCTCAAGAATGGTGATTGGGTATATTGATGATGAAGTATATAGAAAAATGGTGGAGGAAAACAAGATTAGAACTCACTTTGATTGGAAAAAATGGAAGAAGAAGACTACTTCTTCTCTTTCTCTCTCTATATTTCCCTAGAGTTTCTTCTTAAGCTTTCTCTAAGCTTCCATGTCTCTCCCCTAAATGGAAGTAAATGGCTTCTTTTATAGGCAAATGAGGGGTGGTAAATGGAGTTTTAAAAAGTTTAAAATGGTCTCCCATTGGTCCAAAATAAGCTGGGAATCAAAACTACGTCGTTTTGGTTTTTAATTAATCAAAATGGGACCCCAAAAGAAATTACAAAAACTCACTGTTCTGGAGGGGAGTGCCGCGGCGGCACTGGGCCAGTGCCGCGGCGGCACTGCTCCTCCCTTCGTCTGGATAATGCTGTTTAGGCCCCCTGAGGTTCCGGTATTCGCGAAAAGGCCCTATTTCGTCCGAAATTCACAGAAAATGTATATGAACTCCAAACTGAGGTTGTCATATACCGTTGGAAAGGTATTGGAGTCTACTTTACATAAAAAATAGTTCGGAGATAGGTCACCATGAAAAGTTTTGCGGTAATCGCGATAAAAGCTGATTTGATCGCCTTTTTCGCCTTTAAAAATTCATAATAAATTCGTTTTAAATCAAGAAATTACGTGCGATATACCGTTGGAAAGCTATTGACCTCTAGTATCCATGAAAAATGTTTGAAAATTGTTTTGGTGCTCCGGTTCCAAAGTCAAATTCTGGTCAAACTGGTTAAACCTGGGATTCCCGGGAAGTTTTGGAAACCTCCGGGAGTTCCCAGGAGCTGACGTTCTCGCTCGATTTTCTTTTGGAACCTGTTTTAACACTTATCTCATGATTTAAATTATTCTGGTGAATTTGAACGATTTCGGTCAAACTTAGTCAAACTTGGTCAAACCTGGTCAAACCTAGTCAAACCTTGGTCAAACCGGTCAACGGGGACTTTCCGGGAACTTCCGGGACTTCCGGGGGTCTCTGGGAGCTGACGATTTCACCCAATTTCTCTTAGAAACTCATTTTATCGCTTTTCTTACGACATAGCATGTTTTCAGAATTTTGGGACCAAATCTGGGAGTTTTCGGGCTTTCAGGGGCATTTTGGTCATTTTGAGCATTCTGAGAGATAGAGCTGACTTCCAGGAGTCCTTTTGAGTCTTTTACGATCATTGTGAACCACCAAGCTATGGGTCTCCTAAATCTGATAGCCGACAAAATGGGGTGTCTACAACTGCCATGCTACCCATATGTGTAGTTCTTGCTTGTACATGAAGAATTATGTCTTGTGTAAAGTACATGACTTTTATTCTGGTGCTATGTAACTTACTTAACATACTCTATGATTGTGATCGCATATCAAGTATATGTCGTACGTACCTTGTGCTTGTGGTACTTATCTTATGTTTACGGTAGAGTGCTATTGATTTGGTATTCCTATGGAACGTGCGGATGATGAATGAATTCAATTTCTAGAATTATATTTTAGATGTTGGTTTCCTTGAGATTGACCGATGAGGAATTGATTAGAACTTATTGTTAAGAGTTTTTGAGGATTTAGAGTGAGAAATTACTATAGTTGGATTGAAAAGTTTAATGCTTGAGAAATCGATTCACAAAAAGTTGTGGATAAGCATTTGGTTAGCGTCGGTTAACGGTTATTCGTGATGCTAAAGTTTTAACTTTTGGTACGTATCCTGTTATTTAATTATTTAGCGTTTTGTATGGTTGTGCCACGCAGGTGACGGTATTTTTTTAATACCGTATTACAACGTTGAGAAGTTATGGGTCGAATTACATTAATGATTATCAATTGGATTGCGTGATTTAATCTACATCCACGCTCTAAATGAATAGTTGATGTCGGATGTGTATTTAGTATAATGCTACTTGACAGTGTTTACTTAATGATTGGAGTATGTACTTAGAAATCCGCATATAACGCATTGGGATTTGGAATGTTAATGATTTGCGGTAAATTGCATATCATTACTTTTCAGCAATTTGGATATGAGCATTCGATATAATATGCTTTGTTGTATCCTTGGAAGTGCGCGTGTGACGCCTTGGGATTTAAGAAAATTTTAGTCACTGTCAACTACATGTCATCACTACATTGCATACATTGCACTACATTATGTGCATTGCATATGCATATTATGTGTGATTGGGTACCTGATTCCCCCGGTAAGTATAGCCCGGTAAATAAGACATATTCTGTGTGATTGGGTACCTGATTCCCCCAGTAAATATAGCCCGGTAAACAGGACATATGCTGTGTGATTAGGGATCTAACTCCTCCGGTAAATATAGCCCGGGAAACAGAACATTGACATCACATCATGTACATATGACATTTAGTGTGAGGCATTATACTTCTTGAATGCGATGGTATTACTAGATTGTGTATTGGAATTATTGAGAAAAACCTATGATCGATTAGGATGTGTGAGAAGGACATTTTCTTTTGGATGATTGTTTGAGGATGAAAATGGGATAATAGGGATGATAATATGCATAAGAGGCACGATGGTCATCTCAAATTGTAGAATCTTAGTCTAACAATCTTGATTTGTAGAATCCTCGTTTTGTTAGACAGTTATAGACTTTGATAGTTATCATTATTAATTGTGCACAATTGAATTTGTGGAAGTTATCTATTTTGATGATTTAATTTATTTATGAGGATGGTTTATATAAACCCATACTGTGTAGTGATACAATAGTGAAAGATTTGCTTATGCATATGAGAAAGGTGTCTTGCGTTATTGCGTCGTATGTGTTTACATTACTATGACTTTAAGGAGATTGCCTCTTTAACGACATGTCTTAAATTTTGAGGACGAAATTTTTTTTTTAGGAGGGTAGAATGTAGTAACCCATAAATTTTTTCATTTTGTTATTATACGTGATAGTACATAATATTTGTTGGGGGTGGGACCAACCCTATCAATCCTAGCCGGATTTGATGAATTCCTTCTTATTAAACTTCTTTCTGTTCGCTTGTCGTCGATATTGTTCTTATTAGAGGTTCCCTTTTAGTATTGTACAGAGTTCGCTCAATCGGACTCTTTGTGCGTAATCTAACTCCTAGAGAGTGAACTCTCTGCCCAGAGTTCTCTCAATCGAACTTTTCTCTGCTTAATCCAACTCCTGTAGAGTGAACTCTCTGCCCAGAGTTCGCTCAATCAAACCTTTCTCTGCTAAATCCAAATTCTGTGGAATGAATTCTCTGCCCAAAGTTCGCTCAATCAAACTTCCTTTGCTTGGTCCAACTCTCATCAGAATGCATAGATTAAAAGCATAAGTCCCCTATGCGATATCAATGTTTAATTGAGTACTCCTCCATGTATTTTAAGACCTTGTATTCCAAATAATTATTTTCCTAAAATTTCCCGTGGAGTAAAATACATGTAAGTATATTTAGGAGAGCTTAATTTGACCAAACTGGGTTCATTTAGAGTGATAGTTGGATACATATATGTGTGGGTGTGACTTGTGGGACCCACCCCAAACAACTCCCAAGCTTCTTTGAGAAGCTTTACTTTTTCTCCCTCTTCCCCTCACTCTCCCATCCGGATACTCCCTCTCTCCCTTTCCTTCTCTTTATTTTTTTTCTTTCTTTTCTTATCCTACACTCTCTACCTCTACATTTCTCTTTCTCTCTCTTTGGTTAGGAGAACTAAGAAACCTCCATGGTTGTCCAAGCTTTTACCTTCATTTTGAAAGCCAAAAACTCATTATTGGAACATAGCTATTAGAAGAAAAGTGGTCCTCTCATTTAGGGCTTCCTATTGATACTTCCATTTTCTATTTTGGTGTTCTCTTGCCCAAGCTATGGCCTAGAAGAAGAAGAGGGTTTTTCTCTACTTTCTTATTTTTGAAGCTCCACAACTTGGGTTTTCTTTCCCTCTATTGGAGCTATATTTTGGGTGTTTCTTTTTCAAGAACACAAGGTAGGATTTTATTATCTTGCTATACTATGGAGACTATATCTAGAGTTAATTTGTGTTTTGATGTTAGAAATTGTGGGAGTTAAATTAAACTAGTAAGTACCCCTCCCTATGTTGTGTTGAAATGATATATGATATATATACACATATATATTCCTACATATATAATTATGTGTCAAGTTGATTATTTGCTTTAGTTTTCCCTAAATGTTTAATTGCTACTTGTTTGCCAATTTGGGGGTAAAAAGCATGTTTAGTTGTTAACTACTTGTGTATTTAATCCTTCAATGAAAATGTGTTAAGGATGTATAGTTGTTGGTTTGAGGATTTAGAGACTTAAATGTTTAAGTTCCTACTTGATGTAAAGTGTAAACTAGGTTGTTGGTTGACTTGAATGTTCTTGAAAGCCTAAAACTCATGCTGTGAAGTTTCTTTGACGATATAAAAACCATGTCGAAATATTGTGGGATATTCATCTCTTTATTATTAATTAATGCCCGTTGATATTAAATCTTGATTTGAAAATATTAATTTCATTCATATGTAGGGGCATTGGCATTGGAATCAAGAGATTCAAAGCATTGTGGCCAAATAGGCAAAACTCATATCACGGCATGACATGTGCATGGGAAATCCCACGAGGGGATAAATCCCAAAGAGGGGATTAATGATAAAGTAAAAATCCGGGTGTCGGTTGTGAGGTGAGACAGGGTGGACGTACCTAAGAACGTGCCAAACTCTAACTTATGGCCGACTAGCTATCGGAAGGTTGGTATGCTACATTCCCAATGGGGGGTTAGCTCACAGTCCGTTACCGAGGTGAGTGGTCATAGCATGCTTTGCCTATGGGCTTTCTTCACTTGCATTTGCTGCGGTGGCATTCATAGCACAACATTTTATCCTTAGTTATGGAAATTGTAGTATATCTCTATAATACTTTCTACGAGCCGTTGTTCTCATAAAAACGACAAATCATTTTTCAGGTATTATCAAGCTGGGACAAGGCCCAAGAGTTACTCGACGTGTGACATCACACGTTGAAGACTTCTTTCTAGAAGAATAATAGTTTTTTTTTTTAAATGCTTCAAACTTCTAGTTTCATTTAAAAGATTTTGTAATAAAATTGAATTTTGTAATTTAATTCCTTAATACTTGATTCGGGCACAAGTTTAGCCCTTTACTTAGAACAAATTAGAATTCCAGACTTATTGTAATCGGACTTGTAATTGGGACTTTGATCGCCTATGGGCGCTTGTTAAGATTTAATATTTATTCATGTTGATTCGAACACTTGTTAGTCCTTTAACTTAGATCTTTTTCTAAATCATGTTCATATTGATTTGGATGTACCGTTGTTCCTTTGAGTCGTTTTGGTAAGTTTATGGCATGGCTACACAGGTTCTATACTTGGAAACTTCTGAAACTTCTAAACTTTTGAAGTCTAATTTGGTTATACTTAGCCTGTGGATAGACTATGGGAAAAATACTGCTTTTGATTTCTAAGGGACCGTTTGGTTGTAAATTCTCAAACCTTGATTTCATAAAAACTTTCAATCAAACCTCGTCTTCTTTTCTCTCACTCTTGATACTTCTTATTTTTGTCATTAAAAAATTATTTAAAAATCGAGTAATGTTGATGGATCATATTTGACCCGTTTGGTCCTCATGGGTCAATTCTTGACTTTTGACTTTTGACTTTTCTTTGGAATCCACGTAGGATTGCTTTGCGATTTTTTGCACTATTTGGTTGGTCCACGTAGGATCTCTCCTTCTTCTTAACCTCTTTCTTTGACTCTTTGACCCGCTACGTGTTGTGGATTTTGGGGCGTTACAGAAATTGTTCAAATGAAACCTTACTTATAAAGAATAAGGTAGCAAATGAGAGAAAACAATAAGAGGTCAAAAAGCACGGAGAGTACAACATTTTTGAGTTTGTAACACGAACAAAGATAGGGAACTCATTTAGAATTATTTTAAAGGTAGTAAACTTGCAAGATTTAGTTCGAAGAATAATAAGTTAAAAAAAAAGAATGACTTTATAGTAATAGAAATCAAGCTCATTTTGAATCATTTCAAAGATAATGAACTTGGAAGAATTAGTTCAAATAATAATAAGTCAAAAAGAATGACTTTATAGTTTTAGTAATCAAACTTATTTAGAATTATTTCAAAGATAGTGAACCTTCAAGATTTAGTTCAAAGAATAATAAGTCAAAAAGAATGACTTTACTGTATTAGAAATCAAATGTATTCCCAAAGGGATTTATCAATAATCAGAATGATCAGAGTACATAATCAATAAATGATGATTAGGGGAATTTCCCAAAGTTTAAGGAAATTGAATTGTTCACAAGGGATAGTATCACAATAATCATTGACGGTAATCGGAGCCTCTTTACAAAATATATAGATACCTTCTTCATAAGAAATGATCATTAGAAGAGAAGGCAAAGATTTACTCAGAGCAAGTTGAATGAGTAGAAAGGATATGATTGCTTACTATGGTACTCATCTACCATTACTATGGTAAAGTTTACCTCTAGATCCTTAGCTAGACGTTTCTTATTATCTATAACGGGTCCTTGCTGGTTCATTACTACTTCTAGGAGATTTGTCTAAGGGTACTAGATAATCTACATATGGTTTATCTCATACTAACTTGATTGAATTGGCTATCTTACATTAGTAATAATTCATGAGTTCGAATCGAGGGTTCCGAGTCTCGATGTATCCTAATACGGCTACTGATTCTAGGGTGCTATGACTTCAACATATCTACCCATACAAATTAGGATTTGTTGTATGGATCTAGGGATATACTAGTAATGTTACTACTTCTCCATTTATAATTGATACAGACTCTACCTCCCAGTTTTCTAATTTTTTATGAAACAATTCTAATTGGTCACCCTTGACGGTTCTTAGTCATTTCTATTCTTGAGTAGGGTCGACTAAGTGTACGTAGTAACCATCACACTTCTAGTTGGTTTGACAAGACGTCCATGTCAAATCTGCTCAACAAAAGCTATCCTATTGTTGGCACTAGTTAGAGATATCCTAACGTATATAACTTAATGTGTAGGACAATCAGCAAGCACATCTAAACATAGTGCTCGGATACCAAAAATCTTGTTATGCCCCGGAGTAGCAGTAATTAGAGGGAAATAAAATTTTTCTTTACGGATTCGTAAGCCATGACTAGTTACATTAATTGATTGCCCTTTCTACATTCTACACATGGTTAAAAGAATAATCGAAAGCATAAAACATCTATCCATATTCCTCAAATGTCTGAGATCCAACTATTAGATCATGAGTTCCAAATAAGAGAACTATAAAGGCGGTCTAGGGAGATCTATGCTGATCATAATACATAACTAAAACACTACCTCAGATAAAATACAATAAAGCATATTAAGTAATTCTAATACAACTACGTCGGAGTCCTTCACTTCAACTTGTACATCTTCCGTGTCCCTTTGGGTAGCCTTCATCTTGGTAGTCGTCTCCTGTGAAATCTAGATGTAATAGATCCAAGGCAGAAATAGCCATCACCTTTTGAAACTAAGTGAGTTAGCCTAACCGATCACTCATAATACAAACAATAGTATACAAGTACAACAAATATATGGAATGAAAACATTTGAAGCATTATCTCAATATGTATGATTTATGATATGCTAGTATGAATAAGATACGACACGATGCATCATCGATATATTCGACTTTACTTGACCACAAGCACCACAACTGACTCGTGTGACTTGTTACATTACCAATGTAACACCGTTAGCTTAAAGCAAAATGATCACATTGTTATCGTCGCCTAACAGGGCTCAATAGCAGTTTTGTTTTAAAAGATTATAATCACTTTACTCTTAGGTCCTCGTGACCGTGCCTGGGGAATAGAATACTTGCAGCACTATCGTCGCCTACCAGGCCCCAATACATTATAATTGGTAACCATTGTATTCAAGACTCGTGCTTGACTCACATAACTTGTTTCATTACCAATGTAACGACGTTGGCTTCCAGTGTAATGATCATGATACTATCGTCGCCTAACAGGGCCCAATAGCAATTTTGGTTTAAACTGTGATCACTTTACTCTTAGGTCCTCATGACCTTATTTAGGGAATAGAGTAGTTACTGCACTATGGTCGCCTAACAGGGTCCAATAGCAGTTGAAGTTGTAACCATTGTATTCAAGACTTGGATGGATATGTTGCTATCATCCTAATAGGGCCCAATAGCTTTTATAAATGTACCCATTATACTACTCAAACCTCCACGGTTGACTAAACATGTGTGACATATACAACTGGGTCAGTCTTCTCGACTGACCATACATATGCCAACTTGGACATCATAACTCGATTACATTTATATGAGTGCTCATACGAGTGCATGACGTACAATTAACAAGCATGAGCCATAACAACTGAGCTATTCATATAACAACATGTATCATAACAGTTAGGAACTATACGCATAACATTATAAATCATATCATTTAGACTATGCATGAAGTATAGTTATCTAAATATGCGATCTGATATAACAGTTCATTTCTCACTACGCATACATATCTCCCATACAATATACATATACCATACAAATATAGGGTACATGGAATAATTTATCTAATATACATGGAATCTGTACATATACGATACATGGAATCTGCACAGATATGATACATGGAATTTTTATTTAATATACCAAGTATAATTTTTCTAAGCATTGAGTTCTCATTTCAACAAGTGGAGTTTACTTCTAAAATCTGCAAATATAATATATATAGAGTATTTCTATAATATACCAAGTGAGTTAGGATGACTCAACTCGATATGGATTCGCGACTACAAGTATAGCTTCGGTCCCTACAATTTATATAAATTCACAGAACGGCAATTAACATTTATTAAATTCACAAGGGTATAATGATAATTGTGTCGAATGGGTTCCTAAAAATCAACATGATGATCTTGACATCATTCTGTGTCTAACGCCATTGACGAGACTCAAATCGGAGTCCGTCGTAACAAAGGCTGAGTTTTCTATACCAGTTTGGGTACTACCCATAAGCTATATTTTTGATAGAGTCAAAAAGTCATTAAACATAAGGAAATAGGTTTACACGTCATTCTAGAAATTTAGGAATTAACCGCTTATTTTTCTAAGCTGCGGTTTATTTATTGTGAATTATTGAAGTCTTAAATATATAATTATAGTCTCGGGAGTCCTATAATTATGAAATACAATTTAGGAAGATGAGCATTCCTTGAAAATATTTTTATTAAATACTAGACATTAAAATGAGCTAGTAGCATTTTTTCATAATTTTTGAAATTCATTTGGCATTTAAAATGATTAAAACATTACATAAATGGCTCCTCGATAATTACTAAAATACCCAGAATGTAGTTTTATACTTTAGTAAATTATAAAACATGACTTAATTACTTTTAAAATAATAAGTATAATTTTTCAAAATTTAACATGGCCAATAGATATTAAATATATATTTAAATCTAAGTGGGTACTAATATTTATTATTTGTTTAAGCCCAAATAAATAGTAACTATAATATATAAATACTAAAGTTTGGATTTTATAAATAAGTAATTTGTGTACAGCTAGGGCATTTGGCCTTAGAGTAATTAATATAATTTTCTACAGTTTAAAAATGGTCATTAGGCATTTATTACCTAATTATTTCAGTTTAAAATTAACTCTTATTGTTTATTTGAACACAAATAAATAATAAGTATAATATTTAAATAATGATGATAGTTTCAGAATATAAGAAATACTATAAGGTAATATTTCAAGATTATGAAAGTTTAATAATAACATTTAAAACTATTTTGGAATCATTTAAAGCCATTAATCTATTTGTTTAAATAGTAAATATAATACTTATAAATACTAATTAACTAAAGCATATTATTAAATCTGTAAACATAATTAGTAATATACTAAAACAGTATTACCTAACAATTTATAATATAATATATATTAAACATAGTACTAAGCCTAATTAAACTTAACTAAAACATAATTAAAATAGAATTAACAAATTAATCATTAACTAATTATTAACTATATGTACCGTATATATTCACTAATGTATTGCACCTTAGGAAATCCCATTTAAAACGCCTTCACGTCCAAATTTACAGAATGTATATATATATATATGTACATAATATTATATAAACATTCGAATGATCACAACTCTTTCATTTCTTGACGAAAATCCGCGAACCTTAAATCAAAATCGAGTAGCTCGACGAGCCCGATCCAATGGTCTAAGTCTCATAATCTAACTCTTAGTGGCATGTACGAAAAATGGGAAAAATCGAAAGAGGACATAAACTTTGACTGCTCCGTTTGTCGCTATGCGAATTAGTTGTCATGAGCGGTTTGAACCAAGACTTAATGGGGTCCTAATCTACCATATTTCATTCACGGAACACGTTTCCGTTAACGTTTACGGAATGTCGACTTTTACTCCTATATATGTCAGCGTGAATATATCTACACATATACGTGTAATGCTACTCTATTTTATACTGAAAAGCATCTAAATAATCCACTGAGTGAGTTAGTGGGATCACCAAGGCTCGTGGTGGTCCAGTGGTGGCGCGACGGGGCTCTGGGGTGTTCTCGGGTAGTCTCAACTTCACTCTTTTCACGGCTTTCTCTCTTCTCGTCCTCCTTTTTTCTTCTTCCACTTCTATCTATGGTATGTGTGCTTGTGAAGAAGAGAGTAGGGTGAGGGGTTGTTTGGGTTTGCTTTCTTTTATTTCTTTCTCTTCTCTCTCTCTCTCTCTCTCCCTCTCTCTCTCTTTCTCTCTCTCTCGGGCTATCCATATATATATACATACTCACATGCACACAAAATATAATATAATATGTATATGATACACACAACACACCAAATACATATAAAATATATACACACTTATGCCACATATACATATATATAATATTTATGGGGATATGGGTCAGGAGTTTAGGGAAGAATCTAAGAGACAATAGAGAGGTTTGAGGGGGGAAAGATATCCAATGGGCTAAGGAGGTTTGGGGGTGGTGTGATGGTGAGGTGATAGGTTGAGTGTGGGAAAAGAAATGGTTGAGTTAATGGGAGGTGATGGGTGGTTGTACTTTCCTTAAATTAGGGGATTGTGTCTATTTCTCGAGTGTCGTGTCAGGCAGTCCAGGAAATACCAGATTTCTATGGGTCTACATGAAATTCTCAGTCCGAGTTTGATATACAGTCTAGGTCTATGAATCTTAGTTCAAGGTTTAAAAATAAGAATGCCGATAATAAAAATCCTAATTATAGCTTACGAAATTAAACTGACATTAGGTCCGAATATTATAGTCCAAGTTTGTATCTTAATGTCCGAGGTGTACGTCTATAATATAAAAATCATAATTATAGTTACAGAATAAAAACGTCAATAATAATATTATAATTATAACTATAATCACGGAGCTAAATAACATCGAATATATAATCCTAATTGTAGTTACAACTGTCGGGCCCGAATAATATAACCTATGATTGTAAATTTAGGGACAATGAAAAATGTAATACTCCCTCCGTCCCATAATAACTGTCCACGTTTCCTTTTTTAGATGTCCCACATTAAGTGTCCACTTTACTAAATTGGCATATAGCTTTTACTTACTTTCCAAAACTACCCTTATAATAAAGACAAAGTACCATTTATATGTGGTCCCAAAATAAGCAAAAAGTCAAACCTATCACATCTAAGGGTAAAATTGGAAAGTGACATTTTAATGAATAAAAAAAATTAATATAATACAACCTTCTTAAACAATGTGCAAAATGGAAGTGGACACTTATTATGGGACAGAAGGAGTATAAATTATTATTGTAATATTACGCGACGACTAATATATACCATATCCTACACTTATAAAACTTAGGGACTATGAATATTTAAAATGATATATAGCTATTACTTTAAGAAATAAGAAATATTAAACTATGGTATAAATATACGAGGTATAGGGCTAATTACAGAAATAAGCACAAGAATCTATTTCCATATATTTGAAATTTCACGGGTATTACATCATCCACATCCTATTAAAGATTTCGTCCCAAAATCTGAAGCAGGTAGTTCTTAAGCGTACAAAGTATAAATCTCATATAATAGGTTCTAAGATAATCTATCCGTCAAGTGCACTAGGTTGGTCCTAATCATGGCGTAGTGTCGTTATTTACTCTTATCTTCAAAGATGCTTCGTCCTTGTTGTGGTGTCTCCACTGGATCTTTATTAGAGCGATCTCTATTCACCTTTCAGTCTTGTTGCTGCGATGTTGAGAATTCTCGTTGGCCTCTCGTTTTATGGGATGCCTTGTTGACTCTTTTCTCATCGTTGTTGGTTGAGTTTGCATCATTCTTGTTATCGAAGTTCTAGTTGACTCGTGTTTTTTTGTTACCCATAATTTGTAGGGGTCATGAATGCATTCCTCAGCATGTTTGTACGAAGAACATTGTGGATAAGCGTATCCACTTAAAAAGCAGTGTTCTTCTGGCATCGATGGTAGTAACGCAAGTCGGTAGGCGATTCCATTGTAACCAGTTCAATGTGTCGCGGTTATAGCTTCCTTACTTTTGGTCTAATAGCACGTTGCCTCGAGCGATCGATACTTTCAATGGTATTTTATCTCCGACTTCAAATTATAGGTTATTTCTTCATTAACTTGTGTAGTTTCTTGTGTCTACTCTGCGTTGCTTGCATCCTCTCTTCGTTCCTAATCTATTTAACGAGATGGCGATTGACATGGCCTTCCGAATAGGGCCTCAAATGACATCATGCCTACACTTGACTTCGTCGTAGTTAGCAAAACATTGATCAGTGATAAGTGGATTTCCTTGTGTTTTCATCTCTACTTAGCCATGAGTTTTCATAGTTGATAGTGTAAACTCTCCGACGTGTTTCTGATGTTGTTGATGGTGTGTTGATGATGTGAGCTTGTAAGACATCTTCTATCGTTAGGTTAGCATGTCTGGTTTGACCGTCAGTCTAAAGGTGGAATGCGATGCTTGTTGTGTACTTATAGGTACTATCTATATTGGTTGTACCCCTACTATATATATATGTATATTATGATAGTAATTATTGCAATAATGCTGATACACAAAAGTAGTTTCATTAATAAGTCTAAAAATTATATATTCGATTACAAAAATTATATCAACCTCTACTAATATACATAAAACACAAAATAAATGGGACTACTAGTCCAATCAAACATATAAGATAAACTAGATCCTAAGATATCTAGCACAAAAAGTTTTCTATATCCGAGTCGTAGGGTAAAGCCTCCTCTGAATCTGTGGTCCTTAATCTTGTTATACGTTGGGCTCGTCGTCTGATACAGTCTCGTCTCTTAGTGTTCGTAACGGGTATCCTTCCCTTCTCCTTCCAAATTCATCAGTCAAACTTGAATGATGTTCCTTAATGTCTCATAATCCTTATGGATGTGACCCGACTTGTAGCAGTAGCTACATTGTGATCCTTGTTCTTCAATTTTTCTCAATATTTGGCATTCGTAGAAGTGATGTCCGTGATTTCTGCAGTTGAAACAACGTTGGCTTGTTTTGCGTCGGATCGATGCTGTTATTGTGTTAAACATCCTCTTGTTCTTCTTGTGTTCTTCCAATATTCGTTGCTCCTCTTTTTCGAATCCACCTGAATGGGTGTTATAGAGTTGCCTGAATAACATACCTCCATAGTCACCTGCACTGGTGCTATCACCGATCTTCCATAAGTTTTGTATTAGTCTTCCAAATACACCGATGGGATCAACCTCCTTAGGTATTATACTGCAAAATCTTTCTGATTGGTTATCGGTTGCTTGAGATGATTCAGCCATTGCAGAGGTTGAGAAGTTTTTTTTTTTCGTTCCAACATAAGAGTTTGTATCTATAAGGTTTCTACCACATCTCATATAAAGCGATCACAACCTATTATATCTCACATAATAGCTAACAATGTAATCCTAGTAACTAGAATACGATGATTGAAATGATTGAATAGATTCATCCAAAATGAATTTGAATTAGAAAGGGCATATGAATTCTCAAAGATAGAGGTACAGTAGTAGAAATGATGTGATCCATTCAACAATAGGATATAAATTTAACAATGATTGAATGACTGATTACTATAGAAGTAACAGTAGTATCTCAAGATATGTAGGTAATGAAAGTAATCGATAGCACTAGGCCTTCAACTTATGAAATAAGAACTAGGCATTTCACAAGCAAAATAGTCCAAATGAAACCTTACTTATAAAGAATAAGGTAGCAAATGAGAGAAAACAATAAGAACATTTTTGAGTTCGTAGCATGAACAAAGATAGGGAACTCATTTAGAATTATTTCAAAGGTAATAAACTTGCAAGATTTAGTTCGAAGAATAACAAGTCAAAAAAATGAATGACTATAGTACTAGAATTCAAGCTCATTTTGAATCATTTCAAAGATACTGAACTTGAAAGAATTAGTTCAAATAACAATAAGTCAGAAAGAATGACTTATAGTATTAGTAATCAAACTTATTTAGAATTATTTCAAAGATAATGAAATTCAAGATTTAGTTCAAAGAATAATAAGTCAAAAAGAATGACTTTATAGTATTAGAAATCAAACATATTCCCAAAGGGATTTATCAATAATTAGAATGATCAAAGTAAAGACTCAATAAATGATGATTAGGGGACTTTCCCAAAATTTAAGGAAATTGAATTGTTCACAAGGGACAATATCACAATAATCATTGACAGTAATCAGAGCCACTTTACAAAATGTATAGATTACTTCTTCATAAGAAATTATCATAAGAAGAGAAGGCAAAGATTTACTCAAAAGGAGTTAAATGAGTAGAAAGGATATGATTGCTTACTATGGTACTCGTCTACCATTACTATGGTAAAGTTTGCCTCTAAATCCTTAGCTAGACCTTTCTTATTATCTATAACGGGTCTTTGCTGGTTCGTAACTGCTTCTAGACGATTTGTCTAAGGGTACTCGATAATCTATATATGGTTTATCTCGTACTAACTTGATTGAATTGGTTATCTTATATTAGTACTAATTCCTGAGTTCGAATCGAGGGTTCCGAGTCTCGATGTATCCTAATATGGCTACAAATTCTAAGGTGCTACGACTTCGACGTGTCTACCCATACAAACCAGGCTTTGGCATATGTCTCTATGATATACTGTTAATGTTACTACTTCTCCATTCACAGTTGATACGGACTCTACCTTCTCAGTTTTTTAAGTTCTTACAAAACTATTCTAATTGGTCACCCTTATTGTTTCTTGGTTATTTCTATTCCTAAGTAGGGTCGACTAAGTGTACGTAGCAACCATTATACTTCTAGCTAGTTTGATAAGATGTCCACGTCAAATCTGCTCAATAGAAGCTATCTTAGTATCGGTACTAGTCAGAGATATCCTAACGTATCTAACATAATATGTAGGACAATCAGCGAGCACATCTAAACCTAGTGCTCTGATACAAAAAATCCTATCGCCCCGAAGTAGCAGTAATTAGAGGGAAATAAAATTTTCCTTTACGGATCTGTAAGCCATGACTACTTACATTAACTGATTGTCCTTTCTACATTCTACACATGGTTAAAAGAGTAATTAGAAGCATAAAACATATATCCGTATTCCTCAAATGTCTGGGATCCAACTATTAGATCATGAGTTCTAAATAAGAGAACTATAAAGGAAATCTAGGGAGATCTATATTGATCATAATATATATCTAAAACATTGCCTCATATAAAAGACAATAAAAGCATGTTAAGTAATTCTGATACAACTATGTTGGAGTCCTTTGTTTCAACTTGTACATCTACTATGTTCCTTTAGGTAAACTTCATCTTGGTAGTCATCTCTTGTGAAATCTAGACATAATATGTCTAGGGCAGATGGAACTGTTAGCTTTTGAAGCTAAGTAAGTTAGCCTAACTAATCACTCATAATACGAACAATAGAATACAAGTACAACAAATATCTCAAACAGAAACATTTGTTAAGCATTATCTCAATACGCATGAATTATGATATGGCAGTATAAATGAGATATGAAACCATGCATCATCGATAACAGTTTTGTTATTGACCACAGACACCACAATTGACTCGTGTGAATTGTTACATTAATAGTGTATTATAGTTAGCTTAAAGAGAAATGATCACGTTGTTATCGTCGCCTAACAGGGCCCAATAGCAGTTTTGTTTCAAAAAATTGTAATCACTTTATTCTTAGATCTTTGTGACCTTGCCTGGGGAATAGAATAGTTATAGCACTGTCGTTGCCTAACAAGTCCCAATAGCATTATAAGTGGTAACCATTATATTCACGATGCATGCTTGACTCACATAACTTGTTACATTACCAATGTAACGCCATTGGCTTCGAGTGAATGATCATGGTACTATCGTTGCCTAATAGGGCCCAATAGTAGTTTTGGTTTAAAAGATTGTGATCATTTTACTCTTAGGTCCTCATGACCTTACCTAGCGAATAGAGTAGCTACTGCAATATCTTTGCCACACACGGCCCAATAGCAGTTAAGGTTGTAACCAATGTATTCAAGACTTGGATGGATATTTTTACTATCATTGCCTAACAAGGTCCAATAGCTTTTAGAATTGTACCCATTGTACTACTCAGACCTCTGCGGTCGACTAAACATGTGTAACATATGTAACTGGGTCAGTCTCCTCGACTGACCATACGTATGTCAACTTTGACATCACGACTCGACTACGTTTGTATGAGTGTTCATGCAAGTGTATGACGTACCATTAACAGGCATGAACCATAACAGTTGAGCTATTTATATAATAGCATGTATCATAATAGTTAGGAACTATACGCATAATAGTATAAATCATATCATTTAGACTTGGCATAAAGTATAGTTATCTAAACATGCGATCGCATATAAATAGTTTTTTCTCACTACGCATACATATCGTCCATAGAGTATATATATAACATACACATATAGGGTACATGGAATTATTCATTTAATATACACGGAATTTGTACACGATACATGGAATCTGTATAGATATGATACATGGAATTTTTATTTAATATACTAAGTATAATTGTCTAAGCATGAGTTCTCATTTCAACAAGTGGAGTTTACTTCTAAAATCTACATATATAATTTAAGTATTTCTATAATATACCAAGTGAGTTAGGACGACTCACCTCGATATGGATTCACGAATACAAGTATAGCTTCGGTCCCTACAATTCATATAAATTCACAGAAGGGAAATTAACATTCATTCTATTCACAAGGGTGTAACAAAAGATGGTTTCTTTTCTATCACCAATGTATGGGGAGTTCAATTTTCAGGGGATTAGTGTTGTGGAACTACTGTATTTGGTATCAGCTATTCAGGCAGGTATGTTGTTGAGGAAAGGTTGTTAAGGTTTTTTTGTTCAATCATCGATACATGTGTAATCGGAGGAAACATTGAAGATATATCCGTAGTACAGGAATTTTCAGATGTATTTCCTGATGATCTGTTAAATGTTTTGATTGGAAGAAAAATTGAGTTTACAATCAAGGTAACACCGAGGTCTCAACCAGTATCAAATGCACCGTATAGAATAGAACCAGTGGAGTTAAAGGAACTAAAAATTCTGCATAAAGAACTTCTAGACAAGGGATTCATTCGACCTAGCGTATCACCATGGGGTGCACCAATCTTGTTTGTAAAGATGAAAGACAGAACTATGAGAATGTACATTGATTATCAGGAATTGAATAAGTTAACGATTAAGAACAAGTATCAATTACCAAGGATTAATGCATTATTCGATCAACTTCAATGAGCTCAAGTATTCTCAAAGACTAATCTGTGATCAGGCTACCATCAGTTAAAATTAAAAGAGGAAGATGTGGGAAAGACGGCATTCAGAACTCGCTATGGTTACTATAATTTTTTGGTTATGTCATTTGGGGTTACAAACGCACTAGCAGTATTTATGGATCTTATGAATCAGGTGTTCAAAGACTACTTGGATGAGATGGTGATTGTTAATATAGATGATATTTTGATGTATTCCAAGAGTATTGAAGGTCATGAAAAGCTTCTTCGACTTGTATTACAATGGCTCAGGGAGAAGAAATTATTCAGAAAGCTAAAGAAATGTGAATTTTGGTTGACGGAGATAGCCTTTCTGGGGCATGTTATCTCTAAAGAAGGTGTGAAAGAGGACCCATAAAAGATTGAAGTTGTGGCTAATTGGTCACCACCGACCAACGTATCAGAAGTTAGAAGTTTTTTAGGATTGGCCAGTTACTATCGGAGGTTTGTTGAAAATTTTTCTAGAGTTGCCATGCCTATGAGACAGTTGATGAGAAAGAATGTACATTTTCATTAGAGTCCAGAATATGAGGATAGTTTAAATAAATTTGAGGCTTGTTTGATGACGGCGCCAATTTTGGCCATTCCTACAAGTAATGAAGGTCTTGTTGTATTCAATGATGCGTCCTATCGTGGATAAGGATGTGTGTATTTGCAAAGAAATAAGGTAAATGCATATGCTTCACATCGGTTGAGACCACATGAAGTTAACTACCCTAGTCATGATCTAGAGCTAGCTACGGTGATATTTATACTTAAAATTTGGAGGCACTATCTATATGGCGAGAAATGCGAGATTTCCACAAATCACAAAAGCTTAAAGTACCTATTCACTCAGAGGGACCTAAACATGAGGCAAAGACATTGGTTAGAGTCAATGAAAGACTACGACATTTTTATTCACTATCATCCAAGAAAGGCTAATGTAGTAGCCGATGCATTAAGCTGGAGGACAACCGATAACTTGACTTATAGTTTGAATACTCAAGAGAAGCTGATTTATGAAATGGAGCAACTAGAATTGGAAGTAATTCCAAAAATGGGAGGTGCATTGATGGTGGCTATTGTCGCACATCCATCTCTAGAAGATGAATTAAAGGCAAAATAGTTACAAGATCCCACATTGAAGAAGATTTGTGACGAAATGCCTAGGGGAAAACATTTAGAATTTACTTTTGAAAATGAGTTACTAAAATTTGAGAAACTGGTCTATGTACCCAATGTGGATAAGTTGAGAGAAACAATTTTGGAAGAAGCTCGTAATACCAAGTACTCAGTTCATCCTGGAAGTACGAAAATGTACCGTGATCTACAAGAAGTTTATTGGTGGTTAAGTATGAAGCAAGAAATGACAAAGCATGTATCCAAATGTATAGCTTTTAGAGGGTAAAATCATAATATCAAAGGCCGGTGGGAAGGATAGAATTATTGGGAATACCATAGTGAAATTGGAAGAAAATTATGATGGATTTTGTGGCGGGTTTGCCAAAGGTCAACGAAAGAAAATGATAGCATTTGGGTGATTGTGGATAGATTGACCAAGTCAACTCATTTTCTACCGATTAGGACCAATGATCCGACAAGACTAGTAAAGTTATATATGGCGGAGATAGTACGACTCCATGGAGCTCCAATTTCCATTGTCTCTGATCGGGATAGTAGGTTTACAGCTAAGTTTTGGCAAGGTTTACAAGAAGCTATGGGAACCAAGTTAAATTTCAGTACTGCTTTTCATCCTCAAGCAGATGGCCATTCAGAGAGGGTGATACAAACATTAGAAAATATGCTTCGATATGTGTTCTTGATTTCAAGGGTGATTGGGAGCAGCAACTACCGTTGATTAAATTTTCAAACAATAATAGTTTCCAACCAAGTATTGGAATGGCTCCTTATGAAGCACTTTATGGGCAAAAATGTCATTTGCCAGTTTGTTGGACCGAAGTAGGTGAAAGGAAGTTATTAGGACCTGAGCTACTTTAGTTGACCACTGGGAAGATCAAAGTGATCAAGCAACATTTGTAAATAGCTCAAAGTGGTTACAAGAGTTATGCTGATAAAGTTAGAAGGCCTTTGGATTTTAATGTGGGAGATCGAGTATTTTTAAAAGTGTCGCCTTCGAAAGGTATTGTTCATTTTGGTAAACGTGGGAAGTTGATTCCCAGGTATGTGGGACTATATGAGATCATTGGTGAAGTGGGACCGGTGGCTTATCATTTGGAGCTACCACAAGAATTGGCAAGTGTTCACAATGAGTTTACGTATCATTGTTACGATGATGTGTCAGAGATTCTAGTCAGATATTGGAACCAGAGTCATTAGAGATATGAGAAGACTTGACATACATTGAGTATCCAGTCAGAATTCTAGACCTGAAAGGTCAAGTTCTTCAGACAAAGACCATTCCATTGGTAATGGTATTGTGGCAGAATCACAAGGTTGAGGAGGCTTCATGGGAGAAAGAAGTTGAAATATGGAAGAAATATCCATGCCTGTTTGAGACTTGAGGTACTAAGAGTCCGAGTTTGCGGACAAACTCCTTTTAATGGGAGAGAGCTGTGACACTTGCTCCCGCGGATATTATTATTATATTAGCATGCATTATTAATTATATAATAATGTCAAAAATGCATTTATGATTTTAATCTACTAAATTGATTATGGGTATCAGTTGGGAACTTAATTGTGGCTAATGTGGCAGTTCCCGATTGGGACATGAGTTGGGATAGTTCCTGTGTGATGGGACGGTGATGTAAAATCACTTTATGTGCTTACATTTTGTTTGCACCACAAAATAATATTAAAAGTGGAGCCCACCAAATCTGAGAAAGAGCAATACGTGAAGTGTGTACGAAGGCAGGCTGATGAGAAAGGAGGCTGATGCAACATAACGATACCATAATCAAGGAATCAAGCCACATTAGTGGCAGGACAGTTATTGACGGTTATGTTGAGTTAAATGAATGACACATGTGACACAAAGTGGTAACAAGCGTGGGTATGGATGAAGCCCATTATTCTGAGATCATAGAGATAGTAGGCAGTTTCTCATCACAGGGGCAGCGGTTATCACTACTGTTATCTATTCAAAGGAACGAAGAAAGGAGAAGAATAGAACCCAGAGATCAAGAACACTTAGCATTTTCTTTACTTTTTATCATGTATTTCCTTTATCTTTAATTACCAATTTATCTAAGAGTAGCCTCATAATTAGATTGCAGTTAGAAGACAAAATCTTCACTTATAATTGTACTTTGTTTGATGAATAGTTTGATGGAATTCATACTCTGTTTTCTTTCAAGCTAATCTCAGTTTCTTCACATCCCAAGTCCTTTATCTTTGGTTAAGGCAACTTTGAACCTATTTTGGAGAAATCTCATTCCTCTATTTCTCTAACTCGTCTGATTCGTCAAATCGTTCATTTCAAAGAGGACATTTATCTGGCATGCCAGCACTTTAGCATTTGCATAATTTCTACCATACAATTTTTGGCACGCCCGGTGGGACCTCTGCGAGAAATTGAACAAAATGCCACCAACAAAGAACTTGTCAAAAGATAAAGGGGTCGTAGCACTACCAGAGATGGATGTGCCGATAGTAGAAGAAGATGTTGAAGGGAGTGATCAGTCTTAACCTGGCAGTCATGAGTCGCTCCAACAATAAATTGGAAATGTCGAGGCCACTATAAGTGGACCAGACCAACAGGTTCTGAAAGAATACACATCAGCAATGCGTTTCAATTTGGACAGTGTGCTGCATGATTGACTTCAAGCCAATTCACAGCAACATCCACAATTATGAAACCATTTACAGACATGATGCAGAAGATGGGAGATCAGATTACTAAGTGTATTGACCGGCAGATGTCATACATGATGAAAAAATTTGGTCCAGCGTCATCTTTGAAAGGCAGTACCCAAAAGGAGCCGGTGCAGATTCTTATAAATCAGGCTCCACAACTGAGTTATGGGAATGTGAAGGTTCTAGCCCAGCTTCTAGTGCCTAGTTTTTCAACTCATCCTGGATCAGGTATGTTTGACCATACGTCAAGTTCTAGTAACCAACCGGGACAGAGTCAGATGGGACAGACTGTGGGGCCTTTAGGTGTTCAACGGCCATCGAATGGTCCTAATATAAGTATTAACCCTAAATTCAAAGTTGGACAAATGATGGTTCCGCTTCATCAGCCTGGTTCTTATGAGGGTTCTCACCCACATACTGCTATTTTTTCAATGGGAGCGTCCTCAAGCCAACCGTCGCTGCTAAATACAAGTCTACCTATCCAAACAGGAACCCACATAGCAAGTTCGTACCAAGCGCAAACTTATCAGATTGGGGGGTGTTATCAGCCAACAGGGCAGACTGGGGGGCAGCAACAGTCGATAGTGCAGACTGGGGGACAACCTAGGCCATCATTGGGGCACATTGGAGGGTACCAATAACCAATAACACTAACTAGAGTCCAATTTCCACCACCTATAGTACACAATGGAATACCTGATTTTCCAATCCATCAGCCTGCTGGAAATGAGGTACATAACCCTTATTACCCTGATATTAAGGGCCATATTCCTGTAGGGATAACTTGGGATGAAATAATGGATGTAATCAGAGAACAGGTACATGGGCAAGTCAGGGAGCAAGTCAACGACCAGTTGAGGATACAGTTTGGTGGAGTGTTTAGGGCCCCCATACGTCCACAATATCATAAACCATATCCAGATTTCATTGATAGGATGTTTGAGTTCCCTAGATACTTTAGAATACCTTAATTCACATTGTTCTTTGGTGGGGATAGACAAACTACTTTAGAGCACATTGCCCGTTTCACGGCACAATGTGGTAAGGTTTCGTATAATGATATGTTAAAGTTAAGGTTATTTGCCAATTCACTTATTGGACCTGCCTTCACTTGGTATATAAACTTCCCTATAGGTTATGTCCAAACTTGGCAGGATATGGAACGTATCTTCCATAGTCAGTTTTGTCAAACTGACCCAGACGTGACTATTGCTAATTTAGCTAGACTAAAACAAAATGCAGGAGAGAATGTAGAAACATTTTTCACTATGTTTAAATCTGCATGGAATAGGTGTTAGGCTAGATTGCCAGAGGAAGAATATGTGCGATTAGTGTTGATAATTTTAAATCTACACTCAGAATGCAATTTGTGGGTCAACATTACTGATTTGTGCCATGTTGTTGATGCCGTGGCGCGGTACAAAAAAGTTATCGATGAGGAAAATCAAAAGAAAAATCATACAAGGGGTGTGTGTTACAAGGGACATCATTAGCCTGCACACTTGGGGGAAATCGTGGATGAAAGTCAAGCTGATGAAGAAAATGAAAACACATATGAATGCGCAGTCGCTGAAATGGCCACTCAAAAGTCATTCGTATATGATGTCCTACATAAACCAACCCAAGTTCAAGTAAAGAATACCACCAGTTAGGCTGATAAGTTTAATAAAAAAAATATGATTTTGATATTACTAGAGCTGACATGATCTTTGATTGGTTGGTAAAAGAAAAGAAAATAAAACTGACACATAATTTACCATCGAGTGATGAAATGAAAGGGAAAACTTTTTGTAAATGGCATAATAAATGGACTCATAGTACTAATAATTGTACAACATTTTGGGAGTCCATACAAAAGTGGATAAAAAATGGAGTCACAAAAT
This sequence comes from Hydrangea macrophylla, assembly GCA_033977485.1. Classification (NCBI taxonomy): domain Eukaryota; kingdom Viridiplantae; phylum Streptophyta; class Magnoliopsida; order Cornales; family Hydrangeaceae; genus Hydrangea; species Hydrangea macrophylla. Next base: position 31,734,944 of record CM066992.1, read on the forward strand.
TCCCTAATGATAAGCCTATGCAACAGGATGACAAGAACCCGTTCGTGGCTGAAGCGCATGTCAATATGGTATTAGCTGATTTTACTAACATGACAAAGCCAGTCAAACCACAATGGCAAATTAAGAATGCTTCTAAAAAAGAAAGGGTAAAAAGTGAGATTTCAGTGCCCAGAGGTCAGTCTAGAAGCCTCAACCCAGAAGCACCACCATTCGAAACAAGGACGGGAGTGTATTATCATGCTTCTAATCCTTATGAATCATACATTATGATAAGAAAGTCTTTACATGAATTAGCAGAGGTCAATGAACAACCAATTTTCTGTATCAGTTGCTCAGAGAGGTTGGTAGTACCGCTCCGAAAACAAGATGGTATGTTTGGAAATGTTGGAGGGCCCTCTGAAGACAAAGCAATCAGGGTAAGATAGTCCAACGACTAGGAGGTTTTTGGGTTACGATGAACAAGGATAGGCCAGACAAGGGTAAAGAGGTGATGATACCCCGAACAAGCAAGCAAAGTAGGCCAAAAAGACAAAGAAATCGTCATCCACATACTTAAGCCACAGGTTCAGTCAATGAAGGTCAAACAAGAGGTTCAGAGCCAGCCACATATCCTAATACCAAGCTGAGAATGGTGTTGCCACCTGTACCACAAGATGGGCAGTGGATGTATGTCCAGCATCCTAAATTCCATCAGTACCATAACCCATCATTTTTAACTTGAACCCAAAAAAGGCGCATGTTATGAAAAAGGCTACCCTGATGAAAAAATAACTATTTTTCAAAGATTTGAAGGTAAGTCTAATCAATGTGTTCGTAAGATTGATGAAAGTCTAGGAAATCAGGATAAAGCCAAGATAAACAATGCCATTAAAGAAATGGGTGATGATTTGTCAGAATTTGATGAGCATGATGGTCAGGCAATAGTAAAAGATGGACTACCAGCCCTCAAACAACGATAGCTTTGATCAGTCTGAGTTTCGAAGCTTGATTCAGGATGATAAGAATCCCTCGAGTGAACAAATTCAAATTGAAGCTGAGTAACCGGCAAACCTTTTAAGCTCTGACCACTCAGAAGATGAGGACAACCTCGCCTAATACGAGCTAGGGGTATTGTCTCAAGATGATGAAACTATTACAAGCGATTAGATCCAGACTGACGCCCAGCAAATAGTCGATTTCCCAGATTCAGGCCAGTCAAAAAATGTAAACATGGAACATAATGTTGCCTTCTAGATAGGATGATCATTGTTATCCTTCTATGACAACATGGTTTACACAATGCCACAGGATTTCGTGTCTCTTGATTAGCAGCCTGATGGTTTAGAAGGGGACGTTAATGATGATTCAGAGCCTATGGTGTGCATCATAGAAGAAGCTCAAACACTAAAGCCCTCTGTTCATAATGTGCCAATTTCATAATCAAAATAGAAAATTGCTATTGTGTTTGATAAGCCAAATGCTGGAATGGCCAAACACTTGAAACCATTATATGTCAAGGCTAATTTTAACGGTGTACCAGTGTCCAAAGTACTGGTCGACAATGGAGCCTCTGTTAACTTGTTGCCTTCACATATGCTTAAAAAATTACAAAAAAACTAGTGATGATTTAATAGATGCCAATGTGGCCATAGTGGGGTTTTCTGGGGCATCAATCCAGCCAAAGGGTGTACTCCCAGTCACAGTGTCCATTAGGAGCAGGACTGCCTTAACGGCATTTTTTGTGCTAAATACTACTTCTCATTATAATGCTTTGCTAGGTCGTGATTGGATTCATACTGCTTGGTGTGTGTCATCTACTTTGCATCAATGTTTGATTTTTTGGAATGAAGAAGATGATGAACCTGAAATCATGGAAGCAAAGAAGAAACCATTTCTCGTAGAGGCTCATCTGGCTGAGGCTAAGTTCTATGACATAAAGATACCACCATTACGGTTTTGGGGAATTGACAAGAATGGCCGTCCTAAGGGGATCGTTCCCACAGTAAGTGGAGGAAACCATGAGTATGTTGAAGCTACCAATGTTGTTTAATGGAAGAACACCACATTGAAGTATATCTGGATATTATGTGCCGAATTCAGGATGATGTATAGTCACAAGTCCAGGAATTAGTGTGTTTAACAGATTGTGTGAAGGAAGAGACTAATCAAGACGTGCTAGACCACATTCAAGCATCCGAAATACCACAGGCCCCAACTAAGTTGGATGATGGTAAGGACGAGGTTCAAGATCCGTTAGAAGAAGTTAACTTGGAGGGGTAGATGGTCAGAGAATAACATTCATAAGCCAACTCCTTCCAGTAGATTTTAAGCAAACATTACTCGATTTGTTGGTCCAATACCAAGATTGTTTTGCTTGGGATTACCATGAGATGCCTGGTTTGGATAGAAGTCTGGTAGAACATCAACTCCCAATAAAGCCAGGATATAAGCCTTACAAGCAATCCCCAAGAAGAATGGCAAGTGAGATAATACTAAAGGTCAAGGAGGAGGTAGAATGATTATTGAAGGCAGGATTCATCCTTACAACCAGGTATGCTGAATGGCTTTCAAATATTGTTCCCGTTATGAAAAAGAATGGAAAATTGTGGATATGCATAAATTTTATAAATCTTAATAAAGCCACCACAAAAGATGAGTATCCCATGCCCATTGTGAACATATTGGATGATTCTGCATCCGGGCATGAGATCCTCAGCTTTATGGATGGACACTCTGGCTACAACCAAATTTTATAGCCAGAGACGACATTGGAAAAATAGCATTTCGATGTCTAGGGGCAATTGGAACATTTGAATGGGTGGTGATGCCGTTTGGATTAAAAAATGCTGGGGCAACCTACCAACGTGCAATGAATGCCATATTCCATGACATGATTAGGAAATGGATGGAAGTCTATACAGATGACATGGTAGTAAAATCAACTTTTGACGACCACATAAAGTTTTTGATAAAAAGTTTTGAAAGAATGAGATGCCTTTAATTAAAAATGAACCCTTTAAAATGTGCATTTGGTGTCTCAGCAGGAAATTTTTTGGGTTTTCTAGTTCACCAAAGGGGAATCAAAGTTGATAAAAATAAAGCTAAAGTCATCATAGAGACTAAACCACCAGCCAACAAGAAGCAACAACAGAGATTGCTTGGCCAAATTAACTTTTTGTGCCGCTTTATCTCTAATTGTGCAGGCAAGACTAAAGTTTTTTGTCCATTGTTAAAACTAAAGGTAGAGGAAGAATTCGTGTGGAAACAAGAGCACCAGGTGGCTTTTTAGCAAATCAGGGGATATCTTGCTAAGCCACCAGTATTAGTATCTCCTAAGCCAAATGAGCCTATGAGATTATACATTTCAGCTTCTAATGATTCAATTGGAAGTTTGTTGGTTCAAGTTAATAATAGAGGCATAGAATAAGTAGTTTGTTACTTGAGCCGCATTCTGACTGATGTAGAACAAAGATATACATCAATTGAAAGGTTATGTTTGGCTTTCTTGCATTAAGTTAAGATAATATATGCTACCTGTAATAGTGGAAGTCATTTGTAAGACTGTTGTTATTAAGTACATGTTGTCAACACCAATTATCACTGGCAAAGTGGCAAAATGGTCCTTAACTTTATTAGAATTTCACTTGCAATATGTCCCCCAGAAAGCTATTAAGGGACAAGTCTTGGCTGATTTCCTGGCTGACCATCCTTGCCTAGATATAAGTCTTGAAATCCTAAAAGGGGTTGAAATTGGATACATATCTGTTATCCCGTGGGTATTATGGTTTGATGGATCCAGCACTGAAGAATCTGTAGGGGCAGGGATCATCCTTACATCCCCATGTGGAAAAAAGACACAGTTTTCATTTAAATTTGATTTTAAATGTTCCAATAATCAGGCTAAATATGAAGCCGTGATTATTAGCCTTAAAATTCTATACGAAATGAAGGCCACGACTGTGAAATTGGCCACAACAATTAGGCTTGTCAGAGACATGGGCCAATTCAGCACGTGCCCGCCGTCAACCTCCAGTCTATCATTAAACCATGGTCATTTCGAGGATGGGCAATGGACGTGATAGGTAAGATTAGTCCACCTTCGTTAAAAAAAAACCATGCATATATTCTAGTGGCTACTGATTATTTTACCAAATGGGTAGAGGCTATTCTGCTTAAGTCAATCATTCAGAATGAAGTGATTAAGTGCATTAAAGAAAAATATTATTCATAGGTTTGGATTGCCACAAACCATTACGGCTAACCAAGGTACCCCTTTTACTGGGGATGATATGTTGGAATTTGCCTTTGAATATGGTTTTACTGTTCTCAATTCGACCCCATATTATGCTCAAGCCAATGGACAAGAAAAATCAACCAACAAAATCCTCAAATTGAATATTCAAAAAATGGTTGACAGTAATACTAGAATTTGGCATGAGTTACTTTCTGAAGTCTTATGGGCTTTCAGAACTTCAAAAAGGTCAAGCATCGGTACTACACAATTTGCACTTACTTATGGTCATGATGTTGTGTTACCTATGAAGTTAACAATTAAGTCTTTAAGAGTTGCTAAGCAGAATGATTTGGATATGGACGAGTACAATCAAGCTATGCTGACGGAACTAGAAGATCTTGATGAAGTAAGGCTTTTGGCTCTAGACCATCTTAGGTTGCAAAAACGGAGAGCTGAGAAAGCTTATAACAAAAGAGTAAGAGCCAAATCTTTCTCCATTGGAGAACTAGTTATGAAGGCTATTCTACCACTAGGACTCAATGACCACAGGTTGGGTAAGTGGTCTCCTAATTGGGAAGGACCCTTTGAAATTCACTAAGTGCTAAAATGAGGGGCCTACCATTTGAGAAATTTAGACAGGCAAATACACAACAGATTTATAAATGGAAAATATTTGAAAAAATATAAGCCCTGTATGTGGGAATCGTATTTACGCCAGTTGGAGCAAGAAGTTGAGAATACCCAGGATGTTAGGGTTATTCCTGATCAGTCTGAAAATTTGGATCACAGGAATGTCCAAATCAGATTGATAAAACTGGACAAAGATTAAAACATCTGTCAAAGCATGGCATGTAAACAAACAAATTGACATACGAATATAAGCATGCCACAAAAGAGCCAAACATGGCTATATAAACAAAATAAGTAGTTCTGACCTTGTGGCCATTTAATAGAACATAAAGTTTCAAAAAGCTATAAAGGCCTAGGAGGACAAGGAGAAGAAATCATGCAAAAAAGGGAGCCAGAAGGACCAAAGCTTGAGTCCATTGTTCATCAATCTGGGTCATGGCAGTGTGCGTGATTTTTTGAATGGCCAACTATGATTCTTCTTGGACATCCAAGGTTGAAACCTCATCAGTCAGCTGATCAAGTTGCTCTGGAACTTTCTCCAAGTCAGCCTGTTGGATAGCATAATTAGCTTCCATCTTCTTAAGGGCAGCCCTCATTTTCGTGATCTCTTCCAAAAGTAAGGCAGAACTTTCCATCCCAGCCTCTGTGGTGCTAGCCAACTGAATAAATTGGTTGATCAATTCCTCACTTTTTTCAAAAAACTCTTTCACGTCAGCCAGTTCTTGGGTTGCCTCAGCCATGGTGCTAATAATTCTCTTGAACTGTTGTAAAAAAGAGACTGGCGGAGAGGAAGAAGATGAACCAGCAAAATCATTGGAGAATAAAGAAAAAGCATTCTCAATGGCTTCCTGTTGTCCCATGGCATCTCTGAAAGTTGAAGAGCATAAAGAAGACAAAGGTTCCTTGCTTAAAGTTTAGCCTCTGAACAAGCTGGATTGGATTTGGTCAGGCTAGGCTTCAAAGGTAAGGGAGCTGAACCAGGCCTTTGAGCAAGGGCTTGTCTGAGGTTTTGAGCTCGAAGACGAAGGTCTTTAATGTTGTTAGATAACTGAGGATCCGAAGAGCCATAACTCATCAGAGTAGAGGAACCAAGTCCTGCTGTTGAGGAAAGAGGTGGAGGAAAAAGAGTCTTCGAACATTGAGAGATTTTGGGGACAATATCTGGGTTGTCAACAAGATCTTTCGAAACTCCGTTGTCACTTTGGCCAGTGAGAGGGGAAGCCTTGGCAAGGGAAGGATTCTTTAAAGAAGACAGGGAGAGTTCCGTCGCTTTCGTAATTTCTAATTTTTGAATGGAGTCAGGAGAGGCCTGTGAGCTTCTCAGTGCTAGCTTATCTCGTAATCTTTTTTGGGCCCGGGCTTTAAGTTGTGCCTTTTTGGATGCCTGTGGAGTATCTTGCTGCAGGACGGGCTCAGTCTCCTCCTCTTCCAGATGGATAGAGTGATCAAAGGTGGTATCCTCCAAGGAATTTTTCTTCACTGTCTCTGTATAATCTGAGCGCTTGATGCCCCTGGAACTACAATGAATTGGAATGGAAGGGCAAGCCTTCAGAGGAACAAATTTCTTCTTAGGAGACACGGTGGCAGCAGGGCTTGGAGGACCTGACCAAGAGAAAAGAAGCAATAAGGGAAAATAACATGAAAACAAAATAAAAATCACATCTCTTGGTATCAAGCTTTTAAAGAAATTTTAGAAACCAAAGGGACAGACTGACTGGAAAATCTGAGAAATGACCAAGCAGCCTAACGACTAGTTGTAGGGACACCATCAAAGGTAGTGGGAATTGAGTGTTCAAACTGATAACTTGCTACAATGACTCCTATAGGCACATCAGCCTGAGCCACAGGTTCCGTAATGCCAAATTCGAAAAAGGGCAGGTCTTTCTGATCCAATTCTTGGTAGAAGCATAGAGCTGCTGCCAATTTGGAGTCTTGCCATGTTTTTTTCTAGTATTCACGAGCCTTTTTTCCACCTGTTCCTTTTTTAGTCGGATTCTGATGCGGCTCGCCTCAGAAATTGACTTAGAAGGCTTCAGAGGATTCTATTTTAGCTTATAAAATTCTTCAAATTTGATGATAGAATCATAATCAGCTTTGGTGTCAGGATCCATACTTAGGCCTCTCTTTCTTTTGCCTGCAGTCTGAACAAGTGAAGGATTAGTAGTTGGTGATGGCATCGGAGACAATGTATTGAGCAATAATTTAAAATCACCAAAGCAGCAATCAAAGTGTTCCATCCAGAAAGTGTCAAATGAAGGAGTAGACGCAAGATGAGGAGAGAATGACTGGAATTCAAATTGATCAAGAAGAAGTCTATTGAGCTCATCCACCTGTTGGACTGATTCGTAGGTCTTAAAGATGATACGAGTCAAAAGGTTTGAGTTGGCTGACAGAAAATTGGGATAAGAAATTGCTTGAGTTAGGCCAAATTGGCATGCATTATAGTTTGGAAAATAAGATTCCATGCCACATTGGTCATTCCCCGAATTTTCTTTTGTCACCCTATGATGGCAGTTCCAAGAAACTAAATAGCATGCCCATAATTCAGGATAACTGCTTGGTTCAAGAAGGGAAGCTTTAAACCAGTCCAGCCCGTACAAAGAAGGATGATAGGGCAAGAATCTGTTAGGAGAAGGGGTCCTAAGAGAGAAGAAAAAACTTGGGCAATTCGAGAAACCAAAGGGACTTGAAGAATATGCGACCAAGTTCTGGCCATAGACTGATGAGTCCGACACAATCGTTCAAGAAGGACAGACCTCAGGAAAGTACAAATGGAGCCACAGCTATAGGATCCATAGAGGACCTCCCCAAGTGTCCAAGTTATTACTTATCAGCCTAAAACAACCTCTGTAAATCTGAGCCAAAAGGGAAGGGCCTAATGCCAGTACTTGGCCAGAAGCCAAAGGGCTAGGGGGAGATCAGATTTCACTACTTTAAAAGAGGGGGGACAAGTCAGGTACATGCTAACCCAGAATGTGAGGAAGGCAAGGTACTCCGTATCAGTCAAAGGGCCATCATCCTTTTTGTGTTTTAGGATAAAAGACTGATAGCTGGTGTTCTTTTCAAAACCAGAGATAATAGGAGGAATGGAGCACGTCTGCTGAGATAACAGAGCATTGATTGGATCACCATTTGGCTTGACTCTGATCAAAGCAGCTAAGTCAAGGAGAGTAGGGGACATCATCCTACAAGGAAAATGAAAGGAGTTAGTAGAGATGGACCAAAAGGCCAGAGCAAAGGAAAAAAGAGGGGTATTCATCGGTAATGGCATGGTGGTTAAAAGCATTAGGTCATGAATGTGTTGCCTACGCCATTCATCTGACTTAAAAGGAGAAACTCTGGCCACCCAGGCTAGCCACTCTGGCAAGGATTTTGAAGGCCAAAAATGAATATCATTACTATTGTTCCATCTTTTCAGCGGGGGGTTAGGATGTTCATATAAGAACAAGCCACTACGAGGAAAGAGATTAGAAACTCAAGGAAGGACAAATTCTTGAGCAACGCTTGGGCCAAGGATGGGAGATAGGAAGTCAGGAGAAGATGACATTACCTGCGGGCTGACGCCCTCAAAAGCGAAAGCACAAAATTGCTTTAAAAGATTCCTGGGCACGCGATTGAGGATCGGCGGTGATTTCCTCTGTACTCGGGGATGAAGTGGACTCTGAAGGGTTTTCACCCATGAGGATTAGACGATTGGGGGATAAGATGCAGGCTGAAAGGACTCGAGAAAAGGGTTTAAGTAGTAGAAGTGTGGAAGGATACGGAAGGGCTCTGAATGAGAATCTATTTAAAATTGAAACTTTCCCAATATTTGCGCAGATTACAAGTTAAAAATTCCATAAAGATCAGGATGATGACGGCATAACGGTACAAATAGGAGGTAAATGAAGGTCAAATCAATGTCCTTTCACAAAAAGACTATCTCTATTTTTAGGCATCAACTTGTCATTCCCTAAAAAATTGCCTAGAACAGATACACGATAGTGCCTTTAAGAGAAGCTATGATTTGGTGGGCCAGTGTTTGAGTCAACAACATCCCATCAAGTTTGATTGCTTACGGCTTTTACTGAAAAGGGATGTTGGGGTCATTGTTTGCACCACAAAATAATATTAAAAGTGAAGCCCACCAAATCTAAGAAAGAGCAATGCGTGAAGTGTGTACGAAGGCAGGCTGATGAGAAAGGAGGCTAATGCAACGTAACGGTACCATAATCAAGGAATCAAGCCACGTTAGTGGTAGGACAGTTATCGACAGTTATGTTGAGTTAAATGAATGACATGTGTGAAACAAAGTGGTAACAAGCGTGGGTATGGATGAAGCCTATTATTCCAAGATCATGGAGATAGTGAGCAGTTTCTCAGCACAGGGGCAGTGCTTATCACTACTGTTATCTATTTAAAGGAACAAAGAAAGGAGAAGAAGGGATCCCAGAGATCAATAACACTTAGCATTTTCTTTACTTTTTGTCATGTATTTCCTTTATCTTTAATTACCAGTTTATTTAGGAAAAGCCTTGTAATTAGATTGCAGTTAGAACACAAAATCTTCACTTCTAATTGTACTTTGTTTGATGAATAGTTTGATGGAATTCATACTCTGTTTTCTTTCAAGCTAACCTCAGTTTCTTCACATACAAAGTCCTTAATCTTTGGTTAAGGCAATTTGAACCTATTTTGGAGAAATCTCGTTTATCTATTTCCCTAACTCGTCTAATTTGTCAAATCGTTCATTTCAAAGAGGACATTTGTCTGGCACGTTTGCACTTTAGCATTTGCATAATTTCTGCCATACATATGTTTATTAAGGATTATGTGAAATATTCTAGAGAGCATTTTTGCTCACCCAAAAAATGTTACACCAATGCTCACCCAAGCATCCCATTGGCCAATGCAGTGGGACCCAGGATTAAACAAATGTTATTTGTTTAATCCTGGGACCCACTGCATTGGCCAATGGGATTCTTGGGTGAGCATTGGTGAACCATTTTTCGGGTGAGCGAAAGTATTTTCAATATTCTATTATATTAATTTATATCATGTTAGTTAGTTTGGGGTACGTTTGTGAGTGCGAATTGGATACGCTGCATAATTCGTAGGCTAATTAGCAACTTCACAAAATTATATGGGACACTTATGGAACCCATGCGAGACGTAGACAAATAACTATTTAGGTATGGGATAGTTTTAATATGATTTATAACTCGTAGGGGCGTAATAGCAATACACTAGAACTTTGGGGGGTTGTGTAAACACAATTAATCAAACTTGGGTTACATGTTAGGAGACATGTGTCAAGTATGACACATGTCAATTTCAATTGTTCTTCTTCTTCTTCTTCTTCTTCTTCTTCTTCTTCATTCTGTTTAGGCTCAGAGAGATTGCGAGAGTTCGACGAAAAATTTGATGGAGCGTTTGACATCTATTGTTATGCCGTTTGACGTTCAATTTCAATTCTGATTACATACTTGGACTCCTAGAGGTGATTCTAATGCGTAGATACCAATTTGGTTAAGTTTCGTGATAGTTTTTCCACAACCCATTTCGGGGGTTTTTCTTATAATCTATAATTTTGATATAATAATTGTACCCAGCAATTAGAGGAATAATAATATGGGAGTTATGAGCGATTGCTACGAGGTGAGTGAGATTATTTGGGGATTCAATGGGTTGATTTCATGTTTTGGTTCATTTTTATACCAAGCATGTCTACTTGTGTAATTCAGCTTTTAGTTAATTTTGGGCAAATCCATATGATTAATAAGACCCAATTGTATGTTAAAAGCATGGTATGGTGAATTATATGGGCATGTTAAGTTGCTAATTTGGGTCATTGGTGTACTTGTACTGATCATCGTGTATATTGATATTGGGCCCCAGAGGCTTTTGGGTACTACACGTCTGAAGGGAGAGGCGTGGGAGTCTACCGGTTGTGTGGATTCATGGTGGAATCGCGAGCTGGATGGAGGGTGACAGTACATGTATACCCGGCGACTATAGTTGAATGTAATTTGGATGGATTATGACTTGTTAATTACAAGCATATAGCTTATATATTGTAGTGGTTATTGAATAACCATTGCAGGTGATCAAACTGATGAGGAACCGAAGAAAGGATTTGATGGGCAGGGAAAGAATGAGGAGCTTTTGGGTATAGTTCTATGTTATTTCCATGGTTAATTACAAGCATATAGCGTTACTTGTTTTTTCAAACACAGAATGACATGCCCATTTTTATGGAAGAATGCCATAGCATACATTTCATGTTGTATGTGCTTTCGTGATCGACTGTAGAGCAGTGAATGGATTTGACAAGCGGGGGTATTTGTAAAATACAACCGCGCTAAAAGAAGGAAATGCATTAATTTAGTTCACAATTCTTTTATTTATCTGCGATTTGAGTTACAACATCAGTTTCTACACATTATGATTAATCTACGATAAGTTGTGTGTTTTAGCTGTGATTTTTGCAGATGACTATCGCTGTGTGAATAATTGATTGAGCAGGATAAAAGGGAGTGATTGGCTTTAATGAAGACAATTCAAAGTTGAAAACTGAAGCCCGATCGATCGAGGTCATCTCAAGCGATCGAGCATTCGATCGATCTAACTTGTCTCAAGCGATCGAAGATTCTAGGTGTTCAATCGATCGAGAGTTTTTCGATCGATCGAACATGCCTTTCAGCAGAATACGCACACGCAGCAAAAGACTGGATTTTTAACCCTAGCATGAGGTTCTACTATTTAAACTCATTTTGTAAGCGTCCAAGATGACGCCCCACTTGTTTTTTTATCAGTTTTCATAGAAAGAGGAGAGCTTGTTCTTGTTTTGTAGGTTATTAATCAAGGTTTTACATTGATAGTTGGGATTTTCTTTGGTTTAAACACGAGTTCTTCATTCCAGGTTACTTAGTGATTATTTATTTATATACCGCACTTAGTTAATGGTAGTTAGTGTTTAATCTTACTGTTTGTGTATGCTAGATACTTTAAAATCTCAATTTTTCATAAGTTTTAATGAAAAGCTCACAACTAAACGACACCTTAATGAATTTTTACGTTAAGAACGCAACTGGGACACTCCAGACCATGTCTGAGTAGTCCGAGGTTGGGAAATCGCGATGAAACTGTGATTTCAGGCCTCTGCCATGCATCAGGATAATACCTGTGTTCGATCGATCGGAGTTATTTCGATCGATCGGTGCAGAGATATAGTCGATCGATCGAAGACATTTCGATCGATTGAGAGATGATGATTGTCGATCGATCAAAAACACATCGATCGATCGAACAGTCAGATTCTTGAGAACATCCAATACAGTATTCCAAGACTTTCTGTTTTAAGGAGTTGTTATCAAACTGTCCCCAAATGCTCAGTTTGTCAAAGCAGTCTTTGAACTTAAGGCCTTAAGGCATTTTCTTTCAATACATTTTGCAAACCACCCTCAATGCTAACACCATTGTAGGTGCAAGTCTTAACTATTGAATTAAACCGCTTTCTTGTATTTCAAACTTAATTGAGATGATATGGTCCCGGTCATGAAAGGGCTATTGAATCTACATCTTTAGAGAAGTATGGAATATTGTAGAAGATGTACTCCATTGAGCTTAAACTGCAACTGCATGGTAGATGGCTAGGTCATAGTGGATTTGTGTGATCCCAACACTTTATTTTATCAAGTAAAACCGTTTTTAAAATTTCGCTTTAGTTAAATAGTAACCGTTAGTTAATTTAACTTAGTTGCTTTTAATTTTAATAGTTGTTAATTGTAGAACTTTGTGTTCTACACTTTTTTCCAAAATATTGAATTTTCTTTTCTGTTTGAGTCTAATCTAGGTTAGTTAATTCTCATCCTTCCCTGTGGGATCGACCTGGACTTAATCCAGTTTACTACTTGCACGATCACCTACACTTGGGTGTTGCACAAGAGCGCACAGAAAAATATTCGTGTCAAGTTTTTGGCGCCGTTGCCGGGGACGGCGACGAGTTAATACTTAGGTTACCTCAATCTATTTCTATTTTTAATTTCTTTTTCTTTTAGTTCCTTAGGTAAAACACTTTCCTTAGGAACTCTCTTAGTTCATGTCCAACAGTTCCATTGAAGGAATCTTCAAAAATCCACTCTACTTATCAGATTCCTCTAGTTCTGTTAACCCTGTAGCTACTCCTACTAAATCAATGGGTGATAATCAAAGTGAACATGGTGATAATGTGGTTGCACCACTTGATGAGGCGCTACGTCCTTTATGCGATCTCATGCAACCAGAACACGCACCTACGCCCTCTTGCATTCTATTCCCACCACATGCTGGCGAATTTCAATTTCGCAATGGGATGATCCAACTTCTTCCCACCTTTCATGGGATGGAAAGTGAGAAGGCGTACTTACATGTCAAGGACTTTGAGGATGTTTGCAAAACATTCTCACAGAATTGTCCTGTGGATGTGACACGTCTAATGCTATTTCCTTTCACCTTGAAGGATAAAGCAAAGGCGTGGTTACTCACCTTAAAACCCAATTCAATTTTCACCTGGCATGCGATGAATACTGGATTTCTAAAGAAATTTTATCCAACTCGCATGACCACTGACCTTCAACGCCAAATTAATTCCTATAAACAAAAGAGCAATGAAACCTTCACTCAAACAAGGGAGCGTTTCAAAGATTTGCTTCTCTCGTGCCCACACCATGGGTTTGAGAAATGGCGAACTATTAGCTTCTTTTATCATGGGTTGAATGGTGAAACAAAAAAGTTGGTGGAAACCATGAGTTCAGGTCCCTTTCTCCGTAAAAACACCGAAGAGGCCGAAGCCCATTTTGATTGGTTGGCTGAATACGCTCATGAATGGTCGAATTCGGATGATGTCTCACGCTCACAGATATCCTGTGTAGAAGAGAAAAGCCTATACCAACTAAACAGTGAAGATCACCTCATGACTAAATATGAAGAACTAGCAAAGAAAGTAGAGGAGTTAGGCATGAAAGGAGGAAGTTCGAGGTAGAATTTGCCTGAAGAACCATGCGGCACATGCAATATGTTGGGACATACTACTCAATATTGTCCTAATGTGCCGTATTTTCAAGAACAACCCCCCATGGAAATGAATGCCATGCAAGGGTATAGGGGGGGCAGGGAATTCCTATAACAACAATAATTCACAAAACAATAACAATCGATGGAATCACCCTGGTTTTGATTGGAAAAATGATGCTGGAACACAAAATCAACATCAACAACAGCCCTATAACAATAACCAATATCAAGGGCAATACAATAGGCAGTCCCAGCCGTACAATCAAAATAGATTTAATAATTACAACCAAGTGCAACACTCCAATAATCAACATTCTAATGTGTACGTGCCACCGCACAAAAAGGTGCAAGAGGAAGATCCTCTCTCTAATGTCAACCTAACTCAATAATTAATTCAAATGATGAGTAAAATGTCTGCGACGTTAGATAGAATGGATGCACGTCAAGAGGGATCGGGCGGAACATTTCCTGCCCAACCACTTCAAAACCCTAAGGGATACAATAATGGTCCCCCAAATCACGAACAAGCAAAAGCTGTGACGACTCTGAGAAGCGGCAAGATTATAGGGAAAAATGTGCCTATCTCTACCCCCGAGGAGTACGAGGAGGACGAAGTGGTCAATACACATAAACCTTCCACTCAAGAAGAGGAGCCCACTATTAGTAAAGAACCATTAGAAACGAATATTTAAGCCCCTAAAGAAGTGGAAGAAGTTGAGAGAAGGCCTGGAAAGGAACCCATTAATGATGAAGTACCAAAATGCCTTTTTCCCGCGCCTTACCCTCAAAGGTTAAAGAAACCCAAAAAGGAGGCAAAGAATCAGGAGTTCTTGGAATTATTCAAATAAGTTAAAATCAATCTCCCACTCCTTGATGCTATAAAACAAGTGCCGGCCTACGCTAAGTATCTCAAAGACTTATGTTCGGTAAAAAGGAGGCAAAGTGTGAAGAAACACGCTTACGTTACTTGCCATGGAAGTGCAATTATCCAAAATGAGTTGCCTCCTAAACTCAAAGACCCTGGCACTCCCACTGTCTTATGTCAAATTGGGAATCAAAAGATAGATAACGCACTCCTCGATTTAGTAGCTAGCGTAAACCTTCTGCCATACTCGGTTTATAAACAGCTAGGGTTAGGTGAATACAAACCCACCCGAGTTGCATTGCAATTGGCAGATAGGTCTGTTAAATACCCAAGAGGAGTTCTGGAAGACGTCCTTGTTCAAATAGACTCATTTGTCTTCCCGGTCGATTTTATCATCTTAGACACCGAACCTGTGTCCAACCCAAGCTCACAAATCCCGGTCATTTTTGGACGTCCGTTCCTAAACACAATAGATGCCACAATAAAGGTGAGAAGTGGTATAATGACAATCGTATTCGGGAATATGAGGTTAAATGTCAAAATTTTCTCAAATCCCCGACTTGAAGAATACGATGATGAGGAGGAAGTGAATTACATCAACACGGTCATAGAAAATGAGGCCGATTTTGTTGAGTACAAAGATCCTTTGGAGGTAGTCGTGTCACAATTTGATGCTATCTATCAACCTAAAGAGTCTACGCCATTGGGTGCTGTTTTAAATCACACTTGCCTCATGTTGGATACACTGGAGGGGGATAGATTTGAGTGCATGTGGGTAACACCCTATGAACCACTGTCGCCCAAAACAAAGCTAGCTATGCCCTCGAACATGCAATTCCCCGAATTGGAATTAAAGGAGCTTCCAAAAGAGCTCAAGTATACCTTCCTAGGGACTGAGAAGACTTATCCTGTCATAATCTCGTCTACTTTAAATTCTGAACAAGAGGATAGATTAATCGAGGTGTTAAAACAACATAAGGGAGCATTAGGATGGACTATTACCGACCTCAAAGGCATAAGCCCATCTGTGTGCACCTATAAGATATATTTGGAGGAAGACGCTAAACCTTCGCGACAAATGTAAAGGCGTCTGAATCCCAACATGCAAGAAGTAGTTAAAAAGGAAGTTCTAAAACTACTTGATGTATATCCAATATCTGACAACCCTTGGGTTAGTCCAACCCAGGTAGTGCCAAAGAAGGCAGGCATAACGGTCATACCGAATAAAGATGGTGAATTAGTATCAACACGCATTCCCACTGGATGGAGGATGTGTATTGATTACCGAAAACTGAACACCGTGACCCGAAAAGACCATTTTCCCTTACCTTTCATGGATCAAATGCTAGAACGAGTAGCGGGTCATAAGTACTACTGCTTCTTGGATGGATACAGTGGGTATAACCAAATTGAAATCGCTCCTGAAGATCCGGAGAAGACTACGTTCACGTGTCCATTCGGTACTTTCGCTTACCGTCGTATGCCATTTGGCTTATGTAATGCACCTGCTACTTTTCAGCGGTGCATGTTAAGCATATTCAGCGACATGGTCGAACAAATACTCGAAGTCTTTATGGATGACTTTTCTGTGTTTGGCCATAGTTTCAAAAATTGCTTAAACAATCTTAAACGTGTGCTAGCAAGATGCGAGGACAAACACCTAGTACTAAATTGGGAAAAGTGTCACTTCATGGTGACCAAGGGAATTGTCCTCGGCCACATCATTTCTGATAAAGGTATCTAGGTTGATAAAGCTAAAATCGATATAATCTCGAATCTGCCTGTCCCGCGGACAGTCAAAGACATTCGATCTTTTCTGGGGCATGCGGGATTTTATCGTCGCTTCATCCAAAATTTTAGTGCGATATCCCGACCATTGTGTCAACTCTTAGTCAAAGACACACCATTCGAATGGTCGAAAAACTGTCAAACATCTTTTGACGCACTAAAAGAACACCTTACGTCCGCACCGATAATCCAGGCACCTAACTGGGGTTTGCCTTTCGAACTAATGTGCGACGCTAGTGACTACGCCATTGGTGCAGTCCTAGGACAGAAGAAGGATAATAAGCCTTACGTAATCTATTACGCCAGTCAAACACTTAACGAGGCTCAAATGAACTATACAACTACTGAAAAAGAGCTCCTGGCAATAGTATTCGCTTTGGACAAGTTCAGGTCACATCTGATAGGGTCTCTAATCGTCTGTTTTACGGACCATTCGGCCCTTAAGTACCTGCTTTCTAAAAAAGATGCGAAACAAAGGGTTATCCGTTGGATACTCCTATCCAAGAATTCGATATAACGATCAAAGATAAAAAGGGAGTAGAGAATGTGGTCGTCGACCATTTATCTCGGTTAACTTTTGTTGACAACACTGAACCCACATCGATAAAAGACGAATTCCCAGATGAGCAGCTGATGACTATTTCGTGTTTGCCCTGGTATGCTGATATAGTAAATTATCTTGCCACGGGAGAAATCCCAAGTCATTGGTCCAAACCAGATAGGAAGCGGTTCCTCTCTTTTGCACGTCATTTCTTCTTCGATGACCCGTACTTATTTAAGTATTGTGCTTATCAGGTCATCAGACGTTGCGTCCCTAATGAGGATATAACCGTAATTTTAGCCTCCTGCCACTCTGAAGCGTGTGGTGGCCATTTTTCTTCTCAAAAGACCGCACAAAAAGTCTTACATAGCGGATTTTATTGGCCCACCATATTCAAGGACGCTTATGCTTTCTGCAAAATGTGCCAACACTGTCAACAGCTTGGTATAATTTCAAAAAGGAACTCCATGCCCTTAACCCCCATTATCACGATTGAAATATTCGATTGTTGGGGCATAGACTTCATGGGCCCGTTTTCTAAATCAAATAACTGTGAATACATACTCCTAGCTGTGGAGTATGTGTCAAAATGGGTGGAAGCAATTCCAACAAGACGCAATGACCACAAAACAGTGATGTCCTTTCTTAAGGAACACATTCTATCGCGTTTTGGAACCCCAAAAGCCCTAATAAGTGACCAAGGCAAGCATTTCTGCAATAGGCCTTTGGAGTCACTACTTAAGAAATATGGGGTCAGCCACAAAATCGCTCTCACCTACCATCCACAAACAAACGGGCAAGCAGAGTTAGCTAACCGAGAAATCAAGCATATTCTCGAAAAGACGATTAGTTTCAACAGGAAGGATTGGGCTTATAAACTGACTGATGCATTATGGGCTTACCGCACGGCTTTTAAAACGAATCTGGGAATGTCTACGTATAGGCTAGTTTATGAAAAAGCATGTCACCTCCCTGTAGAAATTGAACACAAAGCTTATTGGGCGACACGCTCATTAAACTTTAATATTAAAGAGGGAGGGCATCTTTGAAAACTCCAATTGGCTGAATTGGAAGAAATACGTCGAGATGCATACGACAACGCTCGATTACATAAGGAAAGGTTGAAGGCTCGCCACGATAGAACAATTTGTCGTAAATCATTTGAGCCGGGGCAGAAAGTCTTGCTGTACGACTCTCGCCTCCACCTCTTCCCAGGCAAACTCCAATCTCAGTGGACAGGACCATTCATAGTCAAATCTGTCTTTCCACATGGAGCGGTCGAGCTGATAAACCTCAAGAACGATGCAGTTTTCAAGGTCAATGGCCAAAGGCTAAAACCGTTCTTGGAGAATTTCCAAACAGAGGCTGAGTTCATCCAACTGGATGAACCCAACTACTCTTGATCTCAAACGTTAAGCGTTTCTTCACGTTTTTGTTGTATATCTATACTTTTGATGTTTTTCAAATTTTTAAATTCTTTCTATCTTTCTCTATAAGTGATTTTTTATTCTAATCTGCTATTTTATATTATCTCTCCTATGCAGGCGTTTCAAGATGAGAGATGATGATATCCATTCTATAGGGTCATGGGCTGATTCTGAATACCAGAACCCACCTTGGACTACTGATGAGATAGCATTTTGCTTATCTCCTTACCAAGGATCAGGGGCAGATGATGTGGTGGACCTGACCTATGGATATATCCCTTATGATCCTGCTCTCCTCCAAATTAACCCCTTCGAGCACATGGACCTCTCTGGAGAGGAAGGAGAGCCTGAAGGGTACGCTGTTGGGGAAGTGGATGACGCACTATTGGAGCAATGGGAAAATGACTCCATGTGGGAACCATGGGACGAAGAGGACTTACAAGATGTGGTGCCCGAACGCCACAATGCGGTATTCACTTTTGTCGATGACTTCCTTGTCATCGCAGTGGTTCCTTACATTTATGTGCACCTGAGCTATTTGCTGTTCCAGCTCCAGTGCCCGTTACCTACTAGTGCACATGGGTGTCTCATGCCAATAGTGAGGTTAATTCGTTGTCACTTGTCTTTCTCTTGTTTTCTTTATTTAGTTATTTTTTTCTGTTGTCGTTTCCTTTAAGTCTTATTTAATTCCTTTTCTTTTTGTTATTTTCATTTGGTTTTTCCTTTGTCAGGATTGTCACTATGCATCCACCGGTACCACCGTTCTTCCTGCCACATCAACTTTTTCATGGCTTTGGACCATACATAAGGTCCCCAGACACTCCACCGCAAGAGGAAAGTCCGTTGCACAATTCCACTCCGTTATCCGCGTCTCCAACGGGATCACCTCTTGCATGGGCTTTCAATTCCTTAGAGAGTTTAGACTTGCTCGATGATGTCCTGGCTGCTTTCCGACTGTTCTGGGAAAGGGAATCATCCTGTTTGGACTCCACATGCGAAGATTTAGCAGGGAATGAAGCAATGGTGGAAGAAGGAATCTTCTTGCTAGATGATTAGTGTTCACTTCAATTGTATTTTGTCATTGGTCTTTCTGTTATCAATTGAAGTGTAATCCTAGACAAATAATATTATTGGTTCTAGTTTTATTTTCGTTTTCTTTAATTAAATAAAGCCTTGAATACCAGTTGAGGGCAATGATGTTGCAATATGGATGCTATTATAAAGTTTTATTTAAATAAAAATTGCAATTTTCTATTGTGAGGATGAGTTTTTGGCTTACATGTCCTGTCAATGCATTGTTTCTATCATTTCCTGTATATCCAAAATAACTTGGGTTAGTTGGGGGTACGTTGTGTCTAAATTCTGTGAAGTTTTGGAAGGTCTAGGTTCGATCGATCGATACATTCTCGATCGATCGACAGTATCACTTTCTCGAGCGCTTGAAATTATCTCAATCGATCGAATGTTCGATCGCTCGAAACGTTCTCGATCAATCGAGACTTGTATTTAAATGAGGCGTCCAGCGTACACTTCATCAGTTCTCTTCATCTCTCTCTCCCTTCGAGCGCTCGGCGACAGCGGCAATTTGGGGCGATTCTCATCAACTCCCTACTACCACACCATTTTTGAGAAGCCCAGGTCCCTTCACTCATCCTATTCGTCATCATCAACTCCTCCCCCGGCCACTTATCCCGAGGTAAGGCCACGAGCACCCCCCTCTTCCCATTTTTGTTCGAATATAATGGGGGTGCCCCAATTGGTCATTTGACTATTTATCTCTTAGTTTCGCACCATGTTTCTTGGAGTTCTTTTCTTCTCCGTTCGTGTTCTTGTCATTGCCGCATCTCTGTGCTCGATCGATCGAGAGGGTTCGAACGATCGAAGATGTGCCTTGTTCGATCGATCGATAAAAGTTCGATCGCTCGAACTCTGGCCGTTTCTTTGTTTTCTTTTCAATTCCTATTTTTAATTGTTGTTTTCTTTTCTTTTCCATTTCAGGATCTTCACAATGAACCCTGTTACAGGGTATCACAGGGAGAAGCCCTTTGACCTCGCCATTCCTGACCCGGTCCCACATCACGGCTTCCAGAACACCCCCGACTGCCAGTGGTTCACGCGTTATTTTCAGTCCCGGAAGGTCATGATTGAGCGACCACTCGAGACGGCATGGCTCACTACTCCCTGGTATCTCGCCCGCCTCCGAGCCATGCCACACTGGTACGATTTGCTCTCTCAGGCGAAGAGAGTGAATCTGTTGTGGATCCGCGCGGCTTATGCGACGATGATTAGAGATCCTGATGTCGCATTCACACTACGATCATTCTTCCATGGTCGGGAGATAGTGTTCAGTCCATCTACCGTCTCAGCTGCTCTAGGAGTCCCGGAGGTGCCCGATTGTGTATGCCCGCACCGTGCTGACACGCCAGTACTCCCACCGATTGCAGTCATTCGCGAGCTCACCGGGGATGCATTACCGAGCTGGGATGGTATATCCCTTATTGCTGACGTGTATCTGTCTGATAATTATCATATGCTCCACCTGGCCCTAAGCAATTGTCTATTGGTGACCTCCTACCGGGAGAAGATTGCACCCTGGTATGCACACGTGTTATATGCTATAGGGACGGGGCCCAGTCTGTTTGCCGCGCCTATATATTGACTTCATGAGGCATCCCACTCGCTACATTGCTGCCAAGAAGCACCTGAAAGGTGCTTGGGCCATTCACAGGGTGATCGAGCAGGCTGGCCTCGTTCCCTTACCTGATGATGCGTACTCTCAGGCTCGCAGTCGGTTTGGCGAGACAGCTTCTCGCCGATCGAATGCGCAAAAGAGGAAAAGGAAGGGTAAAGTGAAAGCGAAAGTTGGTCAGAAAAGGAGGAGAGCTGATGGCACCGATACTGAGGGTGCAGCTTCAGGGATGCCGACAGAGGCTGAGGAGCTTGATTCTGATAATGAGGTTGATCCTCTGGTGGAGGTTGCACAGTTTGAGCTGAGACAGCGATCTCATGCTCAAACTCAGGCCCAGGGAGAGTCTTCGTCATCTGTACATCTCCCGACTGTTCATGAGTTATTATTGGAGGAGAGAGAGGCTCGGATCAGACTCGAGGGCCGGGTGGACCACATGACGACATTGCTCGAGGCCATTCTTATTCAGTTGGGTGTTGACCAGTCATTACGTACTCCCCCATTTACCACTACTCCCCCTACTGCACATAGTACTGCCGATCCATCCACAGCTGATCCCTCACCGTCACCTGCTGATCCTGTTGCACCATCGTCCTCAACGGCACCACCTTCTGCAGAGGCCCCACTTCCACCACCTCCAGTCATGACTGAGAGTGACCCGGCGACGGCCCGTACTGTTGCTGGGGGTGGAGTTGAGGATACCCCCGATGCGCCGATAGAGATATTATCCGATGTCACGGATGATGTTTAGATCTTGTTGTTGGGAGTGTTTGGAGTGTTTTGTTGTATTTTCTTTTTCTTATTTCTATCTCTCTGCTCTCCTCTTATGTCTTTTGGATTGTAGTTTTGTGGTGCTATACGTGGATATTCGGTTTTGTTGGTTAGGTTGGTTTGTTTACATTTTATTATCACTGCTCTGTCATTTTCATTGTCTTATCTTTCCAGTGATGTTTTTGTTATTATTTATAGATCATATGCTTGTTTTATCCATTTTCTATTTTTTTTATCTTTGCTGCTTGGAGTGTGTATGCTTTCTGTCCAGGTTGTTACTGTTACGATTCTTATGATGCTATTTCAGGTGCTATCTCTCTCTCTATTTTTGAAAATCAACTTCTGAGGTCATCGCAATTTTCAGTTGGGGGTAGGATATAGATAGATAATCACCTGTGCATATTATTTACATAGCAATCTGGATCGCTCTTTCTATTGCAAACATCATACAATCTCCATTTTTATTTAAGTTAACAATACAAAAATTTTTCAAAAAGTTTCAAACTATTAACAAATTTTTTTAATTAAATTGGTAGAATATTTTTAAACGTTCACTTCTATTTTGCTGTTATCAAGCGATGATACATTCATGTTAATCTCATCCTTTTATGAATTCCATCCACGCGTTTTTCTAATGTCACTAAGATGAATGAATATGTTGACCATTCTAGTATCCAACATCCATTTGCACGTTTTAATAGCTATGCTGAAAACGTAAATAAGAGTCAATACGACTGTTATGCTTTAAGGAATAAGTAGTGGAAACTAATGACCTTAGTGAGCTTTTGAGCCCAAACTTCAATTCTGAGGGACTTATCACAATAAATTCGAATTGTTCTTCTTGAATCTACTTTAAATTCGTTGAATAGTCTCAAATTCTTCATGTAGGCTGCTTATTAGAGGAGAACGTTCAGGATTTACCAACTAAAACTCAATGAACACTGAAGTGCTAAAACTAAGAAGTTAAGAAAATGATTTAAGCCATCGTTATTCATTCCTTACCTTTTTCATATACCGGTATCAGCATCCAAGAATCCCTTAACCCCATGCCAATTAAATATTGCCAATATGAAAGCCTATAGAAACCCTTCATCTGATACTTTAATCTCTATAAACTCGATTGTACATCTAATGTGATCAAAAAAATTATTGAAGTATGTGACGGGAAGGGAGTAGTTGTGGGAAGGACGTTATAAAAAGAAAATATATAAAAAAAAAAAAGAGAAAAGGAAGGAAGGAAGTGTTTAATCTTACTGTTTGTGTATGCTAGATACGTTAAAATCTCAATTTTTCATAAGTTTTAATGAAAAGTTCACAACCAAACGACACCTTAATGAATCTTTACGTTAAGAACGCAACTGGGACACTCCAGACCATGTCTGAGTAGTCCGAGGTTGGGAAATCGCGATGAAACTGTGATTTCAGGCCTCTGCCATGCATCAGGATAATACCTGTGTTCGATCGATCGGAGTTATTTCGATCGATCGGTGCAGAGATATAGTCGATCGATCGAAGACATTTCGATCGATTGAGAGATGATGATTGTCGATCGATCGAAAGCGCATCGATCGATCGAACAGTCAGATTCTTGAGAACATCCAATACAGTATTCCAAGACTTTCTGTTTTAAGGAGTTGTTATCAAACTGTCCCCAAATGCTCAGTTTGTCAAAGCAGTCTTTGAACTTAAGGCCTTAAGGCATTTTCTTTCAATACATTTTGCAAACCACCCTCAATGCTAACACCATTGTAGGTGCAAGTCTTAACTATTGAATTAAACCGCTTTCTTGTATTTCAAACTTAATTGAGATGATATGGTCCCGGTCATGAAAGGGCTATTGATTCTAGATCTTTAGAGAAGTACGGAATATTGTAGAAGATGTACTCCATTGAGCTTAAACTGCAACTGCATGGTAGATGGCTAGGTCATAGTGGATTCGCGTGATCCCAACACTTTCTTTTATCAAGTAAAACCGTTTTTAAAATTTCGCTTTAGTTAAATAGTAACCTTTAGTTAATTTAACTTAGTTGCTTTTAATTTTAATAGTTGTTAATTGTAGAACTTTGTGTTCTACACTTTTTTTCCAAAATATTGAATTTTCTTTTCTGTTTGAGTCTAATCTAGGTTAGTTAATTCTCATCCTTCCCTGTGGGATCGACCTGGACTTAATCCAGTTTACTACTTGCACGATCACCTACACTTGGGTGTTGCACAAGAGCGCACAGAAAAATATTCGTGTCAAGTTTTTGGCGCCGTTGCCGGCGACGGCGACGAGTTAATACTTAGGTTACCTCAATCTATTTCTATTTTTAATTTCTTTTTCTTTTAGTTCCTTAGGTAAAACACTTTCCTTAGGAACTCTCTTAGTTCATGTCCAACAGTTCCATTGAAGGAATCTTCAAAAATCCACTCTACTTATCAGATTCCTCTAGTTCTGTTAACCCTGTAGCTACTCCTACTGAATCTATGGGTGATAATCAAAGTGAACATGGTGATAATGTGGTTGCACCACTTGATGAGGCGCTACGACCTTTATGCGATCTCATGCAACCAGAACACGCACCTACGCCCTCTTGCATTCGAATCCCACCACATGCTGGCGAATTTCAATTTCGCAATGGGATGATCCAACTTCTTCCCACCTTTCATGGGATGGAAAGTGAGAAGGCGTACTTACATGTCAAGGACTTCGAGGATGTTTGCAAAATATTCTCACAGAATTGTCCTGTGGATGTGACACGTCTAATGCTATTTCCTTTTACCTTGAAGGATAAACCAAAGGCGTGGTTACTCACCTTACAACCCAATTCAATTTTCACCTGGCATATGATGAACACTGCATTTCTAAAGAAATTTTATCCAACTCGCATGACCACTGACCTTCAACGCCAAATTAATTCTTATAAAAAAAAGAGCAATGAAACCTTCACTCAAACATGGGAGGGTTTCAAAGATTTGCTTCTCTCGTGCCCACACCATGGGTTTGAGAAATGGCGAACTATCAGCTTCTTTTATCATGGGTTGAAAGGTGAAACGAAAAAGTTGGTGGAAACCATGAGTTCAGGTCCCTTTCTCCGTAAAAACACCGAAGAGGCCGAAGCCCATTTTGATTGGTTGGCTGAATACGCTCATGAATGGTCGAATTCGGATGATGTCTCACGCTCACAGATATCCTGTGTAGAAGAGAAAAGCCTTTACCAACGAAATAGTGAAGATCACCTCATGACTAAATATGAAGAACTAGTAAAGAAATTAGAGGAGTTAGGCATGAAAGGAGGAAGTTCGAGGCAGAATTTGCCTGAAGAACCATGCGGCACATGCAATATGTTGGGACATACTACTCAATATTGTCCTAATGTACCGTATTTTCAAGAACAACGCCCCATGGAAATGAATGACATGCAAGGGTATAGGGGGGCAGGGTATTCCTATAACAACAATAATTCACAAAACAATAACAATCGATGGAATCACCCTGGTTTTGATTGGAAAAATGATGCTGGAACACAAAATCAACATCAACAACAACAGCCCTATAACAATAACCAATATCAAGGGCAATACAATAGGCAGTCCCAGTCGTACAATCAAAATAGATTTAATAATTGCAACCAAGTGCAACACTCCAATAATCAACATTCTAATGTGTACGTGCCACCGCACAAAAAGGTGCAAGAGGAAGATCCTCTCTCTAATGTCAACCTAACTCAACAATTAATTCAAATGATGAGTAAAATGTCTGCGACGTTAGATAGAATGGATGCACCTCAAGAGGGATCGGGCGGAACATTTCCTGCCCAACCACTTCAAAACCCTAAGGGATACAATAATGGTCCCCCAAATCACGAACAAGCAAAAGCCGTGACGACTCTGAGAAGCGGCAAGATTATAGGGAAAAATGTGCCTATCTCTACCCCCGAGGAGTACGAGAAGGACGAAGTGGTCAATACACATAAACCTTCCACTCAAGAAGAGGAGCCCACTATTAGTAAAGAACCATTAGAAACGAATATTGAAGCCCCTAAAGAAGTGTAAGAAGGTGAGAGAAGGCCTGGAAAGGAACCCATTAATGATGAAGTACCAAAATGCCCTTCCCGCGCCTTACCCTCAAAGGTTAAAGAAACCCAAAAATGAGGCAAAGAATCAGGAGTTCTTGGAATTATTCAAACAAGTTAAAATCAATCTCCCACTCCTTGATGCTATAAAACAAGTGCCGGCCTACGCTAAGTATCTCAAAGACTTATGTACGATAAAAAGGAGGCAAAGTGTGAAGAAACACGCTTACGTTGCTTGCCAAGCAAGTGCAATTATCCAAAATGAGTTGCCTCCTAAACTCAAAGACCCCGGCACTCCCACTGTCTCATGTCAAATTGGGAATCAAAAGATAGATAACGCACTCCTCGATTTAGGAGCTAGAGTAAACCTTCTGCCATACTCGGTTTATAAACAGCTAGGGTTAGGTGAATACAAACCCACCCGAGTTGCATTGCAATTGGCAGATAGGTTTGTTAAATACCCAAGAGGAGTTCTGGAAGACGTCCTTGTTCAAATAGACTCATTTGTCTTCCCGGTCGATTTTGTCATCTTAGACACCGAACCTGTGTCCAACCCAGGCTCACAAATCCCGGTCATTTTTGGACGTCCGTTCCTAAACACAATAGATGCCACAATAAAGGTGAGAAGTGGTATAATGACCATCGTATTCGGGAATATGACGTTAAATGTCAAAATTTTCTCAAATCCCCGACCTGAAGAATACGATGATGAGGAGGAAGTGAATTACATCAACACGGTCATAGAAGATGAGGCCGATTTTGTTGAGTATATAGATCCTTTGGAGGTAGTCGTGTCACAATTCGATGCTATCTATCAACCTAAAGAGTCTACGCCATTGGATGCTGTTTTAAATCACACTTGCCTCATGTTGGATATACTAGAGGAGGATAGATTTGAGTGCATGTGGGTAACACCCTATGAACCACTGCCGCCCAAAACAAAGCAAGTTATGCCCTCGAACATGCAATTCCCCGAATTGGAATTAAAGGAGCTTCCAAAAGAGCTCAAGTATACCTTCCTAGGGACTGAGAAGACTTATCCTGTCATAATCTCGTCTACTTTAAATTCTGAACAAGAGGATAGGTTAATCGAGGTGTTAAAACAACATAAGGGAGCATTAGGATGGACTATTACCGACCTCAAAGGCATAAGCCCATCTGTGTGCACCCATAAGATATATTTGGAGGAAGACGCTAAACCTTCGCGACAAATGCAAAGGCGTCTGAATCCTAACATGCAAGAAGTAGTCAAAAAGGAAGTTCTAAAACTACTTGATGTATATCCAATATCTGACAGCCCTTGGGTTAGTCCAACCCAGGTAGTGCCAAAGAAGGCAGGCATAACGGTCATACCGAATAAAGATGGTGAATTAGTATCAACACGCATTCCCACTGGATGGAGGATGTGTATTGATTACCAAAAACTTAACACCGTGACCCGAAAAGACCATTTTCCCTTACCTTTCATGGATCAAATGCTAGAACGAGTAGGGGGTCATAAGTACTACTGCTTCTTGGATGGATACAGTGGGTATAACCAAATTGAAATCGCTCCTGAAGATCAGGAGAAGACTACGTTCACGTGTCCATTCGGTACTTTCGCTTACCGTCGTATGCCATTTGGCTTATGTAATGCACCTGCTACTTTTCAGCGGTGCATGTTAAGCATATTCAGCGACATGGTCGAACAAATACTCGAAGTCTTTATGGATGACTTTTCTGTGTTTGGCCATAGTTTCAAAAATTGCTTAAACAATCTTGAACGTGTGCTAGCAAGATGCGAGGACAAACACCTAGTACTAAATTGGGAAAAGTGTCACTTCATGGTGACCAAGGGAATTGTCCTCGGCCACATCATTTCTGATAAAGGTATCTAGGTTGATAAAGCTAAAATCGATATAATCTCGAATCTGCCTGTCCCGCGGACAATCAAAGACATTCGATCTTTTCTAGGGCATGCGGGATTTTATCGTCGCTTCATCCAAAATTTTAGTGCGATATCCCGACCATTGTGTCAACTCTTAGTCAAAGACACACCATTCGAATGGTCGGAAAACTGTCAAACATCTTTTGACGCACTAAAAGAACACCTTACCTCCGCACCGATAATCCAGGCACCTGACTGGGGTTTGCTTTTCGAACTAATGTGCGACGCTAGTGACTACGCCATTGGTGCAGTCTTAGGACAGAGGAAGGATAATAAGCCTTACGTAATCTATTACGCCAGTCGAACACTTAACGAGGCTCAAATGAACTATACAACTACTGAAAAAAAGCTCCTGGCAATAGTATTCGCTTTGGACAAGTTCAGGTCATATCTGATAGGGTTTCCAATCGTCTGTTTTACGGACCATTCGGCCCTCAAGTACCTGCTATCTAAAAAAGATGCAAAACAAAGGCTTATCCGTAGGATACTCCTACTCCAAGAATTCGATATAACGATCAAAGATAAAAAGGGAGTAGAGAATGTGGTCGCCGACCATTTATCTCGGTTAACTTTTGTTGACAACACTGAACCCACACCGATAAAAGACGAATTCCCAGATGAGCAGCTGATGACTGTTTTGTGTTTGCCCTGGTATGCTGATATAGTAAATTATCTTGCCACAGGAGAAATCCCAAGTCATTGGTCCAAACCAGATAGGAAGCAGTTCCTCTCTTTCGCACGTCATTTCTTCTTCGATGACCCGTACTTATTTAAGTATTGTGCTGATCAGGTCATCAGACGTTGCGTCCCTAATGAGGATATAACCGTAATTTTAGCTTCTGCCACTCTGAAGCGTGTGGTGGCCATTTTTCTTCTCAAAAGACCGCACAAAAAGTCTTACATAGCGGATTTTATTGGCCCACCATATTCAAGGACGCTTATGCTTTCTGCAAAATGTGCCAACGCTGTCAATAGCTTGGTACAATTTCAAAAAGGAACTCCATGCCCTTAACCCCCATTATCACGATTGAAATATTCGATTGTTGGGGCATAGACTTCATGGGCCCGTTTCCTAAATCAAATAACTGTGAATACATACTCCTAGCTGTGGAGTATGTGTCAAAATGGGTGGAAGCAATACCAACAAGACGCAATGACCACAAAACAGTGATGTCCTTTCTTAAGGAACACATTCTATCGCGGTTTGGAACCCTAAAAGCCCTAATAAGTGACCAAGGCAAGCATTTCTGCAATAGGCCTTTGGAGTCACTACTTAAGAAATATGGGATCAGCCACAAAATCGCTCTCGCCTACCATCCACAAACAAACGGGCAAGCAGAGTTAGCTAACCGAGAAATCAAGCATATTCTCGAAAAGACGGTTACTTTCAACAGGAAGGATTGGGCTTACAAACTGACTGATGCATTATGGGCTTACCGCACGGCTTTTAAAACGAATCTGGGAATGTCTCCGTATAGGCTAGTTTACGGAAAAGCATATCACCTCCCTGTAGAAATTGAACACAAAGCTTATTGGGCGACACGCTCATTAAACTTTGATATTAAAGAGGGAGGGCATCTTCGAAAACTCCAATTGGCTGAATTGGAAGAAATACGTCGAGATACATACAACAACGCTCGATTACATAAGGAAAGGTTGAAGGCTCTCCACGATAGAACAATTTGTCGTAAATCATTCGAGCCGGGGCAGAAAGTCTTGCTGTACGACTCTCGCCTCCACCTCTTCCCAGGCAAACTCCAATCCCGGTGGACAGGACCATTCATAGTCAAATCTGTCTTTCCACATGGGGCGGTTGAGCTGGTAAACCCCAAGAACGATGCAGTTTTCAAGGTCAATGGCCAAAGGCTAAAACCGTTCTTGGAGAATTTCCAAACAGAGGCTGAGTTCATCCAACTGGATGAAACCAACTACTCTTGATCTCAAACGTTAAGCGTTTCTTCACGTTGTTGTTGTATATCTATACTTTTGATGTTTTTCAAATTTTTAAATTCTTTCTATCTTTCTCTATAAGTGATTTTTTATTCTAATCTGCTATTTCATATTATCTCTCCTATGCAGGCATTTCAAGATGAGAAATGATGATATCCATTCTATAGGGTCATGGGCTGATTCTGAATACCATAACCCAACTTGGACTGCTGATGAGATAGCATTTTGCTTATCTCCTTACCAAGGACCAGGGGCAGATGATGTGGTGGACCTGACCTATGGATACATCCCTTATGATCCTGCTCTCCTCCAAATTAACCCCTTCGAGCACATGGACCTCTCTGGAGAGAAAGGAGAGCCTGAAGGGTACGCTGTTGGGGAAGTGGATGACGCACTATTGGAGCAATGGGAAAATGACTCCATGTGGGAACCATGGGACGAAGAGGACTTACAAGATGTGGTGCCCGAACGCCA
The DNA here is from genome assembly GCA_033977485.1 of Hydrangea macrophylla. Lineage (NCBI taxonomy): Eukaryota > Viridiplantae > Streptophyta > Magnoliopsida > Cornales > Hydrangeaceae > Hydrangea > Hydrangea macrophylla. The sequence goes on from CM066992.1 coordinate 31,765,304, forward strand.
CAATGCGGTATTCACTTTTGTCGATGACTTCCTTGTCATCGCAGTGGTTCCTTACATTTTTGTACAGCTGAGCTATTTGCTGTTCCAGCTCCAGTGCCCATTACCTACTAGTGCACATGGGTGTCTCATGCCAATAGTGAGGTTAATTCGTTGTCACTTGTCTTACTCTTGTTTTCTTTATTTAGTTATTTCTTTCTGTTGTCGTTTCCTTTAAGTCTTATTTAATTCCTTTTCTTTTTGTTATTTTCATTTGGTTTTTCCTTTGTCAGGATTGTCACTATGCATCCACCGGTACCACCGTTCTTCCTGCCACATCAACTTTTTCATGGCTTTGGACCATACATAAGGTCCCCAGACACTCCACCGCAAGAGGAAAGTCCGTTGCACAATTCTACTCCGTTATCCGCGTCTCCAACGGGATCACCTCTTGCATGGGCTTTCAATTCCTTATAGAGTTTAGACTTGCTCGATGATGTCCTGGCTGCTTTCCGACTATTCTGGGAAAGGGAATCGTCCTGTTTGGACTCCACATGCGAAGATTTAGCGGGGAATGAAGCAATGGTGGAAGAAGGAATCTTCTTGCTAGATGATTAGTGTTCACTTCAATTGTATTTCGTCATTGGTCTTTCTGTTATCAATTGAAGTGTAATCCTAGACAAATAATATTATTGGTTTTAGTTTTATTTTTGTTTTCTTTAAATAAATAAAGCCTTGAATACCAGTTGGGGGCAATAATGTTGCAATATGGATGCTATTATAAAGTTTTATTTAAATAAAAATTGCAATTTTCTATTGTGAGGATGAGTTTTTGGCTTACATGTCCTGTCAATGCATTGTTTCTATCATTTCCTGTATATCCAAAATAACTTGGGTTAGTTGGGGGTACGTTGTGTCTAAATTCTGTGAAGTTTTGGAAGGTCTAGGTTCGATCGATCGATACATTCTCGATCGATCGACAGTATCACTTTCTCGAGCGCTTGAAATTATCTCAATCGATCGAATGTTCGATCGCTCAAAATGTTCTCGATCGATCGAGACTTGTATTTAAACGAGGCGTCCAGCGTACACTTCATCAGTTCTCTTCATCTCTCTCTCCCTTCGAGCGCTCGGCGACAGCAGCAATTTGGGGCGATTCTCATCAACCCCCTACTACCACACCATTTTTGGGAAGCCCAGGTCCCTTCACTCATCCTATTTGTCATCATCAACTCCTCCCCCGGCCACTTATCCCGAGGTAAGGCCACGAGCACCCCCCTCTTTCCATTTTTGTTCGAATATAATGGGGGTGCCCCAATTGGTCATTTGACTATTTATCTCTTAGTTTCGCACCTTGTTTCTTGGAGTTCTTTTCTTTTCCGTTCGTGTTCTTGTCATTGCCGCATCTCTGTGCTCGATCGATCGAGAGGGTTCGAGCGATCGAAGCTGTGCCTTGTTTGATTGATCGATAAAAGTTCGATCGCTCAAACTCTGACAGTTTCTTTGTTTTCTTTTCAATTCCTGTTTTTAATTGTCGTTTTCTTTTCTTCTCCATTTCAGGATCTTCACAATGAACCCTGTTACAGGGTATCACATGGGGAAGCCCTTTGACCTCGCCATTCCTGACCCAGTCCCACATCACGGCTTCCGGAACACCCCCGACCGCCAGTGGTTCACGCGCTATTTTCAGTCCCGGAAGGTCATGATTGAGCGACCACTCGAGACGGCATGGCTCACTACTCCCTGGTATCTCGCCCGCCTCCGAGCCATGCCACACTGGTACGATTTGCTCTTTCAGGCGAAGAGAGTGAATCTGTCGTGGATCCGCGCGGCTTGTGCGACGATGATTAGAGATCCTGATACCGCATTCACACTACGATCATTCTTCCATGGTCGGGAGATAGTGTTCAGTCCAGCTACCGTCTCAGCTGCTCTAGGAGTCCCGGAGGTTCCCGATTGTGTATGCCTGCACCGTGCTGACACGCCAGTACTCCCACCGATTGCAGTCATTCGCGAGCTCACCGGGGGTGTATTACCGAGCTGGGATGGTATATCCCTTATTGCTGACGTGTATCTGTCTGATAATTATCATATGCTCCACCTGGCCCTAAGCAATTGTCTATTGGTGACCTCCTACCGGGAGAAGATTGCACCCTGGTATGCACACATGTTATATGCTATAGGGACGGGGTTACCAGTCTGTTTGCCGCGCCTATATATTGACTTCATGAGGCATCCCACTCGCTACATTACTGCCAGGAAGCACCTGAAAGGTGCTTGGGCCATTCACAGGGTGATCGAGCAGGCTGGCCTCGTTCCCTTACCTGATGATGCATACTCTCAGGCTCGCAGTCGGTTTGGCGAGACAGCTTCTCGCCGATCGGATGCGCAAAAGAGGAAAAGGAAGGGTAAAGGGAAAGCGAAAGTTGGTCAGAAGAGGAGGAGAGTTGATGGCACCGATACTGAGGGTGCAGCTTCAGGGACGCCGACAGAGGCTGAGGAGCTTGATTCTGATGATGAGGTTGATCCTCTGGTGGAGGTTGCACAGTTTGAGCTGAGACAGCGATCTCAGGCTCAAACTCAGGCCCAGGGAGAGTCTTCATCATCTATACATCTCCCGACTGTTCATGAGTTATTATTGGAGGAGAGAGAGGCTCGGATCAGACTCGAGGGCCGGGTGGACCACATGACGACATTGCTCGAGGCCATTCTTATTCAGTTGGGTGTTGACCAGTCATTACGTACTCCCCCATCTACCACTACTCCCTCTACTGCACATACTACTGCCGATCCATCCACAGCTGATCCCTCACCGCCACCTGCTGATCCTGCTGCACCATCGTCCTCAGCGGCTCCACCTTCTGCGGAGGCCTCACTTCCACCACCTCCAGTCATGACTGAGAGAGACCCGGCGACGGCCCGTACTGTTGCTGGGGGTGGAGTTGAGGATACCCCCGATGCGCCGATAGAGATATTATCCGATGTCGCGGATGATGTCTAGATCTTGTTGTTGGGAGTGTTTGGAGAGTTTTGTTGTATTTTCTTTTTCTTATTTCTATCTCTCTGCTCTCCTCTTATGTCTTTTGGATTGTAGTTCTGCGGTGCTATACGTGGATATTCGGTTTTGTTGGTTAGGTTGGTTTGTTTACATTTTATTATCACTGCTCTGTCATTTTCGTTGTCTTATCTTTCCAGTGATGTTTTTGTTATTATTTATAGATCATATGCTTGTTTTATCCATTTTCTATTTTTTGATCTTTGCTGCTTGGAGTGTGTATGCTTTCTGTCCAGGTTGTTACTGTTACGATTCTTATGATGCTATTTCAGGTGCTATCTCTCTCTCTATTTTTGAAAATCAACTTCTGAGGTCATCGCAATTTTCAGTTGGGGGTAGGATATAGATAGATAATCACCTGTGCATATTATTTACTTAGCAATCTGGATTGCTCTTTCTATTGCAAACATCATACAATCTCCATTTTTATTTAAGTTAACAATACAAAAATTTTTCAAAAAGTTTCAAACTATTAACAAAATTTTTGAATTAAATTGGTAGAATATTTTTAAACGTTCACTTCTATTTAGCTGTTATCAAGCGATGATACATTCATGTTAATGTCATCCTTTTATGAATTCCATCCACGCGTTTTTCTAATGTCACTAAGACAAATGAATATGTTGACCATTCTAGTATCCAACATCCATTTGCACGTTTTAATAGCTATGCTGAAAACTTAAATAAGAGTCAATACGACTGTTATGCTTTAAGGAATAAGTAGTGGAAACTAATGACCCTTAGTGAGCTTTTGAGCCCAAACTTCAATTCTGAGGGACTTATCACAATAAATTCGAATTGTTCTTCTTGAATCTACTTTAAATTCGTTGAATAGTCTCAAATTCTTCATGTAGGCTGCTTATTAGAGGAGAACGTTCAGGATTTACCAACTAAAACTCAATGAACACTGAAGTGCTAAAACTAAGAAGTTAAGAAAATGATTTAAGCCATCGTTATTCATTCCTTACCTTTTTCATATACCGGTATCAGCATCCAAGAATCCCTTAACCCCACGCCAATTAAATATTGCCAATATGAAAGCCTATAAAAACCCTTCATCTGATACTTTAATCTCTATAAACTCGATTGTACATCTAATGTGATCAAAAAAATTATTGAAGTATGTGACGGGAAGGGAGTAATTGTGGGAAGGACGTTATAAAAAGAAAATATATATAAAAAAAAAAAAAAAGAGAAAAGGAAGGAAGGAAGAGTAAAAAGAAATAAATGCCTATGAGAATAGAGGATGGTTGGAATAAAGAATAAATAAATTAGTCTCCATCACATGCTAAGGATGTGCAATTCTTGCCCCTCTTATCTCTATCCTACTAAATAAAAGCCGAAAAGTCAAAGTCTTAATGATTTTTAACAATTTAGTTTGAATATGAACGTGTAATTTGAGTATCCACGGTATTTCGCTCCTCTAGTAAGTAGTATTCCTTTCATGAGACTATACACTCTAAATGTCGTCCTTTATCGAGTTAGGTGTGAAACACTAGTAGCCAGAACATCACTTTTATTAAAGTTTCACACCATGAGCGGTCATTTCTAAACAAGTTTCTGTGAGAGGTTCATTTGTGAGTGCAAACCCATGTGAGAATTGAGTTGAACCTACAAGTTCCAAGGGTATGATAGTCTAAACAACTCTAAACTAAGTTGAATGCATAGCTGTTGATTTCACACTCACACGGATACATGAATGGAATGCATATGTATATTTATCTTGGTGACAGGAGGAACACGTGAATTTCTTCATGGTTTGTATGAGGTTGATATGTTTTGTAGAGCTAAAATTGATAGTCGAAAAGGGGAATGTTTAAAAGTTATTCTATATCTTTTTGAGCTTAATCAGAGAATTTTGTGGGTTTATTCACTGCAAACCCTCACGAGACAACACTCGTCCACTAGGGGAACCTAGGGGTTTAACGGCTTGTTGCATTTGCTAAATGCAACCGCGATTCCTGCGAAAGTGAGTAGGGTAGTGTCTCTTTCTAATTAGATTAGTTTGCTTTAGTTTTATTTTTGTTTATTTTAGTCGTTATAGTAGTAGTTAGTTTGTTTTATTTTCGCTTTATTGCTAGGGACTAGCAACTCGCTAGTTGGGGGTTGTGACAAGCGGGGGTATTTGTAAAATACAACCGCGCTAAAAGAAGGAAATACATTAATTTAGTTCACAATTATTTCATTTATCTGCGATTTGAGTTACAACATCAGTTTCTACACATTATGATTAATCTACGATAAGTTGTGTGTTTTAGCTGTGATTTTTGCAAATGACTGTCGCTGTGTGAATAATTGATTGAGCAGGATAAAAGGGAGTGATTGGCTTTAATGAAGACAATTCAAAGTTGAAAACTGAAGCCCGATCGATCGAGGTCATCTCAAGCGATCGAGCATTCGATCGATCTAACTTGTCTCAAGCGATCGAAGGTTCTAGGTGTTCAATCGATCGAGAGTTTTTCGATCGATCGAACATGCCTTTTAGCAGAATACGCGCACGCAGTAAAAGACGGGATTTTTAACCCTAGCATGAGATTCTACTATTTAAACTCATTTTGTAAGCGTCCAAGATGATGCCCCACTTGTTTTTTATCAGTTTTCATAGAAAGAGGAGAGCTTGTTCTTTTTTTGTAGGTTATTAATCAAGGTTTTACATTGATAGTTGGGATTTTCTTTGGTTTAAACACGAGTTCTTCATTCCTGGTTACTTAGTGATTGTTTATTTATATACCGCACTTAGTTAATGGTAGTTAGTGTTTAATCTTACTGTTTGTGTATGCTAGATACGTTAAAATCTCAATTTTTCATAAGTTTTAATGAAAAGCTCACAACCAAACGACACCTTAATGAATCTTTACGTTAAGAATGCAACTAGGACACTCCAGACCATGTCTGAGTAGTCCGAGATTGGGAAATCGCGATGAAACTATGATTTCAGGCCTCTGCCATGGATCAGGATAATATCTGTGTTCGATCGATCGGAGTTATTTCGATCGATCGGTGCAGAGATATAGTCGATCGATCGAAGACATTTCGATCGATTGAGAGATGATGATTGTCGATCGATCGATCGAACAGTCAGATTCTTGAGAACATCCAATACAATATTCCAAGACTTTCTGTTTTAAGGAGTTGTTATCAAACTGTCCCCAAATGCTCAGTTTGTCAAAGCAGTCATTGAACTTAAGGCCTTAAGGCATTTTCTTTCAATACATTTTGCAAACCACCCTCAATGCTAACAACGTTGTAGGTGCAAGTCTTAACTATTGAATTAAACCGCTTTCTTGTATTTCAAACTTAATTGAGATGATATGGTCCCGGTCATGAAAGGGCTATTGATTCTAGATCTTTAGAGAAGTACGGAATATTGTAGAAGATGTACTCCATTGAGCTTAAACTGCAACTGCATGGTAGATGGCTAGGTCATAGTGGATTCGCGTGATCCCAACACTTTCTTTTATCAAGTAAAACCATTTTTAAAATTTCGCTTTAGTTAAATAGTAACCGTTAGTTAATTTAACTTAGTTGCTTTTAATTTTAATAGTTGTTAATTGTAGAATTTTGTGTTCTACACTTTTTTCCAAAATATTGAATTTTCTTTTCTGTTTGAGTCTAATCTAGGTTAGTTAATTCTCATCCTTCCCTGTGGGATCGACCTGGACTTAATCCAGTTTACTACTTGCACGATCACCTACACTTGGGTGTTGCACAAGAGCGCACAGAAAAATATTCGTGTCAGGATTCCTCTTCATTGTTGTGTGAGCCACGTAGCATATCTAAAATTTATTTTTCCTACAAACTAGTTGCCTTCACAACCTGAGACTATGTCATGATATGATGCTTAATGACAACTATTTTAGCATGCTATCTTAGGACAAAAAGAATATTTCGATCTATGGGGAGTGTCTGGGCAAGCAGTCAAGTTAGTCTGATTGACATGTGGGCTCAGGGAAGACCATTTAATAACACACCATATTTTGTGACTTGTTAGCAGGCCTGAGACAATTCTATTTTGTTATTAATATGTCATGAGTACATTACATTGAGGTGGTGCAGCACTTCATTTCACCGAGGGATTGAGAATGATGAGTCTGGGGTGGTTGAACCGTCTAATGTTAGGAAACTGCGTTCCCAGAATCCATTGACTGCTGTATAAGTTGGTACTGCAAAAAAATTACGTGAAAACTACAATAACCCTACAAGGGCGGAACTAGGGTTACCTTAAACTGCTAAAACGGATTGCTGTAGTAGACGAATCGAGAACACGTGCTCGATAACAGCTCACGATCTTCTACCGTATTCCTTTGCTGCCAGAATATCGAACTGAGTGTGGGCTCTTTCGAAATTCTTTCTGTTTTCTGCTCTCCCTCTTTTACGCTCTCTTTTCTATTCCGAGTTATAATTCTCTATATAGAAAAACGATAACTGGGGAGAGAGCCAAAGCAGCATATATATAGGCTATGATAGGGACCAGAAGAAGTCAATAAGGAATAGGCTTCCTTACGGAATTAGGAAACCCTAATTCGAACTGAATCAGATTCCTATTTCCATAAATTATAATTCATACCACTAAAGAATTATAATTGCACTCCTACCCTTATCTCAAAAATATATTTTGAGCTCCATGTTATTAAATGCTTATTATCTCCTCATGTTAAGATTACAGATATCCATTAATTAAATATAATTAGTGACAATCATATTTAATTAATTTCTTAAAATTCCTTGAGATCCTCTGCTTAACTTATATGATATGTCGGATACAAAATCCACCTGCAGGGTTTGACATAATCAAAACTTATAAGCTTTCTCAAGGGGATATCATCAATCCCAAAATTGAGACATGGATTCCATCATTAATTAATATCCACCACGCAATTAATATTGCCACCCAATCCAATGAGATATTGACCCATTTAAGGATCTCACCCTTTTAGGGATCAAAGTGTAAATATCAAATGTACGTGTCTATAAATTAACTTAGGATTTAGAGCATAAGCACTCATAATAGCCATGAGGTATTAATCATCTTATAAGTCAGTATAAAGATAATTACCCCAAGTCAGTCCCGTTTAATACACAAAGTGTACCAGCATAGTGAGTTGAAGTTATACCATTTTTTGTAGTCAAGACAAACCTACTACAACACCATGCTGCAGTCCTACCGATGGTGTGTCCAATCCCATCTAAGACTGTAAACCAAAATCTTACATTCTATAATATCTGATGGCCTGATCTTCCATGTGTAAGCTGAACTCTACACACCAAACCACCTACTATATAGAATGAGAGACACACATGCATAATATTAAATAAATAATATAATACAAACATTACCCACACAGATTCTCATAAAAAAATGGATTAACTGATTTTATTAAATGAATAATAAATCAACTACATAAAGCATGGCTTTTAGTATATATCCCTAACACTAAGGCATACACGAGAAGCCTCTGAGTGATGTGTCTAGCTGGTTATGGAGATGACTTGGCATTACACTCCTATTGTTGTACTTTCTTTTTGTAAGGTCACATGTTCTATTTCTCAGTATGAAGAGTTGAGAAGTTCTGTTTAGAGAGATTGTTTTAGTAACAAGCCCTATGTGGGTAAGTGGAAGATGTAAGAAAATTGTGGATCATTGGTGCACCTGCATAATTTGGACTGGGTCTAATGGGCTTTGGCCTTTGGACACCTAGGGTTTTCATGGGTGTGTGCCTATATATGTATGTATATTACACACACAACTTGGGGAGTTACACAGTACACCCAAAAGCCAGCCTCCTCTTTCTCCCCCCTCTCTCAAACGTTTTCTCTCTCTAGACCGTCACCATTGGAGCTTTGGGATTTAGCGCATGAATACATTGAAGACCACTCTGGTAGTGCCTTCTATGACTAACGCGGAGTACAAGAGAGTACACGGAAGCACTGTAGGTGCAGCAGTTCGTGGGAGATTTTGTCGGGCTCGTAACAACACCGTATTCAATTCGTTGGGTAATTCCGCTAGGTAAGACACCTATACTTGACACATATGCATGTGTGTGTATTTTATCTGCAATCTTGAACTTGATCATCGAGAAACCCAAATGACCTCATCTAAGATAATAAATCTCTACACCAATTATGTCATGCCAATGAAAGTCTTTCTCATTTTACAAGGGTTTCCTAAGCTTTAAAAAACTTGTACTTGTGTATTTCCCCAAAACATTCCTTTGTACAAGTTTGTGAAAGCTTGTTTACATGTGCCCTTAGGGCACATGTTAAGATTTTCCTTTTACCAAAAAGACAGTATTTTCATAATGAAATTTCATAAAATTTGAATTTTAGGCAGTTGATCTTGTCATGTGATTTTCCTTCTTGCCCAATTCTTTGGCACAACTCAAATAATTCTTAAGCTTCTCAACTCCCAATGGCTCTAGAACAATTTTTATATTGCAGAGTGATAGGAAGGAAGGAAGAAAGTACTGACGTTGAGCTTGAATGAATGGAGAGCTTGAGCTTTAAGACCAAAGCGTGAGAGAGAGAGAGAGAGAGAGAGAGAGAGAGAGAGAGAGAGAGAGAGAGAGAGAGAGAGAGAGAGAGAAGAAGAAGAAGAAGAAGAAGAAGAAGAAGAAGAAGAAGAAGAAGAAGAAGATAGAGAGAATATAGAAAAGATAGAAAGTTGGTGTTTACCGAGAGTGATGGGAGATTTTGAGAGAGCTTGAGAGAGTTAGAGAGGAGTATATTGGTTATAATGGGGATACCACATCATTCCGTGTAATTTATTAATACAGATTTGGTTTTTGCTGAGTTGGACTTGATTTCCCGTAGAAAGATAGGGCTCCACTCGATAAAGGCTAGGCTTAGCTCGCTCAACAAAGCTCGTGAAAACGATTGAATAAGGCTCGTGAGAAGGCTCGTGAAAAAGCTCGTTAATAAACTTCATAAAGAGCTTGTATACTGACTTTTACATATGTATTTATTGTAAAATTATATAACTTTAGAGAAAATATGACAAACCTTGTTAAAGGGTTGATGAATGACTGATCTATCATTAAACTATGTGATTTTAAAGGGCGCGCGAAAAAGCTCGTTAAAAATATCGCGATCATTTGAAAGCTTGGCTCATTTAAGCTCGTGAGCAAGCTCGTGAACACATGAGCTCGGCTCGGCTCGTGTCCACCCCTAATGTTACCCAAATAACCGTGACATTAAATTTTTTTTTCCGTTAGAGAAAGGGGTTCGGATGTGAGATAGAGAGGAAAATCAATAAAGGGAGACAAAAAGAATCTACACTTACTTTTCACAATTGCCCATAATCATTGCACTTTTTTTTTTTTTTTTTTGTGTTCATTGCAAGGAATAATAGTTTGGGAAACCATATAAAATTTGCACACTAATTTTGGAAAGTGGACAATAATTTTGGGACATCCTAAAAAAGAAAGATGAACATATAAAAAGGGACGGATGGAATATATAGATTATCATATGCATTCCATATTAACAGTATAGTTCGCTAACTTTTAATTAACAATTATTAGCATTTATAACGAAAATAAACTAATTACTTATGCAATGCTAAATTTGCAATAGAATGGCACAATTTTCTTTTGAACGTTCAAAATCTATGCAAGTAACTACTTCGATAACCAACTGTATTTATATTTGTATTTTTGAAAACCAATTGATTGAGGAGAACTAGACCATGTGGGACATAATTGTATTTGTAATTTCCCCTCTTTCACGCTAATCAATGTGGAAAAACAATTGTACTTTGTAGAACTTAAAAGAAATTTACAAATTTATGTATTAATTTCTTCCGAAATTTGGAATTACATGTCTTTTGACTTTTTTTTTTTTTTTTATATATCGTGGCTTCTTCTACCTCGAATACATTGTATTCTTATTGGTCCGGTTGCCTATTGGAGTTTAGATGTGTGCTTTGCAACTTATCGGTTTTTTTAACAAATTTTGTTGATATTAGAGGTTTGTGGTGAAAAAATGTTAGAAAAAGGTCGGATCAAGTCCGGACAGTATGACGCTTCTTCGGGAATGATTACAGTTGTTCACATTGGTCAAGTCAAAAATCCATGATTTGATGTTGTAGTTCGTAAATTTTTTGTTTTTAAATATAGGGCTAATTAAAAATTAGTCAATAATTTGTTGACAAATACAAAGTTAGTCTCCTACTTTTTTAAAATAAAAAAAAACCATTTTAAAATTAAAAATTCAAAGATTAGTCAACTTTTGATCTTTTTTTTAAATAAAAAATCAAAAAATTGTATTTACCCCCTATATTCTTCCTCACTACCACCAGTCGCTGCCACCGCCACCACCCCCACCATACCACGACCACCACCACCAGATGCCGCTACCACCCCCACCACCACCACCACCACCACCACCATGGCTGGCCACCACACCTTGACCATCACTACTACCAGCCATTACTATACCACAACCTCCCCCACCACACCACGACCACCAGCCACCACTATCACCCCGACCACAACCTCTCTCTCTCTCTATATATATATACATACATGAGTGTATATATATAATATGGCCACCACCACCCCAACCTCTCTCTATCTCTTCTTTCTCTTCTCACCACCACCAGCCACCACCACGGGCCATCTCCCTCATCCACCCCCGCTAAAGCAGAAAAAAAAAAAAAAAAAAAATTGCAGGTTGAAGCAATTGTCCAAATAACAGGAGCAACTCACCAAACGTATCGGGAGCAACTCACCAAATGTAAGGAGCAACTCACTAAACCTGGTCGTTTGGTGAGTTGTTCCTTACGTTTGTTGAGTTGCTCCTTATGTTTGGTGAGTTGCCCCTCCAGTTTGGACTGTTGCTCCAAACCTGCAACTCTTTTTTTTTCTTCTTGAGGGAGAGAGGAAGAAAGGGAGAGTTCTTCATGAATCTTCTAGAGAGAGAGAGAAAGATGAGGGGAAAGAGGAGAGAGAGATGAGGGGAAAAGGGAGAGTTCTTCATGGATCTTCTAAACCCCAACCTCCCTATCTCTTCCTCTCTTTGGTCACTCTCTCTCTCTCAGGATCTCGATCTCTCTCTCTCAGATCCATGAAAAACTCTCCCTTTCTCCCTCTTTCCCTCAAGAAGAAAAAAAGAGTTGCAGGTTTGGAGCACCAGTCCAAGCTTGAGGAGCAACTCACCAAACGTGAGGAGCAATTCACCAAACGTAAGGAGCAACTCCCAAACCAAGGTTTGGAGCAACAGTCCAAGCTTGAAAGAGCAATTCACCAAACGTGAGGAGCAACTCACCAAACGTAAGGAGCAACTCACCAAAATTGGTGAGTGTTTGCTATGTTATTTATTCGGGCGTGCCAGAGCCTTGTTAGGTAGGCCCAAACTAATAAAACAAAATTTTCTAAGTCACTTGTGTGAGTGATACACAAGGTTTGGAAATCTGACTTCTATCAAATGATTGTGAAAGGTGAGTAGGAAAGTACCCTCACCTAAGGTCCCTAGACAGTGTTGAAGCACACAAGTCTAGCAAGTGATGAAGAGCAGAAATTAAATAAAAAGAGCATTTTATTTAATTAAAATAAGGAAGAGAAAATTACAATGATGTAATTTAAATGCTAAGAAAGCCTAAGAAAAAAAAATACTAAGAATGCTTCGAATGCATGTTTGAATGCTTTGGGATGCTTTTGTCGAAGAGACGCGGAGTGAGTTGAAAGCTTGGCCAGCCTGTTAATTTATAGCGGCCATGGAGGTCTTCTAGATAAGGTAGGAAATATCTGATCAACAATAATCTGGTAAAAAATACTAGTTTATTTCCATAAACTGCTAAAATCTACCATATCTTTGAATATATATACAAGTGTATATATATTGATCTTGAATCTGGTCCGCTTTGTGGCTTGATACGTCCGACTTGGCTTCCAAGCAAAAGATATGCTTTCCATATCTCATAATATTCTGACATTATCGCCCAAGATATTGAAATATTATCTTGCCATATTATGATAACGTTTCCCAAATTTATTAGAACACTGATTCCACAGAATAAGTTGCCAATTTGGAACAACTATGTAATGGCCGGCTCACTTTGATATGTGCAGTGAAATGAGGTGGCAGCCCGATGGTGTAAGCATAATGGAAGCCCGATATACACAGTCCGATGGCATTGAACTGCCAAATAAGGCCTAGCCCGACTGAATAAATACCCAAAGTTGGTCAGTCCGATCACAGTGATGCCCGATCAACTAATGATTAGTCCGATAGAATGAGCCCGAGCACTCTGACTTGGCCCTACCACGCTTGGCAATATACACAATCGGTCTATAAGTCCGAATTTATGTATTAGCCAGCCCGATCAAAGAGTGATCAGTCCAAGCCCGATAGAAATAGTACTAGTGCAACGGTAGCAAGCCCGATCAACTCGTGGTTAGCCCGATCTCTTAACCAATCAGCCATTAATTTTACAATCGGTCTCATGAGTCAGATTAAAAAAGTTCAATCGGCCTTATACAACTTTGATTCTAAAAAATGTATTTTTTAGGTGCAAACAGCGAGTTGCTCCTTACGTTTGGCGAGTTGCTCCCGATACGTTTGGTGAGTTGCACCTGTCGTTTGGACATTTGCTTCAACCTGCAAATTATTATTATTATTAATTATTTTTTCTGCTTTGGCGGGGATGGATGAGGGAGGAGGCCCGTGGTGGTGGCTGGTGGTGGTGAGAAGAGAAGGAAGAGATAGAGATAGAGAGAGGTTGGGGTGGTGGTGGCCATATTATATATTCATATATATATATACACTCATGTATGTATATATGTATAGAGAGAGAGAGGTTGTTCTCGGAGTGGTGGCCGTGGTGGTGGCGGCTGGTAGTCCTGATGTGGTGGTGGCTGGTGGTGGTGGTGGTGGTCGCGTGGTCGTGGTGTGATGGGCGGCCATGGTGGTGATGGTGGTGGTGGTGGTGGTGGTGTTGGTAGTGGTGTGGCGTGGTGTGGTGTAGTGGTGGCCGTGGTCGGGTCATGGTGGTCGTGGTGGGTGGTGGTGGTCGTGGTATGGTAGGGGTAGTGGTGGTGGCTGGTGGTGGCGGCTGGTGGTGGTGGTAGTGGGTGGTGGTGGTGAGGAAGAAGATGAGGGAGGGTAAATGTAATTTTTTTTTTCCAAAAAAGATCAAAAGTTGATCTCTTTTTAATTTGTGAATAGGTGATAAACATCTAAATTATGAATAAAAGTTAACTAATATCTAATAATCCCTTAAATATATTTGATCTTGTCAGAATCAAGATATAAAAAGTGTTCTTTACTTTTTAAAAGATTTGCAGTGTGGAAGTAAAGGTCGAACCCACAGAGATTGATTAACTACCGTGTTTTAATCTTAAAACCTAAATCTAATTAATTATAAAAACGGATTTTGATTTGAATTTAATTAAACTAATAACAATAAAACTAAATCTAAACTATGAAAGCAATTAAAAGTGTTTTAAATAATGTTTAAGGGAACCTAGGATTGCAAATCCACCACTAGCTTCATAATAGGAATATTTATGAATTACTTTAGCTTATTACGTTGGATGATAATGGGGAATTGTAGCTACAAGCCCAATTCCTCCGACAAGAAGATATTCATGGTTCAAGCACCAACATAATCCATCTTCGGTTAGCACGAATTATCCCACACTAAACTAGGGTTGTGATCTAATCCGTCTAACCTAGGCATGGACTATTCGGATACTTGATAGCATAAATCAATAAAGCACCATCACATATAAACAATCTAAACAAGCACAACAAGCATAGATCGTTGAGCACATCACAGTCAAAATAGATCTAAGACAAGAATAAATTCTGAAAGTAATGATTTAATCACTAGAAGTACGATTTATTTATAAAAATCCTCTAAACATGTTGTTAGCCCCTTCCATTATTTGAATGGATAATTTTGATGATTAACAAACTACTTAGTAATGGTTTCTAATTATCTCAAGATGATTAAGTTGCAGGGACATTGATTATAGATTTTTCTCATACATGATGATTGATCCTAAGCCAAACGGAGCTTTTCAAGTTGAAGAATCTTGTCTTAATCATTGTTTTAGGATTCTATGTAAGCAATTTATTTATGTGAACATCCTACTTTAGGGCTCAAAGTTGATTAATAAAGGTTTTACATAACTAACCCAACCCTTCCTTTGAAATCTGTAAAGAAGCAGTCGACTGTTAAGTCGACTCAGTCGACTGATTATCCAGTCGACTGAACAGTCGACCTGGGTACACAGAGATTTCTAATGTGTACATTCCAATCGACTGCCATCGCGACCCAGTCGACTGATCTTCGCAATTCAGTATATCCTTTTGAAAAGCAGTCGACTGCCCTGTGATGACAGTGGACTGAATGACTGCGATAAACACAGTAATGGCTAGTTTAATGCATTTATTGTAGCATTAATTGCTCCCAACTACCCCCAACGGTTGGAAATCAAAAGGAAGCTATAAATACATTTATTTGAACTTCATTAAAGCTCTCCTTGAACAATCTAACCAAGTTTTTAATCTCATTAATATCTTGAGCCCTAGTTTGGTGAGATCATAAATTCTATTGCTCTAGCATTCATTTGTATTATCTTGAGAGCAATTTATTGTGAGCTTAAATCTTGTATTTATCCACTCTATTGAGAGAGTCTTTCATTCTTGTATCAAAACCTATTTATGAAGGTAGTGTGTATTAAGGGTTGGTGTAACCCTAGTTCAAGTGAAGAAGATTTTCTTCCTTGAAGAGATTGTAAGGGTTTAATCTTCACCCGAAGAAGATTGAAATAGTGGAATCCTCAAGAGGTGTTCTTGAGGGGTGGAAGTAGGGCGCGGCGTGCGGTTTCCCGAACCACCTAAAAATTGGTTTGCATTGTATCTCTTCCTCTTCTCGTTACATTGCTTTTGTAATTTTATTGTTTGGGCAAAATTTGAACAAATTTCTAAATAATTTTTTAAAAACCTTATTCACCCCCCCTCTAAGGTTTCCTTTTTGGGCCAACAATTGGTATCAGAGCCTCGGCTCAATTTTCCAACGTTTTTTTTGAGTTAAAGATCAAATGGAAACCACCTCAAATACTATCATCTATAGTGAGGGACAATCCTCAAATGGACCTCCTTGTTTTAATGGTTCAAATTATGCCTATTGGAAAAATCGTATGAGAATCTACATGATTGCTCAAGATTTTGATCTTTGGCAACTTGTTGTGAATGGACCTCACATTCCCATCAAGATTGTAGACGGTATTGAAATTGAGAAGACTATTGAGGAATACAATGACATTGATAAAAGGCTTATTAAAATGAATGCAAATGCTATGAATATTTTATATTGTGGATTAGACCCAAATGAGTATAATAGAATTTCTTCTTGCGATTCCGCAAAGGAAATTTGGGATAAACTTGAGGTTGCTCATGAAGGTACTAATCAAGTTAAGAAATCAAAAATAAATCTACTTGTTCAAACATATGAGATGTTTAAAATGTCTTCAAATGAAACTATTAGTGAAATGTTCACTCGTTTCACCATTATTATCAATAGTTTAAAAAGTCTTGGTAAAACATATACTAATGAGGAGATGATTGAGAAATTGCTTAGGTCTCTTCCAAAGCATTGGCAACCTAAAGTGACGGCAATCCGAGAGGCCAAGGAACTCTCAACACTCTCATTAGAGCAACTCTTGGGATCTCTTGTTACTCACGAAATGGAGTTGGCAGTATTTGATAAGGAAGACAAGAAGAAGAACATCGCTCTCAAAACATCTCAAGAAAATGAAGAAGATAGTGATAGCAATGAAGATGATGAGATGGCTATGATCACTAGGAAATTCAAAAGATTCTTGAAGAAGGATAAGAATTTCACTAGGAGAACTCCTAAGGCAATAGAAGCTAAAAAGGATCCAATTATATGCTTCAAATGCAAAAAGCCGGGCCATGTCAAAGCCGATTGTCCTCTAATGAAGAATAACTACAAGAAAACCAAGAAAAGGGCAATGAAGGCTACTTGGGATGATTCCGATAGTGATTCATCAAAAGACGACTCAAGTGATGAAGAAGTGGCAAATATTTGCCTTATGGCTCACTTGAATGAGGTAAATGATCCTACTCCCGATGCTTGTTTTGATTCTCATAAGTATGATGAACTCCAAAATGCTTTTGAAGAATTACATCAAGAATTGGAAAACTTGGGAGCAAAGTATGTTTCTCTTAAAAAGAATTTTTCATTACTTTCAAATGAACTAAGTGATTTGAAAACTCAAAATGACCTTTTGAGAAAGGAAAATGAAGCTCTAATTGACCTAAAATCTCAAAACAATTTATTGAGAAAAGAAAAGGAAGAGCTTTCATTAAACAATTTTTCTTCAAGTCTCTTAAAGAAAGAAAATGAAGATTTGAAGAAGCAAGTGGAAGACTTAACCAAAACATTAACAAAGTTCACTCTTGGGGAACAAAATCTAAATATGCTTTTGGGAAAACAAAGATGCGTTTTTGAAAAAGCCGGTCTAGGATTCAATCCTACCTTTAAAGAAAAGAAATTCAATAACTTCTTTTCAAAAGATACTTCCACTAGCTCCAACAAAAATCAAGTGAAAAATTCTCATCAAAATTTCTTTGTAAAAGAAGTCTCCTCAAGTATGTCCAATCCTAATATTACATGCCATTATTGCTTGAGAAAAGGACATGCAAACTACAAATGTCCAAACAAAAGAAAACTCAATATGGTGTGGATTGAAAAGGGAACAACACCTCCCTTTGCTAACAAAGTTGGACCCAACGAATATTGGGTACCAAAAAGGATCACTTAAGCTCGTCTTGTAGGTTTGTCTCAAGTCTTCTAGCAAGGATAGATGGTTCTTGGATAGTGGTTGCTCAAGACATATGACCGGAGACAAATCCAAGTTCTCATCTCTCTCTCCAAAGGATGGAGGAAATGTCACTTTTGGAGACAACTCTAAAGGAAGAATCATCGGTATAGGTAATATTGGTAAGAACTCCTCATTAACTATTGAAAATGTACTTTTGGTTGAAGGTCTAAAACATAACTTGATTAGTATTAGTCAATTGTGTGATAAAGGGTTTCAAGTTGTGTTTGAATCAAATTATTGCATGATTAAGTATGCTAGTTGCAATAAAACATTATTTATTGCTTATAGAGAAGACAATGTGTATACAATTGATTTTGACGATATTTTTTCTCAAGATGTTAAGTGTTTTGCCGCTTTGAATGAAACAAGTTGGCTTTGGCATAGAAGATTGGGTCATGCTAGCATTGAATTACTTTCAAATTTATCTAAAAATGAATTGGTCAAAGGTTTGCCAAAAACAAAATTTGTCAAAGATAAAATTTGTGATGCTTGTCAACTTGGAAATCAAATCAAAACATCTTTTAAAAAGAAAAAGGAAATATCAACTTGTAGACCTCTAGAGCTACTTCACATGGATTTATTTGGTCCAAATCGTGTTGCTAGTATGAGTGGCAAAATCTATGCCTTTGTCATTGTTGATGATTTCTCTAGATTCACTTGGGTATTCTTTCTTGCACATAAGGACGAAGCTTTTACACTCTTTGTTAATTTTTGTAAACGCGTTCAAAATGAAAAAGGGTATGCGATTAACAACATAAGAAGTGATAGAGGCCGAGAATTTGATAATAATGAGATTACTTCTTTTTGTGAAGAAAATGGTTTTGGTCACAATTTTTCGGCACCGAGAACTCCTCAACAAAATGGGGTTGTTGAGAGGAAAAATAGATCTCTTCAAGAAATGGCAAGAACTATGATAAATGAATTCTCTTTACCAAAATACTTTTGGGCCGAGGCCACTAGCACTTCATGTTATGTTATTAATCGTGTGGTCATTAGAAACAAGCTTAATAAGACCCCATATGAGCTTTGGAAAGGAAGAAAGCCCAACATAAGTTATTTCAAAGTTTTTGGGTGTAAGTGTTTTATCTTGAATACTAAGGATAACTTGGGAAAATTTGATGCTAAATCGGATGAAGGCATTTTCCTTGGATATTCTCAAATTAGCAAAGCTTATAGAGTTTTTAATAAAAGAACATTGATTGTGGAAGAATCAATGCACGTTGTTTTTGATGAAGCAAATCCTTTTAAGAAAGTATTAGACGATGATATTGACACTTCCAAAGATATTTCAAATAATGTTGAAAACAATGATTCAAACTCTCTACCTCTTGAAAACTCAAAGAAAGAAGATCCTCCTTCCATTGAATCACCTAAAGCAAATTTAAGAAATGATCTTCCCTTTGAATGGAAAAATGTGCCTAATCATCCTATTGATCAAATCCTAGGAGATCCTAGTCAAGGTGTAGCTACTAGATCATCTCTCAAAAATATTTGTAATAACTTAGCAATTCTATCTCAAATTGAACCCAAGAACTTTGATGAAGCCGAGAACGATGAAAATTGGTTATTGGCTATGCAAGAAGAGCTAAATCAATTTGAGAGAAATGAAGTTTGGACTCTTGTTCCTAAACCTAATGATCACACTATTATTGGAACAAAATGGGTTTTTCGAAACAAAAAGGATGAATCCGGCATTGTTGTGAGAAACAAGGCTAGATTAGTTGCCCAAGGCTACAATCAAGAAGAAGGTATAGACTACGAGGAAACTTATGCTCCCGTAGCTAGACTCGAAGCCATTAGGATGCTTCTTGCCTTTACGTGTTATAAAAATTTCAAACTTTTTCAAATGGATGTGAAAAGTGCCTTTTTAAATGGCTTTATCTCCGAGGAAGTCTATGTTAAACAACCCCCCGGTTTTGAAAATCCACATCTTCCGGATCATGTTTTTAGACTCACAAAAGCTTTATATGGTTTAAAACAAGCTCCACATGCTTGGTATGATAGATTAAGTAAATATCTT
The DNA here is from genome assembly GCA_033977485.1 of Hydrangea macrophylla. NCBI lineage: Eukaryota > Viridiplantae > Streptophyta > Magnoliopsida > Cornales > Hydrangeaceae > Hydrangea > Hydrangea macrophylla. Next base: position 31,785,207 of record CM066992.1, read on the forward strand.
ATTGATCTTGGTTTTAATCGAGGAAAAATTGATACTACACTTTTTGTTAAAACCTCAAATAAAGATATCTTGCTTGTTCAAATTTACGTGGACGATATTATTTTTGGAGCTACAAATGAAAAGATGTGTGAAGAATTTGCATCATGTATGAAAAATGAATTTGAAATGAGTTTGATGGGGGAGCTAAACTTTTTTCTTGGACTTCAAATAAAGCAACATAAAGATGGCATTTTCATAAATCAATCCAAGTACATTAAAGATCTTTTAAAAAGATTTGGATTGGAAGGAAGCAAAGTTTTTCAAACACCTATGAGTTCTACTTTAAAACTTGATAAAGATGAAACCGGCAAGCCGGTAGATTGTGAACTTTTTCGGGGAATGATTGGTAGTCTATTGTATCTCACCGCAAGTAGACCGGATATCATGTTTAGCGTATGCCTTTGTGCTAGATTTCAAGCTTCACCCAAGGAATCACATGTCATTGCGGTTAAACGTATTTTTCGTTATCTTCTAGGTACTATTGACTTAGGTCTTTGGTATCCTAAAAATACCTCTTTTGAATTAACAAGTTTTTCGGATGCGGATTTTGCCGGTTGTAAAATTGATCGCAAAAGTACTAGTGGCACATGTCATTTTTTAGGACATTCGCTTGTCTCTTGGTTTAGTAAGAAACAAAATTCGGTAGCTCTATCTACGGCAGAAGCCGAATATATAGCCGCTGGAAGTTGTTGTGCTCAAACACTTTATATGAAACAACAATTGGAAGATTTTGGACTTTATTATGATCATATTCCTATAAATTGTGATAATACTAGTGCCATATGTTTATCCAAAAATCCTATCCAACACTCAAGGACTAAACACATTGAGATTCGTCATCATTTTATACGCGATCATGTTCAAAAGGGGGATGTTGATCTTGTTTTCATCAACACCGATCGTCAATGGGCTGATATTTCACAAAACCCCTTCCCGTAGAACGTCTTTGTGTTATTAGAAGAGAATTAGGTTTATCCTATTTGAATGATCTGCTTTAAAACTCTGTATCTGGACTGACATCTCCTTCTGTGTCTCTTTTTGGCCAAAGCAGTCGACTGACTTCCCGTCTCAGTCGACTGGCTCTCTTCATTCTCCTTTAATTCTTTGTTTCTAATCTCATCAGTCGACTGAGGCGTCGACCGTAACGTCGACTGTTTTTAAACCTTAAATCCCTGCCCACTCACGTCGACGGTGGCGTCGACTGTTTTTAAAACTAAAATCCCTGCCCACTCACGTCGACTGAGGCGTCGACTGGTTTTCAACTTTCTCAACCCCTACCCACCTCAGTCGACTGTGGCGTCGACTGAGACTCTGATTGCCCCAATTTCTGAGCCCTAATTTGATGATCAATCGACTGCTAATGCGACGCAGTCGACTCCTTTCTTATATTCTATATATATCGCGTCCCTCTTTCCTTCTCTTCTTCACTTCTTCTTCCTCCGGCGATTTTTTTTCTTTCTCTTCCGTTCTTTTTCCTCTTTCCCATTCAAGATCCTCCAGCTCCTCTCTATCATTTCCTCTCTATCCTTTTCCTTCTCTGAACCTTAGACCTCATCTCCTCCCTCTCCTTCTTCTGTATCTCTTCATCTCTGTACTCTCCCTCTCTTACTCTCGCTTCTAACCCTCCTTGTTGGTATCTCATGGCTCCCAAGCTCAAGCGGAAGACCCCTGCAAGTGGTTCATCCTCTGCCCCTCAGGCAACCAAAGCCAAGCGCTTCCCGACTCAAGAGGAGCAAGAGAGCTTTGATGAAGTCTTTTCTCACCGACATGTTGTTTTTGGTAAGATTCTTCCCATTCCCTTCTCTAAATCAGCTAATCTTCGCTTAGGGTTTCTTCTTGAACGTCTAGGTTGGCATCTTTTTACTAGTCTTAGCCAACCATGTTATCCCACCCTTGTTAAGGAGTTTTACTGTAATATGACTTTTGGACATCATGCAGACACCCTTACCTCTTTTGTTCGTGGTATTAAAATTCGTCTGGATCCCGACTCTGTTTCTTCTATTTTTCATATTCGTCGTGGAAATATTACTGAATATAGTATTAATTCTTGGAATCAAGGGCACGGATTTGACCCTCTTATTGCTTGCCGTCTTATCACCGGCAACAATGAGTTGTCTTATCCCGTGAAGCCCAAGGCTTCCGCCCTAACCTTTGAGGCTCGTCTTATCCACCATCTTCTCACCTATACTCTTCTGCCCCGTGCTGGCGGTCGAGATTCTGTTTCGTTCTTGGATGTGTTTTTAATCTGGTGCTTACTTGAAAATAAATCTTATGATCTACCATATCTTTTTTGCCGCCATATCTGTGAATGTCAAAAGAAATCTAAAACCAGTTCTTTGCCTTACGGTTTTGCTTTAACCACTGTCTTTCGTCACTTCAAGGTTCCCTTGGAGGACGAATTTGATCGTCATGACCCTATCTCTACTGACTTCTACTCTTCTACTATTCTGTCCCTTATGGGATACAAACTTGTGGGAAATGCTTTTGTTCCCAAAGTCTCTACTGATCCCACTACACCTACTGCCTCTACCCCTTCCATTCCCACTCCTTCTTCTCATCCATCTTCATCCTCCGCACCTCCTCCTCCTCCTCCACCTGCTGTTGATACACCCTCTCCTGACATTTTGGAGCAGCTTTCAGTTCTTTCAGCTCAGGTTCTGAGCCTCTCTACATCCATCTCTTCTCTTTCTGTCTCTCACACCCAGTCTATTGAGACTATGCAGGCTTCCTTATCTTCCTCACAGTAGGAGGCAGTTGAGCTTCACCAGCGCGCCATCGCATCCTTACGAGCCGATGTTTTTGAGATTGGTGGCTCTCTGGACACTTTGCGCACTTCCACTGCTGCTACTCAGGAGCTTCTTGATCGTCGTCTATCATCTCTTCAGGCTTCTGTTGATGACGCTCGTGAGGAGATCCATATTATCCGGACTCGCTTACACTTCTGACTGTGTCATTCTTGGTGTGTTGGACAAGATTTTGGGTAGATGAATAGTCATTGTAATTTTGTACATTTACTGATCTTATAATTCTTTTTGAATCTTGGCTAGATTATGTATCTGTTGATAGTATCACATTGTTATAGTATATGTTGATAGAATCTTGGCTGCTTATAGTATCACATATTGTTAGCCTTTTTGACTTTGTTGATAAATTTAAGTGTTCATATAACAAATTTCAGCGTTTATGCAATTTTTTTGATTGTTGTCTTGGTTCTTTACCTCCTTATCTGTTTTTTGTTAATGACAAAGGGGGAGAAAAAGTATATCATTGAACATTAGTAGAAAATCGTATCATCATTGATCCATTGTTCATAACCTTTTTAATGGGCAACAAGTAGTTTGTCATCATCAAAAAGGGGGAGATTGTTAGCCCCTTCCATTATTTGAATGGATAATTTTGATGATTAACAAACTACTTAGTAATGGTTTCTAATTATCTCAAGATGATTAAGTTGCAGGGACATTGATTATATATTTTTCTCATACATGGTGATTGATCCTAAGCCAAACGGAGCTTTTCAAGTTGAAGAATCTTGTCTTAATCTTTGTTTTAGGATTCTATGTAAGCAATTTATTTATGTGAACATCTTACTTTAGGGCTCAAAGTTGATTAATAAAGGTTTTACATAACTAACCCAACCCTTCCTTTGAAATCTGTAAAGAAGCAGTCGACTGTTAAGTCGACTCAGTCGACTGATTATCCAGTCGACTGAACAGTCGACCTGGGTACACAGAGATTTCTAATGTGTACATTCCAGTCGACTGCCATCGCGACCCAGTCGACTGATCTTCGCAATTCAGTATATCCTTTTGAAAAGCAGTCGACTGCCCTGTGATGACAGTGGACTGAATGACTGCGATAAACACAGTAACGGCTAGTTTAATGCATTTATTGTAGCATTAATTGCTCCCAACTACCCCCAACGGTTGGAAATCAAAAGGAAGCTATAAATACATTTATTTGAACTTCATTAAAGCTCTCCTTGAACAATCTAACCAAGTTTTTCATCTCATTAATATCTTGAGCCCTAGTTTGGTGAGATCATAAATTCTATTGCTCTAGCATTCATTTGTATTATCTTGAGAGCAATTTATTGTGAGCTTAAATCTTGTATTTATCCACTCTATTGAGAGAGTCTTTCATTCTTGTATCAAAACCTATTTATAAAGGTAGTGTGTATTAAGGGTTGGTGTAACCCTAGTTCAAGTGAAGAGGATTTTCTTCCTTGAAGAGATTGTAAGGGTTTAATCTTCACCCGAAGAAGATTGAAATAGTGGAATCCTCAAGAGGTGTTCTTGAGGGGTGGAAGTAGGGCGCGGCGTGCGGTTTCCCGAACCACCTAAAAATTGGTTTGCATTGTATCTCTTCCTCTTCTCGTTACATTGCTTTTGTAATTTTATTGTTTGGGCAAAATTTGAACAAATTTCTAAATAATTTTTTAAAAACCTTATTCACCCCCCCCTCTAAGGTTTCCTTTTTGGGCCAACACATGTTACTGTCATCCATACATAATAAAACTAAACTAAAAACATAAATAAAACCCTATTACTCGTCTAGGGCTTCATTGAAACCCTAGATCTATGATCTAGCCGTCCATGGAAGTGATGGATGGCAAGTAGTTGATGGAGGAGGCCATGGTAATCCTTGGTTTTCTTCTTCTTCTCCTTGCTTCCCTCCCTTCAATGGCTGGAAGTATGGTTGTAGAATGTGTATGTATGGGTGTGTAATCCTTCAATTGAAGTAAAATAGAGTATATGTAGATTTCCAACAAGTTTTGGAAGCCTTCCCAACCCGAAACGGACTGAAACTGATGTAATTTACAGTCTAGACGTCGTTCAGCAGTTTCGTTTGCACAGGAGTCTTCAGTATACTGAAATACGCAACTTTGGTTTTTACACATATCGCACGAGCGGGTCGCGCGAGCGCGACGTTTGGACCTTCGCGCGCGCGGATCGCGCGAGCGATTCTGGGACTTTCGCGCGAGCGGATCGCGCGAGCGATTCTCTGTTCTTCGCGCGCGCGGCTCGCGCGCGACTTGGCTTTTTCAGCTTCTTTCTTTGTGCTTTTTCACCCTGTTTAGCCTGATATACTTGATTTCTTCCAAAACCTGTCCGAAAATAGAAAACGAAGTAAAAATATACAAAAACAGGATAAAAAGGTACTAACAAATGTGAATTAAGGCGTCTACTTAGGATTAGTTCTCTCCCGATCACACCCCCAAACCTACATTTTGCTAGTCCTCGAGCAAAACTAAAATAAAAACTAACTACTAATAACATACTATTCCATTTTCGTATGGATCACGACTGCATTTAGCTTATGCAACAAGCCTTTTAAACCTCTAGGTGTCCCTAGTCGGACGAGTGAAGTCTCGTGAGGGTTCTCATCAACAAGTCACCCACAACCATCTTTATTAACTTGTGAATTTAAAAAAAAAAAAAAATTAAATTTTATTAAAACTAAAGAACATAATATTCAATACTCCTTATTATAACACAATGATTCGAAATAGAATAACGAACGTAAAAAAAAACATAACGAAACATCCACCTTTATCATGAAAAACAATCTCAAGCACATGTATCGTATAAATCAATAGAGTTCCTCATACAATTGCACGTGTGTGATATGGTAGTCAAATGAACACGCGCATGTCATGAACTTGGAATATAACTCGAATAACCATTTAACTATGTCTCGACTACGAATCTCACAATGTCAATTACACTCTCAAATGAAACACTCAGAAACATGTGTAATTTTTCTAATATATGTGAGTAAAGGAAATATGTTTTCAAAACGAGAAATGCTCACATATGACTCGAAAAAGACGCATGACACAAAAGAATAGTAGTCTCATGGATAGGATGCCAATAATCAAGAAAAATTAATCATTACCATGTTTTAATCTCCCTCCCATCGTTTTCATATCCGAACCATGTTTCCTAGGATCAGATAGGACTTTTCAAAGGTTATAATGTGGCTCAGACAATGGAAAAGGATAGAAAGGATTTGTTAGGTAGGTAATCTCAGAATGGCATTGTAAGGCATGTTCGATTTCTTTCATTCATCTCTTCTACCAACTTTCATCTTCTCATTCTTTTATTTTCAATTGTTTTCAATTTCTTTCCTCTTTTTTTTCAATCTTATTTTTTTTTCTTTCCTCCTTTTTTTTTTTCTTTATTATGTTTCTTTTCCTTTTTCTTTTCTCGCTTCTCGAATGACTATGCATTGAATACCAAGCAACTACATCAATAGCATCTTATTTTCTTCTCCCTTTTCAACACATCACCTTAACACTACTAAAAGGTGACAAATCTCTCAGTGGTGAACTCCGAGTTTGTCAAGTCGGAGCAAAAACAAGGATAATGGTAATCAAAGAAAGAAATGGCATTTTAACGGCTCAAAGGGCGAACTAAGGAAATTTATAATTCTTCTGGATAGTGGTAAACAAAGAGGGCCTAAAATCATTTCCTCTAGTTATATGGTTGTTCAACGTTTACAGTGGAAGATTATTTAGCACAGTAACAAATATTTTAACTTGATTATCAACCAAAACAAGAATAATGAGACTACACAACGAGTTAATGCGCTATTTCAATGAAATTCGACAAACACAAGATGTATTTATAACCCTCAATAAAGAAAAGATAGGCTCAAAAGCTCACTGGGCTTAGTCTCCACCATGTGTTATCTAGAAATCCGAATCATATTATAGTTCACAACCAACATGTATTCCAATGACTACGTGCAGTGCATAAGTTTATGTGCAAATCCATGATATTAAACTACGATTCAAACAATACATAACTCAAAACGTCACATCATAACTTCAGCAAATGTTTAATCACATCTTCCCTTGTTTACCACTCTATAACAATTCAAAGTTATTTAACAAGAAGTATCAAATTGATATTGCAAAAACCGTAGGTAACATCGTTTATTTAAACACACTTATTGAATTTTTTTTTAAAATTTTGCATAAACTAATGTGCATGTGTGCATACCCCCAAACCTAAACCTTTCATTGTCCCCAATGAAACAATAAAACGAAAGAAAGGAGAGTAGGTACGAAAGGAACGATAGTACCTCGATTTCGACAAGCATAGAACAGGTGAACACAAAGGAATATGGCAATAAATTTCAATGTTACCTGTTAATACTGGATAAAAGAAACTAAACAAAGAAAATATTCAAAGTAAATGAAACCGAAATATAAAATATAAATCGATAAACTAAGCTAAACTAAACTAAACTAGCAAATAGAAAAGAAATAAAACGAAAAAGTATAATTGTTAACAAGGAAAACAACAACGAACTCGATCTAAAATGACCTAAAAAACAAAAACAGACACGGAAAAACTACCTGAGCAGGTATGGGGAAAGGATACAGAAAAGAAAAACAAATATCAAGAAAAGGGGAAATCGCGCGAGCGGCCGTCGCGCGCGCGAATTCCCAAAATTTTTTTTTTTTTAATAAAAAATCGAAAATCGCGCCAGCGAGGTACCTCGCGCCCGCGAAAACAGGCGCGAGGAGAAGCAGAGGCATACTATAAGGAAAACAAAGAAAAACGTCTAAGGGGCATATTCGCGCCAGCAGGCCGCGCGAGCGGGCCGCGCGCGCGATTTGGGTATTTTCCATTTTTTAGCTAAAATTATGTATATATTATTAAAATAATTTAATTCCAACCCCCAAACCTGTCCAGAATGTCCAAAACAGACTCAAACAGACTCAAAAATATGCAAAAATCAAAGAAATGTACGAATTAAAGCTTGGGTTGCTTCCCAAGAAGCGCTAACTTTTACGTCTTCAGCTAGACCATTCTAGCTCAAGAATTTATGGAGGCCGTAAATCGGACTGTGTACCCCTAAGAATATCCGGTAGAGCTCGATGGTAAGCAGAAATTACGTCGCTTCGAATTAATTCAATTGACGATTTGTCAGTATGTTCAAATCGATTTCTTACCTTTCGAGTAGATTCAGCATTAGGGTCCGGGATATTAGGGTTCATCCACACATCATCCGCTATATCGTTGTCGTTACTCACATTTATTGCTTTGTTAGGCTCCATATTCCGTCTTACCTCACCTTCCGCCTCACATAGGTAATCGTCGTCTTTAGGAGGTTGATCGACAGCGTTAAACACGTTTAATTTTAATTTTATATTCCCGAACGACACTTTCATCACCCCTGTTCTACAATTGACACAGGCGTTGGCCGTGGCTAAGAATGGACGACCAAGAATAACAGGAGTGTATTTTCTATTATCTAGCACCGATTCGGTGTCAAGGACCATAAAATCAACAGGATAAAAACATTGATCAACTTTTACTAGGACGTCTTCGACGATTCCTCTAGGTACTTTAATAGAACGATCCGCTAATTGTATGGTAGCGGTCGTAGGTTTAAGTTCACCTAAACCTAGTTGTTTGTAGACATGATAGGGTAAGAGGTTAACACTAGCTCCTAAGTCAAGGAGAGCCCTATGAATGATAGTGTCACCTATGACACATGAAATCGTAGGCGTACCGGGATCCTTATACTTCGGAGGAGCGTGTTGGAAAATTGAACTTACTTTTTCAGTGAGGAAGACCTTTTTAGGAGTATGACTACGTATTTTGCGTTTTTGCGTACATAGGTCTTTTAAACATTTAGCTTAAGCGGGAATTTGTTTTATAGCGTCGAAGAAAGGAATATTAATTTTAACTTGTTTAAATACCTCGAGTATATCTTCAGTTTTTGATTTTTTCTTTGAAAAATTAGACGGTTCCTCAACATTAGGTGGATATGCCATTCTCGGAATATAATTCGTTGGGACCGGTTCCTCATCTTTTCTAACTCTATCCACGTCTTCACCTTTTTCTTTATTCAAATTTAAATTTTTATTTTTCTCACCCCCATCCGGAATTACAACAACTTCCTCATCTCGAGTAGTCGTCCTAGTCGAAACAGCGTTCACGCTCTCACTCGTACTACCCACTGCGTATTGCCCCTTAGGTTGCTGAGTAGGTTGACTGGGCAACTTACTCTCAATTAAGCGGTTTAGCGTATTAGCAATTTGCCCTACTTGGGACTCTAGTTTTGCGATGGATTGTGTGTGAGAGTGTACTAACTGGACCACCGAACCAAAGTTTTCAAGTGAGGCCAACACCTTCTCCTCAAATGCATTATTGCGTGGGGGTGGAGGAGGTAGTTGTTATTGACCTTGTTGATATTGGGGTCGGTACATATTAGGAAAATTAGTCTACCTAGGATTAAAATTATTTTGTGGGAATTGTTGCATAGAATTAACGTGTTGTTCAACAAATTCCGGATATTGAGATGCAGAAGGACATGCAAAGATATTATGGGACGGTTCAGAACATAATGCACATACTTCTGAAGAGGGTGGATTAGACGTTTTGTTCATTTGCATAAGTCAGTCAAGTTTTCTATTTAATTCTTGTATTTGAACTGATTGACTTGACTCAACTGTCACCTCTCGCTTAGGTTGAAGATGATATCCCTCGAAACGTACCGACACAGCCTGATGCATCGAATTCTCGCTTAGTGTTTCAAAAATCTTCCAAGCCTCGTCGGCGCTTTTGTGTAGGAAAGTTCCCGCACAAACGGCATCGACGGTATTCCTAACAGAGGGAGTAAGCCCCTCGTAGAAGACCTGAACAAGTTGCCACTTAGGAACCTGATGATGTGGGCAAGAGCGTAGTAATTCTTTGAATTTCTCCCAAGTATCATAAAGTGTTTCCCCATCTTGCATTACAAAGTTTGTTATGGATTTCCTTATCTGATTTGTACGCATAATAGGGAAAAACTTTTGTAAAAATGCGGTGTGTAAGGCTTCCCATGTTTTAATTGTGTTTGGCTCAAGTGATTGAAGCCAATACTTAGCTTTGTCTCTTAACGAAAATGGAAAGAGCCGCAATTTTAACTCATCATCAGTAAGATTTTGAATTTTTAAAGTAGAACATATATCCTGAAAATCTCCTAAGTGTTGGTATGGATCTTCATTTAGACGGCCATGGAAGGATGGAAGTAGCGAGATCGTAGACGACTTTTATCTCAAAGTGAGATGCTATCGCCTCCGGTAATTCAATACATGTTTGTGGCGTGTAAGTCGTCGGAATAAAATAATCTTTAAGTGGAGGAGGTGGTGGTATATTAGGATTATTCAAATTATTTCCGTTGTTATTTTGGTTGTTATTGTTATTTCCAATGTCTGCCATTTTAATCGGTTCTATGTTATTAAAGCGTGGTTTCTTTAGTCTTGTAAGAGTACTACGTATTTCGGATTCAAATAAAGACGTTGGTTTTGGTATCAAATCGTCGTTTATTAAAAACCTAGCTCTAGAAGTTAAGTTTGAAGACTTATTAACTCTAAGGGTACGTTCAAGTTCAAGATCGATAGAATGTAATTCAGGTTTCTTTGAACGTGTACCTAACATAAACTTAAAAAGAAAACTAAGCTAAAACAAAACTAACTCAAAAATAAAAATAAATAATAATAAAAAAATAGATAGCAATCACGCAACTAAGATAACAAGCACTCAACTAATGTGATGCATGAATATTATCCTGTAATGCAATGACCGCGTCAAGCCCAGCGCCCCGGGTTTCCTAGCTAATGCAGTGCAATTAACCCTAAACTAATGCAAATAGTGCGTCACAACGCCCTGACTTACAGTGGTTTAAAGCGAGTTTCACAATAAGCAATTTATTTATTTTATTTATTTTATTTGCGTAAGCTCCTTTGATGTAATTAGCTACTCCACTCGGAAACGTTGGAATTTGATGACTCGAAAACCTATAAAATAAAAGAACAAGTTAGTAATTTAAAACAAAAACGGAAAATAAGAAGAATAAAAACTAATCTAATATTTACGAATTAACTAAACTAAGATTATAAAATTAAAGGTAGTAACGCAATCCCCGGCAACGGCGCCAAAAATTGATCTTGTCAGAATCAAGATATAAAAAGTGTTCTTTACTTTTTAAAAGATTTGCAGTGTGGAAGTAAAGGTCGAACCCACAGAGATTGATTAACTACCGTGTTTTAATCTTAAAACCTAAATCTAATTAATTATAAAAACGGATTTTGATTTGAATTTAATTAAACTAATAACAATAAAACTAAATCTAAACTATGAAAGCAATTAAAAGTGTTTTCAATAATGTTTAAGGGAACCTAGGATTGCAAATCCACCACTAGCTTCATAATAGGAATATTTATGAATTACTTTAGCTTATTACGTTGGATGATAATGGGGAATTGTAGCTACAAGCCCAATTCCTCCGACAAGAAGATATTCATGGTTCAAGCACCAACATAATCCATCTTCGGTTAGCACGAATTATCCCACACTAAACTAGGGTTGTGATCTAATCCGTCTAACCTAGGCATGGACTATTCGTATACTTGATAGCACAAATCAATAAAGCACCATCACATATAAACAATCTAAACAAGCACAGCAAGCATAGATCGTTGAGCACATCACAGTCAAAATAGATCTAAGACAAGAATAAATTCTGAAAGTAATGATTTAATCACTAGAAGTACGATTTATTTATAAAAATCCTCTAAACATGTGACTGTCATCCATACATAATAAAACTAAACTAAAAACATAAATAAAACCCTATTACTCGTCTAGGGCTTCATTGAAACCCTAGATCTATGATCTAGCCGTCCATGGAAGTGATGGATGGCAAGTAGTTGATGGAGGAGGCCAGGGTAATCCTTGGTCTTCTTCTTCTTCTCCTTGCTTCCATCCCTTCAATGGCTGGAAGTATGGTTGTAGAATGTGTATGTATGGGTGTGTAACCCTTCAATTGAAGTAAAATAGAGTATATATAGATTTCCAACAAGTTTTGGAAGCCTTCCCAACCCGAAACGGACTGAAACTGATGTAATTTACAGTCTAGACGTCGTTCAGCAGTTTCGTTTGCACAGGAGTCTTCAGTATACTGAAATACGCAACTTTGGTTTTTACACATATCGCACGAGCGGGTCGCGCGAGCGCGACGTTTGGACCTTCGCGCGCGCGGATCGCGAGAGCGATTCTGGGACTTTCGCGCGAGCGGATCGCGCGAGCGATTCTCTGTTCTTCGCGCGCGCGACTTGGCTTTTTCAGCTTCTTTCTTTGTGCTTTTTCACCCTGTTTAGCCTGATATACTTGATTTCTTCCAAAACCTGTCAGAAAATAGAAAACGAAGTAAAAATATACAAAAATAGGATAAAAAGGTACTAACAAATGTGAATTAAGGCGTCTACTTAGGATTAGTTCTCTCCCGATCAATATTGCAGTCGTATTATATTTTTTAGGGCCAAAAGTGTCAAAAAGTAGTCGGATCATGTCCGGAATCACACATGTACGTTCGTCGGACTAAAATACATTGTAAGGAATCAACTCCTTACTGCAACAATCAAGAGGGGAACAGAGAGAGAATTAAGCAGATAGAAGGAGATAAGATGAGATTCAGAGAATAATTGGGGAAGAAGATGAAGTTAGAGAGAGAGATAAGGCAGAGAACTATAGAGAAGGAAACATATTTTCATTATCAAATTGCATGCCTCAAACAGAGCTTCCTTAGCTCTTTATAAGCTCACTGATACAACTAATTCAACCCTCAAATGGTTAACAAACTCCTCTACTAATCACAACATGACACCTAGCAATTAGTTAAAACCAATTTATCATTTACAATAACCACCACTCTACCAATTGTCGGGTCATGACAAATACCCTCCACTTGAAATTGTCCTTGTCCTCAAGGACTGAACAAACCCAGAAGAGATCTTATCTTGAGCAAGAATAGCCTAGGTTGCAACCCTAAGTGAGGAAGCTTATGGACAAGCTCAACATTTTGGCCAATGCGACCCAATTTGTCCCACCTGGGTCCGGTCCTCTCACCCAAACAATGGTTGCTTTGGTCAATCTGCATTGGATGAAGATCACCATTCTCCAATTAACAAAAGTAAACTTGATAGTGCTAGACGCGAGTGAACTCATCTGCAGCCTCAATATGATGAGGATCCTCTGCGGTTGCTCCGGCACTTGGTCACACAAGAGATCCTCTGTTACATTTTCTGCTAATTTCACCATAGTTGGGATAATTGTAGCTTCACTAAGGCTCAATTCAAAGGCCATTTCTTTACCCAAATCACATTGCAATCCTTTGTCCCTTAATGACCCAGTATCTTCAACTTTCCCTTGATAATCTTGCTCAGTTTCCATCATTTGAGATACCAATTCTAATTCAAACTGAACAGAATTTTGGACTTCTTGTGAAGAATTGTTGGCACCCATCTCTTCAAAAGGAGTGCATATAGCAAGAACCTCCTTTTTAGAAGCCATTTTGTTCTCCAAAAAATTTGAGGACTGATTCTTGTCTCTTGAAGGGGGAATTAACCCATTTTCTGATTTCTTTTGCATGGATTTCAGATAGTCCTCTTGCAACCCAGCAATGATTTGAGCATGTGCCAGGGTCTGAGGTCTCATCATTTGCACCAATTTCTTGATTTCCATTCTCAAACCATGGATAAACACTGATACTAAGTATTCTTCAGAAACCCCAAATTGTCCTGCACATACCCATATTTTCCAATTTTTGAAACTATCAATATATTCATGAACTAAGCCTTCCCCTTGTAACACAAATTTGGGAATTTTATGGCACAAATTTGTGCGATTCAGATTACTCATTAGGTCTTCGAACCTTGCATCAATTTTAGCTTCAAGATTGGCAAATTTAGAGTCAAATCTTGATTCCAATCCAGCAATCTTGGTGTACACATCTGCCATCTGAGTTTGAGCATTTATGTCAATTTGACGTTGTTGTGTACATTGCCATTGCAGTTCACTGCAGATTTCTGGTAATTGGGTTTCCATGGTAACAATAACAAGTTGAATTTTGATGATTGAATTGAGAAGGAAAAAGAAGGTTTAGAGACGAAGATTTGTAAGACCCAGCAATGAATTGTTGAATTTTCAAAGAAGTGAACTGAGATTAAGAACAATTGCAGAGTAAAAGAAGAAAAATTAGAGTAATTGAAATAAAGAAAGGAACAAGAACAGAAGAGAAAAAATATGGATGAGATTCAAGAGAGAGAAGAATAATCAGAAGAAGATTTGAGACAAGAAGAGGTAGAATTAAAAGAAACTGTGGACGATTTGCCCAGATTGGCTCTGATACCAATTGTAAGGAATCAACTCCTTACTGCAACAATCAAGAGGGGAACAGAGAGAGAATTAAGCAGATAGAAGGAGATAAGATGAGATTCAGAGAATAATTGGGGAAGAAGATGAAGTTAGAGAGAGAGATAAGGCAGAGAACTATAGAGAAGGAAACATATTTTCATTATCAAATTGCATGCCTCAAACAGAGCTTCCTTAGCTCTTTATAAGCTCACTGATACAACTAATTCAACCCTCAAATGGTTAACAAACTCCTCTACTAATCACAACATGACACCTAGCAATTAGTTAAAACCAATTTATCATTTACAATAACCACCACTCCACCAATTGTCGGGTCATGGCATACATCCACTTCACTTTGTCAACTAGAAAAACGATGTATTGATGGATATCATTCAAGCACCCAACACAGCATGAAAACCAGCCAATTTGGTGATAAAAGTGACTGCTTAAAGTCGTGTTTATGAAGCATACTTTCAGCATAAATTTCTCCGACAAATCGTGTTTTGAAAATACTACTTTAGAAAGTTGAAGGGTTCAGGAAATTGGTTGAAAAGTTGATGGTTTGGGTCAATATGGGTATGTTTGGAATGTCAACTTTAAAATGCATTCTTACTAATTGTAATTCGTAATAATCTTTATTAGCAACTAATTTTAAAATTGCCTTTTAATACAATGTTTACTTTTTCACAAAAGCAAATTTTACTTACTTTCGTTTTTAAGCAGGAGATGATTTTTTGCATACGAGGAACTGAGTTGAGAAGTAGTAGAATCCCATGCTCCTCAATTTCTACACCAAATTAATCTCACTCTATAATTTTTCCCTCCATCTATGTTCGTCTTTTGGCTTCAATCCCTCTCGCAATATTGGTATATGTAATTTGTGAAAAAAGTCACTTTCATACCAAACATAAGACCCAAGTAGTGATTGGTTTGGTAAAAAAATTCCACACTCGAGATTAGTCAATTTTTTTTAGGATTATTACATATTAGTCTGCTGTGATTAGACCCATTTTCACAAAGTGAACACTTAATCCCCTGAGATTTCATATTAAAGTGAAACTACAAAGATTTCTCTCATGGCCACACATGGGGGATTCAATATTAAAATTAGCCCACACAAGAGAGTTTAAGTATCAAAATTAACTCGACATAAGCAACTAACCCTAAAATAGCCCTTCAAAGGGGTATTAGCTCCATTTAGGTTTCACTTTAGTACTAATATTTTTGGTCAAATTTAGATATTTTCATCAACTATGAGGGAATCCTATCAGTTTCACTTTAATATGAAATCAAGAAGAATTTTTTTTTTTTTTTTTTCAATCTTAGAAATTGGTTAGGGGTTGGGATGTCTGGGGTTGGGAAGGGGAAGGGTATGTTTGATAATCCAATTAAGTACTAAAAATGAAAAAATTCAGCAATTACTCTTTTTCAATGCATTTGATAAGTACTACTCCGTACTTAATTGAAAAAGCAACAAAAAAATCACTGAAAACTTTAAGTGAAAAATTTCTATTGAAAATAATCACTGAATGCATTCTATTTTAATAGTTGAAGCACTTTTTTCTGTATTACAAATTCAATCACTTAAAATTTTCAGTACTTAAAATCTAGCACTTAATTTTTAGCACTTAATATTCAATTTTATCAACCGCACCCGATGTCTTGAACTCGAACTATTGCATTTTTTCACTAACACCCCTTATGTTAAAATTCTATCCAAAAAACTAACGTTTTGGTATCATGTGAGTAACATATGATACAGAAATGCTAACAACGTGATATTTATATATCTCTTCTTTGAGATGTTAAAAATTGTAGGACAAAATTATCTTTTGTTGCACACATAATCGCCCTTTCTTGTACACAAAATTTTAGGCCATTTTGTTCTAAAATTTTCGACGGTTCGAAGTAGAGGCAAAAATGTCATGTTGTTAACACTTTTATACTATGTGTTGGGGTAATACTTAGAACACACCCAAATATACAACTTTTGGGACACAACCTAATTAATGTGTCTTATCTCTCTCATGTGTCACTGTGGGGGTCCAGTGACATCACAGGAGAGAGATAGACAAATTATTTGGGTTGTGTCCCCAAGGTTGTGTGTTTGGATGTGTCCCAATCTTTACTCGTGTGTTGGTAACATGATACAAAAGTCTTCACTTTTGTAGACGACAAGTCGACAAGCTAATCGAAGGGGTGTTAGGGAAAAATTGTAATAGTTGGGGGGTCAATTTGTTGAATTTTATAGTTGAGAGATATTTGAAAAAAAAAAAGCCATAATTGAGGAGATGTTAGCATAATTAACCCTTTTTTTTCAATCGAAAATGCATACATCAATACAAATATCCATCAAAGACTCAGTGACGTCATGACTTTACAAACAGAAAATTTAGAGAGAGAGAAAGAGAGAGAGAGAGAGTTCGAGCGGCGCGCGAAGGTTTGAAAATGTTGAAAGAAGCAGTGAGAGGCGGGATCGAGAATTTGAAGATGAACGATGAAGACGATCTGGATCTTCAAGGTCTTGAGAATTGGGCGACGAAGGTTCTCTCGTATTTCTGTGTTTTAGTGAATGCTCTACGGTTTTCTTGGAATGTTAGTTATGAGATCATTATTGGTTAAATTCATTTCAGTGTAGATAAATAAGGGATTTGAATTTCTTGCAGTTGTATTCTTAATCTATGCATTCAATGGCATTCATTTTATTCCATGGCTTGACTTCAGTAGTAGTATCATTTTAATCATCACAGAAACTCACGAACACAGTAATTATTGGGATCCAATAATGGAACAATAAAAATTTCTTGAAAACAGAGTAGAAATTCTGAAGAAATTAAAATCATATGTTCTTTAAAACGATTTAGAGAGTGATCAGTTTTCCAGTTTGCTCTGTAAGTTGAAGAGATTTTATTTCTTGGACTTCTCTAAGAGCAACTCCAATGGGAGTATCCATTTTGAGCAGCCAAAATATAGTTCTGGATCCTTAAAACAGTATATTTGGATATTCAAATCGATCTTTCTATCAAACGCACTCCAACCCATTGTAACCAAAAGAGTAACCATTTAATATAAAATATATTTTTTACACTAAAAAACTATGAAAGTCAGTCTCAATTTTGTTGGTATGTAAAGGTGGCAGCCAAAGACTACCTCTCAATTTTCCACTAAAAAATGGATCCATTTTGAATACCCCTTTATGGTCACGGTAGGAGCTCAAAATTTTTGACAAAAAGAGCCAAAATGTCTGGTTTTTTGGGATGGATACCCATACAAAGCTTCCATCAGAGTTGCTCTAAGCCTCTATAAGTCATAAATGAGCAGAAATTACGACCAACATACCCAATCAACATGTAAATATTAAATACAGCGCGATGCCACATCATTAGAATTAAAGTATTAGATCATTTGAAAATATTGCTTAGGTTGGGAAGGATTCCCAAGGAATTAGGGGTAGATGTATAAATAAAAATTATATTAGTTTGTAATACTATGTCATCAAAATAATTGTGACATCAAATATTTTTTTTTTCCCAATTTAACACTAATTTAGAATCTAGTCATCACAAACAGACTGAAAATCAGAGTATATCTGAAAATTGGAAGCTGGAAGAGAAATGTTGAAGTTATGAATATGAATAATGCTATGTTTACTAAATTTTGAATACTTACTTTGATTTTTAAATTGCTTAACAGTTGTACCATATGTTGTGACAATGACAGTGATATCACATGGCACATACCATTACATATGGTACAACTGACAAAACATTTGAATACCAAATTTAGGAAGCACATTCAATGACAGACCCACGTTGGGGCATGAGGGTGTAGTTGACACCCCTGAGTTTCTGAGAATTTCCATTGTAATTGTAACCATACTATTTCACCCAACTTACATGCACAGTTCTACCCCTTCGCTCTACTCTCACCATCACACTTACCTAAACGTGTACCTCTTCACTAAGGAGCTCTAATTCCAATCTTCTTTGTATCTATACAGTATATATAGTGTAGTGTTGGTACACTGTTGGATTGGATTGCTATATTCTATTTTGACTGAGTTTGAGTTCAGGCAGGGCCGGCCCTGAGGGGAAGCGGCACACACGGCCGCGTAGGGCCCCCTTTTAGTCAGGGTCCACTCTTAAAAATACTAACCCAAATTTATTATTTAAGTAATCAATAAGTATTATTTGTAATATTTATACTAATATACAGAGGGCCCCCATTTAGAAGTTCGGGTAGGGCCCTCAAAATCTCAGGGCCGACCCTGAGTTCAGGTGTACAATAGTCAAATATAGAAATGGAACAAACTAAAATGGGTCAATGATTTCCATTGTTTTATTTACGTGTTTCTAAATATATGTCCAGCTGTTTTGTTCTTCCTAAACATTTGTTTATGAAAACCAACAAGAGTTCGAAACCCCCAGGGGTCATGGGTTGTGGAAGGACCGTATCCAGAACTTTTGCGTGAGTTTGACTCTTACCGTCTACTCACCTTCCTAATTTATTTGGTGCATGTATTGTTGGATTGGTGCACGTAATCGAAGTTTGCCTTGTCCTACTCCATGAAAAGGGTAATAGTTAAACCGTAAAAAATGCTATCTAGATAGAACAAAAAATAATGGAGGGGGATCTTGGGCTTCGGGCTATGGCATTAATGGCTTGTCGTAGGTGTTATCTTGCATTCTCCGTCGAGCTTCCAGTGTAGTGGGATACTATTTGTTGTGATTTCCACGCGTGGTTATGCACATGTGTTGGTGCCCCTTTTGGTGGGGTCTTGACGAGTTGCGTGGTTATGCACGTGTTGGTGCCCCTTTTGTTGTGATCTTGACGAGTTACTGCTTTGTTGTGTCGCCACTGACTGTGGGAAGTGTGAATTCTGGGCAGACTTTTTGGGGTTCAAAGCTGGTTCTTGGAAGGATGGCGTTTGGTTATGGGCGAGCTTAGCAGAGACGACTAGACTTGGGAACAATATACATATACACATTTTTTTTTAGCTTGGTTGAGACGGTTTTTTTCCTTAAGCCGGGTGACTCTTGATATTAATGTGGAGTTTTTGTGTGGGCCATTGATGTGTACCTGATGATGGCGGCTTGTATATTATCAGTTATAGGGGTTTGTTCTTTTTTTTTTCTTTTTTTTCTTTTTTTTTTTTTTTTTGGTGGGGGGGGGGGGGGGGGGGGGGGGGGCTTTGTTGGGTTGGTTTTCTTTGTGAACTGTGTTTTTCTAATGATCTATCATCATTGTTGGGTCTGTTTTTGGGGGTGGTATGCTTAGGGTCTGCTTCATTATTGTACAAGGGTGTGGACTTCTTTCCTATGTAATCTCTTGATTAATTAATGAAATGTCCTAGCTGTTCAAAAATAAAAATTAAAACGTAGAATTAAACAGGATGACTGTAGTAAGTATGACCTCTTTAACAGTAACAATCGAATTGATGTTTCCTAGTAAAGATAGGTTGTCTCCTTTAATATGTTAAAACTAAATTCATGTGCTGTCCTTCTGTGCAGTCAAAACCAATGCAAGCAAATGAAGTCCTCCTTATTTCACCTGCAGCAGAGGAGAAGAAGAATAAGCAATCTGCTGGAGAGAAGTCTAAGCAACCTGAAAAAGAGCTTATTTCACCTGCTGGAGAGGATACGAAGAAGCAACCTGCTGAGCACGAGTTTATTTCACCTGCTGGAGGGGAGGAGAAGCAGCAACCTGCTGAAGAGAAGAAGTATAATCAACCTGAGAGAGAACTTATTTCACCTGATGGAGAGCCTGATCACGAGAAGAAGCAACCTGCGGGAGGGGAGAAGAAGATGCAGAAGCAACCTGTCGGAGGGGAGAAGAAGAAACAACCTGCTGGAGGGGAGAAGAAGAAGCAACCTGAGAAAGAACTTACTTCACCTGCTGGAGAGGAGACAAAGAATAGGCTACCTGCTGGAGAAAGGTATAAGCAACCCGGAAAATCAAACGCGAACATGTATATGATAGGAGCAAGTAGCATAGGAAATAGAAAGTGAAAATCATTTAAATATTTGAATCTAACTAGTGTTTCTTTTCAGAGACAACTGTCAACTACCATGAGCGCCGCAACAATAAGGCAAAAACTATGGCGCTGAATCAGAAGCGTTGGAACAAGGATTCTGATCGGTACTCGTTTGGTACTCTCTCTCTCTCTCTCTCTCTCTCTCTCTCTCTCTCTCTTCGCAGAGGTATAGACATATCGATGTACAAAAAAACACTTCAACTCCGCTTGGAATTTACACTTAATAGTCGCTAATCAAATTGAGCCTTAAGGGTCCAAGTTTCTTGTTGTTAATATATCTACTTGTCATGAAAGTAGTGTAGGATAACAAATTTGATAATCAAAGTTTAACACCACCTCAACCATCAAAGTGAACAAAAAAGGTTCGGTACTTATTAAGACAAACTTGTTACTTATTAAGTATTACCCCATTATATTTTTACAACAAAGGCTACATTATAGGTTATGTATTTTCCTCTAGGAAGCACTAGTGTGGGTGCAGGGATACGGATTCGTAAATATGGACGTGACTGCGAATGGGAGATTTGTCAATTTTCAAAAATTAAGGGTGCGGCTATGAGGGTACTTATATACATAGATGTCAAATCGGGATTAGTATCTTAAATCGAAATGATACAAGTGAATCAAATACGGATCTTTTTTTTTTTTTTGGGGGGGGGGGGGGGGGGGGGGGGGGGGTTATTAACTGATCACTTTTCGATTACACACAGATTGGATTCGTTTTTTCTGTATAGCCTTTTAATTGACGTGGTTTTCTATATTTAATATGCAGTAGTTTATGTATGAGCAACATGCTACATTCAAGATTGCTAACTTGCTATGCTCTTAAATTGGTACTTTATTACCATTTTTGGTGTAGTATCCATGTATTCTAGCATGGCCTTTGGCACGTCCTACACAAGGAACTATAAATTTAATTTTAGGCTAGCAGTATAATAGTTTTCATTCTGAGTTACTATTTCTCTAATTCTGTTCTCCAAAATTTGTTAAGGAAATAAAAAGTTCTGCATGGCACTTTCCACTTCAAATTATTTTCCCATTTTCCCTTTTCCTCTATAATTAGAACTCTTTTTCCCTTTTCCTCTTTGATCTATCTCTATACAGTAGAAGTGTACAGTAATGTAGGGGTAGTGTAGATTACTCTCATTTGGCTAATTCTAATTCCTAGAACTTTTGGATTTAAAAAAAAAAACGTGCCATTTCCATAAACAAGTCCGAGGTTTCGCCTATGAGTTCCGTCTCATCTCTATCCAACGCAAAATAACTTCCCATTGTTAACCGTCAATCTCTCTCACGTACTCTTAATCTCCAATAATTAGTCATCCCTCTCTCACTCTCTCCTCAAAATTGCTGGTATCATGCGATCCCTCCCTTTGTCTGAAATTTAAGAACCGATTGATCTTAGAAGTTCATGTTCTTTCCCTCAACAACAAATGTATCCTACTTTCACAAACCCATGTCTCTATGTAATTTAGTGACGACATTCATTGCCAGTGTTGTCCTCTCATTTGTCATTGTAGGTGTATGTATCATACTTTAATTTTTAAGATCACCGCCCGGGCAAACTCTATACTGTATAAAGCAGGGTTCTCTATATTGCATATGTTATAAATGGTATAAACATTATTATGTGCTATAATATCTTATTTGCCTGGGAACATTCTATTTAAAAAACAAAAACAAAAAACAAAATAGAAGAAAAAATAGAATGGGCTTTGAACGCAGTCGACTGGCACAGCAGCCCAAGGGTTCGCAACACTGAATCGTACATCTTATATATGCTATAGATGTTATAAGCAGCCTTATATGTGTGAGTATTATTAGGGTTGGCTGGGATCAATGTAGTTAAAGATTTTTTATTTAAAAAAAAAAGGGTCAACAAAATGGGTTTAAAACCCAGCCGACTTGCACTGCACTTCGCGACACTTTGCACAGCACTTCACCAAGTCGACTCGCATAGCAGCCTAATGTTAACTATATAATTGATAGTGCAACGCATGGCATTATCATATCCTATTAATTACATATGATATAACTCAGAAATTAATTACCTGTACTATCCCAAATCACAAATCAAACGTGTAGTAAACAAGATGGATGTGAATGAAGATGTTCTTCCTTTTTGTTTATCTTACCCTGATGTTATGCACATTGAGAAAGATTTGAGAAGACTTAAATGTGTTGGGGGAAACCTTGCCTTTTCATTCGTTACTCAATTTTGGCTTGAAGATTGAATTCATTTTAGCTCAAAAAAAATTGACATCATATCGTCTTATGTTCCAATATGAAGGAAAATTTTCAATTTCTTGTTCATCAAGATGGTGCTAAAATTTTACTAGCTTAAAGATAGTCATAAAATTACCTTTTGCAATTTGCACGATTTTGTTATTTGCTATCCTTAAAACTTTTCTTCTGACATTTGTTCCCAGGTTGACTGACACTGACCAACAATTGGATACAATGAATGAGCAGGTTAAGATGGCAGTACTTGCATATACTTACAGTTACTGATTTCATGCTTTGGTGCAGACATTAAAAACTCTGTTAGTCTAGAAGTTTATATAAAAAATTCTGTTAGTCTAGAAGTTTATAAAAAACTCTGTTAGTCTAGAAGTTTTTTATTTTAGGAAGTTTGCTTAGTTTGGTGTCTTATTCCTCTATAAATAAGATGCCATAGCTTTGTAAAAAAACAGTTTATGATGAATAAAATTTGGGTTCTCTCTTTGAAAGCCTAAGGTCTTGGTGGATTCCAAGAGTCTTTGTCTTGGTGGACTCCAAGACTATCTTTTCGTTTTATTCGTTAGTTGTTCATCAACTTTCCATCCCTATTTCAATTTCTTGACGTGCCCTATGTCAAATTTGGTATTAGAGCACAAGAACGATTCATGAATAGCCAAACAAGCCATATAATCACTACCATCATCGCCACATCATGACATCTTCATCTCTCACCAGCTTCTGCAACCCAAACATCCACTGTTCCCAACCCCAAACAGCCCTTACCAAGCCACAAGACCCTTCTAGCACGAACCAACCACATCCCCAAACCCTAATCTAATCCCCTCATATCGCGACCCAAACCAGATCCACCCAACCCTGGACGTACCAGTACACACCCTTCTTGAATTACCAACCCCGAACGCATTTGTAAAACCTATCATGAACCAAACAGCTGGAACTTCACCCAGTTCGAGACCCTGGTCGCATGCACACCACCCTAGTCGCATGCACACCACAAACAGTCCCTAAAGCCGTGTCACCATCCATTCAAGCTCTCGCGAATCCTAGGTGCCGTCACAGGAATCCTAGGTGCCGTCACAGCCTTACCATGAACCCCAACCTGATCGCAACTTGCAACATCACAGTAGCCCAAGTCCTCCATCGCTGCCACTCGCTGCCGTCCATTTAAACAAGCTTTTAGGGCTTCATTGTTGATACCCTTTGAACTTGAAGAATGGGCCCTTGTTTCAATATTACAAGCATTTGTCTAGGCCCAAACATATTCCTATTAAGACCAGCCACCCTCCTGTTAAGAGCCCACTCTCTTTTGAGTGTCTTAAAATAAAGACCAACAAGCCCATCCCATTTTCCTATTTAAACCCCAGCTCTTCTTTAAAACAAAAGGAAGCCAATTGCTCTTAAACTCAAATCTGCACCAGCCCTTTCACCCACCAACTGGCCCAAATCCTACAACCCCTTCACAAACCTAAGCCTTTGTTTAAGGCCCACTTGTTAAGTCCTGAGCCCATTTGATTGAAAATAAACCCAGCCCACTTGTTTTATTTAAAAATAGTCCAGCCCACCTCCTTCTAAGTGAACCCACAGTCCGTCTTATGAAATAAACCCAACCATTTAACAAATCTACCCAAGTCTGAACCCAATACCTGGCTACCATAAGCCCACTGTTTCAGCCCAGTCCAACCCAACAACCCACTGTTTTGTGCTATTTTGTTTTGTTTGGGACACACCCAAATATACAACTTTTGGGACACAACCTAATTAATGTGTCTTATCTCTCTCATGTGTCACTGTGGGGGTCCAGTGACATCACAGGAGAGAGATAGACAAATTATTTGGGTTGTGTCACCAAGATTGTGTGTTTGGATGTGTCCCAATCTTTACTCATGTGTTGGTAACATGATACAAAAGTCTTCACTTTTGTGGACGACAAGTCGACAAGCTAATCGAAGGGGTGTTAGGGAAAAATTGTAATAGTTGGGGGTCAATTTGTTGAATTTTATAGTTGAGAGATATTTGAAAAAAAAAAGCCATAATTGAGGAGATGTTAGCGTAATTAACCCTTTTTTTTCAATCGAAAACACATACATCAATACAAATATCCATCAAAGACTCAGTGACGTCATGACTTTACAAATAGAAAATTTAGAGAGAGAGAGAGAGAGAGAGAGAGAGGCGCGCGAAGGTTTGAAAATGTCGAAAGAAGCAGTGAGAGGCGGGATCGAGAATTTGAAGATGAACGATGAAGACGATCTGGATCTTCAAGGTCTTGAGAATTGGGCGACGAAGGTTCTCTCGTATTTCTGTGTTTTAGTGAATGCTCTACGGTTTTCTTGGAATGTTAGTTATGAGATTATTATTGGTTAAATTCATTTCAGTATAGATAAATAAGGGATTTGAATTTCTTGCAGTTGTATTCTTCATCTATGCATTCAATGGCATTCATTTTATTCCATGGCTTGACTTCAGTAGTAGTATCATTTTAATCATCACAGAAACTCACGAACACAGTAATTATTGGGATCCAATAATGGAACAATAAAAATTTCTTGAAAACAGAGTAGAAATTCTGAAGAAATTAAAATCATATGTTCTTTAAAACGATTTAGAGAGTGATCAGTTTTCCAGTTTGCTCTGTAAGTTGAAGAGATTTTATTTCTTGGACTTCTCTAAGAGCAACTCCAATGGGAGTACCCATTTTGAGCAGCCAAAATATAGTTCTGGATCCTTAAAACAGTATATTTGGATATTCAAATCGATCTTTCTATCAAACGCACTCCAACCCATTGTAACCAAAAGAGTAACCATTTAATATTAAATGTATTTTTTACACTAAAAAACTATGAAAGTCAGTCTCAATTTTGTTGGTATGTAAAGGTGGCAGCCAAAGACTACCTCTCAATTTTCCACTAAAAAATGGATCCATTTTGAATACCCCTTTATGGTCACGGTAGGAGCTCAAAATTTTTGACAAAAAGAGCCAAAATGTCTGGTTTTTTGGGATGGATACCCATACAAAGCTTCCATCAGAGTTGCTCTAAGCCTCTATAAGTCATAAATGAGCAGAAATTACGACCAACATACCCAATCAACATGTAAATATTAAATACAGCGCGATGCCACGTCATTAGAATTAAAGTATTAGATCATTTGAAAATATTGCTTAGGTTGGGAAGGATTCCCAAGGAATTAGGGGTAGATGTATAAATAAAAATTATATTAGTTTGTAATACTATGTCATCAAAATAATTGTGACATCTAATTTTTTTTTTCCCAATTTAACACTAATTTAGAATCTAGTCATCACAAACAGACTGAAAATAAGAGTATATCTGAAAATTGGAAGCTGGAAGAGAAATGTTGAAGTTATAAATATGAATAATGCTATGTTTACTAAATTTTGAATACTTACTTTGATTTTTAAATTGCTTAACATTTGTACCATATGTTGTGACAATGACAGTGATATCACATGGCACATACCATTACATATGGTACAACTGACATAACATTTGAATACCAAATTTAGGAAGCACATTCAATGACAGACCCACGTTGGGGCATGAGGGTGTAGTTGACACCCCTGAGTTTCTGAGAATTTCCATTGTAATTGTAACCATACTATTTCACCCAACTTACATGCACAGTTCTACCCCTTCGCTCTACTCTCACCATCACACTTACCTAAACGTGTACCTCTTCACTAAGGAGCTCTAATTCCAATATTCTTTGTATCTATACAGTATATATAGTGTAGTGTTGGTACACTGTTGGATTGGATTGCTATATTCTATTTTGACTGAGTTTGAGTTCAGGCAGGGCCGGCCCTGAGGGGAAGCGGCACACACGGCCGCGTAGGGCCCCCCTTTAGTCAGGGTCCACTCTTAAAAATACTAACCCAAATTTATTATTTAAGTAATCAATAAGTATTATTTGTAATATTTATACTAATATACAGAGGGCCCCCATTTAGAAGTTCGAGTAGGGCCCTCAAAATCTCAGGGCCGACCCTGAGTTCAGGTGTACAAAAGTCAAATATAGAAATGGAACAAACTAAAATGGGTCAATGATTTCCATTGTTTTATTACGTGTTTCTAAATATATGTCCAGATGTTTTGTTCTTCCTAAACATTTGTTTATGAAAACCAACAAGAGTTCAAAACCCCCAGGGGTCGTGGGTTGTGGAAGGACCGTATCCAGAACTTTTGCGTGAGTTTGACTCTTACCGTCTACTCACCTTCCTAATTTATTTGGTGCATGTATTGTTGGATTGGTGCACGTAATCGAAGTTTGCCTTGTCCTACTCCATGAAAAGGGCAATAGTTAAACCGTAAAAAATGCTATCTAGATAGAACAAAAAATAATGGAGGGGGATCTTGGGCTTCGGGCTATGGCATTAATGGCTTGTCGTAGGTGTTATCTTGCATTCTCCGTCGAGCTTGCAGTGTAGTGGGATACTATTTGTTGTGATTTCCACGCATGGTTATGCACATGTGTTGGTGCCCCTTTTGGTGGGGTCTTGACGAGTTGCGTGGTTATGCACGTGTTGGTGCCCCTTTTGTTGTGGTCTTGACGAGTTACTGCTTTGTTGTGTCGCCACTGACTGTGGGAAGTGTGAATTCTGGGCAGACTTTTTGGGGTTCAAAGCTGGTTCTTGGAAGGATGGCGTTTGGTTATGGGCGAGCTTAGCAGAGACGACTAGACTTGGGAACAATATACATATACACATTTTTTTTGAGCTTGGTTGAGACGGTTTTTTCCTTAAGCCGGGTGACTCTTGATATTAATGTGGAGTTTTTGTGTGGGCCATTGATGTGTACCTGATGATGGCGGCTTGTATATTATCAGTTATAGGGGTTTGTTCTTTTTTTTTTTCTTTTTTTTCTTTTTTTTTTTTTTTTTGGTGGGGGGGGGGGGGGCTTTGTTGGGTTGGTTTTCTTTGTGAACTGTGTTTTTCTAATGATCTATCATCATTGTTGGGTCTGTTTTTGGGGGTGGTATGCTTAGGGTCTGCTTCATTATTGTACAAGGGTGTGGACTTCTTTCCTATGTAATCTCTTGATTAATTAATGAAATGTCCTAGCTGTTCAAAAATAAAAATTAAAACGTAGAATTAAACAGGATGACTGTAGTAAGTATGACCTCTTTAACAGTAACAATCGAATTGATGTTTCCTAGTAAAGATAGGTTGTCTCCTTTAATATGTTAAAACTAAATTCATGTGCTGTCCTTCTGTGCAGTCAAAACCAATGCAAGCAAATGAAGTCCTCCTTATTTCACCTGCAGCAGAGGAGAAGAAGAATAAGCAATCTGCTGGAGTGAAGTCTAAGCAACCTGAAAAAGAGCTTATTTCACCTGCTGGAGAGGATACGAAGAAGCAACCTGCTGAGCACGAGTTTATTTCACCTGCTGGAGGGGAGGAGAAGCAGCAACCTGCTGAAGAGAAGAAGTATAATCAACCTGAGAGAGAACTTATTTCACCTGCTGGAGAGCCTGATCACGAGAAGAAGCAACCTGCGGGAGGGGAGAAGAAGAAGCAGAAACAACCTGTCGAAGGGGAGAAGAAGAAGCAACCTGCTGGAGGGGAGAAGAAGAAGCAACCTGAGAAAGAACTTACTTCACCTGCTGGAGAGGAGACAAAGAATAGGCTACCTGCTGGAGAAAGGTATAAGCAACCCGGAAAATCAAACGCGAACATGTATATGATAGGAGCAAGTAGCATAGGAAATAGAAAGTGAAAATCATTTAAATATTTGAATCTAACTAGTGTTTCTTTTCAGAGACAACTGTCAACTACCATGAGCGCCGCAACAATAAGGCAAGAACTATAGCGCTGAATCAGAAGCGTCGGAACAAGGATTCTGATCGGTACTCACACCGAGTTGATGTTTTAAATATTTAACAAATAAGATTAACAATCATAACGTTTTTTGTGCAAGTGTTCCACCGAGTTGATGTTTTAATTTGGTACGTGCGTTTTCACAATTTTTAGCACTAGTTTTTCCATCCGTGCAATACGGGTAAACTATTATCTATATAATAAGGGAGGGCGGTGTGGAGTCTTCCTATTTTAAAAACTTTCAATCTCAGCCTTTGAGGGAGGATTAGATATTTTGAACCGTTAGATTGTTTGTCCACTAAAAAAAAAAAACATGTGATTGCTATAGACACATGTTTAACCCTACACCACCTCAGTGTCACAAACTGCCACCCACAAACTGCCTCCACTCACACGTTCTGTAAATTTATTTATTTATTCATTTATTTTAACTTTGTTCAATCTCTCTCTCTCTCTCTGCATAATCGAAGAAAACTACCATAGGCAAAGACTCCCATGCCCTATGTCCCTCTCTAACTGTGTTGGTTAAGAAAAGCAAAAAACTGGCAAAAATTTATTTATGTAATGGAAAGAAAATAGAAAACCAAAAGTGAAATCAGAGAAAGATCTATATAATAAGGGAGGGCGGTGTGGGGCCCTCTTATTTTAGAAACTTTCAATCTCAGCCTTTGAGGGAGGATTAGATATTTTGAACCGTTAGATTGTTTGTCCACTAAAAAAAAAAACATGTGATTGCTATAGACACATGTTTAACCCTACACCACCTCAGTGTCACAAACTGCCACCCACAAACTGCCTCCACTCACATGTTCTGTAAATTTTTTTTTTTTTTAACTTTGTTCAATTAGTGCAATCTCTCTCTCTCTCTCTCTCTCTCTCTCTCTCTCTGCATAATCGAAGAAAACTGCCATAGGCAAAGACTCCCATGCCCTATGTCCCTCTCTCTGATTTTTCTAAAAGAAAAAAACGTAGGAAAAGGGCTCATATATATAGAGGGGAAGTGTTCATGTGGACAAACCCCAGCCAGAGCAAAAGAATCTGCCCAGCTGCCTCCAATCGATTGGTATAAGTGTCAATCGATTGATATAAGCAATCGATTGAAAAACTTGTCAATCGATTGGTATCCAAATTATACCAAGGGTAAGGCCAAGCTCATACAAGTATTAAAAGAAACATACAGGGTCTTATTCACATAATATATTATAGAAATACAGGGTATTATATATATAAACCCCCCTTGACTCCTCATTTTGGGGGT
This sequence comes from Hydrangea macrophylla, assembly GCA_033977485.1. Taxonomy (NCBI): domain Eukaryota; kingdom Viridiplantae; phylum Streptophyta; class Magnoliopsida; order Cornales; family Hydrangeaceae; genus Hydrangea; species Hydrangea macrophylla. Next base: position 31,814,816 of record CM066992.1, read on the forward strand.
GGTAAATGCAAATTTTAGGAGAAGTTGTAGAGAGGGAGAGACAGAGGTCTACAAGAGAGAAAAGTGAGCTTCATCCACTGTTTTCTATAGAAAAGTGAGTTCTCAACTTGTTTTCTTTCATACTCTCTCTTTATACTTCATATTTAATACACCCAACCACCATTCTTGAGCATTTATGAGTTAGGGAGCTACTTCTATGGCCAAATGTTATCCTATATGAGTGAAGCACCAAGCTACAAGTCCAAAATCACATTGATTATCTATTGATTGCTAATACTTGCTTGTTTACATTAATGTTCATCTCTTCTTATCCCATTTCTTTTTATTTTTTATTTTTTCATTTTTTGCTTACTTGACATGGTGTTTGAGGTGAGTAAATGATTATGGATAGTAGCTCTTGACCTCAAAAACATGTCTGATAGATGATGATTCTAACTGCAATACTTCCTAAGTATTCTTGAAGTTATGTTCAAAATAAAACAAAGTTTTGACAATGGTTTTGGAAGTTCATGAAGTGAGTTTGATATTGATATTTCAAGTGGTTATAATCTACATTTAGTGTTGAAAATGTACTCCCAAAACCCCCATTTCAAAACCCCTCATTTTGATTTCAAGAAATAAAACACTTGTTTTCTCAAAATCTTCAAAATAGTGAGTTGTTCAATTTTAATATGTCATTCTGAGTTCAATGCTCAATGGATGATTGCAAGGATACTTGGAAAGTCTTCCTAACTTATTAGGGAATGTCCATGATTTTTGGTTTGATTTAAAAACATTTGAAAGGGTTCCATTTTGACCCAAACAATCCTTCTAAACATTCTGCTTTTCAGTCACAGTAGCTTTAGTTGATTCCAACTTGTTTTCCAAAAAACGTTTCCAATAATAATGGTCCTAACTCATTTTTCCCTTGAACTTTAGTATTCTATGGAACTTTCTATGTAATATGGGCCTCCAAATGTTTTGTTTTCATTTTCTAAGATTTTTCTACATTTTAGTCAACAATACGGATTCTGTTTCTGAGTAACTTCTCTTGTTTATATGATTTCTCTTAATCTATAACTTCAATCTTGATTTGAATTTTTGATATGAATTCTAGACACAGTAGGGATGATCTCCATAAAAAATCATGAATTGTGCACACCCCTAACCTCACTTTTCCATTTTTACAAAATGAGTTCACTGTTGTGTCCACTATTCACAGCAACCATGTTTTACTTTAATTCTTTGATTAGATGTTCACATGCAATCCAAATTAGTCCATATCTTAGGAATTAGTTTATACCACATTTGTACATATCCTACAATAATATTCTTCATTCATTTATGCATATTTTAGATTTCTAACTCACTTCAGAAAATCCATAAACACAAACACACTACTACCTTGCACATTCTAGGCTCATCCATTGCATCTATTCAAGATTTGGGGATTTTGTAACTTGAAATCTAAGAAGATCATAAGGAATGATATCGATCACATGTTCATGCTCCTCCTCGATCAACTCTTTCTTTCTATCCGTCCCGGGGATTGAGCAGACTTCTTTTTCAAGAATTAACATGCATCATAATAGTTTGCTAAGCATCTTTACTTTCTTTGATTTATTTGTTTCAAGAATAATTCATGTCCCCTTTAGATTAGGAAAACTTGATTACTTGATATGTGATTAGACGATTTTTCCTAAGTTTGTTTTGTGTGATCTTTCTCTTCTGTAGTGTATGATATTTGGCTTAGATCTTATGAATGATATCTTATCTTTTTATCTTCCTTATCAAGATTCTCATACAATGTAATATACTTATCATAGTATTAATTGTCGAACCAAATATAGTATGAGATGATTATTTGGATGCTAATTGAGGCCTATCGAGAGACAGGGCAAGTTGAGGGTGTTTTAGTCGTGGCAAAGGCTCCTTCCTCTCTCGTACCAAAACCTTGAGCCAAGTTCATTGGTTATGAAGGGTCGGTGCCCTTTATCTATTTGGGTGAGTCAAAATTGGGTTTCTTGGTTTTATAAAAGACCAACTGGCGACTCTGTATCTGTTTTCACAGACTTTTTTTCTTTTCTTCAAACATTTCAAAGGAAAATCAATTCCAAACCCCAGGGAAAGGGGGGTGGACCCCCAGAGGCTGTATGTCCACAGTGACATGTGTCCAAAACCAAAACGAAAGATAATTAAAGATCCAACATGTGAGTGATAAGTGTTCAAAGCTATAGACTTGTGTCATATGGAATCAAATGACCCAAAAGTAAAAACCTAAATTTGATCCATTATCTTATCTTTATAAACAAAACACAATACAGTAGCGGCGCTGAATATATAATTGATTCAGTGCAGCGACACATCACCACTTCAACGCGACAGATAGTCTTCCAAGGTGATAGTGGCAAGTCAACGACTTGTCATCCAAGGTGATGACAACAAGGCAACTGCCAGTGAGCAAAGTGACGGCGATGAGTGTGAATACCCTAACAATATAGAGATAGAAATTGGGAACGAAGAACAGAAAGGGAGTAAAAATACTGGCTAGCCACAAGAGTTTCTATTCAATTTTTTGATACCTTTCTTTGATGCTATTACACCTATATATAAGGAGCACCATGATATAATTATGAGGTAGTTATAATTGAATGGAGAAAAGAAAGAAATAACAAAAATGTAAAATAAGAGAATCAATTGGAATTAAGCAGTGACGTGGGTAATGGCACGTGAATAGCTAGTGAGGAGATGGCAAGGTCTTGACATCCCACCCCCCATGGACTAGTAGCTTGTCCTTAATCTTCAAAAGTAGGGTAGCGAGTTTTGAAGTCAGTAGCCTCTTCCCAAGTGGTTTCCTCTGAAGGAACTCCTTTTCATTGAGCTAGGAATTTAGTGACAGCCTTATTTTCTTTTTTGAACATACCCCGCTCAAGTATGGCCTTTGGCTCCCACTGGACAGGGCCTTCCTCATGAAATGTAGGGAGAGATGAAGATGGGAACACCTTACTACCAAGTTTTCTTTTGAGGAGAGAAACATGGAATACATGGTGTATTTTAGAGCCATCTGGTAACTAGAGTTTGTAAGCAACAGATCCAATTTTTTCAATAATTTAAAATGGGCCATAGTACTTAGGAACAAGTTTTTGGTTGCTTCGTCGGTAAACTGATTGTTAGCGGTAAGGCTGCAAGCGGAGGAAAACCCAATCACCCACCTTAAAGGACCACTCAGTACGATTCTTATCGGCATAAACCTTCTGTCAGTTCTGAGCTTTAGCAAAATTAAATTTAGTTGGCAGAGTAATTGATCACACTCGAGTAGAACATCATCAACTGATTTCATAGCGGTGGAGCCCAGCAAATAAGAGTTCACCGTCGGTGGAGGCTGTCCTGTTGGGGTTAAGCCCTCAAACCAGTTAATAATTGTAATCAGACATCTTTGATTCGTATTTGTATGAGCATCTTTACATATTCAGATATGTGTTATTCACGAGTTGAATGGTTTGGCATTTTTATCCATAAACAACATTGTCAGATTCATTTGTGTTAATTAGATTAATACATGGGAGATATGAATTATATTCAGCAGTTGTTTCGAATTATCATAGTCAATGTTAAAGTATGGGTAGCTTATCAGGTTTAGACTGTAGCACATTAACTTCTATATGATAGAGTGATGAATCTCATTCATTAGAGTAGTGACTCTAAGTTAATGTGCTAGTGCATTGACGGACATTGAGTTAAACGTATTAATGATTAATTGTCATAGGTTAATAGGTACTCAAACTTGTATATGACATAAGTTCTTAATTCTGAGATGACTGTGAACACAAACTATTGACTTGGTTACTTTGACTTATCAAGCAGTAAGATCTTCACAGATCAACACTTGGATATCTTGGGTAATTAAGTGAACAATATTGTGAACTCTAGTTGTCAAGATGGAATCTACCCTCTGTAAAGAGTAAGTATTCCCTTGAGAATGTCACTAGGTTAATTACTGAGAATTACAGTCTTGTCAGCAAGTTGTTGTTGACATGTTCGGTAATTTATGAGAAGTGACTGGGGCTCAAGGATAATAAGAAGTAATTAACTCCAGCTTAACAGTATAGTTGATACGCTAATCTTGGAGATAATTATGAATACGTTGGTAGAGGAACATCACTATGTTTATTATATAAGTCTAGGTTTTATCTTCAAGTAATTTTGTCTATTAAATCTGGAGTCCAATCATTATTATATAGTGGAATTGATAATAATTAATTAAAATTATTTCCTTAGCTTATGAGTTAAGTTAGATGGAAGTCAATTTTAATTTAGCCGGGTCATAAGACCCTAGAAGTCCCATCTCTAGCTTAATAGGTGTTTGGACGCGGGGATAAGATGACTAGGGTAGAGATAGAGTTGTAGAAAACTCAATATGTATATATGAGGGTAAAGAGAGGGGCCGGTCACGTTTTTGCCTTTTTCTCTGTTATCGGGCTGATGGCCATGGGAGCCCTAGCCGAATCTCTCTCTCTCTCTCTCTAATCTCTATAGTCTCTTACCCTATTAGGTTCGCCCACACAAACCCTAGCCTCCTTGCATGCACCAAGAAGCCATAGAGGTGAAGATTGCTAGAAGAGAAGGATGTGAAGAGTTCTCATCTTAGATTCAGATAATCTTCAAAGGTGAAGTTTTTCTTTTACTTCTCCTTCAATCATACGTAGTCGAATAAGTCTCAAGATCTATTTTAAAATAAATTTTTAAAACCAATTTTCCGCTGTGTTTGGAAATCTTTTCCAACAATTGGTATCAGAGCATGGCTTATTCCTTACATATGATTAATATATAGATTTCCATGAGTGATTTATCAACATGATTATGTACACTAGGAGTTTCAACCATTAGGGTTTAGAATCCTAGTAGTTTCGGCCTTAAGGTTTTGAACCCAAAGAACGTTGGCTCTCATCTTCTCCATTACATGCATGTTTTGATGTATGGTTTTAATCCCAATATGTTTTCTTTCCAAACAATGATTATTGATCTCAAAATATTTTTTTTTTTTCACTGTTTTGTATTCTTGATATCAAAGTAATAATTTTCAAGAGGTTTTGGCTATGGTGGTCTTTGGCTTGCAAAGGTTGCAAGCATGGGTACAAAACTCATTAGGGTTATGATCACAAAGTTGAACCACCCCACGGGCTGCGCATGGATTGCACAGAGGCTGCACACTGGTGGTCCTCGGATTGCTATGCATGCAGTGGTTTTGAGTGGCTGCATATAGGCTGCGCAGAAGCTGCATGCACATTCTGTCAAAAGTGACCATGACCAGTCGCGAAACATAGGCAAGACTGGTCACGACCATGATCGGTCCTGAAACACGGATATGACCGGTCACGGCCATGACCAATCCCATAAAACCAGCATCATGACCGATCATGACCTACAGTTTTTAAATACATGAGATCAGTTGTTTTAATTTTTTTTTAAAAAAGTAGTATATACACATGTATGTGTATATATACATATATATTTTATCAAAGGTTATTTTATTTTTAGACCTAATAAAATTATATGTACATAAAAATTCTTTGAATATTTAAAAAGAATAATTTTTATTCAAAGTAAGTTTGATTAAATTTAAATTCTTGCCTTGTTTTTTTAAAGGAAAGTTTTTTCTTTGGAAAGAAAAAGGGATTAACTTTTATTTTATTGCTTTAGAAGCAAGTACATAATCATGTTGACTTAATCATGTTTATTAGTCCAAATTAGATTTTGATTATTTTTTAAAATCAATAAATTAATGTGTTAGTCTTTAATTATGAATGTGACTCAAATTGAGTGGATGCAATATATGTATATTGTCAATGTATGTGCTAACATCTTTCTTATAGTTCATAAAACCCTAATCTCTCATGATGCAATGGATATTTAATTAATTTTAATTATAGTTGGCAATTGCAAAGGGCATTACAGCTCCATTCCTGTGCATAGGAGAGTTGTAATGGTTTCCCTAGGCCACTATGCAATTTACATTTCCTTAGATTATTGTACACCTTGCAAGAAATATAGTATCAAATGTAAATTAGTTTAGGGACAACTTTACAATCAAGAAAGACGGAGCAACTATGAAGGAGTTCATGAAGATGAGTCATGAAGAGTTCATGAAGACAGTCATGAGAGAGAAGGGCTTTAATTTCATTTACTTTTATTTATGCATGTTCTTTATTTAATATTCATAATTTTATATGCTTAATATAAATATGTTGCACATCAAATATGGACCCACACTTCACTTAAAACCTTTTCTTTAAATAAATTATTTTTTTAACAGGAATTTAAATTTTAATATATTATTGAATATGAGATATTTAAAATTTAAATGTGTAAGTATGGATCGCATAAAAATCCTCTATTATAAATAATCTAGTGGGAGTGAGGATTATAGTTCATGTAACGTCACAGTCTTCCATCCATAGTTCATTGTAAAATGAAGAGGATACCGCGAATCACAAATTCATCTATGATCATTCCCTTCGGGCGGTGTTCTATTCGTCGGTTACTAGATATGAACTTCCTAGAGGATAGAATCAATGAGACATATTAGAGGGTGACTTTCCCTCGGAGGCACTACTTGAAATGGATATCGTTGATTCTAATTGATGGTAAAACACTAGACTGATGTTTCATTAAGAGACTCCCCTCGGAGTTTTAATGAAGTCATTGGAGACTGAAGTGTTAGGAGTCTGTCACGCCCCGGAGCAACAAAAATAGAGAAAAATAAATTTCCTTTTTGGGTCCATAGGGAATGACGGGTGAAAGTCACTAATTATCCATACCACACAATACTAGTCCAAAAGATGAACATAGTAAACAATGGTAATATAATAACAATATCACTATTACAAACATCAGAGTGTGGTCCACAGGATCACAATAGGTCTGGAGATAACATATGCCAAGTACACGTTAACTAAAACAAAACAGAGTCTGACAGAAATATCTAATTATAACTATCTTCCGATCTTCAGTTGGCGTAAGGGTAGTCGCCAACATTATACTCTTCTCCCGTATAACTGGCATCCGTGGAGCTACCCTCTATATAATCCAACTCCGAGTAGTATCAGTCACTGGAAGCTCCAATACCTGCATTGTTAGGGATAGGGTAGTCTTGACGGGGAATGTCCATGCAATAAAAGTCGTCATCTTACTGAAAGCTGAGTGAGAACTAACTAACACAGTTTCATAGAAATAAATTATCACTCTTGAACGATAATAAGCAGTGATAATACTATCCTTTCTCCTTTTTATTCAGACACATCATAAACCGATTCTCATCACCTTCCAACTCTAAGACTGACTGTACTCATCCCAACTGATTGTATCAAACTGATTATATCATCACGACATACTAGTGCTCCTGTTCATCTCTTTTAAGAACTCTTACGAACACTAGCCATCGATCTCATATAACAACTCGTCTGCGGATATACCATATACTCTTGTTCACCGCTTTTAAGAACTCTTACTGTTCACCTCTTTTAAGAACGCTTGCGAGTTCGGTACATACATAGCTCTCGTAAATATAAACCATGGGCATGCCACAACTACTCTTGTTCACCGTTTTTAAGAACTCTTAATGTTCACCGCATTTAAGAACGCTTGCGAGTACTGTGCACCCATAATTCTCATGATCCTGGTCAAATCCTTCTGACTCAAATATCAGATTCAACCTGAGCGAATCATCAGCTCGACTCACACAACCTTGAAACATACAAATATCTCACTGACTAAATTCCCAGTTATCCCATGCTACCCCGTGTTATTATCTCCAATCTTATCTCGTTATCGCGTCGTATAATTACTAACGTCCCAAACCTGACTATGGTACTCACCATGTTATCTTAATCTCATTATCGTATCCTATTAACTTCGTAAGCCATAATATCGCATAATAGGAACATGAAACAATGATTAAACATTTGTATATATGAATTATAAACTTAAAGGAACATATCCATGTTCTGCTATGTTCGATCGATTGAAGTCATCTCAATCGCTTGAGGAAAGTACAATTCGATCGATTGAACTTAGTTCGATCGATCGAACTTCGTCTTCTCCAGATTCTGCAGTAAACATGCAAGATTTTGTAGGGTGTGTTTGGGTCCTTGATAATACGTCCAGAATTCATAAAGCATCATAACTAAGCTACCGAGTAAGTTTGGAAACTCACCAAAAGTTGCTAAGGGTGCGTTTGGCTAAGCTTTAGCTTCCGATCTTCAATGGCCTCTCTCTCTCTCTCTCTCTCTCTCTCTCTCTCTCTCTCTCTCTCTCCGCTGCCTTGTCTCTGTCTCTCTCTCTATCTCCTTCTCTTTTCTTCTTATTTTTCTACTTCTGCTTGTCTCTCTCTGCCTCTGACTGTATATATAACTATGTGTGTGTATATATATATGGAGGTTGAGTGTATATATAACAAAACACAAGCACATAACTCTCTCTAGCTCTCTTAAGTTCTCTCTCTGGTTTTCTAAACACAAAACACTCATGAATACAATGTATAAATAGTGAGAGATGGGGTACATGTGGATGGTTTTACGGGAAACCTGGAATTCAAATGATTACACTGTCTATCGATCGAATTTCCTTCGATTGCTCAAACTTAGATCGGCCAGTTTGATCGATTGAAAATGGCTTTGATCGATTGAATTAGGGACTACGTATTAAATTCAGGTCAGTAGGGTTTCGATCGATTGAACAATGTTCGATCGCTTGAACTTTGGGAATGCTCGATCGCTCGAAAGAGCCTCGATCGAAGGTAAAATTTCAAGAAGGATCAAGGGAAGTATATAAAATCTCTGTGCATAAATACTTATTGAAAATATAGGGTATTACATCATACACCACTCAACAAAAGATTTCGTCCTCGAAATCAGAAGCATATAGAGTTAAAACAAAAATGAAAACTTGTCATGCATCTCTGACTCTAGCTCCCACGAAGCTTCTCCTTCATCATGATGCTTCTACTAGATCTTCACTAATGGAATCTCCTTGTTCCTGAGCTTCTTGATCCTATGATCTAGAATGCGAACCGGTCCTTCGTTGAATGTAATGTTGTCGTTGACTTCAATATCCTCAAAGTTGATCTCGTACACTAGGTTATGAGCACACTTCCTCAGCATACTGATGTGGAACACGTTGTGCACTCCTGACATCATCGGTGGCAATGCAAGGCGATAAACAACTTTCCTAACAAGTTCTAGAATCTCAAATGGTCCGATAAATCGCGGTGATAGCTTGCCCCTCTTCTGACCAAAACGAATAATCCCTCGAATAGGTGAAACTTTGAGTAGCACATGATCTCTGACGGCAAACTCTAAGTCTTTACGTCTCTTGTTAGCATAACTCTTGTGTCGGGTCTGAGCTGCCTTCATTTTCTCACGTACAATCTGAATCTTCTTGCTAGTCTCTCGTACCATCTCTGGCCCAAAAAGTTGATTATCTCCAACTTTGGCCCAATATAGCCGCGATCGGCAAGGTCTTCTGTACAAAGCTTTAAATGGCGCCATCTTTATGCTCGAATGATAATTGTTATTGTAGGCAAACTCGATCAATGACAAGTGTGTTTCCCAAGAATTTTCAAAATCAATAACACAAGCGCGTAACATGTCTTCCATCACTTGATTGACTCATTCCGTTTGCCCATCGGTCTGTGGATGAAAGGCTGAGCTCATATTTAATGTTGTTCCCATCACTGTTTGGAGACTCATCAAAAATTCTACAGTAAAGCACGAATCTCGATCTAACACAATAGACATAGGTACTCCATGTAACCGTACTACATGCTATAGATACATTCATCTCAAACGTTCTACTGGATACATCATACTATAGGCAATAAAATGTGCCATCTTCGCAAGTTGATCCACGATTACCCAAATGGCGTCGTGGTTTTTCTATGACTTCAGCAATCATACCACAAAATCCATGGTTACGTGTTCCCATTTCCATTGAGGAATCGGTAACAGCTATAGAAATCCAAGTGGTATAAGATGTTCTGCCTTCAGTTGCTTACAAGTAAGACACTGAGATACATACTCAGCTACCTCTCTCTTCATTCCTTCCCACCAGAATTTCCTCTTTAAATCCTTATACATCTTCATACCTCCAGGATGTATAGTCATCCATGACTTATGTGCTTCATCCAATATTTCTTTCTGGAGATTTTCTTCGCCAGGCACACAGAGTCTACCTTTACATCGTAAGGCTCTGTCTGTACTAGTACTCCAGACTTCTGGTTCCTTGGCTGACATCTTGGCAAACCATAACTTCATATCTTCCATTTTTTGTTGGGCTACTATGATACGGCTGATCAAAGTCGGTTGTACCATAAGACACCTAAAATGCTGTCCTTCTATTGGTTCTACTGGCTGAAGCTCAACTTCAGCTACAACTTCCAATGCTTTCCATTCTTGAAGTAGTAATGTAGTAATCACTAGTCGAGGTTTACGGCTCAAAACATCCACTATGACATTTGCTTTACCTGGATGGTATTGTAATGAAAAGTTATAATCCTTGAGTAACTCCATCCATCTTCGTTGTCTCATGTTCAACTCCTTCTGAGAGAACAAATATTTCAAGCTTCTTATGATCGAAAAACAGATCAAACTTCTCTCCATAGAGATAGTGTCTCCAAATCTTTAATGCAAACACTATTGCTACCAATTCCAGATCATGCATAGGGTAATTCTTCTCATGCACCTTCAATTATATTGATCTGTATGCAATGACATTCCCGTCATACATAAGTACACATCCAAGTCCTTGGTGCGATGCATCACTATAGATCACATACCTTTCTCCCCTCTAAGGTATCGCAAGTATTGGTGCAGAAGTCAATCTTTCCTTTAACTCTTGGAATACACTCTCATGCTTGTTTGTCCACTCGTACTTCATCTCCTTTCTCGACAAATTCGTCAATGGCCCTGCTATCTTGGAAAATTCTTCTACAAATCTTCGGTAATATCCTGTTAAGCCAAGGAAACTTCTGACTTCCATCGCATTGGCCAGTCTATTCCAGCTTAAGACTGCATCAATCTTAGATGAGTCCACAGAGATACCATCTTGAGATATAACATGCCCCAAGAATTTAACCTCTTGTAGCCAAAATTCAAACTTACTGAACTTCTGCTAGGCAATCTATAAATGCTCCTTGTGGTCTTTTTCCGTCTTTGAGTAGATCAGTATGTCATCAATGAATATGATAATGAATTGATCCAGATATGGTCTGAATACTCTATTCATTATGTCCATAAATACTGCTAGTACATTTGTCAGGCCAAACAGCATAATTAGAAACTCGTAATGCCCGTATCTTGTTCTGAATGTAGTCTTCGATACATCCTTTGGTCGAACTAAAAGTTGATGATATTCGGATTGTAGATCGATCTTAGAGAAAATCCTTGATTCTTGTAACTGGTCGTCAATCCGAGGAAGTGGATATCTATTTTTGATCGTAAGCTTGTTTAACTCCCTGTAGTCTATACAGAGTCGAAGTGTTCCGTCCTTCTTCTTCACAAACAGAATTGGTAATCCCCAAGGTGACATACTCGGGCGAACAAATCCTAAATCTTCGAGTTCCTGAACTTGTTTCTTCAGTTCCAACATCTCAATTCACTACACCATATGGACCAATTTCTAATGGACATGTTTTAAGCTTTCTAACGGATCTATTCTTTAGAAATGAGGCAAATCCGTTAGTAATCACCCTTCATATAGACTTATATTTTTCTAACGGTTTGAAAAACTATACTAATGGATATATTCGTTAGAATGTTTATACCAAAATTAAATGTATATAATACAAAAAAGAAGAAAAAAGAAAAATAAAAGTTAAAATTTTTGTGGTTGAACCGGTTCGTAAAAACTTAGAGAAGGTTAGGGCAAAAATGAAATTTTGCCTTATGTTAGCCTATTAGGTCATCAGATAACTCCTATCCTCATTCATTCCTCTCCTCCACCATTTTGTAAACACTAAACAAGTTAGAAGAGAGTGAGAGACTGATCGGAGAGAGAATAGATCCTATTTATACGCCTTAACATGCGTTTGTTAGTACCTTTTTATCCTGTTTTTGTATATTTTTACTTTATTTTCTATTTTCTGACAGGTTTTGGAAGAAATCAAGTAAACCTAACAGGGTGAAAAAGCAAGCAAAAAGAAGCTGAAAAATCCACATCGCGCGCGCGAAAACCCAGAATATCGCTAGCGCGATCCGCGCGAGCGAGGTCCCAATATCGCGCTCGCGCGGCCCGCTCGCGCGACATGTGTAAAAATGGAACTTGCGTATTTCAGTATACTGATGATTCCTACGCGAAAGAAACTGCTTAATTACGTCCAGATTGCAAAATATAGCAGTTTTAGTGCAATTCGGGTTAGGAAAGCTTCCAAAAACTTGTTGTAAATCTATATATACCCTATTTTACTTCAATTAAAAGGGTTGGCAAATATTATACACACAATATACAACCATACTTTCAGCCATTGAAGGGAGGGAAGCAAGGAGAAGAAGAAGAAGACCAAGGATTCCCATGGCCTCCTCCATCAACTACTTGCCATCCATCACTTCCATGGACAACTAAACCTAGATCTAGGGTTTCAATGAAACCCTAGCCAAGTAATAGGGTTTTATTTATGTTTTTATTTTAGATTTATTATGTATGGATGATGATTACATGTTTAGAGGATTTTTATAAATAAATCGTACTTTTATTGATTAAATCATTACTTTCAAAGTTTATTCTTGTCTTAGATCTATTTTGACTGTGATGTGCTCAATGATCTATATTTGCTGTGCTTGTATGGATTGTTTACATGTAATGGTGCTTAAATTGAATTGTGCTATCAAGTATCCGAATAGTCCATGCCTAGATTAGACGGATTGTACCACAACCCTAGTTTAGTGTGGGATAATTCGTGCTAACCGAAGATGGATTATGTTGGTGCTTGAACCATAGTTATTTTCTTGACGGAGGAATTGGGCTTGTAGCTACAATTCCCCATTATCATCCAACTTAATAATCTAATTGAATGCATAAATATTCCTATTATGAAGCTAGTGGTGGATTTGCAATCCTAGGTTCCTTTAGATATAATTTCATTAGTTTCATTAATTTAATTAAAATTCAAATCAAAAAATCGTTTTCATAATTAATTAGATTTAGGTTTTAAAATTAAGAGTCGTAGTAAGTCAATCTTTGTGGGTTCGACCTTTACTTTCACTGCTACAAATCTTTAGAAAAGTAAAGTATACTTTTTATATCTTGATTCTGACAATATCAGAGACCAAGGGTCCCCAGTCATCCAAGTCTAAGAGGAGGACCACTTGCGAGTTGGGAACGTCAGTCGCCAAGAGTCGCCGCCTGGGGCCACGCCGCCGCCTGGATCTGCCGCCGCCGCCATAGCCTGGATCTGCCATCGTCGCCGCCGTCGCTTGGAGCGCTACTTGCTGCTGCCCTATTTCCCTCATACACGATAGACCTGAATCTGATCTACGAGACTATAACAACAACCCACAAGGTAATTTTTCTATTGGAACATCTCAAATGCAAGCCTAGTACTATATTTGTTCAATTTGATTTAAAAAATGATAGGTGACAACATTCATTTAAAAAGAAATTGATCAACTCGTATAAGAAAAACCTACCCTAGTATAAGTTTTGGGTCTGAAAGATCCAATTAACACAGATCAAGTGATGAGCAATTGAATGATTGGGCCTTTTAGAAGCAGGAATGTCTATATTTAGCTTGATTTGAGCTGCTCTGAGCATTTTATGTTTGTCATTGATTTGATAACTTATCAAGCTGCATGATCTTGACTTAGTGTGGAGAAAGATATGGTGCTATTTTTAGTACTAAATTGATTTTCTTATATATAGACACTACTTCATATCTATCTGGTAGAGAGCTGGTTTTAGTTTTCTATAGCAGTTGCTGTCAAAAGTTGAAATATGTAGTGGTCGCGACAGCTCGTAAGGAACATCTAAGCACCATTCTTTGTTTACATTATGCATATGGAAGTTTTTACAGAAATTTAGAATCATCTGCAAGACTGAGAATACATACACCACACAGTTGTACACACGTATCCTTGCATCAGTTCTTCCTATTGCAGTTTTCTGAGTTACTCTATAAATTGTCTTTCCAAAGAAGCTGACTACATGAGGTTACACAAATATCTGATAAGGTAATTGAGTGTTGTACATTTGGGTATGTTATTTTTGTTTTGTTAGGATAAAGAATGATGATAGATTGATTCAATCGGAGGGTATCGAGTCTTTTTTAGAAGCTGAACTACGTGAAGACTGTAGATACCACTGGGCCAATTTTCTGTCTTCTTTTTCCTTTTTACTGAGACTCTATGGCCAACGATGTACTGAAGTTTATAATGTTTTGCAAAGTTATGATGCAGCGACTCACTTTGAGTCCACAGTGAAAGATGTCCTCACCATGTACAACAAGATAACTGGAAAGGTAAGTTCTTAAAATGATAGTATTTGGTTTCTAGGTCACATATATTATCTTATTGATTGACTTTGTTGATTTCCCCTCTTAGAAAAAAAATGATTAATAATGATTGGGCATGGAAGATTGCGGCTTACATGTACTTTTATTGATGATACATTTTTAGGAAACATATGTATGTTATCTGTATGCGTATTTAAAATATGCAAGTCTTTGAGTAAAACTGTGCTTTCACCTGCAACATATATATGTTTCATCAAGCATTATAAAGATGAAATAGTTCTCCATGAGCGACAGTGGCGGGGCCACAGCTTGAAGAGTGGGTTCAATTGAACTCACTCAGATTTTGAGGGGAAAGTTTTACATGTAGTTTTATATGTATTAACACTTGTTTTCTTATAATAACACCACTGAAATAACAGCCAAACAAAGAGAAAGGTGTCAGTTTTGTCATTTAAGGGTGTCAATTTGTCATTTGACTTGGTTAAAAGTTAAATTTGAACCTATTCGTGTGTTTGATAACCCAATTAAGTGCTAAAAAAAACATTTTAGTACTTATTTTCAGTGCGATTGATAATGTATCTTTTTACTGAAAAAGAAGCTAAAAACCTACTCTAAAAACTTTTAAGTAAAAAATTTTACCCAAAAAAACAGTGAATGGAGTATTTCAATACCTAAAACATTTGTTTCCTGGACTACAAATTCAATAGCTGTAAATTTCAGCACTAAAAATTTAGTTTTTAATTTATGGTACCTAATTTTCATTTTTATCAAACCGGACCTAAGTTAATGACTTACAACACTGAAATTAATACCCGGCTACGCCATTGATGAACGAGATGAATTGAACTACCAGATTCTTTTTGTATTCGAATTTGCTCCCCACTACCCCAGAAAATACTAGGCCTTACATTCCTTTATAGAGAGTCGTCTGCCTCTGATTATGATTATGATTAGTATTTGTAATCCTTAAAGTAAATTCACTAGGCAGTGGCTTATTATATTAGCCAGACAATATTAGAGTGGGCACTCATCACTTCAAAAACTTTATGTTAACATTTCAATTACCGTGAGATGCTAGGGTCTTGACTTACTTCGAGTAACAACTAAAGGAATAGATAAAGATAAGCCCGTTGTTGAAAATCAAAGTCTATCAGGCTTCTTTTGAATATTGTATTTAAGATCTTGATAGACAATATACGGCCGCTACACCAGCTACGCTCGAGTTGAATTCAAATGTATTTTCAGTTAAGTGCTGGTCATACATTGGAAAAACATTTCTTAACATCAAGCTATTTACAATTGCTTTGAAGTTCAAATCATACTGTTTATCTAGAGTCTGTGTTCGGTAAATAATCAAGACATAATCTGCATTCCTAAAACTGAAGTCTCAATTTGTTTCACTTATGATTTGATTAGGCTCTTGATCTTTCGGTGGACCTAAGTGCTGCAAGTTCTGCTGCTGAAGGACAAGTTCCATAAATATGCTCACAATAAGATAGAGAGAGTACTAGCCAAATTGATAGAATTGTTTGTTCTTTTTCATTTTTCTTTTGTATTTTTTTTCCCTGCCATTCTCTGGATTGGAAAATAATTGACTTCTCTGCTTCATTTCTTGAAATGTATTTATGTTCCTTAAATGAGTTATTGGGTGCTCCCACTCATAGTAGATGGGCAGCAACTTCTTTCCCTTTTGGGTCCATTTCGGTTGAGGACATTCCTCCTGCTGGGTTTGAGGAATAGAATCAAGGGGGAGAGTGTGATTTTTGTTTTGTCTTTGTTTTTTTTTTTCGTATTCTTAATGAACTTCTCTTTAGCAAAAAAAATAAAGGGTACTCTTACTCATAGTAGTTGGTTCTTGGATCGGTATTTCCTACAAGCCGTCGGTCGTCATAAATTCCACCATTTTCAAGTGATAATAAATAATAAAGGAAAGCCCCGATGTAGATAGATAGGAGGAGTTGGTCTTTTGAAGGCCCCTCCTGTGGGGAATTATCTTTTAAGTTTTAATTTTAACTCAATCATGTTAGAAAGCATTTTCTATGTCTACAAAACTCTTGTTAGGTGTGGGTTGTGACTTGTGAGGAACTTTGTGTATTTGTTTTTAGAAAAGAAAACCAAAGGTTGGGTTAGATTAACACAAAAATCGGTTTAAGCGATTTATTAGACTGTACAGGGCCAGCCCCAAGTATTTAGAGGCTTGGGACAGACTACTAAAAGGGGGCTCTTATACGAGGGTTCAGGGGTTCGGAGGCAGCGCCCCCAAGGCAATTTTTTTGAGGTCTACTTACATATAATTGGTAATTTTTTTAGGGTTTACTTATACATAATTGCTATCACAGCTAGGAGCCACTGCGCCCCCAAGAGATGGTTGGGTAGAATCACAAAAAAACAAAGGTTAGATCTATGGCTACATGTGGTCTTCTCCTTAGATCTGCTAGTCTTAATATGTATTCACTTTTCTTTAGACTCTCTGTTTGTTTTCATGCTTTCCTTAGAATCTAGGGTTTATCTCTCTAAGTTTTTCACTTTTTTTTAGACTCTGTTTCTGATGCTGACTCAATGCTTTTTACCATTCAAAGGGATGGGATCCTCTTATTTTTATCTAGTATCACACTCGTGTTAACTTACCACCACTACCTCAACATGGACCAAAGCTATGAAGCACTTTAGCGACCAAAGAAGAATATTGATGCTGCTCATGCAGGTATTTCCTTTGGACTCTTGCCTTTTTATATCGTCATATCAAAGTTCACTTACAACCCAAAAAAAAAGAGAAGGAAAAAGAGAAGGGAGAAAATGTCATTTTGAAGTTCTATCAATCAAATGACGAAATTTTGTTCGGACTCTTCTTAAAATGTTGAAGTATTCATGTCAGAAACTTGACTCTCAAACAAGAATATCGGTAATGTGTCCACCAATTTGCTGTGACACACACCAAGAAGCATGTTTTACAAATGTGTCCACCACTTTGCTTCAACTACTAATCTTGCATGCTTTACAAACTAACGTTTGTGTCACTGATGTGCTTTTTTAATGTGGTTTAATTCTTTATTTAGGCTAAAATTAACCCAACACCCGTACATCGCAACGTGACATGAGAACTGTTGATAAATTCCAAAGATGGAAGAAGGGGACTTCACATGAAGTTATAAGCCTTGTTCTCCTTACACAGAAGAAAGGCTAAACCGTGAAGTTGTAACTATAGGAAATCACAGGAGTATTCACGAAGAACTGTACTCTGAACAATTCTTCGTATAGAAATATTTCCTTATATGACTGCCTATTTTTTTTAGTTTATGTTGAGACAAAATGACATGAAAAACATTGTTGAAGTTTAATTTAAAATTAGTGATATTAAACAATATGAAAAATATTGTTGATGCTTAATTTTGGTTTGGTTGGATGAAATATTTTGATTCTGCTTGTTATGATTATTATGGATGATATTTGTTGTGTTTGTTACGTGTTGAGCTTGTTATGTGTTTTTTAGAGATTAATCTGGTAAATTAGGGGCAAATTAAAATTGAGGAGCATATAAATTAATTATTTTTTAAAAAAAAAATTTGGAAGATTACTAATGGATATATCCGTTAGTAATAGTTGACAACCCGTTAGTATTCAATATAAATATTTTAAATAGGTTGAAAAAAACAGTTAGTAAATAGCTTTCTAACGGATATATCTGTTAGAAATCCCTTCATTTACTAACAGATATATCCATTAGTAAAATTAATTTTCCTAACGGATATATCCGTTAGTAAATCCATTAGTAATGTTACTAACACTAAAATACTAACGGATCCGTTAGTAACATTTATTCTAACGGATATATCCGTTAGTAATGAGGCCATATGGTGTTGTGATTGGTGTGATCCTATATGGAGTCTTAGATATTGGCAACGTACTAGGTACTAATTTCACGCAGAAGTTTATTTCTCTTTTTGGTGGAAGTCCTTTAATATCCTGGAATATATCCTGAAAGTCTTGTACAGTAGGAATCTGATTCATCGTGAGCTCCGTACTGTTACTACTAATCGTAGCTAAACCACTTGTCAAGAACATGTCGCTCATCGTCTGACACTGAAATCTGACCGTCGGTCTTCCTTGTATAAAAAATACAATCATCCTTGTAGGGAAATCCAGGTTGGCATTGTACTTAGTCAACCAATCCATCCCTAGGATAATGTCTAATTCTTACATTGACAGAACTACTAAGTCTGTTGGAAGATTCCTATCTCCTAAGGTGAATAAGCAATCTTTACATACTTTACCCAGCTTAACAGTAACTCCCAATGGCGACACAGCATTAAGTACTGGCTCAAGTATTTGGGGTTTTAAACCCAACTGATGTACAATCTTAACAACAATAAAAGAACGTGGGCTCCAGTATCAAATAAAGCTTTAACTGGACTATGAAAGAGTACAAGCATATCTTCCAAATGTTGCTGCTCATCAAGCCTGATTTTGCTAGAATGATAGCATTCATCCTTGTCTGATCTGGGGGTCCTTGAATTCCTTGAACTGGTCTTCCATAGTATCCTCCTCTTGGTGCACGACAATCCTTGCTCAAATGTCTTGGCTTTTTGCAATTCCGACAGATGAGATCCATTCGACGGTTAACCGTGGTAGTTGTGCAAAATTTAGCAATGTGCCCTAGCTTTTCGCAATTAAAACATCCTCCATTATTGCTTGGTGGGGCTGTTAGCAATGCCTACGGCTGTGGTCCTTGTTGACTACTGCTGGGGTTGAGTATAGCCCTATTGGGGGTTTCTGGTTCCCTCCCAGGTTCTCTTGTTTCCATAAAAATTTCCCTAAGGACTCCAACTCTGGGTATTTCTTGGTGGTTGATTCTGGAAATTCAGTGGTTAAAATCCTCTTAAGGACTGAGGTCGATTCATCTGTAGTTGCTATGTTGGATGGGCATCCTTCTCCAATCCTGTAGCAAATCTAACAATGCCTTCGAATGATTGACTCAGATGGCCAACCATCATATGTCTGAGGTAGGGGGTCAATCCTTGGGGAAATCTTTTCACCTTCTTTTATGGAGTAACTATCATATGTTGAGCAAATTAAATCGAGATAGGCGCTCGAATTGTGTTGTGTACTCTCGCATAATCCATCCTCCTTGAACCAGATTGAGAAAGATCTTCTCCTGTTGATCCCTCTAATCTACTAGGAAATACTTCTCCATAAATCTTCCTTTGAATGTCTCCCAAGGCATTACTCTCACAGCATTTATCCCAATAGTGGCTCGCTCGGCTTCCCACCAATCTACGGAGGTGTAGGTGAGCTGGAACGTAGCAAGATGACGCTTATCTTGTTTGCTGCATTCCAATGCTTCGAAAACAACTCCATTTCTCTTATCCATTGTCTAGCTTTCCATGGTTCTGTTAGTCCATTGAACTTCTTAGGATGTAACCCATGAAAATTTGCTAGTTGTGGATACCGGCATTTGGGCCCACTTTTGTATTTCAAAACTTTTTCTTTCAAATTTAAAGTATGAGTCGCCACTTAATTTTTAAAGGGAAAAATAAAGAAACCATTTTAAAGCAAACTGATCTTTTGCGAAACCAAAGATAAACTGGGTTCGGGGATTATGGAATGAAAGGGGAAGGAGCCCGATGGACTAAAACACCCCCTTTCATCCTATCTCGTGATAGGCCTCTACTCAACATCCTTTTTAATCAAATTATTAATCTAAGTATGCCCTCAACTAATACATATATAGATATACATTACAAAAGCATGTTTAAAAGGGTGTAAGATTGCTAACGACAAAATATCATTCAAAATCATGTAATTCAATCAGCAAGCAAAATGATATGCAACAGGAAACAAAAGAACTTACCCGAGGTCCCGCTGCGAAATAGAAACATGTAATGCATGCAAGAAAAGAAACCCTAGGAAAATGTCTCTAATCACATATACACATACGGCAAGACCTAAGCTAAGGTGTCGCGCATGGAGTCGAAAATCAATTAAAATCAAAGAAGTAAATTAAACTTGAAAATGGTTGAGAAATTGTACCTCAAATGCGCTACAAAACAAAGATTAGTACACACATTTTAAACAAAGCATATTATTGGATCCTAAGTAATAATTCCTAAACAAGAGACAAATTCTATTTTTAAGTGTCAATCTACATAAATGAATGTTCATGGATACATGGATATGAACAATATAAAGACGATGAACTAATCATTGATTTGGATCGTTTAGCCTTTGGTTCCAAGCTTGAATAATCTTCATTGGAGTATGGTATAAGCCTTAGGTTAAGGAAAGATCGTTTGAACCATTATTTACAAAGTTGGTAAAAACTGTGATAGGATTCTGAAAATTGTTGAGAGCAGACCCAAAATTCAAAGGAATCAAAGGGATGGTTCCCGTGGTTTGTTCTAGATGATTTTTGGACACAAGGTGCCTCTGTGAGTCTAGTTTTTAATCCAAAAAGAAAATCAAGGTTTCAACTGTTAGATCTCTAGGAATTAAACAAATACTAGATGCCGCTCAGGACTTCATAACTCTCTGTCCAGAGTTTTTGTATGATTTTCTAAACATAGTAAACAAATCAGAAACACTTGGATCTTTTTAGAGGATCTTGTTAACACATCAAACTTCATATAAAAAATTATTTGGGGTCAAGAATGCTTGATTAAGGTTCTGATTTACTCGTTTGAAAAGGATGTTGCTGTTCTGAAACTCTGGACAAATTGTTATTGTTTCCCAAAAATCCCGACCAATCCATTTTAACTATGGAATCTTGTTAAAACAAACTATATAGTGGTAGAACATTGAGTTATAGACATTTTCCCATTGGTTTCATTCAATTTCAATGGTTCGATGTTTAACTAAAAACCCTTGATCAAAAGTGGTCATTGAATTCAGTGCACCATTTGTCAAATTCAACTTTATTTGTTAACCCCAACTATTAAACCATAGAGTTAGGTTTAAACCAAACCATTCTCTACAACCATTGATGGTCATTGGAGACTAAGGGCACTCATATAGATTTCGATGAAGTGTGAATAAACTTCACAAAATCTCAAGACAATAATTCAAACCATGGAAATGGGCTTAGATTTACACTACTTCTTCTACCATTTAATGGTCATTGCAGACTAAGAACATTTGGACTTATCGATTTTAAATGAAGTATAAGGAACTTCATAAAATCCCTAAGTAGTGAGGCTAAGCCATGGAAACAAGCTTGGACTCAAATTATCCTTCCTACCATTTGTTGGTCATTGGAAACTAGGGACATTTAAAGGTATGAAGAAACCTCATAGAACCCCAAGGTAATGAATTCAAACTATGGTGAAAGTTTGAACTCATTGACTCAATACACTAATACCAACCTCAATCCTCTCATGAATCATGAGTTCATAAGATTATTGAGAGATTCTAAACACAAGGATTCAAGTAAGACATTGAAAGCCTTATGAATCTCAAAAAAAAAAAAAAAGACGTAGTCAAAAAGAAAAGAAATCATGGTTCAAGCAACATCAAACTCCAAGATTTATTCAAACTTTAATCAAAAAGGCTATTTTAATCCAACTAATGAAATGAGAGTTCAATCACAATACATGTGGTGTGTGATGAAATGGGGTGGGAAGAGAAGTTTTGAAAATGTGTAAAAGGTCTTAAACATCTATGTATTGTGATTGAACTTGGGTGTTAAAATTAAGTGATTTAGAGTTTACTTCTAATTATCCTCAACTCTTTTTGTTGCTTTGAAATCTTCCAAGAATGATGATCAAGCTCTTCTTCTTCTAATTCCACTTCTCTCTTAATTTAGAAAGTTTTGAAGAGAATCAATATTGGGATCCTAACATTCTAAAATTTCAAGTCTCTATTAATGGGACACGCATCCTCTATATACAGGCAATCTTTAGAGGGTTATTTCGAGAAATTTGCAGCTAAAACCCTAATTTCAGCCACCTTTTGATGGTATAAACCAACCTACTTTAGAATAGACTGTCAAAAAAATGTGACACTCTCTGGAGATGGAAGCGGCACTCAGTGATTGCCGATGCGGCAGTCACTGAATGCCGAAATAGCATTCAGCGAATGCCGCGGACAACTATACAGACTGTCAATTTTGATGTAGAAATCCATTTTTTTGCGCCATTTAATGAAATTAAGGGCATTCACTGAAAGCCGTACGGCATTTCACGGAGTGCCGTATGGCAACCTGTGTGTGCAACAGCATTCATTATGTACCATTTTCTCTGTTTCCTTTTTTCTCTCTTTTTTTCTTTTTGTTTTGAATTGGAAAAGCCTTCAGAAGAGCTTGAATCACCTTTGGAAGTCTTGGATTAATCGGATGATTTTCATCATCGAATCTTAGAGGTAATACTTCCCTTAATTCGATGCTTGGTCAAAATTGGAGTGTCTACAGTTTGCCCCTCTTCAACAGAGCTTATGGAGCAACGCGTGTGATAAAAGAATTTCAAAGCTTGTGTGAAGACAAGCCTTTGACCAGACCGTCAAATTTAGGTAAAAAAACAAAATGCATTGCAAAAATAGCTACGCAAACGGTTCATGTCGGTCGTGCTCAGAGGCGAGCTGCCTACGTATCCTTTCAGGAATCAGATTGAGACGTAGTTCGGGGAAAGGATAAACACACACTAGCACAAGTAATCATACAGATGGATGCACCTATCCTATCGTGATGCACGTGCTCATGCAACGATGACTGTTGATGCAATTACATGCTTTGCAAATGATGTGATTTCGAAATTGTGTAATCCTGATGTATCTAGAACCAATTCATGCCCTATGCTACTTAATGCTCATGTCAATTTTCTTCAATATATGCGGACGTTCCAGCCAAAGGACAAATGCAATTGGCTGGGTGGCACTTCGCGACTTAAGCCCCGGTGTCAATGCAAGTTTGCTCTGAAAGTCCGCAGCCGTTCGGTCCCGTCGGATATGTTTGCTCAATTTCATGCATTAACTGCATGATGTATGATGCATGATGTGGTCGGATATGTTTGCTCTATTTCATCCGTTTACTACATGATGTATGATGCATGATGCGGTAATCAGAAAAAAAACTCTCAAAGACTGGCCAATGTAAATCTGTTGCGAGCACCGAGATTGCAAATCTGTTACATTCTAAAAATTTTGATCATCGTAAATCCGTTACGAGGATCGAGAATATAAATCCGTTATACTCCCAAAAGTAAGGACCGAG
This sequence comes from Hydrangea macrophylla, assembly GCA_033977485.1. Taxonomy (NCBI): domain Eukaryota; kingdom Viridiplantae; phylum Streptophyta; class Magnoliopsida; order Cornales; family Hydrangeaceae; genus Hydrangea; species Hydrangea macrophylla. The sequence continues at coordinate 31,838,491 of CM066992.1, forward strand.
AATGTAAATCTGTTACATTCTCAAAATTTTGATCATCACAAATCTGTTGCGAGGACCGAGAATGCAAATCTGTTACATTCTCAAAATTTTTATCATCGTAAATCCTTTACGAGGATCGAGAATATAAATCCGTTATACTCCCAAAAGTAGGGCCAACGCAAATCTGTTGCGAGGATCAAGAATGCAAATCTGTTACATTCTCGAAATTTTGATCATCATAAATCCTTACCGAGGATCGAGAATATAAATCCATTATACTCCCAAAAGCGGGGCCAACGCAAATCTATTACGAGGACCGAGAATGCAAATCTGTTACATTCTAAAAATTTTGATCATCGTAAATCCGTTACGAGGATCGAGAATATAAATCCGTTATACTCCCAAAAAGGGGGGTCAATGCAAATCTGTTGCAAGGACCGAGAATGCAAATCTGTTACATTCTCAAAATTTTGATCATCATAAATCCGTTACGAGGATCGAGAATATAAATTTGTTATACTCACAAAAGCGGGGCCAACGCAAATCTATTGCAAGGACCGAGAAAGCAAATCTGTTACATTCTCTAAATTTTGATCATCGTAAATCTGTTATGAGGATCGAGAATACAAATCCGTTATACTCCCAAAAGCGGGGCCAACGTAAATCTGCTGCGAGGACCGAGAATGCAAATCTATTACATTCTCAAAATAGATCAAAATTGGCATAACTTAATTCAAAAACTCCTAAGATCTAGGAGTTAATCATATCCAGATTATTCTGGAGTCAAACAGACTCAAATCCTTTCAAATTTCAAAATCAGGAGTTAATCAGACTCCTATCGAATCAAAATTTTCAAAATCAACAGTCAATCAAGCTCAATTCAATTTTTCACAATCGAGAGTCAGTCAAACTCAAATTAACTCAGGTCTTGAAAGAAAAAGGTGGGAGTTAAATAGACTTAATTCAATTTATTTTCGAAATGGGAGTCCGACAGACTCAAATAATTTCAAACTACAAAATCCGGAGTTAACTCAAAAGGATTTCTAATTAAAAAATTGGGAGTTCACCAGTCTCAACTCAATTCAATTCAAAATCTGGAGTTAGTCAGACTTGATTTAGTTTAATTCTAAAGATCCGGATTCCTTCAAACTTTATTTCAACTTTCTAAAATCGAGAGTTCATCAGACTCAAATAAATTCCCTTCTTAGTCAAACCAATTTCATTCAATTTATTTTCAAAATTTCAGAGCCTATTAGACCCAAATCTTATTCAAATTTTCTATAATCAGAAATCAGTCATACTCCAATCAACTCAGAGTCAAATAAATTCCTATTTCGAAAGTCGGGGATCGATTAGATTCAAATCAATTCAATTTCTAATCTCGGGGGTTAAGTTAGACTCAAAAGAATTTACTTCCAATAAAATTCGAAGTTAAACAGACTCACTTAATTTCAAATTTCTAAAACTAGGAGTCAATTAGACTCAAGGAATCTTAATTTTCAAAATCGGGTTTTTGAACGAGACTGAATGAATCATTGAGGACTAAAGTGAATGTGAGGTTGGCATTGAGGATTAACAGAGAGTGTCATAAAGGGCTAACAAGGATTGCCATAAAGGACTAATGAGTAGAGTTGCTAGAACGGGAATCAATTTGACTCAAACGAATATCTATTTCGAACAGACTCAAAAACTTTTAAAAAAATCAGGAGTCGATTTGACTTCAAACATACTTCTACTTCTCGGCAACTTGGAGTCAAATAGACTCAAAGAATTCCTCGTTTCCAAAATCTGGGAGTCGATCAAACTCAAAACAAATCCTATTTCCAAAACTTCGAGTCCATCCGACTCAAAACAAAAAAAAATTTATTTTTAAGTTGTGAGTCGATCAAACTCAAAGCATTCAAAATTTTCAAAAATCGAGAGGCAATTCGACTCTACAAGAATTTTAACTTTACAAAATCCGGAGTTCATAAGACTCAAGGAATTTCTCCTTCACAAAATTGGGAGTCGAATTGGACTCAAGGAATTTTCAAAATTTCTAAAAACAGGAGTCAATTCGACTCAAAACACTTTCTATTTTTTTCCAAATCAGGAGTCAATTTGACTCAAAACAATTTCTATTTCAAAATTCGGGAATCAAACTGACTCAAATAATTCTCATGTTACAAAAGGAGAGTCATAAAAATTCACATTTCGCGAACACGGAGTCATACAAACTCGAAAATTCACATTTTTACAAACACGGGATCACACGGACACAAAAATTCATAGTTTACAAACATGGAATCACGTGGACTCAATAAATTAACTTTTTATACAAATGGAGTCCTCAGACTTAAAGAATTGGTTTTACAAAGACAGGGAGTCCTTGGACTCAAAGAATTGATTTTACAGGAATGGAAAGTCTTCGGACTCAAATAATTGATTTTACAAAAATGGGACTCATAGAATTGATTTTACAAGAATGGGAAGTCCTCGGACTCAAAGAATTGATTTAAAAAAAATGGGACTCAAAGAATTGATTTTATAAAACTGGGGAGTCCTCGGACTCAAAGAATTGATTTTTACAAAAATGGGGAGTCTCGAGACTCATAGAATTTGGACGGCACTGATAGAAAGAGTGATTTTCTACATTTACAGACCTTTGGAATAAACACATCGATCTTGTCAAAAGAGGGGAGTCACATTTGTCCTAGTCTTGGACTCTTCTTATATTGTCATTTTAACATTATGTTGGGATAGTGTTTGAAATCCTCTGCCATATTGCTCTTGGAATGCTCATGAAGACTTGTCAAATCTTTGTTTATCATCTTAAACCCACACAGTTGAGACAATTTGTAGCTAAAACCATAATTTCAGCCACCTTTTGATGGTATAAACTGACCTACTTTAGAATAGACTGTCACAAAAATGCTGTACTCTCTGGAGATGGAAGCGGCACTCAGTGATTGCCGATGCGGCATGCACTGATTGTCGAAATGGCATTCAGCGAATGCCGATGCGGCATTCAGGGAGTGCCGCGGACAACTATACAGACTGCCATTTTTGATGTAGAAATCCATTTTTTTGCGCTATTTAATGAAATTAACGGCATTTATTGAAAGCCATACGACACTTCACGGAGTGCCGTACAGCAACCCGTGACTGCGACAGCCTTCATTATGTGCCGTTTTCTCTGTTTCTTTCTTTCTCTCTTTTTTTTTTCTTTTTGTTTTGAATTGGAAAAGCCTTCGGAAGAGCTTGAATCACCTTTGGAAGTCTTGGATTAATTGGACACTTGTCATCATTGGATCTTAGAGGTAATACTTCCCTTAATTTGACACTTGGTCAAAATTGGGGTGTCTATAGTTTGCCCCTCTTCAACAGAGCTTGTGGAGCAACGCGTGTGACAAGAGAATGTCGAAGCCTGTGTGAAGACAAGCCTTTGACCAGACTATCGAATTTAGGTAAAAAAAACTAAATGCATTGCGAAAACAACTACGCAAATAGTTCATGTCGGTCGTGCCCAGAGGCGAGCTGCCTATGTATCCTTTCAGGAATCAGACCGAGATGTAGTTCGGGCAAGGGATAAACACACACAAGCACAAGTAATCATACAGATGGATGCACCTATCCTGTCGTGATGCACGTGCTCATGCAACGATGACTATTGATGCAATTACATGCTCTGCAAATGATGTGATTTCAAAATCGTGTAATCCCGATGTATCTAGAAGCAATTGATGCCCTATGCTACTTAAAGTTCATGTCAATTCTCTTCAATATACACAGCCGTTCCGGCTAAAGGACAAATGCAATTGGCTGGGTGGCACTTCGCGACTTAAATCCCGATGTCAATGCGAGTTTGCACTGAAAGTTTGTAGCCATTCGGCCCCGTCGAATATGTTTGCTTTATTTCATGCGTTTACTGCATGATGTATGATGCATGATGTGGTCATATATGTTTTCTCTATTTCATGCGTTTACTACATGATGTATGATGCATGATGCGGTAATCAGAAAAAAAAACTCTCAAAGACAGGCCAACACAAATCTGTTGCGAGGACCAAGAATGCAAATCTACTACATTCTCAAAATTTTGATCATCGTAAATCCGTTAGGAGGATCGAGAATATAAATTCGTTATACTCCCAAAAGTAAGGTCAACGCAAATCTATTGCGAGGACCGAGAATGCAAATCTGTTACATTCTCAAAATTTTGATCATCACAAATCTGTTGCATGGATTGAGAATGCAAATCTGTTACATTCTCAAAATTTTGATCATCATAAATCCATTATGAGGATTGAGAATATAAATCCATTATACTCCCAAAAGTGGGGCAACACAAATCTGTTGCAAGGACCGAGAATGCAAATCTGTTACATTCTCAAAATTTTGATCATTGTAAATCCGTTACGAGGATTTACAATATAAATCGATTATACTCCCAAAAGCGGGGACAACGCAAATCTATTGCGAGGATCGAGAATGTAAATCTGTTATATTCTCATAATTTTGATCATCGTAAATTCATTACGAGGATCAAGAATATAAATCCATTATACTCCCAAAAAGGGGGGTCAATGCAAATCTGTTACATTCTCAAAATTTTGATCATCGTAAATCCGTTACGAGGATCGAGAATATAAATTCGTTGTACTCACAAAAGTAGGGCCAACGCAAATCTGTTGCAATGACCGAGAATGCAAATCTGTTACATTCTCAAAATTTTGATCATCGTAAATTCGTTACAAGGATCGAGAATATAAATCTGTTATACTCCCAAAAGCAGGGCCAATGCAAATCTGTTGCGATGACCGAGAATGAAAATTTGTTATATTCTCAAAATTTTGATCATCGTAAATCCGTTACGAGGATCGAGAATATAAATTCGTTATACTCCCAAAAGTGGGGCCAATGCAAATCTGTTGCGAGGACTGAGAGTGCAAATCTGTTACATTCTCAAAATTTTGATCATCGTAAATCTGTTACGAGGATCGAGAATATTAATCCATCATACTCCCAAAAGTGGGGCCAACGCAAATCTGTTGTGAGGACCTAGAATGCAAATCTGTTACATTCTCGAAATTTTGATCATCGTAAATTTGTTACGAGGATCGAGAATATAAATCCGTTATACTCCCAAAAGCGAGGCCAATGCAAATCTATTGCGAGGACCGAGAATGCAAATATGTTGCATTCTCAAAATAGATCAAAATTGGCTTAACTTAATTCAAAATCTCCTAAGATCTAGAAGTTATTCATATCCAGATTATTCTGGAGTCAAACATACTCAAATCCTTTCAAATTTCAAAATCAGGAGTTAATCAGACTCTAATCGAATTAAAATTTTCAAAATCAAGAGTCAATCAAGCTCTATTCAATTTTTCACAATCGAGAGCCAGTTAGACTCAAATTAATTCAGGTCTTCAAAGAAAAAGGTGGGAGTTAAAGAGACTTAATTCACTTTATTTTCAAAATGGGAGTCCGACAGACTCAAATAATTTCAAACTACAAAATTCGGAGTTAACTCAAAAGGATTTCTAATTCTAAAACTGGGAGTCCACCAGTCTCAACTCAAATAAATTCAAAATCTGGAGTTAGTTAGACTTGATTTAGTTTAATTCTAATGATCCGGAGTCCTTCAAACTTAATTTCAACTTTCTAAAATCGAGAGTTCGTCAGACTCAAATAAATTCCCTTTTTAGTTAAACCAATTTAATTCAATTTATTTTCAAAGTTTCGGAGCCTATTAGACTTAAATCTTATTCAAATTTTCTATAATAAGAAATCAGACATACTCCAATCAACTCAGAGTCAAATAAATTCCTATTTCGCAAATTCGGGGATCGATTAGATTCAAATCAATTCAATTTCTAAGCTCGGGGGGTTAAGTTAGACTCAAAAGAATTTACTCCCAACAAAATTCGAAGTTAAACAGACTCACTTAATTTCAAATTTCTAAAACTAGGAGTCAATTAGACTCAAGGAATCTTAATTTTCAAAATCGGGTTTTTGAACGAGACTGAATGAATCATTGATGGCTAAAGTGAATGTGAGGTTGCCATTGAGGATTAACACAGAGTGCCATAAAAGGGCTAACGAGGATTGCCATAAAGGACTAATGAGGAGAGTTACTAGAACGGGAATCAATTTGACTCAAACGAATATCTATTTTGATCATACTCAAAAACTTTCAAAAAAATCAGGAGTCAATTTGACTTCAAACATACTTCTACTTCTCGGCAACTTGGAGTCAAATAGACTCAAAGAATTCCTTGTTTCCAAAATCTGGGAGTTGATCAAACTCAAAACAAATCCTATTTCCAAAACATGGAGTCCATTCGACTCAAAACAAAAAAAAATTATTTTCAAGTTGTGAGTCGATCAAACTCAAAGCATTCAAATTTTTCAAAAATCGAGAGGCAATTCGACTCTACAAGAATTTTAACTTTACAAAATCCGGAGTTCATCGGACTCAAGGAATTTCTCCTTCACAAAATTGGAAGTCGAATCGGACTCAAGGAATTTTCAAAATTTCTAAAAACAGGAGTCAATTCGACTCAAAACACTTTCTATTTTTTTCCAAATCGGGAGTCAATTCGACTCAAAACAATTTCTATTTCAAAATTTGGGAATCAAACTGACTCAAATAATTCTCATGTTACAAAAGGAGAGTCATAAAAATTCACATTTCGCGAACGCGGAGTCATACAAACTCAAAAATTCACATTTTTACAAACACGGGATCACACAGACTAAAAAATTCATAGTTTCCAAGCATGGAATCACGTGGACTCAATAAATTCACTTTTTATACAAATGGAGTCCTCGGACTTAAAGAATTGGTTTTACAAAGACGGGGAGTCCTTAGACTCAAAGAACTGATTTTACAAGAATGGGAAGTCCTCGGACTCAAAGAATTGATTTTACAAAAATGGGACTCATAGAATTGATTTTACAAGAGTGGGAAGTCCTCGGACTCAATGAATTGATTTTACAAAAATGGGAGTCAAAGAATTGATTTTATAAAACTGAGGATTCCTCGGACTCAAAGAATTGATTTTACAAAAATGGGGAGTCTCAAGACTCATAGAATTCGGACGGCACTGATAGAAAGAGTGATTTTCTGCATTTACAAACCTTCGGAAGAAACACATCAATCTTGTCAAAAGAGGGAAGTCACCTTTGCCCTAGTCTTGGACTCTTCTTATATTGTCATTTTAACATTATGTTGGGATAGTGTTTGAAATCCTCTGCCATATTGCTCTTGGAATGCTCATGGAGACTTATCAAATCTTTATTTATCATCTTAAACCCATATAGTTGAGACCACTTATTGACTAATCAAAGGAGGATAGACTTGACAAAGCCGTTTACACAAGATGACTGGCTCAAATTCTGTATTATTATGAATCAATGTGCTTTCATTGCGAATGATGTATCAACTCACCTTTCATTTATTCATTATCTTACAAATGGTAGCGCTTGGCTGATAAATCTAAACTTTGAAAACTTCCCCTTTTCGATTTAGTGAATTCTTTGCCCATCTAGAATGTGCTTCAAATTAGCGCTTTATCTTATACAATGAAAGGTACTCTATTTCAATCCTTTCAAAATAAACTTGATTACTTGAGAACTTGCCTCTGACATAGAGGGATTTTGGCAAATGAACTTTGCTCAGGCAAACGAAGTTTTTCCCTAGTTTGAATAAGACTCGGAGGCATTGCTTTTGGGATTAAATGAGGTGTTCAACAAACAAAGTTTGCCTCTGGTTTGGCGATATATATAGGGCTCCCAGCAAACGTAAGTTTGCCCCTAGTCTGAAGGAAAGAAACCAAAGGTGCAAAAGGGTGATGCTTACAGTTGTAGGGATGGTTATGGACCGAGAACCGTGGGAGGTTCGCCTACTTGTCCCTGAGCGAGAATCAGGACCAAAGTAGTTCATCGACTCTGGAAGTCTCGAAAGAAAAAGGCTTCAAGAATTGGTGGGCTTTTCGAGCCTTGTTTTCATTTGGGTCCAATGAGTGCTTTTTCTAAAATGGGTCGCTCGTGGTAGCCTTTGAACAGGAACATGAACTACTTCTCCCTTTTATTTTCTTCTTTTCTTTTCTTTTCTTCTTGTTTTTTTTTCTTTTCTTTTCTTATTTGTTTGTGGCGGTTGGTTCTTTTCACCTCTTCACTAGCCAGTCAATCTTTACAACTCTCATAACACATCGTGTTTTAACAATATCAGCCCCCTGAATCACTCTTTATCTTTCTCAAAGATATCTCTACATTGATTTAGGCCCACTTAACCATTGAGCCTTCCACAAAATTTTGAGACTAACTGATACTTTCAAATCTCTCTTTTCATTGTTTAGAACAACACAAAGCCTTGAGATCATTCATGTACCAATGATGTACTTTGAAGTGCTTAAGAATTCTCAATCTTATTTATTCTCTATTTTTTTTTCTCTCTTTCCTTTCTTTTCTCTACCTCACTATCTCTTATTCTCTTCATGATTTTGACTGGCTAGGATTCGGATTTTGAAATCAACACGTATCTTATTTTGCTCTAACTTTTGTCTAGGCGCCCTTTCGAGTTTTCATCCTAGCGAGCTCTTTTTTTTCTTTTTCTTTTTCTTCTTCTTTTTTCTTGTGCTCTCACTTTTGCCTAGACGCCCTTTTGGGTTTTCATCCTAGCGAGCTTCTCTTTCTTTTTCTCCTTTTTCTTTTCCCTATTTTTCTTTTTTGGAAGAAGTTCATTTAAAACATTTGGCTACCATCAAGGATCGAGTTATGGCTTTGGACTGGTTAGGCTTATCTTTTAGGCTTGGTATTTAAGAAAAGGTGATGGTGAGCAAGCTTCAAGTCCCAAGTTTATCTTTTTAAGATTGAGCAAGAGCATCTTTAAATTCTTAAAGTAAAACTAATCAATTCTCCACTCCTCCTTGGTTTTGGCACAAAATTTGCTTTGATCACCCGGGGATCCTTTTCAATGCAAATATTTATTAGCAAAGTATTTTCCATGATCATTTGAAAAAGTGATTTTTTTCTTTTTTTTTTTTTTTGGCTTAATGATCCATTCATTCAATACTTAACACACTAAATCAAGCGAAATGCGATTTATTCAACTAGTAGAGAAAGAGGGTTACATTACTTTACTCGATAAATAAAGCCTTGAAAAACAACTGACTGACTCAAAGACACGACTAGACTTGACACTTGACTCCTACTTGATATGACTTGATTACCAGACTAGACTTGACATGGTCTCAACCCGAGTGTCACAAATGATTTTCAATTTATTGAGTCCCCAACAGCATCAGTTCCAAACACTATCACTTCACTACCATCATTTGGACCTTCGGGTTCTCCTTTTCCCAACAACCCATATGCGTAAACACCATCCACTTCCATGGCCCAATTTTTAGTAGGACATTATTCATCTGACTCATACCAAGTGTTGTCAACACCCGTTCCAAATTTGTTGATTGGGCCTGGGCCAGTTAGTTATTGCGCACCTATGGGAGCAGTAAATCCCATAAGGGTACTTAGCGATGGCTGGGATCGAGAGGTCAGAGAGAAAAAAGCTTGAAAGTCATTATGCCAAAGGTCACTCGGTGGATTCAGTGAAGGAGTGATAATTTATTGATCAATGAGATCTTGGATTTCATGGTGGATTTTATGGAGAAGTCTTGTGCAAGAATCGGTCTTGTGGTCATGGGTCTGATGGTAACCATAGTACAATGAGGAATTATATTTGCGTGGTATGGGACTTGGTGGTGGCCTTGGGTCCAGGGGTTTGAGGTGGCCTTTCTTGATGAGGTGGTCAAGGACTGTGGATAATGGTATGCCAAGGTTGGTGAAGGTTCTTGGTTTGTAGGTTTGGCTTGATTTTCGATTTGATTTTGAGTTGGGTTTTGGGTTAGAGGGGATTGGACCTGGATATGGACTTGAGATCGAAAATGGTTTTTAGAGATTGGCCAGGCATGACTGCTGGATTTGGTGATTGACTAGATATGAGCTCTGGTGATTGATTGGGCTTGGGTGCATGGCTGGATTTGGACATGGGCCTTGGTGCATGGGTGGTTTTGGACATGGTTATTGGTCCTTGGTTGGGTGATCCATTATTCTCTTCTCCAGATGATCCATCTTTTTCTCATTATGGCCTATTTGATCTTTTAATAATTAAATGAACTCAAGCAGGACCTTCTCCAATTGCTTCACCCTCGAATCTTGTTGCTTGAGCCCTCGAATCTTGTTGCTCAACAGTGGCTTGCAGTTTGCTAACTGTCTCCACCAAAGCCTTCAAGGCCATTGGTGGATCAATCTCCACATGATGGTCCATGTTCTCCTCTGATCAAGAAAGACGAATCCAAGAAGATTAGAAGTGTCCTCACTAAGGGACTTGGTTGTTCCACTCTTTCAACAAAATAGATAGGAGAATAAAGGTTCGCATGTAGAATTGATCCGTAAGGGATTTTTGAGGGACTTTGATCTTGATTGGGAAGAAGATGTTGAGAGTTTGTATTTCTATGCTACACGTATGTAATGATATCGATTCGAGAGAGTACAAACTGTACATGCTCTAACGATTTGATGTAGCTAAATGCATGCACTGCACACATGGAACACAGATGAAATGCAAGTGTGTGTGTGTGTGCCTATTCTATATGCCAAAGAAATGAAGAATCTAATCCTAACACATAAACACATAAGCACATAAAATCCTTAATCATGTCAAATGCGCCAATTTCACCTCTCATTGCGATCCTCACTGCCCTTTCAAAATCGGGTATTCAAAATTTTTCGAAAATCATTTGAAAAGCATTTCTTTTAATGATGAGATCTTCAAAAACAATTCTCAAAGATTTTGAATCTTTTATTTAAAAATGAAGATACTTCTCAATAAAGATGCTTGGATTGAGATTTTGCTTTGAAATTTTCTTGAAAAGCATTTCTTCCAAAAACAATTCCCCAGATTTTTGGGGTCTTCCTTCAAAGATAAGGATGTGCAAATATACCTCAACATGGGTTGATTTGGAATTTTAGTCAAAAATGAACCCCAAAGATCGCAAAAATATGTTTACTTTTAAAGATGTATTTAAAATTCTTTTGGGTAAAAGGATCACATGATCGGATCATTACCATACTTTTCATGAATTCGGATGCATATAAGGTCAATGATGCTTGGCTAATAAGATATAAGAGATGCAATCTTACAATCAAAATTCAGCATGTTCCCAAATATCGTGGGACATAAGAAGTAATTGCTAAAAGATAATTAGGAGATTAACATCCTACATCAAACGAGTATCGTCATCATCTCAAGTAATAAAACAAAACTCCCTAGCATATAATCCTAATCAAGAGTTGATTTCCTAAGATTGAAAGGTTCTATAGAAGCTACCATGCAAAGGCTGGGCCTTGGTCAAATAAGGGACCCTTGACACACATCCGATAGGATGATTCATATACCAAATCATGGTACGATAGGTTGCCCCGAGTCTCCAAGGTCATAGTTCCGTGCAATCGACTGGTTGGACATGCGAGAAAAGAAACCCTAGGAAAATGTCTCTAATCACATATACACATAAGGCAAGACCTAAGCTAAGGTGTCGCGCATGGAGTCGAAAATCAATTAAAATCAAAGAAGTAAATTAAACTAGAGAAGGGTTGAGAAATTGTACCTCAAATGCGCTATAAAACAAAGATTAGTACACACATTTTAAACAAAGCATATTATTGGATCCTAAGTAATAATTCCTAAACAAGAGGCAAATTCTATTTTTATGTGTCAATCTACATGAATGAATGTTCATGGATACATGGATATGAACAATATAAAGACCATGAACTAATCATTGATTTGGATCGTTTAGGTTTTGGCTCCAAGCTTGAATAATCTTCATTGGAGTATGGTATAAGCCTTAGGTTAAGGAAAGATCATTTGAACCATTATTTACAAAGTTGGTAAAAACTGTGATAGGATTATGAAAATTGCTGAGAGCAGACCCGAAATTTAAAGAAATAAAAGGGATGATTCCCGTGATTTGGACACAAGGTGCCTCTGTGAGTCTAGTTTTTAATCCAAAAAGAAAATCAAGGTTTCAACGGTAAGATCTCTGGGAATTAAACAAATACTAGATGTCACTCAGGACTTCAAAACTCTCTATCTAGAGTTTTTGTATGATTTTCTAAAAATAGTAAACAAATAAGAAACACTTGGATCTTTTTAGAGGATCTTGTTAACACATCAAACTTCATATAAAAAATTATTTGGGGTCAAGAATGATTGATTAAGGTTCTGATTTACTCGTTTGAAAAGGATGTTGCTGTTCTGAAACTCTGGACAGATTGTTATTGTTTCCCAAAAATCATGACCAAACCATTTTAACCACGGAATCTTGTTAAAAAAAATATAGTGGTAGAAATTTGAGTTATAGACATTTTCCTGTTGGTTTCATTCAATTCCAACGGTTCGATGTTTAACTAAAAAGTGGTCATTGAATTCACTGCACCATTTGTCAAATTCAACTTTATTTGTTAACCCCAACTATTAAACCATAGAGTTGGGTTTAAACCAAACCATTCTCTCCTACCATTTGATGGTCATTGGAGACTAAGGGCACTCATATAGATTTTGATGAAGTATGAATAAACTTCACAAAATCACAAGACAATAATTTAAACCATGGAAATGGGCTTAGATTTATACTACTTCTTCTACCATTTAATGGTCATTGGAAACTAAGAACCTTTGGACTTATGGATTTTAAGTGAAGTATAAGGAACTTCATAAAATCCCAAAGTAGTGAGGCTAAGCCATGGAAACAAGCTTGGACTCAAATTATCCTTCCTACCATTTGTTGGTCATTGGAAACTAGGGACATTTAAAGGTATGAAGAAACCTCATAGAACCCCAAGGTAATGAATTCAAACTATGGTGAAAGTTTGAACTCATTGACTCAATACACTAATACCAACCTCAATCCTATCATGAATCATGAGTTCATAAGAATATTGAGAGATTCTAAACACAAGGATTCAAGTAAGACATTGAAAGCCTTATGAATCTCAAAAAAAAAAAAAAAAAAAAAGACATAGTCAAAAAGAAAAGAAATCATGGTTCAAGCAACATCAAACTCCAAGATTTATTCAAACTTTAATCTCAAGGCTATTTTGATCCAACTAATGAAATGAGAGTTCAATCACAATACATGTGGTGTGTGATGAAATGGGGTGGGAAGAGAGGTTTTGAAAATGTGTAAAAGGTCCTAAACATCTATGTACTGTGATTGAACTTGGGTGTTAAAATTAAGTGATTTAGAGTTTACCTCTAATTATCCTCAACTCTTTTTGTTGCTTTGAAATCTTCCAAGAATGATGATCAAGCTCTTCTTCTTCTAATTCCACTCTCTCTTAATTTAGAAAGTTTTGAAGAGAATCAATATTGGGATCCTAAGATTCTAAAATTAGAAATCTCTATTAATGGGACACACGTCCTTTATATATATGCAATCTTTAGAGGGTTATTTCAGAAAATTCAAAGCTAAAACCCTAGTTTCAGCCACCTTTTGATGGTATAAACCGACCTACTTTAGAATAGACTATCACAAAAATGCGGCACTCTTTGGACATGGAAGCGGCACTTAGTGATTGCCGATGCGGTAGTCACTGATTACTGAAACGGCATTCTGCGAATGCCGATGCGGCATTCAGGGAGTGCTGCAGACAACTACACAGATTGCCATTTTTGATGTAGAAATCCATTTTTTTGCGGCATTTAATGAAATTAACGGCATTCACTAAAAGCCGTACGACACTTAACGGAGTGCCGTATGGCAACCCGTGACTGCCGCAGCCTTCATTATGTGCCGTTTTCTCTGTTTCCTTCTTTCTCTCTTTTTTTTTCTTTTGTATTTTGCATTAGAAAAGCCTTCGAAAGAGCTTGAATCACCTTTGGAAGTCTTGGATTAATCGGACGCTTGTCATTATTGGATCTTAGAGGTAATACTCCCCTTAATTTGACGCTTGGTCAAAATTGGGGTGTCTACACCAGTAACTTATCCCCTATTTGCCTCTGCTAATATAGTGCAATTGGGGGTTGGACATGTCGATAATTTGTAGCATGATTGTAGGTAACCCTTACATGTTCCATCCTTTGCATAAATGCTTCAACGACTCCAGATGGGCCCATTCCCTCTGGGATTGGGGCTCCAATATGCACTTGGTGATTTCTCAAGGGTCTTACCATAATGATAATGAGTTTTGCCTACAAGAGTACATCGATTAGCTGAAAGTCTTCTTGCATAAATGAAAACGAGATAGGGTGAGAAGCAACAAGAACTAACAGTTCTACTAAACAACACATCAAAGCACTCGTATAATAACTATCAAAAGTACTGCTCGGATATATATATGACAAAAGATGTACCATGGAGTACACATCAGTCGTACCATGTACCACGTGGGATGTAAGCAAAATACAGTACTAAGGGCAACTATACTAGTGGCATCTAGCTATACAATATAAGCAATGGTCTAATAGCTATCTCTCAAGCTCCCAAAATTCATGTGGACAACATGTCCTAATATAAAAATAGCAAAAATCTAAACCTCTCTAGATCCTGAATCAAAAGTCATCAGCATCCGATCCTGCTAGTGCCTCATCCTCGGGTGCAATGTCCATCTCTATAGGTGGGTCGTCCTCAGCTGGTGCTGCTGTTCCTCGAACTACCACCCCAATATCCCAATCCTCAATGATCATCTCGTCAACACATATATCCTCAATGTTAAATGTTGGCTCGGCGACATCGGCGATCAACTCTGTAAAATCTCTAACTAGGGCCATAGCATCTGCTAATGTAGCCTGTCCTATCGGAACTCCGACTAGCTATGCAACCATAGCTGCTACCCACTTGGTTGTCATATTGGCAATGGCTTCCATGTGTAGTACAAGTCCTGCTGGTAAATCAACTCTACGAGTATCTCTGGTACATCTACCCCCTCATCAGGAACATCCTCTTATTGGTGCCTTGAAAATCTCGTTTCCCTCTACCGGGTCCTCTGGCTCAAACTATGGTTCATTCGGGTCATCCTCCGGCTCATCATCACCATCAACTGACTCAAAGTCCTTGGCGGGATCTTCCTCTAGGTTGACATTTACCATCGGCTCAGCCTCTAGTAACTCTGGTTCCTCAGGCTGCTTTTGTAAGTTTTGTGGCTCTGGAATGGGTACCTCAGGTACTGGTGATAGTGGTGCCACTGTTGCTACTACCTCGATAGGTCCTCCAAGAATGGCTCAAAGCTCGATAGCGTCCATTTTCCAACTTACTCTGGATCAAATGTAAAATCTCCTTGTAAATATCCCTACTAATCCTCGCTGAATGATCAGGACTTCCATTGCATCCCCTCAAACGTGACCTTTGTTCCAATATCCTATGTGGAAGAACACCGGAGCTTAGTTGCTAGCTTAAGATCATGGATCCGCCGGCTAGAATACAAGGTAAAACTCTCGAGGCTTGTCCCTAGTTTCACAACTATTATCTAATCTTTTTTATTTCTTCTCCTTTTAACAGCTTAAGTCGGCTAAGTGTTCCCTATAGTCCTGTTCTACCTAGTTTGATGTTGCAAAGACGAGTATGGTGAGTCAAGCATATCTATAAACCAGTGCGAGTTATTCTTTTAATCACTTGAAATCAATGGATGGATGCATGCTTTCTCATTCTCACTTTTATTTTCTTTCTTGATTTGATTAACGGTTTTTTTTTTCCTTTCAGTGCATTGAAATATATACTGGACAAAGGTGTATAGTAGAGTTAGAGATGCGATTAGGGGAATCTTCATCAGATCAGCCTCCTACTAGGCCAATGCCGAAGCTGGTTAGTCATTCCACTTCTCATCATCGTGTCATCAATATGTTCCTCACAAGGTGTTTGGCTAACATCAAAGTCATCAGTACAGAGATGACAGCGCCGTCTATACCTGTAGTCAAAGACTTCGAAGAAGTATTTCAAGGCGTTTCTAGTTTACCACCCAAGAGAAGTATAGAGTTCTGTGTTGAGCTTATACCAGGTACTGTTCCGATCACCAAGGTCGCCTATAGAATGGTCCCCACCGAACTATTGGAATTGAAGGAAAAAGTTTAAGAGCTCGAGAACCTAGGTTTTGTACGTCCTAGTACATCGCCTTGGGGACCACCTGTGGATATCACATTTTTCCTTACCCACAGCTCTTTCTTTTAAAGTTCTTTTCCAAAATTCAAATTCAAAACAAATGAGTCGCCACTTAATTTTTAAAAGGAAAATTAAGAAACCATTTTAAGAGCAAACTGATCTTTTAGAAACCAGAGATTAACTAGGTCCGGGGATTATGGAATGAGAGAGGAAGGAGCCCGTCGGACTAAAACACCCTCTCTCATCCTATTTTGCGATAGGCCTCTACTCAACATCTTTTTTATCAAATTTATTAATCTAAGCATGCCCTCAACTAATACATATACATATACATCACAAAAGCACGTCCAAAGGGTATAAAATTGCAATTGACAAAATATCATTCAAAAGCCACGTAATTCAGGTAGCAAGCGATATGATATGCAATAGAGAACAAGTGAACTTACCCGGGATCCAGCAGCGATAGTAAACGTGCAATGCATGCGAACAAAAGAAAATCCTAAAAAGGAGTTTCTAATCACATATACTCATAAGGCAAAACCTAAGTCTAAGGTATCACGCATTAAGTCGAAAAATCAATAAAATCAAGAAATTAAGATAAACTAAAGAGGAGTCCTAGAAATCATACCTTAATAGCGCTACAAAATAAAGGGTTAGTCCATATGCTTCACATAATAATAATATGATATCAAACAATCAATCCTCATTCTCTAGCTTATTCACTAATTTGGGTCACTTAACCTCTGGATTTAAGCTAAATTATCATTATTAAGATATGGTTTAAGCCCTAAGTCATAGGAGAATCATTTGGGCCATTATTTACAAAGTTAGTCAAATGTGTCATAAGATTCTGAAAATTGCAGAGAGCAGACCAGCACTTTAAAAAAGAAAAAGCATGTCTCTCATGGTTTGATGTCGGTGAATTTTGGGCACAAGATTCCTCTATAAGTCTAGTTTCCAAATCAAAAAGAAAATCAAGGTTTTAACGGTTAGATCTCTGGGAAAAGGATAAGAACCAGACATCACTCAGAGATGTACAACTCTCTGTCCAGAGATATTGTTTGATTTTTTAAAAATAGCAAAAAGATGAGAAACACTTAGATCTTTTTAGGGGATCTTCCTAACACATTAAGGTACCTAGAAAAAATTATTAGAGACCCCAAAAACTCCATTAGAATTTTGATTTATGAATTTCAAAATGGACTTGCTATTCTGAAACTATTCTGAAACTCTGGACAGATTGTGGTTGACTCACAAAACCCATGATCAAACCATTCTAAACATAAAACCACCTTAAAAAAAATTTACAGTGGTAGATTACTGTGTTATTGACACTTTCCCGTTGGTTTCACTTGATTTCAACGGTTAGATTTCGAACTAAAAATCTTTGATCAAAAACAGTTTGTGAACTTCACTGTTTTCATTTGTCAAGTTCAACATTTATTTGGTAACTCCAACTATTAAACCATGAAGTTGGGTTTAAACCAAATCACTTCTCCTACCATTTGATGGTCATTGGAGATCAAGACATGACTAAAACTCATGAGTCTCAAAAGAATGTGGAAAGGACTCCCTAAGACATCAAGTTTAGAGAACCCAAGTCATGAGTATGGGCTTGGATCCCTTTATTTGCTTATAAAATAAAATGATGATCAAACTTTGACTTCCATGTGAAACATAAGATTACATGGGGTTCAAAAGATCATATTCAAGAGATTTCAAGAGAGATATGGAGGATCTCCAAGAGTCTCAAGAAGGAAGTATGAACAATAAAAGAAATGGAGCAAAGAAAACAAAATAGTTTGAGGATTCAAAAGAAAGAATGCAAATAAAACAACTTATGGTTAGAGGATCACCTCCAACTATCCTCAAAGTTTCTCTCCTTTGAAGATCTTCCAAGCTCTCCTTCCTAATTCTCTAAACTCTTTTCTCTTTTCTCTCTAAAAATATGTTGGTGGAGTGGTAGTAATTTTCTCTCTTGTATCTCTTGTGTGTTCTTGTATCTCACCTCTTGTATCTCTCCCCCTTTGTATCCCTTTCTCAATGGAGATACCTCTTCTTATATAGACAAAAATACCTAGGTAATTTCAGTAAATTCGGAGTAAAAGACAGGTGTAAATCCCTCATTTGGTGGTACAATGTGTACTTTCTGAAATTAGGCAGACTGCTGCCCAGCGCGGCAGTCCAGAAACTGTCGCGGCAGTCCGTGAATGCCGCCGCGACAGTTCATGACTGCCGTCGCGGCACTACGCGACTGTCGCGTGGCATTCATCAAATGCCGCGGAAATTAATGGATTGCCGCATTTTTGTCAGTCTTACTTTATCAGTTTTTTTGTTCTTATTCGCATACGCATACGTATTGCTCTGCAAAATACAGACTTTAAAAGTGAATGGTAGTCAGAAATTGTTGGCGGCACTTGGTGAATGCCGGCCCGGCACTCTATGACTGCCGTGCGGCACTCAGTGAGTGCCGCGGCAGTCCGCCGTGTGCCGTTTTTAGCTAAGATTCCCTCTTTTAGATCTTCCTTTCTCTTAAAGCAATTTATTTTCGAAGATCTTTTCCAAAATGGTGTTTTATACCCGAATTCTCCTAAATACCTGGTATTTTCCTCTTTCTGTGAAATTTTACTGCATTTGGAGAACTTTCTGAAGAGCTTGGAATACTTCGAATCTTTCGGTCCTTATCATCATCGGACGTGGAGGTGACGCTCTCCTAAATTCGGCGGTCGCTCAAAATTGGGGTGTCTACAGTTTGCCCCTCTTTGACAGAGCTTGTGGGGTAACGCGTCCCATAAGTGAATGTCAAAGCCTGTGTGAAGACAAGCCTTTGACCAGACTGTCGAATTTAGGTAAAAACAAAATACGTTGCAAAAACGGGCGCGCAGCGAAATTCTAATTGGTCGTGCTCCATGACGAGCTGCCTACGTATCCCATCAGAAATCAGACAAAGGCGTAGTTCAGGTACGGGGTCGAACACACACAAACGCAAGTAGTCATACGGTTGGATGCACCTATCCTATCGTGATGCAAGTGCCATGCAATGTTGTGCTCCACATAACGTCTCAGCAACATATTGTTCTTTCTTAGTACCAAAAAACAACCTATGCCATTCTACTCATGATGTCATTCCATTCTGGGAGAGTCATGACCGTCATAGATGCGCTTACTATGTTTAATTCTCTGACATTCTTCAAGAGTCATCTAATCGACTAGGATGCGCTACGCGCCTTATACCTTGGTGTAAAATTAGAAACCAACGCTTTCCGAAAGATTGAGGTGCGCTTCGCGCCTTATAATCGGGTGTCTTCCAAGAATCATCTGATCGACTGAGATGCGCTACGCGCCTTATACTCCGGTGTCAAATCAGGAACCACGCTGAAAGATTGAGATGCACTACGCGCCTTATACCCCGGTGTCTTCCAAAAATCATCTGATCGACTGAGATGCGCTACGCGCCTTATACTCCGGTGTCAAATCAGGAACCACGCTGAAAGACTGAGATGCGCTACGCGCCTTATACCCCGGTGTCTTCCAAAAATCATCTGATCGACTGAGATGCGCTACGCGCCTTATACTCCGGTGTCAAATCAGAAACCACGCTGAAAGACTGAGATGCGCTACGCGCCTTATACCCCGGTGTCTTCCAAAAAATCATCTGATCGACTGAGATGCGCTACGCGCCTTATACTCCGGTGTCAAATCAGGAACCACGCTGAAAGACCGAGATGTGCTACGCGCCTTATACCCCGATGTCTTTCAAAAATCATCTGATCGACTGAGATGCGCTACACGCCTTATACTCCGGTGTCAAATCAGGAACCACGCTGAAAGACTGAGATGCGCTACGCGCCTTATACTCTGATGTCTTCCAAAAATCATCTGATCGATTGAGCTGTAATTTCATGCTATATAGATGCAAAGACTCACGATCATGTTCTTTCTGGTGATATGAACGCATTCTATGCCGATATGAATTGTCTCAACATAAATGACTTTAACAAGGATTCGCCTTAATCTGGAAGACTCCGACGGATTTGCCTCAACCTAGAGGACTTCAGCAGGGGTTTGCCTCAATCTAGAAGACTTCAATAAAGATCGACCAAACAGATGCTGCCATCAAGGACTAACGCAAGTTCAAAAAGATTGCCATTGATGAGTGACAAGGATTGCCATTGAGGCCTAAAAGAGATTGCCATTGAGTACTTACGCAAATGATGCTTCCATTGAGGTCTAATGAGGGTTAACAGGGATTGCCTTCGAGGACTAACAGAAATTGCCATTGAGGACTAATGAGGGTTGCCATTGAGGCCTAACACAAATGATGCTGCCATTGAGGCCTAACACAAATGATGCTGCCATTGAGGACTAATGCAAGGTTGCCATTGAGGACTAATGCTTTAGAGAAGCACTAAACAACATGGTAAGATATTGGTCAATAGCCACTCAGAGACTTACAAGCAAGAACGATGGTCAACAACCTTTTAAGGACTTATGAAAGCGATAATCAACAGCCCTTTTGGGGACTTATGTTGCAATAGCAGAGATCAACAACCTCACAAAAACTTATGTTGCAATTTTTTTTTTTTTTTTTAAAATCGAGAGTCAATCGGACTCAAATCAGTTCAGTTCAGTTCAATTTCTTAAATTGGGAGTCAATCAGACTCAAATCAATTTAACTTTTTCGAAATCAGGAGTTAATCAGACTCCATTTGTTTCACTTTTCATATCAGGAGTCAGTCAGACAAACAAATTCAGTTTTACCAAATCCGAAGTCATTTTGACTTAAATTAAGTTCGAATCCCATTTACTAGGAGTCAATCAGACTCAATTCAATTTATTTTCTATGCAAGACTCAAAGAATTTGAACGAAGCTGATATAAAGAATGATTTTCTGCATTCGCGGGCTTTTGGAAAAAACACATCGATTCAGTCAAAAGAGGGAAGTCACCTTTGCCCCTAGTTTTGAACTCTTCTTATATCGCCACTTTATGCTGTGATAGTGTTCGAAACCTCTGCTTGTACTGCTCTTGGGATGCTCATGAAGACTTTTCAAATCTTTATTCATCATCTTAAACCCACACATTTGAGACCATTTATTGACTCATCAAAGGAGGACAGACTTGACAAAGCTAGTTACTCAAAATGACTGACTCAAACTCTTCATTCATTATGAATCAATGTGCTTTCATTGTGAATAATGTATCATCTCACCCTTCATTTATTCATCATTTTACAAATGCTTTGCTGATAAATCTAAACTTCTTCTTTTCAATTTAGCGAATTCTTTGTCCATCTAGAATGTGCTTCAAATTAGTGCTTTAACTTATAGAATGAAAGGCACTCTATTTTAACCTTTTCAAAACAAACTCAATTACTTGAGAACTTACATCTGGTACAGAGGGATTTTGGCAAACAAAGTTTGCCCCTAGTTTGAAAGAAACTTAGAGGTTTGCTTCTATGATAAAAGGGATTTTCAGCAAAGGAAGTTTGCCCCTGGTTTGGCGATATATATGTGGCTTCAGGCAGACGTAAGTTTGCCCCTAATCTGAAGGAATGAAACCAAAGGCGCCAAAGGGTGCTGCTTGTAGTTAAGGGATGGCTATGGACCGAGAACCTTGGGAGGTTCGCCTACTTATCCCCGAGCAGGAATCAGGTCCAAAGTAGTTCGGCCAAGGCCTGAAAGAAGGATAGCATGAGATGATGTGGCGATGACCGAACCGAGCAGGTTGCCTACGTATCCCCAAGTGGGAATTAGGTCAAAAACGTAGTTCATCAACTCTGGAGGTCTTAAAAGAATTAGGCTTCAAGAGTTGGTGGGCTTTTCGAGCCATGTTTCCATTTGGGTCTAGGGAGTGCATGTCACTTGTGGTAGCCCTTGTGTAGCATGATGAACTACTTTTTCCTTTGTTCTATTTTCTTTCCTCTTTTCTTCTCTTTTATTTGACGGTTGATTCTTTAACCTTTTCACCAGCCAGTTAATCTTTTACAATTCTCATCATGTTTTATTCATACTCCATCCTATTCACGAAGTAATATCAGTCCTTCGAATCTTTATTTGTTTCTTTTTTCAAAGATATCTCTGCATTGTTTTAGGCTCACTTAGTGTTTGAGTCTTTTTTGAAGCTGATAAGTCCCTCTTTTCATTTCTAATCTCTATTCTTTGTTAAGAACAACACAAAGCCTTGAGATAGTTCATGTGCCAATGATCTACTTTGAAGTGCTCAAGAATTCTCAATCTCATCTATTCTCTGCCTTGTCTTTTCTCTTTCCTTTCTTTTCTCTACCTTACTATATCTTATTCTTTCCATGATTTTGACTGGCTAGGATTAGGATTTTTGAGATCAACACGTATCTTACTTTTGCTCTAAATTTTGCCTAGGCGCCCTTCCGGGTTTTCATCCTAGCGAGCTCTTTCTTCTTTTTTTTTTTTTTCTTTTTTGTGCTCTAACTTTTGCCTAGGCGCCCTTTCGGGTTTTCATCCTAGCGAGCTCTTTTTCTTTTTTCTTTTTTTTTTTTTTTTTGGAATAAGAAGTTCATTAAAATGTCTGGCTACCATCAAGGACCCAGTTTATGGCTTTAGACTGGTTGGGCTCATTTTTTAGGCTTGGTATTTGAGAGAAGGGGATGGTGAGCAAGCTTCAAGTTCCAAGTTCATCTTTTCAAGATTGAGCAAGAGCATCTTTAAATTCTTAAAGTAAGGCTAATCAATTCTCTACTTCTCCATGGTTTTGGCACAAAATTTGCTTTGATCACTTGGGGATCTTTTTCAATGCAAAGATTTATTAACAAAGTACTTTCCATGATCATTTGAAAAGGTGACTTTTTCTTCTCCTCTTTTTTCCTTTTGGTCTTAATGATCCATACATTCACGACTCAGCACACTGAATCAAGAAAAATGAGATTTTATTCAACTAGTAGGGAAGGAGGATTACATCACTCGACTCGATAAACTCGACAAAGACTTGCAAATAGACTTGATAACAGACTGACCAGAAGACTCGACTGGACTTAACATTTGACTCCAACCTAACATAACTCGACTACCAGACTTGACTTGGTCTCAATTGGAGTGTCACAGATGATTTTTAATTGACTAGATTTCCAGGAGCATCCACATTTGCTTTAGCAGCAGCAGTTCCGAACACTATCACTGCACTAGCATCGTCCTCGGGTTCATCATTCCCCTTCTGTATCTTTGTGGGAACATCATCCGCCCTTATGGACCATTTTTCAGTCGAATGGCCCTTTTCTGACTCATACCGAGTATTGTCAATGCCTTTTTGGATTCTATTGATTAGGTTGGGGCCAGTTGGTTGTTGCGTACTCATGGAGGCAACGAATCCCTTGAGAGTATTCAGCGATGGCTGTGATTGAAAAGATTGTATGTCATGCCAGATGTCACTTGGTTGGTTCAGCAAAGGAGTGATGATTTTATGCTCAATGAGATCTTGGATATCGTGGCGGAGTTTCGTGTAATAGTTAGTTGTATGGCCAGGGGGTCTGGTGGTAGGCACAGTACAAAGACAGGTCACATTTGCGGGGTAAGGGATTTGGTAGTGGCCTTGGGTCCAGGGGATTGAGATGACCATTCTTGACAAGGTGACCAAAGGCCATGGATAATGGCATGCCAAGGTTGGTGAAGGTCCTCGGCTTGCGGGCTTGGTTTGATTTTGAATTTGACTTTGAGCTTGAGTTGGTTTGTGGACTTGGAATGGCTCTTTGGTTAGTTGGGATTGGGCCTGGATGTGGGCTTTGGTGAATGGTTGAGCTTGGGTATGGACTTTGGTGATAGGTTGGGTTTGGACATGGGCTTCGGTGCACAGGTAGGTTCAGACATGCCCGTTGATGCTTCTTTAAGCAATCTATTATTCTCTGATCCATCTTTTCCTCATCAGGGCCCATTTGACCTTTCAATAATTGAATGAACTCAAGCATTACCCCCTCCAATTGCTTCACCCTAGAATCTTGTTGCTCAACAACGGCTTGCAGTTTGCTTACTTTCTCCTCCAAAGCTCTGTAGGCCATTGGTGGGTCCATCTCGACATAATGGTCCATGATCTCCTCTAAGTAAGAGAGATAAACCCAAGAAGATTAGAAGTGTCCTTACTAGGGGCTTTGGTTGTTCCACTCTTTCAAGAAAAACAGATAGGAAAAAGGTCGTCATGCAGAATTGAATAGTAAGGGATTTTTTTTTTTTTTTTTTTAGGGACTTTGATCTTAATTGGGAAGAAGATATTGAGTCTGTACGCTACACGTATGTAATGATATCGATTGCCAAATATACATGCTCTTATGATTTGATGCATGCACTGCACACAGGCACACGAATGAAATGCATGTGTGTGTGCCTACTCTATATGCCAAAGTAAAGGAAAATTCTAATCCTAACAGGAAAACACATAAGCACATAAGATCCTCACCCACGTCAAGTGCGCCAACTTCTCCTTTCATTGCGATCTTTACTACCCTCTCAAAGGTTGGATATGCAGAAAAATTTTGGAATTCATTTGAAGAGCATTTCGTTAGAACGATGAGATCTTTCAAAAACAATTCTCAAGAATTTTGAATCTTTTATTTAAAAAAATGAGGATGTGAAAACATTTCTCAATGAAGATAATTTGATTGAAATTTTGCTTTAAAATTCATTTGAAGAGCATTTTTTCAAAAACAATTCCTAAGATTTTGGATTTTTTTTCTTGGAAAATGATCATGTGAAAATGTACCTTAACAAAGGTAATTACTTTGGAGTTTTAATAAAAAAAATGAACTCTAAAGATTTTTGAAAAAGCGATTGAAAACTTTGGAATAGAGATGGCAAAAATTTGTTTGCTTTTAAAGATAGATTTAAAATTCTTTGAGCAGAAGGATCACATGATCGGATTATCACCGTACTTTTCATGAATTTGGATACATACAAGGTCAATGATGCTTAGCTAAACATGATATAAGAAGTATAATCTTATAATCAATGTTTGGCATGTTCTCCAAATGTCGTGGAACATGAGGAGAAATCGCTAAAAGGTGATTAAAAGATTATACATCTTTCATCAGGCAAGTATCGTCATCATCTCAAGTAATCCCTTCCGGGCATACAAAACTTCCTAGCACATAACCCTAATCAAGAATTGATTTCCTCAGATTGAAAGGTTCTATGGAAGCTACTATGCAAAAGATGGGTTTTGGTCAAATAAGGGACCCTTGACACACATCCGATAGGATGCTTAATATACCGAATCACGGTACGAGATCAAGGGTGATCACACAGTCCCATGATGACTTGACCGAACGGGTTGCCCCGAGCCTCCAAGGTCATAGTTCCGTGCAATCGACTGGCTGGACATGCAAGTGAAATGCAACAGACACACAAAGATTAATTAATTCGATTAAAAGGATATTTTTCAAGTCTAATCCTCGAGTGAACCCAAAATCAGAATGCTGGTCTGCGAAACCAGAGATTCTGGGTTCGATCCCCAGCAGAGTCGCCAGATTGTGGATATCGCATTTTTCTTACCCACAGCTTTTCAAAATCAAATTCAAAAACAAATGAGTCGCCACTTAATTTTTAAAAGGAGAATTAAGAAACCATTTTAAAAGCAAACTGATCTTTTAGAAACCAGAGATTAACTAGGTCCGGGGATTATGGAATGAGAGAGGAAGGAGCCCGTCGGACTAAAACACCCTCTCTCATCCTATCTTGCGATAGGCCTCTACTCAACATCCTTTTAATCAAATTTATTAATCTAAGCATGCCCTCAACTAATACATGTATATACATATACATCACAAAAGCATGTCCAAAGGGTGTAAAATTGCAATTGACAAAATACCATTCAAAAATCACATAATTCAGGTAGCAAGCGATATGATATGCAATAGAGAACAAGTGAACTTACCCGGGATCCAGCAGCGATAGTAAACGTGCAATGCATGCGAACAAAAGAAAATCCTAAAAAAGAGTCTCTAATCACATATACACATAAGGCAAAACCTAATTCTAAGGTGTAGCGCATTAAGTCGAAAAATCAATAAAATCAGGAAATTAAGATAAACTAAAGAGGAGTCCTAGAAATCATACCTTAATAGCGCTACAAAACAAAGGGTTAGTCCACATGCTTCACATAATAATAATATGATATCAATCAATCAATCCTAATTCTCTAGCTTATACCTAGCAAGCAATGAAATCCAACTTTATCCAATTACTAGTTCTAATTATAAGCATTAATGTACATAAATGAATGGATGTGAACAAGAATAAGACATGGATTTATTCACTAATTTGGGTCACTTAACCTCTGGATTTAAGCTAAATTATCATTATTAGGATATGGTTTAAGCCCTAAGTCATAGGAGAATCATTTGGGCCATTATTTACAAAGTTGGTCAAATGTGTCATAAAATTCTGAAAATTGCAGAGAGCAGACCAGCACTTTAAAAAAAGAAAAAGCATGTCTCTCATGGTTTGATGTCGGTGAATTTTGGACACAAGATGCATCTGTGAGTCTAGTTTCCAAATCAAAAAGAAAATCAAAGTTTCAACGGTTAGATCTCTGGGAAAAGGACAAACACCAGACATCACGCAGAGATGTACAACTCTCTGTCCAGAGGTTTTGTTTGATTTCTTAAAAATAGTAAAATAATCCGAAATGCTTCATTCTTTTTAGGGTATCTTCCTAACACATTAAACCTCATAGAAAAAATTATTAAAGACCCCAAAAACTCCATTAGAATTCTGATTTATGAATTTCAAAATGGACTTGCTGCTCTGAAACTATTCTGAAACTCTGGACAGATTGTGGTTGACTCACAAAACCCATGATCAAACCCTTCTAAACATAAAACCACCTTAAAACAAAATTTACAGTGGTAGATTACTGTGTTATTGACACTTTCCAATTGGTTTCACTTGATTTCAACGGTTAGATTTCGAACTAAAAATCTTTGATCAAAAACAGTTTGTGAACTCACTATTTTCATTTGTCAAGTTCAACTTTTATTTGGTAACTCCAACTATTAAACCATGAAGTTGGGTTTAAACCAAATCACTTCTCCTACCATTTGATGGTCATTGGAGATCAAGACATGACTAAAACTCATGAGTCTCAACAGAATATGGAAAGGATTCCCTAAGACATCAAGTTTAGAGGACCCAAGTCATGAGTATGGACTTGGATCCCTCTATTTGCTTATAAAATAAAATGATGATCAAACTTTGACTTCCATGTGAAGCATAAGCTTACATGGGGTTCAAAAGATCACATTCAAGAGATTTCAAGAGAGATATTGAGGATCTCCAAGAGTCTCAAGAAGGAAGTATGAACAATAAAAGAAATGGAGCAAAGAAAACAAAATAGTTTGAGGATTCAAAAGAAAGAATGCAAATAAAACAACTTATGGTTAGAGGATCACCTCCAACTATCCTCAAAGTTTCTCTCCTTTGAAGATCTTCCAAACTCTTCTCTCTAATTCTCTAAACTCTCTCTTTTCTCTCCCAAAAATATGTTGGTGTAGTGGTAGTTCTCCCAAGTATTGTGTTGTCTCCCCCTTGTATCTCCCCTTTTTTTTTTTTGTATCTTCTCAATGGAGATACCTCTCTCATTTATAGGCAAAATTACCAAGCATTTTCCAGTAAATTCGGAGTAAAAGACATGTGTAAACATCTCATTTGGTGGTACAATATGTACTTTCTAAAATTAGGCAGACTGCTGCCCAGCGCGGCAGTGCAGAAACTGTCGCGGCAGTCCGTGAATGCCGCAGCGGCAGTTCATGACTGCCGTCGCGGCACTACGCGACTGCCGCGCGGCATTCATCAAATGCCGCGGAAATTAATGGATTGCCGCGTTTTGTCAGTCTTACTTTATCAGTTTTTTGTTCTTATTCGCATACGCATACGTATTGCTCTGCAAAATACAGACTTTAAAAGTGAACGGTAGTCAGAAATTGTTGGCGGCACTTGGTGAATGCCGGCTAGGCACTCTATAACTGCCGTGCGGCACTCAGTGTGTGCCGCGGCAGTCCGCCGTGTGCCGTTTTTAGCTAAGATTCTCTCTTTTAGATTTTCTTTTTCCCAAAGCAAATGATTTTTGAAGATCTTTTCCGAAAATTGTGTTATACCTGAATTCTCCTAAATACCTGGTATTTTCCTCTTTTTGTGAAATTTTACCGCGTTTAGAGAACTTTCTGAAGAGCTTGGAATACTTCGAATCTTTCGGTCCTTATCATCATCGGACATGGAGGTGACACTCTCCTAAATTTGACGTTTGGTCAAAATTGGGGTGTCTACAGTTTGCCCCTCTTTGATAGAGCTTGTGGGGCAACGCGTCCCACAAGTGAATGTCAAAGCCTGTGTGAAGACAAGCCTTTGACCAGACTGTCGAATTTAGGTAAAAACAAAATGCGTTGCAAAAACGGGCGCGTAGCGAGATTCTAATTAGTCGTGCTCCATGACGAGCTGCCTACGTGTCCCATCAGGAATCAAACCAAGACGTAGTTCGGGCAAGGGTCAAACACACACAAGCGCAAATAGTCATACGGATGAATGCACCTATCTTATCGTGATGCACGTGCTCAAGCAACCTCGTAGTTCATATAATGTCTCAGCAAAATATTGTTGTTTCTGTCATTCTACTTATGATGTCATTCTATTTTGGGAAAGTCACGACCGTCATAGATGCGCTTCCTATGTTTAATTCTTTGACATTCTTCAAGAGTCATCTAATCGACCGAGATGCGCTGCGCGCCTTATACTCCGGTGTCTTCCAAAATCATCTGATCGACTGAGATGCGCTGCGCGCCTTATACTCCGGTGTCAAATCAGGAACCACGTTGAAAGTCTGAGATGCGCTGCGCGCCTTATACTCTGGTGTCTTCCAAAATTATCTGATCGACTGAGATGCGCTGCGCGCCTTATACTCCGGTGTCAAATCAGGAACCACGTTGAAAGACTGAGATGCGCTGCGCGCCTTATACTCCGGTGTCTTCCAAAATCATCTGATCGACTGAGATGCGCTGCGAGCCTTATACTCCGGTGTCAAATCAGGAACCACATTGAAAGACTGAGATGCGTTGCGCGCCTTACACTCTGGTGTCTTCCAAAAATGACCTGATCGACTGAGATTCTGGGTTCGATCCCCAGCAGAATCGCAAGATTGTGGATATCGCATTTTTCCTTACCCACAGCTCTTTCTTTTAAAGTTCTTTTCCAAAATTCAAATTCAAAACAAATGAGTCGCCACTTAATTTTTAAAAGGAGAATTAAGAAACCATTTTAAAAGCAAACTGATCTTTTAGAAACCAGAGATTAACTAGGTCCGGGGATTATGGAATGAGAGAGGAAGGAGCCCGTCGGACTAAAACACCCTCTCTCATCCTATCTTGCGATAGGCCTCTACTCAACATCTTTTTAATCAAATTTATTAATCTAAGCATGCCCTCAACTAATACATATACATATACATCACAAAAGCACGTCCAAAGGGTGTAAAATTGCAATTGACAAAATATCATTCAAAAGCCACGTAATTCAGGTAGCAAGCGATATGATATGCAATAGAGAACAAGTGAACTTACCCGGGATCCAGCAGCGATAGTAAACGTGCAATGCATGCGAACAAAAGAAAATCCTAAAAAGGAGTTTCTAATCACATATACACATAAGGCAAAACCTAACTCTAAGATGTCGCGCATTAAGTCGAAAAATCAATAAAATCAAGAAATTAAGATAAACTAAAGAGGAGTCCTAGAAATCATACCTTAATAGCGCTACAAAACAAAGGGTTAGTCCACATGCTGTACATAATAATAATATGATATCAAACAACCAATCCTAATTCTCTAGCTTATACCTAGCAAGCAATGAAATCCAACTTTATCCAATTACTAGTTCTAATTATAAGCATTAATGTACATAAATGAATGGATGTAAAAAAGAATAAGACATGGATTTATTCACTAATTTGGGTCACTTAACCTCTGGATTTAAGCTAAATTATCATTATTAAGATATGGTTTAAGCCCTAAGTCATAGGAGAATCATTTGGGCCATTATTTATAAAGTTGGTCAAATGTGTCATAAGATTCTGAAAATTACAGAGATCAGACCAGCACTTTAAAAAAATAAAAAGCATGTCTCTCATGGTTTGATGTCGGTGAATTTTGGACACAAGATGCCTCTGTAAGTCTAGTTTCCAAATCAAAAAGAAAATCAAGGTTTCAACGGTTAGATCTCTGGGAAAAGGACAAGAACCAGACATCACTCAGAGATGTACAACTCTCTGTCCAGAGATATTGTTTGATTTTTTAAAAATAGCAAAAAGATGAGAAACATTTAGATCTTTAAGGGGATCTTCCTAACACATTAAGGTACCTAGAAAAAATTATTAGAGACCCCAAAAACTCCATTAGAATTCTGATTTATGAATTTCAAAATGGACTTGCTGTTCTGAAACTATTCTGAAACTCTGGACAGATTGTGGTTGACTCACAAAACCCATGATCAAACCATTCTAAACATAAAACCACCTTAAAAAAAAAATTACAGTGGTAGATTACTGTGTTATTGACACTTTCCCGTTGGTTTCACTTGATTTCAACGGTTAGATTTTGAACTAAAAATCTTTGATCAAAAACAGTTTGTGAACTTCACTGTTTTCATTTGTCAAGTTCAACTTTTATTTGGTAACTCCAACTATTAAACCATGAAGTTGGGTTTAAACCAAATCACTTCTCCTACCATTTGATGGTCATTGGAGATCAAGACATGACTAAAACTCATGAGTCTCAAAAGAATATGGAAAGGACTCCCTAAGACATCAAGTTTAGAGAACCCAAGTCATGAGTATGGGCTTGGATCCCTTTATTTGCTTATAAAATAAAATGATGATCAAACTTTGACTTCCATGTGAAACATAAGCTTACATGGGGTTCAAAAGATCATATTCAAGAGATTTCAAGAGAGATATTGAGGATCTCCAAGAGTCTCAAGAAGGAAGTATGAACAATAAAAGAAATGGAGCAAAGAAAACAAAATAGTTTGAGGATTCAAAAGAAAGAATGCAAATAAAACAACTTATGGTTAGAGGATCACCTCCAACTATCCTCAAAGTTTCTCTCCTTTGAAGATCTTCCAAGCTCTCCTTCCTAATTCTCTAAACTGTTTTCTCTTTTCTCTCTAAAAATTTGTTGGTGGAGTGGTAGTAATTTTCTCTCTTGTATCTCTTGTGTGTTCTTGTATCTCACCTCTTGTATCTCTCCCCCCTTGTATCCCTTTCTCAATGGAGATACCTCTTCTTATATAGACAAAAATACCTAGGTAATTTCAGTAAATTCGGAGTAAAAGACAGGTGTAAATCCCTCATTTGGTGGTACAATGTGTACTTTCTGAAATTAGGCAGACTGCTGCCCAGCGCGGCAGTCCAGAAACTGTCGCGGCAGTCCGTGAATGCCGCCGCGACAGTTCATGACTGCCGTCGCGGCACTACGCGACTGCCGCGTGGCATTCATCAAATGCCGCAGAAATTAATGGATTGCCGCGTTTTTGTCAGTCTTACTTTATCAGTTTTTTTTGTTCTTATTCGCATACGCATACGTATTGCTCTGCAAAATACAGACTTTAAAAGTGAACGGTAGTCAGAAATTGTTGGCGGCACTTGGTGAATGCCGGCCCGGCACTCTATGACTGCCGTGCGGCACTCAGTGAGTGCCGCGGCAGTCCGCCGTGTGCCGTTTTTTGCTAAGATTCCCTCTTTTAGATCTTCCTTTTTCTCAAAGCAATTTATTTTTGAAGATCTTTTCCAAAATTGTGTTTTATACCCGAATTCTCCTAAATACCTGGTATTTTCCACTTTCTGTGAAATTTTACTGGGTTTGGAGAACTTTCTGAAGAGCTTGGAATACTTCGAATCTTTCGGTCCTTATCATCATCGGACGTGGAGGTGACGCTCTCCTAAATTCGGCGGTCGGTCAAAATTGGGGTGTCTACACCACCGGTGTTATTTTTGAAGAAAAAGGACGGGACACTTCGATTGTGTATCGACTATAGAGAACTGAACCGAGTGACTATCAAGAACAAGTATCCCTTGCCTCGAATCGACGATTTGTTTGATCAGCTACAAGGGGCTACGATGTTTTCCAAAATAGATCTAAGGTCAGGATATCATCAGTTGAGGGTATGGAAGGAAGACATACCTAAGACTGCATTCAGAATCCGATATGGTCACTATGAGTTTTTGGTAATGCCGTTTGGAATGACGAATGCCCTAGCAGTGTTCATGGATCTGATGAACAGAGTATTCAAGCCTTATTTGGATCGGTTTGTCATCATCTTCATTGATGATATTTTGATCTATTCTAAGTCAGCAGAAGAACACGAGCAACACCTACGGATTGCAATGCAAACACTCAAGGACCACCACTTGTATGACAAGTTCAGTAAGTGTGAGTTCTGGTTACAAGAAGTGAAATTTTTGGGACACAAGGTGTCGTCTCAGGGAATTTCTATGGATTCGTCCAAGACAGATGTTGTGTCAAACTGGGTTAGGCCGAGCAACCCTACAGAGGTTAGGAGTTTATTGGTACTCGCATGCTATTACAGAAGATTTGTTGAAGGGTTTTCAAAAATAGCTGCACCATTAACCGGATTGACGAAGAAGAATTTGAAGTTCAACTAGACAGAGAAGCATGAGTGCGCCTTTCTAGAGTTGAAAGAGAGACTCACTATTGCACCGATACTAGCTATACCCAAGCCTGATGAGAAGTTCACTATCTTTAGTGACGCGTCATATCAAGGACTAGGGTGTGTACTTATGCTAGATGGCAGAGTTATCGCCTATGGATCTAGACAGCTGAAATCGAATGAGTTAAACTACCCCATTCATGATTTGGAATTTGCAGCAGTGGTATTCGCACTCAAGATTTGGAGACATTATCTCTACGGTGAGAAGTTTGATTCGTTCTCCGATCACAAGAGTCTAAAATATTTGTTCACACAGAAAGAGTTGAACATGAAACAACACAAATGGATGGAGATGATCAAAGATTATGACTTCACGTTAGAATACCACCCTGGTTAAGCTAATGTGGTCGCTGATGCTTTAAGTCGGCAGGCTCGTGAGACGATCGCCTCCTTAATGGTTAGAGAATGACGAGCATTAGAGACGTTGGTGGAGTTCGATGTACAGAGTGCTAAAGAAGGAGAAAGACAACTTTTCAGATGTCTTATCCTACAACCTATTCTTATCAACCGCATTATTGGAGCACAGAAAGAAGATGAGAAGTTTCAAACATGGTTCGTGAAAATGTCAGAGAAAGATCTGATAGAATGGAAGGTGGGAATTAATGGAAGATATCGATGTAGAGACAGATTATGTGTACCAGACTGTGGGGATTTGAGAAATGATATTCTGGCACAAGCACATAAGTCAAGATATACAGTTCACCCAGGTGGAACAAAAGTGCACGAAGATTTGAAAAGTAATTTCTGGTGGGAAGGTATGAAGAAGGAGTGGCCAAATTTGTATCCAAGTATTTGACGTGTCAACAAGTCAAAGCCGAACATCAGAGATTATCAGGATTGTTGCAACCGCTACCTGTTCCTGGTTGGAGGTGGGAGCACATCACAATGGATTTTGTAGTGGGATTGCCTCGATCACAACATAATCATGATGCCAATTGGGTAATCATGGATCGATTGACAAAGTCTGCATATTTTATCGCTTACAGTATGACATGCCCGGTAGAAAAGGTGAGACGGATGTACATACAACAAGTTGTGTGACTTCACGGTGCACCTATGGCGATTGTGTCAGACCGTGATGCGCGTTTTACTTCTGGATTTTGGAAAAGCTTGCAAGAAGCTATGGGAACCTCGCTCAAGTTGAGTACTGCTTTTCACCCTCAGATAGATGGGCAAACTGAGCGTGTTAATTAGATCATGGAGGATATGCTTAGGGCTTATGTCATTGATTTCGAAGAATCGTGGGAGACGCACTTGTCCTTGGTTGAATTTGCCTATAACTACAGTTATCACACGAGTATCGGATGGCTCCGTTCTAAGCATTGTACGGACGACCATGTCGTTCTCTATTGTGTTGGGCAGAGGTGGGAGACACGGAGTTGTTGGGACCAGATTTGGTTAGAGAAACCAACGAAAAGATTTGTTTGGTCAAGGAAAGAATGAGAACCGCTTAGAGCCGATACAAGAGTTACGCTGATCGACGCCGAAAAGATTTTGAGTTCAGTGTTGGAGATCACGTACTTCTTAAGGTTTCACTGACCCGAGGAGTAGTACACTTCGGTCTCAAGAGAGGGAAATTGGCTCCGCATTTTATCGGACCGTTTGAGATTCTGGAACGTGTCGGGAAAGTGGAATATCGACTGGCGCTACCACCGAAGATGTCTGGGGTTCGTAATGTATTCCATGTAAGTATGCTGAGAAAGTACATACGAGGTCCCTCGCACGTGGTTAGTTATGACGATATTGAGACAAGTCACAACGTTTCTTACAAGGAGAGACCTGTGAAGATTCTAGATCAGAGTATCAAGAAATTTAGGAACAAGGACATTCCGTTGGTGAAGGTTCAGTGGAATCACCATGACTGTGGATATGCCGGCATTTGGGCCCACTTTTGTTTTTAAAACATTTTTTTCAAATTCCAAATTCAAAAACAAATGAGTCGCCACTTAATTTTTAAAAGAAAAATTAAGAAACCATTTTAAAGCAAACTGATCTTTTGCGAAACCAAAGATAAACTGGGTCCGGGGATTATGGAATGAAAGGGGAAGGAGCCCGGCGGACTAAAACACCCCCTTTCATCCTATCTCACGATAGGCCTCTACTCAACATCCTTTTTAATCAAATTAATAATCTAAGCATGCCCTCAATTAATACATATGTACATATACATTACACAAGCATGTTGGAAATGGTGTAAAATTGCTAATGACAAAATATCATTCATAAGCCACGTAATTCAAGTAGCAAGCAACATGATATGCAATAAAGGAACTAGAGAACTTACCCGGGATCCAGCCGTGAAATGGAAACGTGCAATGCATACACAAAATACAAAGCCTAAGAAAAGGTCTCTAATTTACATGTTCACATAAGGCAAAACCTAAGCTAAGGTGTCGCTCATGGAGTCGAAAATCAATTAAAATCAATGAAGTAAATAAACCGGAGAAGAGATGAGAAATTGTACCTCAAATGCGCTACAAAACAAAGATTAGTCCACATGCTTCACATAATAATATGATATCAAAAAATCAATCCCAATTATCTAGCTGAGATCTATTAAGCATGAAATCCAACTTTATTCAATAGCTACTCCTAATCATAGGCATTGATGTACATGAATGAATGAATGTGAATAAGAATAAAACATGGATTTATTCACTAATTTGGATCACTTAGCCTCTGGACTTAAGCTAAATTATCATTATTCAAAGCATGATTTGGGTCCCAAGACATTAGGGAACCATTTGAGTTGAAATAAATAAGATTAGACAAAAACAGTAGCAGTTTTTTTTTATGAATTACAGAGAGCAGACCAAATCTTAAACAATAGACATAAAATACTTCCAACGGTTGGATCTTAATGATTTTTGGATATGTTATGCCTCTGTGAGTCTAGTTTCTAACCCAAAAAGAAAATTGAGGTTTCAACGGTTAGATCTCCGGGAATACGGAAAATACTAGACCTCACTCAGGATTTTATAACTCTCTGTCCAGAGATCTTGTATGATTTTTTAAAAATAGCAAACGAATCTAAATTGCTTCATTCTTTTTAGGGAACCTTCCTAGCACATTGAGGTTCTTAAAAAAATTATTAAAGGTCACAAACACTTTATTAAAATCCCGATTTATTTGTTCCAAAAGAGTGTTGCTGTGCTGAAATTCTGGGCAGATTGTTGTTATTTCACAAAACTCATGACCAAACCATTTTAAACATGAAACTACCTTAAAACAAAAATTACAGCGGTAGAACATTGTGTTATTAACACTTTTCCGTTGGTTTCACTTAATTTCAACGGTTAGATTTCAAACTAAAAATCTTTGATCGAAAACAATTTGTGAACCTATTGTTTTCATTTTGCTAGTTCAACTTTGTTGGTTGACCTCAACTATTAAATCATAATGTTGAGCTTAAACCAAATCACTTCTTCTACCATTTAATGGTCATTGAAGACTAAGGACATCTTTATACTTATGGACTTTTAATGAAGGATGAAGTGAATCTCACAAAATCCCAAACAATGAACTCAAACTCATGAATCAAAACTTGAGTTCAAATCATTACTCCTACCACTTGATGGTCATGGGAGGCTAAAGACACACATACATGTAAGTTTTGGATGAAGTATGAAGAACTTCTCAAAACCCAAGGAAGAGATTAGTCTAAGCCATAGAGATAGACTCAAACTAAAGTATTTCTCCTACCATTTGATGGTCATTGGAGACTAAATGAAGTTTAAATCTACTCAAACCTCATTGGAATATAGTAAGAATTCCATAAGATTCTTAATGAGGAGGTCCAAGTCATGGGTTAAGACTTGAATCTCACTAATTATGTGTAGATTAGGACTACGATTCATTTTAATCTCCATATGGATCATAAGATCATAGGAAACTAAGGAATCAAAACTCAAAGAGGCTCACTAAGATATGTAAAATCTCATGAGCCTTATGAGAAATAATAGAAATAAGAAATCAAAGTTTATTTGGAGACACTAGGAACACAAACTCTTCAAAATTGAATTTATCTTAAACCCAAGGCATCAATTAGATCCAAATCAATGAAATATTATGAGATTCAATCACAAGTTCTAAGTGGTGTGTGATGAAATGGGGTAAGAAGAGAGGTTTTGAAAATGTGTAAAGATCCTAGAACTATGAACTTGTGATTGAATTGCCTAATTCTACCAAGTGATTGAGAGGTTACCTCTATGACCTCAAGGATTTCTTCAATCTTTAAGAAGTTCTTCCAAAATTTCTTCAAGATCTTCTTAAAGTTCTTCAAACTCTTCAAGAAATTCTTCTCTTCTTCACAATTCTCTCAATGATTCTTATATCTCTCTCTAGATTCAAGTATATGTGTGTGTGTTCATTCAAGTATATCTCAAAATGAAGATGAAAGTTTTTTTATACAGACCACCAATTCAAGGTTAAATGGGTAAATTCGGGTGGAAACCCATGTGCAAAGTTTTCTTCTAGAACATGTGAGAAAAGCAGTCTGTTACAGCCAGCGGCACTCGACGGCTCCCGGCGGCATTCGCTGAGTGCCAGGCGGCACTCGTTGAGTGCCAGGCGGCATTCGCTGAGTGCCAAGCGACACTCACTCGCCGGCTTTGTCGCGTGCCGGGGCTAACTGAATTTTGCCCTACTTTTTAATTTTCAACATATATATTAACATAAGCTTAATTATTGACGAATTATGTTAAAATACTTATATTTGTAATATATTCCATTAAGAATACATCCATAATATATGCTCTAAATGTATTATTCCTCCTCTCTTTTTCCTTTTCTTTTCTTCCTTTTCTTTTCAAAAATTCCTCTTTATTCGAAAATTCCTTTTTCATCATTTTCATTTTATATTTCTTTTCAAAACTCTTCTTTTATATATATATTGAGCAAATTCTCAGACTGATTTTCTCATGTGTTCTTCAATGTTCGGGTTTCTCCCGAATACCCAAACTCTCTCTCTTCTTTCTCCTTTTTATATTGTCTATTTTTAATTTTGAAATTTGTCTTGAAGAATTAATTGAAGATTTTGAATTTCTTGGAAAATCTTCGAACGTCACGGTCATCGTCATCATCGGTCTTTGAGAGGTAACCAATCCCTGGATTTGACGTTTTGGTCAAAATTGGGGTGTCTACAGTTTGCCCCTCTTTGACAGAGTTTGTGAAGCAACACGTATCACAAATGAATGTCAAAGCCTATGTGAAAGACAAGCCTATGACCAAACAGTCGAATCTAGGTAAAAACAAAAGTGCGTTGCAAAATTGGATGCGCGGAGAGCCAAGATGCTGGTCGTGCTCAAGGGTGAGCTGCCTACGTATCCCATCGGGAATTAAACCAAGACATAGTTCGGGCACGGGACAACAATACACAAACGCATGTAGTCACACAGATGAATGCACCTATCCTATCGTGATGCACGTGCTCAAGCAAATTTATGCTCTATGTTTTCAGGTTCAATGACTTAGGACAAGGCTACTCCTTAGAGTTAGCAAAACGTACCTTTGTCTGGAAATCCTTCTATGCTGATGACGTCCTGTCCTAGGAAAGTCGCGATTGCCATTTTTTTTATGAGAATAACGATTGGCTGAGATGCGCTTCGCGTCTTATACTCCGGTGCCGAATCATGAAGCATGTTTTTGAAAAGACTGAGATGCGCTTCGCGTCTTATACTCCGGTGTCTTTCAAGAAATGAGATGTTTTTTGCAGAAAAGTCAGAATCGCTCCAGATTCGATGACCCCAGATAGCAGAAAAGTCAGAATTACTCCAGATTCAATGACCCCAAAGATTGCAGAAAGTCAGAATCGCTCCAGATTCAATGACCCCAGAGAGCAGAAAAGTCAGAATCGCTCCAGATTCAATGACCCCAAATAGCATAAAAAGTCAGAATCACTCCAGATTCAATGACCCTAAAGATTGCAGAAAGTCAGAATTGCTCCAGATTCAATGACCCTAGAGAGCAGAAAAGTCAGAATCGCTCCAGATTCAATGACCCCAAATAGCAGAAAAGTCAGAATCGCTCCAGATTAAATGACCCCAAATAGCATAAAAAAGTCAGAATCGCTCTAGATTCAATGACCCCAGAGGGCAGAAAAGTCAGAATCGCTCCAGATGCAATGACCCCAAATAGCAGAAAAGTCAGAATCACTCCAGATTCAATGACCCCAAAGAGCAGAAAAGTCAGAATCGCTCCAGATTTAATGACCCCAAAGAGCAGAAAAGTCATAATCGCTCCAGATTCAATGACCCCAAATAGCAGAAAAGTCATAATCGCTCCAGATTCAATGACCCCAAATAGCATAAAAAAATCAGAATCGCTCCAGATTCAATGACCCCAAATAGCAGAAAAGTCAGAATCACTCTAGATTCAATGACCCTAAAGATTGCAGAAAGTCAGAATCGCTCCAGATTCAATGACCCCAGAGAGCAGAAAAGTCAGAATCGCTCCAGATTCAATGACCCCAAATAGCATAAAAAGTCAGAATCACTCTAGATTCAATGACCCTAAAGATTGCAGAAAGTCAGAATCGCTCCAGATTCAATGACCCCAGAGAGCAGAAAAGTCATAATCGCTCCAGATTCAATGACCCCAAATAGCAGAAAAGTCAGAATCGCTCCAGATTCAATGACCCCAGAGAGCAGAAAAGTCAGAATCGCTCCAGATTCAATGACCCCAAATAGCAGAAAAGTCAGAATCGCTCCAGATTCAATGACCCCAGAGAGCAGAAAAGTCAGAATCGCTCCAGATTCAATGACCCCAATGATCACAGAAAAGTCAGAATCGCTCCAGATTCAATGACCCCAAATTCGCTCGGTATTGCAAGGGTAATTTTTATTTTTCTTTTCCTTTTCAGAACAGTCACGCAGACTTAAACAATTCCTTTTCTATCAGGAGTCGCGCAGACTCGAAAATTTATTTCTACTTTTCTAAGATCGGGAGTCGCGCAGACTCGAAAATTCATTTCTACCTTTCAAAGATTGGGAGTCGCGCGGACTCGAAAGTTCATTTCTACTTTACAAAGATTGGGAGTCGCGCAGACTCGAAAGTTCATTTCTACCTTTCAAAGATTGGGAGTCGCGCGAACTCGAAAGTTCATTTCTACTTTACAAAGATTGGGAGTCGCGCAGACTCGAAAGTTCATTTCTACTTTTCAAAGATTGGGAGTCGCGCGGACTCGAAAATTCATTTCTACTTTTCAAAGATTGGGAGTCGGGCGGACTCGAAAATTCATTTCTACTTTTCAAAGATCAAAAATTCATTTCTACTTTTCAAAGATTGGGAGTCGCGCGGACTCGAAAATTCATTTCTACTTTTCAAAGATCAAAAATTCATTTTTTAAAACAATTCATTTTATTTTTCGAAGACCTGGAGTCGCGCAGACTCGACAACTTGTTTTTGGCATTTCTAAATTTGGTTTTATCTCTTCCCTTTTTGTTTTGATCGGTAACCCCAGGCTGCAGTAGATGACTTATGCCAAGATCGAAGATTTGATCGGTGACTTCAAAGGCTGCGATAGACGACTTATACCAAGACCGATGATTTGATTGGTAACTTATAGGATGCGATAGACGACTTGTACCAAGACTGAGGATTTGATCGGTAACTCATAGGATGCGATAAACGACTTATACCAAGACCGAGGATTTGATCGGTAACTCATAGGATGCGATAGACGACTTATACCAAGACCGAGGATTTGATCGGTAACTCATAGGATGCGATAGACGACTTATACCAAGACCGATAATTTGATTGGTGACTCATAGGTTGCGATAGATGACTTATACCAAGACCGAGGATTTGATCGATGACGGTACAGCCTCAAAAGATTTGCTTTGGGGCTATTCTAGCTGAAGAGATGTTTATATGCTTCTTATTTCGGATTTATCTTTATCGTTTTTTTTTTCTTTTTTTCAAAATATTCTTTTTGATGGATTGCTTGCTATGGACAGCAGTTTGGGCGATTCGGGCAAGAAGAGGAAGAAGTATGGGCCAGTTCTCCACAACAACCCCACTATTCTATTTACTGATTTCCTTTTTGATTATAGACAAATCCAAAGGCTTTCTGGTTCATCCGATGATTAGCTTGTACAGCTTGGAGCCTGATCTGCTGAGGGTATTCACTTGATTTTGCTCTCTCTGAAGATATTACTCGACCTCTATTTGATTTCCTTAGCGGAGCAGAATCTGACTCCCTGACCTCCCTGCTATTACCCTTCTTTTGGAATCTTCAATTCTTGTTGAACCCTCTGCGGAATATATCTTTTGGATTTCAAGAAGGTAAACTCAAACTGAGTTGAGATACACACATTTTCAAATTTGTGAACAATTCTGCTTTCTTTTCTTTGCTCTTCTTTGATCAAATTTAGAAAAAATTGTTATCCCATAATATTCTTTCATTGTATCTTCCTTTACGATTGACTTTTTGATAATGAAGAATTCTTCTTTTCATGTTTCTTTCCATCTTAAATCAATTTTAGATTTATGCATGAAAACTTCAACTTTTTACTTCAAGAATTCTTAGGATGCCTAAGCTTGGTCCTTGAAAGCCAGTAAACACAGAGATATTTTATTTGGCAAACGACAGTTTGCCCCTAGTTTGACAGGGGGCTTGGGAATGCTAGGCAAACAAAGTTTGTCCCTGGTTTGAGGGAGTTGACGCGGCCTCTGGGCAAACGATAGTTTGTCCCTAGTTTTCAAGGTAATTTCATGAATTGGTTGGGTTTTTTCTTTGGACCGAGGGCCTTGGGAGACCCGCCTACTTATCCCCGAATGGGCATCAGGTCCTATAGTAGTTCGATCGAGGCCTGAAAGAAGTGCAATGATTGACTTTGTGTGTAGTTGTGACCGAACCTTGTAGGCTGCCTACGTATCCCCGAATGGGAATCAGGTCAAAACATAGTTCATCTACTCTGGAAGTCTTGAAAGAATAAGGCTTCAAGAATTGGTGGGCTTTTCGAGCCATGTTTTCATTTAGGTTCAATGGGTGCCCTTTCTGGGCAGATTTTCTGAAACATATTCCTTGTGGCAGCTTTCGAACAAGATGATGAACTACTTCTCCTTCTTATGCATTTTTTTTCTTTTCCTCTTTTCTTCCTTTTTTTTCTTTTCTTTTCTTCTTTCCCCTTTTTTGTTTTGTGGCGGTTGATTCTTTTCAGCTTATCACTAGCCAGTCAATCTTTACAACTCTCATAATACATCATGTTTTACTCATACTCTATCATACTCACATAGTAATATCAGCCCTCCAAATTACTCTTTATCTTTCTCAAAGATATTTCTGCATTATTTTAGGTCCACTTATCACTTATCCATTGAGTCTCTCACAAAAATTTAATTGATACTTTCAAATCTTTCTTTTCATTTCGAATTTCTTTTCTTAGGATAATTCATGTACTTTGAAGTACTCAAGAATTCTCAATCTAATTTATTCTCTACTTTTTTCTTTTTTTTTTCTTTCCTTTCTTTTCTCACTATCTCTTATTCTCTTCATGATTTTGACTGGCTAGGATTCGGATTTTGAAATCAACACGCATCTTATTTTGCTCTAACTTTTGCCTAGGCGCCCTTTCGGGTTTTCATCCTAGCGAGCTCTTTTTTTTTTCTCTTCTTTCTTTCTCTTTTTTTTTTCTTTTAAGAAGAAAAAGTTCATTTAAGATATCTAGCTACCATTAAGGAACAAGTTCATGGCTTTGGACTGTGAGCTCACCTTTTAGGTTTGGTATAAAGGGGGTGATGTGGGATAATTTCTGAATTCATTCTGGCACATCATCATAGGACCATGCAAGGCATCCTTGTATTCTTTTAGCAATGAGATCAATTTTATGCTTTTATCTTTATTGAGTGAAATATGGAAAGAATCACTTTGAGAATCTTCTTCATTTTCTAAGTCAAATGCCAAGGTTTCCTCAATGATTTTGCATGCAGGTTCATTTGCTCTTTTTTTTTTTCACAGTTATTAAAAAAATCATTAAGCGGAATCAAGTAAGCAGAATCAGTCACTTTCATTGATAATAGAAAAATTAAAAGGTTTGGCTCATACTGGCCATTACAGACTTCCGGGGTAGGGAAATTCTATCACTAGACTCAAGGACATTTTGGCAATTTCCCTGATTCTATCTCTCCTCCATTTTCCGGCTTCTCCCTCCTTGCTTTATTTCCCTTGACCTCTTCTTTCAGTATTTCTTCCATCTGTTCTTTCCCAATCTTCACTTCTATGATCTTCTTTGGACCGCTCTCCTCGGTCTTACTGCCTTCTTCATCAAAAAAGGTTCCTCATAGCCAGACCATCCAGTGCACAAATCCAATCTTGGACAGTAATTAGTTCTGTAGGCACTTGCAAGTATGGATCTTCATAGTCAGTGTATTCATGTAAGAAAGAGATCTCACAACCTTGCTCCAAGTACTTATCTTTGCAGTCCACCCATGGCTCTGGAGAGCCGTAGCAGGGGAAATCTTCTCCTTTCTTGATGAAGTGTGTATGCAATGCCTGACTTCCTTCTTCAAGATCCTTCCCTTTCCCTTTCTTCAAGTCATTCCCATCTAACAGCTTGGCATGGTTAACCACTCCTTCAGCATTTCCTTCTTCTTCTCCTTCGGACCACAGACCATCCATGTCACTGTAAACCTCTTCCTCCCAGACGGAATTATTAGTAGGATTATTTGGATCCCACCAATTGATTTGGATGATTTCATTGTCCATATCTTCCTCAAATGCTTGTTCTTCTTCTTCTCCTATCAGCCATTCTTCCTCGACTATTATAAGGCATATCCTTTGATCTTCTGGGAATTCATAAGCTTTGGCAGCTTGTCCTACCGATACGATTAACTCAGATGGGTCGAAGATTTCCTTCCTAACATCTAAGAGATTGATGTTCCGTGGTGGTGGTACATCATGATGATTGGGGAGCAGGTTCCGAGTCACATGCGGTCGAGCTGCAGGCGGATGGGAAATGGTCTTTTTATCGATCAAATCTTGTACTTCATTCCTTAACCTCATACATCGGTCAGTCGTATGGCCATTAGCTTGGTGAAACTCACAATAGAGGCTTGTATTGAAGCCTAGTGGAAGTGGATCAGGCATTGGTTTTGGATCTAGAGGCTTGAGATATCCTTTTTCCTTTAATCGATTGAGAATGGTAGTTAGAGAAACCCCTAAATCCGTGAAGCAACGAAGCTGCCCTTCCAACTTTGG
Organism: Hydrangea macrophylla; assembly: GCA_033977485.1. Classification (NCBI taxonomy): domain Eukaryota; kingdom Viridiplantae; phylum Streptophyta; class Magnoliopsida; order Cornales; family Hydrangeaceae; genus Hydrangea; species Hydrangea macrophylla. Next base: position 31,882,547 of record CM066992.1, read on the forward strand.
TCTCGACGCACCCCCTTTTCTTGCAAAATTCTGCCCTTCTTCCGGCTGGCTTAGAACATTAACATCAGTTGCTACCTGATTTCCAGCATTCCCCCCATAGAATGGTCTTCTAGGGCGGTTCCCCTGGGAATCTTCTCTTTTGATCTTTCCGTCTTTGATGGCGTCTTCTATCCTTGTCCCAATTTCAAACAACTCAGCAAAGGTATGAATACATTGATACATTAGTTTATCCTGGTACACACTCTGTAGGTTCTTGATTACAATCCGTATTTGTTCCTTCTCTGATGGCCGTTGGGTCATTTTTGCAGTTTTTCCCCTCCATCGTGCCAGGAATTCAGCAAATGACTCTCTATTCTCTTGCATGGTTGTTTCCAGATCCCTCACAGTTATATCGAGCTCTTGGTTGTATTCATATTGGGTGACAAAGGCTTTCACCACTTCCTCCCATATGCGACTCTTGCTTGGCTCTAATGTGAAATACCAGGATAAAGCTGCCCCAGTCAAAGTTTGTTGAAACAGCATGGCCATCATGGCAGGATTCAGACCACTTGGCTGAAAGGCCCCAATGCACATCCTCACGTGGTTTCTGGGGTTGCTAGAACCGTCAAACTTATCGATCTCGGGCATCTTGAAACCGGCTGGCAATTTTTCTTGAGTTCCCTCAAACAAACCCTCTAACTCTAGCAGGTAGCTATCAACCCCATTAGACTTGCGGACAACTTTCTCTAGCTTTTCCACCTTCTCCTTTATCTCGATACGCTCTTTCTCAGCTTTCTCAATTTTCTCTCTCTGCCCTCGGTACATCAGCTCTCGGTAGTTCCGGATCCTCAAACCAATCATCTTCCATATCCCGAACGGGTGGGGGAGGATTGATTATTGGTGGATCAACTACAAGCCTCTGACGGGTCAGTGTTTCCAACATGGTCATCATTTGGTCCATTCTCTCTTTCAAATGTGCTATTTCTGCAGCATGTTGTTCGTGATCCATTTCTATTTCTGTCTCTGGCTCTCTTCGTACTAACCTTGCACTCGAATCCCTGACCCAAACTGTCCTAGTGTCCAATGCTATCTTGCCTACAACCATTTTTATTTTTAATCAATTTTCAAACAACCTTATTATTATTATTTTTTTTAAAAATGCTTGTTAAAAAAAAAAAAAATTTATGAATGGCTCATATGTCACACGAATGCGATGCATGTGTGTGTGTGTGCCTATTCTATATGCCAATAGAAAAGAAAAATCCTAGTTCTAGCATATAAAGAGGGTGTTTGTCATTGCTTATTTGCCCATTTTAAGCAGTTCTGTTGGCCCAAACTGCTTATTGATCTGTTTGTTTCAGCAAAAAAATAAGCAGATTTGGTCCAAAAAGCAGTTTGACAATAAGCAGGTGGGGGGGTGCTTTTTAAGATTATCTCTATATTTGATCAATTCATAGCATATTAACCAAACACCCAAACTATAATAAGTAGTTCTACTTTTAAGCAGTTCTACTAACCACGACCAAGATCACATAAGCATAAGCACAGACAAATAGGCTCAAACATATAAGCACATAAAATCCTCATCCATGTCAAGTACGCCAATTTCTCCTTTCATTGTGATCCTCATTACCCCTTTTAAGTATTAAAATTTTGAAATTTACTTTGGAAAGTATTTTTTTTTTTTGGAGGATAAAATCTTTTGAAAACAATTTTTTTTTTGAATTCTTTTGAGAATGAGGATGTTTAACCTTTGCTCAACAAAGATGATTGGATTAAATTTTTGCTTTGAAATTCATTTGAGAAGCATTTCTCCCAAAAACAATTCCTTAGTTTTTTGGATTTTTTTTTAAAGTGAGAACATGAAAATATTTCTCACTAAAAAAAAATGATTTGGGTTTTACTCAATTAAAGAAAATGAACCTTAAACACTTTTTTCTTTGAAAGGGTAAAAATTTTTCAAAACAATTTCTTCTGCTTTTGGATAAAAGATGATGATTAATCAAAAATTTTCATAAACAATGAACTTTGGATTCTTGGGTAGGAGCATCACACGATTAGATAATGATCGCACTTTTCATGAATTCGGATGCATACAAGGTCAATGATGCTTAGCTAAACAAGATACAAGAGTGATTAAGAGGCTACACATCTTTTATCAAGTAAGCATCGTCATCATCTCAAGTAATCCCTTTCGGGCATACAAAACTCCCTAGCACATAAATCCTAATCAAGAATTGATTCCCTAATTTTGAAAGGTTCTATGGAAACTACTATGCAAAGGCCGGGTTTTGGTCAAATAAGGGACCCTTGACATACACCCGATAGGATGCTTCATATACCAAAACACGGTACGAGATCAAGGGTGATCACACGGCCCCATGATGGCTTGACCGACCGGGTTGCCCCGAGCCTCCAAGGTCATGGTTTCGTGCAATCGACTGGCGAGACATGCAAGTGCAATGCAACGGGTACACAAAAATTAATTAATTTGATTAAAAGGATGCTTTCAAGTCTAATCCTCGAGTGAATCCAAAATCAAAATTCTGGTCTGCGAAACCAGAGATTCTGGGTTCGATCCCCAACAGAGTCGCCAGATTGTGGATATGCCGGCATTTGGGCCCACTTTTGTTTTTAAAACATTTTTTCAAATTCCAAATTAAAAAACAAATGAGTCGCCACTTAATTTTTAAAAGGAAAATTAAGAAACCATTTTAAAGCAAACTGATCTTTTGCGAAACCAAAGATAAACTGGGTCCGGGGATTATGGAATGAAAGGGGAAAGAGCCCGGCGGACTAAAACACCCCCTTTCATCCTATCTCACGATAGGCCTCTACTCAACATCATTTTTAATCAAATTAATAATCTAAGCATGCCCTCAATTAATACATATGTACATATACATTACACAAGCATGTTGGAAATGGTGTAAAATTGCTAATGACAAAATATCATTCATAAGCCACGTAATTCAAGTAGCAAGCAACATGATATGCAATAAAGGAACTAGAGAACTTACCCGGGATCCAGCCGCGAAATGGAAACATGCAATGCATACACAAAATACAAAGGCTAAGAAAAGGTCTCTAATTCACATGTTCACATAAGGCAAAACCTAAGCTAAGGTGTCGCTCATGGAGTCGAAAATCAATTAAAATCAATGAAGTAAATAAACCGGAGAAGAGATGAGAAATTGTACCTCAAATGCGCTACAAAACAAAGATTAGTCCACATGCTTCACATAATAATATGATATCAAAAATCAATCCCAATTCTCTAGCTTAGATCTATTAAGCATGAAATCCAACTTTATTCAATAGCTAGTCCTAATCATAGGCATTGATGTACATGAATGAATGAATGTGAATAAGAATAAAACATGGATTTATTCACTAATTTGGATCACTTAGCCTCTGGACTTAAGCTAAATTATCATTATTCAAAGCATGATTTGGGTCCCAAGACATTAGGGAACCATTTGAGTTGAAATAAATAAGATTAGACAAAAACAATAGCAGTTTTTTTTTATGAATTACAGAGAGCAGACCAAATCTTAAACAATAGAAATAAAATACTTCCAACGGTTGGATCTTAATGATTTTTGGATATGTTATGCCTCTGTGAGTCTAGTTTCTAACAAAAAGAAAATCGAGGTTTCAACGGTTAGATCTCCGGGAATATGGAAAATACTAGACCTCACTCAGGATTTTACAACTCTCTGTCCAGAGATCTTGTATGATTTTTTAAAAATAGCAAACGAATCTGAATTGCTTCATTCTTTTTAGGGAACCTTCCTAGCACATTGAGGTTCTTAAAAAAATTATTAAAGGTCACAAACACTTTATTAAAATCCCGATTTATTTGTTCCAAAAGAGTGTTGCTGTTCTAAAATTCTGGGCAGATTGTTGTTACTTCACAAAACTCATGACCAAACCATTTTAAACATGAAACTACCTTAAAACAAAAATTACAGCGGTAGATCATTGTGTTATTAACACTTTTCCGTTGGTTTCACTTGATTTCAACGGTTAGATTTTGAACTAAAAATCTTTGATCGAAAACAATTTGTGAACCCACTGTTTTCATTTTGCTAGTTCAACTTTGTTGGTTGACCTCAACTATTAAATCATAATGTTGGGCTTAAATAAAATCACTTTTTCTACCATTTAATGGTCATTGAAGACTAAGGACATCTTTATACTTATGGACTTTTGATGAAGTATGAAGTGAATCTCACAAAATCCCAAACAATGAACTCAAACTCATGAATCAAAACTTGAGTTCAAATCATTACTCCTACCACATGATGGTCATGGGAGGCTAAAGACACACATACATGTAAGTTTTGGATGAAGTATGAAGAACTTCTCAAAACCCAAGGAAGAGATTAGTCTAAGCCATAGAGATAGACTCAAACTAAAGTATTTCTCCTACCATTTGATGGTCATTGGAGACTAAATGAAGTTTAAATCTACTCAAACCTCATTGGAATATAGTAAGAATTCCATAAGATTCTTAATGAGGAGGTCCAAGTCATGGGTTAAGACTTGAATCTCACTAATTATGTGTAGATTAGGACCATGATTCATTTCAATCTCCATATGGATCATAAGATCATAGGAAACTAAGGACTCAAAACTCAAAGAGGCTCACTAAGATATGTAAAATCTCATGAGCCTTATGAGAAATAATAGAAATAAGAAATCAAAGTTTATTTGGAGACACTAGGAACACAAACTCTTCAAAATTGAATTTATGTTAAACCCAAGGCATCAATTAGATCCAAATCAATGAAATATTATGAGATTCAATCACAAGTTCTAAGTGGTGTGTGATGAAATGGTGTAAGAAGAGAGGTTTTGAAAATGTGTAAAGATCCTAGAACTATGAACTTGTGATTGAATTGCCTAATTCTACCAAGTGATTGAGAGGTTACCTCTATGACCTCAAGGATTTCTTCAATCTTTAAGAAGTTCTTCCAAAATTTCTTCAAGATCTTCTTAAAGTTCTTCAAATTCTTCAAGAAATTCTTTTCTTCTTCACAATTCTCTCAATGATTCTTATCTCTCTCTCTAGATTCAAGTATATGTGTGTGTGTTCATTCAAGTATATCTCAAAATGAAGATGAAAGTTTTTTTATATAGACCACCAATTCAAGGTTAAATGGGTAAATTCGGGTGGAAACCCATGTGCAAAGTTTTCTTCTAGAACATGTGAGAAAAGCAGTTTGTTACAGCCAGCGGCACTCGACGGCTCCCGGCGGCATTCGCTGAGTGCCAGGCGGCACTCAGTGAGTGCCGCCGACTTTGTCGCGTGCCGGGGCTAACTGAATTTTGCCCTACTTTTTAATTTTCAACATATATATTAACATAAGCTTAATTATTGACGAATTATGTTAAAATTCTTGTATTTGTAATATATTCCATTAATAATACATCCATAATATATGCTCTAAATGTATTATTCCTCCTCTCTTTTTCCTTTTCTTTTCTTCCTTTTCTTTTCAAAAATTCCTCTTTATTTTAAAATTCGGGTGTCTACAGTTTGCCCCTCTTTGACAGAGTTTGTGAAGCAACGCGTATCACAAATGAATGTCAAAGACTATGTGAAAGACAAGCCTTTGACCAAACAGTCGAATCTAGGTAAAGACAAAAGTGCATTGCAAAATCAGATGCGCGGAGAGCCAAGATGCTGGTCGTGCTCAAGGGTGAGCTGCCTACGTATCCCATCGGGAATTAGACCAAGACATAGTTCGGGCACGGGACAACAATACACAAACGCAGGTAGTCACACAGATGAATGCACCTATCCTATCGTGATGCACGTGCACAAGCAAATTTATGCTCTATGTTTTCAGGTTCAATGACTTAGAACAAGGCTACTCCTTAGAGTTAGCAAAAACGTACCTTTTTCTGGAAATCCTTCTATGCTGATGACGTCCTGTCCTAGGAAAGTCGCGATTGCCATTTTTTTTATGAGAATAACGATTGGCTGAGATGCGCTTCGCGTCTTATACTCCGGTGCCAAATCATGAAGCATATTTTTGAAAAGACTGAGATGCGCTTCGCGTCTTATACTCCGGTGTCTTTCAAGAAATGAGATGTTTTTTTGCAGAAAAGTCAGAATCGCTCCAGATTCGATGACCCCAGATAGAAGAAAAGTTAGAATCACTCCAGATTCAATGACCCTAAAGATTGCAGAAAGTCAGAATCGCTCCAGATTCAATGACCCCAGAGAGCAGAAAAGTCAGAATCGCTCCAGATTCAATGACCCCAAATAGCATAAAAAGTCAGAATCACTCCATATTCAATGACCCCAGAGAGCAGAAAAGTCAGAATCGCTCCAGATTCAATGACCCCAAATAGCAGAAAAGTCAGAATCGCTCCAGATTAAATGACCCCAAATAGCATAAAAAAGTCAGAATCGCTCCAGATTCAATGACCCCAGAGGGCAGAAAAGTCAGAATCGCTCCAGATTCAATGACCACAAATAGCAGAAAAGTCAGGATCACTCCAGATTCAATGACCCCAAAGAGCAGAAAAGTCAGAATTGCTCCAGATTTAATGACCCCAAAGAGCAGAAAAGTCAGAATCGCTCCAGATTCAATGACCCCAAATAGCATAAAAAAAATCAGAATCGCTCCTGATTCAATGACCCCAAATAGTAGAAAAGTCAGAATCACTCTAGATTCAATGACCCTAAAGATTGCAGAAAGTCAGAATCGCTCCAGATTCAATGACCCCAGAGAGCAGAAAAGTCATAATTTGGGTGGAAACCCATGTGCAAAGTTTTCTTCTAGAACATGTGAGAAAAGCAGTCTGTTACAGCCAGCGGCACTCGACGGCTCCCGGCGGCATTCGCTGAGTGCCGGGCGACATTCGCTGAGTGCTAGGCAGCATTCGCTGAGTGCCAGGCGGCACTCAGTGAGTGCCGCCGGCTTTGTCGTGTGCCGGGGCTAACTGAATTTTGCCCTACTTTTTAATTTTCAACATGTATATTAACATAAGCTTAATTATTGACGAATTATGTTAAAATACTTGTATTTGTAATATATTCCATTAAGAATACATCCATGATATATGCTCTAAATGTATTATTCCTCCTCTCTTTTTCTTTTTTTTTTCTTCCTTTTCTTTTAAAAAATTCCTCTTTATTTTAAAATTCCTTTTTCATCAATTTTATTTTATATTTCTTTTCAAAACTCTTCTTTTATATATATATTGAGCAAATTCTCAGACTGATTTCCTCATGTGTTCTTCAATGTTCGGGTTTCTCCCGAATACCCAAACTTTCTCTCTTCTTTCTCCTTTTTATATTTTCTATTTTTAATTTTGAAATTTGTCTTGAAGAATCAATTGAAGATTTTGAATTTCTTGGAAAATCTTCGAACGTCATGGTCATCATCATCATCGGTCTTTGAGAGGTAACCAATCCCTGGATTTGACGTTTTGGTCAAAATTGGGGTGTGTACAATGACGAGAATGAAGCCTCGTGGGAAGTGGAAGCAGATATGAGAAAGAAGTACCCGGAGTTGTTTCAGGACTAGTTAGTCTTGATTTCGGGGACGAAATCCTGTTTAAGGGAGGAAGGGTGTAACAACCTGCATTTCATTAATTAATTTTAATTTCATTTCCATATTTAAATTCAATTTGTATTATCTGTGTCCATTTTATTTCAATGGTCCTGTTTTATAATCTTATGGCCTATTTTGTTGTACATTGAAATTCTTTTGGGGTCAAACTACGATTTTATAAAATTTAGCAATACCTGTGTTGGATTTTAAAACTGTACTTCAAAACGGTGGAAATACTTTCTTTTAACTCAAGCGGTATTTTTATAAAATCGGGAAATCGATTCTTACACTAAAATGAATTTTCTGTATTTTTGTGATGATCACCGCGCCCCGAAAATACCAGTTTTCTGTTCAAAACTGTCTGTGCCACATGGAACTCCCACAGATTTTGGAAGTGATGTAAAGCATGAAGTGATTTGTACTTTATTTCCATTTATGGCAACTCATCATTGGATGTGCCTTGTTTGGAAATGCTTGTTGTGTGTGTGCTTTACTTGTGCCATAAGCTGGAATTCCCAAACACCCTTGCTTTGACCCCTACTAGCCTATATTACCCCTTCAAAATCTGGAGGTGTATATACGTATGTATATTGGTATATATTCTTCTCTAAGAGCTATGTAATTGTGATGATATTAGTAATTAAGAAAGAAATTAGATTGTAGAGTGAGAGTGAAGATGCTTGGCCACCAAGTTCCTCATTGATATTTCTATTTATAAAACACAAGCCACTCTCATTCTACACACATCACCAGCAGATTATAGAGAGTTTCAAAGAGTTAGTTACAGAATTTTAGAGAGAGAAAGCTTCTCAAATTTATCAAAGCTTGAATTGAAGATTCTTAATTCTTGTTCTTGTATTCCTTTCTCAACAAACACTACTTATCTCAATCACTGTGAGTATTTAGAACTCACTTAGAATGTAATTCATGCATTAATTTCTTTATGCTTGTCTAATTTTGAAATCTCCATTGATGATCATACGTTTGAAATTTCATAGCTTGAACTCAAGATTTTTCAAACTCAACCAAAATTCATTTTCTTAGATAATTATGAAAGATTGCATGTACTAGATGCTATGTTTAAAGTATAAGAGGTTAATTCTTTCATAGGAGGACGTATATTAAAAACGAGGTTTTGAAGTCTTTCGATTTTTCATAAAATTTGAGAGCCACGTTTTAATTCGTGTCAAATTGATTGTAGATTCATAATCCTTGCAAAAAATTAGAGAGATTCATATATAATAAGGCTTGATTTTGTTCATTTTTCAAAATGGGTCTAAAATCTGAAAATATGAAAATTCTGACGAAGAAGACGAAGCTACTGCATGAACTCGTGCGCGCGATCGCGCGAGCCAGGGTCGCTTGCGCAAACGGCCCGTGGGCGCGAGCTATGTACTTTCAGGCAGACAGAAAAGATCTTAATAAGAAAAATGAAACTTAGGCAGATCGCGCGAGCGACCCGCTCGAGCGACCCGCGCGAGCGATCCGTGTGCGCAATCTCCCTGTTATCAAAGCTTGAATTGAAGATTCTTAATTCTTATTCTTGTATTCCTTTCTCAACAAACACTACTTATCTCAATCACTATGAGTATTTAGAACTCACTCAGAATGTAATTCATGCATTAATTTCTTTATGCTTGTCTAATTTTGAAATCTCCATTGATGATCATACGTTTGAAATTTCATAGCTTGAACTCAAGATTTTTCAAACTCAACCAAAATTAATTTTCTTATATAATCATGAAAGATTGCATGTACTAGATGCTATGTTTAAAGTATAAGAGGTTAATTCTTTCATAGGAGGACGTATATTAAAAACGAGGTTTTGAAGTCTTTCGATTTTTCATAAAATTTGAGAGCCACATTTTAATTCGTGTCAAATTGATTGTAGATTCATAATCCTTGCAAAAAATCGGAGAGATTCATATATAATAAGGCTTGATTTTGTTCATTTTTCAAAATGGGTCTAAAATCTGAAAATAGGAAAATTATGACGAAGAAGACGAAGCTACTGCATGAACTCGTGCGCGCGATCGCGCGAGCCAGTGTCGCTTGCGCGAGTGGCCCGTGGGCGCGAGCTATGTACTTTCAGGCAGACAGAAAAGATCTTAATAAGAAAAATGAAACTTAGGCAGATCGCGCGAGCGACCCGCTCGAACGACCCGCGCGAGCGATCCGCGTGCGCAATCTCCCTGTATTTTGGCAGTTGGAAAAGTTTTAAAAAAGAAAAGGAAAAATGGGCAAATCGCGCGAGTGACTCGCGCACGCGACTTTGGACAGTTTATGGTTTTTGCTTGTTTTATATTAAGCAACTGTTTGGGTCATGGACTTTTAAAGCTTTGTTTGGTGAAATTTACTAAAACAGAAACCTTTTTGGTTATGTTTGGACGATTGAAATGATGTATTACGACTTAATAATCCCTGCACGTATGTTGTTCCTATAATTCAGCATTTTACTTTTGTTTAAGGTTTCATGACATACATGTGGAGTCAGTTGTACATGCATGGTGTGTGGTAGTCAGAGTGGAAAAGAGTGTGTGGTTGAGATTGTGTTGTGGACACTCCCTGGTAATTGTGTACCAAAGTGTGACGTGTTGAGATTGCGGTGAGAGTATTTTTATAATGCGACGATGGCAAAACTGGACACTCCCTAACGCCCATGGTAGCGTTAAAGTGTGTGACGCCGAACTTGGACATTCCCTGGCACCCATGGTAGTGCTAAAGTGTGGCCTACGGACACTCCCTGACACCCGAGTCTGGATACTGCGTGAGGTTACCTCTGGTATTTGCGAGGCAGATGAGGTACTAAAGTGTGAGGCATTGGACACTCCCTGATACCCGGGACCAAAGTGTGAGTCAAACTGGACATTCCCTGGCACCCCTGTGCTAAAGTGTGGCTATCGGAGTATTACAAGGATACTAGTGTGAGTAGGGGTGGGCAAACAGTTCAGCTAACCGAAATTTTTAACCGAACCGAAATAAAATAGCCAATTCGGTTGATAACCGAACTGAACCAAATTTAATTAGGGCCAAAACTGAACTGTTTTAACTATCTCGGTTCGGTTTTTAGTATCACTTAAGGAAACCAAACCGAACCGAAAACCGAATTAGATTTAGGCTATATATACAAAACTGTAATTAGGGATCAGGGTTGAGACTTCACAATATTTTGTTTTCCACTCTCTTGCGCCGCCTCACAACCTCTCTATGCGAACTACCAAGCCGCCGTCGCCTCCTCAGTCCCTCACCGCCGTAGCCTCACCTCAGTCCTCATGTCCTCATCTCAGTCCCTCACCCTCACCTCAGTCCTCATGCCCTCATCCCAGTCCCTTACCCTCAGTCCCTTACAGATCTACTTAGTGTTGAGATCTACTTTTTTTTTTTTTTTTTTTTTGCTGAAAGTGTTGAGATCTACTTTGTTTTGTGACTTTCTCACCTCACTGGCTCACCCTCACGACAACGTCGACAAGTGGATGACAATCTCACCTCACGGCTCATGATGAGTACCGGCGATTCGACGACGACGACCTCAGTACGTCTCTGACTCTCTCGTATTTTTAATTTGGGACTAAAGCAGAGGTCTCTTGTAATCTCATTTGACCATACAATTATGTGTTGGGTTTAGAGATTGCACATTTGAGTACTTTCATTGTTGGGTTCGTGATTGCTGAGTGATGAACATTTGGGGCTAAGTTTAGATGGTAGGTTTTGCCTCTTTTGGGTCTGCTCATTTGTTGTCATGATTTTGATTATCTTAGTTGAGAGTGTCTTTTGAGTAGTTCTTTTTGGCTTCTGGGCTTTGAGACTGTATTGCTATTCAGCTTATGTTGTGTTTGGATTTGTAAGGTTTTGATCCAAGTTTTTAAGTTGTTGAGATCATTAAAAGTCTACACTACTAGATGAACTTATGATTCTTGTCAATTTTTTGTCTTTGGATTGGAGTTAGAACAGCCAAACGCCCAAAAAAATTAAAATAATAAAATAAAATAAAATAAAATAAAATAAAGGAAAAAAAATGAAATTTACAATTCAGTTAACTGAATTTCATAACCGAACTGAATTACTAATTCGGTTGACCGAACTGAACTAACTGAATTACATTTCGGTCAGTTAACAGTTGGCATTTTCACAAACCGAACCGAACTCAAACCGAACCGAATTTCTCCAAACCGAACCGAACCGACCGAATGCCCACCCCTAACTGTGAGATAGTGGGTTGTTGTGTTTGTCGAGAGAAAAGAGTCAGTAAGATGAGATGGTGCATTGTTTTTCATACACAGTCACATATATATGAATTAAAGCTTTCAAATGATATGTTGGTTGTTTTCTAAAAATGAGCTCCTTACTTTAATGTAAACTTGTTGAATTAAACGAGAATTGGAAAATGGTAAATGAGTATGTGTTACATTCAAAGTTATGTTTTTAATTCTCACCAGCTTCTTGAAGCTGACGACGTTGATACGTCCTGGACATTCGTGTCTAGGCTTTTCAAGTTAGGATATTGCTGGACCATACCTCTACGCAAACTGAGAATCCCTACTGGAAAGAGAATTTACTTTGATATATTTTAAGTTATAAACTGAATTCTGTAATAAGGATAACTATAATAGACAATAGATATTATTTTGTTTTATGGCGGCTTGTGCCTTAGCTGACCCAGAGTGGTAATATGTAATAAGTTAGAAAAAATTTTGTAAGCCTTGATTGCTCTACTCTGATAATGGTTTTATGTTGTTCGACGTTTGGGACGGAATCGATCCTTCAAATTGTCCCGACCTACGGGTCCATAAAGGAAATTAAACGCTTTCCATATTTATGCTACGTTGGGGCGTGACAAATGCCATTGCCTGCACGAGAATGGAAATAAGAGAAAATTATAATAGAGTTCGATACAAGTTTGCCGAGATCTAGAAAGTCAAATGACGTTGTTTAGGTAATTGTTGATCGATTGACCAAGTCGACACACGATTTGCCAATCAAAACAAATGACCCGATGAAAATAGCAGAATTATATGTTCTAGAAATTGTGAGGTTGCACAGAGCTCTAGTATCTATTGTTTCAGACATAAATTGTAAGTTCACATCACGATTTTGGCAGGGATTACAGCGAGCTATGGTTGCACAGAGCTCTAGTCTCTATTGTTTCTGACAGAAATTTTAAGTTCACATCACAGTTTTGGCCAAGATTATAGCGAGCTATGGGTACTAAACTGAGTTTTAGTATAGCATTCCATCCTTGGACTGATGGCCAGTCAGAGTGAGTAATTCAGATATCGGAGGATATACTACGACTATGCGTATTGGACTTCAAGGGTGATTGGGAGGAACTTTGCCCTTAGTCGAATTTACTTACAACAATAGCTTCTAATCTAGTGTTGGAATGGCACCTTTTGAGGCTTTATACGGGGAGAAATGTTGTTCACTAGTTTGCTGGACTTAGGTGAGAGAAAGGAAATTGATAGGACTTGAAATTGTTCAACAAACTACAGAAAAGGTCAAAGTGATACAACAACAGCTACAAACGGCTCAAAGTTATTACAAGGGTTACATGGACCTAAAGAGAAGATCGATAGAGTTCGAGGTAGGGGATTATGTATTCTTGAAAGTGTCACCTACAAAGGGAGTGGTACGATTCGGGAAACGAGGAAAATTGAATCTGAGATATGTCGGACCATTCGAAATTATTGGAAGAATTGGACCGGTGGCTTATCGATTAGATTTACCGTAAGAACTACCAAATATGCACAATGTTTTTCATGTATCAATGCTATGGAAGTATGTATCTGATTCGAGTCAAGTGATTGAACCAGAGCCGTTGGAGATCAAGGAAGACTTGACATAAATTGAGTAACCAGTCAAGATTCTTGACAGAAAAGAGCGAGTATTGAGGACAAAGAGAATTCTATTGGTTATGGTACTGTGGCGGAACCACTCAGTCGAGAAGGCAACATGGGAAATGGAGAAGGAAATGCGAGAGCAATACCCATAATTGTTCGAGACTTGAGGTACAACAAGTTTGGGGACAAACTCCTTTTTAAGGGAGAGATGTAACACTCGTTCTCACAGGCAGTATTTAATTGCAAATTAGCATGCATCATCATTAACATTATATTAATGATGTGATTATATGTGTTAAGTGAGTTTTAACTCACTAGGTTGATTAGGGGTGTTCAGTTTGGAACCCAGAGATAGGCCTAGTGGCAGTCCTAGTTTGGGATAGTTAAGAGAGGTCCCCGTGAGATGGGACATATATGAGAATAATTCTTATGTGCTAAACTGTTTATTAAGGCATATGTGAATATTATATTATGTTGTTTTAATAACATGTTAATTGTTAGAGATCACTTTTGTGGTCCCTTAGGGATACCTTTGTGAGAGCGAATTGGACACGTTACATAATTAGTAGGTTAATTAACAAGTTCATAACATTATGTGGGATCACTTATGGAATCCATGCGTGACATAGACAAACACCCATTTATGTTTGAGATAGTTTTAAAAAGTTTCATTAACTAGCAGGGGTATAAATGCAAAATTGAAGAAACTTAGGGGAAGCAATAATAAAAATAGGAAATGCTAAGTCACATGCTAGACACATGGCAATGACTCACCACCTCAGCCTTCATCTTCTTCATTGTAATAAATGAATCACCGAGAAAAGAAAAAGAAAAGAATACGAAAATCTTAATGGAGATTACGCCGACGTTCACGACGCTGAATGATGCACTTAATGACGTTCAATTTCAAAACATGCTACATATTTGGACTCCTGGAAGTGAGTGTAACGCGATAGTACTAATCTTAATAGATTCCAAGATAGTTTTTCTGCGACCCAATTCAGGGGCTTAGCTCATAACTTGTATATTTTGTATAAGAATTATACTTGGACCTTACTAGGCTCTTAATTCTATAAGTAGGAGTGAAATCCAAGAGGTGAGTGACAATAATTATGGAATATGGATAATTGGATGCTTAGGCTTATCTTTGTGATGAAAATCATGTTTAGTTGGCTTGACTTTGCTTGCTTAGAGTAATTTTGATAGCTCTTGTGTGGCATGTGAAATTGCACGGTAAAATGATTATTTGAGCATGTTGAGTTGTTAATGTGGGTCAAAGGGGAACTTGTACTTGCCATCGAGAATGTGACTAGGATCCCAAATGGCCGTGCAGGTCGCACGTCAGAATGAGAGAGGCGTGGGTCTCGGTTAGTCGCGTGGACTAATGGAGTAGTCACGGGCTAACGTGAAAGGGGTCGCCGGTACTTGCGTTCCTAGAGACCATAGTTAAGTGTAAAAGATGACATTGAGCATGTTTGTTATTCATGTTTATAATTGTTGTCATTCACCAGCATATAGCTGATATAGTGCAATTATTGAATAACCATTGTAGGTGATAAAGATGATGGATCCAAGAAGAAGTGAAAATGGCACGGCGAGACAACGTGGATTATGGGAATAATTATAGTTAATGTTGATAATCATATGTTTTGTACTCAAACTTGTAGTACGGTTGTAAATGGTTTTAACTTGGGAATGGATAGATCTGGCTTAGTCCTTAGTTCATGTTTTGTAAAATTAGTAGTTTGGTATCAAGACTTGTATTTTCTAGAAATGTGGTTAGACTTGTAACTTGGAAGTTTTATGCCTTGTAATAGCTTTAATTGGAAAACACATGGATGTTGTATTTTGGTTGGTTGGCATTTGTATAAGTTGGTTAGGTTGGGTTTGATCACTGTTATCTGGTGTTGGGTGTGTTTGGTTTAGTTTTGACTCAACTTGTGTTTGCTGCAGAATGGGCTCTGCTGTCTCAGACCAGTCGACTGGGGTGCTAATCCAGTCGACCGGACTTTGGCATGCACAATCGACCGGACATGGTCCATTCGACTAGATTGAGACTTTGGGACTATTGACTCTCTGTAGTTTCTAGGCCAGTCGATCGGGTTCCCTGGTCAGTCGACTGGATTGCCTTGTTTCAAAATCAAATGTTTTACAAGTGTTTTAAATGGGAAAATTTTTTATAACTCTGTATTTTATGTTTATTAATGGACCTTCGGGAGTACTAAGAATGCCTTGGTGGCGTGCCACATGTCCTAGAAACGTATGTTTGGTTCTAGGGCGTGACAATTACAGACCCATCGTTAGAAGTACTCGGTTAAGAACACAGTTGGAAGTCCCAATACAGATGTGACAGTTATAAAAGTGGGCCCGATGGGGTCAGATTACATAAATTCGACACATTTTGATATGATATATACAGTTTGATAAGTCATGACTATATTTGGATCACACCCGTTTCATGGAAGGCCACGTTTGGATGCGCTGTTTTCCAAGAGTCATGAATGACACATTTTTGTGTGTACGTGTAAGACAAAATAAGAATACTTAGATTTATCCTTAACTTTCTTCTCTTGTTATTCTTAGCCTTCTTCGAATATTGTGTATAACTGTATTTATATAGGACTATCTATTTTTTGTATCTTCAATTTGGGACGATCAAAAGAGTTATTCATAACACCTCCATAATTGCCGCCATGTATATTTTGCACCAAGTTTCTTAATCTGAGAGGATAAAATCTATTCTTAAGGACAGTGACTATGCGCCTCTATCAATAAGTGTTTCTATCCTATTTTCGTTTTATTATGATATATAACTATTAGTTTTATTTTAGTAGCAACTATTCCTAAAATTTCAAACATATATTTCCCGAATAGTGCACTGATTTGGAAGAAAATGGTGAAGGTTTGTCTAAACTTATATATATAACTAGTCAACACGACTGTTTTTACATACGCATAATTTAAATTTAGCAACAAAAAAAATATAAAAAAAATTAATGATCAAAGTTATTACAAAAAATGATCCACCTGTCATTGAAGTAAAATCCCTTGCAGTAGTATGTCCTTCAGACCAGATGAATCCTTGACAATCTTACCTGAATAAAAAAAAATTAACTATAAGTTCCTTGACAATCTTTCCTAAATAAAAAAAAAATATGGTATGGATATAAGTTGGAATTAACGATTTAGTAGTCTTCAGTCCGAATTAAGCATAGTAGAAGAAACAATGTCATTTCTTACAAATACTACAACAATTTTTGTTATGAAGAAATGATGTATAGTAAACAAAGTGATAGAGATACATGGGGAGAGAAGAGAATATAATGAGACCGATACATCTAGAAGTGGTGAATGCTATAGGTGGTCATTAATGTTTTGAAAACAAAGGAAATGCCCTTTCAAATTCTCCAAATGTAAGTTCCCAACAAAAATAAATGGCAAACCTTTATACGTACTTGGGTGTGTGAATGTGAGGGGGAAAAGAGGAAGAAATGAGGGAGAGTTTGACACGTAGGTTTTTTAATAGAGGGAGAGGAGATGCTTACGTGGAATGCTAACAGACTTAGTAGTTGGCAAAAACTTGAATTTCAAATCTTAAATGTATAGTAAATTGCTAAATTCAGTTAAATTTGGGAATTTAAGATAATTCGATATGAAGAATTCGCAAACGTGTTTTAGCATGTATGTATCACAAACGTGTTTGCATGTATCACAAACGTGTTTTAGCACAACTCAGAAGGCTAACAAATATTTTGATGGCACTGGGTAATAAATAATTTCAGGAGTTCAACAACAAAAAAGTGAGTTCACATAATATAATTATAGAAAACAAAGACAATCACCAGAGAATCAATATGTTAAAATTTATGAGATAGGGGGAGAGCATTTAACCAGAAGACAAGTAAGTTTAGAAGCAAGAACTGTCAGTAAAATTGAATTATATCCAAGTCGTTCCAAAGATATGATGGATGAGCAGTGAAGCGAAAATTGGCAAGATCAGTAAAGAAGATAGCGAAAAAATTTAGTAAACTAAAATGTGTTGTAATGTGCAAGAACCTAACACACAACATAATTAAAACACAGTAGTATTGAGAAGTAGACCCCATATGGACTGAAGAACAATGTCTTCAATATATATTAAAAAAAAAAACCTAATACCCACTTTGAAAAGCAATCTAAACTCAACAATCCAATTCGCAAAACAACTGAAATTCAAATTCATGTACATGATATGTAACTGGAAGTGAAATTTGAAATTACAAACAGATAATTGAGAATTCACAAACCCATATTTGTAAAGTAATAGTGACTCATTCGAAAAAACCAAAAAAAGAAAAAAGAAAAGAAGAGGCATGTGAGAAAATAAAACAGAAGCAATTGAATTACTGGGAAACAAAGAATTATATTAAAGAAAAAGGGAAAGAAACTAACAGATGGAGAAGAAACATCAGTGGGGAACAAAGACCAAGAAAGTCACCTGAAGAGAGAAAATAACCCAACTGGGTAAATATAACACATTGAACAACCCTTCTATCCATTCTTTCTATATTTCTAACCTTCTTCTGATGATGTGTCATTTCCCAATTAAGTTGTTATTTGAAATTTGTTTAAAATAAGGATAGTCAAGCCAATATGTTTCAAACCAAAGGATCATCATGACCTATTGAAAAGAAGAGGACTTATGTACCCTTTTCAATGTATACACTTTTTTGGGGGAAATTTCCAAACTATAAGACATTCAGTTAAACAATAAGTTATAGGCAATGTATTCATGAGAGGAGAGGAATAAAATACTATAACTAAATGTTAAGAAGGAAATCAAAAATTCAAAAGTTGATTGCAACGAAGTGGTAGCAGTTAGTAATTATCCAGACCCAAATGATTAGCAGAATCTCTAGCTGGCACAAATTAATCATTAACTAAACTTGAGATCTATGAGTACTTTAAGACTACATGCAACTTATTGAAAAATGACAACCACTCTTCAGTCAATATAGATTTAGAAAATCTAAGATTCAAGTTTGACAGTGAGAAATGAGGATTGCACAGATAATATAGAGGGCATTAAATTGTAAGAGAATCTGATCAAAGAAGAAGGTCATAGAAACCCAGAAGCAAGTACATAAAGCTCATCAATACTTAGAGAAAAATCTCAATGGATTGGACATTCGACTAAGTTTCCTACTAAATTAAGCCAGATTTAGTCAGTAGCAATACACGAGGGAATCAGACAAACAAAAGCGGTGATCAGATCTTTCGATAGGAATCCACAAAATCTAATATAAATTTGGCCATAATAATGAGGTTGCATGTGACGTAAGAGTCCGATATCGGGGAACTCATATGAAAAGTAATTGACACAAAAGCTTGGGTCTATGGGTTAACAACTTATGCTTTTGAGTCAAGTTATGCCTCAACATGTATATCAAGGTCTCTCTGTTTTTGTTTTCTTTTTAAATTCAACAACGACATCATATCTTATCAGTTGGGTAGTGTAGACACCCCAATTTTGACCGACCGTCGAATTTAGGAGAGAGTCACCTCCACGTCCGATGATGATAAGGACCGAAAAGATTCGAAGTATTCCAAGCTCTTCTGAAAATTCTCCAAACGTGATAAAATTTCACAGAAAGAAGAAAATACCAAGTATTTAGGAGAATTCAAGTGTAAAACACCATTTTCGGAAAAGATCTTCAAAAATAAATTGCTTTGGGAAAAAGAAAGACCTAAAAAGGGAAGCTCAACAAAAAAACGGCACACGGCAGATTTCCGCGGCATTCAGTGAATGCCGAGCGGCACTCACTAAGTGCCGAACGGCATTCAGTGAGTGCCGGCCCGGCACTTACTGAGTGCCTCCAACATTTTCTGACTGCCGTTCACTTTTAAAGTCCGTATTTTACAGTGCAATACGTATATGTATGCGGATAAGAACAAAAAACTGATAAAGTAAGACTGACAAAAATGCGGCAATCCATTAATTACCGCGGCATTGGATGAGAGCCGCTCGGCAGTCACGCAATGCCGGAACGGCAGTCATGGACTGCCGTGGCGGCTTTCACGGACTGCCGCAACAGTTTCTTGACTGCCGCCCTGGGCAGCAGTCTGCCTAATTTCAGAAAGTACGCATTGTACCACCAAATGAAAGTTTTACACCTATTTTTTGCTCTGAAATTCACTGAAAATACTTGGTAATTTTGCCTATAAAAGAGAAGGGATCTTCCTTCGAAGAGAAGGAGAAGAATACAACAAGAGCTACCACTATATACAACACGACACACAAAATAGCCATTACTCCACCAACATATTTTGGAGAGAAAAGAGAAGAGAGTTTAGGGAATTAGGAAGAAGGGCTTGGAAGATCTTCAAAGAAAAGAGAACTTTGAGGATAATTTGGAGGTGATCCTCTATGCCATAGATTGTTTATTTACTCTTTTTCTTTTGAATTTCTAATCCTAAAATCTCTTGTTATCTTCTTTGTTTTTCAAGTAAGCTTAGGAGTCTTTATTCCTAATTCTTCCTTCTATTTCCTTATATATGTTCTTCTCTTAAGAGTCTTGGAGATCTTCAATATCTCTCTTGATCTCTTGAGTATGATCCTTTGAATCCATGTAAAGCTTATGCTCTACATGAGAGTCAAAATTTGATCATCACTTTATTCCACATAGATGGATCCAAGTTCATACTCATGAGTTGGATCCTATAAATTTGGTACCTCATGAAATCATTTCCTTATTCTCTTTGAAACTTAGGAGCATTAGTCATGTCTTTATCTCCCATGACCATCAAATGGTAGGAGAAAGTGTTCTTTTTTTGAGTCTAAGCCCATCTCCATGGTTTAGGATCCTCATTTTGAGATTTCATGAAGTCAATTCATACTTCATTTGAAACTTACAAAATACAAAGGTCTTTAGCCTCCAATGACCATCAAAAGGTAGGAGGAAATGGTTTAGTTTAAGTCCAACTTCATGGTTTAATGGTTGGGGTTAACAAATAAAGTTGAACTTGACAAATGAAAACAATGAGTTCACAAACTGTTTTTGATCAAAGATTTTTGGTTCAAAATCTAACCGTTGGAATCAAGTGAAACCAACGGGAAAGTGTCTATAACACAATGTTCTACCACTGTAATATTTGTTTTTAAGGTGGTTTCATGTCTAAAATGGTTTGGTCATGATTTTTGTGAAGCAACAACAATCTGCCCAGGATTTCAGCACAGCAACACTCTTTTGAAATAAATAAATCGGGTTTTTAATAGATTGTTTTTGACCCAAAATATTTTTTTCTAAGCAGATTAATGTGTTAGGAAGTCACCCTAAAAATAACAAAGCATTTCTGATCTTTTTGCTATTTATTAAAAATCGTGCAAGAATTCTGGACGGAAAGTTGTAGAATGCTGAGTGATGCCTAGTGTTTCCCACATTCCCGGAGATCTAACCGTTCAAACCTTGATTTTCTTTCTGGGTTAGAAACTAGACTCACAGAGGCATAACATATCCAAAAGTCATTAAGATCCAACCTTTGAAAGTATTTTATTTCTATTTGTTTAAGGTCTGGTCTGCTCTTTGCAATTCATAAAAACTGCTACTGTTTTTGTCTAATCTTATTCATTTCAACTCAAATGATCTCCTAATATCTTAGGACCCAAATCATACTTTGGATAATGATAATTTAGCTTAAATCCAGAAGTTAAGTGACCCAAATTGGTGAACAAATCCATGTTTCATTCTTGTTTACATTCACCCATTCGTGTACATCTAATACCCATGATTAGAACTAGGTATTGAATAAAGTTGGATTTCATGCTCGTTAGATCTAAGCTAGAGAATTAGGATTGATTATTTGACATCATATTATTATGTGAAGCATGTGGACTAATCTTTGTTTTGTAGCGCATTTGAGGTACAATTTCCACCCCCCTCTTGTTTATTTCATTCCTTGATTTTATTTGATTTTTTCAACTTGATGTACGACACCTTAGAATTAGGTTTTTGCCTTATGTGTATATGTGATTAGAGATCCTTTTTAGGATTTTCTTTTGTTTGCATGCATTGCACGTTTAATATCGCTGCCGGATCCCGGGTAAGCTCTCTCGTTCCCTATTGCATATCATATCGCATGCTATTTGACTTATGTGGCTTATGAATGATATTTTGTCATTAGCAATTTTACACCCTTTGGACATGTTTTTGTGATGTATATGTATATATGTATTAGTTGAGGGCATGCTTAGATTAATAAATTCGATTAAAAGGACGTCGAGTAGAGGCCTATCGCAAGATAGGATGAGAGAGGGTGTTTTAGTCCGACGGTCTCCTTCCTCTCTCATTCCATAATCCCCGGACCTAGTTAATCTTTGGTTTCGTAAACGATCAGTTTCCTTTCAAAATGGTTTCTTAATTTTTCCTTTTAAAAATTAAGTGGCGACTCATTTGTTTTGAATTTGAATTTTAAAAGAACTTTAAAAGAAAAGATGTGGGTAAGAAAAATGCGATATCCACAATCTGGCGACTCTGCTGGGGATCGAACCCAGAATCTCTGGTTTCGCAGACTAGGCATTTTCTGATTTTGGGTTCACTTGAGGATTAGACTTGAAAAATGTCCCTTTAATCGAATTAATTAATCTTTGTGTGCCTGTTGCATTTCACTTGCATATCCAGCTAGTCGATTGCACGGAACGATGACCTTGGAGGCTCGGGGCAACCCGGTCGGTCAAGTCATCATGGGGATGTGTGATCAC
Source organism: Hydrangea macrophylla (assembly GCA_033977485.1). Taxonomy (NCBI): domain Eukaryota; kingdom Viridiplantae; phylum Streptophyta; class Magnoliopsida; order Cornales; family Hydrangeaceae; genus Hydrangea; species Hydrangea macrophylla. The sequence goes on from CM066992.1 coordinate 31,904,674, forward strand.
CCTTGATCTCGTACCATGATTTGGTATATGAAGCATCCTATCGGATGTGCGTCAAGGGTCCCTTATTTGACCAAAACCCAGCCTGTGCATGATAGTTTCTGTAGAACCTTTCAATCTTAGGAAATCAATTCTTGATTAGGTTTTATATGCTAGGGAGTTTTGTATGCCCGGAAGGGATTACCTGAGATGATGACGATACTTGCTTGATGAAAGATGTATAATCTTTTAATCACCTTTTAGCAAATTCTCCTCATGTTCTGCGACATTTGGAGAACATGCCGAACCTTGATTATAAGATTACTAGTACGTACCCGTGCCCGCGGGCACGGGTGAAACAAAAAATGCAAAGTATAATGACTTCAATATAATTAGGCTGTAAATTTGTTTACAAAAAAAAAAAAAAAAAAAGATAGGCTGTAAATATGTATTATATTACTTGAAGCGGAGTGACATTTCATGATCTATGTAGATAATAAGTTTATAATAATTTTTACTTTCAAAATGATTGCCCCCAAAAGTTGGTTGATGTGTGATTATATTTCCAAAAATATATACAAAAAAAAGAAAAGAAAAGAGAACAATCTTCCTAAATCCGAATAAGAAAGCTATAGTGTATGTACTTCATGCACATTTAAGTGAAGACATTAGTTCCACGGGCACAATAATATATTTTCAATTCATTGATTTTGATTTTGAAATTAATCTGAGATATGGTTGGCATTTGATATGATTGAAATTTTTACAACAGATTCATAGATATCACAACAAAGACAAAAATGCGGTAAGAATTTTACAACTCATAAAACGGTAAAGATTCAATTCATTAAAGAGTCTCTTGATCTTTAACAAATAACCGCAAAAAATAGACAAAAATGATATTAGACTATAACGACAACAAAATATGAATTCCAAAACTGATTACTTGAAGTCTACAGAAGTAGAAGCACTCTCTTGATTATATTCCAAGCAGATTTATGTAACAAACAAAATTACAATGACTGTCAACTTCAAGATATGTTTAAAAAGATCTAAACTTATACCAAATTGAGTACTCCAACATTAAATTCATTTATTAAATATATCAACATATACAAAAATGAGTACTGAAACCTTTAATTAAAATATCATTCGTTAAATTTTCTTGTGAGTTTTCATCATCAATTTATAAAACGTGTAAGTGTCAATCTCGATATGCTTAGCCCAGCCCGGTGAATGCACAACAATCTGAAAAGTAAAAAAAACAAAAGAAAAAAAGAATTATATTAGTTACATTGACATTGGAAAACAATACAGTGTGCGTTACAAATGGTATATCGTTATGAACTACCTTGTTGATTCCCCATCTTTTCAAATTACGGGATTTTATTATCTCAAAATCATTTGATGCAAATTCAAAGTCCCATGCAACATCTCTAAACCATTTCTACAAAATTACAGTCTGGGGTCAATAACAATAGTAAGTGCAGATCAAATACCAAATTTAATAAAATACAAATAAAACATACAAAGCAAAAAAAAAAAAAAAAAATTTGAATTGTTGAGCTTATTTTTCACCAAACTGATTTAGTTGGTTCTTCTACGTTTGTTGCGTGGGGAGTCTTTTTGTGGCCTTTCGAAATTCTTTAAGTGTCATTGTTTTTGTTGGGATCCAGGGCCAGCTTAGTTAAGTATATCTTATGAATTTTATAAGCATGGATAACTATTTTGACAATGAATGTACGTAATAGGCATTTTTTAGGTTTTGGAAAGAAAAACTCATTCCAGCTTAAGTAGAAATAGTCATTCCAAAACAAAAGGTCATTCCAATGTAGGTAGTCACATCAAACAAAGAAATGGAATGAATCCGACTCATTCCTATCTACCATAAGTGCCCTATATTCACAAAACACAAAAAGAAAAGTAATCATAGCATAATCATAATATAAAGAACTTACATTTTCTTTGCCTTTTTTCTTTCTTATATCGGCAATTAGTCTGTCACTCTCTATTGCTTGCTCCTTCCTTTTACGGTTGCGTTCAGCATACCCCTTAAAACAATGGTAGAAAAGTAAATTATCAAACACACATGTATTAAAAATTGACAGGACCGGAAAATATTAAATCACAGACCAATAGTTGATATCATTACCTGAGCAAGTATCTCTCTATTTAACTCACATTCTTCTCGAATGACAATGCCCACATTTATTTTTTTAAAAAATTGTACCTATTGCATAAAGCATCGTAAGTTATATTTAATGCGAACATAAAATAAAAGGGGAAAAATATATACACTCACTGTTTTCTTCAAATCTCCGTCCATCTGCAAAATATTGAAAGAATCAATACTGATAGCTCAATTAAAAAAAATGGAATTGTTTTATGTTCATAATAAATCGAAAAATCATACTTGACCGTAGATAGTCATGCTATCCATGATAAAATAACCTGAAATCACAAAAAATTAACATAAATGACTATAGCTCTGTGCAACGACACACCGTTCTCAAATATACATATTTTCTAGTAACCAACATTTAATTTAAGGGCACTACTTCAAGTGATAAAGTGGAGTTCAAAGGATTGCCTAATTACCGAGTAAAATGGAAGTGGTGCGTTATCAAACGCACTAAAAAAATTAGATTGGCTAATTAATGCTATTCCTACACAATAGTATAGGACATATCTCTACACAATACTAAATAAAGCACTGATTTAAAATCAATCAGTATTAGTTGCAAATAAAGCACTAATCCATATCTCTTTCTCCGTAGAGATATGTCATATGTATTGGGTAAGGAATAGTATACCCGACAAATACCCTATAAAAAATAGAAGGAAAACATATATATAAAAAAAAAAAAAGGGAAATAGAAGAAAAAAAAATTAATAATTTATCAGATAAAAATATTTAAAAGAACATGTAAATTGAAAACATGATGATACGACCTATTAAGGAAATTGCACAAAATGGCCAAACTGGATATATTAATTAAAGAACATGCATACAATACACATGTAGAATTGGGAGAAAAAGCTAATGCTTAGCTTCTTATTCTTCTTCTTTTTCACAGGGATACGAAGCAACTAAAACTCCAATTATAATGTACCATCAAAATCCTACATGGCCCTGAGATAAATAAAAAAAAAATAAATAAATAAATAAAATTAATGATCGGGCCATGGGGCCATGCTAAGCCGGCCAAAAATAAATAAATAAAATAAAATCCTAGCATAGCCTTAATAAGCTACATTGCATCTCACAGCACATTATGTAGCATACAATGAAAAAATTTATCAACGTGTAAATGGGTAGCCGTAGAAATAGCAAATTTTTTTCATTTTTTTTTTAATAAAATGCTAAGATCAACAATTTACCAAAAAAGAATGAAATCTGTAGATGTTTTGAATTATTAAAAATGAACACATGCACACAAATGGGATATTTAAAAATGAAAATCTAAAATTGAGAGATCACATGCACACATACACACAAATGGGTTTGGAAACATTTTTTTTAGGGTTAATTATATTTTACCCCTTGTGGTTTGGCTCGATGCCACTTTCTCCCTGTGGTTTAAAAGTTACCACTTAACCCTCGTGTGCTTTCGGGTAAAGTGTATGATTCATTATTTTTTGGTAAAGAAGTTGTGTTTTAATAAGATAAAAATTTATCAACGTGTAAATGGGTAGCCGTAGAAATAGCAATTTTTTTTCATTTTTTTTTTAATAAAATGCTAAGATCAACAATTTACCAAAAAAGAATGAAATCTGTAGATGTTTTGAATTATTAAAAATGAACACATGCACACAAATGGGATTTAAAAATGAAAATCTAAAATTGAGAGATCACATGCACACATACACACAAATGGGTTTGGAAACATTTTTTTTAGGGTTAATTATATTTTACCCCTTGTGGTTTGTCCCTGTGGTTTAAAAGTTACCACTTAACCCTCGTGTGCTTTCGGGTAAAGTGTATGATTCATTATTTTTTGGTAAAGAAGTTGTGTTTTAATAAGATTCTCTAAAATGGAAGTTAATTATGTGAGAGAGAGAGTGAGAGACGTGATAGGGAAACTGTGAATGTACAAACATGTTATTAAAATGTTGAAACAACTATAACATTCAATTTCTTTTGTTTCTCAGCAAACAAACAGAAAATCATGATTATTAGAGATTCAAGATGCAATTGAATAAAACTTACTTCGAGATCTTTGAGTTCGAAACAGGCTATCGATCAGTTATATGACGGGTCTCTCGAATTTGGAAACTTTGCACTACATAATCACAAAAAAAAAAAAAAAAAATCAGCGTGAAAGAAGTTGATTTCATGGGACGTCAGAACTGATTGGAGAGAGAGAGGGGATGAAGTTTGGGAGTTCATTAGGAAAAGAAAAGAAAAGAAAAACATGGGGGTTACGTGGGGATGTTGAGGGAGTAGTGGTAGGGATGAGATTATATGGTATGTGAGGTTTGGTGTGTGTTTATTTTATGACCTTTGGATTGAGCAAATCCAAGGGTGTAAATAGATGGTTGTGTCTTAAGAGCCAAGATCCAATAATGAAAAAATAAGCAAATCTCAGCCCTTGGATCAATTTTTTCTGGGGTCTACACCTTTCCCCAATATTAATATAGATATTTCTTATATTATGTCTAGTTGAGCATTATTGACCTTGTATGTATCCAAATTCATGGAAAGTACGGTGATAATCCGGTCATGTGATCCCCCTACCCAAAGGTTTTTCTCAAGATTTTCGATTACCTTTTCAAAAAATCTTTTCCTCTTTTCAATTAAAAATTCCCAAATTACCCTTGCATATTTCACTTGATCATCTTCAAAGAAAAATCAAAAATCCTTGAAAATTATTTTTATAAGAATGTTCTCAAAATGCACTCTCAAGGATTGTTTTCAAAGGCCTCTTTTTTTTTTTTAACTACCCAAACAAAACAAAAAAATGCTTTTCAAATAGATTTTGAAAATTTCGAAATGACCAACCTCTGAGAAGGTAGTGAGGATCACAATGAGAGGAGAAATCAGCGTACTTGACATGGGTGAGGATTTTATGTGCTTATGTGTTTTATGTGTTAGGATTAGGTTTTTTGTTTCTTTGGCATATAGGATAGGCACACACGCACACATGCATTGCATCCGCATGACATGCGTTAAAATAAAATAGAGAGTTTTCACTTTACCAAAAATCTTTTAAGATAAAAATACGTTGGGTTTTAAAACAAAATTAAACCTATTTGTAGGGGCAAAGATAGCATCGAGTTCAGATTCAACCTGGTTTAGGGGACCCACAGCAAGACTGATAAGGAGAGAAGACTTCGAGATGGCAGAGGAAAGAGATACTGGAGAAGTGGAAGAACTAAGAACACTGGTAGAGCAACAAGCTGAACAGATGAGGAGGCAAGCCGAGAATATGAATCGTATGATGGTTATGATAGAAGCAATAGCGCGTCCACCACCTGTTGTAGATCCACCAGTCATAAACCCACCGAACCCGGATCCGCCTATCAGAGAAGAAGTTTGGTTTGATGATCTAGAGATGCCGAGAACCGAAGCGCTTAGGGTAGAAAAAGAGAAGAAAGAAAGGGAAAAGACTGAGAAGGAGAGGCTTATGGCAGAGAAAATCGAGAAGCTTGAAAGGGTCGTACGAAAGGCTCAAGGGGTCGACACTTATTTGCTGGAGCTAGAGGGTTTGTACGAAGGGGCTTGTGAGGTACTGCCCGCCGGTTTCAAAATGCCTGTCTTCGATAAATTTGATGGCACAGGCAACCCCCGCAGTCACGTTCGAATGTGCATAGGAGCTTTTCAGCCTAGTGGACTGAGCACTACCATGATGGCTGTCCTATTTTAGTAAACCTTGACAGGAGCTGCTCTATCGTGGTACCTCACACTTGAGCCAAGCAAAACCAGAGTTTGGGAAGAAGTCGTAAAATCATTTGTGACCCAGTATGAGTACAACCAAGACCTGGACGTCACTGTCCGAGATCTAGAAACAATGAGGCAAGGGAACAAAGAATCATTTGCTGAGTATCTGAGTTGATGGAGAGGGAAAGCCGCGAAGATGGTGCAGAGGCCATCAGAAAAAGACCAAATTCGAATGATGATGAAAAACCTGCAGCCAGTTTATCAGGAGAAGATGAGGTTCCAGTCAATCAGCACTTTTGCTGAAGTATTCGATGTGGGGACGAGGATCGAAGATGAGATTCAGGAAGGAATAATCAAGAAGGAAGAACCGCCAAACCAATATCGGAGGCCCAGTTATGGATCAAATGGGGGGCATTCGGGGGGTCACTCTGGCCCCACCGATGTCAATGCACTTAGCGAGCCGGAGAGAAAATTCGATATCGTTGGAAACCATCCAAGAGGAGGGGGGGACAAGCCACTAAGAAAGTTTTCGAATTTGGGGGTATCATTATCAACCGCCCTCGACGGGCTGTTGGCAAAAGGGCATCTCCGTCAGTTAGAGCCTCGACCCCCACCGAGTTCACTCCCGCCACATTTTAAAGGAGATCTCTACTGCAAATATCATCAACAGAAGGGCCACTTGACGGATTGATGCATGAGGTTAAGGCATGAAATCCAAGACCTCATTGACAACAAAGTGATATTCGAACCGCCTGTCAAAGCCCCCAATGTCACCAAGAATCCTCTGCCAAACCATCGTGCTGTGCCGCCGTCGCGGGGCCTTTATTTCTTAGGGATAGAAGAAGCAACCTTTGATCCATCTAGGCTAATCACTAAGTCTGGGGCACCGAGAAGACCATACCTACTGCCTAAGGACTCAACGATCTACGCTTTAGAGGATCAGCTAGGGGAAAATGAAATAGGGAAGTCAGATTGGTGGATCCAAGAGAGCGACGATCAAGACATGAGCCGGGTGGAGGATGACCTTTGGTACGAAAGCGACAAGGAAACAGAGGTGTTAGAGAGTACTTTGAAAGTTAAGTCGGAAACCGATAATCTATGGATGAGAGAAGAAGTCAGTCACTTGACCCGGTCAGGCAGACACTTCAAGCCGCACGAACTGGAAGAAGATCACCCCGGGAGAGATCTAGACAAGGGAAAGGGTAAAGTTCATGAAGAAGCAGGGGAAGACAAGGTCCTGAAATAGTTGAAAAAGACCCAGGCTAACATCACTGTTTGGGGGTTGCTGATTGCCTCCAAACGTCACAGGCAGGCGGTTCTAGATGCTCTGAACCAGTCTGACGTATTGATCGGGAGAGAACTAATCCTAAATATACGCCTTAATGAGCATTTGTTAGTACCTTTTTATCCTATTTTTGTATATTTTTACTTCATTTTCTAGTTTCTGACAGGTTTTGGAAGAAATCAACTAAACCAGGCTAAACAGGGTGAAAAAGCATAGTTGAAAAAACTGAAAAATCCAAGTCGAGCGCGCGACCCGCGCCCGCGAAATCCAGAAATCGCTCGCGCGATCCGCGCGCGCGAAGGCCCAAATGTCGCGCTCGCGCGATATGTGGAAAAATCATAGTTGCGTATTTCAGTGTACTGAAGACTCCTGTGCAAACGAAACTGCTGAATGACGTCCAGATTGTAAATTACATCAGTTTCAGTCCGTTTCGAGTTGTAAAGGCTTCCAAAACTTGTTGTAAATCTATATATACTCTATTTTACTTCAATTAGAGGGTTGGCAATTATTATACACACATTCTACAACCATACTTCCAGCCATTGAAGGGAGGAAAGCAAGGAGAAGAAGAAGAAGACCAAGGGTTTCCATGGCCTCCTCCATCAACCTCTTGCTATCTACTACTTCCATGGACGGCTAGATCATAGATCTAGGGTTTCAATGAAACCCTAGCCAAGTAATAGGGTTTTATTTATGTTTTTATTTTAGATTTATTATGTATGGATGATGATTACATGTTTAGAGGATTTTTTATAATAAAATCGTACTTCTATTGATTAAATCATTACTTTCAAAGTTTATTCTTGTCTTAGATCTATTTTGACTGTGATGTGCTCAATGATCTATACTTGCTGTGCTTGTTTAGATTATTTACATGTAATGGTGCTTTATTGAATTGTGCTATCAAGTATCCGAATAGTCCATGCCTAGATTAGATGGATTATACCACAACCCTAGTTTAGTGTGGGATAATTCGTGCTAACCGAAGATGGATTATGTTGGTGCTTGAACCATAGTTATTTTCTTGACGGAGGAATTGGGCTTGTAGCTACAATTCTCCATTATCATCCAACTTAATAATCTAATTGAATGCATAAATATTCCTATTATGAAGCTAGTGGTGGATTTGCAATCCTAGGTTCCTTTAAACATATTTAGAAAAATACTTTTAAATCGCTTTCATAATTTAGATTTATTTTATTGTTCTTAGTTTAATTAAATTCAAAATCAAAATCTCGTTTTCATAATTAATTAGACTTAGGTTTTAAAATTAAAAGTCGTAGTAATTCAATCTTTGTGGGTTCGACCTTTACTTCCACACTACAAATCTTTAGAAAAGTAAAGTATACTTTTATATCTTGATATTGACAACATCAATTTTTGGCGCCGTTGCCGGGGATTGCAAATTACTACCTTTAGTTTTAAAATCTTAGTTTAGTTAATTCGTAAATATTAGAATAGGTACTAATTTTCTTATTTTCCGTTTTTGATTTTTAGTTACTAACTTTTCTTTTTATTTTATAGGTTATCGAGTCATCAAATTCCAACGTTTCCGAGTGGAGTAGCTAATTACATCAAAGGAGCTTACGCAAATAAAAATAAAAATAAAATCAAGTCATTTGCTTCCTTTGAAATTCACTTCAAACCACTGTAAGTCAGGGCGCTGTGACGCACTATTTGCATTAGTTTAGGAGTGATTGTTCACGTGAATTAGCTAGGAAACCCGGGGCGCTGGGCTTGACGCGGTCATTGCATTGCAGGATAATATTCATGCATCATAGTAGTTGTGTGCGTGTTGTCTGATTTGCGTGATTATTTGCATTTATTTGAGTCAGTTTTTATTTTAGTTATTTTTCTTTTAAGTTTATGTTTGGTACGCGTTCAAGTAAACCTGAATTGCATTCTATCGATCTTGAACTTGAACGTACATTAAGAATTAACAAGTATTCAAACATAACTTCTAGAACTAGGTTAAACATAGACGACGAATTAACTCCGAAACCATCGTCGTTGTTTGAGTCCGAAATACGTAGTACTCTTAAAAACCTAAAGAAACCACGCTTTATTAACGTAGAACCTATTCCAATGGCCGACATTGGAAATAATCAGAATAATGGAAATAACGAAAATAATCCTAATATACCTCCACCTCCTCCGCTTAAAGATTACTTCATTCCTACGACTTACACACCACAAACATGTATCGACTTACCGGAGGCGACGGCATCTCACTTTGAGATAAAGTCGTCTACCGTCTCACTACTTCCATCCTTCCATGGCCGTCTAAATGAAGATCCTTACCAACACTTAGGAGATTTTCAGGATATATGCTCTACTTTGAAAATCCAAAATTTAACTGATGATGAGTTAAAATTGCGGCTCTTTCTATTTTCTTTAAGAGACAAAGCTAAGTATTGGCTACAATCACTTGAGCCAAACACAATTAAAACATGGGAAGCCCTACACACCGCATTTTTACAAAAGTTTTTCCCTATTATGCGTACAAATCAGATAAGGAAATCCATAACCAATTTTGTAATGCAAGATGGGGAATCACTTTATGATACATGGGAGAAATTTAAAGAATTATTACGCTCGTGCCCACATCATCAAGTCCCTAAGTGGCAACTTGTTCAGGTCTTTTACGAGGGACTTATTCCCTTGGTCCGTAATACTGTCGATGCCGTTTGTGCGGGTACCTTCCTGCACAAAAGCGCCGACGAGGCCTGGAAGATTTTTGAAACATTAAGCGAGAATTCGATGCATCAGGCTGTGTCGGTACGTTTCGAGGGATATCATCTTCAACCTAAGCGAGAGGTGACAGTTGAGTCAAGTCAATCAATTCAAATACAAGAATTAAATAGAAAACTTGACCGACTTATGCAAATGAACAAAACGTCTAATCCACCCTCTTTAGAAGTATGTGCATTATGTTCTGAACCGTCCCATAATATCTTTGCATGTCCTTCTGCATCTCAATATCCGGAATTTGTGGAACAACACGTTAATTATATGCAACAATTCCCACAAAATAATTATAATCCTAGGTCGACTAATTTTCCTAATATGTACCGACCCCAATATCAACAAGGTCAATACCAACTACCTCCTCCACCTCCACGCAATAATGCATTTGAGGAAAAGGTGTTGGCCTCACTTGAAAACTTTGGTTCGGTGGTCCAGTTAGTACACTCTCACACACAATCCATCGCAAAACTGGAGTCCCAAGTAGGGCAAATTGCTAATAAGCTAAACCGCTTAACTGAGAGTAAGTTGCCCAGTCAACCTACTCAGCAACCTAAGGGGCAATACGCGGTGGGTAGTACGAATGAGAGCGTGAACGCTGTTTCGACTAGGACGACTACTCGAGAAGAGGAAGTTGTAATTCCGGATGGAGGTGAGAAAAATAAGAATTTAAATTTGAATAAAGAAAAAGGTGAAGACGTGGATAGAGCTCAAAAAGATAAAGAACCGGTCCCAACAAATTATGTTCCGAGAATGCCATATCCACCTAATGTTGAGGAGCCGTCTAATCTTACAAATAAAAAGTTTAAGGTTGAGGATATACTCGAGGTGTTTAAACAAGTCAAAATAAATATTCCTTTCCTCGATGCTATAAAACAAATTCCCGCTTATGCTAAATGTCTAAAAAACCTTTGTACGCAAAAACGCAAAATACGCAGTCATACGCCTAAAAAGGTCTTCCTCACAGAAAAAGTAAGTTCTATATTTCAACACTCACCTCCAAAATATAAGGATCCCGGTACGCCTACGATTTCATGTGTCATAGGTGACACTATCATTCATAGGGCTCTCCTTGACTTAGGTGCAAGTGTTAATCTCATACCTTATCATGTCTACAAACAACTAGGATTAGGTGAACTTAAACCTACGGCCGCTACCATACAGTTAGCGGATCGTTCTGTGAAAGTACCTAGAGGAGTCGTCGAGGACGTCTTGGTTAAGGTTGATAAATGCTATTATCCTGTCGACTTCATGGTCCTTGACACTGAACCCGTGCTAGATGCTAGGAAACACACTCCTGTCATTCTAGGTCGTCCATTCTTAGCAACCGCTAACGCACGTGTTAACTGCCGGACGGGGGTGATGAAAGTGTCGTTTGGGAACATGAACTTAAAATTAAACGTTTTTAATGCGGTTGATCAACCTCCTAAAGACGACGATAACCTATGTGAGGCGGAAGGTGAGGTAAGACGGAGTATTGAGCCTAGCAAAGAAATAAATGTGAGTAACGACAAAGATATAGCGGATGATGAGTGGATGAACCCTAATACTTCGGACCCTAATGCTGAATCTACTCGGAAGGTAAGAAAGCGATTTAAACATACTGACAAACCGTCGATTGAATTAATTCGAAGCGACGTGATTTCTGCTTACCATCGAGCTCTACCTGACATCCTTAGGGGTACACAGTCCGATTTACGGCCTCCATAAAATCTTGAGCTAGAACGGTCTAGCTAAAGACGTAAAAGTTAGCGCTTCTTCGGAGGCAACCCAAGCTTGATTTCGTCTGTTTCTTTGATTTTAGGATGTTTTTGAGTCGTTTTGGTTAGTCTTAGAGTTTTCTGGACAGGTTTGGGGGTCGGAGTTAATTTATTATAATATTATATACATCATTTTAACTAAAAAATGGAAAAAACTAAATTCGCGCGCGCGGCCCGCTCGCGCGAGACGTCGCTCGCGCGGCCCGCTGGCGCGAGTTTGCCCCTTAACGTTTTTCTTTGCTTTTCTTTATTATGAGCCCTCAGGTTCTCCTCGCGCCTGGAATCGCGGGCGCGAGGTACCTCGCTCGCGCGTAAAAAAAAAAAAAAAAAAAAAAAAATCTGGGAATTCGCACGCGCGTCCGCTCGCGCGTAACATTGAATTTTATTGCCATATTCCTTTGTGTTCACCTGTTCTAGGCTTGTCCAAAATCGAGGTATTATCGTTCCTTCCTTATGTACTCTCCTTTCTTTCGTTTTATTGTTTCATTGGGGACAATGAAAGGTTTAGGTTTGGGGGTATGCACACATGCACATTAGTTTATGCAAAATTTTTAAAAAAATTTCAACAAGTGTGTTTAAATAAACGATAGTACTAACGTTTTTGCAATATCAATTTGATACTTCTTGTTCAATAACTTTGAATTGTTATAGAATGGTAAACATGAGAATATGTGGTTAAATATTTGCTAAAGTCATGTTGAAATGTTTTAAGTTATGTATTATTTGAATCGTAGTTTTCTATCATAAATTTGCACACAAACCTATACACTACACGTAGTTGCTTGAATACATGTCTGATGTGAACTATAATATGATTCGGATTTCTAGATAACACATGGTGGAGACTAGACCCGGTGAGGTTTTGAGCCTATCTTTTCTATTTAGAGGGTTATAAATACATCTTGTGTTTGTCGAATTTCATTGAAATAGCGCATCTACTTGTTGTTTAGTCTCATTATTCTTGCTTTGGTTGATAGTCAAGTTAAAATATTTGTTACCATGCTAAATAATCTTCCGTCGTAAACATTGAAGAACCATATAACCCTAGGAAATGATTTTAGGCCCTCTTTGTTTATTACCGACCGATAAATGATGAAAATTTCCTTAGTTCGCCCTTTGAGCCGTTAAAATGCCATCTCTTTCTTTAATTACCATTATCCTTGTTTTTGCTCCAATTTGGCCAACTTGGAGTATACCAATGGAAGAGTGATCAACTTTTAGTAGTATTAAGGCGATGTGTTGATTGAGAAGAAGAAAATAAGATGCTATTGGGGTAGTTGCTTGGTATTCAATGCATAGTCATTTGAGAAGCGAGAAAAGAAAAAAAAAAAGAAAAGAAAAAAATAAAGAAGAGGAAGGTTGAAAAGAAAAAAAAAATGAAAGAAAAGATGAAAAGTTTGTAGAAGAAGGATGAGAGAAATCGAACATGCCTTACAATGCCATTCTGAACCTACTTGATAAATCCTTTCTATCCTTTTTCATTACCTGAGCCACATTACAACCTTTGAAAAGTCCTATTTGATCTTAGGAAACATGGTTCGGATATGAAAACGATGGGAGGGGATTAAAACGTGGTAATGACTAATTTTTCTTGATTGTTGGCATCCTATCCATGAGACTACTATTCTTTTGTGTCATGCGTCTTTTTCAAGTCATATGTGAGCATTTCTCGTTTTGAAAACATATTTCCTTTACTCACATATATTAGAAAAATTACACCTGTTTCTGAGTGTTTCATTTGAGAGTGTAATTAACATTGTGAGATTCGTAGTCGAAGCATAGTTAGATGGTTATCCGAGTTATATTCCATGTTCATGACATACACGTGTTCATTTGACTACCACATCACACACGTGCAATTTTATGAGAAACTCTATTGATTTATACGATTCATGTACTTGGGATTATTTTTCATGATATAGGTGAACGTTTGATTCTGTTTCTTCTTGTTCGTTATTCTATTTCGAATCATTGTTTTATAATAAGGAGTATTGATTGTTTTATTTTTCGTTTGAATAAAATTTTTTAAATTTTAAGTTAATAAAGATGGTTGTGAGTGACTTGTTGATGAGAACCCTCACGAGACTTCACTCGTCCTACTAGGGACACCTAGGGGTTTAAAAGGCTTGTTGCATATGCTAAATGCAATCGTGATCCATGCGAAAATGGAGTAGTAGTTTATTAGTAGTTTTTGTTTTAGTTTTGCTCGAGGACTAGCAAAATGTAGGTTTGGGGGTGTGATCGGGAGAGAACTAATCCTAAATATACGCCTTAATGAGCATTTGTTAGTACCTTTTTATCCTGTTTTTGTATATTTTTACTTCGTTTTCTAGTTTCTGACAGGTTTTGGAAGAAATCAACTAAACCAGGCTAAACAGGGTGAAAAAGCATAGTTGAAAAAACTGAAAAATCCAAGTCGCGCGCGCCCGCGAAATCCAGAAACCGCTCGCGCGATCCGCACGCGCGAAGGCCCAAATGTCGCGCTCGCGCGACCCGCTCACGCGATATGTGGAAAAATCATAGTTGCGTATTTCAGTGTACTGAAGACTCCTGTGCAAACGAAACTGCTGAATGACGTCCAGATTGTAAATTACATCAGTTTCAGTCCGTTTCGAGTTGTAAAGGCTTCCAAAACTTGTTGTAAATCTATATATACTCTATTTTACTTCAATTAGAGGGTTGGCAATTATTATACACACATTCTACAACCATACTTCCAGCCATTGAAGGGAGGAAAGCAAGGAGAAGAAGAAAAAGACCAAGGGTTTCCATGGCCTCCTCCATCAACCTCTTGCTATCTACTACTTCCATGGACGGCTAGATCATAGATCTAGGGTTTCAATGAAACCCTAGCCAAGTAATAGGGTTTTATTTATGTTTTTATTTTAGATTTATTATGTATGGATGATGATTACATGTTTAGAGGATTTTTTATAATAAAATCGTACTTCTATTGATTAAATCATTACTTTCAAAGTTTATTCTTGTCTTAGATCTATTTTGACTGTGATGTGCTCAATGATCTATACTTGCTGTGCTTGTTTAGATTATTTACATGTAATGGTGCTTTATTGAATTGTGCTATCAAGTATCCGAATAGTCCATGCCTAGATTAGATGGATTATACCACAACCCTAGTTTAGTGTGGGATAATTCGTGCTAACCGAAGATGGATTATGTTGGTGCTTGAACCATAGTTATTTTCTTGACGGAGGAATTGGGCTTGTAGCTACAATTCTCCATTATCATCCAACTTAATAATCTAATTGAATGCATAAATATTCCTATTATGAAGCTAGTGGTGGATTTGCAATCCTAGGTTCCTTTAAACATATTTAGAAAAATACTTTTAAATCGCTTTCATAATTTAGATTTATTTTATTGTTCTTAGTTTAATTAAATTCAAAATCAAAATCTCGTTTTCATAATTAATTAGACTTAGGTTTTAAAATTAAAAGTCGTAGTAATTCAATCTCTGTGGGTTCGACCTTTACTTCCACACTACAAATCTTTAGAAAAGTAAAGTATACTTTTATATCTTGATATTGACAACATCACGTATCTATCGACACCACCCCGGAGGATCTCATAGGACTGATCAGCAAGATCCCAACTTCGACTATTAGCTTCTCGTCAAATGACCTGCCTCCGGGAGGGCCCGTGCGTAACAAACCGTTATATGTCACCGTCGAATGCTTAGGGAACGTCGTGCCTGCTTGCCTGGTAGACAATGGGTCAGCCCTCAATGTATGTCCTTTTCGAACAACTAAGCGAATGGGTCTAGACGAGTCAACGTTTGCACCATCTGAACAAAGGGTAAGAGCCTACGATAATACCCAGAGAACAGTTATGGGGATAGTCCTTCTTTGTCTCACTGTTGGCCCTTGTGAAAAAGAAGTTGAGTTTCAGGTCATTGACATACCCGCTTCCTTCAATCTGCTATTGGGGAGGCCTTGGTTGGACAGTTTGGGGGCCATACCATCAACAATCCATCAGAAGGTTAAATGCATTTGGGAGAATGAAGTCCGTGATATCCTCGGGGATAGTTGGAATCAGTTGACCGAACCATCATCTAGCGCGCCGGTTTTAGAACTTCAATTGCAAGAAGAGGAAGCGAAGATAGGAGGGTTCGAGTTTATCAGCATGTTGGAAGAGGAAAAGCCGAAAGAATTTCTACCGCTCCACTTTGATCAGTATGCCAGTCCAATGGTTGCAGGGATAATGAAGAAGATGGGTTTCTTTCCAGGACTAGGATTGGGAAAGAACCTCAGGGCCTACCTGAGTTTCCAAGAATTCCTACTCAGACTCACACTCACGGCCTGGGTTATCAGCCAACGAAGAAGGAACTAAGGGCAAAGAAGAAGGCTTTCAATGCGCCACTGGACCCTTACCTAAAAACGCTCAACGGGTACTTCGTGAAGGAAGGAGAAGATTTCCCCTTCTGTGGCTTCCCAGAGCCTTGGATGGACCAGAAGTACAAAAGTCTAAAGCCAGGTTTCGAAATCTTTTTCTCCCATGAATTCTCCGAGTACAAAGACCCGTTTTTGCAAATGCCTGAAAAGTCTGCTGTCGTCAACGATTGGGTTGGTGTACTGGATGGACCGGTCATGCAGAACCTGTTGAGCGAAGAAGGGGCAAAAGCCGAACAAAAGAAGAAAGAAAACGAGGGCCTGGAAGTCAAGGTCGAAGAGGGGAGTGATGAGGATACAGAGCCGAAGCCAGGAAAGGAAGAAAATACGGAATCTGAGGGACTGCCAGGTTGTAGCACTATGGAGCTCAAGCAGGGAATCAACAAGGAGTGGGTCTTTGAGTCTAGTGATAAGTATCTCCCTTACCCAGAGTCTGTAATGGCCCAAATGAGGCATCTTACTATTGCTATGTCTGTTGTAATCACTCCTAACAAAATCAATGAAAGTATGACTGATTCCGCCTACTCGAATGCGCTTAATGAATGTGATGAATGTGATGATCATGGAATACCTAATGAATTGCAAAAGTTAATTGAAAAAGAAAAAGAATCTGCATGCAAAATCATTGAGGACACTCTAACGATTAATCTAGGAAATGAAAATAATCCTCAAAATGTCTTTATCGGCTCAACACTTAGCAATGAAGAAAGCAAAAAATTAATCAATCTATTAAATGAATTCAAAGATCTTTTTGCGTGGTCTTATAATGACATGCCAGGTATTGATCCGAAGATAGTCCAGCACCACATCCCTCTCTTTCCCAATTCAAAACCCATAAAACAGAAATTAAGGCGAATGAGGCCAGAACGGGCACTTAAAGTAAAAGAGGAGGTTGAAAAGCAACTAAAGGCTGGATTCTTGATGGTCACCGAGTATCCAGAGTGGATTGCCGACATTGTACCTGTCCCAAAGAAGGATAGTCGTGTTAGGGTTTGCGTTGACTTTCAAGATTTAAACAAGGCAAGCCCTAAAGACGATTTCCCATTACCCCACATCGATGTGTTGGTCGATAACACTGCGGGACGAGAGCTTCTATCTTTCATGGATGGATTCTCTGGGTATAATCAAATCCTCATGGCACCCGAGGATAGGGAGAAAACCACGTTCATCACTCCGTGGGGGACATATTACTATAGGGTCATGCCATTTAGACTTAAGAATGCAGGTGCGACCTATCAAAGGGCTGCCACCACTCTACTGCATGACATGATCCACAAAGAGGTGGAGGTGTATGTGGACGATATGATTGTGAAGTCCAAAGAGAGGGGAGGGCACCTAGAGGCCTTGAGAAAATTCTTTGGGAGATTGAGCGAGTTTAAGATGAGGCTAAACCCGCAGAAATGTACCTTTGGAGTTACCACAGGGAAGTTGTTAGAGTTCCTTATTACCCAAAGGGGGATCGAAGTAGACCCAACCAAGATAAAAGCCATAACTGAAATGAACCCACCAAAAAATGAGAAAGAACTGAGAGGGTTCTTGGGGAGAATACAGTTCATCAGCCGCTTCATTTCCAAACTCACCTTGACCTGTGATCCATTGTTCAAACTGCTTAGAAAAGGAGAAAAATTCAAATGGGACACCCTTTGCCAACAAGCCTTCGACAAAATCAAAACCTACTTCCAGAACCCCCCTGTCCTATCACCACCATCACCCGGAAAACCTTTGTTGCTTTATCTCTCCGTATCCGAAGATTCGATGGGGTGTATGTTGG